>CM046462.1:7519707-8878457 GCA_025506415.1 Flaveria robusta | reverse complement strand
ATCAAGGTGGGGCCTTAAGTGTTAATATTGACTGGAGGACTGGAATTGCAGCAAAAGATTGGGAGTCAGTTGCAAGAAAAGAAAAAATTGAGGTCAGAAATATATACCTTCTTAATTCCAATAGTCTGTTGCATTACCATTTTTCCTCCCTCTTTCTCAAAGCATGAAATTAAGATATTAAGCTATTGACATGAAATTAAGCTAGAAAAGTTATTTGTAACGATAGAGTCCCTTGTGTCTCAAAAGCTGGGGCGAGAGGCGAGACCTTCACGTATGCTTTGTGTTATATGCTAGGTATTGACATATACTTGTAAGTTAATTCTAGTTAACATTTTCTACTTGTTAATCCTGAGTAAATTACGTTAAACCATCACCGTCTTTCTACCTTTCGTTTGTTTCTCTCCCTCTTTCTTCTTCACTAAGCAGCAACGATCGCTGCTCAAGCACTTCACGCCCCTGTTGCCGAATCACCACTGTAGGTGATATCACGCATGCTAGAACTTCATCCAAGATACGTAGTGCAGTCAAAAGCATAAAACCTCTTAATTCAGTCTCAAATAAGTGTAATAATATAGTGTTTGTAATCTTATTTAGCACTTAAATTACTCAACTTTTTTAACACCTTGACATTAAGCCCGAATTGCTTGATAGGGAGTTGAGCTTGAGTTGAGAAAGCTTGAAGCAGCAGTGGAAGCCATTCATGATAATCTTATCTACCTCAAGAGCAGGTGCTTTTTTACAATCCTAATGCATATATATTTTTGTTTTTCTTTTTTCATATACATGTGTGTGAGTGTAATTGGCTGTTTTTTTTCTTATAATAAATTGTGGTTTGGTTATGCAGAGAGGCAGAAATAAGACAAGTGAGTGAGACTACAAATTCTAGAGTGGCATGGTACAGTATATTGTCATTAGGCATTTGCATTGGTGCTTCTGTTGCACAATTGTGGTACTTGACTCGCTTCTTCCAAAAGAAGAAACTAATCTAGAATCAGGATTAACTCTTGTAGAACCCATTATTTTCTACTTTTTGTCAATTATGATAAATTTGAGATTTTCTTATACCAACAGAATCCCTCTTTTACTTTAAAGATATGGGAAATAGTGTCGATTCGTGCTTATATCATGTCTTAGTCATCCGCTCATGCGTTAAAACATACATTGTAGGTTTATAATCTTTGTTTTGTTAGCCAATAGGGTGTTTATAACTATTGAAACCAACCGAACAGTTCAAACCAAAGCAAATATATTAGTGGACTGATTTGAGTTTTATATGGTTCAGGCCATTAGATTCGAACAAAAGTTTAAGACTTAAATTGGCGGTCTACTGAACTATCAGTTTAACCTTTATCGTCCTCCCGCATGTTAAAACATACTTTGTAGATTCATAATCTTTGTTTTGTTGGGCAATAGGGTACTCATAAACCGCTCAAACCAACCGAAACTTTGCAAGCAGGCATGGTTGAGAATTATATGGCTCGGTTCACTGTTTGATTTTGACGATTAGATTTGGACGGTTAGGCGCTTGAAACCAGTCGTGTATGCTAAACCAACTGTTTATCCTTTACATCTTTTTTATTTTTTGAAATATGAAGTTATGTAAATGTATTATAACCATCTTCATCAGTTTAAATTTTTAATAAGAACTTATTGAAAAAAAAAGGTTATCTATATAAACGGAAACAGAGTTATAAAATTGGGTTAATAGGTTTCAGTTCAATTTCTATATAAACGAAAACCATACAAAAAAATCATCAAATTGCAGAATTAAAGACCAGGCAAAACGACATAAAAGTTGGATCTTTACATGAACTATACAAAAAGAATAAAAGATCAAGTCAATATTTATTACATCAGTAAAACTCTCAACATGATCCCTCAAGATGAACTTTACTATTGTTTGAGTGGATAGATACATAAAGAACATGTTTTGTTTAGTACCTGCAAATAATGTGCGAAAATGATGGTCGTCAATGGTGGTGATTAACTACTGAGATGCTCGTTTTGTGCCCGGAAGAGAGAATATAGGTGCTTTATCAACGAGTACTTTTCTTCCAAGACGAGTTGTTGTTTTCAACTCCCATGCGGGACCAATAAGCCACGATGTGGCAATTCCGCCCATCAACCCTCCAAGCTGAATCAATGATTGATTATATTTGTCAACGCAATAGAGGAAAAAAAACCATATACATTAGGATTGATGTGGCAATACCCATGTAGTAGTTATGAATGGGTAGATTCAGGTCATGTTTTATGTATAATTGATAAAATAAACTATAAAAAGGCCATAAGGAAACGGGTTGAAAGTCGTTCGAACTGTATTTTCAGGCATAAAAGTCCTTAACCGTTTTATCCGAACATATTAGCTTATTGTTGAACTAATAAAATATAGACTAAAGAGATCAAAGACTCACATGTCCCCAGTTGTCGATACCTCGTGACAACAGCCCGATAGCCTGTGTGAGGATAAATCACAAAAGTGGACACATGTAAAAACTAATAAGAACAGATCAGATCAAATAAATAAAATTTGAGCTGCAGAAAGCGGACAAAAACTTGTACCATATTTAAGGCGATCACACGTGCAACATGATTCAAGTCTCCTACGCCGCCTTTAACCATCTTGTTGTGTCTCAACACAAAAATGGCAAAAGATCCAACCTGATACAAAAAATGATCTTGTAATAAAACAAGTCCAAGAAAAAATTGAAATGAAGATACTGACTGCAAATATAATCATGAAAGTAATATATAAATAAAAACACAAGTTGATTCAGCAGTTATAACCATACCAATCCGAAAATTGCCCCAGAGGCGCCAACAGCGGGTGCTTTACTGAACCAATAACTCATAGTGGAACCTATATTCATAAACACCAGATATATATATATATCATGAAAAATTAAATAAATTATAGTGTAAGCAACATTTTGCATGAGTGAACGATTTTGGATGATAAATGTAGAATGGATTCTTTCATCTTTATTTCCAGTATTTATCCAAAACCGTCATTTTACAAAACTCTAGTCTTTTTTGGTATTATCATGGAAAGAAACTGTGTTTTACAACAAAAGGAAAACAAGTATGATGGTTGGAACACAGAGTCATAAAGTAGACAGTGAAACAACTTTTTATAACAGGTTAATGTTCTTACTTGTGACTGCAGAGGTCATATATATGGCGAGGTATCTTCTCGGACCACTCAGATGTTCCATGGTAGGGCCAATGGCATTTAGAGAATAACAATTAATCTGGAAAGGGTTAAATGTGATTTAGTTGTTTAACATTACATATCATTGGAATTAATACTCGATGCAGAAAAACTCAAACCTGACCATAAGGTGTCCAATATTTGCATGTAGAAAAGCAGATGTGACCAGCCTCCAAAGCTCTCCTTTGTCAATTAGACCATTAATCTAGCCACAAATATTTATCTATAAGTTATAAAATGTCATAATATATAAACAGTCTATGGTCAAGAATCAAATTTTCTTTGAAAGATCTAACCTTTGCTCCCCACATCAACACCTGTCCTCGTGATGCTATTTGTGCAGCGTATACCCTGCAAAGAAAAACTACTACTTTTGAATATTTTTCTCCTACACTCGGATGAAAATAAATCTATAAGATAACATGAAGCAGTAGAAGTGGATAGAAATAAAAGATCAAATTGCTAATGCCAAAACACTGTTGAGGCTAGAGGTGGCTTTTTGACTCTTTATATTGTTGATTTGATTTGTGTTCCATCTCGAATGAATCAAATCGGAAAGGGAAAAAATAGCTCAAATGGGAACACCTCAAACAAGTTGAAAGCCCCCAGAAGACTATTTTTCAAAGCATAGTTTATACAACTTCCTAAAGTGTTTTATTCAGGGTTTATCAAATAATATTCGTTTGTAATCATAAACATCCAACCTATTATTTATGAAAAGTTATTCAGGAACAAAAAAAAGTGTTTAAACAGAGTAACCCGCCGTGGTACATTTCAACGCATACTTAAAATGGTTGAATACCCAACCTTCCCGCCCGCCCATCTTTCCAATTCCACCATTGGTTTACATATGATGGTGTTCTTAATCTATAAGTCTTGCGTATGTACTCACAACACATTAACGGCAAGTAATATATTCGTCAATCTCCTGTTATTAACCGGGCCTCTCGTGGGAGCCTTTAAGTATGCCTTTTCTTGATCTCCAGAATTGGTTTTGTTTCCTTCTCCACCAAAAAACAATAAGCATCTAGAGAAACCAGTGGCCCAAGCATCATGAGGCCATTGACGAAGCGTAAACCATTTACATTGGTGCCATCCTTCATAAGACAATTCGTTTAACTGGAGAACATGGCCTAGATGAGGAATCTATTCAACAAGAAGTATCATGTTGGTTAATTTTCATGAACAGGATAAAACATATACGGTGAAGTCTTCACCTTTATTACCAAACAAATGAATTAAACATGGTGCTAATAGTGCTTTGGTTCGCTTATTTCGCGTAACGGGTGAAAACGGGCTCTGGTTAAAACAACCCATGCTGGGTCAGGGTGTTTCCATTTTGTAAAATATAATTAAAAATAATGATGGTGTTTTTAGTGAATATAAAAGCAAAAATATTACAATAATACTCTAAATCTTTCAAGCAATGATCTTTAGTCTAACTAGTTAAGGTGAGATGTTCATGACATTTAAATATTGGGAGGTCATGGGTTTAAGTCTCACTTTAAGCAAAAATGCTCAGAGTTAAGCCTGGGGTTTTTTCAGCAATGGGTTTCCTCCTAAAGGGGTTGGGAGTGCGGTCTCGGCTCGGAAACGAATAAATGGGACGATTAATATAACACCTATTATCCGAAGCAGGGTCGCACATTTGCCGTTCAAAAAAAAAAAAAATACTCTAAATCTTTCAATAAAACGATTTTACGTAAAATTAAATTCCCAATCTATCACGAACCCTAAAAAAAACTCACAAATCCATCCAATACTCACGAAACCAAACCAAAGCAATCAAATCGGCACTCTAATTCATCAAATAGAAAGAGCATAAGAGGTTAAATTGCCTTAAAAGGTGAGTGCATAAAGGACTCCAATTGGTGGCGATGGGTGGCGAAACTGTGCCGGAGGAGCTGGCCAAGGCGGAGGGCGGCGGCGTTGGTGATCAGATGAAACGGTTTGGGGCCTGTTCCGAGCCCGGAGATCGAGAATTCCGGTGGTTGAGGTGCAAACATCGCTGTGAAAATTATCGGATTACAGGTTTGATTGTTTGAATGATTGATCTGATGCAATTCGACTGCAGACGATGGTGAAAAGTCGCTGGAGTTTGTGATTCGTTCTTGATCAGCACTCGATTTCCATTTTATATGGCTCAAGATGAATTGAATTGAATTTATTTGATTTTCTCTTCCAAAACGAATGATTTTAGTCTTATCTCCAAATATATATTTTTGTCTCCAAGTGTAATATTTTTATGTTCTAGAAAAATATTACACTAAACATGTATTATAACAAGTAGATTTTACGGAAAATAAATAGAATTTATAAGATGTATAAATGAAAATAACACGTGATAGTATTACATTTTTACTAATAACATTTTTCCTACTTCTATCTTATATTTTATAGTTACTATAACACTGCTAAATTATATAATTTATTTATATACTAACAATACCTTTTAATAAGTTAAATAAAAGTCTTTTTATTAATGTTAGTTATAAAAAAATAAGTTTTTATAAAATAAAAACTTTTTTAAAACATCAAAGTTTTTTAAAAATATATAAAATATCTTAAAATTAGTGTTTTTCCCGTTTCAGTAGACTATACATTATTTCATAGCACTTGTGTTTGATTAATTTCTACTATAATAAAATGATAAATAGAGAGAGCACATGGTATCATCACATTTATCGTCACCAAGTTTTTACCGGCTCTTTCTCCTATTGAATAATCATATTAATTACTAATATTATTTAATTCTTTTTTATATTACAATAATTTGTAATAAATTAAGAAAAATATCTTTTTATTAATTTTATTTTTAAATAAACAAATTTTTATATGATAATAATTTTTTTTCAAATACACTTTTTTAAAAATATGAAATATTTAAAATTGGTGTTTTTTAAAAAGTAATTTTTTATAAAATAATTAAAATTAGGAGTAATAATAAGAAATTTTTTATAAATGTCATTTTTTAAAATGCTCTTTTTAAAACAAAATATTTTATTTTATTTATAATAAAAAAATTTCAATCATATCTTATATTAAAATATCTTTTTATTATTAACAAATTTTAATTATATTTAATATTTTATATATTTAAGTCGTGTAATACATGAGTTTAATAATACTAGTTTATATATACAATGAAACACTCTTGACTGATATATTTCTCCTTTTTTATTCCCTGCAATATTTACTGTGTAACAGAAAGAAAACAAGAGAACTAATTAAGGAGGAAAAATAAAATAAAAAAACATGATGTCATTTTACGTTCTACAGTCCAAAAGAAATTAAAGATTTTGTATTTGAGTTGTAAGAAAATTTTAAAAATTATAATTTACATTTATTTTCTTTGGTTAGAATCTATATCTAGTTTTATCTGGCTTTGAGAGCATTCACATTCTATTTCATAATCTTATTCTTATAATTGCATTAAAAGTAATTATTTTTATCTTTTATTTTAAATTAAATAATATTTTTTAATATATTTATTAGGGTTATTAGATTTTAATAATTTTAATTTTTATTTATTGGTCGAGATTAAACCCAACTTAAAAAATGTTTAAAGAGACTCACAACTTTAAACATATTTTCTTTTAAGGATCCATTACTAACCGAGAATTAACATCTCTAGTTTTTTTTTTTTACTGTTTATGTGACCAAAACACTAAACTGAAAATTGAAATCTACTATAAGGTTCGTCAATTTAAAACTTTTAAACCCTGAAACCCGTCAATCTTCAACTCTTGATCTGAACCACTAGACTCGTTAAAGATAGATTTCAGGTGACGATGAAGGCTAGACACCAGAAAACGGATCTGATAGAGGCTGAGCGACGACGTAGTTAAATTTCAATTAGTAAATAATTGTTAGAGAAAAATAAGTTTAAAATTAAAAGTGTCTGTAAATATTTCATGAGTTGACATTAATCCCCAGCCAATAAATAAAAGTTAAGATTATTAAAATTCAACAACCTTATTTATAATTAATTTTTTATTACTTTTACTCACAACCATTTTAAAAAAATTATTAAAATAACAATAGGAATTAATAGTGAAAACTGAAAAGGTAACATCAATAAATATTAAAATCATAAAAAATCTTTCATTATTTTCTTTCTACTTTCGTCTATCTTGTCTTGAAATGAAAGTTAAGATGCAAGATTACACAAAAAAGTTTCTGCTTTCTCCCACTAAAAAAAACAAAAACATATATTATTTTTATTTTCACATTTTCTTTCACTTATCCAATTATTAAAAAAAACACCAATCATCTTTAGTACAGGTAGTTAAAAAAATATTCTAAAATTTTATTAAAATAGGAGTAAATTTTGGGTTTAATTCTTACTTGTAACAAATTTATAAAGGGCTCCAGTGAGCAAAAAAATGTTCTTATTTAAGATGAGTTTTTTTCTAAACGTGATCTTGGATTTCATATTCGAGTAATAAAAATAATCAGATGAAACAGTTAACCATCCGTGATCTAATTAACCGTCCAAGAGTTAAAAAAAGAAAATAATAATATCTAGAGTTATTATTCTAACCAGACGAGGACTTCCTTCTCAGATCAGCGTGGACTGTTGCTCATTACTCTTGCTTCATTCACACCCCACCCCCCCACCCCCACAACAAACACCCACCAAATCCTTCGATCTCATCACAATCCTCCATTGAACCTCCATCAATCTGGCATCAATGTCAAATCTCCGATTCATCACCCTCACAACGCTACCCCTATTCCTACTGCTACTATCATTCGCCATTGATCCCACCGACGCCTCAATCCACGTGTACGATCGAGATCCGTTCCGAGAAGTCGGCAATGCGTACCTCGTCTCCGGCGGCAGCGAAGGCCTCGCCGCATCTCGCGTTGCAACGCCGCTCCCTCGTCATTCACCCTCCGTCACCGCCAATGACGGTCGCTCGTATATCCGGTAATTTGTTTGTGTTTTTTCGGTTACGGATTCAGATCTGTTGTTACATTTTTTATTTTACTTCTGATTGATCAAGTATATGTATGTTTAGCGGTTTAGCACGCTTTTAGTATGTATGACATTGAAAGTTGAAGTTAAATAGCTTAGAATTTACTGATTCGGAATGATGCGATTGTTTGTGGATGAGATTTCTCAACTGTTCGTGTTTCTGCAAGCTTGATAGCTAGTTCGTTTTGAAATTTGAGGATGATATCGTTAAAAGCATTGAAAGTTATCACTCAGCTCATGAAGTCAGAAGTAGAAAACGATAGCACAAATGAACTTGTCTGGTGGTAGTGTAGATGGAATTGTGATAAATTGAGATAATTGGCTGTTTTTTGTAGTCTTTGATTACAGTTTTCTTAGATTCTTTGAATATAAGTAATTTTTTTTTTATAGATCTGTGCAAAGGAAATGGTGTTAGATTTGGAACAAAGGCGTATGATTGTTTATGATTTGAAATTGTTAGTGGATTGGGTGAATCTGAGTTAAAAATGTTTAAATTTTAAATTATCTGAAATCTGAAGGGGGTTTCAGATCACCTATATAGAAAGGCATGTCATTTAACAGATAAAAATAAAGTTCTGATAGTTTAAAAGCAATAAGCTCTAGCTTAATTTTGGTAAATGCATAAGGTGGTTTATGATCTGTTGTGTTTTTCAAGGCATTTTTATGTGTTATGACCCTTTTGAAATATTATTTTTGTGTATATGCAAACATGTATAGATTTCAGAACATCACGTTTCGGAGGACTGAAGCATCTGCAGCCAAGCATTCAAAAACAGAACGTCGTACTGGATTAGTTCAAGTTATTATTTTCGAGGCTGCTGACCGTGATAACATTGGGGGGTCCCCTTATGGGGGGCAGAGATCTATTTGTTGCACCCCTGATCTGGCTAAAGTGGAAGGTTGTAAACAAGGGGAAGTTATTAGAATACCTTCTGCAAGGGATCCTAACTGGCCTGTTACTGTCAATGTCTATTTCCGTGGAAGATCCTTAACAGCACAATTAAAAACCACGGAGGCTTACATCACAAAAACAGGAATGTATAATTTGTTTTTCATATCATGTGATCCTAGTCTTAAGGGGATGACACTGAGTGGTCAAACATCATGGAAGAACCCTGATGGCTATCTACCTGGAAGAATGGCCCCACTAAAGAAATTTTATGTAATCATGGCGGTTGCATATGCGCTGCTTTGTATCGCTTGGTTTTCTCAATATGTGAGGTTTTGGGATGATGTTTTGCAACTTCAACATTGCATAAGTGCTGTAGTTGCTATTGGGTTTTTTGAAATGATACTTTGGTATTTTGACTATGCATATTTTAACAACACGGGAATAAGGCCCGTTGCAATTACAACTTGGGTTGTGACTGTGGGAGCTATAAGGAGAACCATTTCCCGGTTACTTATATTATGTGTTTCAATGGGCTATGGTGTTGTGCGTCCTACACTTGGTGGACTTACTACTAAAGTTTTGCTTATTGGAGTAACTTATTTTTTATCAACTGAGTTGCTAAATATTACTGAGAATGTGGGGACCATAAGTGACATAGCTGGAAGAGCAAGGGTTATTCTTGTACTTCCTAATGCGTTGTTGGATGCATTTTTGATCATGTGGATTTTTACTTCACTCTCAAAGACACTTACACAGCTACAGGTTATGCTTTGATCTATAAAATCATTACAACTGTGTTGGGTCATTCTTATTTTGTGTCGCTTGATTTTTCACTAGTGTATTGATACTAAGCTTTGATATGTACAGGCAAAGAGGAGTTCTGTTAAGTTGGATACGTACAGGAAGTTCTCAAATGCATTACTAATAACGGTTGTTCTTTCAGTTGTTTGGATTGGATATGAGGTACACATTTCACATCATTTTTTAATATATAGACATTTAATCATCTCAAGGAGCTAATTTAGCTACTTCATAGTAGATTTACTATACACTACTTGCAAAATCATTTTTTGTTGACCTATCTAAGTGTGGTTGCTTTCTCATACCTGTTGTTGCTTACTAGCGTCTGCAACTAGTATGCCTCACAAAGTTTGACCTGTGATAGTAAATGGTCTTACTGATGGTCATGTGTTCATGGTGTATCACCATCAATCCTTCTATTTGTATAAATGTGTCTATATAAACAGTCTGCATAGTATTGGTGAATAAACATTTGAACTGGTTATAATCAAGTACCATGTTCATATGATGTGTCATGTGGGTGGAAGAGAGTAATTTCAGCTCTGGTGGGGGTTAGCACAATGCAATTTGTTCATCACTTTGGCATGCATGACATTGATGCATGCCGAAATTGAAACAAAACTAACTTACCGACCATTGTTCTGATTAGGTAAGGATAATTAAGTTAGAGGTGGCAAAATGACTGGCTGGGTACCAAGTACTAGTTGTAGTTCTTTTATTGTGGGACCCTCCAACTCTTTTTATGTGTTTATCAATATTCAGAATTTTGTAAAGAATTAATGTGTTAAAATGATACCATACTACTAAATTAATAATGTACTCTTTCTGATAGAACAATTAAGGAAGTTAGTAAGCATCTATATACACTTTGGGAAACTTTTGACTCCTTCCATTTTTGTCTAACCTTTTGACCTTTATCCATTTGACCTGTTTAAGGTAAAATACAACCCAAAACAACTCATACTTACATAAATGGGTAAAAATTGTCACTTCTAATTTGAGTGGTGTTAGTTGTCAGTTAGTTTAATTAACTGATGTGAGAAACCTTTAGTTTACAAGGGCCTTTGGCTACTAAAGGCATGAGGCTCCTAAGTAGTCTAGGAAGCACAACTATATTTGTTGTCAAAGCACTTGGAAGTTGGAACCTAAAGGTTTTTGTCCTAGTAAAAACTGCATATAGAAATTTGTATTGAGACCATCAATAAAGAGCTCCTTGTTCTGTAATGGGTAAATTAAAATCAACATTAGCTAGAACGGAGACAGGTCAAATGGGTTGAAACCCAGGTATTTTAAAAGCATTATACCTTTTATATAATTTCTTTTACTAGTATTAGATTATTGTTGAAAAATTTCTGTGGTCTTATCTTACACGCCTAGTGTTTATAATTTTGTTTGGCCAAGAAGTGTTTCTTCAGTCTTCACTTCCTTGGAACAAGTTGACTTGTTGTGATCCATAAATACTCTTTACCCGATCCGCTTACTAGCCCACCTCTAGGCATCTCATTGTCAAAAGTCGTTGCTCCAAAATGACTATGATTAGAATGCCTTCAAAATAACCTCTGATGAGATAAAAACTATTATGTCATCGTCTTGATTAGTGATTTGTTCATGCAGGTGTATTTCAAAGCAACGGATCCTTTCAACGAGAGGTGGCAGAGTGGGTGGATTATCACCTCATTCTGGGACATTCTTGCATTTGCATTGCTTTGTGTCATCTGCTATTTGTGGACCCCATCACAGAGTTCTCAAAGGTGAATTTACAATTATTATTTGGAAATTGGTAACAATAGCCCATTTATTCAAAACAGGTCAATTCAGGTTGTATTGTCAAACAGTAATTATAAAGTAAAATGCATCTAAAAGTGAAACTGGTAAAATGACCCAAATTTGTTATCTGGGTCTAAAGTCATTAACTTGTGTTCAAATGCTTTCAGTGTCACAAATCTTGTTATTTCAAAGAAAATATATTACTACTTTAAATAGCAAAGTTCTTTTAACGATATTTAATACAATATTTTCTTAAAATAAAAAAAAATGTACAAGCCTGATCTGACCAATTGTGGCTCGCACATAAACTTACCTGTTTTGACCTGATCTCTTTTAATCCTATTTTGACCCGGGTGCATGCTGACACTATGAAACAGATATGCATATTCAGAAGAGAAAGATGAAGATTCTGATGAAGAAACCAAAGCACTTAACAGTGGATCACCTAAAGGCGACATCAGCTTAGTCAAGCTGGAAAGACGAGAGAAAAACGGTCAAAACATGGATGAGTTTGACTTAGACGAGGATGATGATGATGATGATGCTGAAGGCAAGAGAGAATAGTCCTTTGAATTGTATTCATTTGTTGTAAACAAACGCAGCCATTGAAAGCTTCTGTACAGATTTTATCCCAAAAAGAACGAAGCAGCTTACTTTCTACACAGGGAGAAGAGAATGCAACATAGTTTCAGTGTTGAAGTTGAATTCATTGAGTGACTCTGTATGCTTTTGACCATTATATATTTTTTCAGTTAATTGTTTGCTTATATGATTGATTATCCTGTGAAAGAATTGAATGTATATCTAATCTCGTCTGATAAGGAATTTCCTATCAGAAAATCCTCACCAGGAATATAGTAACAGTTTCTTAATATGTTACATGAAAGTGGTAAGTTGAAACCAAAATCAGTTTTCTTATGGCCTTGATCACAACCCGACTTTTACTTGTAATTACTATAGACTTGGGGATATATATATGTGTAACATTTGGCTCTATAGATTCCTTTTAATACATATTCAGTATAGAGTTATCTTTTGTGTTTAAACTTGATATGATACTCTTCAATCCTGCACCAATTAAGCTTATTACGAAGTTTCATCCATACCCATGAAGCATCTATCCAGAGCTACTTGTGATGAGAATTTGCTTTAAACATTAGCAACTAGAATTCCAGATCACTTGCTTCAAAACCTATCGGGAAAACACTCTTGATGACGTGTGATTCAACCTGTTTGTGATGTGGAAGTTCGAAGTCTTGCATGGAATGCTGCTGAATAAGTCATATGCACGTTTCCTTTTTTCTTGTTAGTAGTTGCTTAATAACCGGTCAAGAGGTTTCCCCTTGTGACGTTAGTTTGTTCCACATTTTATATATTTCCTTTTCCTATTTAAGGTATCGTAATGCGCAGCTTTCATGTATCAGAAACTATTCAGTAATCAAAAACCATTCTTGAACTTCCATTTATCTCTGTCATCTTGTGTTTGTGGTTCTGATATACCAACAGTTTTGGTATCAGAGCACCAGTCTTATCGATCCTTTCTTTTTCAATTCCTGAAACATCTTTGAACCATGACTGACAACAACTCTCTTTCTACCACCACTCCTTCAACTGCCATTCCTATCTTTAAAGGGGAGGGCTACGATCACTGGAGCATTAGGATGAAAACCATCCTGAAATCCAAAGAACTTTGGGATGTTGTTCATCTTGGCATCACTGCTGTCAACGAAGGCAACCCAGATCACAGAAATGCTAAGAAAAATGATGCTTTAGCTATGTCCATCATCCAACAAGGTGTGCATGATCACCTTTTTTCCCGTATTGCTGCTGCAGAATCGGCCAAAGAAACATGGGAGACTCTTCGAGTGGAGTTTCAAGGGGACTCTCAAGTTCAATCTGTGAAACTACAAGGTTTACGACGTGAATTTGAGAATCTCAACATGAAGGATGATGAGGTGGTGGGAGATTACTTCTCTCGGGTTATGGACAACGTAGGAAAGCAACGATCCTATGGTGAAGAGTTAGCTGATCAGAAGATCGTGGAGAAAATTCTCAGGAGCCTATCACCGAAGTATGACTATGTCATACCTTCGATAGAAGTTGTATACGATTTGGCCGATATTACACCGGTGAAACTCATGGGACTACTACAGTCTCAAGAGGAAAGACTGAACAATCGTATGACTCCCAGCAAGGTGACCCAGACAGCCGAGCACTCGGATGAACAAGCTCTCTCCATCATCCAAGATCAGGCCAAAGCCCCTCAGGGTCGAGGTCGTGGTCGTGGAAATACTCGGGGACGAGGACTAGGTCGGGGCAGAAGTACATTGGACCGAAGCAAAGTTCCACAATGTTATATCTGCAAAAGATACGGCCACGTAAAAAAGGATTGCTGGTATAACGATGAGGCACAAGTTCATGTTGAACATGAAAATCAGAATGAAGAACCCGAGAATGAGGAACAACACCTCCTGATGATGTTCGAAGAATCTTCTGAAGATCAGTTCCTCCTAATGGCAGTAACCGAACACTCAGGTAATTCTAATAATTTATGGTTCATAGATTCAGGATGCTCAAATCATATGACAGAATCAAGAGCAAGCTTCGTGTCCTTTGACGACTCATTCAAACTGGGGGTGAAACTTGGTGACAAAAAGAGACTTGCTGTAGAAGGGAAAGGGACAATCAAAATTTATACCGGAAAGGATACACACAAGCTACTTGAAAATGTGTATTATGCTCCCAACCTTGAGTATAATTTACTTAGTGTTGGACAGCTAATGAAAAAAGGGTATTCCATTCTCTTTGAAGATAACTCATGCACCATTAAACTTAAAGGCTCCAAAGCAAACACCATGAAAGTTCCTGTGGCCTCAAACAACATGTTTGTGGTTGATGCTACATGCCTCATTGCTGATCAAGATCAGTCTAACTCGAAACAAGATGAAGAAACCCTCATGTGGCACAACCGATTCAGTCATCTTCATATGAATGGACTGAAGCAACTTCATGATAAAGGTATGGTCTCTGGTCTGCCAAGAATTACGTCTTCTGTTCGATGTGAAACTTGCATTGTAGGAAAACAAACTCGAAAACCATTTCACTCGACATCATGGCGCGCCAAGGTAAAACTGGGTCTAGTTCACACTGACTTATGCGGACCCATGCACATACCCAGTCTTGCTTCGAGTTTGTACTATCTTCTTTTCATAGACGACCTTACCCGTATGTGTTGGGTGTATTTCCTTGCTAACAAAAGTGAAACCTTTGAAAAATTTAAGCACTTTAAAACTATGATTGAAAAGGAAGCAAATTGTTCAATAAAAGTGCTTAGGTCTGACAGAGGAGGTGAGTTTTGTTCCAAAGAATTCAACTCTTTCTGTAATGAAGCTGGGATCAAGAGGGAACTTACAATTCCCTACACTCCACAACACAATGGAGTAGTTGAGAGGAAAAACCGCACCATCATGAATATTGCTCGCAGCATGTTGCATGAAAAAGAACTTCCAAACGTATTTTGGGCAGAAGCAGTCTCAACAACCGTATATACACTCAACAGATCTCCAACTAAAGCTCTTATCAACCAAACACCTGTGCATGCATGGACAGGTATAAAACCTTGTGTATCTCACATGAAAACTTTTGGTTGTGTTGCATATGGTTTAGTTCCCTCACAGTTAAGAAAGAAACTGGATCATCGATCTGAACGCAACATCTTTATTGGATATTCAACCTTGAGTAACGGGTATCGTCTATACAACCCGATTACAAAAAGGTTTAGTATCAAGAGAGATGTTGAATTTCTTGAAAATGTGAAGTGGAACTAGAATACTAATGTGGAAAATGCAGGAAATCACTTTATGTACAATGACCCATTTCCATGTGATGACCCCATAAATAGTACACCTACCTGTACCATGCCTACCTCACCTATTTCTGTCAACCTTGCACCTACCTCCACTCAATTATTTTCACCTCCACCTAATATCCAAGACCCATCAACCTCCACTCAATTAAACCATGCTTTACCCACTGAAGAAACACGAGCACCTCGTAGACCATCTCATCCACCTGTTTGGATGTCTGATTACTACAGTGGAGAGGGCCTCTCTGAAGAAGAAACTGACATTACTTCTTGCCATTTTGCTCTAAATATCTCTGACCCCATCACCTATTCTCAAGCATCACATGATGATAAATGGGTCAGTGCCATGCAAAATGAACTCCAAGCTATTGAGAAAAATGGTACATGGCAACTTGTTGATTTGCCACCGGGGAGAAAAACAGTTGGTGTGAAATGGTTGTATAAAACTAAGGTTGGTGCAGATGGGCAGATTCTCAGACACAAGGCACGGCTTGTGGCGAAAGGGTATTCTCAACAGCCTGGTGTCGACTATCAAGAAACCTTTGCTCCGATTGCCCGCTTTGAAACCATCAGGTTGATCATAGCTATTGCAGCTCACATGGGTTGGAGTATTTACCAACTCGATGTGAAAACAGCATTTCTTAATGGGGAATTGACTGAGGAAATTTATGTAGATCAACCTGAAGGCTTCATATCGAAAGATCATCCAGAGAAAGTCTACAAGCTGAACAAGGCCTTGTACGGTCTCAAACAAGCGCCCAGGGCTTGGTATTCGAAGATAGATGGCTACTTTGCTAGTCATAACTATCTGAAAAGCAAAAATGAACCAACTCTTTATACTAAGAAGACTGCATCAGGTGATATCATTTACATTTGTATGTATGTTGATGATATTATTTACACTTCTTCTAGTGATGAACTTATGAAAGAATTCAAGCAAGGAATGCAACATACTTTTGAAATGACCGATTTGGGTCTACTTAAGCTGTTTTTAGGCCTTGAAGTCAAACAAACAGTCCGTGGTATTTTTCTTCATCAGAAAAAGTATGCTGAAAATCTTGTGTCAAAATTTGGTGTGACGAGTAACAAAGCAGAAATCACACCAATGAATTCCAATGAAAAGCTGAGTGCTCAAGATGGTGCAATCAAGGCTGATGAGGAAACTTTTAGAAGTTTGGTTGGGGGTCTCATCTACCTAACTCATACTAGGCCTGACCTAGCCTATGCAGTTAGTGTAGTCTCAAGATTTATGCAAAAACCCTCTAAAATTCATATGGGTTCAGCTAGAAGAATTCTTAAATATGTTGCAGGCACAACCGATTTTGGTCTTTGGTATACTAAGTCTGATCGAATCATCTTGAAGGGTTATAGTGATAGCGATTGGGCAAGTAACATTGACGACCGGAAAAGCCTTTCAGCCTATGTTTTCTCTTTGGGAAGTGCTGTTGTATCGTGGAGTTCAAAAAAGCAACACACTGTTGCATTATCCAGTACAGAAGCAGAATATATAGCAGCCTCGGGAGCTACTTGTCAAGCAGTATGGCTGCGTAGAATTCTTGAAGATTTGAACCTTGAGCAAGAGTGTCCTACTGTGATATATTGTGATAATAAGTCCACCATTAGTCTATCAAAAAATCCAATTCATCACAGTAGATCAAAACATATTGAGCTGAGGTATCATTTTTTAAGAGAGATGGTTGATGAGAAACAAGTACAGTTGGAATTTTGTCGCACACAAGAGCAGCTAGCAGATGTTCTTACCAAGTCCTTGACCAGAGAAAAATTTAGTTACTTCAGATCTCAGTTAGGAGTTACACAGTTTGAATCAAGGGGGTGTGATGACGTGTGATTCAACCTGTTGGTGATGTGGAAGTTCGAAGTCTTGCATGGAATGCTGCTGAATAAGTCATATGCACGTTTCCTTTTTTCTTGTTAGTAGTTGCTTAATAACCGATCAAGAGGTTTCCCCTTGTGACCGTTAGTTTGTTCCACATTTTATGTATTTCCTTTTCCTATTTAAGGTATTGTAATGCACAGCTTTCATGTATCAGAAACTATTCAGTAATCAAAAACCATTCTTGAACTTCCATTTATCTCTGTCATCTTGTGTTTGTGGTTCTGATATACCAACAACTCTCACAGGAAAAAGTCATCATAAACCCTAGCCACGTTTTGAAAAACCCTAGCCGTCACCGCATTTCCAAATTCAAAACTCTAGCTAGAAAAAACAAGGGTTTACATTAACTTGCTTTCTAGGTTATTTGAATTTGGGAGGCTGAACCTAAATTTTATGTTAATGCGAATTATATCTCATAAAACTAATATGTATTCAGGTTGATTTGAATAAACCAAATTATTAAAAATGAATAAGTTAAATAATTATATTATATAAATAAAAGACATATGTATCATTTTATAAAAAAACTAAAAATCACATACATGTTCAATTGTGTCAATTGATCTAAAAATCTCAACTTCAATTTAATGTAACTCATTTATTAATGTTTTGTGGGATTTTTCTTGTTTGATTCGAAACCAAATTCTAACTTTGGTTTGAATGCTAGTCTGAATAAAAACTCAAAAACTGAATTTGAGATTGTAATTTAATTTTGTTCTAGTTTATTGCCCCTGATTCGAGTATTGGACACTTATAGCAGAAACAACATCCTCTCCTAAACCCTAGTCGTTGGAAACCATAGTTACGACCATAAAGCTTATCATTATGTGAATTGTTTGTAATAGAAACTTACAAATGAGAAACAAAAATAATTATCTTTTAATAACTCAAACAACACAACCGCATTTGAAAATAAAGTTAAAATATATACCAATTTGTGACGGTATTTTTTTTCATGCCCAATGTATTGCACATAATATTAATTTGATTATGTAAGATGGACTCAATGTTAAAAAGTTAATGATTGAAAAATTAAATTGTGGAAACAAGTAGAAATAGACTATATATATATATATATATGTATATATATATAGGGGAGGGTTCAAATAAGAACTCACTTATTTTGTGAAAACTCTAGAAACCAATGTGAGCCACACATTTTCAAGGGCAAAATGGTAAATAATGATAATATAATAAAAAAAATTTATAAAACAAAAAATAAAATAAAAATAAAAAAAGTAAAATGACGAAAATGTTTCTTTTGATTCCCTCTTACATAAAAAAATAAAAAAACTTGTTTTTTTTATGAACTTCATTTTACACATATGTAATACTTGAAAATACACATGTGTAAAATAGGATTTACACACGTGTAATGACTAATTTACACATGTGTAAATAACGAATGAATGATTTTTTAAAAAATATATATCAATATGGTACGCGTTGGAAAGATAAAATAATACTGAAATTAATGGTGTAATTTTTTTGAAAAAATAATGTCGTGAAAAAAAATTATGAACATTTAAAAAAAAAGGTGGATTTGGCATGTGACTTGCATGTGACTTAATTGTGTAGCTGAGATTGGTTCTTAGAGTTCTCACAAAAAATGGTGGTTTTCAAGATAACCCTACCCTATATATATATAGGAGAGAGGGATCAAATAAAAACCATGGTTATAATTGAAAATCGTGAAAACCGCCACTACCTAATCACATAATCTATAATTGATTTAATTTTTTAATTGTTTAAAGTATATATGAGTAAACTTCAATCTTATTTTTTGAGGTCACTGTATATCTTTAATATAAACTCTAAAGAACGTCGATGATGATGAAATGACTTACATATACGTAATTTGTATGAGTCACATGTACGCAACTCTTAGTTGTACACTTAGTAACACATATTTACATATACATAATCCCGTACGTAACTTTTAGTTGTACACTTTGTAACACGTACTTACATATATGTAACCTCTTGCTTTCATGGTTTTTATTTGTAACATGTAACCGTTAACCAAAGGAACGGTTATTAACCTACGTTTATTGCGATAACCCGTTAACACTAATGTAACAAACACTTACACCATGATTATGTAGTTTAACTAACTTTTACACCACGTTACATCACTTATATTAAAAAATTTCCCTCCATTTTTTAAAAAATTTCCCCCTTTTTAAAACCGTCTTAACTTTTTTGTATGATATTATTTTTTTATATAAATTACACCATTAAATAGATCATTTTAATATCTTTAATTTGAGTATAGTCTTGTTATATATTTTTTTTAAATTTTAACGTTCATTGTGAACCACTATTTTACCACTGTAAATCTAAGTTACAGTGATAACGTGACCTACTGTGGACCACTAGTTTGGTGAACGGGTCATATATATATAGGGTCAGGTTATTTATAAAACTTATTTTTAAATGAGAACTTAAAGAATTAATATTAACCATTGATTGTTTTAATCAATGGTTGTGATTAACAATATTAAAAATGTAAACTAGTTGACTATTTAATGAGTTCATACAAAAAGGTATAATAGTAATTCATTATCTTTTTTCTCTCTCTCCAATTAGTTGAGTTGTAATTAATTATTTTTTATATTTCATTTCTCATATCTATAACAATTATATATGTAAATTAATTTACCATGCAAAAACTTAAAAATAAATTTATCACAATATTTTTTTTAAGATATAAATAAAATAAACTCTAAAGTTTTTATTATCAAAAAGTTACGTAAGTAAACAACAAATGCCATAAATTTTTACGTAAACATTTTTTATGAAAAGTTTTACGTAAACATATATGGATGATATCTAATCTAATAAAGCAAAATTTTTATGTGATACATGTATATTTTCTAGCATGTCCATGATATCGTCATCTAGGATCGTACATGTGTCACCACCCCAATAAATTACAATTATGGTAAAAATATTAACTTCAAAAAAGTTTTCTTAACAACTCTAATTTAATATCATACTAATCAAGATAATTTCTTTATATAAATAAATAACATTTTATTAAAAATAGTTTAATGAGACTTAATTTTGTTAAAATATAATTTAATTTGTAGTTAAGCATTGTTAAAATAAAATACTTCAAAAAGATATATAAAGAGGTTTATGGATATTTATGAATAATAAAATCTTTTTTCTTTTTATACTATTATTTATTACTTAAATATGTTTGTTATATATAATAATTTTATTGATATGTTATCTATAACATATATTAGATTATACATATATATAATCTACTATATAATTTTTTATTTCAACCAGTGTAACACATGGGTATCTAACCTAGTTTTACATATATAGTTAACTATTAAAATTACACACATATGTACCATTTGGCATTAAGTATTCACAAATTGGCTACATGAACGTATCTAATAACCTATTTACATATATAACATATTTACAGATATGTATATGTAAATATGACACCTGCATTTATGTAAATATATTAGTTACACGTATATAAATATGTTACGTTGTATTTAGGAGTAAATTAGATGTTTTAAAAAATCATATAATAAATCTAACATCATTGTAGTTCTTTTACATAACTCTCAATCTTAAAACTAACCATTTAATTTTTTATCTCTAACTAATTCCTATTTAAATATATGTAATTTTTTAAACTTTATTTACATATAGGTAAATATTTACAAATGTGTAAATGTTTTATTACATATGTAACTCTTCAAATTGATTGTTTATATACATATCTGTAAATATTGATAAATATACAAATTCCTCCTGTTTTATAAATGTATATAACTTTTTATACAATATTATTATTTAAAAAAACACCATAAAATCGAGAATTTTATCCTCTTTAATATGATTATAGTATTGCTATATATTTTTTTTTAAATGACACTTTTTTAAAAACGTTTATGTGTTGTGCGTAAAACTTGCGTGATTATTTACTGCGTGATTATTTACTGCGTAATTATGAACACAACTTGCGTAATTATTAATATAACTTGTGTAGTTATTTTTTATAACGTAAGTAATATTACTTTGTGTAATGTAATAATAGATATAACTTGCGTAATTATTAATATATCTTGCGTAATTATGCACCTTATGTGCGTAATTGTGGCGTGAACAAAATTACCCTCCGCCAAAAAACATGTGTCATACCCTGGTGAATTCGTACGCTTCACACGAAAATTACACTTTATATAGTAACCGAACCCTATATATGTAAGCATGTATACATATATACAATAAGGTAAAACCAAAGCAAAAAACAAAAAATATAATATTGACCAGAAATACAAATGTATAAAGATTAAAAAAAATTTATAACAATTATTTGCAAAAAAGAAAACAAAATTAAAGTATGCAAATTCATTCGATAATAATATTTATGATAATTAGGTTCTTTTACTAATAATTATCTTTTTGTTTTTCAAAAAAGATCATAATATTCACACAAAGCTTACAATATTTGCAAACAGATATAACTATTGAGATTTCTTAATGATTATTATTTTATAATACAACATACAATTTCTTTGCTTGAAAGTTTGAAGCTCCATCGTCATCTTCTTCAAAAGTTCAATAATTTTGTTGTTAATGAATGAAATATTTTCAAGCAAATAGAAAAAAAAATCAATTATGATAGATAGAAACATGGAATTTAATTCAGAAAAATAACTATCAAAAATAAAATTTAATTTAGAAAATAAAAAGGAGATAAATTAGTAACTGATTTGAATCTATGATATTAAATTACAATACTACCCTTTGTTATAAAATAAAACTTATACAAATCAACGGCTATAATGAGTTCTCGTGATCTTTAAAAGTTCTGAAAAGAGCCTGACCATATATATATAGATCCTTAAAATAAAAAATGATTCTGTAATGATCCTGATCCTATATATATATATATACTAGTTTTAGTAACCCGTGTATTACACGGGTTGAATATATAAAATATTAAATAGAATAAAATTTTATTAATTATAAAATGATATTTTAAGATAAGCTATGGTTGAAATTATATATTAGTAAGAACTATAAGTAATAAAATAATGATATCAAGTTATCAACTTTTTAAATTTTTTTTATTAAAAAAAAACAAAATATTTTGTTTCAAAACAAAATATTTTAAAAAATTTATTATTATAACTCTCGGTTATCACTAATTTTTAGGATATTTTGTATTTTGAAAAAAGTTTGATTCTTTAGAAAAATTTCTTATTCTATAAAAATTTATTTATTTATAAATAACATTAATTAAAAGATTCATTTTTTAATTTATTAAAAGTATTTTTATAAAAAAATTATATAATATTATTAGTAATTATAGTAACTATTAAGTAGGAGAGAGAAGCGGAAAATTTTGGTGAGAATGAATGCGGTGTTGCCACGTGTCCCTCTTATTTACTCTTTTATTATAATATAAAGATAAATATATATAGATAAATATATATATATATATATATATAGAGAGAGAGAGAGGGAGAGAGTAGAGAACGAATGTTAACCTTATTTATTGCGATAACCTATTAACCAAACTAGTGGTCTACAGCAAGCTACGCTATCACTGTAAGTTAGAGTTACAGTGGTAAACTAGTGGTTCATAATGAATGGTAAATTTTTTTTTAAAAAAATATATCAAGACTATACTCGAATTAAAGATATTAAAATGATCTAGTTAATGGTGTAATTTATATAAAAAATAACATTATACAAAAAAAGTTAAGACGGTTTTAAAAAAAGGGTGAAATTTTTTTAAAAATGGAGAAAAAATTGTTAATCAGTGGTGTAACGCGGTGTAAAAGTTAGTTACACTATATAATCATGATGTAATTGTTTATTACATTAGTTTATCGCAATAAAGTTGGGTTAAAAACCGTTACTTCCCCTATATATATGTATGTATGTATCCCATAATTAAATTTGTCTTCAAGTAGGTTGGCGTCGAATTTATGAAGCTTCTGATTAACAAAGAATCCAATTTGCGATTTGTGGAACTATCAACACATGCATCTGTCTAGGATAATCGATAGGAGGGATGAATGTAGATGTCGAGTTATGATCGATGGTGGCTCGATTGTTTTAATCGCTGGTATTGTCAGCCATGATGAAGAAGCCGAGATTAATCGAGTTTCTGGCTTTTACGGTTTTGTTTGCCTGCTCTAATACCTTAAGACTTTGGTAATCAGAGGTTATTCGATTTGAAAAAAAAATACTTACGTATACAATATATGGCTAGCTCCTAAAATATCTACAAGATACAACAGAACGAGTAACTTACTCTCAATCATTCCTAACTACGCATAAGGAAAATATATGAAAACAGCAACTTGCTAAAGCCAACTGACATTCGCTTTTTTTTTTTTTTGAACGGCAACGAATAATTTTTAAGCCCGGTCACCCGGATAAACCCATTGGCGAAAGGCCACCCACGCCCGTGAACACAGATAGCGCTGGTCACCCGGCTCACCCACCATTCCAAGGGAAACCCACCACCCAAAGGCCCACTGTGGTAAAACCCTTGACCCACTTGGAGCATATTGCACCTAGTAAGACTCCAACCCTAAACCCTAAACCATAAATCCTTCGCTTTTAAGAAAAAGAAGTATACGCGTGCATAGATTAAAGAACTAATTAATGGCCGGGGTTCTCTTTGTTTTTATGGAAGGTAACTACAACATCCTCACGTGCCCTGAGTTCTTTTTATTTTTTTAATTTTTTTTAGCTCTCTGAGTTATGGAAATTGCTTAAATAAAACGAATTTAATTTCCGATTGACAGACTTATTAAGAGGTTATCGGGGTTTTAATGTTGGACGTACGTACAATATGAATCAGTGGCGAATCCAAAAAAAAATTATGCGATTTTTTCAGGGGTTGTATGGGTATCGTTATATAATAAATTTTTGTTGTCCGGATAGGTCTGATGGGGTCAAGTCATAATCAAAATTTAAAATTTCTATTCTAAAATTAATAAATCATAAGTTATAAATTTATAATTGAAGATTTGAAGTTTGCAATCTTTTAAATCCTAGTTCATATTCTTTTATCTCTATTCAAATAACAATCTAAACAATAAAACACTCAATACTCGATAATTTACCTCAGTGCAACAAAAAGAAATTTCATATCTCTCTACTTTACAGAATAAAACACTATTTTGTATATTTTTCTATCTCTTTATAAAATCTCTTACATCAACCTTTTAATATATGAATTATTTTAAAACACATGTCTTAAAACATAATATTCAAGAAGAGTGACATATATCCTCTTATAAATTTGTAAACTTACATATTTTATCAAAACATAAACTTTCAATGTATAATTTATAATGGTCTTCAAGCATGATTTGATGAAATATTTAATTTTGCAAGTTTTGAGAGAGACATGAAATTACCCCTAGAATCTTAAGGAAACGAATATAATTAAAATTCAAAGTTACAATAATTTTTTTTAAATGACGCTTTTTTTACAAAACATTTGTATTGAAATAAAATGTTTACAAAACAGGGTAGTAACCATTTGTTTTTTTTAAAACAAAAAAAAATTAAAACAAAAGTTTAAAAATGATATTAGCGTTTTGTTACCAAAAATATTTACGAATAAGTAATTTTCAATCATATCTTATTCTAAAATATTATTTTATAATTCATAAATTTTTGTTATTAATTATTTAATATTTTATTTATTTAACACATGTATTACACGAGACGTGATAGCATCCTAATATATAATATATAAAATATAAAATATAAAATTTGGAAATAAAGATTAAAGAAATTAACGATTTCGAAAATGCCCAGATCCCTAACCATTTCCATTTCCAAAACTTGTTGCACGTGTATACAAAGCGGCTTCCTAGTGATGTGTAATATGCGGTAAATCTTTTTGCTTTATCACTCACTAAAACTCCAGTTCAATTTTGACTTCTATTTCGTCATTTTACCATCTACCTAAGTATATATATAGGAAGTAGGAACTCCAGCTAAATTTTGGCTTCTATTTTGTCATATTACCGTTGACCTAAATATATGTTTTTCTTATCTAATAGAATGATCACTCCAAACCACCCACCCATTTACGATTTACCTAAGTATATTTAAAAAAAATACTTTCATCACAAACAAACTCAAAAGTGAGCTAATAAACTCTAAACGGTGATGCTTCCATCTAGTGATGTTACACTGGTAACTAAATCTTCGTCCATTATGGTATGTTAATTAGTTATATATCACAGTAAATATTGAAATTGGGAGAGTAAATAGAGACACACAAAATTTTAAAATAAAATTTGTGTAGATTTTAATTAAAACTACATAGTTTAATGGTTTCAAACTTAAGCTTAGATGCGTAACAATATCATATTCACTTTCTTATTTATATGTTGTTTTGGTGGGTTTCGCACCTATGTTAGACGACTAACGACACCATATATATTGACTTTACCTATGAAAGATTTTTAGCCAATTGTATGTGAACACAGTCAAACGTACTTTAATTGAACTTATTAATTAATTCCAGTAGTGTTGGAATTAGTTTGTCGAACTTTAAACCCAATCCTTAAAGCGAAACCCTAAACTTTATATACTCTAATTCTAACTAAACCCTTAAACACTACAAATTTTTTGACCATTAGCGGAGACACGTGTCGCCGCTATTTACCCATAAAGTCGCCGCTAGAGGATCGCCGTAAATACTTTGCCGCTAAAGACCAAATATTCGCCGCTAATAAGTCGCCGCTAATAGGTCGCCATTAATTGTGTCGCCGCTAATAACCTAAAGGTCGCCGCTAATGGTCAATTTTTTTAAATATTTTTTTTTTATTTTTTTTTTAATTTTCAGTTTTCAACCCAAATAAACCTAGATATATTTCCCAATAACATTGAAATTTCATACATATAAATCTAGTCATACAATACACTACTAATTCAAATAAACCTAGATAGATGATTTCATACACCTATATAGATAGATTTTCCAATAACATTCAAATTTAAACATACATAAGCACTTTAAAACAAACGTAATCCAGTGATACAATACACTACTCATCCCCCTCGTACGAATTGTCTTCTTCGGCTTCATTTGGAGCCTTTTGCGAAGCAATTAATTGCGTAATTTGTGACATAAATTACGCATTTTGAAATAGACTTGAAATTTGCTCCTGCAAAAACAAAATATACATTTATATTTTGAAATGGACTATGATCCAACTAACACATCCAATTTTAAGTTATTTTGACCCGTATAAAGTCAAATCATGTCGTTTTGACCCGTTTAAGCTAAACTTAGATAATTAAAGTCTATTTTAGCAATAAAAAGTTATAATAACCTAAACCAACTATGATCCACTTAACACATTCAAAAAGATAGGACAACGGATTGATAACTCAAAAATATAGGCTGCTATACCCACTTTTTGAATACCTTATCTCATATATAAACGTGTATTACATAATTGTTTGTTTAAGAAAAATTCGGCAGCATTTCCTTTTAGCTCCCAAGTATATAGAAATATATACCCGAGGAGCAAAGAGAAAATGACAACCAAATCTTTCTTACACAAACAATCAAGTAATACACATTCACATCCTAAATGAGATAAAATATTCAAAAAGCAGTCCCAAAACGGGGACAACCCGAAATTGCTTACTAAATCAATTTCGAGCGGGTATTTCTAAGCTCGTGGTGATTAAAATGAATATACAAAACCTAAAAGCTAATAATACACAACAATTAAAAATTACAAAAAAAAAATCAAATGAAACATGAAATTGTTTGAATGAATTGCAACATTATTGAAATTGTTTCAAGTAATTTCATGTTTCATTTGATGATTTAGGTAATTTTTTAGTTTTGTTCATTATAGCTAACTATTTTTGTTTCTTATTTTTGTTCATTATAGAGTGTTACAAAAATGTTTTAACAAGTTTTATTCAACCAAATAAAAATTAAAATCTAAACATATTTCAACCATATAAACAAAAAGTGTACATCAAATGCATAAATAAATCTAAACAATTTTTAACTAAATTTTAAGTAACTAAATACCAAATCCATCTAGTTCAAACTTACAACATATATAAATATATTTCTAAACTAAGCATAAATTACATATACTAATGTTTTCTTAATATTCACCATCTTGAACATGTTATAATTAAAACCTAACAATTACACAAATATTTTAACAAGTTTTATTCAACCAACTAAACATCAACATCTAAGCATCTTTCAACCAATTTAACAAAAAATCAATATTAAATACCCAAATACACCTAAACTCAACTAAATTTTAAGCATCAAATTTTATTTATCAAATCCATAACAAATACTCTACATCAAATGCACAAAATACCTAAATCCATCTCACTAGTTCACCATCTTGAATAATTTTTATTAAAACCTAAAATTACACAAATTCTAATAAAAATTGTGTTCAACCTACAAAAAATAAAAATCTAAATATGTTTCAACCATATATTAACATAAACAAGCATAAACTTATGTTTAAATAAAAAAATTACCTTCTAACTTGTGTTGAAAGGAAAAAGGTAGAATAAAGGTATTAGCGGCGACGGTGGTCAAGATCCATGATAGGAGCAACGACGGGAGTAGCAGCAGGTCCACGGTGGTGGTCGTGAGGGGATGGTGGTGGTCGGATTTTGAGAGCAGATAGAGAGGTGACCGGAGGTTAAGGAAGGTGGTGACTGGAGGTGGAGGAGTGGTGGTCGCGGACCGGTGGTCGTGAACCGGTGGTCGCCGGAGGTGGTGGAGCAGTGGTGGTCGCGCGCGGGGAATGAAGGTGTAGTGTGGAGGGAAAGATAGGAAATGTAGGGGAAACCCAATTTTTATCAGATCTGCACCAATAGCGGCGACATGTCGCCGCTAAAGGTGTCTCCGCTATTGATGTTTTGTACGGTGGAATCTTGACCGTCAGATTTAGCGTACTTTTAACGGCCAGATTTTAGTCTTTAAAAAGCATACGGGTCAACACTTAGTAACGGCGACGGTCGCCGTTAAAGGTGTCGCCGCTATTAAAGTCGCCGCAATTGTTAACATTTCTTGTAGTGAAAAGTGTAGTAATTTGCATGGTGTTAAGTGTGTTTCCGAAAGGGGCCGCTTTTTTTTTTTTAAATTACCACCATAATGGGTACTTCACCAGCTACTCGGGATTAAAGTATACTTGGGTGTGTACTTACTTTCATAACAAGACAACGGTTTTTAGTAGTGGGTGAATTATATATTCTGTTTACATATGCAATATCAAAGACAAAAGCAATGCTAAACTCGACTGTGTGACCATATAGGTGTGATTGAGAAAAGTATTTAGCATGTAGGTGCGTGTTTAAAAGTATTTACTAAATTGGTGTTATTGAATAAATTATTTAACAAATGGGTGTTGTTTCAACTCATCATAATTTTCTTTTTTAATTCTTTTAACCAACTTCTTTTTTACTTTCTACAATTAACTCATTGTATTTATTTAATTTTTAACCATAACTATGAGTTATTAGTTAATTGTTCTTTTTTCTCGTTAATAAATCAAACCTACAAATTTAGGTAATTAAAATTTTATTATTTAGCTTTCATTTTCGATTTAATCTGATTAAATGTGTGTATTTCTATGTGCAGTGTATGTATGTATACATCTGAATGAATGTTTACTATAAGAATATTAAAATAAATGGTACGTAACCATATATTGATTATTGAATTTTCGAAGCGAGGTAATTGAAGGACATCTGAACATTCAGTTAGTACAGAGAGGCTTAAAAGCTATTTATCTTATTTAGTTCTTGTTATGAAACACTTAATTAAAGGACATCTGAACATTCATTATATATGGGTGTGTTTTAAACCATATGATTCAAAGCTATGTTTATTAATTTGGACTTGATTCCGAGTGTAAATATGTTTTGAATGGATATTATGAAACACTTAAATTACCCCTTAATTTAACCCGTTAAATGGTTTAATACTAAATGAAATATGACTACTGAAAAACTTTACATGAAACGAAAAGAAAAAATAAGTTTAATGATATTATCACAACATAATCACTAAAATCTTAAGGCGAGCATTCTATATGTACCACTTTTTATGAAGTTCCCGTGAAAAAAGGTACGAGGGACTTACACGAAGTAAAAATTTGAGGACCTTTTTTCCAATGTAATCTTTATAAAAAGATCGTTTAACTGAGATTTTAACTATGATGTTAGATACCCGACCACAGAACCGGTACAAAACTAATTAAAATAATAGACATAACACATATCAAGGTGACCAACAAAGCTAGATAAAATAACAAATTTATAGAGATGATAATATTTACAAATTTATATAAATGATATATTTACAAACAATAGACTCAACACACAGAATATATATCATTTGTGATTAATTAGCAAACAACACGATAATGCGAATTGAAAAAGCCTTCAAAGGGTATGAAAATCCCCATATATATCAGAAAGAAAAAAGGTAAAAACAATTTTTAGAAACAAGCTGTTGCCAGCTGATTGAACTCACGACTTGTGGAAGGTTGATCACTACTTAACATTGCTTGCTTTTTTCTAATATATGCAGAATCTATAGTATATAATAAAAGAGTAACTACGATCCCACATGTCACTCTCCTGTTACTTCTCAAAAAAAATTTCTCGCCTAAACTATTATATTATTTTAGTTAAGTTTTTTATTTTAAGAAACTAAATTAATAAGTGATTTTGTTTTTAATTTAATTTTTTTATATTATCAACTAAATTGTGTAATTAAATGTTATTTTGAATTGTACATACTTTTATTCGTAAAATAAGATTTAATTGAATAAAAGTTTAAAAAATCATTTATTGATATATTTATATATTTTGGGTTAATTTCAATTTAAGACAATTGGTTTTTTATTTCACACGGGTCAATTGTATATTGTATTATCCAAAGAAGTATTCGAATATATATAACTTGAAAATGCAACTTTTTATTTTTTATTATTTTATGTAATACGTAATTTAATCATACGAAATATTTATACATTTATAAATTATATAGTTTTTATATTTTCAACCCGTGTATAACAGGGGTATCTAACCTAGTATATTATATATATAAATAATACCTCCACTTGCTAATGCAAATAGATTTTATGCAAGATTACGGCAACAGGTCGGTCACGTGAAGCTAGCTAACATCCTGTGCTCGTTGTTTATGTTTCTTTTCTCCCACCAACTCCCGCTCCTTTACAAATACAAAAACAAAACACATTAATCACTATATACATAAATGGGAAAAATGTGGTAAAAAAAACATTTTCAAAATTTAATTTCCCATATATATATATATATATATATATATATATATATATATCAAGGGGTTGTGTTACTTCATCGCAAGAGCCGTAAGCATTTCAATCAGCCTCACCTTAGATCTGCTTATGTAATTAAATCAATCAATGGCTTTAAGTTTGGGATGTATATATGTTTATGTATTTGTGTCCCTTCGTTTCTCTAACTTTGAGTTAATCTTTGGAATTAGGATAATAACCCTACAGGGTAAAACACGCACGGTGACAAAATTATTATTATATATTAGCTATGAAAGAAAGATAATGAGTTGGATATCATTTTTATATAAACGTAGACACCCACCTAGCTAGTAGAGACAAGGTATATGCTTTTCCCCATTAACCAATTAGAGACTCTATTTCCAGGAAGTTTCCAACATATCAATGTTTAAAACCCTAGTATATATACTGGTATAAACCCCCCATCCACACACACCCAATTCACCAATATTAACAGATGAAACTCATCATCATATCGATCATAATGGGTTGTATGATTAGTTCATCGCATGTTGACGAGAGCAGTAGTAAGCAAGCATATATTTCACTCTTCCTTTTTTTACTAATTAATATATATTCATATTCATTTATGTATATATTCTTGCTACTCTTGTTTAATTGGTTAGTTTCTGGTAGGTGGCAACAGGGTTCGAAAACCGAAGCCGTGGAGGCATAAGGAGGCTCACACGATATCCTCAAGTGAGCTGCGAGCGATGCGGGCCTCCTTCTGGGAGGAAGCTCCTGATCACCAAGGCGGAAGACGAGGTCGATCCGCCAATTATCTTTTTCTGAAAGGCCGGCTAGACGTATCTAGTTTGACGACATAGTTTTTATAGAGAAATTAAAGTAAGTAACTAGCGTGTATTAATTTTATTTGTTTTTGATTGTAAATTTTCTTTCAGTCATCTGGGAAGCGCTTCATGACGCAGCTGATTGCGACGACTTAAACTACAAACAATCAATCCTTGATATTCATAACATTAGACTCGGCAATCCTTACATGACCCTATGCTTCGATGATGCTGGTACCTAGCTACGCCCATTAATTCATCTCTTCAATCTTCTTGTATGTGTGTGTGCATGTGTATGTGTGTGTCTGTTTTTGCGCTTGCAATGTATAAGTACACACACATCCATGCTATACATACGACCATTTGTGACCATTTGGAACTGGGTTAAACCCGTAAGCACAAACTGCTTTGAACCTAAATATTGGTTTTTTTGGGAGGCTTTTTTTGTGGTTTTTGAAGGGTAAAGTGGTTTTAGGTGTTCTGCTATCTCAAATGAATAGTGGAACTAGCTGACGTGACAAAACAAGTGTTTGAGAAGAGTGATGATGCATGTGTTTGATATATAGTCATCAAGTGACGTGACGTATGTAGGGCAACACTTTTTGTAGATACATAATGATGATCATGTATGTACGTTAGTGTCAATATTCCCAGCTTGTTGGGCCATTCACTAGCAAACAAGCCTTGTAAGAGATGCAGAACTAAGCACATCATCGCAAGGATAATTGGAGTTCCATTAGTTGTAACATAATATGAGTCCTCGTGTTTTCCTTTATTTTCTTAGTTTATTTTGAATTACAGGATAAAGTTTTTGAGTTAGGATTAGTACCCGTTCGTTGAGTCTTATGTATTCAGTTTTCTAATCTTTTCTTGGGAGTTATATTAATGGTTTGAATGTATGATCATGGAATTTGTGTGCGTGTACGTGTGCATGTATAAACATTTGTACCCTCACAACCGTCGCAAAACAGCTACCAATTAATGCCCTGCTAGAAAAGCAATTCCGTCACCGTCTTTTTTTATAACTATTTTGTGAAAATTCTGGTCATGACGAAAATTAATTAAATCCGTCTCCAATCGATATGTATGTATGTGTCTATATATATACATGCATATATATGTATGTATGTATGTATGTATGTGTGTGTATGTATGTGTGTATGTATGTATGTGGTAAGATTGAGTTGATAACTAATTTTAACATTTACAGGTAATAGATACGAATTACCTATGTATGTTTTGAGCGAGCCGACGAATTTGAATCAAGATGACAGAACTATTTTCGGACGTATTTTTTCTTCCTAAGGCATGTGACTACAGTGATCAAGATTTAAGGACAAAGATTGTGCGTGTCTACTTTGCTGCTTTCTTACTGATCTCGTAATAATGTGTACATATACTAGAACAAAAATGAAAAATATTGCAACTCTTCTAATATGTTGCGTTAGGCCTCGAAAAAGTCACATTAGGCTATATAAAGGTTGCATTAGCCTAAAGCAATCTTTTTATCAAAAGCTGTATTAGGTGAAGTTGTATTAGATTTAAAACAATTTTTTGTTAGATAATGCAACTTTTTATCACTAAGTGCAACTTTATAATTAGCAAATGCAACTGTTTTTGAAAAGTTGCTTGGAAAAAGTTATATTAAGCTTATATTTCTAGTAGTGTACGCTTCTCGTCTTCTTATATATATATTGGTTTTTATATTAAGAAAAAGAACTAAAAAGACATGATTAGATAAAAGAACAGTACTCAAGACTCTTTTAAGTATAGAAAGAGTTCTTCAATACTACTTTTGTCAAATTAATGTCGAAAGGCCCATGAGGGAAGATTTAGTCGGACATTGACAAGCAACTAAATCTGGTATAAAGTACTTTAACATGTAGTTTAAAAAAAATAAATGAAAATTTTTCATATATTCATTTTCACCTAAAATTCACTCAAAACGTTCCCTCCAAGTATTTTTTTTCAAAATGTTCATCCAGATAGGCCTTTTTAGATAGGGCGCGGGCGCCTGTAAAGGTACCCACTAGCGTTGAGGAGCCTGACCGCGCTAAGGAGGCACCCAACATCATTAAAGGACACATGTCTAAGGAGGCGGCGCCTTATCTAAAGAGAATATTTTGATAAGAATTTGTTGGGGGGAACATTTTGAGGGAAACAATAGGAAAAATGGACACTTCGGAAATCTTCCAAAAAATAAAACATGTAAGTATCAAAGACATATAATGTTGAGAGGTTTTGAGTTCAAATTTTAATCTGAGTAAAATATGGTCAGGGTTAAATCAGTAAGTTTTTCTAGTTGTGAGTTTACTCCTGAAAGGTTTAAGGGTGCGGCTCCAACTAGAAAACAAATAAATGAACCCGATTAAAATAACAACTATACTTCAAGGTAGAGTCGTACATTTACCGTTTAAAAAAGAAAAAAATAAAATACAATAAAAATATAAAACAAGAGTTTTGGACCTTTGCTCATCCTTAATGGTTGTGGTTTAATTTATTCTTAAGTAGTACGTTTTCTAAATTAAATATACACCCTAAAGACCGTGTAGGAACAATGTTTAGAATGAATGTCTCTTATCTTCTTTTTGTAATTACTGGTTGTGGTTTAAATTATTCGTTTAACTAGTACGTTTTCTAAATTGAATATATACCCTAAAGACCGTGTAGGGAGCAATGTATAGCATGAATGTCTCTTATCTTCTTTTTATCTATTTCATTACCTTATTATTTTTGTCCTTATGTAGTCTCTTGTTATATTATTACGATTAGTTTTAAAGTTATTTTTTTCTCTATAAATTCTGAAATGATTTTCTATAAGTTTTGTGTATATATTTTGGAGTGTTTTTTTCGTTTACGTGTTAGTGTAAATTTTATTTAAAACGAATTTGTGCGTAATAATATACAACTCGTCAAAAACATAAATGCAAGAGTTACTAATGTTGTTTCAAGGTTTTGACTTAAAAGTTTTGATTTTTTCATGGTGTTTTTTTCTCTTAAAACATTTAAATTACAATGCTCTATGAAGTTTCGAGATTTATGTTGTGAGGCACCTATTTTAATCTATGTTTCGTCGTAAATTTTTGTAACATCAATTTTAAACCGTCGACCGTTATTCCAAATGATTGTTTAAACCGTTTGCTTTTTAAACCAGACAACACTCTTTTACGAATATAAGTGTGCTCTTTTTTTTATCCATGTTATCTATCGTTGCTATAGGCTACAGAGACGACTTTTGTGAGCTAGAATGATGACTTTTTTCGCCTCTATAACTCATGTTTCTTTAGTGCAAACACCCATACACAACGCGTAATGAAAACTTTGTATTTATGAACAAAATAAGTAAAAAGGGAGGCAGCGCGCAGAAGAAGCCAACAAGACGATTGAGACCATATAAAGCTAGGGAAAAAAACTGATCATAGCACGTTAGGGTTTGTGGGATCCCGATTTAGTGGAAATTCATGGTTGAGGAATCGTTTTTGTTTGGTTCTCTATGTTTTGACATTTAGTGTAAAGTCCTAATTAAACCGGCTAATGCATGAAATTAAAGACCAAACAATTCAAGGCAATAAAAATCTTTAATATATTTTATTTTGATGAGATTTTCTAATAATTCCTATCATGTGAGCAAGATATATTTTTAAAAACTTTGTATTTCCATTTCCTAGAAAAATTACAAGGAAATGCGGGTTTTTAATTAATAAACAAATTGGTTAAAGAACAAGTACAGTATGCTTTCTGCAACGACGTCCACTTTTCAAGATGTCAGTAGTTGGCATGAGTTTAAAACCCTAGTATACGGGTATAAAACCCCACCCAATCCATCATTGACAGTTGAAACTCATCATCATATCGATCATAATGGGTTGTATGATTAGTTCATCGCATGTTGACGAGAGCAGTAGTAAGCAAGCATATATATATTTCACTCTTCCTTTTTTAACTTATATATATATATATATATATATATGTATATTCATTTATGTATATATGCTTGCTACACTTGTTTAATTGGTTAGTTTCTTGTAGGCGGTGACAGGGTTCGAAAACCGAAGCCGTGGAGGCATAAGGAGGCTCACACGATATCCGCAAGTGATCTGCGAGCAATGCGGGCCTCCTTCTGGGAGGAAGCTCCTGATCACCAAGGCGGAAGACGAGGTCGATCCGCCAATTATCTTTTTCTGAAAGGCCGGCTAGACGTATCTAGTTTGACGACATAGTTTTTGTAGAGAAATTAAAGTAAGTAACTAGCGTGTATTAATTTTATTTGTTTTTGATTGTAAATTTTCTTTCAGTCATCTGGGAAGCGCTTCATGACGCAGCTGATTACGACGACTTAAACTACAAACAATCAATCCTTGATATTCATAACATTAGACTCGGGAATCCTTACATGACCCTATGCTTCGATGATGTTGGTACCTAGCTACGTCCATTCATCTCTTCAATCTTCATGTATGTGTGTATATGTATGCGCTTGCAATGTATAAGTACACACACATCCACACGCTTGCAATGTATAGGTAACGGGTTGTTCAGGTCGGGTTTCTACGGTTACGGGTGAGATCAGATCGGGCAGGTTAATCGGGTATACGGATCAAATCGACGGGCCTAGTTTGAGTCGGATATATGTTAAACTTAAACTGTTTTTGACGGTTAGTAAACACAACCAAAGTAATTTTGCTATGTAATATTCTAACAAACGTTTATTTTTTAACATTAGGTAAAACAAATGAAATATATATGAATTTTGATAACTAATATATGAAGTGTAATTAGGAAATAATAATGAAAAAAAATTGCTTAAGTTGATAACAAAGTCTGAAAATTGTTGAATTAAAATGAAATTGTACAAAAATAACCACCAAATAGTAACTAAAATGTATGCATATTTCATTTGTCTAACTAATTAGTTTTAATAAATTTTAACATTTATAAAAAAAAATATATATATATATATATATATATATATATATATATCACATACGATTGAAACAACTAATGAAAGTTAAGCGACTTTAAACATCATAATATTTCTTATCACATTTAAGAGTGACCCTTTTCAACATCATAATATTTCTTATCAATTTTTTTCCACTTCTCTATCTTATTTAATAATCACATTAATTTACTAACAATAGTATTTTAATTTTTTTAAAATTAAAATAGTTTCTAAATAAATTAAGAAAGAGATTTTTTTACTAATATTATTTTTAAGAAAATAATTTTTTATAAAATTAGAAAATTGTTTAGAACATCAAACTTTTTTAAAAATACAAAACAATTTAAAACTTGTGTTTTTCAAAAGTAAATTTTAAATAAACAAAAAATAATTAAAATTGAGAGTTGCAATAAGAAAATTTTTAAGTATGATATTTTTTAAAACTTTTTGTGTTGAAATAAAACTTTTATTTTATTTATTATAAGAAAGATTTCAATCATATATTTTTGCCACCGTCTTTTTTATAACTATTTTGTGAAAATTCCGGTCATGACGAAAATAAGTTAAATCCGTCTCCAATCGATATGTATGTATGTGTCTATATATATACATATATATGTATTTATGTATGTATGTGTGTATGTATGTATGTATGTATGTGTGTATGTATGTATGTATGTATGTATGTGGTAAGATTCAGTTGATAACTAATTTTAACATTTACAGGTAATAGATACGAATTACCTATGTATGTTTTGAGCAAGCCAACGAATTTGAATCAAGATGACCGAACTATTTTCAAACGTATTTTTTCTTCCTAAGACATGTGACTACAGTGATCAAGATTTAAGGACAAAGATTGAGTGTGTCTACTTTGCTACTTTCTTACTGATCGCGTAATAATGTGTACGTATACTAGAACAAAAATGAAAAATATTGCAACTCTTCTAATATGTTGCGTTAGACCTTGAAAAAGTCACATCTTAATCTTTCTACTCTAATAAAAGAGTAACTTAAAGTCACATGTGTCAACACCACATTTCATCTCACCAAAAATTTTCCAGCTTTTCTCTCTTATTAAATAATTACCTTAATTACTAATAATATTATTTAACTACTTTTAGAATAAAAATAGTTTTCTATTAAATTAAAAAAAATCTTTTTATTGATGTTATTTCTAACAAATAAATTTTTATAAAACATCAAACTTTTTTAAAATTAGTATTTTTAAAAAGTATATTTTTTATAAACCAAAAATAATTAAAATTAAATATTATAATAAGAAATTTTTTTAAAATGATATTTTTGAATATGATTTGTTTTGAAATAAAATATTTATTTTTTTAGAAAAAAGTTTTAAAACAAAAGTTTAAAAAGTTGATATAATATTTTTATTAATTATAGTTATTACTCATACGTAATTTAAATCATATTTTATCTTAAAATATTGTTTTATACTTAATAAAGTTTTATTATTTTTTATATTTTATTTGTTAAACTCGTGTAATACACGGGTTTACTATAACTAGTATATAATAAAAGAAAACAAGTTTTGCCACATGGCAAGATTTTAGCTAATGCATTGTCACATGGCATCTTCACAACATACAAATGCCATGTGTCATTTTATTAGCCATATGATTTTAAAATGAAATGCTTAAATAATATTTAATGTCTAATTAAACAATATTCTAAAATTAGATTTTAAAATTTAATAATTGAAACAAGAAATTTAAAAACTTTAAATTTCAAATTCAATCTGTAATTAAATCTAAGATTTTATTTAAAAATAACTAACAAAATTTGTTAAAATTTTAAAATTTAACACTAACAAATTGAGTATTCAAATGGAGCATATGTATCTCGCAAATTTTAAATTATATTGGTAACAATAAATCTGAGTATTTTGGATTATTAATTTCAAATTTTAAAATTTTCTATATTTTAACAATATCGTATAATAATTGTCTATATTATATAACATAATATCATTATTTTATTATATATATACAAAATTTGTTTTTGTTTATTATTCTTTCATTATCAAAAATATTTAAAAAATATATGAATTAACTTATCCTATGATTAAAGAGTTCATGTATTGTGTATGAAAATTTTCTCTTACTTCTCTATTATTCACACAATCATTATTTTCAACTTATTTCGTATTGCAGTCAATTACAAGATTACATACACTTGGAATTAAAAAATATGCTTTTAATGATAAACCTTAATATTAATATTTTTTTCTCTTATTACCATAAAATATATGAATTAACTTATCCTATGATTAAAGAGTTCATGTATTGTGTATGAAAATTTTCTCTTACTTTTCTATTATTCACACAATCATTATTTTCAACTTATTTCGTATTGCAGTCAATTACAAGATTACATACACTTGGAATTAAAAAATATGCTTTTAATGATAAACCTTAATATTAATATTTTTTTCTCTCATTACCATAACTTTCACTTCGTTTATTTTTTATTTATGTATACTGGTTTATACATTATTGATAAACCATCAAGTTACATTGTTCAACAGGACATCATCAGTATTATAATTAACTTTTTAAAAGAATCTTAACATATCACGTCGTGATTTGTTTATGGAGGCAAGACATGTATAATAATCCGATCGAAAATTACTCTATTAAGTTTATTGTGGTTGAGGATAAGGTATTGTTCAAATAATCGAATTGTTATCTTATTCTTTTAATATTTATCTTATAAAACATATTTTCTATATATCCTTAATGTTTTATATTTTTAATTATAGAAAGCTACAATACATAAGAATATTATAAAAAAAAGCTAATTTCTTAAGTATCAGAAGTTATTTAATCAATCTGGTTAAAGATTTATATATGAAATTTTTTTTAGATATTTATAAACATTAATATTGTTTTATATGTATTTACTTTCTTTTATTTAATTTACATGAATACACATTTATTTAATCGACATTCGCATGTGTATATATTTAAGACTTATTAATAGTAACTGATAGTTTATGTTTCTATTTATTTTAAATAGTATATTACATGAATGGTTCTCGTAGTTTGATAAAAAAAATTGAATTTGGTTCTTAAACTTTTAAAATTGCAAATATAGTCTCAAATATTATATTTATCTACCATTGGTTATTATTCTGTAAGTTTAGTTACTAATGTTAAATTTTTCAAAATGACTATTTTACCTACAAAGATCATCAATATAAATTACTTGTTATTTAAATAAAAATTATTTTTAAAAATATTATTTTTAAATTGTTCAGGTTTTTAATTGTTACTCTAAAGATTTTGAATTTTTAAATGTCTCTCTTAAAACTTACTAATTTTTTAAAGATACTTTTTATAAGAATTATTGTCTTTCTTAAAATCATTAGGTTTTTTAAATTTAATTTTTGTAATTATTCACTTTCTGAATATATTTTAAAAAAAAAATATTAAAAATGGCATTTGAAAATTAATTGTTTCTAAAAACTACGTTTAAAAAGTGGTTGTTTTTTAAGGATGCTTTAAAATATAAATGGTTTAACAAAAACTTTAGAAAACCAAATAGTTTTATAAAAATATTTAAAAATATCAAACGGTATTAAGATCAACATTTCAAAACGGACGGCTTAAACACGTTAAAAAGCAAACATTTTATAAAATATTTTTAAAAAATTTATTCTTGTATTTAAAATGTATTTTATTATATAATAAATATATTAATAATGAAATAATAAAAATATTAAACATTAATAAACTTTTGAAAAACAAGAATATAAAGCTTTCCTTAGTAAAAATAATACTATAATTTTAAAGTTAAATTAAATTGATGGTCTGACACGAGTAAAATGTCAATTTCATAAATTTTAACATTATTAATTGTTAACTAATTTAACTTGGGACCAAAGATGAAAAAAAATATTGGAAATCATATTCAGAACATTTAAACTTTAGATACCATATTTAAATTTTTTACATAACATAAAAATCATGCATGTAAATTACTTTATTTTAAATTTAATTTTTTCAACACGTGTAACACACGGGTGTTTAGGCTAGTTAGGCTATATACAAGTTGCATTAGTCTAAAGCAATCTTTTTGTCAAAAGCTGTATTAAGTGAAGTTGTATTATATTTAAAATAATTTTTTGTTAGATAATGCAATTTTTTTCACTAAGTGCAACTTTTTAATTAGCAAATGCAACTGTTTTTCGTAAAGTTGCTTGGAAAAAGTTGTATTAAGCTTATATTTCTAGTAGTATAAGTTTCTCGTCTTCTTGGTATTTTCAAAATGAGATGTTTTATGTTGATGAATATATATATTGGTTTTTATATTAAGAAAATGACCTAAAAAGATTGATTAGATAAAACAACAGTACTCAAAACTCTTTAAGTATAGAAAAAATTCTTCAATGCTACTTTTGTCGAATTAATGTCCAAAGGCCCATGAGGGAAGAAACGGTAGGAAAAGATTTAGTCGGACATTGACAAGCTACTAAATCTGGTATAAAATTTAACATGTAGTTAAAAAAAAAAAACAAATGAAAATTTTTCAAAATATTCATTTTCACCTAAAATTCACTCAAAATGTTCCCTCTAAGATTTTCTTCTCAACATGTTCATCCAGATATGACGCCGACACCTTCTTAGATAAGGCTCGAGTGCCTATTCGTTCAAAATCATACATGTGTTCTGTAAAGGCACCCACCAGCGTTAAGGAGGAGCTGCCCGTGCCAAGTTGGCGTCCAATATCATAAAAGAACATATGTATAATTTTGAATGACCTACTATACAGGCTTCCACTCCCTGTCTAAGGAGGCAGCGACGACTTATTTGTAAGGGATATCTTGAGAAGAAATTATTGGGGGAACCTTTTGAAAGAAATAAGGGAAAAATGAACAATTTGGGAATTTTCCCAAAAATAAAACATGCAAGTATCGAAGACATATAAATGTTGAGAGATTTTGAGTTCAAGTTTTACTTTGAGTAAAAGATGCTCAGGGTTAAATTAGTGAGTTTTTCTAGTGTGAATTTCCTCCTGAGATGGTTAAGGATGTGGTTTTAGTTAGAAAACAGATTGGATGAGCCGATTAAACTAATAACTAAACTTCAAAGCAGTGTTGTACATTTACCATTTAAGAAAGTAAAAAATAAATACAATAAAACATTTATCGTTTAATAAAAAAATATACAAAAAAGTTGAAATGCAATCAGGTGTTGCCATGTGGCAAGGCTAATGGAACCCCCACCGACCTTGCTAAATGAGTTATAGCAAGTTCTTTTGACCCACGCGTTGCAACGAAAACATAAACTTGTAAAAAAACTAACGTTAAAACATTGTTTGAAACTCGCCCAATGAAGGGACCGTTGATAATACACGTAAACTAAATGTAAAAAACATTTGATTTGTGTTACCAAACCATAATAAAGTTAAACAAAATTTTTTTTATAAAATAGTATTATGAACACGCACGTTACTACGTCTTAAATTGTGAAAAAAATCAATGTTTTTGATTATTTATATAAAATAAGAATAAACTTTAGGTAAACTCACCCACCGAGGCACAATCAATGGTGAATGATCAACGTTTTTAATGATTTGTATTATAGAAAACAAAATCTATACGTAAACTCACAACGTTAAAACATTAAAGTATAATTATTTTTATTCAATCGACATGCAAATTTGGTATGCGCGTTGCGATGAAGATTGTCACACCCCTCGCCGGCGGTAGAATCGCAATGAGGTGACGTAATCGGATATTTTGAACACGTGGTAGTTAAGGAAACTTAAAAACACCCGGCCTCTCGTAACACCAATATTGTCCGCTTTGCCCACGAGGGAGCTCACGGATTTGTTTTTGGTTGCCCAAGTGAAAACTTCCCGGGGAGGTCACCCATCCCAGAATTACTCCCACCTGAGCACGCTTAACTGTGGAGTTCTCCTCTCATCCACAGCCAATACGCCCACAACGCGTTGGTGATATTAGAGGCAGAACATTTCTTATGAACCAGTAATCTCTCCTCTCCACGGCCGATGTGGGATTTGCCTAGAGTGTTACACTTAAATTCATTCATGCATTCAAAATAAACTTTGGCAACAAAGTATTAGGGTACAAGTTTTTAAAGATTCGAGAATATGAGCCTAGTATCCTAAGCTTATACAAAATAATCTTCTGTTGTGCCCTTGTCGTGCCATGTTTAAGTAAAGTCCAAACGCTAACATTGGTTGTTTCCTGAAAAACATGTTAAAAATGGGTCAACAATAATGTTGGTGAGCTCGTAGGTTTGATGCTCGATAAATCATTGCAAAGTAAGTAGTCAAGTATGAATCAAAAATCTATTATGTAAAGTAACCGTAACACAAGTAAGGATAAATGTATTTATGAGTCCACAACTAAGCCTTGGACTACATTGTAACACCCGACACTTTCAGGTCACTTTCCGATCAATATGAACTTTGTTTTTCGATCATACATTCATGTATTTAATGTTGTTCACTTAAATGCGTCATTCATTTCATAAACACTTACGAACCTTTCACATAATGGTAATTTAGTGAATTGTCGAATCACACACGCGTCTGTCCCTGAACGTGGGTGATTTGTCAAATTAATTTTCAAACAATCATAATTGGTGTGGAATTATGTGTTATATGATTATGTGACTAGATGTGTAGCTTGGTTGTGAAAATTGTGATTTTTTTTGACATTTACGCGTTTTCGCGTATTTTCGGCTTTTAACGTCTAACTATTATAAAAATGACTTTGATATAGAAAAATATATATTATTTCATGTTAATAATGTTAATTTGATATTATGTGAACCTTTGGTGGTTTTGGTGTAGAAAAAGTTTAATCGCGTAGCCATAAAACGATTTTATGAAACAACGGGGGACTTTCTTGTAAAAAAAAGTATAAAACCCAACCCCCCAACCCTAATACCCATTTGGCTGTCCCCATGCCCTTCCCCTTCAGAAATTTCGCAACAGATGACACCCACACACCAAGCACACCTTCTTTGATCTTGTTCTTGCATATTGGTGGTTATTTCCATCGTTTCTTGCATCAAACGCGAACTAGGGATCATCATCTAAGCATTTTAAGTAAGTTTTATGTTTGATTTTATAATATTTGGTTATCATGATGAACATGAACCCTAAAAATTCAAACTTAAGTCAAAACTTGAAATTGATTGAAATTGTTGATTGATTATGTGTTAGTATTCAACATATTGATGTTTGTACGGATTGGTTTTATGAAATTGTTTTGTTTTGATAAAAAACCGAGACTTACCTATAATGGAAACTTTAATTTGGGGCTTTTGTAGAAATTGTTTGAACTAGATGAAATTGGATTGAGTTGATGGTTCTAGGATGTTAGTTAATGCTATTGGGTGAAAATTCATGTTTTGAACTTTTGATTTCGATTCGGTTTTTGGGTACTTTCCATTAAAGGAAACTTTTTGGGTAAATTGGTTTATAGATGATGACTTATGCATGTTTGATGAGATGTGATAATTGTTATATGATGTTTAAAGCACAAAAGTGGATTGGGAATAACCATTGTGAAAAACGTTACGTATGATCATGCTTGCTATTTATGGAAACTTTTGTGATATGATGTGATAAATGTTGTATATGATGTGTGTATAATAGGATATGATGGTGTGATTGATGTTTGTTGTGATGTGCTTTATAATCTTGAAATGTATTACACATGTGTAACGATGTCATACTTTCCAAAAATAGAAACTTTTCAAAAATTGATTTTCGACATGAGACTGTATGTGAATCATTATTTGAGCTATTTGAGTATGAATAAACATAATTTTACTTATTTAAATCACCAACGGGTCATCGGGTCAGTCGGGTCAACTTTGGTCAACAAAAGTCAACTTTGGTCAAAAAGTCAACTTTATCAAACTTGTCAAACATTTCTCAAACACGCTAACAGATTATGTTGTTTGGATACAACGGGGTTCATCTTGACTATTATGTACAAACACTGATGGACCTACATTTGTTAGGTAATGATTAGCTTTCAGCTTATATACTTTAGGGTTTTTCCTACGCATCTAAGGTGAGTCTTTACGGTCCCATTTTTACTTACTTTCCTTTTTGGGGGAGAAGCATGCAAACTAATTTTATTTATTTTGTTTTAGTATTACTGGTATATCGCTTGTTGCTATAGTGCAAACATTATCACGCAAGTCATTACACACTCGAACCGTTAATAACGATCTAGCGAGGTAATTTTGAGTAGTACTACTGTAACAACCGACTCCTAGGTCCAACCCTAACCTTAATTTAATCTAACATTATTGCATTCTTAGTATTAATATTATTTTCATTTTTACATGATTAATTGTTTACATGTTTGATTGCCTTAGATGATACCTTTATGTCTTGCCTTAGTCTAGAAATTATTAGGTGATACTTGAAAAATATTAATTAGATGATAAAATTTAATTTCAAAGAAAAATAAATCATGTGTGTTAAAACACACCCAATTTCGGCCATAATTCATATATATGTTTTATTTCACTTAAAAACCTATAAACAATAATCTACTACCAACTAACACTACATAATAAAATTATACTACCCTCAACCTACACTATCTAATAAAATACAAAGAAAATTTAAATTTAAAACCCCCAACCACCCATTTTCAGCCGCCCCTCTCTCTCCAATCACTATCCCCTTGAGCCATTCAAACCTCCCTCACACACCACCCCCACCCTCATTTCCCCATACATGCAAATTCTCCCTAACTTCATTTCTCTCTCTCTTTCATGAAAATCAGCCAAACTCCCTCCCAAAATCTGCAAATCCTCTTCATTTTAGCCTCAGTAATCGAAGAACAACACCATTCCAACACGATCCAAGCTCAAAACAAGCTAGAAAGTGAATTTTGGTGAGTTTTCAAGCAAGTTTCTTGCAAGAACACGAGGTTTCAGCTCAAACTCATGAACCAACAGCCTTTTCACTCTTCAAATCATCTCTTAAACATGGAGCATCTAGAGTGTAAGCATCAAAGTACCCGAATGAAGCTATTTCTTGAGTTTTACTTCACTTTTCTAACAAAAATCTTATCTTTCTTGTTCAAAACAGAAACTTGCTGCTACATCACTGATTTTGAAGGACTCACAACTTCACAATAAGGTATATGTTAAGAATAATTGTGAAACAAGGGTTGGTGCATCCGATTTCACCTTGAAAACCCTCTTTTTCATGGGTTTAGCACCAAAAACCCACATGATTTGAAAAGCCTTTCAATCTATGCTAAACATCTACTCAAAAACAGTTTATGAACTCTATATGAAGCTGGTTTAAAAGTTACATAATGTTTTGGTGATGATTATGCTCAAAATATATCGATTACACAAGTGTAAAAGGTGATTAACACCCTCTAAAAGCAACAATGATGACTTGCATGTATGAATCCATGAGTTGAAGCTTTGTTCCAGTGGTTTGATGATATTAAACATATAAAATTCGTGACTTTGGGTAAACATGTTGAAAAGAGTGGTAAAATGGTCTAAATGGGTAAAAATTAGGACCCGAAAAGTGGTAAAATTTCAAAATATAGGTAAAACTTAACAAGTCTCAAATTTTATAAGTTCCACGCCCTAATATATATATATTTTAAAGTTAAAAACTGAATTTGGTAATTTATTGAATTAAATTGTAATTTTTATGAATTTATTTAACAAAATAAGCCTAAACCGGGAGATTTTTGGATAAATATTCTAAAAATTGTGTAACAAGCCTAAAACAATAAGACTCATCAGTAACTTAGAGACCCCAAGGTGGAATTTTGGTAAAAAGTTGGAAGAAAAATAAACTAGGTTATTCGATTCCGGGTAAAAACGAGTTTATAAACAATTTCTTGCAAACCGAAGCTTTTGTCTATAATGGCTCAAAAACCCCATTTAAAACAGATTAAAAAGCTTATTAGAAGTCCTTAAAAAGTAATACTTAAGTCTTATGAGTTAAAAATTAAAAGATTTAAAACTAGACGTTTAAATTGTCGGTTTAACTGTAACCTGTAACTAGAATTTTGTATTTTAAATTCTACAATTAAATTCTGAAAAATTAGTGTTAAAATAGGCCTTTTACAATATTAAAAACTTCTGAAAACTAATAAGGGCCATAATGAGTCATGAAATGATAGAAAACAAACTTTAGGGTAAAAATTGTAAATTATGAAACTTGAGGGACTAAAGTGTAAATTTGGCAATTTCACCAAAATTTGACCAATCTATGATTAAAATTACTTGGTAAACTTATCATCACCTTAACAAACTGATTAAAATCATAAAAACTTACCAATTACATAAAGAAACCCTAACTTACCTAAAAAGTACCTAAAAAGGAAACTTTTTGACGCAAATGTTAAAGAACCAAAGCTAGTTGAACTTTTAACCATAAATCAACCTAGTTACTCTTATTATGACCCTAGATCATATAGCTTATTACTTGAATCTTGATGATATGGTGCTAGGATTGAATCTTTCTACGCTCCGAGAACCATTGATATAACCCTAAGGTGAGTGCTAGTGTTCCCTTTTTACTACTATTTTGGGATGAAACATGCTATGCTTAATTTGAAATCATGTATGTGCTATTGTATGATACTTGTATGTTGTGGTTAATGTTGAACCTGCTCTTATTGCATCACAACCATTAATTCTTGTGTGAACCGCTTGTTCTATATGGATAGATCTACTTGGGGAATCCCCCATACACAGTGCCTTCCGTCATGACCCAATAACTTAATGGAAGGGGTACCACACTAAGATCCTGCGAGGTCGTTTGTGTCATGTGACAGGTATTATAAGATACTAAGGTGGACCATCCAACAGGTATGGTTCACTGTCTGAGGCTTAGTTATCCCTATGGGTTAACCGGTATTAATACAAATTTAGAAGAGGCTAGCCGAGACTGAGAGCGGGGTTGATTGTGACCCCACAACAGTGATACTTATGTTTTTAAAATTAATATATGGATTCTAAAGAGTCCTTTTGTTTTTAAACTTTAAGCACTTGAGTTCACCAACTTTTTAGTTGACACAAAAATCTTTTGAGCGTGTTTCAGGTAATTCTTGATAAAAGCTTGGATAAGTTGGAGAGACTCTTTGGATGACCTAGTTCCGTGACCACCACATGGCATTATTTAGTTTGAAGCTATTGTTGAACAACTTATTTGGATGTTTATCGAACCTTTGGATTTACTTTGATTTGGATTAAATACTGTTATGACCCGACTCTTGACTTTTGTAATTGGGTTGTTAAAATGTAATGTAGTGCCAAGTGATTTCTCTCCTTGTGTGCTCTTTTGATGGTTAGTTTCCGCTGCCATATGTGTTGCCAGTCGATGACGTTCCACCCTACTTAGGCCCGGGGTGTGACAACTACTGGGTTTGACAAACCCCACCTGCGTTAGTCGTACTAACTCGACTTGAGGTCGTACTAACTCGACTTGAGGTCGAACGGGTGTTTAATTGACCTAGACACTTGCCATTGTTCCGTGATAAGACATGGCGGAAGGCAAAACAACTCACAAACAGTTAGCTTTGGTTCAAAACGCTAAGTAACTCGATATATAGGCTAGCTACCTATGGTATACCTTTGTTTACTTTTACCAAGCAACGGTCAAACATATTTACTGATTTAAACCTGTGAACTCACCAAACTTGTGTTGACACATTTTAGCTTGTCTTCTCAAGTCACTAGCACGCTTAATGCTAGGGTTGCACGTCTGAGGTTCATGCATCATCTATACTATTTGAAAGCAAATTCATTGCATTTACTATTTTTCATTGGGCGCCTTATTTTGTGCATTCATTACCTATGGTTTTACAAAAGTTTACGCTTTTGTATTGATTACATTAAAGCTATGTTTTACTCTGATTTAAAGTCAAACGCTTATTATAAAGCACATATAGTGTCGTTTGATATGACCATGTCTGAGATATTGATTTGTCACATGTCTCGCGGTAGAACCCCCGTAGGTGGAATTTGAGGGTGTGACATGCATGCCTTGTCCGATACTTATTTCAAGCATGGAAATAAAAGTCAAGTTATAGTCTGCGTGGTAATAATCATTCAATATAGCTGACTGTGGATTTACACGTTCCAATCAGTTGAGAGAATGGGGATTGTCAATCCCGATAGTACTATCTATATTAAACCTGCGGCTACAACCCGGAGTTAAATAGTTGTGTAAGATAGCGAGTACTTTGTAAGTCAAACCCAATAAATAACATACGTTAGGAAAATGTGTATAAGCAAATACATAATAGCAATGATTCATATAACTTCGTTAAGTAACATGTTTCTCCCCCGAAATTAAAAAAAGTAAAAGGGGCTATGAGAACTCACTTTCTGATACGGATGACGTGAAACAAGATGGATTGCACTAAACCGAAGCAGTTCCTACATATACATGCGGTGTGCAAATAAGCTTTACATTCCCATGATTAAGTCGTTAAACCAAGTGATGAGTCAAGTACGTGTTACATGAAATAAGTTTTACTTTTAATATTATTGACTGAAAAATAAACTTATTCAAATTTATGGTTTTGTATGTTTTACGAACTGTTAGTAATTTTCGATTATGAACTTAACTTTTTTTTTTAAAATAAGTGTATAAACATAAATACATATTATGAAATGAGTATATTTTATCATAATTATAAGTTCAAATGTGATCATACAACATTTTGTGATTTAAAGTTTGTTTACTTGATTTTGCATTTTTAAGTGTCATTTTGTGCTAGGGTTTTAATTAATCAAATATACTAAATAAAATATGGGATTTTTATCATACTTATATATGAGTTTTAACTTACTAGAAAAATAAATGTAACATTTTATGGAGTTCATTTAGTAGTCCAAATATAATTATATTCTTTCAAAAGTAAGTGTAGTTATATTCTGGAGTTTTAAATTTGTTTCAGTTGGTTGGGGGCCAAAACCTTAACTATTTTAATTTAGACTAATTGGGTTTTTAAAGCTAACACATAAAACTTTTAGAAAAAGAATAAAGTCAATTGGATAAAAATTGAGGGAGTTATGGCCTCCCAAAGTCGACCTAAGTATTCTGTCGAAAATTTTAGGTTTGATCTTTTATCTTGTGCTTAGCTTTTGAGGGTCCAACTCTTAATGAAAAATTATGAACTTACTATGGTTAGAAATATATTTCTTTGAACTTAATATTAGGCTCAAAAATCGTCCAATTTGGTTATGTCTTGACCAAGATATGGTCCTTTAAAGATTGACTCAAGTTTCGGTCCGAATCTGTTTCACAAATCAAACCATTTTTAAACAAGTTTTTGATATGAACAAGTAATGCACTAGTTTCTTGGATGTTAGATGACTTAAGCACATACATATATAATCATAATTTCACTATCTTAAAGATATTAAAGTATTGCTTCAGTGTAAGTGAATGGATACCTTAAAGTTTGCAAGAGACGATGCTTGAACAAAGGGGGTACACGTAATGTGCTCTTGTTGAGATTCCTTGGCAGCTTGGAGGCTGCCCTTATAGTCAAGATGGAGCAGGAAACAATGGATTAAGTTGGTGAATAAATAAAGGAGGAAATGAGTTTGCTAGTGAAGGTTCTTTATGGCAACTTAAGGGGGCTTTTATAGGGATTTTTTTAGGCATGATGTGAGGAGGTATGGTGATGGAAGGATGATGTATGGGAGGGCCATGAAGGTTCACGGCTGAATCGAGTTTTAAAGGGGGCTCCTTTTGTGATTTTTAACCACTCTTGTAAGATGTCATCGTGGGTGATCATTTGTGACATGGGTATGGTTGCATTATGATGTTTCTTAGAGTTTGTTGATGAGGGGGGCCAATATTGGGTGATAGATGATGATATTTACCATAAATTTTGATGATTGATAGATATAAGATGTTAAAAGTAGGTTATTTGATTAGTTAATTAGGTTAATTGTCTCATTTACCTTAGCATAAAAATTGAATTGAGTTAGATTAAATAAATTTCGTTATAAATCTTACAAGTAAATTTATGTATTTATGTAACCATTTGAGGGTTTTAGTAATAGTATCTTTGGTTTGTATTTTGATTCTACTTGTGCGTGATAATAGTCGGTTTTTACACTTGTTGCCATACAAGGGTGATGGCTTTATATAGGTATATATTCATATATGTAAATATATGGGTAAGTCTTTAATTTATGCTCATAAATATCTTTATCGTTGAAATATCGTGCCGATGTTGAGTTTCGCACTGTGTCGTATATTATTATTATTATTATTATTATTATTATTATTATTATTATTATTATTATTTTATGACTCGAGTCGGTTAAAGCATCTAGGTTTAGAAGTTTGACGGATTGTCATAAATTAGTAAATTGTAGCGCATAATAATGTAATAAAATCATTTAGGTTCACATAAAATATCATAAAGTGGTTCAGTTGCGATGATATTAAATTTGATTATCATAATATCAAAGGATCATTTCTTAGTTTATATTCTAAACTAAATAAATTACGTAATCAAATAAATAACAGATTATATGAAATACCTTTAATTTTCATAAGTGTCACAAAGATATAGTGATCAAGTACGTAGAAGAAACGTATAAAGTTACAATATCATTGTTTTGAAGTCTAAAACATAAATATAAACCAATATTGTGCCTTGTCTATTATGATATAGTAACTAAAAAAGGAATTATTAAGTGAAAAGAAGTATACAATCAAAACACCCATAAAAAAGGGTAGAATGAGGTTTCAAACCCGCATGTACCAATTAAAAGCCAAAGGCTTTATCCAACCCATCCAACACGATGTTTGTTTAAAAAATTAGAAATAAACATATTTCTAAAGAAACAAAGTCGGTGGCTAGCCACCTACATTAGTAAATGAGTGTATATATGTAATACACCTTAAAAACCGTGTAGGAACAATGTATAAGATAAATGTCCCTTTTTTTTTTCATTACCTTATTATTTTTGTCTTTATGCAGTCTCTTGTTATATTATAGCATTAATAGTAGGTTTCTTATATTTATTTGATTGTATTTATTATATTTTAAGCAATGGTTGTGAGTGAAGCAGAGAAAAAAATTACTATATATTTGTATACTAGCTTTATCAAACCCGTGTATTACACGGGTTGAACAAATAAAATATTAAATATAATAAAAGTTTATCAAGTATAAAACGATATTTTACGATAAAATATAATTGAAATTACGTATAGCAATTAAGAACAATATGTAATAAAACAATTATATCAACTTTTTAAACTTTTGGTTTAAAACTTTTTTTTCCAAAAAAAAATAATAAATATTTTGTTGTAAAACAAACCGTATTAAAAAATATTATTTTTAAAAATTTTCTTATTACAGATTTCAATTTTAATTATTTTTTGTTTATAAAAAATTAACTCTTTAAAAACACTAATTTTAAAAAAGTTTGATGTTTTGTAAAATAACATTAATAAGAAGATATTTTTTTAAATTTATTAAAAAACTATTTTTATTTTAAAAAGTTAAATAATATTATTGATAATTACGGTAATTATTTAATAGGAGAGAGAAGCATGAAAATTTTGGTGAGAGTGAATGTGATGCCACCAGGTGTCACCACAAGATACTTTTTTATTAGAGTAACTAGGTTAGATACCCGTGTAATACACGGGTTGAAAATATAAAACTATATAATTCATAAATGTATAATTATTTCGTATAATTAAATTACGTATTACATAAAATAATAAAAAATAAAAAGTTGCATTTTCAAGTTATATATATTCGAATACTTCTTTGGATAATATAACATACAATTGACCCATGTGAAATAAAAAACCAATTGTTTTAAATTGAAATTAACCCAAAATATATAAATATATCAATAAATGTTTTTTTAAACTTTTATTCAATTAAATCTTATTTTACGATAAAAGTATGTACAATTCAAAATAACATATGATTACACAATTTAGTTGATAATATAAAAAAATTAAATTAAAAACAAAATTATTTATTAATTATTTTCTTAAAATATAAAACTTAACTAAAATAATATAATAGTTTAGGCGAGAAATTTTTTTTGAGAAGTAACAGAAGAGTGTCATGTGGCATCCTAGTTACCCTTTTATTATATACTATAGATATAGATATTAGAGTAAAAAGAAGATTTGGGGAGTCACTGTTCAATCCTTATAAATTTTTTAATATTTTTGAAAGTTGTTGTGAGAAGATGAGAGAAAAAATATAATGATAAAAGTATAAAAATGTATTATTTAAGTGAGAATAAAAGAGAAAAATAGTAATTTTTAGTGTAATTACAAAAATAAAAATAAAAAATCTGATATAAATGATCTTATTACGATTAATTTTAAAGTTATTTTGTTTTTAGCTATAAATTCTGAAATGATTTTCTATAAAATTTTGTGTGTATATTTTGGAGTGTTTATAGATTTCATGCTAAGAGCATTTCCAATAGGGCGTTTTTAGCCCTTAAAAACGTCACATCATCCGTTTTTTAGACCAAGAACCATTGGGGGGTTTGTTTTTGAAGGTAGAAGTTCATGGAGATGAACACCAAAAAAACATCTAACATTTTCAGAGGTGGGCCAGGGTTGGGTTTTAATATAAAAAAAAGAAAATAATATATTTATATTAATAAAATATTTAGTTTTTCAATATTAATTTAAGTGTTGGGCGTTTCAAGTCAACCTCATGCGCCTGAACAGTGCCCAAGTGCCTGAACAGTGCGTCGGAACAGTGCTCATGCGCCTGAACAGTGCTCATGCGCCTGAACAGTAAATTTAATTCTTAAAATTTAATTTTTAATTTTTTACAATAAATTATTATTTATTAAATTTAAAGTTTAAATTTCAAATTTTAAAATTTTAAAATTTTCCTCTAAAAAGTATTTAACTTTTATATTTTAAAATTTTAATCCAACAAAAGACATATAAATATTTTATTTATATTTTATATTAATATATAAGATTGATATTAAAAATTAAATGTAAAAGGTGATAATGATTTGGTAATGTTTTTAGGTGTTTTTAAGTTTTACCATTGGAGAGGTTTTTTGGGTTTTTGAAGAATGAGTGGTTTTCTGATGTGGCTGCTGACTAGACATGTTTTTGAAGAATGAGTGGTTTTCCTTTAGGGTCGCCCGCCACTTTTTCAAAGTCAAAAAGAATGTATGAATTTTACCCTTAATCATTATTTATAGATAAACAATAAGGAATTAATTCATCGCATGCCCAGGACCGATGAAACTAATCTTTTAATCCACATAACAAATTAAAACCAACCCTCTCAATGTTTAACAATTAAACGTTTAGATTTAATATTTACAACTACTGCAAATTATTAACACCCGAAATGGTTCGTAAATGCAAGTTAATCAAATTAAGTGACTTTAGCATTTGTTGCCCAATGTGTAATTCTTACGGATCATAGCTCAATTGGCAACGTATTATTAATCGAACTTGGACATTAAATCTAACAAATGTTCAAGTTGAACACAACCCCTAGCAACCTCATCCCATTCTCATATTTACACTAAAAACATTATTTTTTTACTTCATCTTTTAATTAAATAATATTTTTTAATATATTTATTATTATATTTTCTCTCTCCTCTACTAACAACCATTTTTAAAAATATTAAAAAATTTATGTGGATTATACCATGTTTACTCAAATATTGGAAATCTCCATATATTTTCTATTTACTTTACTCACAACTACTAAGAACCATACTTCATAATGAAGAGCACACACTTGTATCGAAAATAAAGAGCCTACGAATGCTCTTAGCCAACGAAAACGTTAATTATTTTGTCCAGTCAGGAAATGCGGGCACTAAAAAGAGAGGAGAAATAGAAAACAAGTTGTTGCAGAGTTCAAGTGCAGGCGCTTGACCAGTTACTTGCTATACAGAGCGAAAATTATATAAAAACTGTAACTTGTCATTCACTTTTATAATTTTATTAATAAAAGTACATGTTTATCCCGAGATGAAATTTGTCTTCCAACTCTTCTTAATGGCCTTATCGAATTGCATTAATAAGAAAATGCCATAGGGGCTAGTATCTTCATGGTTTATGTTAAAGAATCTTCAAAATTGTTTTTACTTTTTACACTTATAAATGTTTAAAAACTACTGTATGCATCTTATCTATGATTGTAGCATTGGAATGAACTTAAATTCTTTAATTTTGCGGATCGATGCCCTAATCCTAATACATGAAATCGTTGATGCTCAGACAAGCGAACGGTCTCCTCTTTCAATTCCTTACTTTGTTTTGACTCATAACCAAGATTTATTAATTTTGTTATCTGAGATGGACATGTAACTTATATTTATAGCTTTTCTCATTATTTGTAGGTTTCATTATTTGATTTATGTAAAATGACTACTTACATTGAGTAATGAATCTTCTTATATTCTAATTGTTTTTCTTGAAACAATAAGATATTATATTAGTTTGAAGTTCTAAAATAGTTAATTTGTGATCTAGAGAGAAGTAAATGGTAAGTGTAGGCATACATTTGATGGGAGGAGCATTACCATTGCAAGCATCTTTAAGTTTGTTAATCAACCGTTGCAATTTTTTATGCTAGTGCTTTGACAAGTTTAGGTGCTGATTGATTATTAAAATTTGGGTTCTGCATGAAAAAGTATAGGTTCAAATTATCATGTAAATGTAAAAGTATGGTGCAAATATATAAAAAGTTTCTATACTTGATACCATAAGTTTTGGTTACTTTATCTCTAATGGGTTTTGGTCTCAACACGATGGTTTATCATAAATAGGATTTTGTTACAGCCTTTATAAATTTGGTTTAAATTTATTAGCCTGTAATCTCTTACTTATGGTAATTGGCTCCTTTCTAGCAAGCATACCTTGTTACTAAATCGCCTTACTCCTTGTCTTAGTGTGCTTCAAGTGAAATCAATGCTAGTCATGAGGCCTTTCATATCCAAAGCCACATGACAAGTTTTGGTGTCATAGTTTTTTCTTTACCTCTTGGTTCTTTCGGTTATTGATGTTTTAATTTATAACATACTTTATGTCATTATCCCGCTTCCCGCTTGCACGAAGTGCTCAGTACAAGAAACAACCTGCACCTCCAAAATGATGTCCTTTTGTCATGTTTGAAAAAAAAAAGTTATAAAAATTTATCACTAATAACAGCAATGACATTTTGGTCTTCGTTGACGATGATAAAAAAACAAATGTTTATATGATTTATAGTTGATAAAATAATATATTTTATTTTTATGTGTTTGCGGCTTGTTCCTTCCTTGGTAAAAAGAGGACCTCCTCCGCCGATGGTTTTTGATATATAATAAAAAACAACCTAAATGTTGGTGATTCGAAGATTCCTATGTTATAATTCCTCAACTCGATAAATTAACACAATAAAGTTTTATGTAATTATGCAAACAAGAATTAATTCATTTAAGTCTTAGCAAGCATGCATTATGCCCTAAAAGTATTAGATGCATTGATGCACACATGAGGTAGATACATTGATGCATATATTAACATATGAAATACTTTCATTAAGTGAAAACAATAATATTAATGCACAGTTAGCAATTGCAATGAAACACAACAAAAGTAAAAGGTCTTAAACACAGCTTTAGAAACTTTAAATAGTTTTCTTCATGTTCAAACTTTAAAATAAGATATCAACTGCAATATTATAGCAAGATGAAATCATGAAAGCATCTCGTTTAAAATTTTAGCCAAAAAAGTCAAACATATTTAATAATCGAGAATTCATTTTGTCCAACATTTTTAGTGTTTCAAATTTTATCTATGCGTAGATGGCTCTACATCTATTAAAATTAATTAATTAATAAAGCGACAACAACAAGTTGTACAGCGGTGTTATCAAGAATATAGCATAATAAAACATTAATAATTATCTAATTAAAAATAAAAAATAACTCAATTGTTTATACATCTTATAATTGGCCCCTACGGTATTGGGATGGTAAATTTTTCATTCTAGAATTCCATTTATACCCTTATGAGGGAGGGTGGTTAGTCATATAGCCCTTAAAATTAAATGATATTACTATTTTACCACTTTCAATCGTAACCGTTGATCTTGTTAATCTATGGTTTTAATTGTTTCGGGAATCAAATCAACAAAGAGTGCGATTTTTTATAAGTAGAAAAGGGAGGCGGTGCTAATGTGAGGCTAGCTCACTTGGTAGATTCTTTGCATTTTAGAGAGGAGGTCCTGGGTTCAAACCCAAACATGATGTGATATTGAGTAATTTAAGAGTAGTAGTAGGATATATTTGCGGTTCAAAAAAAAAAAAAAAAAAAAAGAAAGAAAAGGGAGGCAATGGATAAAAGCCAGCAGTGGAATGACGCTTGGAAAAAAAAAAATAAAAAAGGATCCCGAGTTTAATGTGGAAACCCATGGTTAAGGAGGAATCTTTTTGTTTGGTTCTCTTTGTTTTTTCTGGGGCTTGGGTTATATGATTAATAAAAATAAACCATCTATGCAACTTAACTTCCTCTCACGCATCAGCTGCCAGCTTATATTTGTCTTCAGGTATGTGTCGATTTGTGGCTTAAGCAGAGAGTAAATTTGAGTGTGAATTTATAAATCTTCTAACACAGAGACCACTTGCAATTTCTGAATTAAAAAAGATTAATTGCAAACAGAATCCAAGCACCTTGGAACGAGTGACGGGAATTTTATGAGCATGTAGGGCTATTTATGAACAAAGTAAAAAAGAGGCAACGGAAAGAAGCCGACACAACAATTGAAAATAATATTATGTTACGTGAAGGAATTTTTGTTGATTATAAAACACCTATTTATATTAAACATAAACACCTACGTAATATTGAATGAAAAATAAGACAATAGACTCTAACAACTACATATGCTTTTTTCTGTCAACCCACGATCCACCTTTCAAGATGTCAGTTTTTTTTTTTTAGCGTCAAATGTATCATCATATTTCGGAGGGAGAATATGCGTAATTTTAATCGAGTTCATTTATTTGTTTCCAATCAGAACCGCACCCAAGTCCGTGTTAATGGTTTTTGAGGCCTAAAGCGAAAAATAAAATTGAACCCTCTTTCTATAATGCATTTTGAAGTTTAGAATAGTGTTTGATCTTGAGCTCTTAGTTAAACTACTTATCTGTACAAAAATATAATTTTCTACTTATTCATTACTTGTAACTTAATTTTCAATAATAACCCCTATTAAACGTCCACTTTATTTTTTATTTTTTTAATATTTAATATGTATTTTATATTATTACAAATTGAGTTGTATTAAAGATAATATTTTTTTCTTCTTGTATGTTTAAAATTTTGTTAAAAAACAAAAATTAAAAAATACTTAAAATAACAGTATACATAAGCATGTATCTCGAGTTCGAAATATATATTACACCATATACAACTTAATTTATAGTCAACTTTATATAATAAAATTATGATCTTAATAGAAAAATTAAATTAAAGTGGCGTTGCTTCACTTGAGATCAAGAGTTCGAGTCCCGTATACAACAAAAATTACATCGTAGTTAGAAATATAATAGCATTTGTCCAAAAAAGAATATTTGAATTAAAATTTCGTTAAAAAAGCATCATAGTGTTAAAATAAAACACTAAAACATAATAGAACAAAAGAAACTTAGCTCATCATTATTATCATCTTCAGGTACCCAATGGTTTACGACACACATATAGGGTGAAAAGGTAATTTTGAAATATCCACATCTCTCACTCCCTTCATCTTCATCGTCTTCTTTAAAAAATAATCTCCCTCAACCCTAAACAACAACATAAAAATTTATATTATACTAATTTGTAACTTTTGTGTGCATAATGGTGATTTATCTTATGTTTAGGGGATTTTTTTTTTAAATATGATTTTTCATTTTTACCTTCAAATTTTTCATATGTTACTATGTAAACTTTCAAAATTTGATCATTTTAGATATTAACCTACAACTATTCATCTTTTGTAATTTAATCTCACAACTTTTATACTTTTAACTTTGATCCCCCTATATTTTTCATCTTTCGTATATTTTCGTTTTACGTTTCATTTTAAATTTTGCAAGTTAAGACGACGCAACATACATGTGTAGTTCAAAATTATTGCGTTTCATTCTAAATTTTGTGAGTTAACATAGCACAACATGCGTGGTTCGATCAATGTTTTTACGTCTATTTTCCCTTTGACAGGTTCGTCACAACGCGCGGGTGTTAAACCGACTTAGTTATATTTTTCTATGTTTTACGTTTTCATCTAATTTCTTCGTATTAACATACCGTTACTTCAGTATTTGTGGTCGTTAGCGGTGGTATGACATTGTTGTTATTGACATGGTTTTACGTTCCTGTTGCAATGCGTAGAGCTTAATCTGGTTATATACTATACTAGTTTTAGTAAACCCGTGTATTACATGGGTTGATCAAATAACATATTTAATAGAATAAAAAGTTATTAATTATAAAATTATATTCTAATATAATATATGATTAAGGATTATAAGTTAAAAAAATTATATTAATTTTTTAAACTTTTATTTTAGAACTTTTTTTTTGTTTTTTAGCAAAAATAAATTAGACATTTTGTTTCAAAACAAACCGTTATAAAAAAATATATTTAAAAAAGTTTGATTTTGTTAAAAAGTTTCTTATATTACAAAATTTGTTTATTTAGAAATAACACTAATAAAAAGATTTCTTTCTTAATTTACTTATAAAACTATTTTAGATCTAAAAATAATTAAATAATATTATTATTATTAATTAATGTAAATATTTAATAAGATAGAGAAACGAGAAAATTTTGATAAGAGTTAATGTGGTGATAACACATGTCCCTTATAGTTATCTTTTTATTAGAGTAGAAAGATTAAAAAATATGTCGGTATCTATAGGTACAACCCAGGATGCGGCCAATTGTTATATACTTTTTTGATTTTTCCGATTTAGCTTTTGTACATATATGCTATGACACAAAACTTAAGACTCTTGCCTTTTTGGTTTGTTGGTTTTGTAGTTTCACGTTTACACGCGTAAGGCAAGTTCGATACTTGACTTCTTGCTTTCTTCCATTCTAAAATTTTCCACATTTATGAGTTGGGCACTTTTTACCCATGTTTTGTAATAATAATTTGTGTTTCAATTAAAAACTTTGTTGCATTTGTTGTTAATCGTATTTTTTAACTTTTCTTTTTGTTTTTTAATCTTTTATTTTTCTTTAAATTACTCTTTGATTGAAGTACTTATCAATATTCAAAAGTTTATAAATATATAATGTATTAAGAAGATACAATACTACTAAAATAAGAATGTGCTCTCTCTGATAAACATTTTAAAAAGATTGTAAGCATCTACATACACTCCGGGAAACTTTTGACTCAGTTGACACATTACATCTTTTTCTAACCTTTTGACATCTATTCATTTGACCTGTTTAAAATAACATACGACCCAAACAACTCATATTTATATAAAAACGGTAGAAATGGTCCCTTCAACTTTGAGTGGAAGCACTAGTTATTTTGTTTAATTAACTGACATTAGTGATACCTTTAGTTTACAAGGGCCTTTGGCTATAAAGGCATCAGACTCTTTAGTAGTCTAGATATTGATTCCAAGCACAACCATATTTGTTGTCAAGGCACTTGGAACCTAAAGGTCGTCTTTGATCTTTGTAACTTGCATGTAAAAATATGTTTTGAGATCCTCAAAAAAGAGCTCCTTATATTTGTAATGTGTAAAATAAAAACAGCATTAGCTAGAATGGAAACAGGAAATGGGGTGAAACCAAGCAAAACAAATTGCATCATCATCATCTTGATAAGTGATTTGTTCATGCAGGTGTATTTTAAAGCAATAGATCCTTTCAACGAGAGGTGGCAGAGTGGGTGGATTATCACCTCATTCTGGGGCATTCTCGCATTTGCTTTGCGCCTTTGCCGGTGCTTAAGCCTAATTTCTAACGGTTTTTGGTTGATCATCATATCCTTATGGAGAACAAGGGTTCCAAAATGATGAAACACTTATAAAGTGTCGGTGGGAGGTGTTTGTCTTCGAAAAAATATGTCCAATGGTACTCGAGGTATTTCCGCATAAGATTATATGTTTGATTTAATCTCCACTTTCAGTTTCATGTTTAATTTTTCTACATATTTAAACTTAAATTTGAGACATGTGAATCTGCAAGTTATGGTTATCCCAAATTTGTGAAATTTTAAGTTGGTCTATACTTTGTATTGTTATCTTAATGCATCTTGCTAATGTTATTATCTATGTCTTCTCTAATAATACAAATTAAGTTTGTCACATGTCGTCTTTTCGTACACACTCGTTTGGTCACGTGTCACTATCTAAACAATTAAATCATTTAATAATTACATTAAATGCCTAATGATATTATTTATATACTAGTTTTAGTAAACTCATGTATTACACGTGTCGTTAAATAAATAAAATAAAATTTGTTAATAATAATAATATTTTAATATAAGATATCATTGAAATCTTTCTTATTATAAATAGAATAAAAAATTTTATTTAAAAATATAATTTTAAAAAATATCATTTATATAACACCTAATTTTAATTATTTTATAAAAATTTTACTTTTTAAAAAACACCAATTTTAAATGTTTTGTATTTTTAAAAACATTGACGTTTTAAAAAAATTTCTCATTTTATAAAAAAAAAATTTTAGAAATAACATAATGAAAAGATCTTTTTCTTAATTTATTACAAATTATTTTGATATAAAAAAATAAAAAATATTAGTAATTTATATAATTATTTAGTAGGAGAGAGAGCCGGAAAGAACTTGGTGAGTATGAATATAGTGATGCCATGTGTCTTTTATATTTATCCTTTTATTAGAGTAAAAAGAAAAGATTTTTTAAATTATAAAATAGTTTTTTTAATAAATTAAAAACATGTCTCTTTTTATACTTCGTACCTTTCCTTCTCTTAAGATTTCTTTATATACATAATTTTTTTATTCAGCTTTGATAATATCTTTATGAACCTATAGGACTACACAAAAAACGTAATTTTTCATTAAAAAATTGTATGAAATATGAAGTCTTTTTTTACAAAAAATACTTTAAAAATAACATTGGTTATAAAACAGTATATTTTAAACAATTAGAGAGCTTAAAAAACATAAAAGAAATTAAAACAGAAATTTTTAAAAATATTTTTATTATTTTATCACCTAAAGTAGTTTTATTTATTCGTAAATAGGTTAGTGCCCAGTGTATTACACGGGTTGAATAAATAAAATACTAAATAATTAGTAATAAAAATTTATGAATTATAAAGCCATATTTGAAGATAAAATATAATTATGATTGCATATGAATAGCTACTTTAAGTAAATAAACAATAATGTATTTTTTTAAACTTTTAATTTATAAAAAAATATGGGTTTTATATTTTGTTTTAAGATAAATGAATTTATTTAAAAAAATTTTGTTGTATTTTGTATTTTATAAAAAATTTGTTTTTAAAAAGTGTGTTTTTAATAAAAATTATGTTTTATTTTATTAAATTATATAAATTTTAATTTGAAAATGGTATGAGTAATATTATTAGTATTCTAATAATAATAAAGAGAAAATAAGAAAGTTAGTATGATAAAACTTATAATTGTATCAAGTCTTGTTTTAGATTTTCTTTATTATAGATAGATAGATAGATAGATATACAGATAAATATATATGCTAAAAATCTATTTATTAAACGAATTATAGTTAGTAATAAACACGAATAATTACAGTATGATATTTTAATATAAGATATGATTAAAATTATATATACGTAATAGTTAAAGAAATAAAATAATTATACTATTTTTTATCTCTCTTATCTAAATAGTTTCATTTTTAAACATTCGTTTTAAGATTTTTTAGAGAAAATTTATTGTTTATAAAAATCTTGTTTATTAAAAACTCGTGTTTCTAATTATTCTGGCTGTTTTAATAAAACTGGTTTTAGAAAATTTTATATTTTTTATAATTTTTTTAAAAAGAACCGATTTAAAATATTTTGTTTCATAAAGGGTTAGTGTTTTAGAAAATTTCATATTATATAAAAATTTTGTTTTTTATTATTTCTATTTTAATAAAAAAATGTGATTTTTAATTTCCTTAATAATATTTAGTTTAAAAAATATAGTTTGATTTTATAAAATCTAGATGAAAGAGAGAAATGTATCAATTAATAAAATTAATTTTTATTAAGAGAGAGAGATTAGTTTGAATGTTTTAATTACTATAATACTATTTTGGACGGAAAATAAAGTGTGAATGTTTAAAAAAATGACATGTGTCAAAAAGGTGGGTTAAGATAATAAGAAGTGGCAAAAGAAATCTATTTTATTAGATAATATAAATATAAATATAGATATAGATTTCAATCATATTTTATATATCAAAAAATTATTTTGTAATTTCTTAATATTAATTAGTAAAGATTAATCTAGTATTTTCATTCAACCCACATATTACATAAGTTTTTAAACTAGTATTCTAATTTTAATAAAATAATAAAACTTTTTTCACTTTTCACCCTTTATATGTTGTTTCGTCGTATTCACTCTCTCATTACATGCCAATATTAAACCCTTTTATTTTTGGAATTTATAATATTTTTGAAATTTTTTTTCTTGTTTAACTTTGACTACTATTAAACAGTTTAGTTTCAATGTATGAAGTTTCTATATTAACACTATTTGTTAAATTTTAGTAATCTTTTAATAATGTTAAATTTATATATGGAACAAATCTGTTGATTAATTTTAAATTGTCACTTGTCATCATTAGGGGTTTTCATCGGATCGCATAACAGATTATTCGAATTTGAAAATTTCATGACCCTATCCGAAATCTGATCCGATCCGAATCTATCCGAATTTAATTCGGATCGAATTCGGATATATCCGAATAATCAGAATTTATCTGAATAATCCGAATAAACTAAATAACAATTTTTTCTATTTTTTTTATTTCTAATGTTTTTTGGCTAATTTTTTATTTTTAACATTTTATAAGTTTATAAATCATAATAATACCTAAAAATACAAATTTTACTTGAACCTAAATTGAAACATAATAGGTAATTATATAGAACTCAAATATTATAATGTCTAATTTAAAATAAAAATCGATTATTGCATAATTGTTTAGGATTATAGTACTAAAATGTGTTAATATTCTTGAATATTGAGTTGAAAATATAATAGGTAGTTGGGTAATGAGTATTGGGCTAGAAACGTAATTGAATTCTTATTCAGATTAATCGGATATCCAAATAATCCGAACAATCCGAATAAAAAAATTATGATATCCGAAATCCGATCCGAAATCCGAATAAGGAATTCGGATTCGAGTGAGATCCGATCTGAATATCCAAATAAGGATTCGGATCAGTTTATTCGAATTTGAATACAGATTGGATTTCGGATATTTTCGAATATCAGATTTTTTGAACACCCCTAGTCATCCTCCATGGATTGTTTCATGACATGTCACTATTTCACTACATCTTATTTTAAACCCCTTAACTTTTAGGAATTATAATGTTTTGAAATTTTAATTCTTTTTCTTTTTTAACTTTGACTACTATTTAACACTTTAGTTTCAATGTATGAAATTTCTATATTAACACTAATGTTAAATTTTAGTAGTTTTTTAATAATGATAACTTTTAGAGTTAAATACGTTTTACATCCCTGAGTTTTCATATAAATTGTCATTTGAATCCAAAAGTTTAAATTTTGTCATTTGCATCCAAAAGTTTCACAAAAGTTGTCATTTAAATCCAGTTAACTACTCCTAATTAGCGCCATTAAATTTTTCCGTTAAGTTTCCTAAATTAGAGATATTTTAGTCAAAACTATTTTTAAATATGAATTTCAAAATCAAAATATATAAATGATATTATTACTTATATTTATATTTATTGAAACACATTCCCAAATGAATGATTTATCATAAATATAGCATTATTATTCTTATTTATTTAATTTGTGAAAAATCATCTTTTTATGAATTTTGTTTGTTCTCCCCAATCTATATAATATTAATCACACATCTTCATATTTTTCAAATACTTACAAGCAGATTTTCAATATCATCTCCCACTTTTTATTAGTTCTTTTTCACGATTCTATTGTTCATACTTTATAAAACTGTAACTGCATGACAAATCCAAAGAATAGTTCATTATAATACAAGTGCCAGGTAAGTTTTGCATATCCCACCTTTTTGTAAGTATTAACATGAAAAACATATGATCATTTCTTATTCTAACAAGTACTATAATTTTTGTCACTTTTCAATGTCTTAAGTAAGTTTTGCGGTGCGTCACATTTTTAGTCTTCCAACCATTTAAATTAGGGAAATTATCAAGGAAAATGTTCAAACAAAAAAAATTTAAAATTAAAAAGTGTAATAAGTAATCTTAACAATTCATCTCTTTATCGTTGAGATCAATTTGTAGAAAAAAATTTGTTACAGTGGTATTTTACGAATAGTCAATTTTGTTAACTTTTTGTAAGTTACCTTATTTTTTAAACGTTCATAACTAATTATATGCAGCATTATTTTTTTATAAAAATTATATCATAAAAACAAGTATTTTTAATTTTTAAAACAAGTGTAATATTGTTATATAAGATTTAAATAAATATTTTTATGTTTTTAAGCTTATATATCGCCATTATGTCTTTTAGTATAGTTCATTGTGTTTTTTTTGTTAGTTATTGTGTTTTTATAAATACTATTGCATTTTTTTTAATAATGAATTTTAAAAAATTATAATGATGAAATAACATTGTTGTGTATCTCTAATATGCAAAACAAAATAATAAATTAACATCTAGTCAATCTAATACATTAAAAATAATGAAAAAATAACACAATGTCTTATTGTGTTTTTTGATCGTAATTTTATAAACTTGAACACTATTAGTTTCGAAAAATACATTGATGAAATAATATAATTATATATTTTTAATTGTAAAGCATAATGATAGATAGAAACAAGTTATATAACGCATATAAGACAATGACAAAAATAACATATTATGTTATTTTCAATACTATGAGTTTTGATAAGTACATTGGTGAAAAAATATTATTGTTTACTTTTAATTGTAAAACACAATGATAGATAACAATTTTATATAATTTATAGAAACAATAACAATAATAACACAAAATGATTTAAAACGTAAAATATAATGATAAATACATATAATTAATGATGTAAAATATATGACACAATATACGTATATGACAGAATAAGCTGATATATTTGACATAATTACTAAAATACCCTTATTTTTAAAACAATAGAATAATATGTGTTAAGCCCACAATCCTTTCTAAACATTTTAGATTAAATACTATTTTTACTAACCCTACTCAATTATCAAAATAATCATTTGACTAATACATGTTACAAAAATAGGCATTTATTTTTCGCATTTTCAAAACATCATTTGACCAATCTAAATCTTGCCACTAAAATCTCGTCCACCGGCCTTTAAAAAAAACCAGTTTTGTATAATATTTTTTGTATTATTTTTTAATGAAAAACTTACGTATTTCTTAATAAATAATCATTAAAATTTTTTCCCATATAATCTCTCAAGGAAAAAACCAATTCTTTTAGGGAAGTTATGCCGTGGATGTGGATATCTTTCAATTAGATAGGGTGATATAAAAGTCAATAGAAATAGGTATAAAGCATTATACATGTAATTAAAACATTTGCAAAAACAAATTCAATAGATTTACAAATTACAATCCGCACATATGTTTACATATAAAATTGAAAGTGGCGGAATCTAAGAGAAAGGACAAGGAGCTAGAAACTGACACTAGGAGTAATTTAAATAGAGATCAAATTTGATTACTTTTGCCACATGCTCACAACCAAAAGTACTGGTTTGGACGGCATCAGATGATGGAAATGGACTTTAAAGGCAACAAGATGTGGCATGTCTCGAGGTTTGGTAGATCGATCTATACAAAGATACATGTAGGAGTTCAGGTAACTTTGTCATTACATGCAATCTAATTATAATATTCACTTAACATAATTTTGTATTAAATAAATATCTGAATTATATTGTCAAATAGATAAGGTTATCAATGATGATGTTTGCTAAAAATAAATTTACACAATTCGCTTAATACAACACTATTTGAAAAGATAAGTAGTTATGTACTTTTGTATTATTTTTGTGTATTTTACAGAGAATCAAAAGGATACATATATATATATGACCTAACAAAAAATGAGAAGGGTACATATATATATAGTGTAAAAACTAAACGGAGTAAGGACATTGAAAGATTCAGGGTTACTCTACGAAGACCTTTCATATAAAGTATACTAAAGTAGTAAATATATATATAGGACTTGAATGTGGTAAATGTTTGTGCTCCATTAATATCTTACGATATAAATATATACACCTGATCATTACTTAAAATCATATGTAAAATAGAGTTATTGTAAGAACTGGTATTTCTCGCGAGTACTCTGTGAACTCTTTTTTACATATGTGTAAATGTACATAAAATAGTTCTAGTTTTCTATACATATGTAAACTTGTGTAAAGAAAATTCTTAGAAAAAATAAATGATAACTTTTAATTTTGTGAGAAATTTAAGAATTCCTTATTTTGCACATGTGTAAATTAGCTCTCTTTTTTACACATCTTTAGTAAAAAAAAAATAGTTTCCAGATCTAACTGAAAACAAGAGTTCTCATTCTTTACTCAATCAATTTAAGCTTTTAAACATTTGGAATTTAAAAAGCATGCCAAGTGTGCCCAACAAGTGGAACTTTTCTTCATGCCCATCAAGTGGGACTTTTGTTTGTGGCAAAAAAACATAAGACTTTCAAAGATAAAACGTTCAAAAACCAATCAAATTGTTCTAGGATTAATAAACCAGCATTGAAATCCAGGGCTCAGGCCTTTGCATCATTACATTCTTCGCATTTTGGAAGCTCCTCGTCTGCCTTCTCAGCGTCATCCCCCACGCCTCGCTCTTCCCATGTCATTTGCATAGAAAGCCAAGCATTTAATATTAACTAATATAATTATTTATATCCTTTTTTAATTATAAAATAATTTTTAATAAAATAAAAACATGTTTCTTCCTATTAAAAAATGTAATTTTTTAAAAATAAAATTTTATAAAATATGAAGTTTTTTTATCACAAAGAATTTTTTAGAAAAATGACATTGTTTTAAAAAAAGTTTTAGAAAAATAAAATGTTGAAAAAAACTATTTTTTTACAAGTGAATACTAAAGTTTAAAACAATATTGTTATTGTTTTATTACTTAAGTAATCATATATTATCTCAAAACAATATTGTGTAATTTCTATAAATCATTTAATAACTGTTAATTTAATATTTTTATTCAACACATGTAGTACACGTGTTTTAAACTAGTATAATCTAATATACTTTGTATGGAATTTAATGTTCACTTTAACGTACGTTTTATTGTTTTTTGTTATTTTTTGTTATATTATAATATTAAACATTCCAGGATAGAAAAGGTTTTAAGTCTTAGTACTTAATTGGGCATTTCAAAACGAAAAAAGTCTTAATACTTGGGTTTAACTTCTATATTTCCGGATTTGGTAAAGAAAAAGCAATGAAATTAGTGTAATTGAAAAGGTTTCCACTAAAACTCACTCTTAATTCTATTTTCTTTGATTGCGTCTTTACTCACAACCATTTGCAATTATTACTTGAAATATAAAAAACACACTCATATAAATATATGACATCTATTGTGAATGCTCTAAGTAGGTATTTTCAAAACACAATTTATTATGTTAATGAATATATTGTTTTTTATAAAGGTTGTGGGAGTGTTTTCTTTACTACTCTAACATTTAGGGGGTGTTTGTTTGGGTCTGACCCGGCTGACTGGTTGACCAGCCGGTCAGTGTGTTTGATATGTATGTGAGGCTGTTCTGACCGGGTCCGTGGGTTCTGACCCAGACCCTGATTTTAACCATTCTGACTAAGAAAAGGGGCACTGACTCGCCCTCGCGACCCCCATCCCCTCCGGCGGCGACCCCCTCTCCGGCGGTCTCCCCACAGCGCGACCCCCTCTACGAACCCCCATCCCCTCCGGCGCTCCTCCCTCCGGTGCTCTGCCCTCCCTCCCTTCGCCACTCCTTCCCTCCCTCCGTGGTGGTGAGGATGGTGACGATGGTGACGGTGGTGACGGTGGTGACGGTGGATGTGGTCGTGGTGGTGGTAAGAGGATGTGAAGAGTGTATATAAAGGGGATGAGGAGATAAGAAGGGTGTAGGATGTGGGTTTTGTTTTTTGATGGTTTATTTTGTGTGTTAAAATAATTTATGAAGCAAGTTATTACATAACACTAGTTAAAATACAAGGGTAATATGGTTATTTTTATCATTCAGCAGAGTCAGTCAGATACTGAATCAAACAGTCAAGTTTCAGTCAGATGCAGAATCAGTCAGAACTTGTAACTAGGTCAGCTTCTGACTCATTTAGATCTTACTGAGTGAACGGTAATCAAACAGCCCCTTAGCCAATAAAGTTTGGCCACCTTAAATTAACCATAAACTATTCTAATTGTTGCGCCAACCCTCAAGTACCCTAATCCATTTTCCTTTTTTCAATTAAAAATAAATTAAATATCTAAAAACACAAATAAAACTAATATTTCATTAAAAATATACATTGCAAAACTAAAAATAAAAAAATTTTAGGTACGAAAACACTAAGGTCCCGTTTAGTTCATAAAATTCTCATGAATCGAAATTAAAATTGGAAAATTTTCAATCAAATATTATGTTTGGTTGATTAAAGGATGCATGTAATTGAAATTGAAAATTTTCCATATTAATTGGAATTCATATTTTTTCCTCTTATGCATGTAATGTTTAACAATTTAATAGAATATTCCATATTAACATTCGAATTCCACTTAAAATTAACCAACCAAACACGTTATCAATTTATACAATATTTCAATTTCAATTTTAATTACTTCGCAAAACATTCTGCTAATCAAACGACCCCTACAAGAAAAGAAGTAAACATCTTAAAAGTCTCGGATGCACCAACTTTTGGTTTTTTAAATTGAAGGAATCCATAGAAAGTATTTGTACGTAACTACTTTCTAAACATGCTATCACTAGTTCACTACCCATATATCGATGCCTTCACCACCCTAAAGAAAAAGATAATGAAAAAATCGATTAGACAAAAGAACAGAAGTAAAACCAAATATAGTAAAAGTTAAGTTGGTGTTTACTAATTTTTGTGGGAAGGCCACATTTACACAAACTCTTTCTTTTAAGAAAGAGTGCACCACCGAATAATCAGGAGGAAAATACGCTCTCCTTTGGACTGATACACATACACATTATAAAGTATTAAATCCGTACGTAACTACTTTCGAAACTGACGTTCATGTAATCTGACCATGTTCTTTAATGATTATTTCTTATATTTGTATCCATAGTTGGCGCATATATATCTAAGAAACTAAAAATAAGTTTCCATAAGAATTCATTTTATCACTGGTCTACTAAACTGAACCATTATTTGTGCAAACAAAATTTAATATTAGCTGTCTTGTATTTAATTTGACTTATTTAATTATTTGTTTACGTTAATTTTCTAACTGTCTATGTTAAAACATTATTGTCCTTCTACTAGGAGCTATACGGATAAAAGGTTTTTTTTTTTTTTTTAATGTCTTATACATTAACTGAACTGAAGATTATGTAATTTATTCTTTTCATGTTAACATAGTACGTTTCTAAATTATAGTAAATCATTTAGTTAATATTATTCTAAGCGCGTTTATTGTTTTCTTTTTTGACCTAAACTATTTTGAATCGACCAACTTTTACAATATAATATTAATAAATAACGCCTTTCCCAAGATTCCCTAAGATTTCCTCGATCCTTCCAAAATACCTTGCACGTGTACACAACTTTTAGTGTGTGTCTAAAGATTCCATACAGAATATTAAATATTAAAGTAAAATAATAAAATATTAATGTAAATAAATAAACCTTGCATTTTTTTAATTCTACTTTTTTTAATTAAAATAAAGAGTGAATTGTCGTTTTATTAACTGTGGTTGGTCACGTTTGTCGTTTTCATTCAAAAAATAATTTTTTTTGCATCTAACTACCTAAGGTTTTAAAAATTGTCATTTTCATACAAAACTATTAACTCTATTACTTTAAAATATTAAACATGTAAATTTACAAAATTTTTCTATAAAAATATAATAAAAAACCATTCTGAATTGCGGGTTCCCTTGGATGTTTGAGGCACTCGCAGTTGCGGAACAAGGAATTATTTACTAAGGGGTCACTTTTTTGTGATTAGGTTTTTAACAAAATGACATAGAAATATTTGGGTCGTCCAATCGGGTTGGTTCGGGTCGGTCAAGCATGCTCTTCTGGTTTCATCTTTTTTTATTAGAGTAAAAAGATTACACATAACTTTTGTATGAGTATTATAAATCTTAATCGTAACCCACAAGTTCTAAAAATCAAATAATGTGAATTCTAGTTGATTATTGGAAAACTAGCTAACATATATGTTAATAACTAGACTTAACAATTACCTTGTAGGATTTAGTGTTTTTAAATTATGACTCTCTCATTGTGCTTTATAACAATTTGATATTATGTGAAGTCAATCTCACATGAATGCATGCTTTATTATTGTTCATGATTCTTGCAACATGTTTGGTTTTCATTATATTGCTTTCATGATAAATAATAGTTTTGATAATTAAAACAAACTCCTAAAAATCACTATCTATTTTTTAGAACAACAAGTCCACACTCAAACCCTCCCAAGTTCTCTATAATTCAAGGTTACACAATAACTAAAATCACTAAACAAAAAATCACTAAGTGTAGCCTACACATTTTATGAATTGTGATAAGCTAATAAACATAAAATTAGGGCTTGAACACAATTTAGGGTTTGAATCACCCAAATAAATTAATTAACAAATAACAACAATGAAAACATCAAAACACTAAAACAAAATCTAAGGTTTGAATCTTAATTTATAAACAAATAAATAAACAAATTTATAAAACTAACCTTGAAATAATGAAGTTCAAAGCTTGAATAGTTGGATGAATTTGGGCTTTTTCGCTGGTATCCAATAGCCGTTCGTCGGGATTCTAGTCGTGCCGGGGTTCTAACCACCGCTCGCCACTTGCCGGAGTTGATGGCAGCAGGGCCGTAGGGGGTAGAGTTTGTGCGATTGAGAATGGTCGATTGGGGGAGGGGAGAGGTGGTTGTTTATCAAAAATTGTAATGGTCGATTGGGGGAAGGGTTTGAGTTAGGGTTTTTATGTATATTAAGGGTAAAAATGTAATTTTACAAATTAATAAGTAGTAAAAAAAGAGGTTGCAAGGGTCGAACCCTTTACCTGTTCTCCATCCTCACGCGGGTTTAACCAGTGAACAAGACCAAAATTAAGTTATTTTATGAATTTAAAAATACTAATAGGTTCACATCCAGAAATACTATGTGTTTACTCAAAATTTCGGTATTATACGATACATTACCCGCTCAAAAATTAATGGGGTCACTTGAGCCCCTAGCCTATAGTGTAGTTCCGCCCGTGGGCACTCAACATGTACATCTACATGCACCAGGCTTGAATCTTCTCCCAAACTTTCTTGACTTTGCTATAGTTAACTAGTAAATGATCCATCGTACGTCTCTAACTCTTAGGGGGCGTTTGGTTGGAAGGAATGGAATGGAATGGAATTGAGAAACTAGTATAATTTTTAAGTAAAATTATGTTTAAGTGGGTAATGAAATGTAAAACCCAAGGAAATGTTTCACCTCAAATTCCCTTGGTTGTGAGATTTCAAATTCTCTCTTTAGGTGGAAGGATTTTGAAATCCCACAACCAAAGGAATTTGAGGTGAAACATTCCCTCGGGTTTACTTTTAATTGCTCACTCAAACACAATTTTACTTGAAAATTATACTAGTTTCTCCATTTCATTCCATTCCATTCCTTCCAACCAAACGCCCCATTAGTTGCATTGCAGGCGCTCATACCCTGGAATGAACTGGGATGTTTCTTTTAGCAAGGTCTATTAAGGAAGGGTCAATGATTTTTTTCTATAAGTATTATGAAGAATGCATTAGCACCGAGACTTATTTGACCTGATGAGTGAAATATAAATAACACACTACAGAAATCGAAGGAGAGAATTAAAATCCCAAATCGAATTGCTTTAAAATTTGAAGGTGAAGCCATCGGGACCGGGGGACTTGTCGAAGCCACTGCCCCATATATACCCTTGCCTTTACTTATGCTAGTGAGAAATGAGCTAATTAACCCAGCAACCTTTGATGTTGATATTTTTCTAGATTCTCTATTTAAGAGTTTTGGACACCCACCCATGAAGCGATTTTGAGAATTTCTCAAAGAAAAACTTGCTGCTTCTTTTAGTAGATCTGGGTTAAAGATCCGATCTTTTATTTAAAAGAATAACAATGAATTTTTGATCTTGTTATGTTGTTTTTTGACATGACCATGGAAGAAATTCGAGTTTTCATCGCATCAACTAGGGGTGAGCAACGGGTCGGAACCGAACCGAACCGGACCGACCCGCTCTTGAACCGAAACCGATAAGAGGTTTATATAAAGACCCGGAAACCGAACCATTTACATACAGTTCGGGCCGAACCGCAACGAGTTAAACGGGTCGGTTCAGCGTTATATGGTGGTCCAGATCGCGAACGTTTTTTAGGCTTGTGTTTTTTGCTGGGAGAAAAATAAAACTTAAAAATATAAATGAAACCAACCAATATGTTTTTTAGACTCGTTATTGTAACATAGACAAATTAGTAGCGTAAAAAAATACAAACCATACATTAATTGTCATCATTACCCCACTTTGTGAGTTAATTTAGATGTAAAATGCAATATCGTTAATCTATACACGACTAAAAGTGTATTAATCAGACAATTTTTATACGATAGCAAAACAATTTGTATTTTCTAGTGTTTAACGACAACCCATTTGGCATCTAAAGCAAAAACCAACTTTTTTTTTCTTTTACCTAATTGTGATCGGGCCGGCCCGAAACCGAGCCCTACTCGCGGGTTTGGACGGAAACCGACCCGTAACCGTTTACACAAAGAAAGCAGAACCGTGGACCGGAACCACTAACCCATACATGGGTCAGTCTCGGTTTTCACGGGTCGGTTCACGGGTCTTAACCGTATCGACCCGCGAATTGCACACACCTAGCATCAACCACCGAATTTAGTCTAGCTTTTAGTTTCAAGTCTAGTGTTTTTTCCCTCTAACTCTGCTATCTCCAATCCCCATTTTCTTTTAATTTTCTATTTTTAATGGTAATAGAGCTTCAGTTTCCATTTTGATTTCTAATCCATCCACCAAAATTTTAGCTCTTTTAATCTTGCTTCGTTTTCTTTTCTTTAAGTTTTGTCACACCCTCGGGTTTAGGTCACCCCAAACTGTGTGAACCAATCTGAAATGTTTGATTATTTTATTCGAAATATTATTTTCAATGATTTATTGGCAGCAAAACTTCATTTATAAACAATATTATAATATTGTTTTGTAAATTAAGTCAAATTTCAAAACTTGTCATACTTTGATTTATAACATCGTTTTACAAGAATCTTGTTTATATTTATAAGTCACAGGATTTCAAAACTAAAGATGTGTGCATCTCTTCTTCCAGCTTGTTATTTAGATATTGACGTTAAATATATCCATAGAGTTTATACTATAGTATGATATAAGTCACATTCAATCTTATTTTACCTTTAAAAGGTTCGAAATTCAAGATCAGCGATACGCTGGTGAATCAGACCCAATTTATTTTTGCAATCAAGCATGAGCATATTAATTTAAGATTAATCATGTTAGTTTCGTAGGATGGAATACACATCAAGATCTTTCATTTTACATTGGTAATAGTTTGTTATCAGGCCACTGTGGGACCATTAATGCCTAGGGAGTCATTATACTTTAGTCACCAGACCATTACCAGCCATGCTTTGGCTTAGTACCCCTTTCGGCATCCTACCAATCATATGTGCATCATTTCTAATTAGACCATGCATACAATCTTAGTCCAATGCTTGTCTTGCATTTCACCAGCATACGTTAATAAATTAACTATAACTAATGTTGGTTTTCAATATAATGGTGAGTCTCAAGGATTCACGAGTTTCATTTTAAAAGACAAATGTATTTACCATTAAAATCAAGTTGAGCCTTGTTTTATGATCTTAGGTTAGTCCTAGATAACTTAAACAACACTTCATCTACTCCCTAAGATAGAAACATCTTCCTGAATAGCTTCAAATCTTTTGTTATCAAACATCAGGTTGATAAATGAGTAAAGAAGGAGTTTGGCACGCATATTGAGGCTAAGTGAGTGAGAATTGAGGCATGAGGGTGTGTAAAGTGAGCTAAAAACTCGTCTATTTCTAGTTGAGGTCGGCTAGTCGATGTACCCCCATCGTTTGGGCGATGCGCCTCGCATTGGGTGGCTCCCCTGCATGTGAGACATATGTCTCGCATGCATTTCCTCGAGTTCCTTTTGGTGATGCGGCCCGCATATAAACCGATGTGGTCCGAATTGGTGTCCACGTGTCTGCCACCTGCTCATTAGTCTACCCTAGCCCCTTGGACCCCATCAGAGGTTGTCATCCCTTAGACTCTGCTTTCAGGGGCTATTGTCCCCAAACCGTCTCTATCCAGTGGATGCTTTGGGTTTGGATTTCAGTAGTGTTACAAGTTTTGACCTCTAGGTTTTGATGACTGTTTTAATGTTCTTTAATTTACCAGATATGATTAGATCCACGTTATGCATGACAAAATGCATCATAACCGCCTTCAATACTATGCTTCTAGGTTCTAGCTTTCAAGCTAATAGTTAGAGAATTAGAGGGCCAAAGTCCACGAAGTTACATTGTAGGATGATAGGTGATGCTTTGGGATTTTGTAAGTTATTTAAGGTGTTAAGTTTATATTTTCAATGTAATTATTCCATCAAACGCAATCACTTTGTATTGTTATCTAAAAGTAGGTGTTGGAAGCTTAAAAACAGATAAGTGAAGATTAAAGGATGAACGGATGGTACGCGAAGAAAGATATAAGAAAGAAAAGGAAAGAATTGAAGATGGCAAAAGGACGTAAGTTACATCCCTATGGATGTAGCTTACGTCGAGTTGTTAACAAGAAGAAAAAAGGCGTTTTTATGGATGGAAAGTAGAGGCCAATGGTGTATATTAGGAGGGAGGACATACCCTATGTTCCTAAAGCACATAGGCTTATGTCGTATTGCGGATTTGACCAAATTCTCTGGACTTTGACCATATTTAATAAGGGTTTACCAATTCTAAAAACACTAATATCAATTGGAGCAAAAAGGGATGGACTTTGGCTGTTCTTGAAGATTGTTCCACTTTTTTTTTACTTATTCCAATCCATCAAATGATGTCCAAATCCGTTTTTGTCGCTGATATCACGAAGATGCAAGGCTAAATCGTTCGAGGTCATCTCCAGGTGGACGGTTAGTGAACAAATTGTGCCTACGTAGTGTTTCATTGTATTAAACTTTAGATTGAATGTTTCACGATATTATTTTGGTAAGTATTTGCTTTTCTTATTAATTGAAACAATTGAGATGTTTGTTTGATAGATCATTCATTAAATTATTAGTCTTGAATTATTAGTCATGAAAGTTTAGCTGTTATATTATCTTAATTGGTGTTTATTTATAATTTTACTAGGTTTGACATTAGTTAGTTTTTTTGTAGAATCTAGGATTTTCTTGATAAGATAACAATAAAATTTATCTCAACTTATCGAAAATAGAATGAATGATGATTGGAATAATAGACACACAATCACAAGACATATTCACAAAACACAATCAAATAAATAAAGTTTTCTCTTAATATGTCACCGATTGTTTAAAGCTTACAAAATGGGAAAATGACAAGTGTTGCAAAATGCAAACCAAAACATCTATTTATACTACAACAAAATTTTCGCATGATAATGTTTTTGCAAATGGCGGCTACTGCTGAAAAGTTCTCCCACCAAGATGTTTTTGCCCCATAATGTTTTCGCTCCAGGAGTTTTCGCACTAGTGATGTTCTCACATGAAAGAGTTCTCACATCACAAAAGTTTTCGCATGGATTAGGAGGAATTCGCATAAATCAAACTCTTTGATTCACCCAGCCTCTAGATGTGAACTCTATAATCTCCCCCTAGGCTTGGCCAATCAAACTACGTATCATCAATGTTGTCTGATGTACTGTTTACCACCCTTTCCTATAATTGCCTCCACTAGTATACCACCCTTTCCTAAAAGCCTTATGATAAATTAGTTATGTATAGGTGAACACATCAGTCATAAATATGTCATAATGTACTGTTTGCTTAGAGAGTGTTATTGTTGTCATAGTGTTGTTGTAATAGCATAAGTCTTCACAATAGGCTATCCTCTTCGCTTCATACTAACACATCTTTTCCCGCACCTTTATCACCTTTTGATCTAGCCCTTATCTTTGGCCTTTTCTCTTAACAAGTTCTTTTGAAACATAATTTGGATATTCACTTTAACTCTTAGAAGATGTTTGAGCGGAGGATTCTTAAAAACATCTTTAAGTTGTAATATGTACTCATGTGTAATTCCCACATCTCTATCATCGTTAGAGAAATTCAAAGCGCTCGACGCTCGCTCGACGATCGGTCGGATTTTGCTTTAAAAATGCTCGTTCGAATTTATCCTCGCCGATCGGCTTGGATCGATTTGTAAATGAGCCAAGCACGAGTAAAGGTCCGCTCGGTTCGATTCGGCTCGAATTATATATATAATTAATAAAGAACTTAACGCTAAGCATAGTGAAATCTACTAGATTGGTAATATATAGATAGATAGATAGATACAATCAGAAATTCTACAAAACTTGAGTGGTTAGAATAAGGCTGGTTAAGTTTAATACAATACACCTATCCAGCTTCAAGACATTATTAAAATGTCAAGACATCTCAACTTGACCTAAACATTTCACCTCTAATGAGAAATCTCATTTATTATTGTTTTTCCTTATATAGCTATTTGACATAAGTAGCCGGATAAACGTTTCTAAACACGGAATTTAATAAGTTTTAGGACTTACCAGACACACGGTCTTAAATTGCCCTCTCGGGATGTTTAGGCTTTACATACTAATCCAGTTTTAAAATCCTAATCTTTCGAATTTGTCTCCCGTGTCAGAACATATTCTCAAAGAAAAAAATATTTACCATATAGTATATATATAAGATAGATAATGAATATTAACACTTGTTTATTACGATAACCCATTAACTTAACTAGTGGCTCACGACAGGCTACGTCGCCGATTTAAGTTAGAGTAATAGTGGTAAAACAAGTGGTCCACAATGAATGTTAAAAAAAAATTTAAAAAATATTGCAAGACTATAATTTTATAAAAAAAATAACATCATACAAAAAAGTTTTTAAAAAAGGTGATGTTTTTTTTAAATGGAGAGAAAATTTTAAAATATGGGGAAATTATCACATCAATGGTGTAACTTAATATAAAAGTTAGTTACACTCCATAATCATGGTATAAGTGTTCGTCAAATTAGTGTTAATGGGTTATCGCATTAAAATTATGTTACCAACCGTTCATTCCCATATATATATATATATATATATATATATATATATATATATATATATATATATATATATAGGGTTAGGTTCAAATGAGAACTTTAAAAACTAATCTAGACCATTCATTTTTCTTTAATTATAAAAATTAAAAATTAAATACAAAGGGTATAATGGTAATCACTCAAAAAATTTCTCTCTCCAATTAATTAATTATACTTAATATTTTCATCTCCAATTAATTATTTTTCTCTCTACTCTCTCCAATTAATTAATCATATTTTCTTTATCATATTTACAATTTAAGTATCTATCTATATGTTTATAGTTTTAAAAATATTTTTGTGTAATATTTAAGTAATTATACATATCTATTTATAATATTTATTATTAATGATTTTTGAATTTTTAGATATGTAATTATTAATTGTTCATTGGGATATTTGTTTTTTTAGAAATTGAAGAATTCATATATCATTTATTGCTTTTAATCTTGATAATTTAAAAATAAAAATATATATATGTAATGATAAACTATTAAATAGTCAATTATGTGTATGTGAAAACAATTAGATATACATAAATAGTTTAACTTACACATATGTGAAATAAAGTTTGTAAATCTTTAAACTCGTAATCCATTTTTCAAATTAATCATCTATTTACATATTTGTAAATATTACTAGCCATCCAATTTTTAAATTAATCGTCTATTTACATATATGTAAATCTTATTGGCTATCCAAATTGAAAGATTTTTATACAATAAAGAATTTTACATTCCTTCACACTACTCTGCTTTTTTTTAATATGTTATTTTTCACCATATATGTTTATACATTTGCATACAGCAAAAGTTACATGTAGAATTTTGATATACATTACTATGTGCATGTTCGAAACTATTTAAAATATATTTTTTTCATCCTACACACATGCCTTTTCACTTATCTATTTCTTTTTCATTTTTGAAATTTCAAAGCAATACTAAAGCTCGCCACAACTGGATCAAAGGCAATCACAAAATTGTTATGATACAAACTTAAATAACCTTAAATAAACTAAAAACAAACTTAAACTAAAATAAGGACTAATTCGTCATGGTACTTTATTATACATATGTGTAAGTTAACAATTTTTGTATATGTTATCTTATTTTACATATCTATAACCTTCTTTTACATATATGTAACACTATCAAATGAAGGCTTACATCACTAGTTTGACGTGCTTGATTTATTACTCTTTTTACGTATATGTAATCTTGTTTTATATATGTACCGTCAGTTTCAACCCACTTAGTAAATTTTCATAATCTAAAATTACTCAAATATGGTTATACAAAATCTTAAAAATAACTTTAAGCAAAAATACACAAAATCTTAGAAATAACTTTTAAGCAAGAATTACAAAATCTAATGGAATAGCTAATAATTTAATTAAGCAGTTACAAAAATGTTAGTGTTATGCTGTGAAGTTTATTCATTGAACATAGATGTTTATACATTGAACATACAGTCTTATTAAAAATAAAGAAATGATCCACAATAATAACCAATTTACAATACTGATTATCCATTTTTAAATTTACTATCTATTTACATATATGTATATCTTCATCTTGGTCATCATTTTTTAAATTGATCTTTGTATCGTATATGTAACTGCACCAAAAATAAAGTTAAGCTGAAATAATGACCAGTTCTATAAAGAATATTATTTTACAAACGTGTAAATTAACTATTTTTATATGTGTGATCTTGCTTTACATATATATAAATTAACTATTTATATATATATTTACCTATTATACATGTATGTAAATAATAGTTAGACACATCACTATCAACTTTGTGAGTCAAGGTTCACAGTTAATTATATTTAAATGTTTTTAACATTCTCCTATTAAATCCCAAAACTTGTAACCATAAGCATAAGTTACAAAATTAAATCATTAAAATCTAGCTGTAGTCTATAAAATATTTGATGTGCACGAGAACTAACCAATAAAGGTTTATGTTTGTGTATTTTGGCTAATTTGATATGATTCATTTCAAATGTAAAAATAAAAGTCTATGGTAAGTTCAACTACTATTACCCCTAACTTTTGAGGCACAACATGATAAAAGTAATTTTCATAAGAAATTATTATGATACAACTTATTCTATGTTTTAAGTCCATCCTTTCATGTTCAAAGCAAATAAATAATCTCAACCAAAATCATATCAAATAAACGAGAGTATAAAAGAGTTTAAAAAGTAAGCACATATCATTCTAAAAACAAATATAACGCTTCTAATATAAAAAAACCAACTATGAACGAAAAGTTATTTACCTAAATGTTAAGGCTAAAATAATTCATGACCAAAATTTTCATTGTTATTAATGTACGATCCAGAAGCAAATGCAAAAATTCAAAATTTATTAATCAGGTTATTTATTTCTTCAACATGTACCCAAATTATGCACAATTATGCATTTTTTTCATTTATGTGATTTTAAATGAGGTTAGTTCATCAACATTTCCTTTCCTATTTACACATTAAATATGCTCAAATCAATTCAACTCATTAAAACTATTATAATTCAAATGATACAAACTCCATAATTACAATGCCATTTTCATCATTTTCGATTTGTGAATTGGTGCGTACTCACCGGGAAAAAATTAAAACATGTAAGAGTTCCATATTACATATGCAGACAAGTTCCGAATAACAATTCCTATGTTATAAGCAATACGTATATGTGTATCGCATATAAAAATCAACATACGTGTGATTGATTACCTTGTAGTGCAAATGGAAAATAAATGAAAGACAAGGATGCAGACTGCTTCTACGCCCCAACCATTTGACGATTGGTGGTAACATAAGCATTATGAGGACGATTGAAGGCCCAAAATTGTTGTTGGCTAATCCGTTTAGAAGGCGGTCAATGACCCACCAACATACCTTCTTTTGAAATAATAGTTACCTCCCCTCTGATTATGATGTGCTAATGTGATCCGATGAAAGACAATTCTATAAAAAATAGTGCGAAGAATTTAGATTAGGTGAAAAGAGGAATTAAAGTTTGGTAATTGGAATAATAAGAAACCGATACTAATTGATTTGAGAGAGGTTAGAGGGAGAAAGCAATGGAGAAAAATTAGGAAGTGATTTTTTTTTCTCTCCCTGACATACCCTTTTTATTTAGAAAAGTATTCCTACTAATTTATTTAATTACAAAAATACCATTGGTATTTTTAGCCATTGATCTAGTGATCTAAAGGCTATGATTAGTTCTCGTGGTTCTGAAAATATTTGCAAGTCCCGAAAAGATCTTAACCCTATATATATATATATATATATATATATATATATATATATATATATATATATATATATATATATATATATATATATATATGGGGTGGTTCAAATAAAAAAATCATTTTGCCTAAAAATTCTAAAAAAAAAGGGTATGATGAGCATAAAACTATTTCCTACTAATTTTTCACACATGTACATTGAACAAACTAATATTAATATACCCAACTAACTTAAATGTTTCCACTACCTTGTGTAACAACTTATTCATATATTAACACCAAATAAGATGATTAAAAATGCTAATTACTAATATTAAACAACTTAATTTTCTAATACATTTCACATTGCTGTTTTGTTTAGATGTGTTTGTTTGTTGTGCTATTTTGATGTGTTTGTTTGTTGTATTGTTTTATATTTCACATTGTTGTTATGTTATTTTTGTGCTGTTGTAACATTATATAATACTAAAATATGTATTTTTAGTGGTATTGTTTTATAATATTGTAGTATTTTACCACATATATTTGGTACTTTTTGTTGTAAATTATATGTTATTTTTTATTTTTAAAATGTGTTGTTTTTGCACAATTAAGATGTGTTTCTTTGATGTGTTTGTTATATTGTTTTCTTGTTCTTGTTTGTTGTGTTGATTTGTTATTTATACCACTTAAAATATATTGTGACGTTTTACGTTTTTGTGCGGTTATGTTATTTTTGTACTGTTTGAACATTATATAATATTAAAATATGTATTTTAGTGGTATTGTTTTATAATATTATAGTATTTTACCACATAAATTTGGTGTTTTTTGTTGTAAATTATATATTGTTTTATTCTTAAAATGTTTATAATTGAAAACCGTGAAAACCACCACTACCCAATCACATAATTGATAATTGATTTAACTTTTTAATTGTTTAAAGTATATTTGATTAAACTTCAATCTTATTTTTTGAGGTCATTATATATTTTTTAGTTTAAACTCCAAAAAACGACAATGATGACGTAACGACTTACGTATACGTAACTTATATAAGTTACATGTACGCAACTCGTAGTTGTACACTTCGTAGCACGTATTTTCATATACATAACCCTTACATATACGTAATTATTAGTTGTACACTTTCTAATACGTATTACATATTATATATATAGGGGCTGGTTAAAATAAAAAAATGAATTTGCCTAAAAAGCCTAAGAAAGATCTTAGCCTTCAATTTCATAAATCAATAGTTAGATCAATTTTTAGGCATAAAAGTGGTCCCAAGTGTAGTATGAGAAAAACCACTTTTGTTGACTTTTTTTTAAATTCCCCCACTTTATTTAAACTTTCATAATTTTTTTATACGATATTATTTTTTAAAATTAATTACACCATAAAATTAATCGTTTTATCCTCTTTAATTTGATTATAGTATTGTAATATTTTTTTAATAAAAAAATCAATTTTACGAAAATATGTTATTTTATGATAAACAACACATTATTTACTGTTTTGTTGTAATACAACACTTTTGTGCTGTTTAACGTTAAGACAACATTTTGTGCTGCTTAACATTAAGACAACATGTTATGTGCTGTTTTAGGGTAAAACAACACATTATGTGTTGTTTTAGGATTAATAAACATGTGTTGTAATGTTAAACGTCACTTGAAATTATTTTAAAATTGTGTTGTTTTACGATAAGAGGGTGCATTCTGTGTTGTTCCATGATAAGAAAACACCTTATATGTTGCTTTAGGTTATATGTTTTACGGTAAGAGATCATGTTTGGTTTTGTTTAGTGTAAAAGATTATATAAAACAATAAAAATTTATATGTTGTTTATAGTATAATAACAAGGCAAAACGTCACATTCTGTGTTGTTTTATCATAAAACAACACGCTCTATATGGTTTTAATGTAAAACAACACATTATTTGATGTTTTCATGTGTTGGTAGTATTTAAAATAACACTTTGTGTATTGTTTTCACATTATGTATTACTTTCATATAAAACAACACGTTTTGGGTTGTTTCATGTAAAATAGAATGTTATGAACTGTTTTCAAGCGAAAAATCATGTTTCGTGCTACTTTCACATAAAACAACACATTATCTGATGTTTTCACATAAAACAATATGTGATGTGCTTATTAACATAAAACAAGATGGTTTTAGCTAATTTAGGGTAAACCAGCACATTCTGGGTAAAACAGCACAAAACATGTTGTGTTTATGTGGTACTTTGACATACAATGCATATTAAAATGATTATATTACTGTTACTTTTAAAAATGATCCTGTTTGAAGACATAATATAAATTACGAAGTAAAAAATTGTGCAAATCAAAATGATTCTCGAGAAAGAAAATGCTCTATTACATAGAGAATAATGTTTCAGGTTTTGAATAAATCAAAATCTGTATGAAAAATATGATATATCTATGTTTCGAATATATAAAAAAATGAATGCAATATTTAACTACCTTTGTTCTAAATTGATTTTATATTAAAATTAGATTGATTTTTTATTAGAGTACATAGATTTGAAAGAAGAAATTGATTTTATATTGAAATTAGATTGAGTTTTGATTGAATAAAATTAAAAACCTAAAGAAGAGATAAATAAAATCAATTGAGATTAGGAATAGATTGAAGAAAATAAAACAAACTAATTTTGGTGCTGGTTATATGTTGCTGATTGTGAAATACAATATTATCATTCCTTTTCAATTTTAAATATTATCATGTGTCAATCCCATATTTTTTATTAGGTTTTTTAGCCAAATGGTTTTTTTATTTGAACCAGCCCCTATACATGTAACACTAATGAAGTGTTAAGATTCAAGTGGATTATAAAATCAAGTGAATGGTATATTTGAAATATACACCTTTGTTTACTTTTTTCAGATTATCCAACTTTTTTAAACGTTAATAACTTTTTCATATAATATTATTTTTTTGAGACAATTACACCATAAAATCAAGCATGGTTTTCTTTTTAATTTGAGTATAGTATTGCTATAATTTTTTGAGAAAAAAAAAAACTAAACTGTAAAAAATTGTGTTGTTTTTCATAAAACAACACATTTTAAGAATAAAACAATATATAATTTACAACAAAAAACACCAAACTTGTGTGGTAAAATACTATAATATTATAAAACAATACCACTAAAAATACATATTTTAGTATTGTATAATGTTAAAGCAGCACAAAAATAACATTACAGCACAAAAATAACATAACAGCATAAAAACGTAAAACGTCACAATATATTTTAAGTAGTACAAATAACAAATCAACACAACAAAACATAAATACAACACAACAAACAAGAACAACAAAACAATACAACAAACAAACACATTAATACAGCACAACAAACCAACAAGTCTAAACAAAACAGCAATGTAAAATGTATTGAAAAATTAAGTTGTTTGATATCAGTAATTAGTATTTTTTAATCATCTTATTGGTTGTTAATATATCAATAAGTTGTTACACAAGGTAGTTGAAATATTTAAGTTAGTTGGGTATATCAATATTAGTTTGTTTAATGTACATGCGTGAAAAAGTAGTAGAAAATAGTTTTTTGCCCATCATACCCTTTTTTAGAATTTTTAGGCAAAGTGATTTTTTATTTGAACCACCCTATATATATATATATATATATATATATATATATATGTATATATATATATATGTATATATATATATATGTATATATATATGTATATATATAGAGAGAGAGAGGAGGGATCCTAAGAAAACCATAATAATATGAGAAAACTAGAGAAAATCAATGAAATCAATCATACAATTTATAAATTTTTAATCACTACCCTCTATATATATGTGTGATTATATATAAATAAGAGTATGGATCAAATGAAAATCATAGCATTGTTTTACATATACATCACAAATAGGTTACGTATACGTAACCATTTTTCATTCTCCATAGTGTTATGTATACGTAAGATTATTCATTCCCGTATGTATGTTCAAAATATATGTATCAAATACTTAAATAACATTTTAAGAATAAAAATAACAAAAAAGTTATGAATTATGTTATTGGATTTCGTGTTTTTCACATAACTATTGGTTTTCTTAGTAACCATCCCCAATATATATCCATACTATATTAATATGCATATGGAAAGAATAGAATGGTAATTTTACCAGAACTCTTAAAATTAAGAGTTTTACAACCCCTAATGCATGCATACAACACCACAAGCATATTTGTCCCATCCTCTTTGAAACAACTCTAAGATCTCAAAATTCAAAACCTCTGGTCCTTTTTTTGGTCTTGTGATGGGTTTGTGGGTTAGATCGGGTCTTTCTTCATCGCTGGCCTTCTCGCTGACCTTCGTGACTGCCTTAAAGGCTATCGGTTTTATTTTGTTGTAGGTCTTAAAATGGGTTTTCGGGTTGGACATAGTAAGGAATTGGATTTTATGTTGTTTGCTCCTACTTACACTTCCTTCTTCTCAAATCCTAAGATGTACATAATCAATGAATTATTTCCACCTTTATCATGATTTTCTTTGTTCATCAGTATAAAGAAAAAGGAATTTGAGGTGCTTGGATTTGGGTTTTATCAAGGAAAAAATCAACCAAATCAATGTTGAGACATATAAAACCCTAATGGTTCTTTGTCGTCAAATTTGAATCCTTCAAATGTGTCTATCTCTATAATCCATGATATTCATCAAGTTTCTTCAAATTTTCTGTTGGTTCGTTTTTTGATTTTCTTCTTTTGTTTAAGTATCAAGATCAAGCCCTACGTTTATCAAAATTACTCTTTTGGGTTCTATTGGTGTGCTTCACTTGTTCCCCAAAATTCATTTCTTTTTCTTAACTTTTTTATATTTTATTTTTACAATATCACTGAAATTATGCTTTGTGATAAAAAAAGTTTTAAAAACCTAATTGGAATCTTGATACAGATGTGAGAAGATCTCAATAAAAACACTCAAGATTAGGGGTTTTGAAACCTGTGTTTTGATACGACCATGAACGTTCACCTGGCAAATTATTTTTCTGGTGGGAAAACATCATTACACATATACAAATATATGTTCTTTTATTTATATTTGTAAATTAATAAGCGTAAAAAAATTACGACTAGTGTAAATCACTTACACCATGTAAACATTTACACAGATGTAAGTAACTTTTTACGCTTATTAATTTACACATATACATAAAAGAACATATATTTGTATATGTATAATAATGTTATTCCACCAAAAAAAATAATGATTTTGATTGATTTTCAAAAGTTAACACGGTTATCGCAATAAATGGTTAACATTCGTTCCCTTCCATATATATATATATAAGGGTAGTTAAAATAAGTTTATTTTGCCTAAAAAGCCTTAGAAACAATCTAGGCCATTTAGTTTGTTAATCTATCACTAATGAAAGGCTAAGATTAAAGTGGATGAGAAAAAAAAAAAGATGGATAGGTATATTTGAATAGACACTTTTGTTGATCTTTTCTGAATTCTCCCAGTTATTTTAAACTTTGATAACTTTTTCATACAATATTATTTTTTTTAATATTATACTATAAAATTAAATATTATTTTCTCTTTAGTTTAAATACATACTATTGTTATACTTTTCTATAAAAAAAAATCTACACTATACAAAATTGTGCTATTTTACACAAAATGGTGTTGCTTTCCATAAAACAACACATCAATAGTAAAACAGCACTCGTAATGAATAAAACAACGCATAATTTATGATAAAAAAACACCACATTAATATGGTGAAATGCCACAATATTATAAAAACAAAACTACTAAAAATGCACATCTTAGAATTAAATAAAAACAAAACAATAAAAAAGTAAACTGTCATAAAATATTTTAAAACAAAACAAAACAAGCACACATCAAACCAACACATCAAAACAAAACAATTATGTGAAAGGTATTATAAAATTAAGCTATTACAGAAGTAGATGTATGAAAAAAATAATAGAAATAGTTTTATGACTATCATACCTTTCTTTTTAAAACTTCTAAAGATCATGAGAACTACAATAAATCATTCTAACCATCGATTAATAAAGTTCTTATTTTTAATTTAATTTATTCATTAATAGTAATAAGGTAATTAACCAAATCATGAGTTAACCGCCATTGATTACTTTTTTTTTATTATGGAGTTTCAATTATTTAAAATTTTCAAATCTTCTAATCAAATGTTATATTTTATTCATATCAATATCATGATCATGACAAATGAGAATGCAAGATTTTAAATAAAATTGATTACCTTTGAATATCACAATCAAATCAAACTTAGTCAATTTGATTTTGAAGATTATTTCAGGCAAACAGGCAAGGACTTTTTTATTTTCATGATGTTATTTCATTCTCCAATATATTCTTTAATTGTACCACCATTACAATTTGCTATCAAGCTTGAGGGAAGAACGAGAGTGATTCATAATTCCATTGTATTCATCATTGATGTAAGCGATTCATGTAAAAACACATGTAACTTTAAGATTAAATGTGTTATAGCTCAAAGCCTATTAAGCATTGTGGTCCAATGGTCCATTTAAGGTTTGATGGGCCAAAACATATTAAGGTGTGTGTATATCTGGGTCTAAGCCCAATTGTTGTTGGGCTCATTTCATAGGCTCCCATGTCTAAATCAAGTATATTGTTATTGTGCGGCCTGTTTAAGTTTCTATTGAAAAATTTGCGAACCCAAAATCAGGGTTGTCACACCACCCCACCGTGCCCCTACTCCACTTCTTCTTGATTTTTAGAGTAAAGTGCTTTTTGGTCCCTAGTTTGGTACAATATTTGCCTTTTGAATCCATATGCTTATTTTCTTGCTATTTGCGTAATTGATTGGACAAAAAACTGCTATTGTATTCCTTAAGGGTGTCATCGTTTCTTTTTTCTATTATCTTTAGGGGTATATTAATCAAATTAAGTTATGTACAATATATTCATGGAATGGTTCAGTGTTTTGATGCATAAACAAATTTAATTTTATTTAACAAATATAAAACAAATAACACATCTCAAATTAGATCGTCTCCATCATCACCTTCTCCGGCCACTTCCTCACCGGTTAGGTCATAGCTTTGATTAAATCTCACTTTTACCAAAACTAACCATGAACCAAAAGATTGTGATAGTATGCGGGCGGCAATGTTCATGATGATGGTGGTGGTAACAATGGCGTCAACGATCGTGGGGTGAAAAAAGAAACGGTGCTTATTGTCGTGCTTTGGCAGGAGATGCCAAGGAGGAGCGTCTGTCGCTACTCTCACCACAATTAATACAAGCCCTAGCATTATATTTCAGCAATCGAACACCCACCCGCCATCATGCAAACACCCACTGGTGATTTAACTTCTAAAACCGATAAAATCCCTTAAATTCAAGTTTATTTTGGAGTTCTCATGTAGTTTCGTATGGATTTGCAAGAGTATTTCGAGAGGATTTATAGGAGGGAAGTGAAATCGACATATGCAATTTGGCAAGAAATAGAAACTACGATTTCTTTGTTGTGGGCTTGTTCAAAAAGATGACTAACAATTACCAATTCAAACCAGATGGTGGTTATGAGTCAGTGCTTTGGTGGTGGTGGTTAGGGTGTTCAAAAAATCCGATATCCGAAAATATCCGAAATCCGATCCGTATCCAAATCCGAATAAACCGATTTAATCCTTATTCGGATCGGATCTCATCCGAATCCGAATTCCTTATTCGGATTTTGGATCGGATTTCGGATATCATAATTTTTTATTCGGATATCCAATTAATAAGAATAAGAATTCAACTATATTTCTAGCCAAATACTCATTATCCAACTACCTGGTATACGTTGTGGATCAACATGAACAATTTGATATTTCGTTTTATCTACATCAGATTTAAAGCATTTCAATTTAGATTTAGATATATATATACAAAGATATCTGAGGGTGTATATATATTTATTTATGTTCATGTGTATGCATGTATTTCTATGTATATCTACATATGCATGCATGCTCTATATCAAAAAAGTTGAAAATGCCCTATTTTAAAATTTACAAGTAATTTACGTTTTGAGCAACCAACCAATCTTAATCAAGGTGGCAGAAGTATTATCGGAAGCATTTTTTCTTCCTAGGACGTACATAAGACAACAAATCCAGAGTTAAAGAACAAAGATATATGATGGTGGGTCATGTACTGCTTTCTTCATCGAATATGTAATAATTGTACGTACGTTCCTTGTGTTCTGGAACTTCTGGGTATATTTTCAAAATGCATCATTTAATTTTGATGAATATATTGGTTTTTATAAAGAAAATTAAAAGACCTAAAGAAGATTGATTAGATAACAGAACAGGAATAAAACACTAAATATAGAGAAGGTTCTTGTTTACAACTTTCAGTCTAGATATTTTTCAAAGGCCAATGAGGGCGACATTTGTTAAGATCTGTCACCACCGACGAAAAAGAGAGGAAAAGATGAGCTCGTTTGAGCTGTCACATTTTACTACCGAATTTGGCATAAAATCTAAGATCTCATTTATAAAGATAAGAAGTTTTGGGCGTTTGACCATCTTTCATAATGATTAACTAGCTTTTTACCCGCCGCAAGTTGCGGCACTGTTGTACACGACGTGAAAATGTACAGAGTATAATTAACTTGATTCATATCCGCACTAAATATACGAAACGTAGAGTGGCTCAAATTTATATCTTTAAATGAAAACATATAATATTTGACCTAACTATTTTTCAAACAAAAAGTTATGTCGAAACGTATATCAACTCAAAATATAGATAAAAAGCACGTGCGGGGGCGTCATATGCGGCGTGATAAAATATAGATTACAATCGTCCCGGCTCGTTTACTAACTAAATTTATGTCGACATGTATAGTATCTCGGATTCATATCATCGAACAAAAACATATTCTATCTGACTCGACGTGTTTTCAAACAAAACTTATGTCGAAACATTGACAAACTAAAAGTGTACATAAAAAAAACATGGAAACATTTTATATATGTCAACTGACTCATTTCTGAACAAAATTTACGTCAAAATACAAACGTCGAAACATAGATCATCCCAAAGCCTATGTAAAAATAAGTACGAAAAAGTTTTATATTTGATCGACCTGACTCGCTTCTCAATGAAATTTATGTTGAAACATAGACAAACTTAATTTATACCGATATGTACATAAAAATATGAATGCAAAAGATTACTTTTTTATGGTAAAGATTGAAATTAAGTAAACCCGAAATTTTAAAAACTCAGGGGTGCCAAGTAACATTTTATTAAAATTTAAAAAAAAAATGACAGGGGGTAAAAATATAAAAATTAAAACTTGAATAAGAGATAAAAGTTTATAAAGTTGGCTTAAGACATATACAAATAAAACAAAAAAGAACCATACTTTCAACTTAAAATACTAAAATTTTCAAAATACTTTTGTTACAATTCATTTGGTTTTAATGTATGGGTAGGATTATAGTAAAAAGACTATTTAATTTAAAAAGTTTAAAAATGATTATGTGCTTGACACGTGTCTTGTTATTACTTTAAATATAGAATAATATGGTAATTGTATCAAATACGCTAGCTCATTAATTATGTCTTATACGCTTATTGTGTCAAATATTAGTTTATTGTCATATATTTTACATCATTTGTTATATGTATTTATTATTGTGTTTTACATTTTAGATTATTTTATGTTATTTTTGTCATTGTGTTTATAGATTATATAAATTTGTTATCTATCATTGTTTTTTAAAAAGTACACAATGATATTTATCATCAATTTATTTTTCAAAACTAATAGTGTTGAATATAAAACAATGTGTTATTTTTGTCATTATTTTTTTATATAATATATAAACTTATTGTTATTTATTATTGTATTTTACAATTACAAGTATAAAATGATTTTATTTCACCAATATATTTTTCAAAACTCAGCGTGAAAGATAACATAATAATGATAAAAAAAAAACGAAATGAGATATTGTGTTATTTTGTCATTGTTTATAATGTATTAGATTAATTAGTTATTAATTTATTATTATGCTTTACATACTAGAAATACACAACAATGCTATTCCACCATTATATTTTTAAGAATTCATCATTTTAGAAAAACAGAAAAGTATTCAAAAAAACACACAAACAAAAAGATACAATAAACTACACTAAATACACTATGACAAGCATAAATCATATGAGCTTAAAAACAAAAAAAAAATATTGTCTTTTTATATAACAATACTGTACTCATTTTAAAGATAAAAAACATTTGTTTTTATGATGTAATTTTATAAAAAAAAACATAATGTTGTGTATAAAAGTTTTAAATGTTTAAAAGAATAAGGGAATTTGAACAAAAAAGTCAACAAAAATGAATATGTTTAAAATACTATTCTAACAAATTTTTTTCTTACAACTTGATCTCAACCATTGATTAAGGAGATTGATGATTAAAATTATTTTTTACACTTTTTAGTTTTTAATAGCTTTTTCATTTGAAACATTCCTTTAATAATTATGTCAAGTATGTTGGGATAATTACATTAAGTTTGTGTTAAAGCTTGACAATCTTTCATTAGTGTTTGTTTATATTAATAAACATTTGCTTGTCTTCGTTTTCATTTGTTTGTGTTTATTTATGTTCGGTAAGTATTCGTTCATTTCCCGAATGAACGAACATGATTTGTGAATCTTGTTGAGTTAATTGGGTTTCTTCACGGGTCACGGGTCACGGGTTGGCATGTTTACGTGTGATGGGTCGGTAGAAGATGAGTCATCTAGGTTGGTAGTTTGGTTTAATTAAACATGTGTATTTATGGGTTTTTGAATGTGTCAAGTAAACTAGTAGTTGGTCAAATTAGTATATAAAGTTAGCCGATACCTTAGGAGCATTTAGAGTGACTAGGTTAGTCCATTTAGTCCATGTTTATGTTGAATTTGTTAACAAAGAGTAGAAAGATAATTTAACTTAATTTCTTATTAGAATTCCCCATAATCACTCGCTATCTCCCTTAAATAGTTTCAAAAACTCTCTTATTTCTTAATGGGTGAAGCCCCTGACATGTAACCATAACCATCGCATCACGAGCTCTATTAGCTTCAAACACGACCTCCGCTCACCGTTCCCATGTATCCAAAGGCTAAAGGGAGTCAGAAGTCGCAGGATGAACCCTTTGAGAATGACGCTATCATGGACAGATAAGGGGGGGGGGATGTTTTGTATTTGGTACTCGCACAAAACATATCCATAAAAATTGTTTTTTTATATATTTTTTTGAACGACAAATATATGACCTTGCTTTGGATGATATGTGTTATTTTAACTAGACTCACATATCTATTTTCTGGTCGGGAACGCATCCCAACCCCCTTAGGAAGAAAGCCACAACTAGGAAAAGCCTTTGGCTTAGTTACCTAGAGTACGTACTTTAGCTCTGATCAAGACTCAAATGCAAAACCTCCCGTTTTTATTTTTCAAGTATTTGTTTTCTTTTGTTTAATTTAACTATTGTTTTTTTTATAAATTGAATTGTTAGAGTTCACTATAGGTAAGTTGATTGGAGTGACTCCATGATACGTTTTGGTCAATAAAATCTTTATGTTTAATGTTGCTATGCTTAGCGGCACACAAGAATCCATTATTGTCATAGAAGTCAATTCTTTAAACAAGCGCATGCATATCATACTTCTACACTACTTTCATTAAATATTTGGAAATTTCTTTATCTTGTTAAATAACTGTCATCTTGAATCATAAAAAAAAACCTAACTCTTTTTTACTAGAAATTGAAGCTAGCTTTTTATTATTTTGGTTTTGAAACTTTGGCGTAATACATTAAATTGATTACGTGCATCTTTGTTTCTTTATTTGTTAGATTTCTCGTTTCTTGCTTAGTCTATTACTTGTTTATGAGTTCATAAAGTTTATTTACCTTGTAATTAACATTGCATGTAACTGCCTATATAAAGCTTGTTTTGTTTATGGAATTATAGTGAGTTTTTCTTCTGCAAATTACTCCCACATATATACGCGAGTGTGTACTCTGTGTGTCGAACCAATATTATCATGTTGGTGTTTTTTTTTTTTTTTTTTTTCTTTTTGCTAAAAACAAAAAGGAAACTAAGATCCGCTGTACGCCCGCCGTTTGAATGTGGCAACCATGTTAGTGGAAGTCCCTTGGTTGTGGACTCTTTTTTTGGTCGTTGCTCTTTGTTTTGTTGTATAGTTCTAATACACCCACGTGCTTGCGATATCTGTTCACCAACCCCGGTTACTTTACTGGAATTTGGTAAAGATAACGCCGTCAGTTATCGCCATGAGTTTGAAACCGTAGCAACCTTAGATATACAGTTATACACCACTATATATAAAACTCAATATATCCTCCTCATTTCACAGGAGAAAACATTCATCATATCATAATGGGTTGTGTTACTTCATCGCATGTTAGCGAGAGCAGTTAGTAAATATTTCACTTTTCCTTGTTTTTATTCATATACTCTTAATCGGTCCAAGTTCTTGAATCCTAGGTTCAAGTTAATTTAAGTTAATGATGATGATCAAAATGCCGTTGAACTAAACTAAACTAAACGTAAAGTAGGGATCGGATATGATGCAAGAGTAAGTCAATGAAGCTCGATCAGCTCATGTTCATCAGTATGTGTCGATTTCTTGCAGGTGGCGGCCAGAGAGTTCGAAAACCGAAGCCATGGAGGCATGAGGAGGCTCAGACGATATCCACGAGTCAGCTCCGAGCGATGAGGACCTCCTTCTGGGAGGAAGCTCCTGACCGATATGGTGGACGACGAGGTAGGTCAACTTTTCCTTGACCGATCGATTTTTGAGGTTGTTTTTGTTAAAGCTATCGATTTCACGAAAGAAAATGATCAGGTTGCTTGTTTTATTGTTTAATTTCAGTCATCTGGGAAGCGCTTCAAGACGCAGCTGAGTGCGACGACTTAAACTACAAACAATCGATCCTTGATATTCATAACATTAGACTCGCGAATCCGTACATGACAGTATGCTTCGATGATGTCGGTACGTCCGTCCTTGTTTTCACTAATTTTGGGTCTTTTTATTGATTTCAATCGTTAATTTTGCAACTATTTTTGCACAGCTTTTGGTCATTAATTTTGTAGTTGTGGTTTTTGAGTTGATAACTTTTAACGTATACAGGTAATAGATATGAATTACCTGTGTACGTTTTGAGCGAGCCAACGAATCTGAATCAAGATGACAGAAGTATGTTTGGGTGTATTTTTTCTTCCTAGGACATATGCATGACAATCAAGATTCAAGGACAAAGATTGTCGATTATGTGCTGCTTTCTTAATAATCGATCAACGATCCTACATGCATGTTTCTTTAGCTAATTTCCTTTGCCATAAGTGATGATAAAGTGTAAGTACGTTCGTCATCTTGTGGGTATTTTCAAACCGATTTGTATATTGCTGAATATGAGCTTTGTCATAAGGAGTAAGAGTAAAAAATAGAAAATAAAAAGATTGATCTTTAGATGAAAGAACAGAAGTAAAAAGTAAAAACAATATATATAGAAAAGTTGTTTAATTTCTACCATTTGTTTAAACATTCTCCGGGCATTAGACATGTTCGTGTGGGCACCACAGAAGAAATAGGAGGAAAAGATGCGGTAGTTTGAACAGGAGACATTCTAGTACGAATATAACAATATTCAGTGTCATGACTTTTAAAATAAGAACTAGAATCTAAGATAACAGCGATAAGCATTTGACCATATTTCTTAATGATTATATTTTAAATTTTGTTTTCTTTAACGATCCTTGTGTGAGAGTTATGTTGAGTATAGTATTGTTATAATTATTTCTTTAATGATTATATATTCACTTTACGCACGGTTATATGCGAAAACGCATGACGTTTTTGGACTCGTAACTAAAAACGCACAATCATTCATTTGAAAACGCACACTTTACGCATAGTTATATGCGAAAACACATGATGTTTTGGACTCAACTGAAAACGCACAATCATACATCTAAAATCACACACTTTAAGCACAGTTTCGTATATGAAAAGGCATAGCTAAGCACACCTAGTTGTTCATGTTTAAAAAAAGTTTTTTTTAAATAAATAATTATAACAATACTATACTCAACATAAAAATAAAAAAATATGTTTGATTTTATGGTGTAATTTTAAAAAAATATCATATAAATAGTTATCTATGTTTTAAGAAATAATGAAACTTTAAAAAAATCAATATTGATGATTTTTTCAATCTTACCTCTCCAGCCTAATTAATCAAGTCTCAAAAATTGTTGATGTGCCACCCTCCAATTTTACCTCTCTAACCTAATTAATTAAGGCTCAAAAACCGTTGATATGCCACCCTTCAATTTTCTCATTCGTATGATTTATTAGATAAATTTATACTACTATATAAACAAAAATCTTGGTATATAAATATTTTACAAAAAAATTAAGACAAATAATACAAAATTTTAACATTAGGTATAAATGTTTTATGCAATCATTCCTATTTTGTCCCTCATTTAATAAACTTTTTTTAATTTATACATTAATTAATATATTATTTAATAATATGAGATTATTAATTTATTACATTAAATATTATATAATTTATAATATTTTAAATTAATTTTTAAATTTATAAATAAGTATTATCTTATTTAAATATTAATTAAATACTTTTGTAATAATAATAATAACAATAATAATAATGATAATACTAATAATAATTGCAATTTACATATATTATGCAAAAGGTTTGGTATGAAGAATTATAAAAATAACACACCTATTACCTCACTATCCAGGTAAAAGTCGTTATTAAATAGGTCTTTGGATCAAACAAGAATTATCTTTTTATATATAGGCATTTACATATCATTTTTTCTCACACATTGCTACCTTACGTTTTTTTTTTGTTATATACTCAATAAGTATTTGTTTAACAAGGCGACACAATTCAGTCATTTGCAAGCTATTACGAAACATTAAAATAAATATGATGATCATGTCTTGTGGCTTCATAAGACTAGCCAAATATTACCAGGTATCTTGGATTGGTATGTGCACAAGACCATCATCAAGAACTTATTCAAGAACTCATTTAAGACCTATTCAAGGAATGACATGTTTCAAATAGAGACAAAGTGTTTTGCGGCATGATTATATGTTCTGTTTATATCATATATTGTGATGTTGATATTTTTTGGTCTATATACTACTATAGTTAAAAATGTTTATAAGAAACAATTTGCTTATACATGAAAAAATAAAGAGTTTCTGATATCATTTAGTAGAGCAACTGGGCAAAACCCATAGCGTATTTACAAATATTCAATCATCTTAATTGTTTGTCCATTATTAGTTAATTTTTTCATGTATTATAATACTCTTATTGTGGTATTGTATCATACAATGACATAAACCATCGCTTGTTACTTTGGTTGTTCCCGCTGCAACGTACGGGCTAAAATGCTAGTAGTCTGTAATTATTTTCACTCTTTTTAGGACTTTTATTCGTTTTATTAGAAACACTCTACACACACATACATATATAGACACACTATATTATAATACATATAAGACGGACAAAGAAGTAATTTTACATAACATTTAATATGTTAAGTAATTACAAGTGAAACACTGTGCAATTCTCTTTAAAGCTAAATGAAATGTTTTTTTTTTACTTTTTGTCTTGTCTCATATCGGTGGTCGGAAGCAAAATACATAAAACAAACTACAAGCAATAGAAAAATCTTTTTAAGAAAATTAAACCACGCATACCATTGTTGGTTAAGTTAGGTAAGTAATTAGCATTTTTGGATTTTAATTTTTAGTGTAAAACTTTGAAAATTTAACCAAGGTTTTAATCTCGCTCAAAAAAGCTAGGCTCGAGATTGATTCAGCAGTAAATGAGTCGCGCTACCTTAACTCAATTTGTAAACACATCAAACCTAAGCTAGACTAAAGTCAGCTTGTGTTCCCATTGCATCTTGCAGTCAACCCATTAGAGCGTGTGTGATACACACACAAAGAGATATTGAAGATGAAATCTCTACTCTAATAAAATGGTAAATGAAAAGGACTCGTGGTAGCACCACATTCTTTCTCATCAAATTTTCCCATATATCTTTCTTAATTAATAGTTACTATAATTATTGATAATATTATCTATTTTTTTTATAGACTAAAAATCCTTGTAATAAATTAAAGAAAAGTTCCTTTTATTAATTTTATTTATAAATAAATAAATTTTTATAAAATGAGAATTTTTTTAAAACATCAAAATATTTTAAATTTGGTGTTTTTAAAAAGCAAAATACTTATAAATAAAAAATAATTAAAATTAGGAGTTATAATTATTGAAATTTTTTAAAATGGTTTGTTTTGAAACAAAATGTTTAGTTTTTTTAAACAAAGAAGTTTAAAAAAGTTAATATCATTATTTTATTACTTATATCCTTACTAATAGTGATTTCAATTATATCTTATCATAAAATATCGTTTTATAATTAACAAACTTTTATTCTATATAATATTTTATTTATGTAACCCGTGTAATACACGGGTTACTAAACTAGTTAAGTATATAACATTAGAATTTAAATTCAGAGCCTATTAATACTATGTCGTTTTAATTAATTTAACATTTATCTATATTAATAATGAAACATTTTTAGGGTCACATGACACAATTGTAGACTTCCTAAATTTAAATTTTTTTCCGTTCCCCTCTCCTATCAAATAAATATATTAACTTTTTTTAACAACATGTTAGTGATTATTAAGTTAGTAACATCAAGTTAGTAATTTTTCGTTTATGTTAAGGATTGAACCCATGACCTCTAAGAAAAGCAAAGCTCCCCCCCCCCCCCCCCCCCCAACAAAAAAAAAAAAAAACCATTAGACCAATGGATCATTACATAATTATATTAACTACTAATAATATTGTTTACCTTTTTAGATTAAAATATTTTTTTATAAATTAATAAGTAGATATTTCTATAAATGTAATTTCTTATAAAGAAACAACTTTTTTATAAAATAAAATTTTTTTCTAAAACATCTAACTTTTTTTAAAAACACAAAATATTTTATAACCTATGTTTTTAAATTATTTTTAATTAATAAATTTTATTATATTTAATATTTTATTTCTCCAAACCATGGGCATGGTTTGGGAATCGCTAAACCCAGTAAGCTTGAAGAATTCAATGATCAATGGGGGAGAAGGATAACAAAGACCTAATAGGAAAGAAAATACGGGAAAGTAGACCCATGTTTTTGAAACAACATTGGACCTCAACTTAGGGTCATACTCCTTCAAAAGTGTGTTCTCATGTAAAGCCTAACTTGTCTTTAAAAGTTTGATGTCTTGATCAACAAAAACAAACAACAATCTTAATCAAGATGTTCAAGAAGACCCTGGTCGATGAAGTCATTGACGGCACCTGCAAGAAATAAGGATCGAGAGCGGATCATCTTCTTCCCCATGGGTGAAACATCATAAAGTAAAATCTGAGTAAAAGGTTCGAAAATTACCTTGGGAGCTCTGTGAAGATAGGATGTGAAAGAGAAATTATGAGGAAAATAGATTCCAAATTAGAATACTAATAACTGCTAGAGATGATGACATGCAGTTTTCTAGATAATCGGGCCTTGTAAAGACGTGTTTAATCACGTCTCAATCGTGATGATTAAAATTTAACTGCTGTAATTCATAATCATAGCTATCAAATTTTGGGGACAATTGTTATGGGTGAACTTTATGGTTCGGTATCCCAAGTTTTGAGTAGGTTAGATATTCCGGATTTTATTATTACTAACCGACTATTATTCTTTTTGGCTTTGACTTATTCTTGCATGTGACTCGCTATTACTCAGTCAACCCCTAAAAGAATCAAACTCAAGCTATTGAAAAAGTATAGAAATCTCCTCTAACTATGAGGAGTGAAGACTACGCAATCCTAAAAATTTGGGGAGTTAGTTATTTTACTTTTTATATAAATAAAGGCTTATTGATTGATGTAGAACACAACTCACACTCAAAACTCTCTTTGTAACATATAGTATCAATCAGCTATAGCTCTCGAGTTGTAATTTCACTGCAAGCAATAAGAAGAACAAGAGACATGAGACGATTAGTCACCTCCCGAAGTTTTATGTTGAAGATCTTCAGGGATCAATAGCTTACCCCGTAAACAATTGTCATTTCTTTGTTTCTGTTATTATATTTGTTTTATAAATCATACAAGCACACCACCTCACATATTAATTTGATTACAAAATTATACTTGGTAATTTTTGTCAAAAAAGGTTTAATTACAAAGTGTGTCCGTTCGGTTAACTATTTTTATATATGCACCTTTAATCTAACTATTGAAGTCTATGTTTTGAAAATTGTTCATTGTGGGGTTATAAAAAAAGTTTTCATGTTTTTAGGGTTGATGATTAGGGTTGTCTACCCTTGATTGGCACACGTGTCAAATGACTTAAGTATTTTGAGACCAGTGGTGAGGGTAAATGTTTTGCCGTTGTTCACCTTGTGTTTGGGCATGCTACCCATATTTTTTCTAATCTCATCGAACAGTGTGAAATCTAATACTCTAGTTTCAACTGCGGGATATGTGATGGTCCTGGAAAAACTTCTTTAGGGAAGACTTTTACACAAATAGTTGGAGATGGATCGAATCCTTCGGACTTTGGAAAAATTGATAAGATTCATTGAAAACGATTGAATTGGATCAATCGGAGTTTGGCAATGTAGAGGATCTCATTCATTCTATATTGATTAAGTAAAGGACGTGAACGTAATAGAGAATCTCTTTATTATTTGCCACTAGGAAGGATTTCTCAACTTTGATCTAAGGTATGTCGGGGGATTATGGCTTCCTATTGACTTTCTTACCGGAGATTATCATGCAAAATTTAAAGATTGTGAAGCCTAAACCCTTATTCTCAAATAATACTACAGGTAACCCAAGCATACACCGTAAATAAAAGACTTGTTAGAGTCGTAATATGTGGCCTACCTTTGACGGGTTGGACAATGAAGCTTTTAATAAATTTGCAAGCAGTTGGAGGAGTGCTTGTAAAAAAGGATTATGTCATTACAAATAGTCGAAAGAATATCATAGAAAGCATTATTTTTAATGTCAAAGGTGTTTCTTATGAGGTTACAGTCTCTAAGATTACAAGTTGGTCCCCTTCCTTTAAAAGACAAAAGGAAAGAGTATATAGTGAAGCTTATGATTTTAAGCCTTTAGTTGAGGAGGTGAATGACAAGAATGAAGAACAAACTGATGAGGAAGATCACAAGGTACATGTTATGAATTCTGACCTGTTTGAACTTGATAGTATAATAGAGAAAGTTGGAAAAGAACATGCGGAGGATGGTCACGTTAATAATTCCCATAATCAAGATTCATCACCATCTCAACCTACAAGATTCGAATGGTATAAACAAGTGGGCAGGAGCTTAATAACCTTCGTCAAAAGGATGCTTTAAAGAAGGAGGAAACAAAGATTTATAATGTTAGTGAAACATAAATTCAATATAATTAAAAAGGGTATACATATTCATCGAACAATTTTTTAAAAGAGAAATCTTGGTGGTTCGTGGATCAATGAACTAAATCTATACTTTATAATAAGTAAATGTTTTGGTGAACACGTGTCACTTTCTGGTACCTCCTCAATATCATTTTCTAACTAGTAGACATATAGAGATGGATAGATCACTTGGGTATGTAATGAAAAGAACAAAGGAGTTAACACTTTTAAGGGGATAAGCGATCATTTGATTAATCAATGAACATTCTTTCTCTAAATAATTGTGGGATTGGGAACACATTAAAAAGAACGAAAGGTAGCTAATTGATGAGACAATGAACAAACTACTCGGGTTAAAAATTGTCATTTAACGCCTTAAGGGTTTTACTTTTTGATTTTTTCACACATTCAATTTGCAAAAACAAGGTATTACTATTAGGCGTGTGACATACTAGGACATCAGCCCAAAGTTACACCAAATGACACATTTACTACAAAACTACTTCATTAAAATTTATCTACCAAACCCAAATCATTATCCAAAAGTCAAGTTTCATAATTTATAATATGGAAGCGAAATTAAGTAAAAATCCTTAAAATAGAAATGTGCAAAAGCACGCGCCCATAATAGGTATTACTTGTAAACCCACATTATAGTTTTCAAACGACTCAAGATGCATGATGATCCAAATAATGCTCCTAGCAGTGCAAGACCTTTACGAACCTGAGATAAACATGTTAAAGTGTCAACACAGAGTTAGTGAATTCATAGATTTATCAAACAATATAGAAACATATACAGTAAACAAAGTATATCACAGTAGATAGCTAATCTACAAACATGTAACTAGTGTATGAAGTTCGCAACTGAAGCTCGATAAGTAAATATACGAATGCCTCAGCCGTGGTTACTAGACCATAATTAGGTCAATTCAACACCCGTTCGACCTCCAATCGTGCTAACACGACTAGCCCGGCAGGGGTTTGTCAAACCCAGTAGTACTACTCAGAAATTACCTCGCTACTATCACAAAATTAAGGGTTCGAAAGTAAGGACTTAGGGGTAAGAACACTAGTCAACAAGTTGATCATACAATTTTTACTAAATCAAAAGCAAAGTATTTTCAAGCATGTTCTCTTCCCGAAAAAGAATAATAGTAAAAGTAAGGTTGTGAATTCACCTCGAATGCACAACAATAAATAATGCAATAGATAATTAGAGTTCCCAGTAACCTGAATTTACATAATTTACTAGATTAAGACCGAATCCATAAGTTTAGAATTCTGCGGTTTCGTGCTCTTGACTAAACTTAACACACATGACCTTTGGTTATACATAACACTCACACCACACATATCAAACACACCACACATATCAAACACACATACATACAATGCACCAACACACACATGCTATGCATACATGAACCATGCATATCAAACACACACACATGCAATGCACACATAAGCGATGCATACCAACTACCATAGCCAAACCCTAATTGGCCACCACAACACATTCCCCACACCCACGCTCTCAGTCACATAACAACCAATAATACCCACACCAAACTATGAAATTTCAAGCACAAACCCGGGTTCCTTTCCCTTGGTCACTCTAGAAACCAAGAACACCCAAGAACCCTACTCCACATACAACAAACCCTAATTCACACCCATCATAAAATCCTCGGCCAAACTAGGTGTGCAACCAAAACGCATAAGATCACTAACCCACACCCGATGAAACCCTAGCTCATACACATCCTCCCATCTGATGGACACACAACCACAACAACAACTGCGAGTAACCACACCCACAACCCACACCTGCACCCACTCGAACCGAATCATCAGACCCTAACTCAGACCTACAACACACGGGTTACACTCTCGAACATCCATGCATAACGAGGACCCCATACACACAATGCGTACACAAACGTAATGAACACACACACCTATTTTCCTGAAACCCTAAAACATAACCCCACTGCTGAACCCATATGAAATCACATGCACTCACACAACAGCACACACCCACGAACACGCACATTCAAATGAACCCATGCACGCATACACTCAGCCTACAAGCCTAGAACACAACCAAGATCAAACACCAACACACAAATATCAAAACACGACATAACCCGCACACCAAAACCGTATGAAAGCAAACAAATAACTACTGACAACATACCTAGGAGAGGGCTACGAAGGTAGACATCGTCGAGAGAGATCCGGTTAAGGCTATCGTAAGAGAGGAGAAGGATTCGAAGGACTGGTTTCTTGCAAGGGAGGGTGATTTCACGGGGATGGGATCATGGTTGCAACCAAGAGATTAGGGTTTTGAGTGAGAGAGAGAGAGAGGTGTCGAGGCATAAACTGAGTAAAGAGAGGGAAGGAAATTGGATATGAGATGGGGTTATGGGAAGGGTTTTTCAAGATTAGATTTGTATAAACAAATTAGATTTATATAAATAAATTAGATGTACTTTTATTAATAATATCAATATTACTTTTAACGTTTATTAAAGAAAAACTTATTAACTATAAAGTAATAGAATTTTTTAAATAATTAAATTTTAAGTTTAATAATGTGAATTTGAAAATGCAAGGTGTCACAGATTTACTGTTAACTTTTTTTAAAAAGTTAATTAGTATAGTATGTATAAATATAATTATATATTTGTATAAAGTGGGCCAAATCTAGCTAAAAAGTAGTATGAATAAAACTATAAATATAATTATATATTTGTGTATGTATATATAATTATATAGATATATACAATAAATTAAATATGATTCGAGACAAATCGAGCTGAGCAGACCTTTGATCGTGCCTAGCTCGTTTACAAACCAAACCGAGCCGATTACTTTTTTTACAACCGAGCCAAAAATCATACGAGTATTTTTCAAACATTTTCCAAGCGAGCGATTTGAACAACCATAGTCTCAACCGATTATGTATATTCCCTTTAGGGTAGAGGAGGCACTCATGCCACACCCACCACACTACTCCATAAACCCATCAATTAAATCTTACCATATCAAACTACACCACATACTCAAATTTGATGGTGACAGTGTTGTCATAACATGCCACACCCACATACACGGTATATTTTGGTGCACAACCACGCCGAGAGAATGCCTATTTTACAAGCCATGTGGCGTATTTTTTGGACGGCGATGGTGTTTCCATGCAAGGGGCGAAGCTTAGTATTGGCTAGGGGGAGGAGGGAGTGCTCCCTCTTTTTTTCATCAGTAGTGTTAAATTTCGACTTGGTAATATAAATTTTCGGTTCAGTAGTTTAAATTTTATTAATATATATAGAGTTTGCCCCTTTAAAAATAGTTGATTATTGCCCCCGCCCTCCTATAATGTGGTTCAAACTTCATTACTGAGTGTGACCATGAAGAGAGTTAAGGACGAAACTAGCATTTTACTATTTTGTTAATCATATGCCTAGTTTACGTAAACAATATATAAAGGATTTCGGGTCACTTCCTTTCAGGTTGTATAATGATTGGATGGGTTTACATGGTTTTGATGAGGTTTTAGTGGGGACTTGGATGAATGATTCATGTAACATCCATATAGATGGTTTTGATGAGGTTTTAGGGCTAGTATGTTTGTTTACGAATTGGCTTATACTCTTTAAGTCAATTAACGAGCAACTCAGTGTATATGTGTTGTTTGATTCTTAAAGTATTTTGGAATTCTTATGTATCATATAGATTCATCAGTTTATTTAAAATTCTACAATGAATTTGATTTTAGGACTCTTACACATCTCATCATTATGACTCATCAACTTGTGTTACTATATTTTTGGAATTAATATTTAAATATGTGTCTCAACTAGGTTGTTAAAATACATGGAAGAACTTGATATATATGATTAATGTCGAGAACAAAGAGCAATCGGCCCGATTATTTGGGATGCGGGCAAAGATTGAGAGCAAAGACAATGAAATACAACGAAACTAGACAAGAGGCTTAGCCTTAGACAAATGATTTGCAATGATCAGTTTGATCTCTATCACATAACCTTGAAGCTCTTTATTTATACTTGAAGAAAATCACCAAGGGAACAATTAGAAGAGAAATCAGCGCCGAGATGCAAGGAAGAGAAGATAATTTCGTTGCTGTGAATATCTTCAAAAAGGAAGAAGATTGCACCAAAAATGGAAGGATGAAAAAGTTGATTCAACAGCTTGGAGGATATCGACCAGGAAGAAGGAATTGGGATCTTTGACAATTTTAGAGATCTTGACCAAAAACCTAGAAGATGCAAGCAGCTCACCCCCTTAACTTTGAAATAAAGACACCAAAGACCCTTGCAAAAAAGAAATATACAAATGTTAGAGATATATATATAATTGATACTTGAATTATATATATTTTGAACACCCCCCCATAATTCAAGTAGTAAACACACTAGATAATCTTAACTGTTTGCATAGAAATTTATGTTGTTCACTCCCCAAACCTTTTGTGAAAATATCAGCAACTTGTTTAGTGGTATCAATCTTTTTTGTTCGAACAACACCGGAGGTGATTTTTTCACGAATAAAATGTAGATCAATTTCAAAATGCTTGGTTCGATCATGAAATACAGGGTTAGCCGCAATAGACAACGCAGCAGAGTTATCACAAAATAAATCAACAGGAAGAGTTATATTTATATGTAATTCCTTTAAAATGTTTTGTAACCATATAACCTCACATGTGACATCACACATGGCACGATACTCAGCTTCAGCTGAGGATCGTGAGACGACAGATTGTTTTTTGCTTTTCCAGCTTATTAGATTTCCTCCCCAAAAAATAGAAAATCCGGTTACGGATCTCCTATTAACCTTACACTTAGCCCAATCAGAATCAACGTAACATTTGAGATCGAAAAGGTTACCTTTTGAGAATGACAGACCTTGACCAGGAGACTGTTTTAAGTATCTTAGAACATGGAAAGCTAACTGCAAATGTGACTTCAATGGACTATGCATATACTGGCTTAGACATTGGACAGCGTATGAGATATCAGGTCAAGTTAACATGAGATATATTAATTTACCAACTAGTCTTTGATATTCAGTCATATTTTCAAGTAAATCATCACCAGGTAAAGCATTATCTTTATCAAGAATAACAATGTTCTGTTCAATCGGTGTGGAAACAGGTTTAGATCCTAGCATACCAAATTCCGATAGAAGGTCTAAACAATATTTTCTTTGGGATAAATGCAAGACATCTTTGTGTTGAATGACTTCAATCCCCAGGGAAAATTTCAAAACACCAAGATCTTTGATCATGAATTTCGACTTTAGAAAGGACTTGATTGACTCAATTTCAGTTTGGTTATTACCGGTAATAACGATATCGTCTACATACACAAGTAAAGCAATGAACACATTTGAGTCTTTTTTAACAAACAAAGAGTAGTCGCTAATACTTTGAACAAAACCAATTTCTAACAAAGTGCTAGTTAACTTTTCATTCCAATTCCTAGAGGCTTGTTTTAAACCATACAATGACTTAACCAATTTGCACACTTTAGTTTCATTTTGAGAAAAATACCCTTCAGGTAAAGACATATAGACATCTTCAGATAAGTCACCATACAAAAAAGCATTGTTGACATCTAACTGATAAAGACTCCAACCATTACTAACAGCAAGATTAATAATGCATCGAACAGTGGTCATTTTTACAACGGGGGAGAAAGTTTCATCAAAATCAATCCCTTCACGTTGACTATATCCCTTAGCAACAAGTCTAGCCTTATATCTATCAATTTCGCCATTAGACTTATACTTTATTTTATAAATCCATTTACACCCAATAGGTTTTCGTCCTAAAGGCAAATCAGCTAGAACCCACGTACCATTCCTGTTTAAAGCTTCCATTTCATCATTCATAGCTTGCACCCAATTCTTATCTTTTACGGCTTCTTTAAAAGATTTTGGTTCAATAGTTTTATCAAGATTACTAGTAAAGCAAAAATTTTCACGTGACAAGCGAGAATAATTGACAACTCTTTCGACGCCATATTTGACCTTTCCTTCAATCACATAATCAGACAAATTCCTAGGTAAGTTGGACTTTCTAACAGATTTTCTAACATTATCAGGCTCATTAAGGGACTGGGATTGACCCTCAGGAGAAGTATTTCTTATCTCATACTCGTTTTCATATGTTGCGTTAGCCTCTTCACCACTGCTAACACCGGTTGTTTCACTAGTACGAATATCCTGTATAGTATCTGAATCTACCAGATTTCTAGTGTCACTATTACTGTTAGCCGGCAACGAAGAGCTACCACCATCATCATGAAAACTATTACACTCGGTTACCTTCTCATCATCATCGGGTACATTTGAACCATCTTTAGAACTTTGATTTTCTAAGTCGAAAAAATTTAAATGATTTAGACTAGAGTCTGCTTGACCAATTTTATAATTAGAACTTGTTTTAAAAGGATAAATACTTTCGTAAAATTTGACATCTCTTGAATAAAAGACTATTTTATTATCCAAACTCCATAGCTTATATCCTTTTTTATTATTACAATACCCAATAAAAACACATTTTTCAGCTCTAGATCCAAATTTATTATGATTGTTTAAGACAGTTGAGAAACAAAGACAACCAAAATTCCTAAGATGGTTAAGAGAAGGTTTTATTCCAAACATGATTTCAAAAGGAGACTTTCCTAGTAATACAGATGAAGGAGTCCTGTTTATCAAATAAGTAGCAGTTAATACACATTCAGACCACATATTAAGAGGGACACCCCCTTGAAACAATAAAGACCTAGCAACATTTAATAAGTGTCTATGTTTTCGTTCGGCTACTCCATTTTGTTGTGGAGTATAAGAACATGAGGTTTGATGAAGGATACCATTTTCTTTTAGAAAAGAATCAAAATTGTTGTTTATAAATTCTGTTCCATTATCACTTCTAAAAGTTTTAACAAATTTTCCAAATTGGTTCTTCACAAGATTAAAGAAGATTTTCACATTAGACAGGACTTCATCTTTAGACTTCAACATAAACACCCAGACGGCTCTAGAAAAATCATCCACCACTGTTAAAAAATATTTATATCCATCTCGACTTACTACCTTATAAGGTCCCCAAAGGTCCAAGTGAACCAATTCACCTATCTCCTTTGACTTATGGTCACTCAAAGGGAAAGGATTTCTAGTTTGTTTAGACCTATGACAGACATCACATGGCATAGAAATAGGAGTAGAATCAGAAAGATTTAAGTAGGATTTTAAAATGTTTAAGACATTATGAGATGGATGACCAAGTCTAGAATGCCAAAGATTCCTAAGACTTTCACTAGACTGTTTACTAATGTTACACACCTTAAAAGGCCTAGACATATCTTCAACCAAGTATAAGCCATCAACTTCTTTACCAGTCATCAGAATATTCTTTAACTTCAAATCCTGGATATAACATTTGAACTCATCAAATAAAACAATTAGTTTACTATCCCTAAGCAATTTATGTACTGACAGAAGGTTAACATTGTACTCAGGAATAACCAACACACCAAACAAAGAAACGTTTTCATTTAGTTTAATGTCCCCAATTTTAGTCACTTTTGCAGAAGTACCATTAGGATGTTTAACTTGCATATTGAAATCAGACATGTCTATAACATTGATTAAGTTTTCATCAGACATTGTCATGTGTTGATTAGCTCCTGAGTCAATAATCCATCCATGACCCTCAATAATACTAGACACACTAGAACACGAAAACCAATTCAGATCATACACACCTGCCATGTTTGAATGTACTGGTTCCTCTTTGACTTTATCTCCAACTAATGACAACAACTTAGCAATTTGATCATTAGTAAATGGAAACTCAGAATTCACATTGTTTGACCTGTTTAAATTTATATTGGTTTTTTGAAAACTTTGAGCATTATTTTTAGAAATTTTTTGTCCAGGCTGTTTCTTCTTAAAACCAGGAGGGTACCCCACTAACTCAAAGCATCGATCAACAGTATGTCCAATCATGTTACAGTGGGAACATTTCAAGTTTGGATTAGGATCTCTCCTAACTTTCTTTTTGTCATAAAATTTAGAGTTAAAAGCAATAGTAGGAGATTTACTAGAGGATGAAACTCCTCTATGTGACTCTTCACGTGAAATTATTGCAAAAGCAGTTTTTACTGTTGGCAAAGGGTCTCTCATTAACAGATTTGACCTGATTGATTGATAACTGTTATCTAGACCCATTAAAAATTGCATTAGTTTTATTAGGTTAGAGAAATCCGTAAATTCTTTTGAAGCAGCACAGGAACAAGTAGGCAACCTAACTAATGCATCAAACTGACGCCACATAGAGTTCAATTTATGATAATATTCAGATACACACAATCCATCTTGAGACACAGAATTGATTTTGTGATGAAGATTAAAAATTACTGAACCATCAATTTTATTATAGGTTTCTTTCAATTCTAACCATACATCAGCAGGATTTTTTGAAAATATTTGTCCTTGATATAATTCCTCCGATATAGAATTTAGAATCCAAGACAACACAATTGAATTGCACCTCTCCCACTGATTTGCCAATGTTTGATTATCAGTTGGCTTTTTACATGTGCCATCTATGAAACCTACTTTGTTTTTTATTTGTAAAGCAAGTACCATAGCATTTGACCAAATCGTATAATTTTCTGTTCCAATTAATTTAACATTAATAATTGACACATTAGCTGTATCAGTTGGATGTAAGTAAAGGGGATTACCAAAATCAAGATTACTAATTAATGTATCCTTGTTAGCTACTATGCCACTTGATTCAGTCATATTAATAGGAAACAAGATTTACCCCAATAAAAAATACCATGAGAACAAATCAACACCAGAACAAATCAGTCAAAAACACAAAAAACAAAAAAAAAGGTACTATAAATCAATAGAATGTAAACACCAAAAATGCAAGACGTATAATGCACATATAAACCAGAGGTGTGGCTCTCCTCGGTAATCAATGCTGGTCCATCTAGCCCAGCCCAAAAAATGCCTATAATGATATAATCGTGAGTACTGAAATTAAATAAGAGTAAAGAAGATGTGCCTTACAGAGTACTCCAGCAGCCACTTAGATGTAAGAAAAACTTACAGTGATATACTTTAGAACGAGATGAAGACACGAACAGATCGGTTAAAAGACTAAACTTGAATCTTCACTTGAGGTTCAAGGCTTCAATAAACAAACCTTGATCAACAAACAATTCAGACTGAAACAGGTACTATATTTGCAAGTACGATGATCGCCAGTCTAACGATTCAAAGCAGCTCAGCCTCAACAATAAAATCACGAATCTCTTAATAAAAAGACAACAGCGGAAATCAGAAAATGAACCCGGAATGAGCCTAGGGCTCTGATACCATGTTAAAATACATGGAAGAACTTGATATATATGATTAATGTCGAGAACAAAGAGCAATCGGCCCGATTATTTGGGATGCGGGCAAAGATTGAGAGCAAAGCCAATGAAATACAATGAAACTAGACAAGAGGCTTAGCCTTAGACAAATGATTTGCAATGATCAGTTTGATCTCTATCTATCACATAACCTTGAAGCTCTTTATTTATACTTGAAGAAAATCACCAAGGAAACAATTAGAAGAGAAATCAGCGCCGAGATGCAAGGAAGAGAAGATAATTTCGTTGCTGTGAATATCTTCAAAAAGGAAGAAGATTGCACCAAAAATGGAAGGATGAAAAAGTTGATTCAACAACTTGGAGGATATCGACCAGGAAGAAGGAATTGGGATCTTTGACAATTTTAGAGATCTTGACCAAAAACTTAGAAGATGCAAGCAGCTCACCCCCTTAACTTTGAAATAAAGACACCAATGACCCTTGCAAAAAAGAAATATACAAATATTAGAGATATATATATAATTGATACTTGAATTATATATATTTTGAACATAGGTCTATTTACGAGGCGAGCCGAACTAAGCAGACCTTTTCTCGTGTTTGGCTCCTTTACAAACAGAACCGAGCCATGCTACTCGTTTACAATCGAGTCAAGCTATATGGCTCGTCAACAACCGAGCCAAAAATCATACGAGTATTTTTCGAGTAATAATTTTTCGAGTGAGCGAAAAAGGATTTTGATAGCGCAATGGTAATCTTAGATCTTAAGTTTTTATGTCTTAAAAGCAACCATATCTCATAATAAAATAATTTTTATGAATGACAATGTTGTGGCTAATAATGTGGTTAAGTCTGTGGGTGATGAGATTGTGACCAAATTGTGAAGAATGATGACAGTAGAGTGGGAGATGATGAGGCAATAAAGGGCAGATTAAATGAGTAATTAGGGGGGAAAGACTCTCTTACAAAGCTCAATACGATGAACAATACTAAGAAAATTTATAATTAGTATCCCAAAAGTTGACTAGGATTGAGGCTTTTTTATACAAAATGGGGGCCCAATTCATAATTTGTTATTATAATGGGGGCATTTGTAAACAATGCATACAAATATGAATTGGTCTTGAAATTTGCAACTTATTTTTACAATTGATTTGTTTTTTTTAAATAGTTTATATTCTGGTTACATCAAATTAAACATTGTTTAATTGTTTGTTTACATCAAATTGTTTAAATGATTGATTACATTAATTTTTATTATTTGCTATTTTTTATGTGCTAATTTTTATTATTTGTTATTTTTCTATCATGAGTTATCGTTCATACTATTTGTCTTGCGTTTGTGTTGTAGAACAATAACTTGTCTATGTTACTAATAAAGATAAAGATGTAATAAATCATTTTTGAGACATGAAAAAACATAGAGGACAATTGTTGTCATATGTACATCTTTTTTACAACATTTAACTAACTATATTTTTCTAGTTACATTTAACGATTTATAATATTATTTTACCATAATTGTTGTTTTTGTTGACCCGTCCCATTTTTTATCAACCCATTTTTGCCCCTCTTACCAAAAATTTTTGCATCCACCCATGAAGGCAATGAACAGACTATCCAGGTTAAAGACTGTTGTTTAACACCTTAAGAGTTTTACTTTTACATTTACTGCTACTTTTTTAGTTAATCGGTCTAGTATGTATAAATATAATTGTGTATTTGTATACTATGGGCCAAATCTGACCAAGAGAGCAGTATGTATAAAGCTATAAATATAATTGTATATTTGTGCATATATATAATTATATGGATATATACAATAAATTTAAAAAACTCGAGTCGAGTCGAGCGGATTTTTGATTGTACCTAGTTTGTTTACAAACCAAACCCAACCGAACTGATTGGTTCGTCCACAACCGAGCTGAAATCGAACGAGCATTTTTTAAATTTTTTCAAACGAACGATTAGCAAGCGGAGCAATTTGAACAAGCATAGTCTCAATCAATTATGTAGATACCCCTTATAGACTATTACCAACATGCTCTTAGAATCATCACAAACACATAAAGTTTATATAGCTAAGCCAATACACTTCATATCTTTGTTGTGACATATTAAACAAACAATCCATCAAAACAAATTTTGCACTTTCATGATCATATTCAAGATATAAAATACTAAAGGGACCAGTTTTGTAACTCCCAAAACAATTTGTGATTCCGTCACCGGCGAAAACATTTCACTCAAAATCACTCTCTTCTTTTCCCGCTTCTTTCAACACTTTCACTGTCTTCTCTCACACGCTAATGGCGAACTCCGGCACCGGCTCCGGCGCTGGCGACGGCACCGGCGTCACCGAATCATCACTCCTCTCAAAGCTCGAATCATCCTCCGATCTCTCAGGTATCCACCAACTCTTCACCTCTCACCTCCACCCTTTCTCCACCGTCCTCAAAAGACCATCCAACAAACCCTCAAAAACCGACGCCACTACTCTCCGATCACTCGCCAAACAGTTTCTCTCGTTCCTCAACAAGTCGCTATCACTTATCCCCAAACGCCTCAACCAAACCCCCAAAATCGACTCCAGTTTCGCCTCGGAACTGTTCGATACGTACAAGCTGTGTCTCGGTTGTTTGGACGAGGTTTCGTCGCAGCTGGCGTGTAAGCGGCATTCGCTTCAGGTTCAGCGGGTGAGGCTGATGCATTGTTATGGGAATTGGGGGAGGTATGAAGAGGCGCAGTGTGAAGGGGTTTTGGTGCTAGGGTTTGTTGAGAGTTTGTGTGGGAAAAAGAGTGGGAACGTGAAGGGACGGGTTGTTCCGGAGTTACGGAAGGAGATTGATGATAAGGAGATTGCGTTGTTGATATTGGAGGTGGTTGTGTTGCTTGTTAAGTGTGTTGCAAATGTTCAGAGCAGAGAGGAGGGGGATTACTATAGAGTGCTTTCGATGGTCGATGAAATCCAGCCATGGTTGAGGTATAGTGTTAGATACCTGCATCTTTCAGTTTAAGATTTGATTAAGTTATAAAGACTGTAGCAATTTACTCTAAGATTGAAGAATAATCATATGTTAACAGCACTAGAAGTTTAATTTGACCTTAGAATCAGTTTTTTTTTTTTTTTTTTTTTTTTTTTTTTTTTTTTTTTTTTTAATAATGTAAATGATACTTTGCTTAGAAGCTATGGTAGGTATCTTACGTGACATAGGCACAAAATTATTGAATATATGTGCAGCAATAGTGGTAGTTTATTAAGAATGGTGAGTTGTAAACATGACAGGGTTATTGGTCCGGATGGATATGATAAGTTGCACAGAATGCTCGTGTCATATATGAGCAAATGTGCACTTTTTCTGGTTGGGGACCTTGCAAACTTTGATGTGAACCTGACCTGTAAGTTTTGCGTTGAAACATTCGCCGAGTATAGAAGATCGTCTCTGAATGATCAATTAGAAAAGGTGAATTGCTATTCAAGAATTCATCTTACTGATGCCCTAACAAAGTTAAATGAGACTAACATGAGGTTTCTTATCTATGTTTTCTGTGCAGTTTGCCCACAATATGTGCAGCTCATTATTTTCACAGCTGGACAATGGAATTTTTTGCAGTGAAAAAGTACTATTTTTGGTGTTGGATACAATGGCTAATAAATGCACGGTAATCATATAAGTTCATTTCTCTATTTTCATGCTTATGTAAAGCCATACATTCTTAAGTTCTATCTTGTAATGTGAAGTGTGGCAATTTATGCAAAAAGCTATGTTAAAGACTAAAGAGGTCATCAGGGTTACAATTTTGCAAGAGATCATTCATGAACTCTAGTCTATGTTTGTTTTGAGCAGTGAGAAATAAGTAGCTAAATGAAAGAAGAAACTAGATCAGAATAAGGAAACTTTTGCAGTTTGGCTGTTTGGCTTCATTTTTACACCACGTTATGGTAAATTTGATATTTATTGTTCAACCTGATCAGTCAACACGTCTCCTAAAAAGAAAAATGGGTTACAGATTGGCAGGATAAGCAACTTACCAATGACTCGCAAGGGAACATGACTTTGATGTGTGAAAAGTTTATTATTAAACAGGATATAACCTAAAGATACACCACAAACAAAGTATCTACTTGGGTCTCCATGAAAGTTTAAGTCAATAATAATATAATGACCAAAAATATTTTTACTTCAATAAAAAATTTAGAATTGTTTGGAGGAACATTGCACACAATGATGTTTAAGTTGTTAGAAAGTCAGATTAAGTAAATAGATGGTATCCGGATGATAAGGACACATCACTGGAGAGCATCAGGAAAACTGAGTAAAGAAGTCAAAACCTGGTTAACCTTAACTCTGTGATGAAGTTTGGAAAGTGAAATGAAAGAAAAATTGGACGAAGAAGCAAACATTCACTCGATTGTGCCCCATGTAACCCAGAATACGTACACTGTACATGATAGTTTTAAAAAAACATGTATTGTCATTGGGGAGGGTCCTAAACATAATTGAATGCGTAAACACAGTAAGACCAATTTTTAACCAAACACAATCTTTTAACATTGTATTAATCTCACTATCATTAATTATAATCCTTTGTCAAATGTGATTACAAAAAAGTTTATTTATATGCTTGTCAGGTTGGTAAGGAAAAGGATAATGTAGATTTTCTGGAACTCGCTTTCTATTTTGCCATGAAATGTCGAAAGGCAACTGTAAATTTTTGTGGTGCAGTTGCATCTCACTTTAAGAAATTAACCAATTACTTTTCTCAGGTATGTACATACGCTCCTGAGTGTACTTATTATTATTATTTTCTGGCTTGTCTTATAGAGTCTAGTTTTAGTAACAGTCATTTTGCAGGCTCGTTTATCGACGATTGAATTGATCATGAGGCTTTATGCCATGACATTTTCCATTGATGATTTGAATTATTATTCAAGAGGGGGTAGCTCCAAGATGCCAAAAGCTGAAAATGACTTTTCTATCCCCAAACTTTTACTTGATGTGGAGAATCAGCTTCAAAGTTTAATAATGTCTATCACTGCACATACGGGAACTTATATGCCCTTTTATTTTAATGCATTAAAGTTTTTGTGTGAGCCACTTTCTGAGTTGATAAACTCTGAGCGTAAAGGCGTACTTTGTGGATTCAGTGACATGTCATTTCCTATCAAGCTACCTAATATTGAGGATGTTTTTCAACAATTTAGGCTTGTTTTTGATGCTTACTGGTAAGCCTATAAGATGTTGATGTAGCTAATTTGCTTTAGTAACCTTTAAGTTTTATATTCCTTCGACTTTTGGATGCAGTAAATCTGAAAAAGAGAAATATGTTTATGAGGACAACGAACGGGCTGTACTTGCTGTAGCTATTGCTGCTTTCACAGTTTCATTTACTACAACGCAAAATTTTGAGGTTACATGACAAATATAATTACATGTTATGTTGTTTGTTTTCTTGATGGTTATATGTTCCAGATGTCCAAATTGTATACTGAGCTTATCTTGTTACACCTTGCAGGAAAGTACTAATTTTCTTAAGGAGTTAATTTCAGCCAAGTGGATTCATGTTAACGGGTTGAAATATCTCTATGCATCTTTGCACAATGTTGGGATTATTTTGTACAGAGCTAATAGATTAAAAGAGGCGAGTTACATATACAGTTCCATACCACAACCTAAATCTTTAAGTAGGTCTATATCTGGTATGTGTGTGCACACTATATTTTTATTCTAAATTATGATGCATTCTGTTTGTAGGCAACAAAGTCATTTAACTTATGCTGCCAAGCAGCATGGAAGTGTGTAATGAAGTTTTGTAAGATGTTTGCTTCAAGTAAAGATGAATCTTCAAGTGACCTCTCAGAGGACGACATAACTGCTTTTGTCACAGAAGCATGTGCAAAAAGTGCTTTTTTGCTGGATATACTTAACCAATGTGGTACTGGTAGTGAGGAGATAAGTATGATCTTAACTGATTTTCTAGAAAGTTGGTCTGCTGCTCAAAACTGGTTTGACAAGATTCCAGTTCCAATAGCTTTGGTCAAACTATGGGTGAAGGTAAGTAACAAAACAATGCCTGGTGACACACACATATACAGTAGAGGTGGCAAAGTAAGGTCAGCTAGGTTGAATGGGTCAAAATGAGCTGGTTTGAGTTGGCTCGGGTCACCTGTTTGTCCAAAAGTTCTTTTTCATCTTTTTAAATATTTTTGTGTCAAATATGATTGCAAAAGTTATATATTTTCAATGATTTTCAATTTTTTGAGTAAAATGATTTAGGAGGTTTTACACATGTTTTTTTGAACGACCCTATCTACTCCTACTCCTACTCCTACTCCTACTCCTACCTACACCTTTTAATTACCCCATAGCTTGGGATTGAACCCAAGACCTCTACTCTAAGAGGCATAATCCAATACCATGTGGGCAAGCCCCACAATGGCACGAGGTTTTACACATTAAGTATAAAGTTTGGGTGAGTTTCCAATCATTTGACCTGTTTCATTTTAACAAATTTTGAATTTACCTGTTTGACATGTTGGAGATAAAACATAACATTAATCAAACCTTTCTTAAATAAATGGGCTGGAATTGCTGTCTTTATATTCAGCCATAAAAATTTTCGTTCAATCATTGATCTTGCATCACCTTAGCCATATGATTTCCTTTGCTTGCAGATATTATGTAAAGAAACTAAAGAAACACCTGAAGATGGCCGTAGTGTTAGGACAATATATTCTTTGATGCCATCTTCTTTGAGCATGTCGAAGGAGGCTCTTGGTTTTTTATTAGAAGAGGTCATTCTCTCTCTCTCTCTCTATATATATATATATATGTGTGTGTGTGTGTGAATGCACACATGTATCTTCTATATAGTTTATTTGCAATCTCATATGGGTTTGTAATAACCCCCTGAGTTCTTTCTAGTAGATTTAACTGTTTAGACATGTTTCTTTTTGTTCAGGAGCTTGAAGCTTATAGGGAATTAAAGTCTCTTAATCCAGAATTATGTAAATTAATGCAAATGACCATCTCTAACATCCTTTTAGAAGATATCTACAGTACAAAGGACAGCTTTTTACATAAATCCAGGATTCTCATTGCAAAAGGAAGAGAATCAAGAGCATGCGGAGTTGAAGGTCTGAATGAGTGCATTGAATTTTTGTCTGAAGCAATATCTATTCTGGTGAGCTATTTTAAATTTGGATTTTACTTCTTATCTTTTCATATTAATTTTATTTTACCAATATGAAATGTAGCTCCCAATCCATAGTGACATGCACAATAAGAACAAGGAAGCCTGTGGTCTAGTTTGTAATCTGTTAGCAGAGGCTTATTGCTTACGTGCGTTGTGTACCCAAGAGGCAGAACCAAACTCGAAGGTACCACCTCATAAAAGGCGTAGTCTTGCAGACGCGAATATCTATGTTTTATGTGTTGTAGTTCATTCATATACCTTTATACCATATCATCATATTAATGAGGTGACAATTTTGTAACGCTTACTTAGGGTGGAGTCATTATGGGTTTTTTTTTTTTTTTTTTTGTGTTGATCTCAAATGGGCCAATAAAAGAAGTTAGCTACCGAACAGGTCAAATGGGTTGAAAGTTCTTTTTTTCTCTCTATTTTTAATGCATACAACCGTCTAAGTTGCCTTTATTTAAAGTGTTAGATTAATATTTTAACAGTCTTGTTTTTATAGTTGCAATTAACTTCATTTTATATTAAAATGGCAACTAAGTGTTTGTGGGTCAACCCAACCTCTGTAATATAATATGTTATGTTTCAACTCTATTGGCCTGTTAGCCAACTTGCGCGCCCCAGTGTATGTTGCCATCTCTACATATTATTAATTTTCCTATCTTGTATTTACCTTTTCTGGTGCAATCAGTGTTTTGTTACAGACATTGGCTATGCTTTAAAGCTATGGTTGAGCCAAGAACATTTCCAATCTGTTGAACAGACTGATATGGTGTCTCATAATACTCTTATTTTGTTGTACCATGTTGGTGATTTGTTATTGCTCAAGGTTCTTTTTCTTGCTGTCCTTGTTCGTTTATTTATTTATTTGGTGTTCCTTGTTGTTTATAATGTCTTTTTTATGTAGGGCTGCATGGAAGTACATTCTGACATATATGAGCTGATGATCAGACTTTTTACCAGCAAGAATGTTTCTTTAAAGGACTGTTTGGCCATGCTTTGGCAATCTAAAAGCCTTAGCCATGCCCTTTGCACATCACATGTAAATGATGCATTCATTTTGACAATTTCAAAGCACTGCAAATCGTCTCGGTCTCTGGAGTTCTGGAAAAGTTGTATGGAGAAATCAAAATCACTAGAACTTGGTTTTCAGCAGTGTTTTTCAGTTATCTCTACTCTTTCTTTCCCAAGCTCTTGTAATCATGATCATGCCTCCGAGTATGCACATTTAACAATCGATGATATCAAGAAGACTGCTTTTGATCTCAGTAACAGTGTATAATTCTTATAATATGTTTCTTGCTAGAGGTGGGAAGATGGGCTGGTTGAGTATGGTGTCAAATTGGGTTTGGGTTGGTCCAGTTTGTAATCACTTTTTTTTCATTTTATTTTTTTGAATTTCATAACTAATCACTCTACTAAATATGATTACAAAAACAATGCTATTAGCTTATTACAACAGTAATCCACTTATATAAGAGAACTATTGATGAGGTTTTATGCATTAAAATGCACTATGAATTTCAACCAACTTGTTTTTGGTTAGATATTTTGGCCTTAACCCATTTGATCCACCCATTGGAGATGAAACCTAACCCAAAACTGGTCCATTTATATTTAAGTTGGTCAAACTTGTCACCAATGGTTTCTGTGCTTACATCCAGAAATGTCATATTTTTGCTTATCTTTTATCCATATTCACTTCTTATTTTAGGTTCCCCTGTCCAGCAAATCATTGTTTCTCTCTTCAAACTTGTACTATGATTTGAGTGAAAGACTGATTTCAAAGGGATCAATGATTGAGGTACCTATTTTATTTCAAGTTCTGTATTTCACAGGTGTTCCTTTTGCATATGGAGGTCGAAGGGTCCTGTTTTCTTCTTTATCTTTTATCCGTCTAATTTGTCAGTTACACAGTTATGCTTTTAAGATAATTTGCCTCCTGATTTCTAATTTCTCCTAAAAACTAATCTGTGGGGAATAATGTTGTGATTGATGTCTTTTAATTTCCAATTTTACAAACACAACCAGAGAAGTGTTTAGACTATATAGATTCTTTGCATTTAGATGCTACATTTTTAAATAATAAAACTGTATTAATTCACTTTATTTGGAACCTCACTGGAGTCTTGTTGGCTCATAGTCATGTTGGTTGTGAATTTTCACCTCTACGGGAAAGCCTTAAATTGTCGTTTTTTCATTTAGGTGAGTTTAAAAAGTTCCGGTGCTGATACATTCTTAATTCTGGCTTCTAGTTTCAACTTCTTTTAGTCTTAATAGATTTCTTGTATGCATCTTAACATTAATCTTTTCTAATAAATTATCTTTCCTTTGTAGGCTCTTTCTTATGCCAAAGAAGCCCATCGATTGCGCACCAAACTTTTTCAAAAGAATTTTATATACTCAATTGAGCATTATAATGATATTATTGGTGAAAATGGGGAATTAGTTCAGAAAGGTGGATATGGACTTAAGAATTTTCACATGCAACCTTTAGTTGCTACAACAGCTTGGTCAAATGACAAGGGTTCAAGTGATGTTGACTTTATTCTGACTCCATGGAAAGTACTTCATTGCTACCTTGAAAGCATCCTTCAGGTGGAATAATAAATATAGCTTTGAATGGTTTTTAACTTCGCTTGTTTTATTTTCAAGTTTTTGTTGATATTTGGCTAATGTAAATTAGGTAGGAACTATTCAAGAGATCGTTGGAAATGGATCTGAGGCTGAAGCTCTTTTACTATGGGGAAAGAACATTTCTTCTTTCCAAGGCTTGCCGATCATTTCAGTTAATTTCTCTACTGTTTTAGGTATGTGATTCCATTTTTTGTTTTTCTAATTTTACATATTAAAAAAAACTACTTTTGGAGGTTTTATGGATTAAAAGGTATAATTTTTTTTTTGGGGGGGGGGGGGGGGGGGGTCTTTCAACCCATCTCTTTCTAAGGTAGTGTTTTTTTGTTTAACTTATTAGAGATGGAACACAATCCTAGTTAACTTATTATAAGTATATTAGTTGAAATTGCTACCTTTAGTAAATGGTATTTGCAAAATATTTTTTTGTATCCAACAGGTCAATTCATAATTGTTGGATGCTTCCGCTTGTGTATGCCAACCTAAATTTTCTTCTAAGCTTTCAACATATCACTCTTTCATGTCCATACTTATCTTGTGTCTCTATGTTTATGCTTTCCTTGTCGGCTTTGAAGCTAATAGGCTTATAGGCTGTCAACTGAACTTTTATTTGTTTTCTTCCAGGCAAACTATACCGTAAACAACAACGTTGGCATTTAGCTGAAAAAGAACTAGAAAGTGCCAATCATATATTGGTTGATAGCTTCAGTCATTATACTTGCTTGAAGTGCAGGTTAATCTTGGAAGTTACAATTGAACAACAGCTTGGTGATCTATTCAGAAGTTGCCTCAATAGCATCAGTGATAATAAACTTGAGAGATTATCAAAAGCTGAAATCTTTTACAGATCTGCTGTGGAGAAATTGAAGCTTTCTGAATGGAAAAATTGTGTTAGTAACCCCAAGGGAACAATTTCAAAAAACACGATGTTTTGTGATAGAGTTTTAATTGGTGGGAATGATGTCATCCTTTCATCTGATTGTGGGAATCATGAAAAACAAGAAGCAATACAACCCAAAGTAACAAGAAAGGGTAAGAAAACAACTAAAAGTTTACCACAAGAGCAAAGGGTTTCTTCTAGAGTTACTAGATCCTCTAAGCAAAAGAGTGAAAATGCTCAAAAAGAGTTGAAGGAGACTCAAAAGTCAAAGGTTAACTGCATCGTTTCTTGTGGGTGTGAAGTTACATGTGTTTCTGATGAAGTAAATTGTTGGCATTGTGTTCCTTTTGAAGTTATGAAATCATCATCATTGACAAGTGCCATACAAATGAAATGGGAGTGCACCCGCAGACGGCTCTTGGTTAAACTTTTCATTGGGATAGGTATCCTAAAACTAACTAAAAAAACTCTTACCTTTTGTTGTTATATATGGACATATATTCACTTAGTTGGTGACTTTGCGCAAGTCACTGGTTATCATGTTTGCATAGCTGTTTTAGTTTTATGAAAACAATAAAAATCTCTTGGGTATCTGATTTGTTCTATTAATGGCTTATGGCGACTTTAAGTAGGTTACAAACTTGCTGTGGTTTAATTTATATAGTTATAGTATATCTGCCTGTTATTTTTATACATTGGCTTAATCTAGTGGTTGGAATTTCAATCTTTATACTAATAGATGGATCAATTTAGAGTTATGTTTATCTCTAAGGGATCAAACAAGCAAATTGAAATGACTAGTTAACAATGAACAGGTCAAAAGGTGACCAAAGTGTAATTTTACTGCATAGAAGCTCAAATTAGATTACTAATATAGTTTTTATTATCTTAGTGGACACTGTTTTTTGATAGATAATCCATATTTGACTAAAAGTTTTTTTTTCCCTCTCACTACGTCTACTTGACCCGACCCTCACCAAATTTTACCCATTTGATGCTTAACACAACCCACTCACCCAGACAAATTTGTCACTTCTACTCATATAAATCAAGAATGGCAGGTTGATGAATTTAATTACAAATATCTTGCTGTTTTTGGTACTGAATTTAAATCTGCATTTTGTTCCTAAAGTTTTTTAAGTTTGGTGGTAGCTGAATTAAGGCTGATTTATATGTTTGGAATGTTTAATTCTTTACATTTCTAGGAAAATGTTTGTGGGCCCGAGGTGATACTCAAAGAGCAAATGAAGTATTTGTGGAGAGCTTATCTATGCTAGTTAACAGGAGCACATTTCAGCCATCAAATTTCAAGATTTCATTCACTCTTTTGGGCGACTTAATTAAACAGAATGTGAGTGTAGACGTTTTTGCAATAGAGTATGCAGCGTTACTTTACAACATGTGTTGGTTTTCATTAAGAAGCTCTTATGACAATGTTACAAGGTATTGCTAACTTGTTTTCATGCTATATTGTTTCTTAATCATATTTATTGCATTTAATATTTTGTTGGTGTCTCTATGTGTGTCTACTATACTTGTCCGTTTCTTTTTAATGTTATCCTCTTCAATCATAACTACTGTAAGTATTTGTTATGCAGCATTGTGTAGAGCACCAAGTTTGCATATATTACACGCCAAAAGAAATTGTGTTATGCACTTATGCTCATGTTGCATCGCATAACATATTTGTTGTGTGACTTAAGTTAGTAGTATACACATGTAAATAGAGTACATAAGGGTTATCGTTTTGAATGGGTTGATATGCGTTTAATCTGAGACATGTCTAATTCTAATGTTAGCTAATAAGGGAAAATGTCAAATAGGTTAAATGCGTCAGATGGGTTGATAGCCTCTTAATTCATGTTTGTTACCATATTATTGCTATTTAATCATACGTAATGAATCAACATCTTATTGAAATCTATTGCTGACATTTGTTAACCCATCCCAAAGGCCAACGTGAATTAAAATTTGAACCGTTTCAAACAACCATATAGTGACATCTAGTTATCTTGAATATTGATGATGGTTGCCTGTCATTATGCACTAATTGCTTCTTAATATATTAAACCTGATGATCGCCACACTTTTCATCTTTATAACCTATGTTTCTGGAGAAACAGTGTTTATATTTTGGTATTCTTATTGAGCTTGTACTGGAAAATAGTTCTTTCAATATTCGACTAGTCAACAGATTTTTCTAGGTACATCAGTCACTATATTATAACTAAAGAGCTGCACATGCATTTTGATTTTACTGATGTATCATCTCGCTTGATTTGTTTTTAGGAACCATCCTTGTGACATGTCGTTCGTTCCCATACCCATAGTAGTTTCTGGATTGAAGCTATCCTTCATAATATGTCGTGAGGTACCCGACCTCTTTCGAAAGGTAATTATAACTGTAGTTCCACATAGTCATCATATTCCTTTCCTTGACAATTTTATGCATGCGATTTGAGGGTTTTTATTAGAATTTAGTTTCACATTCTAACTGACTTTGGTCATTTATGATGATGAGGTCACAGGTTTCACGGTTGCTAGCTGTTTTGTATACACTTACTCTATCAACTACAGCTTTTTCTATGCTGACTTCTTCTAGCAATTTGTTATCTGAGAGTCAATGGGCGCTTTATTTTCATCAAGCGTCACTAGGAACACATGTTAATTATCAGTTGTTCTCTCGTCTTGGGATGCAAAAAGATCATAATACCATGGATGTTGATGTAAGTATTTGTGAATATTAATTTTTTTCCATGTTTTTCTGATGCATTTATAAATGTTCTTGTGTTGAACATTTCTTTATTTATTTTATTGTATCCTTTCTCTAGTAATTCGTCTAGGTTACCTTTTTAGTTAAGTTTGGATATGAGCATCTTCTATCTGGTAATAGTACTTTCTGTTTTTTGTTGTGTTAAAGTATCACTGCTGTTTGTTTTAATTCTTCATTATAATATCACATGAAAAATACTTATTACTACAAATATACCGATTTAAGCTTTATATTATGTTTAATAATGCACACTGGTATGCATGGCCTTAAGTGTCTTTTATGACTAGAATAAATATTCAACTTATGTAATTTGAATTAAAATGCAATTAATCTTTTCTGCATTATACCTTTTGCCAGCAAATTAGGACATATTATACATTTGATAACTTTAACGTGGTTCTTTAAATTTGTTCTACCTTCTGTTGATGAACGTCTAATCTTTTGATTCAAAATCACTAGTAGCCACATGTATTGTAAATAATTTTGTTTGTATATTTTTGTTGATACATCACTAGAATGCTCTGCTTTTCTGTTTATATATGCCATTTATTACAAATAATTGAAGTGAAACCACAAATTAATTTGCTTCACTATTCAATCTTTTATAGTAATTCTAGATTCCGTTCACAAACGTTAAACCACTTTTTGCTGATTTGTACATTTTAGACTTCATTAATGTTGCCACTAAAACTTGTTTTCAGGATTCCCTCCCATCCAGCTCAACTTCTCTCAATTTGCATAGGTATATGTCGTGCCTTTTGACTAGAGATGGCAAAATAGGCGGGTTGGGTAACATATCAAATCAAATAATTTTTGGTACTGGTCGGGTCGATCCAAAACACTTTTTTGTCAATTTTTCTTTTTATAGAAAGTAAAAAAAAACCAAAAAAAGTGGTTAACAATATGAAAATGTGTGTCATGTGATTGCAAATATTATATTATATCAATAATATTGTAACTTTTCAAGTAAAATGATTTCTGACGTTTTATGTATTAACAATATGCTTTCAGCATTGACCCTATTGATTCCTTTCAGTTTTCATCTATGTTTTTTGGGTTTACCAGTTTGACCCATTAGAGATGAAAAAGTAACCTGAATTTACCTGTTTTTAAGTAATGGATCGAAACTGCCACCTCTATTCTCCAGTAGATATGACAGTGTAATGCACACAAGGAACTTGGTCCTTAACTCCTGATTTTGCAGGCTGGCACCTGAATCTGTTCTGGATCTTGAAAATTTCGTACTAAAGTTTTTTCAAGGTCTTCCTCTAGCAACCATTATTTGTATTAGCATGCTTGGAGATGATTATGCCAGCTGGCTGAGAAATTTATTACCCTATGAACCTCCTACTCACTCATGGATAATGTTTTCACGTCTGAATTCAGATTGTGCACCTATAGTCATTGTTTTGCCCATTGGTTCAATCTTACCAGGTAACTGACTACACATGTTCACAACTGTATATAAAGTTATAAACATGCATTTGAACTAATTTGTTGCCTGCTTAAAATCTGTAGGAAGTTTAGATGATGAAGATCCAAGGTCTGATATCTTACTTGAAAATAAGGGTTCTGAAACATTGTGGCATTGTCCGTGGGGCCACACTGTAGTTGATGAAATTGCACCATCGTTCAGAACGATTTTGGAGGAAAGTTATTTATCATCATCTGGATACACCACTCTGGAGGATACCAAACAAAATAGGTTAATATGGTGGAATCAGAGAAGAAAGCTTGATCAACGGCTTAGTGATCTTTTGAGGTGAGGGTCTGGTTACTTTTGGTAATAGATGTGTTGATTTTGACACATATATAAGTCTAACTGTACACTGGGTTACGATCTATCCTTCATCTGGTTAAATGGATCTAATAAAAAGGTTTAGCTAAAGGGGAGCAAGTTATAAGTCTCTCAAGGTGTGTATTTGATGCTAATAGTCTCACAAACTGTTCTTTTTTGAAAGAATACTTTTGTAGTTAGATTTTACACTAACTATTTGTGAAAAATGAACAAAAATGTTTCTGGGTCAATATAGCCCCCCCGCTCCATATTGCCCACCTATAACAATCATTTATCTTGATATAATTATCAATAAATTTTGGCTGTGTATTTATAACAAGTAGTTGTGAGCATTTTGTCTATGATACTTGTGTTTCATTATCAGTTACTGATATATTATTCATATAACCTACTTGCTTTTTCTCAGAGATATGGAAGATTTATGGTTTGGCCCGTGGAAACACCTGCTGTTGGGAGGCCTGTCAGACCACAAGCACTTTGATTTTCTACAAAAGAAACTAAGGAAGGATCTTAAATCCAAGTTTAAAATTGATGTGCATGAAAACATTATAAAAGCTGTAATTAGAGCTGGCGGGCGACAAGAAGAATGTTTGTCAGAGTTAATAATGAAAAAAGGATGCTACATTGGTGGAAGAGAATGCATTAATGATGGAAGCTTGTCCTTTTTAGTTTCTGATTTATTATTAAATACAATGCATGAAATTGGAGAAGAAGATTATGTAGATAGAGAACCTGTCATATTGGTGCCAGACTTTGACATTCAGGTAGGTAGACTTGTTATGTTTCATGCATTTTCTCAATCAAAACTTGTTTTTCTAAAAATGCTATCTATACATGTCTGTGACTTGTGTGCAACTTAAATCTAAATGGCAATACCCATTTGATGTTTGTATTCCATAAGTGGCAAATAAATGGGGTGGGCACGGCCAAAATGAGTACTTTATTAGTGCAGGTTCAAATGGGTCAGGTGGGTTGACACACACTTCTTGGCCATTAGTAGAAGTTTTAAAGCAATTTACGTGGTTTAAAGCATTCGGAAACACCGCGGGTGACTTTTGGCCTGTTTGATCTGATTGACCCATTTACATTATAGTTAATAACTAATATTTTTTTTTTCATTCCACACACTGGAGACACTTTGGATTATCTGGTTGAACCATTTTCATTATATCTAATACATAAAATTTTATTCGGTTCACCTAAATCGACCAGTTTTTGGGTAACTGGGTCAATTTAACTACCTTTACGTACTCTTTTGAAAAGAGAAACCTTAAACATAGTTTTTCAAGACTTCTAGCAGCTGAGATCTTCAGAATGTCTTGAAACAGAGGGACAATCTGTGACATACTTTTTACTATTAGGGGTGGTAGTTTTAACCAATGTACTTATAGAAGCATATCAATTTGCGTTGTATTTTTCAGATTATTGGTCAGACAGGTCAGATATAGAAAAAGATTTAAAATGAAGCGGGTCAAATGGGGGGTCAAAGGTCCCCTGATTTGTATTCATATGCTTACAGTACCCCACTATAGTTCTATTTATAACAAAGTTTCTTATTTTTATGAAATATTATACTTTTTTGTATATTGTGATCATTCTATAGAATGGGTAGAAAGTGTTGCTCAATCCAACGTGGCCTGTTTTGGCCTGCATGTAGAAGTCACCTCTGATTTGACATGAGCCCATTACCCGAATCGCTTCTTTTGCCACTTCTGCTATTTAAGCTCTTTATCAAACGATTTTTGTCTTGATCAAATTGATAATACAAATATGTTTTTTTTTGTTTGGCCTGCAGATGCTACCATGGGAAAGCTTACCCATATTAAGAAACCAAGAGGTGTATCGTATGCCTTCAGTTGCCAGTATTTCATGCACTTATAATAGATGTTGTCATTTTAAGGACAATGTTGGGAAAGATTCGTCACTCTTTCCTATGATTGATCCATTGGATGCCTATTATTTACTGAATCCAGGTGGCGATCTTAGCAACACAGAAGCTGAATTCGGAAATTGGTTTAAAGATCAAAATTTTGAGGTATTTGTGTGCAATATTATTTTGCCCCTTAAGGAAACATGACTTGGAAATTGACTTGTATCATTATCTAGTTTGACTTGATAGCATATTTATTAAACTTGGCTTCAAATCTTCAATGATCAAATATTAATTGTAGATACAAAACAATTTGAATATCTTCCATTCACATTTGTTTCATGTAGAACTTGGCGAAGGGACCAAATCTTTTATCCTTAACATTTATCATTGTCTAGATAGCCTTCTTCATGACTTGCTTATGATATTTTCATATAGCCAGGTGAATATGGGTAACTCTTTGGTTTGGGTTGGTTGGGTTGACCAAAATACTTTTGTTCATTACTTTTTTTTCTTTTTTATAAATGATGTGTTTGGACTAAAATTAGATTATTACAATAATGATAAGTGATTCAAGAAACTACAAACCTGGTGAGGGTGTCAAACCAACTTGGGCTTGTATACTGATGTACACAGGCTTACCTTGTATTTCTGCGAGTGGCTGTATGCACAACTCAAACCCGTGAACTTTTAAGTCACATGGCAACAACTTTACCATTGCTTCAAGGTTCACCCCTATTCAAGAGGTTGTTTCCATTAAATACACACCTTGAATGAATGTTGCACTGTTCGGCCCATTTCCTTTTAGCTAACATTTTAACTCATTCGACCTGTTAGAGATATGACTTAACCTGAACTAGCTCATCCACTAGTAAACGCTTGGAATTACCACTTCTGGTCTTCATCAACTTCAACTAGATGCATCATGTGTAGCTTACTGATTACTTTTAACTCATTTGCCAGGGGACAGCTGGCACCTCACCCAGCGTGGATGAATTGAGTGTGGCATTAAAAAAACACGATCTTTTCATCTACCTTGGACACGGAAGTGGTATGTATGCTTTACACTATTTCTGTCTAGCCATGTTTAAATTTAGTTGTTCTAATCTTATTATTTTGTTATGTATGTGATTTTAGGGATACAATATATTCCCGGTGGCGAGATTCAAAAACTTGAGCGGTGTGCAGCTACTCTTCTTATGGGCTGCAGTAGTGGATCTCTATCTCTAAACGGGTCGTACACCCCAAAAGGGGCTCCATTATATTATCTGTTTGCGGGATCACCTGTAATTATTGCCAATTTATGGGACGTGACTGACAAGGATATTGATCGGTTTTGTAAAACGGTGTTGGATGGATGGATAGAAGCAAGATCAAATACCTCATTAGATTGTGCACACTGCACTGAACTTTCAGATAAATTTAAAGACATGAATATTATTGATGGTGGAATCAGAAAGGGTAAAAAGAAAATATCAACAAATAAATCTGTTGAAGATTGTGGAGTAACTCTTGGTTGTAAACATAGGCCAAAGATTGGGTCATTTATGGGTCAAGCTCGTCGAGCGTGTACACTACCGTACCTGATTGGAGCTGCACCGGTATGTTACGGTGTGCCAACGGGTATTAGAAAGAAAGAAATGTGATTTTTTAATATTTTGTATCTATAAATGTTGCAATTTTATTTGTGTATTTTTGAGTTTGCTTGAGTAATAGTAGACTGAAACCTGTATGTACGTATGCCTGAAGGTTGAAATAGAATATAGAATGTAGACAGAAACTGTATGTATTATAAAGTAAGCAAATTGTTTCAACGGATAACAATTTTTATGTTTAATAATTTTCTGAGGTTTTGATCAGTTGGGAGGCTTATTTGATCTTTTAGTCTTTAGCTTATTTCTCAAACTTTATAAAATATTGTATACAAAAAAACTTTCTGTCATTCACTGGTTTATCTTAGAAATTCTTGAAACCATGAATGACAGATTTGTTCAAAAAAGATCATGGTACTAGCTTAGACTGTGTAATGGACAACCTCTACTATAAAAGTGACTTAGTTTTAGAGTTCAAAATAGGTTTTGTAAAAGGTTAAATCGCCTAGGGCTCGTTCCTAAATCGTCTATATCTCTATTTACTTTTTATATTATTCAAATTTTCGTTTTATAAAATTAAAAAAAATTTAATCATCTGAAAACAAACTAATAATTTTTTCTAAAACAAAATTAATCTGATAGTCAATTATAAAGATTGTTGAGTAGATCTCTATGTGTGCTTATGGATTGATACTTAGTTTTTATCGTTACTATATTACCTCACGATTGGTATACTTGTTTTTTATGTGTGTAGTTTAGTATCAATATAATTTTTTAAAACTAAATCTGTATGAAAATCCCAATAAATATATAGTATACTATTTGCACACACCAGTGTTCGTGGCTTGTAACATCAAAAGTTGGCATTGAGCGCTTTATATATGTACCCAGATGTTCTATTAAGTTTATATTTACAACATTCGACCTGTTTTAGCGCGTCCAAATGAAAAGAATGTCTAGGACATCAAAAGCAAAGGACACAAAGTTGTTATATGTGAAATCAGTGTCGGTGCTGCCTCTCTTGTTAATGTGGGTTTCATCGCCTGCATATGCGGTTGTGCTTGTTAGTTATGTGCGCATCGCAATAATATTTTATCTTAAAGTATCATTTGTATTGTAATTTTACAGGGCCCAATTCATTAATTTCACGTGAAATCTAAAGGAAATTCAGACAGCCTTATCTAATTAGTTATGCCGAAAACCACCTATGGAGGACAATGCTTTGAAGACAACGACATTGTAACAAGGTCTATGAGATACGATCACACATGCACTACCTAAACACACTGTATTCTACATGATAGAACACAATTACACTACAAGAGGAATTCATGTAATAATATGTATAAACGCAACGCATTAACATAAACACAAATACATGCATAATGTATTGACTGTGAAAAATAAAGATAAACAGATCAGTAGGTGTGAAATTAAGCAATAAAATTTATCATTTTTTTTAATCATATGATGCTAAACTGCTAATAATCCGTGCCTATGATTGTAGGTGTCAAACAATTTTAATATTTTATGATAATTTTATATATTAAGTAAATTGATGACGAGACCAAAAAGAGATCATGGATAAAACATGTCATTATCATGTAAAAAAAACATAATACTTTCTGATATAATAAAAATATGCTACAATCAATTCCACATGTAAAACTGAAAAAGCTTCTGATTAAAATGAAGACATCTAATTCCGACTCATGAGCAACTCTATGAACATCTACATTGCAGTACAGATTTAGCCACATTTCTTTTGTGATAACATTCATTCTTCAAAAACACTTATTTTTTTGTGCGAAATGCACCATCTTTCACAAAAGTACTTTTATTTTCACATCATTACCGCCTTATATTTTTCATAACCAGATTATTTATTATAATAAAATAATTAATTTGAAAAAAGTGAACATTTAACCAGTTTTGTAATATAAAATGACTCAAATTGATCCATATTATACTGAGGTGACCCAGATGAGCTCATACGCAAAACAATTTTACCCAAATCAACTAATTTTTCCGCGTATTTTCTTCATTTTGGTGTAATGCTATTGACAAAAGGGTCGAGTTCTTATTAAATACATCCGAATGTCGGGGTAAAATTTTATATTAGGGTATGGATTGTTAGACCGGATGTTTTTACATAATCATAAGGTCAGTGGCGGAGCTTGAACACTCTCGTAGGGGGGCGGGGGCGAAATTGTTTCTTTTTAGGAGGGGCGAACTCAAGTTTTATATAAAAATTTACACTACCAGACCAAAAATTTACACTATCGGACTAAAGTTTAACACTATCGACGAAAAAAAGAGAACAAGCTCCGCCCTTGCATAAGGTGCTGTATAAATAATTTTATGTATGTATTTTGAAAGTTCAAAAATTGGAAAATAAAACTGTAACTTGAACTGGGTAAAATATAGTATACTAGTTTTATTAAACCCGTGTATTATGCAGTTGAATATAAATAAAATGTTCAGTAGAATAAAACTTTATTAATTGTAAAACGATATTTTAAGAAAAGATACAATTGAAATTACGTATGAGTAATGACTATAAGTAATAAATAATGATATCAACTTTTTAAACATTTTATGTTTTTCCGTAAAATAAATTAGGTATTTTGTTTCAAAGCAAACCGTTGTAAAAAATATTATTTTTAAAAATTTTCTTACTATAACTTATAATTTAGATTATTTTTGGTTTATAAAATGTTTACTTTTTTAATACACTAATTTTAAAATGTTTCGTATTTTTAAAAAAGTTTGATGTTTTAGAAAAATTTCTTTTTATAAAAGTTTGTTTCTTTAGAAATAATATTAATAAAAAGATTTCTTGCTTTATTGATTATAAAATTATTAATCTAAGAAAATTTAAAAAATTATTAATAATTAATGCAATTATTTAATACAAGAAAGAAGTGAGAAAATTTTGATGGAAAAAAATATGATAGTGTCACATGTCATTTTTAGTTACTTTTTTTAAAAAAAAAATAGGAGATCTCACTATGAAGTTTATAAAATGCCTCTTATCTTTATATTTTAGGATAAATTAATAAAAATTCAAATCTCCCTGCAACTCATTTCTTATATCACTTTTTATCTTTATAATTTAAGAATACAAAATACGGTAGCTACTTCAGTTTCTTAATATCGTGAATACCAAAGGGAAAGTAAAAGGGTGTTAGGTTGTTATATTTAAACTTTTATTTTTAATCATTATGATATTGAAATGATATATAACTCACGGTATTTTTGTGTTCAAATTAAAACTTTGGCAGCCATAAAGGTAACAATTGTTGAAATATTTCATTTTAATCTTCTTTAAATTCAAATTGTTTGGCAATCATTTATGCATATGAATAAAACCGTTTGGTAATTGTTTTTTTAATTCAAAATACCCTATTAATATGCAATGCCAGTAACTAATTATATGTCACCGACCACCACACCTCACGCTTAATATAATTTGTTTATTCCTAATTTGATAGTTTCATTTAAGGATAATTATCATTTCAAATAACTAAATTTATATATGTTTAAAATGCATTATTTGGTTCATTCAAGGATGATTATTGGTTCTAATTACTTATTTTATATATATTCAAAATGCATTGTTGATACTTGATAGGGGCGCCGATGTTACAGAGTCAATGGTAATTTTTCTTGATTTCTAGACATACACCAGTGATATTTTTTTCTATTTATATTTCGATCTCCAGAACCAAGTTGTCACAACTTTAATGTTCCTTTTACGTACTTAACCACATTAATGTCAACGCTGCAATACGCGAACACCATCACCTATTATTGTATGGTTAACGAAGTACGCAAACGCTTCACATCACGCGACTTTAAAAGTTCATTATCAGATCTAACCCATACATTGAAGACCTTGCACACCATAACTAGACTTTCAACCAAACCCGACCCAATCCAAGACCCGGTTTCTTAGTAACCAGTTTGTAACCAATCCAAACTGATGGTTTAGTAACCAGTTTGTAACCAATCCAAACTGATGGTTTGGACCTAGATTGAAATATTCAGAAGGCCAACTGGTGTAACTATGTCTTTAACCGCTTATAAAAACATGTTTTTAACCGCTTAGAAACCACTTAACATGTTAGCAACTGAACTTCATCGGTTCCAAAGGATAGATTTTCAAACCTTCTCAAACTGGCTTATAAGCGTACCGGATTTTGGAATAACCGGTTTTGACTTTGGCCATTAAAGGACACTTCTCCAACCCATTTGATTCGTTACTTTTTTAAGTTTTAACAATTTTTTAAAATTACATTTAACCGTTAGAGATACAACTTCAATCATATAGAACCGTGGGCTCAGGTTTCAATAAACAAAACACAAATTAGTAACCAACAAAATCATGCAGTTTTGGCCTATTTTGATGATAAATCTTGTTGGAAGACAAATATGGAGGGCAAAAAAGATTCAAGTTTGAAATACAAGAAGATAAAGAACAAGAAAAGATTACTAGAATTGAAGACCATGCTCCCGAGCTGCATCCGCAAGCGCCTGAACTCGTCCATGGTAAGGATAACCACCTCGATCAAAGGCCACAGCTGTGATCCCTTTCTCTATGCACGACTTTGCAATCGCTTCCCCAATTTTCTTAGCTACATCCTAAGACCAAAAACTCAATATTAACACCTAATCCAGTGATAATTGTAACAAGATATAAATATTTACCTTTTCATACACCTACTATCAATATTGCTAGTTTATATTTTCTGCAAACTGATTAAATGTAGCGGGAACACTGCATATGTTTGCAATATTGCAAGTTTATTACTTTCACACCCACACAATCATATATATACATACAAGCCTAATCAAGTGACAGCTGCATATGTTTGTAATAATCACGGAAATTGATAAAACAAGAATATGTTTGCAACTTTTATTGGGAAAGCTACTTACAATTGTGGGACCAGAGGTATAATCAAACTCCTCGCAGAGCGGTTTCTGCATAGTTGAAGCTGATGCAAGAGTATGCATCTTAGTATCATCAATCACCTGGACATACATATGCTTGTTGGATCGAAAGACGCACAATCGTGGTCTTTCTGGTGTCCCCTCCACCTAAGATAAACGAATGACTCAAACTTCATAACATATACCAGTAAATCACAAAAAAAACTATACTGCACAATGAGTGATTAGATCAAGCTAGGTGAAGTGTAAATCATGTTCTATAACTAAAATCCTCCACTAAATCACTCCATCCTATACAAAGAAGCTATCAAAACTATTGTCTACTGGTTTCAAATGCGTCAACAAACATTTTGAAACACCTTAACTTTTTAAGGGATATAGAGATTGTTGGCCTGGATCAATAACAAACACACGAACGAATACTAATATTTTTCTCCGAAACTCCCCACAACTCTTTTTTTTATAATTATATTGATTAAAGCACACACTTTCAAAGACCCAATAACCCTCTATTTATAAAAATACAAACTTGATCACCAAAACTCCTAAATCTACTCAAACCCAAACTTAATCAACTCAAATACTAAAACTCCTAAAATGAGTAAACCTAATATTAATTAATTCAATTTTCTGCTAAGATAAACATACCAATAGAATATACTTGAATAATTATCTTTCAACACTTCAAGATGCCAGTTTGAAATTGGATTACGTATGACAAAAACCGATGAACAACACCAGAAATAGTACAATTAGGATAACTTGGCGCACAAACTGACACAAATTCCTTCCAATTTAAGAAAAAAATAAACAAATCGTCAGATTTAAGCTAATTACTACAAATTCAACGGCAGAAGTGTATACAGGCAACAGAATTAGGGTTACAGAGTCTGAAAACTGTCACCTTCTTACGAATACGAGCATGACGAGCTTTTCTGTTGTCTTGACGAGTTCTGGCGGAGGCTTCTACGACGAGAGAGGTTGTTCTCCGGCGAGACGATGAAATCAACGGCGGCTGAATCAAGAGCTTCTGGTGCTGATGAAGATTTGAGTAGGAGCATGCGCTTTGTAGAAATGATAAAGAAATCGATGACATTGTTGTCTCTCTATCTCACTCACACCACAGCTCTTCTTCTTTGTTTTTCTTTATTGTATAGCTCAAGAGACCAGATAACGTTTTTATTGAGCAGATAGACGAAGGTTGGTAGTCCCGTTTTTTGTTTTTGCATAAAAGGTCCTCTAACTTTACTGTTTATCAATAGGGAGAACTTTATAAAACAGTAAGCATATTTTAGCAGTGTTATAATTAGGTTATTTATATTTTTATTTGTTGCAATCAGGTTATTAAGGTTTTAAAACTGTTTCAATTAGGTCGTCAATATTTTTATTTGTTCCAATCAGGTCACTATAGTTTTAAAAGTGTTTCAATTAAATCATTTATTTTTTTATAATTTTTTAAATAATTCACAAAATTTTTAAAATAATTTAGTTTTTATAAATATTGTTAATATTTTTAAACATTTTAAATTTTCTAAAACTTTTTGCAACTTATGAATGACCTAATTAGAATAATTTTAAAACTTTAATGATTTGATTGGGACAACAAATTTTATAAGTGTCCTGATTGAGACAAAAAACTTTATGAATGATCTAATTATAACAATCTTGAAACTTGATTATTATTTTATAAAGTTATCACTTCTCAATATTTACATCTAAAGGTTAATGTAAAAACATTTGTGTAGGCTGGCGTGCTCGGATTAGCAGGTTGAAATTGATAAATGTAAACATGACTCGTGTAATTATTCGTGGTAAAACATCAATCTAATAGAGAACATACATAAGGGGTAACTTTGTAAAATAGTAATAAATTTTCAAAAGTGTTCTAATTAGGTAACTCAAGTTTTAAAAGTGTTCTAATTAGGTCAATCAGTTTTCATATTTTATATAAATTAAAAGCCTTAACATGTTTTTTAGTATGTTATATTTTTTGTTTCAGTTAGAAAATATTTTTTTCTATCTTTTGATGCTAATATGGAACGTTAATGTAAATTTTAGATATTTTTTTTTATTTTTTTCATAATTAACATGTTTTTTTTATTTTTTAATATAATTTTATATATTGAAAATTCTGACCCCTACGTCTTCTCCACTGTTACTTTCTTGACATAAGAAAATTCGATTATGACTCGATTTGATCGTTTAGTGGTCCAATTTGAGAAAAACATGCATGAGTGACTAAATTAGAATAATTTTAAAACTTGGTTACTATTCTGTGACATTACAAACATAAAATCATATAGTGTAAACACAATCAATACATTACAAACATAAAAGGCTTCAAAAATCTAGTAAGCTTGTTTAATTTTAATACAATCCAAATGTGACCTATTAAATAAAACAAGGTAATCCGAATATGATTTGTATATGAAAAGTCTTCAACTTTAAATCCGTTTAGTTTTATGTATTTTTGTGACAGTGTAGATATGTATGTTAAAAATAACTTATCTTAGGTGTCTCCCTTGTAAATCAGTAAACTTTCAACACATTTCTCTTTAGGAGAGACATGTTCGGTCTCTAGGGAGAAAAACAATACAGAAACGATCAACATACATTTGCAAACTTGATATATTCGACGAAAGTACCCTTTCTATAAAATCAACACACTATACATCAACTCGGCTCGAGCTTTTGATACTTGAATAGTTGAAATTCTCCGGACCTTGAGCAAGTTGGAGCTAAGTCAAGCACCGGATATGTCTTTTTTACTGAAGTCCTAATATCGACATTTATTTCAAGTTACACATGTTGTATCCAACATATATTTTCCAATACTTATCGTAAAGACCCGTGGAAAGGTTTAAAAGTACGGAATCGAGCCTTGAGGCGTTTTCCCTTCGCCTCATGAGGCGTAAGCCTTGAGGCGAACCGAGGCGTAAGCCCGAGGCGGAATAAAAAAATAAATATAAAAATTATATATCTTATAAAAAATAAAATACAGACTAATTTCATCATCGGATTCATTAAAAACATCAAAAACACACATTAAAAAGACATGAAATGTTTGAAACTGACACAAAGAGTCTAAAACATCGAAAACAAACAGTACAACCCCCTGAAGCGCACCTGAGGCGCAGTTTTTCTTACCGCCTCAGCCCTATGAGGCGCACGTACAAAATAACCCCCTGAGGTGCCGCCTCAAACTCGTTTTCTGGGCGCCTCGCCTCGAGGCGCACGCCTCAACCGCTTTTTAAAACTATGCCGTGGATGAAAGACACGAGTCAATACTAACTCGAGTAGCACTGCAACTTGGATACAATCACTCTTCAACTCCAACCCAAACCATTTGCAGGTCGATACAAATAAAAGGCCAGTAACAAGTTGTGCTTTTATCGGTTTGATTCATAAACACTGGTTCTTGATAAACGGGTGCATCAATAGCTGAGCAGCAGTTGGTCGATCAATTTGGTTAACTTGTAAACACTTAAGAATGAAATCCTGGGCCTCTAAAGATAATGTTTCAGGAAGAGGAGGGAGTTCACCCTGGCCAATTCTGAACAGTGCTTGCATCTGTGAAACCAAAGCATCATGCATGTTTTTAATACAACAGCAATATAACCTATTTATTTGTGCATGAGTCGATTTGGGTTGTCTTTTATATCAAACGGAGATAGCTAGCTACGCTATTCAGGAATGAGTTACACGGGTTATAGGCTGCCCAAAGTCAGTTTTTATCGCACATAACTCCCAAAACCGTCCTATTTAACGATATTAGATTGTTATGATTGTAACAATATTATTTTTGTAATCATGATCAAATAATTAAATATATATGAAATAAGTTTAAAAAAAGTGTTTGCATGTCAACCCACCCGTCCTGTTTAGACCCGTACTACAAAAGGACACATTCCAAACCGACTCGTTACCCAACCTACCCTTGCCATCTCCACTTAACAAAAGGGTACAGAAAAAAAATAAGGACGCACCCCTTCCAAGTGAGAGTATGGAACTTTTCTTGTTAACATCTCCAACACAGTGCATCCAAGGCTCCATATATCAGCTGCAAGTCCATACCCATTATTCTTTCGATTAACGACCTGATGATCCAATAGTAAATTGTCAAGGCGATAATATTATCCAACATAAGGCAGCCAATCATAAACAGGATAAAACATATTGCCTTCCACCCATCCTTTCTGACAAATATAAAAATGAGACATTTTAAAGAAAAAGGGGGAGAAACCTCTGGTGCCATCCAATATGGAGTTCCTTTGCAAGATTTAATGTCATTCAATTTGGTTGCCTGTAATCATAAAATACAATAATCAATCAGATGGAAAAATGAGAAAACAATAATGCATCTTAGTTACCTTTGCCAGCCCAAAATCTGCAAGCTTCACAGATCCGTTTGCATCAACCAATATATTAGCACATTTAATATCCCTTGAGGAATAATATGAATACACTCGAATGAGGATAGAGATCAAAATGGTTAAAAGTCTGAGCTTTGCTAGACATAAATTGTTGTACTTAACCACTTATTCTGTTCAAAGTACAATATTAGCAGAACTCAAACCATATAAATAATAGAAGCAACAACTTTTTACCTATGAACCACATTACGCTCATGCAGGTAATTTAAGCCACCTAAAATCTGCCTGGTGTATGCAGACACTTGGGAATCTCCCAGACGATACTTATGATAGAGATTAGCTAGTGAACCTTTTGTTACAAGCTCGAGGAAAATGTATAGTTTGCCGTCACCCTGAAACATCATTTCATAAACAAGAAAAGCTAACATGTTACGTGTCATAGACAAAGAAAACAAGCAGCTGGAAACTTGTGTTGCTCAAAAGATAAAAAGTCCAAATGCATACTGTATCAGTCCCAAGATACTGAACTATGTTCTCATGTTGGAATTGGCTCAATAAAGCAATCTCCTAAAATAGTATAGTAAAAAAACAAGAATACATTAGCATGCAGCAACTCATGAATGGACAAAAAAAAAAAAAAAAAAAAAAAAAAAGAAATCCGCAAGTGTGCGTCTAACTAGAAGGAAAAAACAGCTCAAAAAACACCTGTTCAAGTTGAACAATGCTCTGTTTTCCTTGGCTTCCTTCGTCAAGCAGAGAAACCTCCTTCACAGCAAAGAACAACCCATGTCTGCAAACAAAGATCCATGCTATACGAAATAAAATTTTCAGATAAGAAAAAACCAAGTATTGGATGTCAATCCTTAAAAGGACTGTTCTTAATCTTCTGGGCATGTTGTAGACTTGTAGAGCAATACATCATAAAAATATGTGAAAATAGGTTACCGCAGGTTTCATGCACAATGTAGACATGAATTTATGTTCTCCTGCTTTTTTTTCTTCAAATCAAAATTTGAGGTAATGAGGAACAATTAACTGTAATTGTACAAAGTTGCATATAATTAAATAAACTACAATTTATTAGTTACCGTAAAAGAATTGCTTCTCAGTCTTACATATAAGAAAGCACCCGCCTTACTAACTAATTCAAGTAGTTGAATCAAAAGAGACCGTCAACAAGTTTTACACCCTCTTAATTAATCACATTGTTGTTTCTTCCTTACATTAGTATTAACAACTACCTAATAATATGTAACAACTGAATGTGAATGACAATATGACATCCTAATGGTCTTTACTTAAAATTGCTTCTATATTAAACACGCCTCTCTTAAAATATAAGTAGCAAAAAGGCCATAGGTCTCAACAGAGCTTCAAAGAAATTTAACAACAATTACAGAGAAACTACCAAAAATATATAAAAGACCATGTAATAAAGATGACAGAAGATGCATAAATGCAGCCAAAACTTCAAACTACTTACTCTGTATATCCTTCATAAACCGTTCCATAAGACCCCCTTCCAAGAAAGTCACCCTTCTGCCAGTTTGTAATTACGCACTTCAAAGGTCCATTAGGCGAAACAGAATACTCAACTTCAGTAGCTGCATTTGACGAAAGTTCATCTTCGTCATCCTCAACAACATTTTCACCATCAACCACTGTATTATCATCTTCACTCAAATCCCCAATTGGTGCAGCAGAAGCACACACTTCGTCATTACCAAATCCCTGAGTCAATTCCCGATTCGAACACCGGTCATCCCCAATCACTGGCAACATAACCGGCGGAGGAGCAAGCAACGGCGGCCGTACACCTTTAATTCCACTTTTAACCGCCACATAACAGTTCTCAGGAGCTTTACGCGATCCATCATCACTGTTATCATCTCCATCTCTTCCCAAAACCCTAATTTTGAACATATCATCATCATTAACCCTAATTTTGAGCATATCATCATCATTAACCCTAATTTTGAGCATATCATCATCATTAACCCTAATTTTTCCTTCAAAAGTCTCCAAAAACTCAGTATCTAGCAGTTCATGAGTCGAATTCTGATTATCAACGATTGGAGAGTGAGCTTTACGAGCTTCCCAATCAGCCGCCGGAATGGCGAAAGCTTCGGGCCCTGAAAGCCCTAGAGAGCGGCAAATCAAGTCAAATTCTCCATCAATACCTTCAATTCGAAAGCTAGTTTGATCACATAACAACGAAGTATCAAGTGATCGAGTTCTGTGAGACGATCCATCATCAGATGATGATGATGGTGTAGTGGCGTCGTAATCGATGTTCTTCGATGCGTTTCTCCGATCAAGCCTAGGCCCTAAGCGCTTATGCTTCGAAGACATGAATGTAGAGAGTTTTACTCAGGCAGTTTGTGAGTATTTGTGAAGGTTTCTTATGTTTGCATGAAGGTTTAACAATGGTGGATTGATTCATGAGGTGTTGACCTGCGTACATTCGGGTGAGATGTCCATTTTGGTGTTGACCTGCGAAAAGACGCTTTGTGAAGATTGAAAGTTAAGGATGAAGTTTGCAAAAGCTTATGGTTAAACGTTGATGGTAACCGCTTCAATTTGGTTTGGTGGTAGCCTGGTAGGGACTCAAATTAGTTTCTCACTTCCGGGTGGTCTGCCCACTGCGAGGATGGGAAGCTCAAATTAAAGTTCGAGCATTTACGTGACGTTGGGGCAAATATGGTTGTTTGAACCCATGCTTTGCATCTGGGTCAACTCGTGAGTCGCATTGCCTCCTGTGGATTTTTTTGGGTAGGGGTGACACAAGTCGGCTAATGAGTACGGTACACTTATTTTTTAAAAGTTGATGGTCGCCGACTCTCACCTACTACGCCGATCGGGAAGAAAATCTATAATTTTTGGGAGAAAATATAGAAGAGAATAAAAAGGGAATGATAGGAAATGTATAATTTGATTTAGAGAGTTTGAATAAAAAGTTACGCGTTATCTCAACTCGTGTTATTTAGTTAAGATGAAAAAAAATTATAATTTTTTATTATTATGTTATTTTTATCTTTTAATTAAATAGATATATGTATTTGTTATTAAAAAAACATTGATGTCAAAGCTAATACAACTTAGGGGCTGTTTGATTACCGCTGACTCAGTAAGATATGACTGAGTCAGAAGCTGACCCAGTTAGAAATTCTGACTGAGTCTGCATCTGACTGAAACTTGACTATTTGATTCAACATCTGATCAGAAGTGTTAAAAGTCAGTCTTGATTTTATAATATAATAATAGTGATGCAACTATGAATATTTTGTGAAAGGATATTAATACAACGGTAACTAACTTTTCATGATAATATATGTATTGTCTTTTTATGAAAAGACATCTCACATATACATATTAAAAGCTATACAAATAATAAAACTATATAAACAATTCAAATAAACTAATATTATGAGTAAAATGACACTCATAGAATTGGGTCTTTGGAGAGTGAGAATCATCCAGAAAGTAACTAACATTTACAACTAGAAAGAAAGACAAGCATAAGCATAGGACAAGTTGAGACACAAAGACCCATCCAAGATCAAATCCATATGCCATATTTGAAAATAAATATTGTTTAATCATTTTAAATTCTTTTATTTACAAATAGACCTTCAAGACACAAAGACAAGCATAAGCGTCCTATTTTAAATTTTTTGGCAATGAAAGACTTTGACATAAAACAATTTTAAAATCATTTTGAAAACATTCCACCAAGGATCTATTTGTAAGGTAATAAGAACTATAAAATGATCAATAGGGGGTTTAGATCTACAATCTTTGAAAAGTAATGATAGCCAAAATCTTTTCTTGAAGTGGATGCATAACAAAGTTCCTTCTAATGGTACCGATACCAAGTAAATTACTCCTTAAGTTGGTGCTAGTATCTAAACTTGTATTATTTCAAGATGTTGGTTAAGAAGAAGAGGCCAAGCCACTTACAAACTCGTACTCAAGATTCATGTGATTGCAAATTAAAGCTCTCTCAAAAAAAAAACCAAAGAACACCAAAATAGCTCACCCTATATGATTTGCCACAAACTTGGTAACCGCTTATATGATTTGCCAAAACCTTAGCACTAACTTTATAGATACAACCTAAGAGATTAATAGGCCAGGATTTTAAACATAGAGTGGGTCTAGTACGTTAGGAACTAAACTTATGAACGAAGTATTGCATCCATGAGAAATATTTCTAGAGTTTAAAAATTATCCAAGATTTTTAAAAATCCATCTTGAAAGATGCCAATTTTTTTAAAACGCAAATGTATATCTATTTGACGTGGAAGCCTTCTCGCTCCCGTAACTCCACACTGCATCTTTGATATTTAACTTAGTGAAACATTCACAAATTAACTTCATCTCCTCCTCCCTAAGCAGGGAAAAACAATTATTACTTAATTTTTTTAGCCCCATAACGTTAGAAATAGAATGCTTCCAACCTAATAGCTTTTTGATCGCTTGTCCACATCCTGTTAATATTTAGGTGATTGATTTTTCCTGCATGTGTATCTAATGTCATAACTTATATCTAGTGCTTATATATATGTATATGCATGGAATGCATGTTATGATGAATGAATTGATGGAATCATTATGCATAATGAATGAAAATGTTAATGAACAATAAATGAGACTAAAACTTAAATGAATGGATGTCAAACCTAATCTTATAGTCTTGCGAGCAACATAATGGAATGGACCTCAGATTTATGTTGGCTAACTGGAATGGGCCTTTATGCGTTGTGGGTCATATGAAATGAAATGGACCCTACACATGTTTCAAGTAACTAGAATGGGCCTTGCACCATAGGTTAACTGTTAGAGGCCTAACTAGCCATGATTATGTTCACCTGATAGAGGTTAGCTATTTGTTGTCAACCTATGTATGGGGTTTTGTTTTAAGCAGACATAGTGACATGACAAGTAGAAAGATAAAAGAAAAAAAGGAATGAATGAATAAACATAATAACAAGGACGAGAAAGTTATGTGATGTGCATGAATGGTTATCATGTAATCATAAATGGAGTAGGAAGTTTATTCCAATTACAAAACTATAAGTCACTCAACAATGCTGATTTTTATATGCATATTAGGTGACATGTAAGTTGCTGAGCTAATGAGAATGGTATGAAATTTCATGCTACTTAGCATTCAAAGATTGGCGCCCTTGTTTATAAATAAGGAATGTTTAGTTTAAAAAGAAAATTGTGATGTTCTTTTATAAAGATAGATGCTTGTTTACAAATAAGTTTTTGGTTTAAAATGAATGATTTCACTTTTCCAATGTAATATTTTGATTGAATGATTTAATGTAAAAAGTTTTTATACTGTGAATAACCAACTGTGAGGTCTTTTAGGATCGAGGACTTACAGGCGGTTTTCTTCACAAGCTGCAAGACCAGCGATAGCGGTAAGCCATCGTCAAAAACCGTAATTCTTCAAAATATAAAATTTTAACCCTCCTCTTTCTTGAATTGACATTTTTGGTACAAAATTTTGCAAAGTGTTACACCAATACCATATGGTGTCTTCGAAAAATCACCTATTGTTTCTTAAATATTATACATAACCCATCCTTAATTACTATACAAACAAAAACATTTGCATTCAAAGGAAGACCCATCCTGCAATTATTTTATAGAGATTTTGAACTATCATGAAACTAAGTCTCTTGAATTGCCAAAAAATTCAACTTAAACTCTCTTTTTAGACTTCTCGCCCAACTTTACTTCCTTTCCCAACCCACACCTTTAACATTTAAAGTCATCATGTTCTTTTAAAAAAGGTGTCTATCATTTCTATCAACAAACATTCTAACCTATTTGTTAAAAATCATCAAGTTGAATACCCAAGCACCCCCATATACAAACAATGTTCTCCACTTCAAATTTAACATTTTTTTCTTTGTCAATGCTTTTTGAGATCACCTAACCCCGCTCCTATTTTGGTTTTCTGATACGGATTTGTTCTTCAGTCTAGATTTAGATTTATTCTTCCATCGCTAATAAAGATCGTTTCACCTTACTGTGGGGCTTGCTCTCAGATTGTATGGCATAATAACTGATTAATTGAGGGATAATAGGGCGATATTATTTAATACATGTGTCTATATGTTCTATTAGATCAGACTTTACCACTATAAAGTTCGAACTTTGGTTCGATAATTGGGAAATAGGTTGAGGATCCACATCATTCTCCAACTATGGGCTTATATGCGATCATTGGGTTGGGCTAGTCATCATTCAACAACTTTGGGCATTGCTACTTTATTTCTTGTTATTGCTATTTTATTTCTTGTTATTGCTACAGTCCCTTCTTCTTAGCACGGACGTCCTCTTCAATCCCCTGCTCCTATGGAAAATTTGGATATATCATTCCATTTGGTTTGGATATTCATATATGATATTAATTATATATATTTATAAAAATAATTAATGTATCAGTTTTTGATAATTTGGATATTATTCTACTACATTTGGATATGCCATTCCTTTTGGTTTGGATATTCATATATGATATGACTAGGTTAGAAGCTCATGTATTACATGAGTAGAAAAAATTCAACATATTAAATTTATTAAGTTTTATTATTATTTTGTATGCTACATGTTATTAGTCATTGATGAAATGATAAATAATAAAAAATTAAGAAATTATAAATAACAAATAATAAAAATCAAGAATTATAAATTGATATTTTAAAATTAGTTATAATTGAAATCTTATAATTTAATATGTTTTATTAATTTTGTGGAATAAGAAGATTTATATTTTGAATATTTAATTATTTAGTTTACTTATTTATAATTATTTTCAATTAATATGAGAATGAAGCGTAAACAAAAGTTTGGATTTTATTAGAAGTTGTCATGTGTCCCTAAAAACATTTTTTTTATTATATAGCATAAATATCGAATTTATATATTTATAAAAATTTAAATATGTTGTTTACTAGAAACAATTGAAAATAATATAAAAAACAAATTTTTCAAAAATTCGAGATAAAATCCGTTGTTTAATATGAGGCAAAAAACTTAAAAATTTTCATAACGAAAACCGTTCAAAATTGTTGTTAGATATATGACAAAAATCTAGCAAAATTTGTAGCAAAATCTATAGCAAAATTCCATACCTGAAAATCACTAAAAAATTATCATAAAAAGTCAAGTGTTTTATTATTAATATGCGTATGATATTGGAATATACATAATAAATCTTCAAAAAGTATATATTATTTAAAACTTCTATAACTATGTGTTTTGTATGACTTTTTAGTTCTTTAGTCATGACATTTTAGCAATTGAACACCAATTTTCAACATGGCCTTTTAGATTGGTTAATGCATTTTACCCATGCGTGTCTAATTTCAACATGATTTTCAATTTGGTCATGGTGCTCTACACCTAGGTGCCAATTTCAACAATGTGTTATAATTTTCAACATGATGTTTTCCCTATTTCTTAGGACGCCTTTATTTTTTTTTTTACTTATGCACGTGTCGTGTCGTGATGGCTTCCTCCTCTTCCTAGCTTTTTTTCTCCTTTTTACTATACCCTGCCCTAGGATATATGTGTGTAGAGCGAGAGAGATTTGGATGATAGTGAGAGACGAGGAATAGGTCAAGTTTGTTTTTTTTTCAATTAATAACGATATTGTAAGTCTAAAATAGTTTTAATATGGTTGATAAATTTGTCAGCATCTACAAGAAGCCAATTGATTGGACCTCGATGATCACAAATAATACTATGTTATGCGTGTCAACATTATAAGTTATTATAAATCTTAAACATATAAAATATAAACTTAATTGCTAGGTGTAGCCTATAGTATGGATGATCTAATGAGTCAACAATATATTCTAGCTCATATATTGCTATATATTATTTTGCTTTCTTGTTCAGGCAGTAGCCAATGAAAATCCAACATACATATCAAAGTTTATTTAGTTTCATCAAAAATTTATGATAATAGTATATTTTAAAGTTTTTTAATGTCCAAATTATGAGGTGAAGCCTTCCGAATCAGTTTTCAGAGCAATAATTTTTTAAACATTTTATTACGTACATGCATGCGTTAGTTTGATATAAATATGTGCAAAACTATGTTGTTAAAAAATATGTGCAAAAATATAATTAGTTACTATATATTAAACCCTAATTACTAATGTATTACGGAGCTAGGCTAAGGAAAAAAACATAATTTAAATCGAAAGTTAAGACAATCCACCACTATATAGAAAATGAGTAATCTTAAGTACTACTAAAACAAAGTAATACAGTCTTAAAAAAATTAAAGGAAATAAAATAAACACAAATTTCTAATTTAAAGCTATAAAAACAAAACTAGATATGGTAAAAACATCACTTAGGTTGTCTTCTAGTGGTAAGAGACTAAATTTCTATTCTGGTAAACCTAGGTTTAAGGTTTGTAGGGAGTAAGTTAGGTGCTGTTAGTTTAAGAGTAGTGTATGTTTACCGTTTAAAAAAAATAAGACATGTAAAACTAATTGATTGATCATATGATACGCTTATGAATTACATACCGTTGTACATAAATATAAATAAGATCATTAATATTTTTTCATATTAATAGCATTCATATTTTTAATCTTAAAATAATATTTGTCAGAATATAAAAGTTTACTTCTTTATGAAACCCGTTAAAAATACACACACATGCACACATATACTCATTCATTGTATCTCATTAGAAAGAAAAATAAGACATGCAAAATACTAACTTGAATGATCATATGGCACGCTTATGATGTTACATACCTTTATACTAAAATACAAATAAGATCATTAATATTGTTTTAGGTTAATAACATTCATATTTTTAATCTTATAGTAATACTTGTGAGAATATAAAAAATTTAGTTCGCTATGAAACCCGTTGAAAATACACACATACACACTACACACATACACACATTGTATCTTTGACACCAACCTCAAGAACCGTTCATCTAATTACTTTCAAATCTCTATCAAATTAGCATCCAACCTACAAATTCAAACCAAGGTAATTAAGTACCGTTATCAAAGTATTTGTATTCAAAAACATTCATAATATAGGATAATATGTAAGGTTTATATGTATAATTTAAAACACATCATGCATACACTCAATCAATGTTAAATATGTACTTACATGAAAGCGTTGATACATGTGTTAGTGCTCTAGGTTCGGGCCATCCTTCCATGAATCCAAGAACTGTGGAACGAGTTCTTGAATATGAAAAATAACTAATCAGATTTACAAAAGTCAGAAAAGTATGACACATATTAGATTAATAATACTATACATAACATGAAAATAAATTGCTACCATATAGCTATTAGACAGAAAATGAATTCGAATTCGAAAGTATAAATTGTTCTTTTATCTGAAAACAAACTGTTAATTCGTGTGTTTGAAACAAACCAAATCATTCCTTTATATAGGTGCACAATAGACAAGACAAAACACGTTGCGACTCTTCATAAAAGGAGTATAGCTGCCCGACGGTTACACATATTGTCAACAATTAACGATTTTATCAGTGGAAAATCTTTAGTATTAACATAATTAAATATCTTAATTGCTACTGATGTCTTATCTTTTTAAGAGCAATTTGTTGTTAATCACACTTGATACTAACGATTTAACTATTATTGCTAGTCACTCGTGATGCTTAATTGCTACCGATGCTTTAGTTCTACTCATAATGTAGTTGCTACGAAGGTCTAGTTGCCACTAGCGATCTCAATTACCATCGGTGATCATGAGTACTATTGGTTTTATTAGATCTCTCCAATCATTAGTTTCATGTAACATTTCATTAGTAAAACAAACCCGAAGCAACATTCAACATATTATTAATCATGAAACATACAAATTTCTCATGCTGGTAGTGTAGCTCGACCTCCATGTGAAACGTTGCCCCTTCAACTCCACCAGCGGCTTGTATTAAAGATCGGATGATATATTTTTACTATTTTAGTGTAGTACAAATTGTAGGCCTTAAACGAATGATAAGATGAGGAGTTAATCTGAAGTAGATTTAGAAATTTTTTTGCATCATGCACCAATTAGCTAGCTAGGTTGTATTAATTTGAAGTTATAGTTTAACAGACTATTACCTTCAACGATACTCGATCACAACACTTTATTTAATGATATCACATTCCAGGAAAACTAGCTAGTCGAAATATATATTAATAAATGTTGCATCGGGATCAAACAGACGAAGAAAACAAAGAGTTTGTATGAAACCTTGGTCAATGCTGCATTGCATAAACATCTACCCAAATCACATCGGGCTAATCACACTTTAATTATTTATTTACAATATTGTATATATTATATGGCGTCAGAGCTTGCTGCGGCGACGCTTGCTCCTTTCTCTCAATATATACCAATATATACATGTGTGTATATATAATTATATGTATTAATTGATTACATGATATATATATATATATATATATATATATATATAATTATATAAACTTGTAGGTAATGTTGAGAGAGATCAAGATGTACAAAAGTCTTCTAAATATAAAATATTATGGGAGGGTGTCACTGGTAGGATATTTCTTTCTCGTTTCTTTTGGTCAACTAGCTTTTGTTTTTGTTTTTCTTTTTTTTTGTTTTTTTATATATAGGCATGCAAAATTAGTGTATCTTTATGTTTAGAATTACTATTATATTTTGGCTGGAATGGTAACGTTATAAATTGTTTTAAAAAGTTAATCAGAAATGTACGTAGCTAACTATTTGGAGATTAAAGAGTAATTTTCAGTTACATATGCAAATAAATAGTTATGACTTATGAATCATAAGAGGTATATATCATATATGTTTTGTAATTATATATATGAATAGCATCATTTATTTTTGTTGTACTATATTTAAACTGTATATTATAAGTATAGATATTAACATATTTCATGTTAATTTGTTTCTGTCATATCATCTTCTTTCTTACACTTGACTAATCATTTTAATAAGTTAATTAGTGTGATTAAAATTAGCTACAACTTAGTTTTTTAAACGAAAATGATTATAGACACATCGAGGCATATCACATATTTACTCATAATTTTATATTGAATAAATTAAAACTGTATGTGAAAAAAAAATTATCTTATCTTTCTCATCCTTTGATTATTTAAACCGGATAGAAGTCGTGGTATAATTGCACGTGAGAACTTTAAATCGAGCAAGGTGGTGGGTGAGTTAGGGCAGTGTTATTCTATTTCAATTCCTTAATGAGTTCGTCACACTAAAAATCATTTTTAATGTTTCGTAGTTTGAATTTGCATTTTTTTTAAAATTCTTTAATGATCTCATCATTTGTAAAAAAAATTCAATGTGTGAAACACAATTAATTAATAATTCATGTAAAACAAATATATGATATAAAAACTGATCGATAAAATTTTAACGAATATGTATTATTAACCAATTCATTACTAGTTTGGAAAAAAAATAATCTAACTCATGGGTGATCATTTGAGTATAGAACCAGTGGCGGAGCTTGAACACTCCCGTAGGGGGGGCGGGGGTGAAATTGTTTCTTTTTAGGGGGGGCGAACTCGAGTTTTATATGAAAATTTACACTACCGGGCAAAAATTTTACACTACCGACGAAAAAAAGAGGAGGGGCGGCCCCCCCTCCTCCCGGTCCCAACTATGCTCCGCCGTTGTATAGAACAAGTAAAGTCCTTGATTCATTTTAAATAACCCTAAGTTTATGTAAGATTAAAATGCCATTTAAAATAATTCTTTAAAATATAAAACATCATACCTCATTACTAAATTCCTATGAACCATATTTTTTAAAGAAGGTTCCTAGAATTTTATACTAGATTATGTGTTTAATTACATATATAGTAAAATTTTCTTTTAAACAAATTTATCTATTAATTACGAATACCTTTTTTCTATTTATATCTACAAAATTCTAGTAGTTGTAGAAGAAAATGTAAAGATGAATTTTTAATCTAAAATTGTTTCTAAAGATATTAATAATTTATATTAGATATTTAGATTACTCGTATAAATTTTAAATGAAATCATGCAATGAAATCATGCAATGAAATTTTATATTAAATATTCTAAAAAATACATTTAATATTAAATTTAATAAAGAATTTACATAAAAAGATTAAAAAATGTTATTTTAGTGTTATAATTCAAAAGATTTAAGTTCTTAATTTTATTATTCAAATGTGTTCAAACTTACCTTCTTTTTATCTTTTCTTTTAAAACTAAAAACACATACTCATTTAATTCTATTTTTTAACCCTTAACTTTACAAGTAATATAATACTATTTACACAACAAATATCATTAGAATAATAAGATAATACTGTTTACACAGAAGATACTAAAGGGTTTTGGTTGTTGAAAGTTATCCACTTAAGTTGTTAGCGCATTTTCACATTGGTTCAAGCTATTGCCTTTAAAATGAATTATTGATAAGACTTTTAAAGGCTATGCTTAGCAGCCGCACGTACAGTTTTAATTTACGTAACTTTTTTGACATTTTTATTGTCTATGCAAACTGCTAAGTAGTAGGAACTGATTATAAAGTTGAAAAACAGAAATGTTTTACTCAATAAAAACGAACCATGAGGCATTTTATGTAACTGGCCAATAAATTAGTAGTCGCCATCTCGCTAGAAGGATATATAGATCAAGAGGGATTCTTAAAAAAAATGGAAAAATCATGTATTGGTCCTTGTAGCATTATTAAACTTTCAGTTAATTACATCAATGCTGTGAAAAGTACGTTTTAGGGACTTAGTTCTTTCTTTTAGAATAATACGTATAGATTATTTGGTTTCGATTATTTGTCATACGTTAACATGTTTAGTCCATAGAGTGTGTAAAATTTAACGTTAAAACTCGTATGACTTGCAAACGAGAGTGCTTTCATCATGATCACTTTAACTATATTAAAGTTATTATTGGAGCCTTTATGTAATTAGTATTCTTTTTAGCTTTTGAGTTAAGTTAACCCTAAAATGTATTTTATTAGTTTGTTTTTCATTGTAACTAGTATTTATGAAGGCACAAAACCATGATTATTTTCATTAATGTATAAAGTATATATAGGTACAGGTGGTTCCTAGTTAATAGGTTGACTAAACAACAAACTTGAGATAAAAACAAGAATGAGATAACAATAATTTAGAATTCAAATATATCCAAAAGTGATGAGTTTGTTGTGGTTATTCGGTTGATGTGGATGAGTTCGAATGAGGCTTGACATTCCCCCGCAAGATGGACGATCGAGAGACTAGTCCAATCTTGGAAATAAGATAATAGAACCGTGGTTTTAGTAAGGGTTTGGTGAGGGCGTCATCAAGTTGGTCATCCCCAGAAATGTGTGTAACCCGTATGGTGCCATCTTGAACCTTTTCACGAACAAAGTGGAAATCTAATGCAAGGTGCATCATTCTTGAATGGAAGACCAGATTGGCGGAGTAGTGAGTGGCACTTAAATTGTCACAATAAATAGTGGGAGTAGCCGTGGATTTGTAGCCAATTTCATATAATAAGGAGATTAACCATTGCATTTCCATAGTAGTACTTGCTATTGCCGAAAATTCAGCTTCTGTTGAGGAGCGAGCGAGAGTGGGCTGTCGTTTGGAGCTCCAAGAGATTGGGTTTGATCCGAGGTATACAATGTATCCCGTTGTACTACGATAACTCGGTTTGTCACCGGCCCAATCAGCATCAGTAAATGCATAAAGTTGTAATGGTGAACCGCGTTTAAAAAGGATGCCATAATGCATCGTACCATGTAAATATTGAAGAAGCTTTTTATAGCAGTCCAATGAACATCATTTGGTTTATGCATGAATTGAGAGAGCTTGTTCACCGTAAAAGAAATATCCGATCTAGTAAACGATAGGTATTGGAGCGCTCCAACAAGTGCTCGGTAGTCGGTAGGTGAGGATAGGGGCTTGCCATCTAGTACCGAGATGGTGGAGGAAGTTAACATTGGAGTGGTGGTCGGTTTACATTGACTCATGTTGGCTTTTGAAAGAATATCGTGAATGTATTTTGTTTGAGAAAGAAAAAGACCATGATGGTGAGGTATTAGTTTGATGCTGAGGAAGTAAGATAAGTCATCTAAATCTTTGAGGGAGAAGCGGGTAGCAATAGAGGAGATGAAAGAGTTTATAAGTGATGAGTTGGGGCCGGTGATAATGATATCATCGACATAAAAAAGGATGAAAATTGGTGAGGAAGTAGTTTTGTTAATGAATAGAGAAGGATCGGAGATGGTTGGTTTAAAATGAACCGAGAGAAGGTAAGATTTAAGTTCTTCATACCAAGCTCGGGAGGCTTGACGAAGGCCATAGATGGCTTTGTTGAGTTTACATACGTGGTGAGTAAAGAAAGGGTCAGCGAAGCCCGGGGGTTGCGTCATGTAAACAGACTCGGTAAGGGTGCCTTGAAGAAAGGCATTGTTTATGTCGAGTTGTCTAAGACACCAATTAGAGGATGTAGCGAGTGAGAGGACTAGATGAAGTGTAGCCGGTTTGACAACTGGACTAAAGGTTTCTACGTAGTCTAACTCGGGGCGTTGGTGAAAACCTTTAGCAACTAAGCGTGCTTTTAGACGATCGACCGAGCCATCAGGTTTGAACTTGGTGCGATATACCCATTTGCAACCGACAAGATTTGGTGCAGTTTCGGGTGGGACTAGAGTCCAAGTTTGATTGCAGTGGAGAGCATCAAACTCGGTTTGCATGGCTTGGCGCCATAATGGTTGTTTAAGTGCTTGATTAATGGTGGATGGTTCGGGAAGAGAGTGTGTGGTGGAGTGGTATAGAACGTAATCGGAATTATGGTATTTTGGGTTTGGTTTCTTATTAGGGCGAGTTTTAAGGGCTGAAAGTTTAATGGAGGAAGATGGGGCTGTAGATTGTGGGATTGTATCAGTGGAAGTGATGGGTGAGGAAGGTGGTGAGATGGAGGAGGTAAATGAGATGGGGATTGGGTCTGTGGGTGTGGTTGTGGCATGAGGAGGAGGAACAGAAGGGGAAGGGGAGGTGTTGTGGTGGTTAGTGAGGGAAGGAGAAGTGTTGTGGGGTGAGGGGATGAAGTAAATAGTTGAGGGGAGCCATGAATCGAGAGTAGGAGGAGATGGTGTAGGGGATTGGACAAGGGATTCATAGGGAAATGTATGTTCAACAAAATGAACATGGCGAGACGTATAGACACGATTTGTGAGTGGATCGAGAAGGTGGTAGGCACTTTGTGAAGCCGAGTAGCCCACAAAGATACACGGTTTAGAACGTGGTTGGAGTTTATGATTGCAATATGGGCGTAGCCATGGGTAAGAACGACATCCAAAAGAATGAAGTTTGGCATAGTTGGGTGTTTGTTGAAAGAGTCGAAAGTATGGGGAATCGTTTTTGAGTATGGAAGTAGGTAAACGATTGATAAGATAGGTGGCGGTGGTGAAGGCAAGTGTCCAAAATTTAAGAGGCATCTTGGCATGAGATAAGAGTGCTAAACCCGTCTCGACTATGTGACGATTACGTCGTTCGGCATAGCCGTTATGTTTAGGCGTGTGGGGAGGAGAAGTAAGGTGAGAAATGCCGCAAGATGAGAGGTGAGGAGATAGTTTGAGGTATTCGCCGCCATTATCGGAGTATAATTGTTGGATTTTTGTGTTGAAAAATGTTTCAACAAGTTTTTGGAAGCGAATAAAGGTGGTGAGTGAATCTGATTTATGTTTGAGGGGATATATCCATTTGTGTAATGGTCAACAAATATTATGTAATATTTAAAATCATCAAAAGATTTAACCGGAGAAGTCCAAATATCAGAAAATAATAATTGTAAAGGTGCTTTTGAAGTAATAGAAGAAGTGTGAAATGGAAGCTTGTGGCTTTTATTTATGCAGCAAGAATTACAATAATCTTGTTTATTAGAAATAAATGGCATGAAAGAAGCAAGACGTTGCAAGACTTTCAAATGTGGGTGTCCAAGACGATGTTGCCAAAATGACGTCATGTTGGTCTTTGAGTGGAAGACTTGAGGTGACTTGCTAGATTGAAGTTCATAAAGGCCACGATTAGCAGTTCCCTGGAGGAGGGGTAAGCGTGTTTGGAGGTCCTTGATAACAAAACAAGAGGAAAAAAATTGGATTAGTATGTTATTGTCAAGACATAAACGAGATATAGAGATTATATTTCGAGAGATAGAAGGAACGCATAAGACATTTTTTAAAATAAGAGGAGTGTTAGAAAAATAAAGAATAATAGTGCCAACATGAGTAATGTTTAGAGACGAACCATCGCCAATGATTAGATCCTCAGTACCATCATAGGGACTATGTAGTGGGAGAGCATTGATGTCATTGGTAACATGATGAGACGCGCCACTGTAGTAGAGCCATGAAAAATCAGAAGCATTGCTTGTGTTGTTGACTGTCATCATGTGTGCTTGTAGCTTGCCCGAAGAAGGTGTGTGGCTATAGGTAGGGAGGGTAATGTTGGGCGGAGCCTTTTTAAAGTTACGGCATGAGGTGAGTGAGTGTCCTTTGGTAAAACACCATTGACACTTCCCAAGAAAGGGTTTGAAAGGGGGCGGGTTTGGTGTAGGTAGTAACCCGGGAGTGTTGTTTGGGGTGCGTGGTGACCATTGTTTGGAAGGAGGGCGGGTATGAGCAGCAAAAGCGGTTACCGGTTGGTGAAGAGATGTAGCCGGCGAGGGTTGTTGGGCAAGGGATAGTTCATGGTTAATCAATTTTTCATGAAGGTCATGAAAAGAGATGGGGTTATCACGGGCATGGACCGCGTCAATGACGGGTTTGTAGCTTTTCTGAGCTAATCCGATTAAAATGATATCTGTAACATCCTCAGTGTCCATCGATTTTCCGAGGATGGCAAGTTCATCGACGAGAACCTTCACAGAATGCATGTAGTCAGTGATGGTTTGACCGGTCTTTTTGGTGGATTGTTTCAAGCGGTGTTTAAGTTGTTTGATGTGACCGCGAGAGGGTGAGGCATAAGTATTGGCCAAAATCTTCCATGCATCGAGGGAAGATTTGGCGTTAGTGATAAGCGGGACTATGGGAGCAGAAAGGCTTCCAACAATGGCACCGAAAAGTAATCAATCTAATTCGGTTAAAATGATATCTGTAACATCCTCAGTGTCCATCGATTTTCCGAGGATGGCAAGTTCATCGACGAGAACCTTCACAGAATGCATGTAGTCAGTGATGGTTTGACCGGTTGTTTTGGTGGATTGTTTCAAGCGGTGTTTAAGTTGTTTGATGTGACCGCGAGAGGGTGAGGCATAGGTATTGGCCAAAATCTTCCATGCATCGAGGGAAGATTTGGCGTTAGTGATGAGCGGGACTATGGGAGCAGAGAGGCTTCCAACAATGGCACCGAAAAGTAATCGATCTTGTCGGAACCAAAGGCTGAAATCAGCATGGGGAGTGGAGGAACCATCTGCATTTTGGGTGGGAGAAGGTGCAAAGTGTGTACCATCTATAAATTTATAGAGATCCAAACCTTGAAGAATGGCTTCAAGTTGCGTTTTCCAACTCAAATAGTTAGTAGAAGTAAGCTTGAGGGAAGAGGGAAAGTGAACCATGGTGATGGCGGGTGGGGTAACAGGGATGGAGATGACGATATTGTTTGTTTCGGAAGTCATTTTGGCAGGCTTAATGGAAGAAAAAATTCGTTCTGGCTGATACCATATGAAGGCACAAAACCATGATTATTTTCATTAATGTATAAAGTATATATAGGTACAGGTGGTTCCTAGTTAATAGGTTGACTAAACAACAAACTTGAGATAAATACAAGAATGAGATAACAATAATTTAGAATTCAAATATATCCAAAAGTGATGAGTTTGTTGTGGTTATTCGGTTGATGTGGATGAGTTCGAATGAGGCTTGACAGTATTTACACCTCTGTCTTGTGACGTGCCTTAAGATTGTTAAAAATAATTGGGTTGAAACATTGTCTGTGTATTAACATGTTGAAGGTTGGCGCTGATAGCATTCCTAATTTTATATGAGAAAAACAAAATCTTGACCGTTGTTGATAACATCCAAAATTTATATAAAAAACAAAAACGCTAAAAATGCATTCTTGAATGATGATCTTTATGAAGAGATCTCAAGACTCCTCCCATGGGTATTACATATAGCATCGTGAACTTAGAAGCTCTATTTGGTATTAAACAAACCCACATGCTTCGTTTTAAAATTTCTCCATGATGATTAATTATTTTGGTTTTCTTCCAAGTAATAATCATTTAACATTATTTTATAGACTTACGAGTGCAAAATAGATTCTCTTAGCCTTATATGCGGATGATATGATAATTACTAGCGACGACTATAATGGCATTGAGTCCTGAAAGCGAGATTTCACTCATTGTTTTGCCATGAAAGATTTGATTTGTTGCGTTTTTTTAAGGTACTGGAGTTGTTCGATCTAAAAAAGGGTATTTTCTATCTAAGGCAATATTTTCAGAGAAAATACGTATCTGAATTGTTTAGAATTGCATGGCTTTCAACCGATAGAACTATAGGCACACCTCTTGAAAGTAGTGCATGGTATTCTCCTATTGTTGGTGATCCTTTATTAGATCCGAGCCTATAGAGTACCATTCTAGCTATAGGTAGTTTGGTGAATCCTACAGTCGCTCTATCGGTCATAACTTATGCAGTTCTTGTGATTAGCTAGTTTGTTAATACTTTTACAACTATTCATTAAGAAGATGATTTTTGTATCTTGACATATCTTTGTACACTAAGTTTTAGCTGATGTTTGTTTTTGCAGAGGTAAAATGTCTGCAGTATGCGAACCACATCTGCAGACATCTGTAACAGAAGAGGTGAACCAATCATCTGCAGTCTGCAAGAAGAAAACTGTATGTTTTTTAACTTCTGCAGACTGCTGAAATAAACAGAAACTTAAATAAACTAATATTCAAAACTAAAAAGATTTTTCCAGCACTGAAATTTTAATAATAGTCATACAAAAGTGAAATAATATTCATAAAACCACAATAACATTTTTGAATCATCTATTCCATAGTTTGCATTAACTGCTCGGCAATATCATCTCGTAATTTATTCATGTATTCCTGATCCGATGCAGTACCATGTGCTTCAACCTCATCATCATCAACATCATCGTGCACATGACTATTGTGTAATGTCACATTGGGTTGATCGTATTGTGTAAAGAACTCATCAGTCAAACCTTCTTTTCTTATTAAATTATGTAGCGCAAAACATGAAATAGTAATATTCCTTTGTGTAATCAACAGAAATGGTGCCATCCTATTCAATATAGGAAATCGTGCTTTCAAGACACCAAAAGCACGTTCAATGACGTTTCGGAGCTTTGCATGTGCATGGTTAAATTTTTCTTTATTTGTCAATGCATGTCTTCTACGAAAATCTCCGAGCCAATACCTCACATTACGATATGGACCCATAAATCCTCGTATGTGTGCATACGCAGCATCACAAAGATAATATTTATCCATATAGATATGCAATTAATTAGAATTAAAAACTAAAAGTGAAATACTTAACAAACCATAAGCATACCTGGTGGTGGAAACGGGAATGGTGCATCTAGATCTCATAATGCCTTTGATAATATTCTAGAATCATGCGCTATCCCTTCCCAACCGGCCACAATGAAAGTAAAAATCATGTATATAAATCTTGTTTATTTGCAGGGACAATTGCATGCACCAAAGTTCCATCGAGTGCACCAACTGCTCCTTTAAAAATCTTTCGTAGTCTCTTGTTATGTCCCGGAATGTTTGGCCTCGGATTAAAAGATGTTGGTACTATCATATCTATGGCGATGAAAATCATCATTTTATCTAAAACTTCATAAAAACATTTATGAATTGTTTGCTTTGAATGTTGAAATCTACATTTGATTACAACGTAACGTTGATTATGACCGATTATCATAAAAAACATAGCCATCTTCTCCTCAACCGAAATATGTTTACTATCCTTTAACGAATAATTTATTCTAAAATGTGCACATAACCGGACAAAGGATTCACGAGACATACGTAGCATTTCAATGCATTGTTTGGGATTCCCTTGCAATAACTCTAAAGTGTATGCATGTCCCGTCATAGCAGAATCATTGTCTCGTATTCGTTTCAAACCTCTCTTCCAAAAGAACCGGACATACAAGTAAATAAGAATTAGTAGGAGTAATTTCTTATTATAATCCATTATGATCCTGTATTAATAAAACATAAACAACCATTAAACAAAAGCAAACATTAAACATAAACAACCATAAACAAAAGCAACCATTAAACATAAGTAGCCAAAAGCATGTAATATTTGCAACAAAACAAAAAAGCATATAATGTTTGCAACATATCCAAATAAACATAATAATCTTCTTCACTACTTTATAAGTCCTAAACTTTTAGCCGTCATCGCTATCCACCCTCTTAATACCTCTGGAATATCTGGCACTGCCATCCATGCCTCTCTAATATCTGAGGACACACCAAAAATATGAAAAGCAGCTAGGAATAGAGGATCTACCGGGTCTAACCCAACCAACTTTAACTTATCAGATGATTCAAGAACTATTGGTCCTTCTTTGCCTTTAATAAAATACTATAAGGCCTTTTGCATATCAAGTGCTAAATCATCAGCAGTGATACATGTTGGTTTTGAGGTTTTTGCCTTTTTCTTTGGATTAGGCTCTAGCGTATGCTCGGGCGTAGGCTCGGGCTCAGAAGTATGTTCAGTAGTAGGCTCAGAGGCTTGATAAGAAGTATGCTCAGAAGCATCATCTTCTATGTCATGAATAGTGTTTGTAATCAAAAGTGGTTTGTGACAAGAAGATGATCCAACCACTGATGTTGTTTGGGTTGAAGTCCACTTGCAATTCCTATTGGCAGTATTACCATCAAACAATTCTGACTTTCTAGAAAAAACAATGGGACTGTTTTTAATGATGCAGCCTTCGGGTGCCCCTAAACCCAAAGTAAAAAGATATTATCAAATTTTGTTTTATAAGTATATTAAAAAAATTATATATATGAGCATACCTTTTTAAATTCTTCCCATTTTTCGTTCGTTAAGCTAAAAGTATCTGTTTGAGCATTGTATATGTTGCTAGTTTTGTTTTTTAAATATGCCCATCCTATGTATTTGGCTTTAAAATTATTGTAGGCATTTTTCATTTGTTTCTGAGTCAAATCCAACCCAAAATTTTCCTTAAGAACTTTCCCCAACTTATTCCACGAGTCTTTGTGTAAACTCAATCCTTTTCTACCCACATTGTTTATCTCTTCAATGCAAGTCTCTAATAAGCATTCAAGTTGCTCATTTGATCATTGTTGTTTCTCTCCTATTTCTATTAATCAACAAACAAGCAACAAACATAATCAATACTATCCAAATCACAAACCAAACCATATCAAAAGCTACAACAAATATACAATTTACAACAAATAAAACTATTCAAATCACAAACATAATCAATACACAAAGAAAACCTAATCATGAACTATATACAACCTAACCAAAGACACAAACCAAGCAAAATCACAAACCAACATATACTAGTTTCATCAAACCTAAATCAAACAAACCAACATATACTAGTTTCATAAAACCTAAATCAAACAAACCAACATATAACTAGTTTCATCAAACCTAAATCAAACAAACCAACATATACTAGTTTCATCAAACCTAAATCAAACAAACCAACATATAACTAGTTTCATAAAACCTAAATCAAACAAACCAACATATAACTAGTTTCATAAAACCTAAATCAAACAAACCAACATATAACTAGTTTCATAAAAACTAAATTAAACAAACCAACATATACTACTAAGCATAAACAAAACCAAAACAAAAACCTAACCAAATCAAAAACCTAAATCACAAACCAACATAACTAGTTTACAAGAAATCATTCAACCTAAATCACCCAAATCAAATATCATACAAAAGAAAACCACAAAAATAACCAAAATTACAAAAAAAGGTGGACCAAAAAGAACATACCTGATGAAAAGGTGGGCGACGGTGGCGCAAATGGTGGGGCGACGGTGGCGCAAGGTGGGGCGACGGTGGCTCAAGGTGTGCGACGGTTCTGCAGCCAAGAAGAGGGAATGTGTAGGGTTTTGTTGGAAGAGGTTAAGAAGAGGCAAAAAGACTTTATTCTAAGTCTGTTTCAAAAAGAGGTCCTGCATACCTTTTTTAATAAAACCTCTTCCAAAAAACAAATAATCTGCACAACCCAACGTCTGCCCGCGGTCTGCGCGGCGCCGACAAAAATAGTCTGGAAGACCTTTTTGGAAAAAACAAACAGCCCCTTAGTGTCTCTTGTTTCCTTTGACGTCTTCTCTAGAGTTGCACACCTATATATGGTTTTGCTTAATAGGATAGTTATCCTAATGATTGCCAATCCACCACTAGTTTATGTATTCCTTGAAGATTTATTAATATCATGAAAAAGAAAGAAACAGAAGTTGTCCCTTGATTTTCTATTGAGGTTAAGTATCATGCTATGTTTATGACCACGTATGAGATTGCTTGGTTGCTTTGGCTTCTTGCACTTATAGGGGTTAGTAATTATCACCCTACGCCATTACATTGTGACAACAAAAGTGCCATTACATTGTGACAACAAAAGTGCGACGTAGAATGGAAAATATTCTATTTCGCCCAACGAAGTGTGGGCTCACCTGCTAGTTCAATTTTATTTCTTTTAGAACTACTCTTACTCTATTCTTATTAAAAACCAATATATACACTTTACACGATTTGAATTTATGATTTTTTAAATAAAAAGTACACATCTTACCACCAGAATATATCTATGGGAATACTTTAAATTCAATTGATAAAATAAAACAAATCAACCAAAAATTAAGTGAAACATATATCTTCATATAAAAGTTATTGATATTATATTTATTTTATTAAATTATATCTAAAAATTTAAGTTAGAGAAAGAAAACATAATTTAGTTTTCATTGTATAGAAGTACACTAAAAGGCGACCCGTGAAAAATTTTATGTGAATAGTTAGTGCTATTTAATATGATACCAGAATTATTTCTGTTTTTTAAAACGAGAAAAACTCTTAAATTAAAAAATTATAATAAGTAATCTATCATTAATTTGTTTAATTAATGTTTGAGATTAAATTATAGAGAAAAAGTTTGTTAGATAGATACTTAATTAAAGCATAACCACTTTTGTTGATATTTTTAAAGTTTTCATATTTTTTTAAACATTGATAACTTTTATATACGACATCACTTTGTTATAAAAATTAAACTATAAAAATGAGCGTTTTTTTATCTTTAAAATGAGTATAATATCCTTATATAAAAAGATAATATTTTTTTAACGTTTTTAAGCTCATATGATTTCTACTCGTCATTGTGTTTTTAATAAAGTTAATTGTGTTTTTTGTAACTTATTATATTTTTTTATAAGTGATGAATTATAAAAAGGTATAGTTGTGAAATAACACTGTTGTGTGTTTCTAGTATTTAAAACATAATAACAAATTAACAAGTAATTAATCTAATATATTACAAACAATGACAAAATAACACAAATGATATTAAACATAAAACAAAAACATTGTTTTTTTTATCTTTATTGTGTTATTTTGAACACTTTGAATTTAAAAAAAATACACTTATTAAATAATATGATTTTGTACTTATAATTATAAAACACAATAATAGTTAACAACAAATTCATATAATCTATAACAAATAATGACAAAATAACATATTGTGTTATATTGAACATAATAAATTTTAAAAAATATATTGGTGAAACACTTCTAATTGTAAAACGTAATGATATATAGCAAGTTTATATAATTTATAAAAAAAGCAATGATTAAAATAACACATTGTGTTATTTTGAATACTATTACTTTTAAAATATACATTTGTGAAATAATATAATTGTGTGTTTGTAATTGTAAAACATAATGATATATAAGAAGTTTATATACACTATAAAAACAATAACAAAAATAGTATAAAATGATCTAAAACGTAAAATACAATAATGAATACGTATAACAAATCATGAAAATATATAATACAATAAATTGATATTTGACACAATGAATGAATTAGACACAATGAGCTGATGTATTTGATACAATAACCAAAATACCCTCCTTTAAAACAATAAAATGATCGTGTAAGGGTTTATTTTAAAGGCTGATGTTAACCAAAGATCTCTAAACATGCACAGAAGTACAAGCAAGTTACCTCAGAAGATTTGACCATGCTCAAAGTTGAAATTATCTAAGTGTTAAATATTCCGAAGCCAAAGACAGAAATGTTCCGAAGGCAAAAGTGAAGTCTTCCGAAGCCTGAAGACAAAGTCTTCCGAAGCCTGAAGACAAAGTCTTCCGAAGCTAAAGACAGATTTCTTCCAAAGACAGAGAAGACACAATTATTCTGTGACATACTTCGACAAAAGCATATATACTTTCCGCTACCACTCTGATGACTCACCAACTTATATAAGTTCGTGATTACCTTTTTGTTTTTGTCAAGTGTTAAGTATGGTGTCCATGTTTGTAACTTTCTACTCTTGTACTTTTATAATACTTTAGGATGTAAGCTATGACAAGTCATAATCACATATCATAAGGCAATCTGCATTTTGACTTTATATTTTGTTGTCTAAATTAGTGTTTAGCTGGCTTTCAAAGTATAGCCGGCTGTAAGATGTAGTATGAAATATCTTATAAATCAGTCTAAGGACTAAGCTTTGTAATTCTACCCCTTAATTGATCCTACAGACCGTTAAGCCCATAATTTTTTTTAAACTTTTTAGATTAAATAGCTTTTTTACTATAATCCTACCCTATATATCAAGCATAATTTTTTTTTCAGATCGACATATATATTATATATATTATACTAATTAGCAACTTTTTTGTGCATCATAGTTTACCTTTTAGTTTTAGTGGGCTTTACCCACCTTTAAGTTTTTTTTTATGTTTAATTTTTTACTTTTAATGCAATACTTTTTTATTTTTTATAACTTAATCCCTATAATTATTCTTTTTCAACTTTGGTCCTTATACTTTTTATCTTTTACAAAATTTTCACTTTGCATTTCGGCCTATATTTTACGAACTAAGACGCCGCGACGTGCTAGTCCAGTTTAACGTTTTTTACTCTTATTGTTTCCCCGTTTAATGGCCCCATCACAAGCGCAAGTCCTACATTGACTTAGTTATTGTTTTTAATATTTTATGTTTCAACTGTGTTGTTCAGCGTTTTTATGTCTACTTTACGTTCGGTTTTCCTTTTTCGTTTTTATTTAATTTTAATACGAGTTTTACGGTGTTTGTAGTCACTAACGATGGTGTGACATTGGTGTTATTTGATATGGTTTTACGCCTCACGCCGCAACGCGGAGGGCCTTAATACTAGTTAAACCTAATTACTCTCTTATTAAAAATATTATCATTTCTAAAAATATTTTTGCGAATGAACAAAATAAACTTCATTAAGTAAACCAAATGGATCACTGAATGTAATAGATATGTATTTAAGGAGTGCATTTGTTTATGTAATATTTTTTTTTTGTTAAACAGTCATATTTATGAAAATATAAATACTATGCTTTATGTAGAATTGCAATCGAGTATAAGTTTTTACATGTATACTTGATGATCTGAGTCTAGCTAGTGAAATTTTTGTTACTTGATCTTATTATATATATTAACTAGTTTTATTAAACCTGTGTATTACACGAGTTGAATAAATTAAATATTAAATATAATAAATATTATTAATTATAAATTAATATTTTAAGATAACATATAACTGAAATTACATATTAGTAAGGATTATAAGTAATAAAACAATGATATCAGCTTTTTAAAACCTTTTTCTCAAAAAAAAATTAAAAATTTTGTTTAAAAAAAACTACATTAGACAATGTCATTTCTAAAATTTTGCTTATTATAACTCACATTTTTAATTAATTTTGGTTTATAAAAAATTTAACACCAATTTAAAATATTTCATATTTTTAAAAAAGTTTGACGTATTAGAAAAATGTCTTACTTTATAAATTTTTTTTTCTTTAGCAATAACATTAATTAAATGATCTATTTTTTAATTTATAAAAAAACTATTTTTAATCTAAAAAATGTTAAATAATATTATTAGTAATAATGGTAATTATTTAATAGGAGAGAGAATCGAGAAAATTTTGGTGTGTATGAATGTGATGCTGCCACGTGTCCCCCTAGATACTCTTTTATTAAAGTAAGAAGATGCGCAAATGAATATAAATATTTTAATAAAACCTTCATTGATTCCCGATAAACTATAAATTATTTATATTATATTTTACGGAAACATATGTTACCGACATATAAGATTTTGTTAACAAAACTAGATTTCATATGCAACGTAATTTTATTAATTATAAGCGTTAAATGTGTTTTCAAACTTGTAAATTTACTTTTATAGAAATACATGATCATTAGATATCACTAATCCAAATTAATGCTATTAATCTAAATGAATGACTCATAAAAGTATAAGTGGTGATCAAAATCTTTATTGGAAAAAAGAATGAATGTGACAAGTGTCTCCCAAATTACTTCCAAGTTACTATTTGTAATCTAAAAACCAATTAAAATTATTTAATCTTTATAAATTTAGGTAATTATTTAAAAGAGAGAGATGCGTGAAAAACAAACTTAAGGAGATTAAGAATGTGACAAGTGTCTCTCAAGTTACTCTTTGAGTATTATATATAGATTAACTATGTTAATACCCTATGTATTACACGGGTTGAATAAATAAAATATTAATAGTTATTAATAAAAATTAATGAATCATAAAACGATCTTTTGATATAACATATGATTGATATTACGTACAAGTGATAAAAGAACAATATCATTTTTTAAGTTTTTGTTAATTTTTTTTTGTTTTTCTCAAAAATAGTTGGTTTTTAAATAAACTGTTAAAAAAACCATTTTTTAAAAAAAGAGCCATTTTTAATAATTTCTTTACACTTTGAATTTTAATTATTTTTGTTTCATAAGAATTTTATTTTTTAGAAAACACAGGTTTTGAAATACATTGTTTTTTTAATTTTGATATTTTTTTAAAAAAATTTCTTATTTTATAAATGTTATTTTTTTAAAAATTACATTCGTAAAAAGATCTCTTTTTTAATTTAATAAAAAAATTGATATGAAAAAGAATTAAATAAAATCATTAGTAGTTAATGTGATATTTATTAGGAGAAAAAAAAAGAAAAATAAAATTAGGTGGTCTAGAATTATACCATGTGGCTCCAAATTTTTTTTTATTAGTATAGATAGATATTTACTTTAGAAAGATAATTTAACTTAATTTCTTATTATAATTCCCCTATAATCACTCACTATCTCTCCTTAAATAGTTTCACAAACTCTTTTATTTCTTAATTGGCGAAACCCTTAACGTGTAACCATAACCATTGCATCACCGGCTCTATTTACTTCAAACACAACCTCCGCTCACCGTTCCCATGTCAATGTTTGAGTAAAATAAAATTAAAGTTAGAAGTATTTGTAAGTATTTTCTGTATTAAAATTAATTCCAATCAATAAATAAAAGTTAAAATTATTAAAATCATATAACCTTAAAATCTTTATGTTTGATGTTGCTATGCTTGGCGGCACACAAGAATCCATTATTGTCATATAAGTCAATTCTTTAAACAAACTCATGCATATCATACTTCTACACTTCTATTATTAAATATTTGAAATTTCTTTATTTTGTTAAAAAGCTGTCATCTTGAGTCATAAAAATAAAAGTAACTCTTTTTTGCTAGAATATTGAAGCTTTTTATTATTTTGGTTTCGAAACTTCGAAGTAAAGAGTTAAATTGATTACGTGCATGTTTTTTTCTTTATTTGTTAGATTTCTCGTTTCTTGCTTAGTCGATTACTTATTTAATTATGAGTTCATAAGTTTAATTTACCTTGTGATTAATAGATTATTATAGATTCATGTGTTATGATTTTGTTCAAATCAACAATAGATATCAAGGATTGTTCGAAGCAACCAAATTATTAGACTAGACGTAGAGGAAGTCGTGTGGGGCGTCAAAGTTGTTGAATTGGAAACAAATGGGTGTTAAACTCACTACATCTTAGTTAAAGGGGGCACCAAACTAGATATCATCAAGCCATTAATTAACGGACATTAAAGGTTGATATAATCATGATTTTGATCATATGGGGATCTTCCACACCCTTTCAATGGCTATTTATTAAAAATTATAGTAATAATACACGCACACACATACTTACACAACTTTTAAAGCATTTTCAACCATATTCTCTCATAATTCACTCTAACATTCTCTTATATTTTATAAAAACTGGATCAACTATGCAACGATTTATCTTCTTGGGATGTGGATGAGTCGGTAATTATCGAAGTTGTTCGAGTGGGTGTAAAACTATTAGTAGAGCATGGCCAAACATGACGACTAGGATCGTGCTAAATATCGTGCCAATGAGTAGTCGTTTTCTTAATGTTCTAGTATCCTTTTCTAATTTCAAGTATCATTTTTTATTCATATGTTCTAGTAACTTTTAAAATTATTATGTTTATTGAATATTAGATAAAAGGCTTAATTTAAAAAGGCTTTAGTGAATTCAATGTTGCCTACCTTACATCTAGGTAACATTTTAACTAAATAATTAGTTAAAATCACATACATATAAACTTAAATTGATAAATCTTTTTACCTTTTCGAGAAATAGACTACTTCTGTTGGCAAGGCTATCACAAACAAATAATACAAAACACTTAATATTTGTAAGTTGTAATGATGGAATTTAGAAAAAGCCTGAACTTTTAGTTCGTTTTGCGCTATCTAAAGGATTTAACTGCCCTTGTGTTGCATGAACATGCTTGATATGGTTTAATGTCTTTTTATATGAAAACTAATATTGTTTAAGATAGATTTTAAACACATAAAACTATAACCATTAATTGCGTGCCAAAATAACCATAGTATAATTTATAATAACCATAGTATAATTTATAATAACCATACCCCACAACTTATATGTTAATATAACCAACCTTGAATGTCAATCAATCTAAACCTATTTTTCTACAAGTAAAATATACTTTGGGAAAATATGGAGGACCCAATGAAAGTCAAAACTTAGATGCGTCCTTGTGTGTCTAAGAATACCTCCCTTGAGACGGGGGAATTGACTTTGGTGTCTCAAAAGCAGCATTCTAGAGAGAGAAAGATTAATAGAGATATAATAGAATTTGACAAGTTCCCATTGGTGTGATTAACTATGGGAAGAGATGAAGTAGATGCTACACAAGTAATGGAGATTGATTTGACTCTCAAGCTTGATGCTCAAGATCAAGAACAACCTGTTAAAGATTCACCAAAATCAGATCATCATGTTGAAGATGGTGCTCATGATGATGATGATAGAAAAGTAGAATCACCTGAACATGAAGTACAAGTGTCAGAACATGATGTACAAACTACCACCAATCCAACTGAGGCACCAGAAAGAGAAGACCTTGATAATCATCATCAAGAAAAGGTACAAGCTTTCAAAAACCTAAATATGCAGACTTACCCTTGTTTTATTATCATTTTAGATCGCGAAATTCATCGATGATAAACTAATATTTTGTGTGTTTTTATGCAAGTTATCGGTGTTACAGATGGAGATGAATCGGATGAAAGAGGAGAACAAGGTGTTGAGAGAAGTAGTAGAGCAAACCATGAAAGATTACTATGATCTACAAATGAAATTTTCGGTTATTCAACAATCTTCTAATCGAATCAAGGTGTGTTAATATTGATACTGGTAATTACCACATCATATTATCTTAAAAGGGTTTTCATATTTCTATATGGATATAATTATATTGTGTGAAAGCCATATATACAGGATCCAAAAGAGTTTCTATCTCTTAATGGACATGAAGGAAATCAAGAAACCAAGAAAAGTAGCCCAAGATCTCCGCGAGAAAGCGAAAACGAGGATTTAGGTTTATCCTTGAGGATTCAAAGCAATACCACAACCACCCCACATGCTAAAGATCATTATGAAGTGAATCATAAGGATTTATCGGAGAGCAAAACAAGGTTTTCTCCTATGCAACAAAACAATTTGATCAATTCGGGCACTTTCGGTGGTGACAATCGAGCTATGAATATTGCTAGTGATCAGATCGCGTCGTTGCCAAACCGAAAAGCTAGGGTTTCAGTAAGGGCAAGATGTGAAGCTGCAACTGTAAGTTTGAATCACATGTATCTTGAACTTTCTTAACTTTTAGTGTACAATTCATTGCATCTAAATAAATTTAATTTTCGAAATATCATTGAACTAGCTTTTTTATTCATTAGAAAAAAACTATTGTTCTTGTTAAATTATGACAGATGAATGATTTTAAGCAAATTCATTTTAATTATAATGGTTTATTTTTTGTATTTACAAATTAAGATTTCTCCAAATTGCTTATTCTGGAAACTGTAGCTACACATTTATAAGAAACAATTAATCTTGCAGTGAAAATTAAGTTGAATAATGAATATTGTACTGTGTAATAAATAATAATCAATGACTCTATCTCTTGAATGTGAATTTTACGATCTAATTAGTGCTATGTTTTTATAGATGAATGACGGATGCCAATGGAGAAAATATGGACAAAAGATCGCAAAGGGAAATCCTTGCCCTCGAGCATACTATCGTTGTACTGTCGCTCCTGGTTGTCCCGTTAGAAAACAGGTTTGTCACAACTACCCGCGTGTGTTTTATCACTAGCCTTTTGTTTTCCCTAATCAAAACTTATAACATATAATGAACACATATATTTCAAGACTAGCTAGCTTTATCACATGGTTAATTAATTCCTTGTGTTACATGTGTAACCATATAGGTGCAAAGATGTTTAGAGGATATGTCGATACTAATCACGACGTATGAGGGGAATCACAACCATCCACTACCCGTAGGCGCCACTGCAATGGCTTCAACAACATCAGCAGCCGCGGGATCTTTCATGCTACTAGATTCAAACAATCCTCTTTCATCGGAACAAGGAGCCATGAACCACTCACCTTTGATTAATTACTACATGTCTTCAGGCTCTATGAACCCTAATTCTTCTCCATATTCATCAACACATGCTAGACCAATGAACCCTAATGATCCTTCAAAAGGCATTGTCTTTGATCTTATTAACAATCCCATAAATCCCCATCATATCCCAATTTCAAACATCTCTCCTCAATTAGGATTTCCTTGGATGTCTAACAAGTTCCCTAATGGAAGCCATCTATTAGGGTCAAAGCAAGGAGATGGGATTAGTGGGATTCAAGAAGTTGGTAAGGATAACAATAACAATAATAATAACAATAAGTCAGTTCTGGCTGAGAACATGAGTGCTATTGCTTCACATCCTGATTTTAGAGTTGCGGTAGCAGCTGCAATCACTTCCATTATTAATAAAGAGACTCAAATAGCTAATAACATTCATGGCGATGGTCCCAAGGATCTGGAGAGTGGTGGTAGTAGCTCCGGTGGCAAAACATGGGTTCTCGAATCTCTTTCTAGAAGCGGTTAGCTTCGTCTTAAAATCTTGTCGATAATCGGATTATGAAGAGTTTATTCGTAAGTTTTAGCTTGTTTAATACTAATTGTTGTATTTGAATTTGTAATTTAAGTGGGAAAGGGTGATCATAAACGATAACCGAATGCATATTTGACAGCAAACATATTATATACATGTTATAAATCATATTTTTATGTTATATAATTGTTTTATATGATATTTAATTAACAGGAAATTTATGAAGCTTTATTTATTTATGCCTTTAAATAGTGTTTAATTTATCTTGTCTATCAAGGATTGGGTAGTTCTATGCATGTGAGCTCTTCAATGCTGTAACTGATCAAGAACCAAATAATAGACTACTTTAAGTTCACTAGTCATTAATGAAGTACATGTAGTGCATTAATATTGTAACCATAGGACAATAAACGAAATTGATTTTTTGATCTTAAAAAAAACACACACGTAAATAACACATATGTATGGAAATGATCCCTAAAAGTCTGTTTTATCTCACTTTCTATCATGTTGATTACTTAATGAATGAGATTACAGTATAGAAAAATTGAGGACTCAAAGGATACTTTTGCAATAATCATTTTTACTACGTTTTACAAGTTTTCAACTTTTTTAGATATTTAAAATTTTTTTGTGTGATATTATTTTTAGAAAAAAGTTATCCTATAAAATTATTTTTTTTAATATAAGTATGCTATTTCTGTATAAAATGAAAAATCAAAAGGAAAATTAAAAACTATGTTGTATTTTTGTTTGGTACCGTTGTGCTAAGTTTCTATCTTGTATTGTTGTGTTGTATTTCTATTAGGGCTGGCAATTTCTGACACGAACCTGTTAACACGACACGACACGAAGTTAACAGGTTTCGTGTTTGAGCTTAACAGGTTTCGTGTCGTTAACAGGTCGACACGTTAAAGACACGATAAAAATCGTGTCTTAACAGATCAAACACCTGTTAACCTGTTAACGCACATGTTAAGACCTGTTTATATTTTTAGCTTATTAAAATAGTTAATATATATATTTATGATATATGTCATTAATTTTCATGTTTAATTTAAAAACCTTATCCTTTGCCCAGCCACTTCAACCAAATACGACTATCACAGTACCGCCGACAGAGTCTCCTGCCTCCGTCTGAGCCCTCTTCGTACTCCGTATATTACCTTATTAAACTATGTTATTGGTTAAAATAGACTTTTTTATTGACTTTTGTTTCAAAAATGTCAAGGATTATCATATTAAAGATTATGTTATATTCAGAATTTTGATGGATTTCAGTCAATTTTTGTTTCAATAAACGTGTGATTTTTATCGTGTCTCTTAACAGGTCTTATCGTGTAACCTGTTTCTAAACAGGTTCGTGTTCGTGTCTGAAAAAATAACACGATTAGTTATCGTGTCGTGTTCGTGTCTTCACTTATCATGTTCGTGTCTTATCGTGTCGTGTCTGATTTGTTATGCCAGCCCTAATTTTTATGTTGTATTTTCTTTTGGCTACATATTAAAGAACACAATCCCTGAATATACTTGGGAACAATAGAATCGACCTTAAAGTAAATTATTTCATTCTGTGTTTGTTTTAGAGTGTAATAAGGAGAACATACTACTACAGACACATATCAGTGATAAAACAAACATCCTAAAATGTTTCATACTAGAATGAATGCATAATATAAGGAACACAAAGAGAAATACGAAGAATAAGCAAAACATTAATCAACAATCATTGAAAATAATAAGAGTGGTTTTAGAATTAATACATATAGAATTTTAGAGAAATGAGAAGATAGAGATGTAGGGATCTAAAGAGAGAGCTATGTGAGGTGAAGAGCGGCAGCTACGCACAATAGTTCTAGAATAAGGATACGTTGTTGTATCACCTCCTTCTCGTTTTTATTTTATTCTATTCTATTTATTTTTTAATTTCTGTTTAGCGCCAGGAAGAAAGAATATTAGGATGTGTTTGATATAGAGAAAATAAAAGTAATCAAATGCCCTTTAACTAAATTTTAAATATTGTCGCATATCAACTCTACCATCTTCAAAGTTCCCAAGCCAAAACATACCTTTTTTTATTTAATACATTATACACACAAACACATATAAAATCTAAAATTCACATGTGACAAAAGTTCAATTAGAGATAGAAGCACCTTAGCTAGCTAGCTAGATACTTTTAGTTTACAATTTCATAGCTTCTCGTGTTAACAAATTATGGTTACTCGATTGATGTAAAAGTGATATTAATTATTAAACCTAGTATACGATTTGTTTTTCATATCTTATTTGAGGGGACCTGTCTCATAACCTAATTATAAGAAACCTACGATAAACAACTTGTACATTGCATAGGTGGCAATGCATCAACATTATTGGCTCTTCAGAGTTCAGAGAAACATGTATAAATGTAAATTCGTTATTTCCTAGGTTTTTATTGAAAGTATAACACATTTGATCTTAGATTATGCAACCTCCTGTATTATGAATCATTCATAAAACCAATGAATCCCTTAGGCAATATTTTAATCTTTATGTTTGTGACTTGGTAAATGGTAAGGATTTTTCTTAAATAAACTAATTTAAATTGTTTCAGATCAATTACCTTATTAATTAGTTACAAATTTATAGAATGTTAAATGTATTATTGGGTGTTAACAAGTTATATTAGAAGTCTCTAATTGTACTTATAAAATGATTCATATCTTATCACTTCTGAATGTTATGTTTGAATTAAAAATTCTTAAAATAGAATTATTAAATTACAAGCATTAATGTAGCATAACAAATTTTATATTACTTCAATTCATTACTGGAGTTTTTTCCCTAAAAGAGTGTAGATGAAAAACTTATTTACCAATTTGGTGTAGTTTGAAAAATATTTACTAATATAGTGTTTTCTTAACATTTATTGTTTCTCACTTCTATTCTTATTGGATACTTTACAAAAGACTTCTTATAATGTTTTCTTTTTTAATATTTCAAAGATGATTTCTTTAAAATTTTAAGAAAAGTTTTTTAAATAGACCATGTTCCAGAAATATATTTCAATGTCTTTTGAAATGTTTTATAAAATCATTTTTTTATATTGTTTAACCATGGTGTTAAAGTAGAAACGTTTATGTGAAATATTTTCAAAAGAAATGGTTTAATTGAATATACGTGGGTTAAAAGATGCCAAAAAATTTGTAATACTTAAATTTTTGTACTTGATAATTCATATAAATTGTATCATATTTTTTCGAACGGTAAATGTACGAATCTATTTCGAAAAATAAATGTTATCTTAATTGGGCTCAACTATTTGTTTTTCAGCCGGAACAGCACCCCAACCCTCCTAAATGAAACTTATGGGTGAGAAAATCATCTGACTTAACTCTGAGCATTTTGCTTAAATTAAGATTTGAACCATAAGCTCACAATATTTACATATTTACATGTCTTCATATAAGATAATATCATTTAGGATTTTGTTTACGTTAAAAACTAAAAGTTTTCCACCCCATCTTTTTGATTTATATTTAACTAACCATTTTAGATATTCAATAAAAATATTTAAAAAGATATTCAACTTGAAACGAGTCTTCATTTCAAGAAACCCAATTTTATTTTATTTTTATATCACTATTAAACTTTTTACAAAAAAATAGTTTTTTACTTCAAAGATTTAGCTAGATGACAAAAACGAAATTTCATGTTTTGGTCGTAAATTAATCTATAAGACCTCAGGTTAAAAAAAAACAGTCAAGCAAGTTAAATGAATTAACCTATAAGCAACATATTATATAAAAAAGTTTATGTCTTTTACAATGGTTAAACATTCCAAAAAATCATTATTATATAACGTTTTAAAAGAAATAAAAAAATGTTTCTAAAAAAAACTATTTAAAAAACTCTCTAAAAGTTAAAGAAATCATCTTTGAAAGAATCTAAAAACATTTAAAATAAATTATGTAAAGTATCCAATGAGAACAAAAGTGAGAAACAAGAAAGATTAAAAAAACACTATAATGGTAGATATTTTTTAAATTACACCAAATTGGTAAATAACTTTTTCACCAACACCATTTTGGTAAAAAGCTCTTCATTACTGTATTAAATTTTATATTAGTTCATTACAAGCAGTGATGATTTTGTATTCAAGATCGCAAAATACAGACGAGAAATGCAATTGGCCCTTTTCGAAAACCATGGGTGAATCTTCCCAATTTCCAAGGAACTCAAAAAAATTTAATGAAAAATTATTGTTAAATTCATCTTGAGTCATCCAATGAAACTAGTTATTTTTATAGGTGTAAAACGTTTATACAAATACTTTTAAAACTTTTTTTAACAGACAACAAAGAATTTTATTAAATGGTACAAGTCCCAAACTGGATAAATGATTACATTTTTTCTTTAACGGCTGGTAAGTAATTAAAAGCTAGAAACACCAAGTTAATAATAATTTGTCAATTTTAAGGTTTGAATCTTAAACATTAAAAAAAGATAAAACCTCCCACATTTTCCTTGAACCACTAAACCAAAAGATAATTATCAATGATTATAGTTATCAATTTATTGTTTGAATTATGGTGATTATCTAAACTGTTTACCCAAAGAAAAAAAGTTTAAACCTAATGTAACTTGAATATTTTTTTTAATTATAGTAGCCAATTAAAGTACTACATTAAATACTCATAATACAAAATTAAACAATATCCAATGTTTCCAGGTCAAATTTGTCTTTCTTGAAAGACTCTTAAGCCATAGAAACCCCATAGATGTGATGTCCTCAGTATTCTTTCCAATTTGATGTTTTACCATGATACAAGCTGATTTGGATTACAAACAAAAATAGATAGAAGATAATTGAGATTACATTAACAACTATCAATCACGTTATTACCATAAATATTGCAAGAATGAAAAGAATTGTATATTGGTTAGGTAATGATAGTTACAAGGTTACAAGAATGAGAATGGAAGCTAGTATTTTCTACACACCTACTTCTCACTACACATTTGAGTTTTAAACCCTTCATGCAAACTAGCCACCAACTTTCAAATTTTAACTAACTTGGTTAACAAATTCAACTACTGAAGTAGCTCACGAACTCGTATCAGTACCTCCCACCCCTCTCCCATGAAGAGATCATTGACCCCAAGGATCAAACTAAGGAAACCAAGGAGTCACTAATTAAGCATCAACCTAAGTATAATCTTCAGGCATAGAATCATACCATTTAACCAGCCATTTGACACAAGCTCTGATGATGCTTCTTAAGAACCTGGCGATCATTAGCACATGCTAGGTGCCTAGGAACACTAGGATCAAAGGACATCAACACGTAAATGATGTGTATAGGCAACATAACTAACCTTAGCAATCACTAGGTAAGGCCCAAATTAAATACTTTATAGGAATGATTTTGATCAGACACTATGTGAACTGTGACTGTCTATAAGGTTATAACTTTAAGTAGACCTAATCCCTTTACATTAAAGCTAAGTTCTGATCTGTGTAAGTTAACCAATTGTTTTATACGATATAGCTTTGAGAAGATTAGCCAAAAGCAAGGTAATAAACTCTTTCTAGCAGCTAAACTCGTATCAACCACTTCCACATTACTGTCACAATGAAAATATAGAACATGTATAGAAGGAGGTTCACCATAGATTACTTTAAAAGGAGTACTCTTAATGGAAAACTGATAAGTAGTATTGTACCAAAATTCAGCTAATAGTAGCCACTTAGTCCAGTCATGAGGTTTATTAAAGTGCATACATCTCAAATAGCTCTCCAACCTCAAGACTTTAGTTTGTCCCACCCCTTATAAAAACATCAACTATTGCCAAAAAATGCTCATAAAGACTTTAGGTATGTTAGACAAATGGACTTTGTTCAAGACTTTAGTTTGTCCATGTAGATGATTTATACGATCTAGACAAATTTAATAATAGTAATAATAGTAAAAGGATAAGTGACTAAGTGAGGACAATAAAATGGGCTACAATATGCTCTCAACCTCATCGGCTACATCTTTAGCTTCATCGTCAGCCATAACGTATGACAACAATACCACTTTGTTTGATACCCGTATGGCCGGCCAAAAGTAAGGGTGAGGCTCATACACTTAAGGGTTCTGGTATATCGATTCAAGTGTTCTAAAAAGAAATGACTTTGACTTATTGATTAGCTTAGAGATTTATTTAGTGTTTTATCATTTTCAGGTTAACACACACCTTGTAATAATCTATATGTTGTTGTACATGTTTGTAAAATTCTCAATTTTACATTATGGTTCTTGTTTTGATAAAACTCGCTTTATTTGTCGAGATACTTAATTTAATATCCTACATTATTAAGTGTGCTAATTAATCCCATATCAAAACATAGCGGAAGTGCGTATACAAACCAATCAAGGTGAAAACCGTAGATTGTCCACTAGCATTCCAGATGCAAACCAAGTAAAATGAAAACATGTATAGTTTAAGTTAAAGTTTTTCACCTTTTACAAGTAGGAGACGACAACCAAAATGAGACACCTCGTATCAATGATTCGATCGCTAGATCTAGCATCACAATCAAAACCCAATCACCAAACTAATCCTAACTCATTCAGGTTCGATCTCGATAACCAAAATGCGAGAAGTCAATGTCGGCTGATTTCTCCATAATAATTGTCAGAACTATTTTTAAAAATGAGGTTTTTAGAAAGAGATGGTTGACAAGAGAGGTTTTTCTTTTTAGAGTTTGACATTAGGGATACCCGTCCTTGTCATGGGCGGGTTCTCTGTCTCCATCAACGTGTCACATGGGAATCCATGTCAAATCAAACTTAGAACTCGCCCCTGTCATGAGCGAGTTCTTAAAAAGCAAAAAATATTTTTTAGGTGGTGAGCAAAAATTAAGTTATGATTAGTATATTATATATATTAACGAAAATACTAACATATATATATATGCTTGAGAGCATAATACGTAAGCAAAGATACTTTTCTCACCTTAATTAAAAATAAAATCATCATCTGGAAATTCAGTTTTAATGACTTTGGAATTAATTGTTAATTTGTTTGAAATTTAAGAGTGAAGATTGTAGAAAGCATCTTGTTATGAAGACCTGCAAGCTTGCTAATTTTAATTTTTTATATTAAATGAAAATATTTCAATTACTTCTCTAACGGGATCGAGGTGATTACATGAAATTTTGGGATGAATAAAAGGCAAACTGATAATTGAAATGAAAACCAAATTCACAATTTGAACACGATTAGAAACTAACCCAATTTACAATTTAATTGGTTCTTTCGTGGGTTACGGTTCTCAGTTTCTTAAACACCATAAAAAAAAAAAGAAAACTATTTTTTATTTAGTTTTTATGGTGCCATATTTTCCCCTATACACACACCACATTTCTTTCTATGCATACATTAAAATATTGAAAGTATGCGATATTTAACCTTTTAGGAAAATTAATGGAAAATCGGATTGCCCCATATATAATTTTATTATTTAATGAAAATTAACGGTAGATTAGAACTTTTTTTAAAATGTTGTTATTATATAATATTGTAATCCAAGCTCTACGACAAATTGAATTTTCAAATAATGATTTTATTTGTAATTAAGGTGAGAAAAGTATCTTTGCTTACATATTATACTCTCAAGCATATATATGTTAGTATTTTTCGTTAATATATATAATATACTACTCATGATTTCATTTTTGCTCACCACCTAAAAAATATTTTTTGCTTTTTGAGAACTCGCCCATGGCAGGGTCGAGTTTTAAGTTTGATTTGACAGCTCCTGCATTCACATGGATTCCCATCTCTATCTAAAAACCCCTAATGTTAAACTCTAAAAAGAAAAACCCTTCTTGTCAACCATCTCTATCTAAAAACCCCAATTTTAAAAAAAGTTCTAATTGTCAAAAGTGAAACTAGTCATTGAATGGAACAGAGACAATAACGTACGATGGGGGAATTGCAGTGAGGACACGCGCGGTGCACATAGTGGTGGGTTTAGGTTACGTAGGGAGGTGCTTGCGGTATAGGTGGTCGGAGCTACGATAACTGTGTGACGATGTGACTCTGGGTGGTGGGGGTGGTGAACAGCAGGGTGATGATGGTGACAATTTTAAGGAGAGTTAAAATTACAACTATGCAACCCTTTTGAGTGAATTAGGAACCCCTATTTCCTTCCCTTAATCACCTATTCATAAACCTTTCAATTTTGCCTTCAAGTTAGGGTTTTTAGGTTTAACTAGAAATTAAGAATCGCACGTTGCCGCGAGTTTCTTTTGAGTTCGATTTTTTTACGAGATTGTGATTCGTGCATTGTTATGAGCAAAAAAGACTATGTTAAATAACGAAAGAGTAAGGGTATCAAACGAAATCCTTTAAAAAACAACATATTAAAAAATAGTTTAAAAGGTTTTTTGGGATTAATTAAGAAATTACATAATATATTTTGTACTCTTATAATTTTATAAAAATTCCTTAAATATTTGTTGTTAGTTGATATTGATACTAATAGTATCCGATGTTAATTATATATTATCTATTTTCTTTTCTTAAAGAATTGTAGTTTATTTATATTAAACTAGATACTAACCCCGCGCGTTGCCGCGGGTTTTTTTGTTTTGCAATCATCAATTTTCCCATAAATTTCAGTGAACGCACAATGATTGGTAGTGTGATAGAGAGGAAAACACCAAAAACACATATAGTCATCAACGTGACTTGATAAAATGAACAAATAGCAAATATTGCCAAGAAAATAGGCTTTTTTTATTATGTGCACCATGCTAAATTTTCACTTCCACTTATCAATATTTACTGGATTTTATACTTCATTTATCAATATTTACTAAGGATTAAAATGCCTGCAAAATATCAAGTTCTACAAGGACCACTTAGTAAATAACCAAATTATTGTGGTCAATATACAAAGTCAGCAAAATCCAATATAATAACCGACATATGAGATTAATATAGATTATAATAAGTGCATTAATAGAAAATATATGTTTAATGAATAGAGAGAGTTTATTTTGTGTGAAAAAAAAAAGAGGTGGAATAAGTCAATCCTAAACTTTTTGTGGTTAATATCAAAAGCTATATTATGTTCACCACAAAAACTGACCAAAATTGTTAATAAGTATTATAATTAAATACTATTATATTCCTTTACAATTTATCATATAATTACATTTTGTACCTTGAAATTAGTTAACTATCTATTTATCTAATTATGTATCTAATATTTAATTAGATAAATTAACCCTTGTATAATTCATTAGTATTTTTTAAACATTTTATTAATCTAATGAGTCAATTGTCGTTTTCCTCCCTATGGTTTGGTTATGTTTGTCATTTCCATTCAAAAAGGTTTTTTCTTGCATTTGACTCCCTAAGGTTTCAACAAAATTATCATTTTCATCCAAAAATGGTAGCTTTATTATTTTAAAATGTTAAATATTAATCGTTAAATGGGTATTTATGTTAATTTTCATATAAAAACGAAATCCTAATCTATGTTTACATGTTGTTGATAAAATTTTTTTTACGAAATTCATGTTTTTGGATGATAATAGCAACTTTTTTTAAACCTTGGGGAGCCAAGTGAAAAAAAAAAACATTTTTGAATGAAAATAACAAATATAACCAAACCACAGGGATGAAAACGGCAATTTACTCTAATCTAATTAATAACAACTTGAAAAGATAACCATTTCATAAATAAATATCTTGTCTCATCGCTTATTAATGTCATGACTATTTAACTCCATAAACATTATTTATTTATTATCATTGCTTGTGGTGTAACCCCTCTAATTTTATCCTTATGATAGCGTTATTAATTGTCATCACTCAAACATATGAATCCAACATAATTCTCACAAGACCAATTCGATAACTTATCGTAAAATATCACGTAATGGTAACCAATTTTCTTCTTTGTTTCATTTAAGTAACTCAATTTTCTTTCTTGTTAAAGTCACTCGAGTTTCATTAAATGATACATTCTTACGCAATTACAAAGATTTCCAGATTTGACGTGTCAAATTAATTGTTTTTATTTCATTTTAAAATGCTTATGTGATAATTACATAGCTTTCTAACGTGGGCTACCTATTTGAAATTTAGAGGTTGTTTGGTAACCTCTTAATGGTCATGAAAAAGCTATCTTTTAATGGTTCATAACCTCTTAATGGTTAAGAGGTAACCTTAAACATTAAGGTTACCTCTTAACCATTAAGAGGTAGCCTCTTAACGACCATTTAGAGCCTACCAAACAACCCCTTACATCAGTGGTCATTTTGTCACGCGAAACAAAATAGTGAGCTCTTTCAAATGAAAATATATCCTTGACTATAGAGATGAGAGTATTTTATAACTAGTTGAGAAATTTTGCACGTCAATCTTTAAGGCGTCATCTATATTCCTTTTTTTTTTTTAGCTAAAGCAACTTTCATGAACCTACGTCAACTCTATCGCATTGTTTATTGATTAATTGCTAAGGTGGCATATGAATCCCTCTATTCGTAAAATACTAAAATTTCATTTATTTGGGCTTTTTAGCTAGTTGAAAACCAGAATACGGCCCAGCTAGGTAATTGGGCTGCATGGATCCAATATTCGTATTCTTTGAAATATCAATTCATATAGACTTGGGCAAAAAAACCGGGTACGGACCCGACCCGGCGAACCCGACCCGGACCCGGGTCCGGGTACAACCCGGTATAGGGTGTACCCGGTTTGGAACCGAAAATACCGGTGGGTAGGAACCGGTTATGGGTTTTTATATTTTTTTAGAACCCGAACCGTACCCGACACGACCCGACCCGGACCCGACCCGATCGTACCCGGGTCCAACCCGGTTACCCGACCAGACCCAGGTTTAACCCAGTAGCTCTTCAACCTGGGTCCAATCCGATTTAACCCGTAGGGTTTAGAGGTGGGCAAATCGGGTCCGGCCCAATACCCGAAACCGGGTTGAAACCGGGTTGGGCCCAACCGGGTTTTTTCGTACCCGGGTTTTGATGAAACCTCGAACCCGGGTCTTCACCTAATACAAAACCCTACCCGGCATACCCGGGTAGGGTCGGGTCGGGTCAGGTCCAAAACCGGGTTCAAATCGGGTTTAGTTTTTTTTTGTTTCTTCTTCTTTTTCTTTTCTTTTCTTGTGTGTGTCTCCAATACCGGGTTCAAATCGGGTCCAAAACCGGGTTCAAATCGGGTTCAACCGGGTCGGGTCCAAAACCGGGTTCGGGTCGGGTTCACTAAAAAACTCAAAATCTAAAACCGGTTCCAACCCTACGGGTTTAAACGGGTCCAACCCGGGTACACCTCCCATCGGGTACTACCCGTACCCGGGTCCGGGTCGGGTTCGGACCCGGTTTTTGTGCCCATCTCTAGCAGGGTTTAAACTGGTTTGTGTCCTGCACATCCCAACCCGGGTTTCCCCAATCCGACCCGGTTATCCCGATATTTTTACCATTTTTTCCTCTTGAAACCGGGTTGGCATCGAGTTAAAAAAATTCTTTCACTTAATTATTTATGTTTATTAAGTAAAAACTCTTTTACACTATATTATTTTTGTTTTATTAAGTAAAGTTTGTTAATTATAAATTGGATATGAGTTATTTATTTAATCTTAATTTACATTACATTGCATTAGAAATGAAAAAAGACATAAAGAAAAAAATATGAGGAGATCGACGTGCAAAAAATAAAATTTGAAAAGAAAATGGTAATTATATTATTATATTTAAATCTATATTCTTACAAACAAACTAATTTTGTTTTTATTTTACTTACTTGAACAAATTATTAATCAAAATGAATAAAAAATAAGAATTATATATTTTTATTTTCAAGTCCCCCGTTCAATTATCTCTTCTTTTTGTACATCTTTCCCACACCACAAACATTATTTCTCTCTTTATATTTATCAACACACAGGCGACCGTGAGAACCCCTTTTAATCTTTCTCATCTCTCCTAGAACATGCAGATCAATGATTACATGCGACTTCTCAGGGAGGTTGCAAAACTTCATCCCGCGGTTGCAGGCCGGTGTTGAATTCTAATCGCGACTTGTATGTTCGGGGAGGTTGTAGACAGTGGCGGAGTTTGGATATTTTATAAGGGGCGGGGGCAAAGTTAATTTATTTTAGGGGACGAACTAGTTATATCTATAAAAAATTTACATAACGGGCTAAAAATTTGTACTAACGGATAAAAAAATTAATACTACCAACGGAAAAAAGAGAGGAGACGGAGCTTATCGCTTATGTATGTTCGGGCAGGTTGCAGAAACTTAACAAAAAAAAAAAGGGTAGACGTGAACCTGTAAAATCATAAGGTTGTATTAAAATCATTGAAGACTTATTGTATATGTTAGGGGTTGTCATTTTTGGATAGACATTATGATATTTGTTAATGTACATTTCATTTTCATAGTGGATACGTTATGCTTAATTAGTTATGTTGCTAGAATTTTTTTTCGTATAATTTTATTTTTTGTTAAACTGTAGCAAAGATACGAGCAATTTATGTCTCGTGATAAATAAGCTCACTCCCTCCAGGTATGGTATGATCAAGAGTTCATGATAGAAATATTTCTAGCATGAGGAGGTCTTACGCTCCACTTCTTAATGTAAAGGCTGCTATTATTTTATAAAATATAACTACTCTATCATGTCGTTAACAAATAAATACTAATGATTAATGTTTGTACGTTGTTGCACTAAAAGAAAAACTAAAAGCAACATCGACACCATACGTCAAGGTTTTGGCTAGAAACCCGATGCCTGACGACGGGTGAAGCTATGGAAAGAAATGGGGGACAGTTAAAAGATGATCCGACTCGAACAAATCGTGAGAGATCTTTTGTGACAAGATTCACGTTTAGGACCCCTCCCCGTCTTAGCTAGATAATTTCAAATTGAATCAGATTGAGCTCCTATATAATAAAGTCTTTATTAACATTTTTTGTTTTATTCAAACATATATAAAAGATATCTTCTCTGAAAATTAATGTATAAATCAAATAAAAGTTTAAGAGCTTAACTTTTAGAATTTGTATATGACTTATACATACTTGACGTCGCCAAACACATATAATAAAATAGTTAATAAATAAACAAATTAATACTTTTTTAGAGAAATTTACTATAAAAAGAGTTGTTTTTTTAGAAGTGTACGAAGTAATAACAAGCATTGATCTAAATGATGAACGATTAAGATTATAGATAAAATAATCACACACAAAAGAAGACTGGAGGGTTAGAGTTGAAAATAAACTACAATTGTTGACTTTATTTTTTTTAATAATCTATTAGTTTTTTAAATGCATACAATTTTTTAATACAATATTATTTTTTTAATTACACTATAAAATCAAGCATTTCATTCTCTTTAATTTAAGTACAGTGTTACAATACTTTTTTTTTTAAATCGATCAAACATTTTTTTGAAACAGCATCTATGTGTTGTGCGTATAATTTGTGTTATTATTAACTGCATAATTATTTTTTTATAATGTATGTAACTTTACTTTGCGTAATAATAAATATAACTTGCATAATTATGAATATAACTTATGTAATTGTGTACCTTATAAGCGTAATTATGACACGAATGAAATTACCCATCTCTCAAAAAATACGTGTCACGTCCTGATGATTTTGTACGTTGCGCACGTAAATTATATTTTGTATAATAACTGACCTTCACTTTTTGTAACAGATTATAATATACTTTTATTAATCATGTGTACATGTATCTTACATGATTTCTACCCTAACTTATTATAGGATTTGATCCTTCTAACATTTTACATAGAGGGATGACAACTATTTTAACATGACAATTGGAAAAGAGAATTAACTAGTATTAAGCCCCCTGTGTTGCGGCAGGGGGCGTAAAACTGTGTTATGTAGCAACAATGTCACCCCAGTTTCAGGGATCACCAACTCCAGAAAAGCTCGCATTTAAAAGAAATAAAAACGAAAAATATAAAATCGAACGAAAAGTAGTAATAATACATTGAACCATGCACGTGAAACGTAAAACATTAAAAACAATAACCAAGTTGATCTAGGACCTACGTTTTGTGAGCTGTTAAAGAGGAAAAAATAAGCGTAAACATTAAACCACACGCGCAAGTTGCAGTGTGTTAACTCGTAATATTTAAATCGAAACATAAAACAAAAATTTTGTAAAATATAGAAAGTAAAGAGGACAAAGGTAAAAGTGAAAATTTGTAGGGGTTAACTTGTAAAAAATATAAAAGTATTGAAGTTAAAAGTAAAAAAAAAATTAAATTTTAAAAAAACCCAAAATAAGTACTACCCACTAAATCAAAGATGCAAATCTTAATGCACAAAAGGATTGGTAACTAATAATATATATAATGTGTCACCTTTCAAAACACATAAATATGTATCTTTCGTAATTAATTTAAGATTATTAGTGCTTGAAGTTAAACTTTTAAGAATATGCATGTGTGTGTTATGTAAGGAAAAAGAAGACAATGAAGTCTCAATAATTCTTCCACAATATTCCCATCGAGTAGCTTTAGGTTGTCATTGAAAAAGTTACGATTTAATTTGTTTACTTTTAAATGCAGGAAGAGGCCATTTCCTGGTATGTAAAACTTTGGGATTCTAGTTTTAAATATATCTAAGAAGGAGAGGTATGTAGCTAGAGAGGAGTATGCATGTGCCTACACTAATATTTTCTAGTATTATAAACTAAAAAGGTAAAAAAAACAATTCTTAGGTTAATAAATAATAAAAATTTTGATTCTTATTTTTAATTAGCATATAGACCCACGCTGTGGTCTTCAAATCTTTCTTGTTTTTAACATCATAAAAAACTAAATATCTTGTTTGTTACATATTTCAATCTAGCATCTTTGTTTTAATGTACTATGGCCTTTGATCATTAAAAAAATAATTGTATCGTTCGTAAAACAACAACTAAGTGAAGCACTGAAAACATATTTTCACATTAAAATAATTATATTATAACAAATTTTTTTATTCCGCTACTTATTCACTGAAATTACTTAGATTATTTAGAAATATGAAATAAAATATAAAAAGCAAGAAGTGCTTTTCGTTCACCTTTTCTTTTGAATTATTCCTGCCTCTTTTAGTGTCATGATGACTCTGTTCTTGGTAGACTACCACGTAACTGAAGCTCCCTTAGTCATTAAGATAACAAAAACACAAGTGACAAAACAACTTAGCATATTTGTTTGCATGTAACAAAACTTTATTATCAAATAAAAGTTTACATCAAGTTCATTATTTTTATTATTATAATTATATTAAAAATTACTATTGTTTCTTTTTTTTTTTAATTAAATAATATTTTTATATCTATATCATTATCTTTTCATTATTTTTCACTTACAATAACTTTAAAAATTATTAAAAAATTATAGGAATGAACAGTGCTTTTCTCAAATATAAAGATGAATATTAACATTTTTTCTCTCATCTACTAACAACCAATTACAAATATTTCCTATAATGCAAAGAACACACTCACAATAATATGGAGAACCTACTCTGAATGATCTAAAATACGATTTGTCGAACCATATTTTTATATCGCAATATGTAAAAAAAACCTTATGGTATATACAGTTGTCGCTACTTGGTTGTACATGATTTTTATTTTATAACGTAAGTTGGCATGCATGGTGGGAGAAAAGTGGTTTTACTATTCTTTGATGATAATCTCATGTTACTCGATAGACACTCTTTGAGAATTCGAAAACGTCATGGCGAGTTACAATGTAAACACGCGCGCCTTGATTAACCAAAAAAAAAAAGTTGAATAGTTAATAGGTCGTACTTTTGAATGACTATATAACTAAAACATATATTAAATGTTAGTTATTCTCATATATATTTAAAACCTCACATTTACCGTATACGTACATTGTTTTTTTTTTATGCTATCGCAATGGCTAGCTATCATGTAAAATCTGGTCTGGTACCAACAAATGTCGTATGTTTCACGTATATAACTTTGCAAATGAGAGCTCATGACTTTGTTTATAAAAGCATTTGCATGAGGTTCCTCATTTTTATTTTTATAATTACATTAAAAATCACTATTTTTTCTTTCTCGTTTTTAGTTAAATAATATTTTCTTATATTTTAATCATTACATATTCTCTATACTTCAATTACAACCACTTTTAAAAATATTAAAAAAGTTATAAGTGCTCCCCAAATATGCATTTTCCTAAATATACAGAACTCTTCTACTAAACCACTCACGATCATTTCCTATAATATAGTAAACACGCTCACATATTACGAATAACCTATATATGTGAATGTCTAAGGTTAATAATATTTGAAGGACTGGATTCAGCTAATAATCTCTCATCACATGCACACTTAACTATATAATTTTATCATGCACAACCAAGATCCCGAAACAAGTCAATTGTTTTTTAAACAATAGTCCATGTGATCCGCACTATCTCTATAGACGAATAATATGAAATTTACATAACCTGTTTTACAATTCGTAAATTGTAATTCAATTCTTCTTTTTATTACTTCTTCAATATGCGACTTAACAGAAGCTCCTGGATTAGTAGGAGGTAGAGTAAATAATTTAGTAAAAAGTTTTTCCAACGAAGAAATCTCAATATATTTGTGATACTGTCTAGCATAATAATTCACCACTCAACAATTTTTGTCCAATTATAAGTGGACATTGTTGTATTGGATTCAATTAAGTTCCAACACTGCTCGCTAGCGTATGGGATGCCTTTTCACTATTGGCGCATTAGTTGGACGTTCAAAAAAAAAATAGTAGATCGAATTCTGGAATTTAGTTTGTGATTCGCTAGCTTCTAATAAGATATGTTACTATAGTTTAGATACTTTAGATCTGGATCATTATTTTTGAAATTGTATTTAAGAAAATGATTCAAAAATACTTTATGTAAGAAAATAAGAAACGTATCACATTCTTTTATCTACCATGACACCCAAGTCAATCTCTTCTTATGAGCAACAGAGTACATACTTTACAATTACGAAGGCTTGTGGATCGATCATAAAAAACATAAGTATGTTACAATTAGTGAATGTATCCATGATATGTAAATATTGGGAGGTCATAGGTTCAAATATCACTCTGAGCAAAATGCTCAGGGTTGAGCCAAGTGGTTTTTTCAGCAATGAGTTTCCTTCTAAGAGGGTTGTGGGTGCGGTCTCGGCTGGGAAACGAATAGGTGTGCCCGATTAATATAACATCTATTCTCCGAAACAGGGTCGCTCATTTGCCGTTCAAAAAAATGTTACAATTAGTGAAAAGGTTAGTGTGATTTGCTCACACGCCTATTTTCAAATGGATTTATGAGCTAGCTACTTGCGTTAACCTTATTAATTAGTCAAGCCACATAGGTTTTGAGTATATTCGTATGAAATGATCTATTTTATGAAGGTTTAATCTTGATTAAGTAATTTAGATGATTATTAGTTGTAGTTTATTAATTATTTTGTGGAGTTAGAAATAGAGTAGGATTGAGTTTTATTATTTAATGGTATTTGAGTTAAGTTAGTTGTAAAATATGTATAGTAGAAATAGAGAGTTATAGGTTATTGTTTTGTGTGATTTCTAATATCAATATTAAGTGTTCATATTTTTATTCTCATGATTATTTGTTGTTTTAATCTAGGCCAATGTTATAACATTTTATATATGTTTTTATGAAGCCACGTGTCATGAAATTGCTCCTTTGTCTGCTCATTGGGCATTAGGCTTAAGGTACATGTTTTGGTGTTACAAGAGCGTTTGAGAATTTAAATAGACTTTTGTAGCAATAAATGTCATGTAACTTAACTTGTTATAATCGCCCAAAAATAAAGGAACAAATCAATGATACTTAGCTTAAGTGGTTGAGCTGAGATATCTGAAAACTTTAATAAAAATAGATGAAGGTTTTGATTTCAAGTCTTTGAAACAAAAAAATATTTCAGGTTGAGTCAAAGAATTTCCTCACATATGCTGGGTTTACTCATGATCGTGATCTCAGGTTTGAGACTAAGGTTCCGTACTATTGTAATAGAGATGATCGGGTGGGTTGATAACCCGTGAGTGATCCAATTATCCGTTCAAAAAATAGGGCAACAATTTAAGCATTTATGGAATATATTTGACTTCTATAGAAGTGGCACGTTACTCCATCCGGATTAGGGTGTTACACTAAATAAATATAGAAATTAAGTAACTTTAATCATATTTATCCATGATTAACAATTTGGATATACTTTGAATGTGATTATTCACTGACCTTAGCTATTTAGATTCTCTAATCCAACCAGATTAGTGTGTTTTTACTTGCACCTAATAATCAGTTCCTCCATGGGTAAATTTCAACATTCTTATAATCAATTGAATACCAAATGGCTATAGGCGTTCATTTAATCATATCGTACCTTTTTTTTTTAAAGTAAACTCCCAAACTCTTTAAATTCACTTCTAAATATATATATATTGCTAATATACACCAATCCGTCACACACAAGATTCAAATCCCTAACTTCAAATTAAGCATCATTATTATCTCCAATGATTTTATCATTAAATCCAACCTGCAACATATATCCTAACTTGCTAAGGATGATTTTTGAGTCTTATGGACTCATTTTTTTACGTAGGCCAACTTATAAATTTTAAAAACCAGTAAACCGATTTTGATCACTTATATTATTTTCAAAGTCCAAATGACAAAAGTGTAATTGATCATATGAGAGCATCATTTATAAATTTGGTTAACCTAATAAAACAAATCAGCATTTTTGTCCGGTTTTAGTTAAATTCGTCGTTGTCTGCAAAAATCATCACTTAATTGTTTTTATTGTAATTTCCATCAAATCATGACAATTATATACAAATTCTTATACAAAACACCACCATATGTCAAATTGATCAACTCATGCAACTAAATTCCTAGTTTAATTAAGTTACGTAAACAAATAAATGGGTTCTAACATCTAATCATCATAAACGATGAAGATTCAATATTATTGATGCCTTAAACCAATTAAACTTCTAGAAATTCGTATATATGTTCATGAAACCACTAGAACTGAAAAATGAAAGGCTCACTAATAGAAAAATAACCCTAATGTAACATTTTTGAAACAACCTTTAAAAAAAATTGTATTAGCTTATAAAAATATTGCATTCGCTAACAAAAAGTTGCATTATCAAAAAAAAAAAAAAAGTTGCTTTAGATTTAATGCAAATGCATCTAATTCAACCTTTGATAAAAAAAATTGTCTTACGCTAATGCAACATTTTTAAAGTCTAATACAACTTTTTCAAGGTTTAATACAATGTATTATAAGAGTTGCATTAGATTATTTTGTTGTAGTGGCTTAATTGGTGGTGAAGAAGCATACCATGTGAAAGTTAAATACTTCTAATAAGTTGAAATGGGGTATGACAAAAGCTTTAATCATTGACTCCTTTAGAAATATCTAGAATTTCATTATGCTTCTCATGAGTCATGGTTTTTATACGCAAACAAACACAACTTTTATGTAGCAACATCACTACTTTTCTAGGTAGCACAAAAGAGGGCGTTGTTCCCGCTACCTAGCGGTCCCGAGGCAGAACCACTGCCACGCCCTCATTCTTAACCCTTTAGTGAAAATGTGTTAGCATTTTTCGTGAATGAAAGGCAAATAATTTATGTTAATATATGATACATGGGAGTAAGAAACTATTCAATGTTATGATATGAGAAAACATAAAAACATAAAGGCTTACAAATGTAGGGCCGTATCTCTATACTAATAAATAAAAATAATTCCGGACACTTGTCACCATCCTATGCCATCTAATAATTGGTTTTCTCGCTTCTCTCTCCTCTTAATTATGAATGCTTTTCTTAATTAATAACTATCCATAAATAAAATTTTAAATATGTTAACTTCAAATTTTCAAATGTGTAATAAATGAGTTTATTCAATACGTCTAATACACAAACATAATTTTTTATATTATTAACCATGTAACAGTAAATTTATTTAGCCCGTGTATTACACGGGATTGTAACCTAGTTTAATATATGGGGTGATAAAAGGAATAGAAACACAAAAGCTTAAAAAAGGTAGGGTCATATTTGATTTTTCGGGTTAAAAGAGGAATAGACCTTTAACTTTCTCATATGATTTAGATCAAAAGATACATAAAATATAAGTTTATCATTAGGTTTATAGATTCAAATCTAAAAAGAACCAAAGGAAATTCAATAAGCTAAGCGCAAGATGATATTGCCAAAACAAAGTTTGCATTTTTATAATATAGTGTTGAAATACCGATTTAAAAAAATGCTACCAAATAAAAATAATCATACTTTGTACCCAATTTTCTCAATATAATATTGCCAAAAAAGTGTGTTGAGTTCCAAAATTTGATTACTTTCAAATATTCTGTCCCCATTTTCGCTACTTTCTTTAAACAGCCTTACGACAATCCTTACTATTTAAGTTTAACGGAGCATTAAAACATGATGTAAACCGTTCACACTTATTGATTTTAATAAACATCACTAAAAAGAAGATTGCAATTGTAAAAATTCACTTTAAATCAGGTTTGAACCTACAACGTTAATTATTCTTAGGGATGCAAACAAACCAAAAGAACAAGAGTGAGGTCTTGTTCATGTTTGTTCAATAAGAAAATAATTTGTTTATGAACTATTTACGAACGTTTATCGAATTAGATTTCTTGTTCGTGTTCGTTTATAAAGTACATGAATCTGTTCATGACTGTTCACGAACATAAACGAACGCAAACAAAAACAAACGAATGCACAAAAATATTCATGAACATTAATGAACACAAAAAAAGTTTACTAAAACAAACAAATACAAACCATCATATATTAATTTTATAATTAAAATCATAAACATTATATAATATCCATTGAAGATAAATTAGTGCTTAACATAATTATCTCAAACATAACTTCTAATAAACGAACACAAACGAACGTTAACGACATATTATCGAACGTTAATGAACATAAATGAATGAACACAGGCTCTGTTCATATTCGTTCATTTAGTTGTTTGTTCATTTATTAAACAAACGAATATAAATGAACTTTTTATCAAATGATTCACGAACTATCACCCTTATGCTATTGATTCGTTTTCGCAAAAACATTTTCGCTATTTATGTAACAACCCAAGTACCGTACCAAATATTGTCTGATTTGACGGCGGCACGCCCTCAGGCGCCCACCTTCCACGGTTTTAAAACGTTTCTGATAGGAAAAGTATCCAACCCCATATAAGTAGATTTTCGTTCACCTTATCAATCGATGTAAGATGTTACATTACATGTAAGTCCCACATCAGTTGATATGGAGAACGAAACGTTTTTTATGAGGGGTGAAAACCTCTTTTAACAAGGCGCGTTTTGATTGGGCGTACAACTCGTCGGGTGAAACAAAACCATAAGCTAATAGATGAGCAACCAATCGATAACAAAACGGACAATTTCTTAGTACAATTTACATGTGCTCTTCCAACTTAAAAATCAAAGTCACTTTAAAATAATAATTTAAAATAATAATATATACACTCACTTTCACTCTACTCACCTCTCTCCCTCTCCACCACAATCACCAACAACCACCATTCTTTCAGGTGGCCGGAGGTTTTCCGGCGATCCCACCATTTTCCACACCGAAGCCCCACCGCCTACATTCACCGGCGGTGATCAAACCCTCAACCAACACCATGACCACCGATTCCACCACCAACGGCACCCACCACCACCACAACCACCACCCCCACCACCACCACAACCACAACCACCACAACCACCACAACCACCACCGCTACCCCAACTCCACCCACTCCTCCTCCTCCGCCTCCATCAAAGGCTGCTGCTGCTGCCTCTTCCTCCTCTTCTCCTTCCTCGCCCTCCTCGCCATCGCCGTCGTCCTCGTCATCCTCCTCGCCGTCAAGCCCAAAAAGCCCGAATTCAACCTCCAGCAAGTCGGCGTTCAGTACATCAACCTCGCCGCCACCCCGCCGCCGTCCGCCACCGGCACCGGCACCACCCCCGCGGCGGCGCTATCACTCGCTATTAGGATGCTGTTCACGGCGAGAAACGATAATAAGGTGGGGATCAAGTATGAGGAGTCGATGTTCAACATCATGTACCGTGGGATCCCGTTGGGTCGGGGCTCCGTACCCGGGTTTTACCAACCGGCCCATAGTGTGAGGCAGTTGCAGACGACGGTGATGGTGGATCGGGTCAACCTGGTGCAGGCGGATGCGGCCGATTTGATCCGAGATGTTACGCTTAACGATCGGGTCGAACTTCGGATCATGGGGGATGTCAGGGCTAAGATCCGGATCGTTGGGTTAACTTCACCCGCTGTGCAGGTTAGTGTTTCTGAAACTCTGTTTTTACATTGGGTGCGCTTTCGGTGCTAACGTGCGCCGTTTGCTATAGTGCGCTGTTTGATGCCATAGTAGCAACTAGCAATACTCTGTTTGCTAACGTATTACGTATGCCAATTGAATGATTTTTGTGATGACATCGTTAATTTTTCTTAACGAAAAGTTTACATGAACTCTAAATCTACTTTTAAATATAAATTACGTGTTTAGTATTAAATATGACCAAGAGAAACCTCATGTAACACATTTGGTATCGTTAGACCAAATGTAGTTTTTTGTAGCATCCTTAATTGATGACTAGAATTAGCATAAGAACCCATAATTAACTACATATAATATAAATTATAGTTGGTGATCCATTACTCTGTTGGCTAACAAACGCCAATTGAATGATTTTGTGATCATATTAATTTTTCTAACGTTAAACATTTAAACCCACACAAACTGTAAATCTGCTCTTAAAATTATAACATTTGTTTATGGCGGATTACGTCATTAATATGCCTGGGTATTATTGGACAGAAGGCTCTAATATTTTTAACTAGGTTAGTTCCCGTGTGTTAGACAGGTAAAATAAATAAAATATTTAACAATTAGTAAAGTTGTTTTATTAAACTTTTTTTTTTTAATATAAACCATTTTTAAAAAATATCATTTTTAAAATTTGCTTATTATAATTATTTCGTATTTTAAAAAAGTTTGATGTTTTAGAAAAATTTCTTGTTTTATAAAAAATTAATTGTTTATTTATAAATTGTATTTATAGAAAGATCTATTTCTTAATTTATTAAAAAATATTTTTATATGAAAAAAGAAATTAAATAATATGATTGATAACTAGTGTAATTATTTATTATAATAGAGAGGATGAAAAAATTTGATTTAGAATGTGTAGATTTGTGCGATGTCTCTTTAAAAAGTTTTTTTTAATTAATATAAATAGATGATGACAGGAAGTAGCATGAGACCCCCACAATTAAGCGCATGTAATACAAATTTTATTAGTACTTTAGTGATCATTATAGAAAAATTGGTTGAGTCTATACTTTAACTATGTGGGGTTAGTTGGCTGGTATTTTGTTATCACTTTTGAAAAGATACTTTAGCTGTTAAACTTATATAAATTGATAAATTTATATTCGTTTTGAATATTATATTATTTGCAACAGAACAATATATTTGTGTATAACATTAAATGTTAATAAGGATATACTTGTTTGTAGTTTTAAATACAAATACTTGGAAAAGTAAATATTTTATTAATTTTTGGACACGTTAAATTATATGAAAATGTTATAATTTCTAGACATATGATGCTTTTTCAATAGAAATAAGAAAACCTTTAAAAACTCAGTGTTAGTATGATATTAAGATTTTGTGCTATAAGGACAAAGATCATGGATCAAGTTTTTACTTCACTTAATTTATGAAATCTCTTATTATAACATATAACATTATAGAAATCTATCAACATAAAACATAAGGTTACACTGATTTTTCATCTGTTTATGTCAAATATAAATTTGCACATGTTTTTTAATAAGTATTTATTACGTAACCTAACATGATAAAGTCCGTCTTATGAGAGGATATATTTTTATGTTAAGATGCCAAATTTTAAATAAAAATACATGTGTATCAATTTTAGATAACAAATACCCAAAGAACATATTATCTAATGAAAAAGAAAGCTAAAGGGTAGCTAGGCGACAACATTTACTCTATTGATATGCCCTATATGATTTTTTTTTTCCTTTTAGCTTTGTTACCGACAATATACTTTCAAACGAATCTTCCTAAATTTGCTCTTTTAGTAAGTGTTTAATGATGAATTTGCTCCTTTAATCGATTTGATAGATGCAAAATTAATAGTAAATGATGTAAATAGATGCTTTTCTAAGGAATAGCTAGAAGATGTATTTTACATATAAATTTTGGGGTCAATCTTATGATGTAACATTGAGAGTGATACATCAATAACAATTACTTTAGGTTTTACAATTGATGATAGCTTACATGATAATTCATCAAGCTAGATTCGATCGGGTAATTACAGATAGTGTAGGTTAAACAAGAGCGTTTTTTTTTTAATCAGATGTGATGACTTACTTGCTAGTTAAACAAATGGGATGAGTAAGGTAAAATAGACTAAAAAAAACTTGTGTTCTTTTTTTTCTATTTGTATATATATTTATAAAATAAAAAATCATCCTCACCTATTTTGTAATCAAATTGCTAATATTACTGGAACGATTTTTATACATGTATTTATGTTTTGCTGTAAAATAAGGGACTTTTAAGGAGATTGAAACACGAAATTGAGCCGATTGATAGTCAAGGATAGAATACACATTATTTTTAATCAATTGTTGTTATTACGAGTGCTCCTAAACTTATCTCCTATTACAAACTTAGTGGGTTCACTCTGTTTAAAATATAAATTTTCTCTCATGTGAGAGATAAGTTTAATAGAAGAAATATGTTTAGCCATGTCCATTATTATTTATTGAATGATCCGCTTATTCCAGGTTTTGATAGATTGAACATAGGAAATCCAACAAAACCTACATGCCGAAACCAATTTTTAAACTAGAATATTTTTTATGTTTTAATTTACAACCGAAATATTTGTTCAATTAGGGTGAGGAAATGTTTGTTAAAGCCTATGACCTAGTAGCCTGAAGTATGTATGATGCTTACTTTTCATAAAAATAATATAGGTTTAAATTTTTGTATACTTAAGGTTAATCAGAGGTGTATAAAAGACCGGTTCGTAAAAAAAAGGGTCAAAAAAACCAGGGCGGTTTGAAAAAGAAACCGGTTTGGCAGCACGATCCGAACCGCCGGTTTGTATCTGGTTTAGTAGCCCCATGCCTAAAACCAGTTTAAAACCGGTTCAAAAATAATTAAAAAAAAAATGGTTAAGCCGGTTAAAAACTAGTTTTTTCAAATAAAAGACGGTTTCAAAATCGGTCGAAATTGGTTTGATAGGTTCGAGTATTCAGTTATCCAAAACGGTTTGTAACCCGAATCCGTTTGAAAAAACCGTTCGGTTTAAAACCAAAATCGATTTGAGAAAAAAAAGAAGGTTTGTATTGTACACCCCTAAGGTAAAGTGAAATTTTGATTCTTAAAACCTACGATCTAGTAGCCTATTAGTATGTATGATGCTTACTCTTTATAAAAATAATATAGGTTTAAATTTTTTTTAAACCTAAGGTTAAGTGTAAAATGTTTTTTTAAAAAGAAAAAAAAGAAGAATGTTTCCTGAAATATAGGTTACTGTGAGTGGTGTTGGGGCCACTGTCACATGACCTGAAAATTTGTCACCGCAATCATTGGGGGTGGGTAGTGTGTGTTTTTTGACTTCTTTACCCATCAATCATACGATCTTTTTTTTACCTTTTTAGTGTCTCAAATGTACAAGTTTTTTTCACACCACCTTTAATTTTACCAATGTTTGTCATATACATTCTTTACTCTTGTGATAGAAAGTAGGGGTGCATAGAGATGAAGAAAGAGAAATATAAGAAGGGATAGAGAGAAGTAAGGTTCAATCATAGATTTTAGTGTGTAAGTTGAAGGTTATTTAAGTTGATTATATTTTTACTTTAATGTGGTGTATATAAGGGCCGTCAATACCAGCTTTTATGAGGTTAAATACAAGCATATACAATAGCGAATGACCATATATGAGATCCTATACGGATGCATAGGCATTTTTGTTTAAATTTAGAATTAGTGAAATCAATAAAAGGGAGTGCATTTAGTCAACCCTTAATTTTCTTCTTTTAGGTTAATATATTATTAATTTATTAATTTTGAATAATAGATTATATAGAATTTAAACAAGTCAAATTACTTTGTGTTACCTTAATTGATTATGAGTTTGGTCGTTTTTAATTTATATCTTTTGCTGTGACTTTTGGTTAATCTAAGAAAATTTTAATATTCTTTGGTTTTTCATTAAATCTATACTAATAAAATAAAACTTAATATCTATAACGTTAATTGAAAAGGAACACAATGATGGTTGTAGACTTGTAGTCGACGATTAATATGAGAACAACCAAACGTAAGACAATTAAGTGGTTTGGACGGTAGCCTTACTACAAGGTTTCCGGGCCACAGTGACAATTTTTTTGGACGGTAGCTACATGTCGTCGTTATAGCTATAGGATGTATGTATGTATGCATGATTTTCTTATGTTATATTTTTAAAATCTTTAGCAGGTGTCATTTCCTTCATTTTCATTTTCAGTAAAGATCATAATATGCTTGATAATATCAAAGACATTAGATTAAAAGACACATAAGGTATACAATTATAGGTAATAATAAGGTTATAATGGCTATATTATAATTGTACTTAGTTAATTGGATAAATATAAAATTTTGATTGTTTTAATGTGTATATATTGACATTATTTTTGTGGATTGGGTAAACTTGTTAACTTGATATTATTATTAAGTTTTTTTTGTAACCGAATACATGTATGTGATATTTACAGGTATCTATAGATTGCGCGATAGCGATAAGCCCAAGGAAGCAATCCCTTAGTTACAAGCAATGTGGATTCGATGGTTTGCAACTATGACCCGGTTTGAATACAAATGTTTACAACTATATCTCGTTCCAAAATGGATCGGATATAAATATATGTAAACCACCAACATTTGGAAGTGAAAAGACATAAAAAGGTTTAAATTAACATTCTATTTCTTGATGAATATATTTATTTTTCCCACTTCTTTTTTTCTTAAAATTTGTAGAAAGAAAGTTTGAAGTACATTATGGGATTTTCTAAATTAGCCCACTATTTTTTTTTTGCTTATCAAGTCAAATTCAATTATTTGTTTCTAGATATGATGAAATATATTTGTGTGCTTAATTAGTAATTAACTACTTTTATTTCAACATAGATGAAGTTAAGTCTTATGTTTATAATATTTTTTAACAATAATTGTACGACTCTGTTTCAGAGATATGTGCTATCTCAATCGTGACTATCTATCTGTTTCTCAGCTGAGACCACAACCACAACTCTCTGAAGAGAAAACACACAACTGAAAAACTTTCTTGCTCAACACAAAACAATTTTGACCCAAGCAAGATTCTAACTCAAGACATTTGTTAAGCCATGGGGCTAAAGATTTGCAAATGACATGATACTCTACTTTTCAAGTTTCTATTATCATTTGCAAATGACATGACACCCTATTTTTTTTAGTTTCTGTTAGATATACTAAAATAGTAGGTCGGCTATAGTGCCACAATACCTATTGTTATGCATAATGTAATAGTTGCTTATGCTAGGCTACGGTCATTTCATTAAACTCCACACCCACCCACGTTTAAAAACAAAGAGAGCAAGAGAGATGAAATATTTGCGGCCTCTCTCTTCTCTCGTCATAATTATAGGACCAACTAGCAAATGAAGCTTGCAGCATTGCTGAGGAAAATCTATGTAGAAACGTAAAGACAAAAATAACACATAGTGAGGGTTTTTTGAAAGCTTCGAGTAACATAAAAAGCAAAACTATATCATAACAAATGGTAAACGAAAGAAAAATAAAGGATGGATTAAAGATAAAAAATGTAAGTTTTGTATAGGGGTCTAAACTTGGTAGCCACACATGAAAGAAAAAGAAAACATAAGGGTAAACAATACAAAGCAAAAGAAAGCTTGGGTGGAAAAGTCCAAGTGGTCATCTCAATCATGTTCACCTCCTTAAAGACTTTTGATCTTTTATCATGCATTCAACATGTGTATATCTTGCTAAAACACTTGTAAATTACTATAGACATAAGTTCATAAATGTTAGTATTAGAATTATAAAGTATATTTAAATATTTTAAATCCGAAAATGTATATTAATACACAAAACTAAGAGAAGCCGGTATATAAAAATGAAAGACTTCATAGATATTTATTCGTAAAGATTTGCAAATGACATGAAGTTTCTATTATAATTGGATAAAAAATTCTTTTGATCAGAATTATGAATTTGTATCATCTTATGTGTAGACTAATCTTGCCGGAGAGCCCGGGGTATTTATTTCCTCTAGCCCAAAGAAAATTTTGAGCCCTCTCAGTAAATGGTTAATCAACTAGCTTCTGACTTATAGCTTGTTCGCAATTTGTGTGTAATTAGCTCGTTACTTATAACTTGTCCGTGATTTATACTTAGCTCGGTAAAAACTCATTTGAAGTTCAGCTTGAGCTAATCTGACTCCTATAACTTTCAAATAAGTTCGACTATTTATTTTCATTGTATATTGTTATTAACTAGTTATTCGAAACTTGCACCTACATCAATTCGGATTGGGTTTAGGGATAGGTCCAAAAATTATTAAGAAAGAGCTTTGTCCCCAAATAATAGATTTTTATTCATATAAAGTGGTTTTTATAGTTAAAAATAGATATTTAATTTATTCATGCTCAAGACCTCATGAATCAAGAATGGGTGCATGGTCAAGCATGCATGATCTACCTTTGTTATCTTAATTTGCAAATTTGATCAGAAGGTTTTTTCCTTAACATTTTTAAATTATAGTTACCAATATTTTCATATTTTTTACTAGAAAATCATGATTAGGGTTTAATAGAACTAGTAGATCTGATGAATCAAATAACATTATCACTTTAGGAGTTTTGTTGGTTTGCTAGCTTAGGGTTATTAATTGGGACACATCTCAAGTATTCCCTTAGGCTCCTTCGGGTCCATCGGCAACACCGCTGCCGACTCCATTAGTTCCCCTACTCGGTTAGCTTATAATTCGGCTTCTACAACCTGTGGAGGATTGCAAATTTGACCATTAAATTTAACTAACCAATATATATCTCGTTTACATTTTCACTTTTTACACCAAAAATACAAATCTATACTTTTTCATATCTTTAACCATACAACCCACTTTTACATAATAAAAAAAATTCTCAACACAATAATTCGTAAATTAATTCTTCCACCCAGTTAGTTGGATGAGTTCGGATTGAGCGAGAGCATTTCAAGTAGTCTCCAATTTCTAACGATATTATCGCCCAAGCTGAAGTTGAAGACATGGCAAGCTCGTCAAAGAAGTATATAATTGTGATCTTGAAAAAGCTTAAAAGGTCCTAATGAAAGATTATTATGTTAAGCATAGTTTAAGTCTAAACCTCGGGGACTCAGATGAAGAGTAGTTAAATTTAGTATTGATATACTTTTTTTGATGATTATAGTTATTTTATTTTTTAAATTTTATGTAATTTGTTTTTTTTTAATTTTATGTTATATCTTGTGTTTTTAATATATTATTTAGTTAAATTTAATAGTTATAAAGAATAATTTGATGGTTTGTGTTGTGCCTTTATTAATTTGAGGATAGTTTTAAGTAAAATTAAAATGAAAATCAATTATTAGTTAAATTAATTTGAGTACTTTAGTTTATGCCGTTAGCATAATAATATTCTGGTAATCAACCATAGTAAAAATGAATATAAAGTACTTTAATTAAGAGTACACGTAACTTTACATGCTTATAATCTAAGGATATTGTTGTCGAATACAAACATAGTTAATATTAAATTAATAAGACTGCTTTTTAAACAAACTATTGACTTCGCTAAAGCTCCATGTACAATAAAACAGCAATATTCAGATCCAACTGTTGATCAACAATCAGATTTGCATCCGGTGCACGCAAACGGATTAATAAACATTAGCAACAACTTGTCGTTTCTATTCGGTCGTCGCTAATATCGTCGTTGTCGTCGCCAATAGGACCGCCCTATTGCGCACATTTCTTGTAGTATCATCACATTCTCTGTGACTAATATTTTTTTTAATGTGACACTCAAACCAAAAGGATAATAGATCGAGGAGACCGTGAGAGGAAATCCGAAATCACAAATATTTGTGGTTGGTTTGTTGTTTGTGTTTTTGTCGGCCAGAAGATAATAAATTACAATTAAAAAAGCTTAGGGTGCTACACGTTTGCTGCTTTTAAATTTTAGTATTCCATTTAGTACTTTCGTATCGATTTTGTCAACGAATTCAAATTCTTTTGTTTTTGTGTGGGATTCATATCCCCAGATCAATGTTTTAAAAAAATATCAACCGATTTGCATGTTCAATGGACAAGCTTTTAGATGCTAACGATGGTTAATATTGTGCTATCTTGTACAATGTATGCAGAAATAACTAAAGAAGTACTATAGTATTTATCGGGTGTACCTACATCTAGTATTTACTACTGTTTTTTTTTTTTTTAATAAATGAGTTGTTTTGCATAGTTATTATTAGTTTGATGTGTTTGTTAGGATGCAATTAAATTAAACAACAGGTCACTTATATTATTTTTACCAACTTAAAACGGGTCTAAATAGACCTATACCATCCACCACCACCGTCTATTGCCATCGCCTACTTATCGTCAACGATGACACCGCTATCACCATCACACCCTTTGCCATTGGCCCCACTTTTACCGCCTCCTCTACTTATTGTTGTCACGAGCTTCTACAAAAACAAATATAACGACTAAAAACACATTTTGAAATACTTAGTAATCAAGTTTAAAAATTTTTCAGTTAAATAAATCATGCATATTTTACTTAAATTGGATCATTACACCATCAAATCAAGTTATAGTCAGAGTTTTTTTGTGTCAATAAAGGAATGTATGTGGAGATGTGATGAGTGGGATTTCCAATATATATAACTATATTAAAAAAATTTCAAAAACAAGTTAATTGTGTGAAAAGTGACAAAAAAAAAACTTAAAATTGGCATCATCACTCCGTATATTTAAAAAAAACTTATCTCTAATTCAAACAAAAAAAAAAACATGTTTAGAGCTATAAATTCAATAAAACATGAAATGTGAGTGATTTAACTAAAACATTTTTAAACTTAAGTGACCTAATTAATATAAAGCTTATTGGATTTTAATAATCCCAAGTTTCATTTATTGGCTGGAATTAATTCCAACTCATAAAATGTTTGCAGACACTCCCAACATTGAACTTATTTTTCTCCAACGATCCTTTACTAACTGAGAGTTAACCTCCGTTAGTTTTTTTGATAAAATGGGCCAACATCAAGCCATTTTTCAACTACGTCGCCGCCTAGCCTCTATCAAGTCTTTTCTTCGGTGTCTAGCATCCAACAACACCTGAAATCTACCTCTAATGAGTTAAGTGGTTCAAATCGGAAGTTAAAGAATGGGTTTTATGGTGCAGAAGTTTCAGATTGACGGACCAGATGGTTGATTTCAACTTTCTGCTTAGTTTTTTGGGCATATAAACGGTCCACGTCATCGAAAAACTAATAATGTTAACTCTTAGTTAGTAAGGGATTGTTGAAAGAAAATAAGCTTAGAGTTGGGAGTGCTTGTAAACATTTCTTCAGTTGGGTTTAGTACAGGCCAATAATGAAAGTTGAGATTATTAAAATCCAATAACCCTTAAAATAATTTCAAAACTTAAGTTATTTTTCTTGAAAGTTACCATTTTCAAAACAAAACTGTTAACAGTTTGATATATAAGTTTTGAGAAAATTTTACGGTTAATCCATATGATTAATTTTAAATCTTGTATTCGATCCCAGAGCTTTAAAACTTACAAATATGATCTTTAATTTTTAGTTTCTTTTTATTTTTTAGTTTAAAATCTTAACTTTTGTGAAATTATAATGTTAACAAATGGGTATTATTGTATTTTTATTTTTTAAAACTTCTAAATATAAAATAAAACAAAACTAAATTAAGTATCTCTAAATATAAACCAAGTTAAAAACTTAAAAAAATAGAGTAAATTTACACGGATGGTCCCTAAGGTTTATTGAATTGTGAAATTTCATCCTTGCGATTGAAAATTTACATATTTAATTAATCCTAAGGTGTGAAAAAACGTAACAATTTTCATCTCTAGTTCTAATTACCGTCAAAACATTCTGTTAAGTAAGTGTAAAATTACCCTTCTGAACGCTTTGCCTCCCCATTCAAACCAAAAAAATAATGCAATATAAAGTAATTTAATAACAGAAGTATGCCAAGTTTACCGTTAGAAAAATAGTAATTTAATAACAGAAGTACGCTAAGTTTACCGTTAGAAAAATAGTATTCGGTGTGTTTGGGTTTTCAATAACCATATTTTCAATTGCTCAAGAATGTATCTGTGTCAAAATCCTAAAGTTAAGTCTCTGCTCCAAAAACCTAATACCAAAATCGTTCTAAACCGTAATCGGACCAATCATACAATTAACTCATGTTTTCCATAACGAACGAATATGTTTCATCAAAGTGTATGTATAGCAAACGTATTCTTCAAATAGTTAAAATTCACATAGATTTTCAAATGATACGTGAAGTATATATAGTTGTTTTCAAATTCACATAACATGCTCTTATGCATTTTCACAACATCATCTTCTTCCCAACGCTATCATATTCACTGATACACATCGATCTATATATATACTCTATATCTCCGTTAACCGATCATAATATACAAAACCTTATTAACATAAACTCAATACAATTTCCGACTTATCTCGTAGATCTCAACGATCGATCGGAGCTTCTTCCTCCTCCTCCACCGCCGCCTACCTCCGGCGACACCGTCATCCGCCACCACCACTCTCCTCGCCGGAGCTGACGTCATATCAGCGGTACTACTCCCTTGGCTCTCATCATGATAATCGCAAACTTCTCTTCTTCTTCTTGTTTTCGTCGCCGGAGGAGAAACATCGCCGGAGGAGTTACTGACTCCGTCGCCGGAAACGTCAACATCAGCGTCGGAGTCGCCGCTGAGTTGAATAAGCTGCATCGCCGCCTCGACCTCCGGCGACGTGAATCTAGAAGGTTCCATTAATAACAGAATGAGGAGATATTTTGTTTGATTTGTGGGATTGTATTGGTGGAGAAGTAACGGGAGGAATTCATATTTATGTAACGGTAACGGGAGGACACGTCAGCATTATCACCGACTTTGGGGTTTATGGTGGTGGGGCCTACTGGGTTACGTATCTTGCTTTGGGATGTGTGTGAAATTATATTTATATCGTTAAGGCGGTTACTTTTTTTTTTTTTTTTTTTTTTTTTTTTTTTTTTTGTGTTATTGGGTCTTGAGATTAACCCAATGGGCATCGTAAGTTGTTGATTTGTTGGTGAATGATATGGCCCAATAGGCCTATAAGGTTTCAATGCTTTCGTTATGTGTATACATATACAATTTTTATGTATATTTAACATATCATTTTATCTTATTTTATTTATGTATGTTTAGTGCATCAAGTTTGGTGTAATTGTTGTTATAATATATATATGGATCTAGCTTTGGGAAAAGCCTCCTGCATAAAAATGCACCGTAAGATTGAGTACATCAGATCGATTCACTATCGGGCTATTTCTTGAATCTTGTGCAAAGCGAAAGATAAGTAAAGCACCAGATATACTATGTTGTAGTAAGATATGATACTCAAGGATTTATTTTTTTTAAACATTCATCACATGCATAAGGGTGTTGATTGACTATATATAAAGTTATTATACGAATGAATATAGATAAATCTAATTTAAACAATCTCCTAGTTTATGAAAGAGATAAACAAAGTGAACTAGATACAATTTCATAATATTAATTCCTTTCATAGTGATTCATAATGCCCCTCTACAAGCGAATATATGACAGACAAACATGAAGTTTAATGTAAAAGTCTTCAAAGAAGGATATATGAAGGTTTTTAGTAATGAAGCTTAATAGGAACAAAATTATTGAATAATTATTCAAAGAAAATAAGTTCACAAACAAAGTGGCTCCCACTACCAGCTGTTTGAAGCTTCCCTGAGCTTCAACGCATCAGTCACGGCCGTAGACAGATTTACCTTAATGTTAGAGGGTGGGAAGGCCCCTACTCAAAAAATTCCAACTAGTGTAAATTTTCCAAAGAAATTAGACTAAAAATAATAGTGCCCCATATACTTTATTAAAAGGCACCCAAAAGGCCTCAGACCAAAATTATGGAACATGAAGATGTGGATGTTTATTGAAGAAAGCAATGAAAAAGATGACAGTTTCATGTATATTATGTGAAATAAAACAGAGAAGAAAGAACATAAAAAGAGGAAGAAGATGAGTTATAAAGAGATAATAATAATTGCCAACAAATGGATGATTTTTTTAAAACAATTCATACCGAGATGTCTGTTGAATAGTGGTATCTCAAATTGATAATTGTATGAATCAATTTAGAATATAAAATTTTCACTAAATCTAAAATCTTTAATTATTTTTGTTGTTACTAAGATTATGTGAAATCAAATATTGTATATGATAAAATGTAAAAGATAACATTGCGTTCTATAGTTTATAACTTTTTTTTATTTGAATACCAATTATAAAAATAAGACATTTTTTGGTAAACAATTGTGATAGAGTATAATATATTGTTAGTTATAGAAAAATATTTTTTTTTTGAAAACTATCAAGCTCATTTATGTAAGAACATAAGTATATATGATTTTTTTTAAGCTCATTTATGTAAGAACATAAGTATATATGATTTTTTTTATGCTTCGTGATGAAGTAAAAATAATTTTTTTCACTTTGAGCTAAAGATATGGATTTAACAAATTGGCTCTTGCAAATGTGATTATTTAGCCCGGGTTTTATATATCTAGATTCTTAATGTGGCATATTAGTTTTTAGGAGTAGGATTTTACTTTAAGTACCCTCCAAATTGATACCCATTTTAGCCCACACAATAATGATCCATTTTTACTATTTTGTTAGAGTCGTTTTTAATAATAAGTTTTTTTTCCCCACTTGAAACAACCTGAGAACAAACACCTTTCCTATATAGCAAGTAATCATCTAGAGAGATTTTATAATATTTGTTCTTTTAACCCATTGTTGTTTAAGAACTATAAATGAAGCACAACTAATGCTCCCACTATCACGAAATCCTATAATTGGTTTACTTGAACTCTTCCATACACATTCAATTTGTATGTTTTTTGTGACTTTAAGTTTCTTATTTGCAAAGCAAACCTTCTTTTGTTAATGAGACTCTGTGAACTTGATTTTAGTCTTCTTTTTAACAGGAACATCATTTCCTTTAAGTGGTAAACTAACCATATACAATGAATCCATTTTCTCCTCACGAGCATTGACAAGATTACTTTTAATAACTTTACACTGTCTGTTTCCGAACTTAACCTCATGTCCATGTTCATCCAACTAACCAACAAATAACAACTGCTTATTCAAGCCAAGAATTACCCTAACATCTTTCTAAGTCCATAAACCACTTGAAGTAACTAAATTCATGTCACCCATGCCCGTAACATAAAGAACATCATTGTTCGCAAGTCATATCTTACCAAAATTACCTTCTTTCAGATTCTGCAATCCTTCGTTATTGTGGGTAGCATGAAACAAAGTTACAGAATTCATGACCCAGGAATTCACATTACTCTCCACGTTACAGATTAAAGCATAATAATCTAAGTGATCTATTGCAGTGTTAATTTCTTTTTGATCATTCGGACACTAATTCTCGAAATGTCCCACTTGTTTATAGTTCTAACATGTCACATCATTCCAAGCCATAGAATGAATCTTTTGTCTGTTTATGCTCCCACTGCTTCCGTTATTCTTCATTCCTCTACCAACATTTAGTAATTCATTTGAAGATCCACCAAAAAAATTTTCTTCTGATGTTTTCGCCTAAAATAATATCCCGAGTCCTATTTAAAGTGAGCGCTACTAGAACTAGTAATTGTTGTAATAGTACCAGCACAGTTGTTGATGTCAACTAACCCAAGTCTTGACAAATTCAAGTACAAGTTGTTGATGTGCACTATAACTGAACTTCCTTCTTTAATTTATTAACCAGCTTTCGAATCAGGAAAACTTTATTTGCTGCTGAATGCTTCTCATACATATTAGATAGCGCATCCATGATATCCTTCAGAATTTTTAACGCAACATCCTTTGTCAGCGACAACCTAATAACCGGCTTTACCTTTTTATCTAAAGTTCCCCACTCAGTTGGTTCAATCTTTTCTGGTTTCTCACCCAAAATAACATCCAAATCTTTCCGAACAAGCAAATATTTCATTTGTATTTTCACCAACCAAAGTCTTTTTCATTAAGCTTCTCAATATAAAGTTTTTCGCGTTCAAACTACATTCTAGTTACTAATCAAGTCAAAATTGAAAATAGTATCAAAAACAACTGTGGCTGGCTGTCTAAATTTGAGTGTTGTTTCATTTAACACTACCTTTTTTCTCCGGCCTCAAAAGAATAACAGTAAGCTGATTAGTACAATCATACTATTTTAATTGCCTGCTCCCTTTCCTTTTTTCTTTTCACTTAGACGCAAGAAGAAAAAAAAACAAGGCTATTGAACTCCAAGGAATAAACCAAGACAATAATTTACTGCCTTCTTCCTTGTTCTTGTAACGAGAATAAGCCAAAATAAACTCTTTTCCTTTGAGAGATCGGCAGGAGAGGCGGCGAGACTGCAGGCATCTAACCCTAGATCGTAGCTCTCTCGCGTTGTGTTTTTCGTGTGTAACGAGCCATAGCTCTGATACCACTTGTTAAGGATCTTGATGTAGATCAACACACAAACGCAATCTAACTATGAGAGAAAAATAAGACCAAAAATACAGGGCCGATACTGAGTATTTTAGTGTCTTTTACAGGCTGAGAAACAAAGGCCCTTAGGCTCTAATGAATTAATTTATATAAACTAGTTTTTAAACTAAAATAAATGTTTAGCAATAATCGTTACAAGAACATAGTATTAGAATGACATAACATAATAACTAACCGATAAATCTTTTTATTTGACCTCATTGCTAGCGCCTGTCTAAATTGGAATTTTTTTCCTTTTATCGCGGCCAAGAATTGAGGATTTTTTTTTCAAATGGTATAATTTAGAAAAAAAGTGAAAAAATAGTCATTTCACCATAATAATATGGTGTATGGTAATACCGCCCTCCCAAGAGCGGTTTCTTCACAATCCCAAACTCCCAAACTTCCAAGTTTACATGTTTTGGAATTATAAAAAACCGCTATTGGGAGGGACAATAATACTATTGACCATATTATTCTGGTAAAATAATTATTTTCATATTTTTTTCTAAATTATACCATTTAAAAAAATCAAGATTTGAGATTTGGGTTTTTTAGAAAAGAGACTTTCAGTTGGGTTGATAAAAATAAGTTATAACTAATAAGTTTATTTAGTAAAAATGGGCTTTAAGAATTATATTTATGTTAAAAGATAATTGTGTTAAACTTTTTAATTGAGTTAAATAGGCTATAACAAAAACATATATGATAATAAAAAAAAAAACAAAATTTCAAAATTTTTTGGGCCTATTGAGCGAGTGGGCCCTGGACGGTTGTCTAGCACACCCTTTCTTAGGGCCGGTTATGTAAGATGAGCACACGAGATTTAAAGTGGTTTCATGTGACTTACATTCATGAGGTGCAACCAATGTAATATTTTTATTGATTTCTATCTCACTTAGAGCAGTTATAATTATAATACATGATATAAATAGAGAAAATCAGGTTTACAACTTAATCCACTAGAAAATAATAATAGGGTACAATTAAATAAAAACGGGTCAGGTCTTTAATTTAATTAATCTGTCACCGAATTATCTTCTAACCCGAGCCCACTAGTAATCTATTAAGGCGATCCACAATATGCCCCTTGGTCCACGCAGGCTAGGGCATTGCTCATTGGAGTTTGGATACGCTGCCTCGAATCCTGTTATGGGGAAGTGGCTTTTAGAACCTCCTATGGTTGAGCCTTTGTCCCTTGGAACATTAGAGATTCGTTAGTGCCCAAAAACAAATTACCTTTACTTTAATTGTGTAATCCATAATTTTTAACTCGTATCGATGTTTATTTTTTCTTGTGATCTTAAGTAAATTCAATTATAATCTATATCAAACACCTTGGTCGGTTACAATATCTAGAAAAAAGGGTGCAGGTGGCTGTTATGAGTGTGGTGGAGGTCGTCGGACTCCTTTTATCTCCCCTCATGCAATAATGGTGGTCGGTAGGTGATGAAGACGGAGGAGGGGTAACCGGAGTTGGGATGTGTTTGCCGGAACAATTCGTTCTGCTTCGAATCAGACACAAGGCGTAAGCTACGCCATTCACGTTATGAATCAATTGTCCAGATTAATCAAGAGTAAGCATCCAAGTTCAAATATGTGTACAAGATTTAAAGCATAATGTACAATGCTGAGGGAGTTGAAATTTGAGAATAGAGGTAATAATATGTATTTGTCAGAAAGAAGAAAAAATATTCAGAAGAAATCTTTGAATGTCTATTTGAATATCTTTTATTGCAGATAGAGATGAAATATAGGGGTTAATTATTTTGTTTATTAAATACAAGAGTAAAAAAACTTATATTTGAAATCAATTTTAAATAGAGCTGAAAGCTTTTAAAAAAGAAAAGCACTTCCATGTTATTTTAAGTTTTCTTTTTATATTTTATTATAATTGTTCTTTTTAACAAATTTTATGTCAAAATATTTCCGTACATATACCTTAAAAATTATGGTTTTTATACGGTTGTCAGTTTAGGAAAATCAAATTATCCTAATGCAGTTTGAACTAACTACTTATGTTTTCTAATACCTTATCTTTTAATGTATAAAACAGCTTCCTGAAATAAACCTCATTCTTAAAAAAATGATACCTTTTTTTTATAGTTTTGATAACCAGAACCGTACTTCAATCCGTTAAGGTTCAGCGCTTAAAAGCGTTTTAACATCGGACTGAACCAGACCGGTTGAACCGGTCTTTTCATATAATTATTACTTTTTTAGTATTTTTTTTACATATATGAATTAAAATAATTATAATTTATCTGCAACCGGTCTTTTTCATATAATTATTACTTTTTTAGTATTTTTTTACATATATGAATTAAAATAATTATAATTTATCTGATTCTTATATCTGGTTAAACCGGTCCAACCAGCAGATCGGTAAAACGTCTGGTTATCTGTCCAATCCAGTTCTAAAAACATTAATGTTTGTTTTCATAAATTAATTTAATAAGATTCGGCCGCAGCAACGCGCGGCACCAAAACTCTAGTTATATTAAAATAATATTGATAATACCAGATAAAACACGAGTATCATCTTGATTTTAGATGATAAATATGCATAGGCTGGATCCACCCATGTGTAGTATGCTAAACATATGTAATTTTGTTCTCCTGCAATTCTCATGTTACTTATTAATTAAAATAATGACCTCATTCTAATTTCTAAACTTTTCAGGAAGTTAAAATAACAACAACACAATTTTAATAGTACAGAAAAGGTTATATAAATCAGAAAATTATCTGAAAAATCCCTATAACTTTACTCGGTTCGTATATCTTTCATCGTTTGAGACGTAGATATGGATTTTTATTGTCAAATATCCAAAGCCATGTTTGGAGGAGAGTAAAAAGAACACAATAAATGTATTAGAGCATTCACAGTAGATTTCTTATATTTATGTTAGTGTGTTTTTTATATTTTAAGTAATGGTTGTAAATGGCTGTGAGTGCAGAAGAGAGAAAAGTTACTGTTTATTTGTATATTTGAAAAATCACTGTTTAACCCTTATATATTTTTTAATATTTTTGAAAGTGATTATAAGTAGAGAATAGAAAAAAAGATAATGATAAAAATATAAAAAATTATTATTTAATTGAGAAGGGAAGATAAAAAATAATGATTTTAGTGTAATTATGTGAATGCTTTTAGAAGCAACAACAAGTTTATTTTAACTCGAGCAAAGTTACTTATTAATTAAATAGTTTTTAACAAATCTTCTTGTTCACATGAATAATTAAATACGTACTGTAACACGTCAATGGATCTTCATTTGTCCTTTAAATAAATTCGCTAAACTTCCAAAATCGAGTCCCCAAATGTATATTGGTTTATCTTGAAATCAAAATTCGTATGAAAAAAATAATAAATCTACGTAATATATCCTGTGAATTAGTAAAATCCTCATATTTTAGACTATAATTTACATTTTACATTCAAACCCATATTTTGATAGAATGTATTCATTAATTGATGGGATTTGAATTCAATAACCTTCCAACGTAAACTAGCTTCTGCTTAAGTTAAAAACGTATAATCTTTAACACACAGACTGCCTGAAAAAATGGGGATTTGCGACTGAAATTTTCGTATAAATGGTTGTCACAAAAACTGAATCTAAATTGTCACAAAATAGCTACTTAAGTTGTTTAGTAGTAATTCCAAGCTCCTCTCTGTATGTGCATGCATGTCCTGATTGTTTTTCTGCAATCTCTAAAGTTCTATAATATACACCATAATCACAACTAGCAAGAAGCTAGAAAAAAAAAGATTGAACAATTTTCTCGTGAGATCACGTGGGATCGTAGGTTAAGTTTCAAGCTCAAGCGATCGATCCACCTTTAGCTTTGTCGATTGCGAATTGTGCATATGAATTAAACCCTAAATTCGTAGAATATCAACAAAAAATGGGTATAACAGTGTGCAATAATCTAATTATAGAAACGATCATAATTAATTCATCATGTACTCTATTTGGATATAATATATATTTGTGAACAACCAGTTTTATTAGCCAACAAGCAAAAAGCAAGCCGAAAAAGAGATCAAAAGTTCAAACCGCTAAATCTTATATGTCAAATTCGAAATGATATATCGATCAAAAAGTTAATCTAAAAACACGAAAGAAGAACTGTGCACCGAAATCGTCTGCAAAATTATTAATTTAGATCAAATTGGTCTCGTAACACTGTAAATATCAACTATGGATCTCAACCGATGGCGTCTTCTAGCTTCATGTTCATCTTTATCCACTAATTTCTTTGTCGATACCCCAGATTTTATTGATTCAGAAGAGAAAGATGATGAACAAAAAGACAATGAATTTGCATCTTTACTATCATCAACATGATTTACAATACCTTTTACTCCATAATCGAGTTTCATCTTCTTCCTCATAAAACTTACACCACCATCATGACTGCAATCAGAATCGTATTCTTTGCTGCAATTGTAAGAATGTTGAAGAGGGTTGCTGAGTAGAATCAAATGCAAAGCAGCTGCTTCCAGTATTTCTTGTTCTTTTGATGATTCCATTTATAACACAGATAGAATATTATTACCAATTTCTTGGGCTTTCAATTATTATTATTCGCCATTAACATTGTTTATATATATGTATGCAGAAACATTTAGAAAAGACAGAAGAATGTTGGTGGTGGGATTGTGAGTGGAAAGTAAGAGGAAAGTACGTGTAATTGCGAGTGAAAGCAATCTTGACTTCCTCTCGACTAAACCTATAAGACGCGGGTACTCAATGACTTCGAGGGTCAGCTTTAAATATTATAATTAATCTTTTTTATTTCAAGCCAAAACTGTTTTATACCAAATAATATTATTAATATCTATTTGATTTGATTTGTATGTTTATTTTTTCTATATAATCAAATGTTCTATTGAAATATTTGTGTGAACTAATGTTACCCAACTTTCCATTAATCTTGGACTTTAAAGTTGTATGTTCATATGGTAATGGTAATAAATTAAGTTGACTCTTTCCTTGACAAACTAACTCGATAATTTTACATCACTATTAAAAAAATTGTTAAAATTCCTTCAAAAAATTTTATCAAGAATTTATAGTCAATTTTCACGACAATTTTTTTTAACGGAGATATTGTCATTTTTCTGGAGTACTTGCGAGCTTCTATATCTAGAGTACATGTAAGCTCTTTAAGTTAACAAAAAAACATGAGGTTGATGTTGGAAAGTGACAAATCAAATATGAAAGAATCAATGAATTTTGCTTAATGGTTGTTAGATCTAGAAGAAGGAAAAGTTGATGACAGTAACGGTAGCGAGGCAATTATTGATCAAACCAAAGGTTTAAGTCGGGCTGCAGTGGCGGAAGGGGGGCGGGGTCGAAATTAATTTTTTTTAGGGGGGGCGAACTTATACAAAAATTTACACTAACTGGCCAAAAATTTACACTATCGAACTAAAATTTAACACTACTGATGAAAAAAACAGAGGGGGAAGGCCCCCGCCCCCCCTATTAAGCTTTGCCACTGTCGGGCTGGGATCCGATTTGGCTAAAACCGGATTTTTCAAAACGAACCATTTTTTTTCCCGAACTGGTTTTTTTACTCATTACTAAGTAAGTTTATTTGTGCATATTGAATGACAAATGAATGAGCAGAAGACAAGTGGATGAGCAAGTGGAACGAAGAGGAGTTGTTATGGAACAACATATGAAAGAAGAGATGCAACTACAAATGCAAGATAAGATTGATCAATGACAAATGGCCTCATTTTTAGTAAATTTGGTAATAATCTCGACAATCCTTCAAATAGTTTAGTTTTATTTATAATATCTATCTTTGATTATATGAACATTATTTATATTTGATTGTGTAATTGTATTCAGATTATAAGTTATGAATTATGTTGGGATTGAATTGTAAATAGGCTTTCATAAAATTCTTTTTGCATTTTAAGCATAAGAAATCTGGATTTTCGTTCTTTTCATATTTTTGTTAACTAAAAATAGATTTTGTCAATAATTTGTTGGAAAAGAAAGTTTAGAAAAGTTGACTTTATCATTTTTTTAAGGAAAACTGTGGAAAAAACATATACATATAAAAATTTTAAAAATTTGTTGGAAAATTTTAAAAAATAAAATGAAAAAAAGAAACATCTCTTAACGGTCGGAGGTCGGCGAAGGTGGCGATCGGCGGCGCCGGCTGTCGAGGGTTGGCAGTGGTCAGAAGTTGAGGGCGGAGACAGCGGTGTTCAGGGTAGCATTGGTTGGTGGTGAATTTGTTTTAGTGGCCTAAACTTATTTTGTGACCATGTACATAGACCTATGTACACAATAGGCTTATAGTGGCCTAAACTTATTTTATGATCATGTACATATATGTACACAATAGGCTTATAGTGGCCTAAACTTATTTTTTTCTAAATAGGTATCTAAGTATTTTTCAGAATTATTTTACGGATAACTTAATTAAACTTAATACATACTTGAAATTTGTTTGATTATAATAAATATGTTTATACAAATATCCAAGTTTTTCATCTTGAAGCAATGAATCTTATTTAAGCCAAAAAAATCAATAAACCATCATGAAGATTCAAATCAAAGGTAACAATGACTGTAATTCAGAAAACTTCTTACCAAAAGCTTCAATCTATTCATGAACACATATCATATCCGTGGGGGTGTAGAGCTCCCGCTTGTACAGATATCCTTGGCGTACGTTAGCAATGTTCACCTCTTCACCATCATCTCCATCATCACCATCACCATCACCATCATCACCATCACCATCATCACCATCACCATCATCACTGATAGAGCAATCAATGATCTTATCATTCACCTGAGTAAACTCCTCAGCAGAAGTTCCAATCGATTTTGCAGCCAATGAAACGCCTCGTATCTTATGAGATCTCGTAGTCTTCGATTTGTGCTGTTCTCTAGGTTGAATAATCGACTCCGAATAAGTCACCGGCATCGGTTGAGTAAGCGACTCCGATCTAGTCACCGGCCGCGGTTGCACGACCGATTCCGATCTAATCTCCGGCTGATGATACCGTTGCGCACCGGGAACAGAGATCCGATGCGCCAGAGACACATCAGGCGATGCAGCGGCTTCAATAGCAGTCACAATCGACGACCGAGGAGGATTAGAAGCCACCGGAACAAAAATCTCCGGCGACGGAGCGTACGCTTCACGTTCACGGTGAACACTCGCCGGAGAGTGAATCGAGTGATCTTCGGTGAGATTCGTAGTTACAGTAGACGAATTGATCGTATCTCTCAGAGATCTGAAATCCATAATCCCTTCCAAACCGTGAACAGCCACATGCGCACCGTAGAACAAGCCAGGAAACGCGATATCAACGCCTTCAACCATGATCGGCGATCGTAAGGTCAGCGGATTCACTACGTGAATCTCGTGACCTGATACGAGCGAAGGAACAGAGTTCGAACCGAATAGGAACATACGGAGATCTGTAAGCGTTAAACGGTGAGGGACGCAGTGGAACCGGAGGACCATAGTGTAATCAGCGGCAGAGAGGCTCATATCGAGAGCGTATAGAGCGGAGTCGATCGGTGCGAAGAAGGTGAAGTTGTCGCCGTTGATGATGTCGTAGTGGAGGTCGGTGGTGGTGATGGCGTTGGCGAAGAGGTTGTAGCCTCTGAATCTCAGAGCAGCGAGCATCGAGTGGTATTCGTGCTCCGGTACGGCGGTTATTACGACGGTGTTGATGGCGGTGATTAGGAGGAGCACGGTGGCGACGGTGAATCTCGACGCCATTGTCCCCAGAGAAAGAATTGAAATTCCGATTTGTTTTGGCGGGAAATTATTATTAGGGTAGGTGTTTAACAAATTTGCAGAGGTTGTTGGTTATATTGAGCTCCGTTTAGTGCAAATTACAATTTGTTGCAACTGATTTCAAAAGTTAATAACTTGTTTTATTTTGTTTTTATTTTCATGCGGGATGCAATGGTGAAGGTTATATGTAATTAATTTGCTAATTTTGTTTAAGGGCAATTGATTTGCTAAATAGATACTTCTTTGTTAAGAATCATTGTTTTGAATTTGTTGTTAGGATATGTAGAAGCGATGCAAATAGGAAAAATCGATAAGAAGTTGATAAAAGAGTTAATAGATGCTTATAAAGACTATTAAAGAAAAATAAAAGGGCAAGAAATAAGTCTAAAACAGGATGGACAGGATTTTTGGGTCTATTTGGACACGAGGGTCCTAAATAGAAACCAAAATGTCTTATCGAGCGGACGTGTAAAAATAGCTAGATATGGTTTGCTCGCCATTTGGCCCCAATTTCTTGATGTAAAACCCTAATTTTGTTTTCGAAGATTACTGCCAACACATTCCTTTATATATGAACCGATTTTAATCATATAAACATGTGAATCTTGGATGCGTGGATGGCATAGCACAACTGTTTATTTGATTGTCTACTTTAGTTTTTAGTTAACATAAAGTTGTAATATATTTGCTAAATTTTGAATAATCCTATAAAGTGATGCAAATTAGCCGAATAACTCATAAACTGCTTAAGACTGGCTTGTTGAAAACTGATTTAACCAAACTTAAACAAGTTCAAGGCCGAGCTTATTTAATAAAGAAACTTGATCCCAGGTTTCACATGCAGAGCTTTGCTAGGCTTGCAAGAGCATATTATTTATGCATATAACGATTTTATTTGACATAATAAATTATTATTATAAAATTAAGATAAAATTAATGTAATACTATATATTATGTGTAAGACCCCAAACCTAAGAGACCTTACACTCGGTCATACATACGCATTTAACATAGAATGTAACAGGATTATAATTATTAAATTTATAGCAACGGAAATAAGCTTAAAAGTCTAATCTTACAATCACAAAACAAAACTAAAAATGCCAAGTTGAGGATGAATAATGCCAATCTTCCAAAAAGCAGGATAGCTTCATGATCCAACCAAAAAATCTAGACGTCATCTCATAAAACTGCCACTCAAACTAAGATATGCGCAAAACACATCAAAACTAAGTGAATTCTAATTTTATTTGTGAAAGTTATAACATATAACCATCATCGGTACATCATCATAGGTATCAACATACATTTCATATCCATCACATAGTGGTTGATTATTGCACAAATTCATCATACAGTTAGGGGATTTCATCACTGCCTCATGTTGAGGACTTTCATCAATGTTTCATATTAGGATTTTACATATATGCCTGCTGAAAAATAAAGATGACTTTATATCAATGCCTCCAAAAAAGGTCTCTCAACTTTAATTGACCTTTTGCCGAGCAAGACCATTCAAGAACACGTCAGTCTTTCATATTGACTAAAAGAAATGGCGCATCAAATGAGATTTTATATGGTTTTATAAATTGATAAAAAATTTGAATATTCAGTTTTAAGTAGTCAAGTTGCTTTTTATACGACTTGGTAAAGATCAAACTTTAATCATGTTATGTGTACAATATTAAGTTGCAAACAGTAGGTAAACTATAGGTGAAGGGGTTGCTGAAAATTAAGAGTTTTGTTTAATGTACCTGGGTGAGTTAATAATGAAAACATGTACATTAAAAAGGTGATAATTAATCATAAAGCTAGATAAGTTTAGCTGCTACAATATTTTCATATTTATACAATTTAAAAAGTGTGACATTATTTATTTGTGATTTGTCCCTTTTTTTTTTCAATTTTTTACTATCTAGTTTTTTTTTATTTGCTAATTTTTTTTGTTGATTCGTTTACTTTTTATTTTTATCATGTTTCCCGGTTCTTTTTTTTCTTTTTATTTTCATGAGATATTTTTTCAACATATTTTAACATTACAAATTTCAACACATTCTCTACTTGACAATAGTCTTTGATCGCCCTCGTCTGCATACTACACATAGCCTAAGTGTGTTACAAACATCTCCAATCGCCCATCACCCAACCATCACTTCATGTCACACATCACCAATTCCAAACCAATCATCTATTCAAAAAGTAGTTTCTTAACAACGAACGCATACATAACTTTAAAATCTACTACTAAAATTCACATATTGTTCATTTTATAAAACTCGAACCTGCATTAATTTGATAGTACTAAACATCAAATCTAGTGTGTCACAAGATAAGATGCCATGAACATTTATTTCAAAATAGTTATTCATGCTCACAAGAGGTGCCGAGGTGGCTAGGTGGTCAAATCTTTAAACCTTGATAACAGTCGATTTTAATATTTGAATGAAGATTAATATCAATTGTAACAACGAGAACGAATAAAACGAGAGTAATTGCTATCGAATATTATTTTCCAGTAAAATCAATATCATCTAACGAAAAAGCCAATTAAGATCTTACCAGATGCTTCCATCTACTCATGCGCACAGGTCATTTTGGTAGGAGTATAGAGCTCACGCGTGTAGGGATCACCACGGCGTATGTTAGCAATGCTCAACTGTTCACCATCATCTTCTGCAATGGGGCAGTCGACGATCATATCATCCACCGGAGTCAATTCCTCTAAAGCATTGACAGTCGATTTCGTAGCCAGTGAAACATGGCGTATTCTCTGAGAAGTAAGTTCAGATCTCGTAGTTATCGATACGTGTTCTTCAATCGGTTGAGTAATTGATTCGACGTAAACCTCCGGCGAATGAAGCGATTGAGTAATGGATTCTAATGTAGTCTCCGGCGACTGACGTGATTGAACAATAGACTCCGATTTAGTCTCCGGATGACGATACTGTTGTGCCTGAGATACATCCGGAGAAGACAGATACGACGTCTTCGGCACCGGCGTCGGAGATGCAACGGCACCGATTTCAGTCACCGGAACAGTAACCGGAGGAGACATCGGAAAGTGATTTTCCGTTAGATCTTCGGCTACCGAAGTAGAATTCATTGAATCATTCACAGATCTGAAATCAATAACGCTTTCCAATCCATGAACAACAACATGCTCATCGTAGTACAGATCCGGAACCGCAATATCCACTCCTTCAACGGTAATCGGCAACGGCAGAGCAAGCGGATTCACCACATGAACCTGATGATCACGTAACAGCGTAGGGATAGAATTCAAGCCGTACGGAAGCCGCCGGAGGTCCGAGAGGCGGAGACGGTAAGGAACGACGTGGAACCGCATCGTGGTGGCGTAATCGCCGGCGGACATGCTCATGTCGAGAGTGTAGAGTACGGAATCGATCGGTGCGAAGAAGGTGAAGTTGCCGCCGGTGGTGATGTCGTAGTGGAGGTCGGTGGTTGTGATGGCATTGGCGAAGACCTGGTAGCCTCTGTATCGGAGAGCCGAAAGGAGCGAGCAGTATTCACGCTCCGGCACGGCGGCAACGGCGACGGCGTTGATGGCGGTGATGAGGAGGAGCATGATGGAGATGGTGGAACTGGACGCCATTGTTGTACGGTGGAGAATTCTGTTTGGATTTGAAATGGTATTGGCGGGATGTGAGTTTTCAGGTGTAACTAACTACTAACGAATTTGCAAAGACTGGTGTTTATATAGCATGATCAAGTTTATCTAAATAGTTTGTCATTGGTACACTTAAATTGTTTTTTCTTTCTTTCTATCTTTTTTTCATACATACATATAGATAGAGAGAAAAAGATATCTTGATAATAAAAACAGATATCCATATAACCCAAGCTTGTTTAAATTGGAATTTGTAGTAATTTTTATTGAAAAGATAATAATAAGGTTTAATTGTAATTAATAAAAATAATATATGTTAATAAAGTGGTTTTATACTTGAGTATAAAAATGTGTTGAAAGTAAGATTTGTGTGGTAAAAAATTTTATAACACAAAAACAATGATACAAAATTGGTATAGAAATAATAATGGCGAAGTATGGGAAGGCATGTCGGATTTTACGATCCAACGATGATTTTCCTGTAGTTTTCCATAGATGTTTGCGAGTCCGCCTTCATGGGTTGGGCCTTTGATATGTTACAAACCGGATCAAACCTTTCCGTTACCATAGAAAGTAACTCGTTAGAAGGAATCCTGAGGCGAGCCTTGGAGACAAGTAGACCACCCTCCGTCGCTCAGCATTAGTATTGTTTCATGATGGATGTATAAGTTGCATTATGCATGTACAAGAAGTAAGTGTATGTGTATAGAGATAATGTGTGTGAGGAGGATAAACACTGAAAAGAGGTCAGGAGTGAGATCCCCTTGAAATGAGGATGGGAGCTCCTTTTATAGGAGAGTAAAACTAGGTGACTAAGTAAAACATATTGGACAAATTATAATTATTGGGCTGGGCGTTGTCATTTGGGCCAAACGCATATATTAAGCCTATACAAAATGTTAGACCAAATGTTAGGTCTATATAGTGCTGTTACTGTAGTTGGTAATTGGGCTTCCATGAATGCAATCATGCATTGTTGACACAACTGAACTTCTATTTAACATGATTATAAGGGTTAAGTAGAGTGGATACATTGTAGTTTAAGAGAGTGATTTTGTTATCTACCTATCTATCTTTTGAGGGATTTATTATAACTATAGTCGTCGAGAGACCAAAATGTCCTTTGAATTCTGGCTTTAAGCAGCTTTAGAGGTTGAATAACGACAATCAAACTTTTAAGATGGTATGCCAACCTCTTTTTAAGAACCTTTAGTTATTATGAATAAAGAAACCCAAAACCCTCTATTTTGATATGTGTATTGACCAATTCACTTAATTAAAATGTTATACATGACAAAAGTCATGATTTGGCAAAACGGTGAGTTTTTTAACTTTATATAGCATAACTTTCAAGAAAAGCATGAGTTGACATATTTATCAATTAAAACACCAATTTAGGTGTTGTACACTTGCATTCAAATCTTTTGCTTATAGACCATAAGTGGATTTCTTTGAGATCCCATAAAATGTTTGACCGATGTGGTCAACATAATCATCAATTTGTCAAAATGGATTTGATTTTAGATCTAATCACCAATTTTCACAAAATTTACACAATTCACTTGCTATACCACAAAAACATAAATTAAATGTGATTACGACCATTTTAAAACATAATTAGAATTCAATAAGTTCACATAATTGGATAAATTTGACTAATTTTCATCATCATTATCATCTCCTACATGCATTATGCTAAATAGGTTTAATTACTAATCTTAGATGTATGGAACCTTAGATGAAATGCAACCGGAGTAAGATATGCTATATTATATATAAAAACATGGGTCTTGGAAGTTTGAGTTTAAATCCCCTAAAAAATCACTAGAATTTCAAGTTTAAGACTGTGAGATACTTACAACTAGGGAACGATTAACCACTCATATAACTTGCAAGTAGCTAAAAACAAAGGTAATAACCGAAAATAACCGAAACCAAACCGAAACCGATCACAAACCGAGCAGATAACGGAACCGATACTCGGTTTTGGTTTCGGTTGCTTGAATTTCAATAACCGAATCATCGGCTTCGGTGAAGCTCAAAAACCAAACCGAACCGACAATGCACACCCCTAACCCCAACCAGTTCTCGGTCCCAAACAGATTTGTGCACCTCTAGTAGTTGTGTTGTGTATGGAACATTTGGGCTGGGTTGGGTTCCTTCCTATTAATGAATTGGGCCATGGTCTAGAGTCTAGAGTCTGGAGTGGTGGGTGGGTGGTGGATATCAAGGAGGGGACCAACCAAATAAATCTAAATAATTATCAATTTTTGACATGAAAATGGGCTTGACCCCAACCATTTATGTCTAACCAGAAGTCATATCAAACTGTTCCATTCATTTAATTCATTTCATATAAACTCAACCACTACTTGAAAGCTGTCTATGTGTGACCTTCACCTAATGCACACACACACATGATAATACATGTAGTACATTTATTTGATCATGCCCATATGTCCATTATCTTCATACTCACAACTCATGATCATACATATGTATTTATATTAAATGGCATATGCCCACATCTCTATAATTAACATTTCACATCCATCACAATTCTCCAAACAAACATGACATGTTACATGGCATTATTCATAATCATGATTCAAGATGCAAGGGATAGAGTCTAGTAACGTGTTTAATACGGAACCAATTTTAAACAAAAAACTATGAGAACTGCATAATGCAATATTGTATATATTGTTTGGTAGATATAATGGAAGTTAGAAGGAGAATTGGGTAAGTGGTTATATGACCGTTTTATGTATCACAGTTAAAGCAAAATGCATAAGTGTTTATGCGGTTCTTGTAGTTCTCTGCTTAAAATGGGTTATGTATTGAATATACTAATATAAATACAATAACAAAATGGTGCATACATGACAAACAAAAGAATGAAATCATCAAATCAACAAAAACTAATACATATAGAAGAAATATCAATGAAAGAGATGAACCACATAAAAGAACATAATGAATATAGATATAAGCACATATCACCTGTTTAGAATCCATTATTTTTGCTCACTGATATGAATCCCTTGTCTCCTTGAACACAATCTAACATCAGAACAAACTTCTTACAATTGAGAGTGGGGGTGGGTGATTGGTTATGTTTCTTTTGACATTAATCTTCAAGATTGTGATCTGCCCAAGAGTTCAAGTCCCTCTGTCCTACAAGACATGATCTTTCGGAACACATCTCTCAATTCGCGCTCCAACGGGTCTAGTCCAGTCTTAAACAAGTTACAAACTTCAGACACTTCTTGAACACATGTTTGTACCTCGGCCTTTTGTTCTTCGGTCAATGGAAACTGGTTAACCGAGTCAACCAAATCTGTTACCAAATGAATCGACTTTTCCATCTGGTAAATCTCCTTTAACAACCCAACGCTGTTCTTGCGCTCACGTTTCTTTGATTCATCCATAATTCGTATATGAAGCAGATTCAACGGAGTACCCCATGTGAACTGTCTTGGTACAGAGAAATGAACTTGAAGATTTCGATCTTGACATGGGATTGCAGCCACCAGGGCCCATAAAACAAACATAAGAACAAAACCCATTGTGTATACAACATTAGCTAACCCATTAGTCGACGAAACTTCATGTGATTTAGGCGGGATCAACCCGTTAGCTATCAACTGAAGCTGTTTGTTTGCTGACCATGAGTTAGGCACACTCCAAGAAAGAGACCTCGAGTGCCCTGACTTGTGTTGACTATCTTTCCCTTTATTCGGGCGCCCAAAAGATCGATTCCTTTGTGAAAACAAAGATGCTGATTCTTTACCATCATCAAGCATGATAATAGCTAAATCAGTTAAAGCTTTTCTTGCCCTCCTAAACTGCCCTTCAACCATTACATTTCTTGATTTTGAATCAAAAGCACTTGATACAATCCCTAAATGCCTATGCCAAAGGCGAATCTTTTCAATCCCATCACGAACAGCATTACAAATGTCCAGTGCCCGAATACTCCTATCAAAGTAATCTGTCACAAACTTATCTAAAGGCGGTTTTGAAAGATTTGACTCGTTCTTCGACAGAATAACCTTGAAATCATCTTGACAAACAGTAAATGCATCTAGTAACTTAGAAACCCAATCAAGAGACAGAAGTTCATCAGCAGAAGCAGCAGAAAGGGTGCGAAACCGCCTGAAAACTTGATGTTCAAACGACCCGAGTTCACAATGGAATTCAGAACCCGAATCGCCATTAACATCCATCGAATGAATTTGATTGTGATTGTGATTATGATCATTCCCAATGCCCATAATCGACCGACGAAAGGTCCCAAAAGGCATCGTGTAACCACTGGTCGAAGGCATATCAACACAACACAAGATTAACCTCACTTCTAATCGATTATACAGAAACCCCAACTCCCCAAATCAAACAATCATCTCACAGAACTCAAATCACTCAAAATCAAACTCAAAAGTTTCGAAATTTTGTTCAATAACCTCGAGATAACAGTAGTTAACACTCCATTCAACCTGCAAATTCAACAATTTAATCAAACAAAACCCTAAGATCCAAAACCCCTGTAAACAATCATACAAAATGGAATAATTCGAGAATACCCAGATCAAAACAAGTGCAATTAAACAAGAATTTGATGAAATGAATGATAATACCTTAAGGTGATGAAGTTTCCAAAGATGAAGAATGATTTAAAAACCCTAATTTCCAACTTTTATTCAAGTTCTTGAGAGAGAGTATCGAAGAAGCGATTGGATGTTTTGCTTAAATGGAATACAAACACATGTAAACGTTTCAAACATGAAACCCAACAGCACAATTCAACTCATTGTCAGAAAAATTAAATAAATAGTTTTTTAAACAAGCGATTAAATTATAAGAAAACATCCCAACAAACATATATTGCTGTTTTCAGAAGTTTCCAAAAAAAATATATATTTATTTACTATAATATGTAAACGAGGTTATGAAATTAAGTAAATTTTAAAATTGATGTTAAAATGTATAAAAGATTGAATTAAATGTTGATAAGAATGTAAGCAAACTTAAACTATCAATATACCATAATTAATAAACATGAAAAAATGGTATCATCATCATTAGTTGTTTCTACATTTAAAGTAAATTTCCTTATCGTTAATTAATGTGTAGTTGTTTTGAAAATTTGTTTTATGAGGCAACAAACAATAATGTAAAATTTGTTAGCTTAATGGAACAGAAAAGGATTTTAAGTGGTACGGTAGAAATAAGTATGTATTAAAATTAATTTTTTTTATTGTGTTATAGCATGAGAGTAGTATGTTGTAATCGATTTACAATAACATATAAAATAATATCAACTTTACTAGTTTTCAGTTTTGTGTTATTTAAATATTAATAAATCTTCTCCATAGTTCAATTTTTCCGAAGTACAACTTTTTTAATCTAATTTGCATCTTAAGACAAAAAAAATTTATATAGGAATGACTAGTTTTAAAAAGTTAATTGAAGATAGATGCGAAGGTAAACAATAAGTTTTATGTTAATTAAGACATACCTAAAATAGTTTTTAGAAGTAAAATGAAGATAGATGCGAGGCTAAATAATAAGTATTATGTTAGATAACACAATTAAAATGCTAAATATACATAATTAATAAATAAGTCGAGTTGCACTGAGGATTTGTAATTTATCTGCAATTTGTTACACTTTATTATTCTTTAATATATATGTATATGTTTATGCATATAATATATGTATATCAGTAGATAGATGCATTATAATAATAGATATTGATGTATAAGTATATATGAATAGATAGATATATGTAATGATAAATGACATTTTTTTTATTATTCCTTAAAAATTAGGTCTTGATTGGAGTAAGTAATACCTGGTTTTATTATTTTAAGTTCCACATTTCATCTTCAAACTTTGTACCTTTTTTTTGAATCCTTTTTTATTATTTTTCATCACCCAATACACAAACAATTTTAACAAGTTAGAAAAAATATTAGGTAAGAGAAAAGGATAAAACATTTGAGTCAAACACACGAAATGAAAAAATTGGAGGTTCTGAATTCATAAATTATGATAAGCGTAAAAGGGGTTGAACACATATCTTATATTATTCATATTAGAGTAAATTGTCATTTTTGTCCCTGGGGTTTTGTATATTTCGTCATTTTCATCTAAAAATAAAATTTTTTTTTTCTGTGTCCCTGACAATTAAAAAAACTTGCTATTTTCATCTATTTTCGTTAACCCCGTTAATTTACCTGTTAATAGTCATCATGTGCACATCATGTGTATTTAAGGTTATCTTAATCTATCTATATCTATACTACTATATAATATAATTTTTTGGACAACATTGTAATTTTAATCTCTTTTTAAGACACTTAAGAATAATTTTGTTACATTTGATACAAGTAATTATGCATAAACAACTTGTTATTTATAAATTTACTCATCTCTATAGCAATATAGATAAGTTTGATATCCCAAATTAATAAAAAAAAAACAAAATAAGAGTTAACACAATAAGATAAAGTTAACGAAAAACACAGTCTAAAAATATTAATACCCTCGCCGCACCGCGCGGGTTTCACCACTAGTAATAAATAGAATAGATTAGCACTTCCAATTATTTCATGTAGTGTGTTTCTGTCCATTGTTTTTATCTTTTTTTCTAACCAAATAATTTGTCTAACTTGTCAAAATGTATGGTGATATTTATATTCGTGTTGTTCTTTATTAATAATCTTAATTAAAAAGGCCATTTGTTTCTACCCTCGTCGAGACTTTACTATGACGATCATCTCCACACACAATAAACTTGAAGAATTCATTAAAGAAATGCCCTAATGGACAAGACCGATGAATTGTTTGACCTGCATCACTTCGATCAAGATTAAACCTGTCGAAACTCTTTGATATTTATGAATTTTCGGTCTCAGTTACATCCCAAGATGCATGGCTGGGTCCCGTTTTGGACCCATTAACACACTTCATACCTCAGCACAAAGGGATATTGAAACTTCAAAGTGACACTAAATGGTGTATTAGTTTTTAATTATTTAAATTCTCCTATATTTTTAAAAAGCAAGTAAAGGAGCAGTTATTTTTGTGTGGTATGGGTTTTGGCCACATAGTTTATAGTGTTTTGCAATTTGGTCCTTATAGTTATACTTATATATTGACTGATAGATTTTAGAGAGAGAAAAAGCCATTGTTGTGTTTCTTGGCGTTGGAGACGGCCGCTTCAGTTTGGCCGCCGTTTCTTCGCCACCGATTATCCTACTATCTTCCGACGAGATCTCATCTTCCATAACCTGGTGTCTTTCGACGAGATCGGGTTTTCTAGAGAGAGAAAGGTGGTTCCGGTGGCTTTGCAGGTGGTGGCAGCCACGGCTTCGTCACCGTTCTCTCACCTCCTATGTACCGTCTCCCTTTGACCAAGGGACTCAGGTTTGGTGGGGAGAACAAGGCGGCGACTTTGGTGGTTGAGGCGGTGGCCGTCGTGACATTGTTACAACTGCTTTAGCAGCTGTAGTTGCCAACGGTGTTGTTGTTGTGATGCTTGATGATGTTCAGTGATGATGAGGAGAGCTCATCTGAGAACCCGATTACTCTGATTTGTTGAATATATGGGGTTTTCTATCTAATGCTTCAGATTTGCACCCTTTTTGTTCGCTAATAGTGTTGATGCCCACATCTGAGAACATATTGCATCTCTTTTGTTGTATTTTTTGGTTTGTGATGGTATTTAAGTTATTTGGGGTCTTCTTTTGAACATTCGTGACATAAACCCTAACTTTAGTTCAGTTATGATGACCGTGGAGTCATCTGAGAGCTTCTTTGATGGTATATTTGTTATTGGGAGTTTTCTTTTGAATGTTCGTGCTTGATCCTTTCATTTGCTTTATAAATATATAGAATAATGATGTGAACCCAAATTTTAGTTCAATGATGATGATCATGGGCTCATCTGAGAGCTGCTTAATTTGATCTATCATCTAGCATTTGTGGGTTTATTTTTGATGGTATCTCTACCATTTGGAGTTTTATTTTGAATGCTCATGATCTTAAACTAAACTTTAGTTTAATGAAAGGATGACGCTACTCCCATCTTAATAATTTCTTTGATCAGTTGATTTAGGACATGTGTGACTGATCTCACTTACCAACATGTTTTATTTGGAGGTGGTGTTTTGATATTATGCTTATTGTTGGTTTGGGAACTTACTTAACCACGGTCTGACTGTTACTTCCAACCCTACTTTTTAGGCGATGATGATGTAATACAACAGGGTTTGTTCGTTGTTTTGGCATGGTAAACGCACTGTTTTGCAGCCACAATTAACAGTTGTTTCTGAGCCTTTAAATTCAATATGTATAGGCTTCATTTACATGGATACATGTGACAAAATTGATGCGTTAGTTTTTTTCTAGGTTAAATGCTGCCGCGAAGCGCGGCTTGAACCACCCTAGTTATTATTGATCTATACATATTGCATTGTGGTCAGCAGTGTAATAAGTTTTTAATCAAATTCTCTTCCTAGATTAATATTTAACTACTTGTTATTATTATTTGGGATTTTAATAAAGTTTATAATAATAATAATAATAATAATAATTAATGATTATAATAATAATAAATTTAATATATTTTTAACTATGATATAGTTAAAATATATTATAAACAATGATAGTAAAGTTGTTAAAATAATAATAATAATGGTACAAAGGTGAAATTTAAAAACTTTTTGGTCGGAAAAATGTAGGCATTTTCTACGAATTTTCTGATGAAAAATAGTATTATTTAAAATGTTATTAGATTTTTGTCGTAAAATTGTCAGACAAAAGGGCTTTTTCTTGTAATTGTTGATAATTTGTCCAGAAAAAAAAACTATTTTTTACTAGTGATTATTTTCCTATAAGATTGACACATTTTAAGTAAAAAGGATGTGTTACTGGTAAGCATAGTACTGGTGACGATATATAGACATATAGTCAACGCATGTGGATACATGGGCAGGCCAAGGCATGTGGTACGTGGATTATATGACCCCTATGAAAATCTTTTTATAGTTAAATATAGTTATACTAAATATAACTTTAATACATTTACTATAAATTAATTAAGATTTGGATTATTGCTCATCAGCCTTTATAAGGTACAAAGTATAAACCCAATTTAAACAATTTAACCCATTAAATTTTACTAATTACACTTTATCTAAACGAACTCTTAATACCCAATTCTATTACATTTATTTGAGTACTCATTAACCCTTAATTTAGGTTTTAGGTTTATATAAGTATATTCTTTTTAATTAATATGAGTATTACTTTATACTTTTAAGAATACGAAAGTGTATTGCTTGTGTTGCTAATTATAAAAATTGAAGTGATTTATTATGTATTTTATACATTTAACATTTAATTTGGTGATATCTTTTTATTATGAAGTGTTTTATTATGGCCCAACCTAGAAATTTTTTTTTTTTTTTTTTTTTTTTTTTTTTTCCTTTTTCCGTCTCAGATGGGCTTAAACCCGAAATCATCTTCTATTTTAATGAAATCTTGAGATACCTATCCTCAACCACTTGGGTTGAGGATCATTGGTATGAAGAAAGAGTTACGTTATGTTCCCAATTTTATTTAAGAAAAGAAAAAAGAGTAGGGGTGCAAACGAGCAGAGCTGAGCCCGAGCTCGTATGGGCTCGAGCTTAGCTCGTGATGATTTAGTTCGAGCTTTATTTTTAAAGCTCGAGCTCGGCTCGACAAATACTTTTTCAGGCTCGAGCTCGGCTCGGGCTAGGCTCGTCTCGGGCTAGGGTCGTCTCGTTTTTTTATTTAAATATTATTTTTAATATTTTTATATTTAATTTTGATATATATATATATATTTATAATTATATGCTTTATATAAAACATTATTCATATTATTTAATTGTTTTTTATCATAACTTTATATATAATAGATATATTTTATATAATATATTAAATAAATTAAATAAAAATATATAAATAAAAACCTCGTTTAGGCTCGCGAGCCGACTCGAGCTCGATACATGAAGCTCGGGCTCGGGCTCGATAATTAAATGAGCTTTTTTTTAAGCTCGAGCACGGCTCGGGCTCGATAAATCTCAGCTCGTTTTGAGCTTTTTATCGATCTGATCTCGAGTAGCTTACGAGCAGTTCGGCTCGTTTGCACCCCTAAAAATGAGGAAGTGAGGAGTTCAATCAAGAGGCTGATATCAAGAGGCTGATATCATGTGATAAATGAGTGCTCAATGCACATGGAATGTGAGGAGTTCTATATTCAAAGAGAATAATTAAGAGTATAATTTGTAACAATGGATAGAAAAAATTAAACAAATACAAAGGTGAACTGCAAAGTTGTAATACTAATGCTCAAGATGATAGATATTGTGTTGCCTTAATAGTTACGCCAAAGTTGATAAATTACTATCAAGTATATATCAACCATCCATTCATATAGTTCGCATCATAATTATACATGATGCATAATTACGCAAGTTGTATTCATAATTACGTAAGAAAAAATTACTTAAATTATAAATAATAATTACGCAAGTTATATTTATAATTACCCAAGTTATATGATAATTACCTAAGTAATTTTTGTAATTACATAGTTGTTAATCACGCAATTATAAAAACTCAAGTTATATGATAATTACCCAAGTTATTTCTTAGATCAACGGTTGACATAACTTCGTACACTTCTCAGAAAAACACCGCTTTGTATTTTAAACTTTTCCAAGATAAGTATATATATTTATTTTAACTTTTATAATACAATAAAAGTGAATATAATGCTCTAACACCTAATCGTGAAGCCTTTCAAAATTACATATTTTGATTAAAATTCACCAAATTCAATTATAACACATGCATCAGTCCATGTTGATGGTTAGGTTCAAAGACTCACGTTGGCTTTTCAATTTTATGGGTTTAATTTTAGCGATGATATAATTCACTTTGTTTAGAAACCAAAATAACTCCATGTAGTTATGACTTCTGAGCATACAAACAAACCCCCGTCTTTGAATTTACAGTTGCATAATTGTATATGATTTGGGCCTTGTATAATCATACAACGGGCTTGTAGGTTAGATTTGTCATTTGTGTATGTAAAGTTTTCAACATTACAACCCAATCCCATTGTGGAGGTTACAACCCATCGGGTAGTACCCGGACCCGGGTCTGGGTCAAGTCCACCGGATCGGATTCGAACCCAGTATTTATACCCACCTGACCACCTCTACTCCAAAGGCCGAACCACTCACCAGCCCACTTACAAATTACGTTGGGCCTGAAGCCCAATTAATTGGCTCAAGCTCAAGTGTATTCTGCTAAAGTGTATTTCTTCAAACCTTACGTATTATTTTATTGTTTTCTAACTTTAGTTTCATAAATGTTACAACTATAAATAAATTTGTTCTATTTTATATAATATATATAAATTTTATATGAAACAGAGCAATGTCTAATTAAACATATTATCAATTTTTTTATTTTTATATTTATAACATTTCAATATAAATTTCATTATGTTTAACGACTATGTGATATCTTGTTTAATTGTTCGAAGAAGTCATGTGTCCGAAATAATAATTGTAGTGACTGTAAAAACAAGCAAAACCCCTGTGAAATGCATGGATTATTCACTAGTTTTTTATATAATTATTTATCTTATAATACGATAACCACATGAAAATATTATGAACGAAGATAGATAAAAGCAGTGTTGTTTACAAGTCAAACCAAACAGAATCACAATCAGTTTGTGCTCGACCTAGTTTGTAAATGAGCCGTAGCTCGGTTTTTAAATGTGTTGAGCCGAGTAGGGTTTTGTTTAAAGACGATCAAGGCAAGCTAGCTTAGTTTCTAGCAAATGCTATTTAAACATTTCTAGCAAATGCTATTTAAACATTTCTAGACTTAGTACGCAACAATTGGTATTTATATTCGACTTTAATTTAGTCATAAATCCAATATATATAAAATTATTGTATTTAAGAAGTAACGAGTAGACTAGTTAAAAGTATCGACCGCTCACAAATAATATTACGCGTGCCTATGCGTGTGTGTAAAATAAATTAACAAAAAGGTAACTCAATCTGACCAAGCTAACTTGTTTTGTATACGATTTGATTTTGAGCAAGCCAAAAATTTTTTCTAACGAGCTTAAAGTTGAAAGATATTTTGACGGTCCTAGATAAAGAGAAAAAGGGTCAACAGATGTTATCATCATTTATTAGGAAGAAGGATTTAGTTTTCTTTTTGAACGACAAATGTATGATCTTGTTTCAGAGAATATGTTTTTTTAATCGGGTACATCTATTTATTTTCTAGCCGGTACCGCACCCCCAACTTTTATCAGAAGGAAAACCACAACTAGAAAAACCCTATGTCTCAACCTTGAGAGTTTTGTATTCATAATAAAACTTGAACCCAATACTTCTTTATATTTACATTTTATATTTACATCTCCTTCTTGCACCATGCGAATAGTAGCAATTTCTTTTTTGTATTGTTTTTCCATTTGAGTTGTCATAACTTCAGCCTGAATTTATATTTTGTAAGTTCTGTTTTTTAAATGATAGATTTCTCTCTTTTTTTATTTATTTATTTATTTATTTATTTATTTATTTTTTAATTCCTTTTGCTCTTTTTTAATTCCTTTTGCTCCTAAGTCATTTCATTATTACCATTTAACTTATTATAATTCTACCTGAATTTTATATTTTACATTAGGTTTTTTCCTACTATTTTCTAAATTTAAGTTATTATAATTGAACCTAAGTTACCATATATTCATGTAAACTACGTTACCTATGATAGTATGATACCATTAAATAGAAAACAGGATTGTTCTTGACGTTGAATAAAAATTTAAAATAATATTTTTTCATCAGTGCGCCGAGAAAACTTCAAGTTTAAACCAGAAGGTAAACAAATACAAAAATACTCAGATTAGTATTTGTGCGACTGAGCATCTTGATTAGTACACTTTTTAGTAAACGTATGATAAAAACTCTCTGTAACCAACCCTGATTAATACATACTTGTTTAAAGTTCTGTCAATGTTAAAATTTGGATAAAAAACAAATTTATTTATTTATTCATTTTTTTTTCTGGTGGGGTGGGGGGGGGGGGGGGGGGGGGGGGGTAGGGGGGTGGGTGCTCGTACATGCATGCTACTATTCCGTAGGGATGACAAAAAGCTTTTGTCAAAATCATTAGGTTTAAACCAAGCTACTATTAAATCTAATGAAGTAGTTAATAAGGATTGAGATAGACAATGACATCCCACCTCAACAATCATTTTCATGATCAAATACATCCAAGAAGAACTTGGTTAATTAGCTACCCGTAACTATCATCAATGATGGGACGTTTCGAATAATATTTATAATGATCGACATATAAGTATCATGAAACATAACATATTATTAAAAAATATATAAATGTCTATACATTAGAGACAAATTAAGTTTTAATGGTAAAATCTGTAAGGCCTCATTACCAGAAACCCTCATAGTTGGACTTACACGTTAGAAACATAATTATTGAACTTTAATAAACCGAAACTCATAGTATCGTTACATTAGACTATCTTAACATTCTGTATTAAATTATTAAAGATTGGATGCTAGTCTTTGTCATGCCAGGTAGCCCTTATTTTCATATAAGCAATCAATTCTTTCCATCATACTTGATCAACCTTATATGCATATTAAAAAGTAAGTATTTTGATTGAGTTCTAGTTTTAACTTTAAGACATAACTTGATATTCAATAACTTTTCATGACATATTTTTAAGTATTTCATTATAAATATCATATCAAATCTGTAAACGGAGTCATAACATATAATGGCATAACATGATCATATCATACATATTATAGTTAAGTTACATCTCATGACAATTTCATATCATATATATTATAGTTAAGTTACATCTCATGACAATTTCATATATAACATCTTGAATGCAATAGGAGTTGTCTTCATCGACATACTAGTATAGGATCCCAATAATCCTTTTTTGTTATAGACAAGAGTTCATTTCTTATTTGAAGACAAAGCTTAACATAACATTTACATTAAGTCATTTAAACATATTTATGAGTTTTTGATTACTCATACATAATACTGCTCTTACTTCATTAGCAAGAATTAGCATTCAGATTATTTATTTTACATATGATCCCTTTCTTAAACTTAGTAAGACTTAATATATCATTCATCTCCATTACATTTTTTTGTACGAATACAACATTCTACTTTACCCGTCATAAGTTGCTTTACTATACATAACATCATGTTACATATTCTGTTTAATACTTGCTCACAAGTATATTTCATAGTTAGGGGGAGCTACTTACAAAGAGGTTTAATGGTTATAGAGGGTGTTGGCGAATTTAGCTAAGACATTCAAGGTACGAATTTACAACTAACTGCGGAAATACAACCACCTTGTGGAAATACATTCTTCCTTGTGAAGTTACATTACATATTGTAAGTATTATAACGTGGGTAAAATTTGGTCAAGCATGTAGTGGTTACAGAGACAGTGGACCTTGCGAAGGTATACTCCACTTACAGTGGTTATAGGCACTCCATAAGTGGCTTGCCTTAGAATATCCCAAAGGTTATAGATGGTTACAAAGGTTCATTTATTTGTGGAGCAATTACTTGTGAAGTTAACTCCTACTTGCATAGGTTCATACTTAGCCATTTACTGGTAACTTTATATGATTACAAAGAGTTATTTGCAGAGGAAAGGGTTACTTACGGAGGTATAAATCACCCCGTAAGTGACCTGCCTTTGCCTTTTTCTTTTTAATTAGAGGACTCATATACATATCATCATACAAGTTTATAAAAAGAACTAAGATATCATTTCTTGGATTCCTTTTCATATATATATACATTGCATTTTTTCATGCAGCATAACATTAACTCTAACATATTCATACATAAAAATACAAACTTTACGCTTAAAACATTCCACTTAACTCCATATTAAGAGGTTAGCTTCAAACTTTCTTCAACTGTCTTAGATGATAAGCTCTTCGTTCTTTATTTTTTCATACAAATTGTTTTTCAATTCGTTTCATTCAATCACAGGTTAACCATTTCGGTTAATCTTTCACAAATTCAATCGAATGGCTTTGCTCTTCACTTTGGTTGTTGCTCTTGATCTTGATCTCACTCTCATACCAATTGTTAAAAAAATTTGATTAAACAACATATCAAAATACTATATTTAATATGAAAAGACCACACATTACATTGACTTCTTAATCTTTATTTATATTAAACCTATAGTACTTCTAACCCAATTCAAACACTATTAAATAATAAAATAACTAAACAAATTCAGTCCTAGACGAATACAAATCCCACAATAAATATTAAACTAAGGGTGCGTTTGGTTCGTGGAATTTGTTGAAATTGAAATTGGAATTTGAATTGAAATTGAAATTAGAAGAAATTGCAATTGGGATTCAATATTTTCAAAATGAATTGGAATTCAAATGAATTGAAATTCAAGTGAATTGGAATTTATAAATGGAATTCAAATTCCAAATGCATTATTAGTAACAAAACACTTATTAAAGAATTGAAATTTATCATTTATTGCAAACCACCACCACCTCCATGATTACTGAGCTCCGCCGCTACATACCATCGACCGCCACCGCCGTCATCACCAACAATTGTCCGTGACCACCAACCGTGCCCAACGACCACGCCCGTTGCTAAAAACTGACCGTACCCAACCGTTGCCACCAACCGGTCAAGCACGCTATCGAAAACCGACGGTCGCTGTCGAGCGCGTCTAAAACCCACGCGCTTCGGTGATGAAAGTCGGTGGTCAACTGCGGGCGCGGTCGGTGGAGGCGACCGTTTATAGGCGCAAGTGCGGTTAACAGTGACTGTCGACAACTATGATAGCACGATCGGTTATTGGCGGGTTTCGGTTATCGATGGTTGTTGGTGGTTAGGTAGCGGCGGCGGTCGGGGTCGGCGGTGGAGGCGGCGGGGCGGTCGGGGTCGGCGGGGACGGGATGCGGGGTAGTAGGTTGTGGGCGGCGGGGCGGCGGTCGGGGTGGGCGGTGGAGTCGGCGGTGGAGGATGCGAGGGTCTGTGGAATTTGAAATTTTTCAAAATTTGGAAGGATTTTGAAATCCTTCATTTGAAGGAATTTGAGGGAATAAATTCTAATTTCAATTCCAATTTCTCTCGAAACCAAACACGTTAAGAATGAAATTCGAATTTCAATTCCAACAAATTCCTACTAACCAAACACAATAACCAGTGGAATTCAGATTCCAATTCCATTAAAATTTTTACGAATTCCTGAACCCCTGAGATTAATAATTATCAAGATTAAACATTTAGAAATGATTTTACTAGAAACATCTTTTGATATATTCGATTGACACTGAATCAAATACTAGAACATTTACATTTCTAACAATTGTTTTAGAAATATAATTTGCTAATTTTATGTAAAAAAGATATGTTGTTAACATTAACAAACAACTTTTATCTTTATTTATTGTAGTTTCTCATATATTATTGTCATACTTAAAACGGATGAAGCCATGCTTTCTCAAATTGAAAGCTACCATATAGTTAGGCAAGAAGCAATTGGGAAAGCTTAAACCATGAAAAACGTGAATGCTTAAATTTATTATGGTTTTGATAATATGTCGTAACTAAACAATAGCGACACTTTTTGTTCAAAAATAAATCCGAATTCCGTGTGATAAATTAAAGAGACGAGGGCGTTTCTTTATTACTTTTTAGTAAAGCAAAAAATTTGAGCCATTAAACGTAATTTGTGGTTTATTAGATTTAAGTTTCAAGAAAAAACAAGTATCACCAAAATGTTAGTTAAGATATTATCATTTTAATGCATGAAAAAAACGAGAAAAATGTTAGATAATTTGTTACACCTAATATTCAAATCAAATTTTTATATTTTGTAGGAATATTTTTTATGGATATATTTTATAAAGAGAAAGTTATGCGAATGGTTCCTATAATATGCTCATATTGCATCTACGGTCTCCAGAAATGAAACTACTACATGGGTGGTCCTACTTTTCCCTTAAGGGTAACACGAGTGGTCCCTAGAATGGATGGATGCTAGCTTTTAGTGTTCTTTAAGAATAACCATTATATTGTTGTGCTAATTACACGGATACATGGTCTTGTAGTATGCTTATATTCCATCCATAGTTCCCGAGTTTAAGAACTTCATCTGCTTCTCTTCTTCTTTTCACCTAGATCAAAACTTCATCATTGCCACCACCTACGACACAATCTCCAACACCATCACTCGCCACCATTGCCTGAACCGCCATCACCATCCGCCCCCTAACATTGTTTGCACCATAAGCTATAGTTGTTGTCCCTTTCCTAACATTGTTGATCATTAGATCAACCACTTTCATCATCACGTCCCATCCTAGATGCATAACACAGAGATAAAAAATTTGTGCACAATCACACCACCATCATCACAACCCATCCCTTCAACTTCGTCATCACGACACCAATAATTAGGTGGTGGCTATGGACGTGACCTCCCAATTAAAACCTATGTAAGGCCCCATTCCTTGGAATCTTTACAGTTAGGTTTACACGTCACACATAATTCTTAAACTAAAAATTTCATTGAACATAATGACACAAAATATTAAAAACATTTAACATGGGCCATTGAATTATAAAATAACTTTTAACTAGGATCCCAATCTTTATTCAGTTGGGTAGCCATCAGAACATGCTATCGCGAACCACATAGTTCAATATAACCTTGATTAACTTGGCATGCATATTAATAATTAATGTTGTTGAATGAATTCTAGTTTTTATATATATATATGAAAAAATGATTTGATAATCCTACATTACATAAATAACAATAACAGTGGATTCTGTGACAATTTATGACACATCATAGTCGTACAGTGACATAAGCATATGAGATCATACCCAGGTAATTAGCTTGTACTAATAAAAGAATCAATTCTACACTTTCCATAAAGAAAGACTTATAGTGACATGCTTGCTAAACAATAACATTCCATTAACATGTATATATACACAAATGCAACATTCCAGTGACATGTTTGCAAGACTTTAGTGACAGGCGTACCATGTTGGTAGCCTTCCTAGCATATTCATACATCATTGCACGAACCTATGAAGATCATATACTTCACTTAGAAATACTCATAACAATTAGGTTATACCACATGTAGCGTCATAGTAGGTACCAAGGTATAACATATCAACAATAGAGACAAATCAGTTATAACGAATAAACATCATAAGTATACTAAGCATAACAACTTACAAGGCTACACTAATCAGATGTGAAGACCTTGAGTAGATATGAGGGCTTTTATTGTGTGTGAGATAACTTGGTATACTCAGTTGCAGAGGAACAACGATAAATACATGGGAGATTTAACCTATGGTCTGGCCTTAGAGGCAATTTGGTCATTTCACTTCAATTTAACCCTAAAATACTTAACGAATATTCTCTTTTTGGACCATCCATTGTATGGTTTAGTGAATAATAGGGATCACCCATGTAATTTTTTCAAACTTGAGGATCATAGTTATAATATGGATAAACCACATTGACCATCCGCGTATGTTACTCTTACATAAATACTCTCTACTCTAGTTTAGAAAGTTGTGTAATTAATTGTGACATAAACATAAACAATTGTTCCTTAGTGTTATACTAATCTTAAATATCCTCGATCGATGCATTTTATCGTCTAATGAAGTCTTTTCATTTGATTCTAACTAATTTATCATCTAGGCATATAGTTCCACGCATACAAGTTAGCTACAAAGCTATATGATTAGCATGAGTTATCATGATAAACATGAGTTTTTTTTAAAACCCTAACATATAAAACAATTTGTGTAAATGAATAACAAAAAAGTTTGAGATATTTGTCCGTATCACGACTAGACATTCTTCTATATTGACCCAACAACTGGTACTTTAATCCAACCAAGGCTCAACTTCGATCATACGATCTAATTTTTGAATTTGATTGTAACGACCATGAAAAGTATCTTTATGGGGTAAGACATACAAGTTTCTCATTTGGTGGACCTGAAGATCAATGTGACTTATAAATACAAAAACTTAGTTGAAATTCATTTAGGTCAATGTGTCGCAACAACAATTTATTCCTTTTCCAACATTTGTCAGATTTTCCACTATTTTTTTTTTATCAAATTTATATATAAAACTCATCAATACATGAGATTAACTGGGATGTTGTTTACTAATGATCTCTTGGCCTAGTGGTTAAGGGAGAGGTGGGAGGCTTTGCCTCTCTTGGAGCTCCAAGGTTCAAACCTTGGCATTGGCGAATATTACTAACTTGGTGATACTAACATCTAACTACTAACCAGCCGTTCAAAAAAAAAAAAAAAAAAAAAAAAGAAAAAACTGGGATGTTACTTCATTAAATCATTTTTGAAAGGATTAATATTTGCATACCATTTATTTGATAGTAATATATAATTGTATAATTGTTAAAGAAGTAAAATAATAATAGAAGTAAACAAAAAATTAGACTAGAATAAACCAATGATTTGAAAAATTGGAAAAGGACAAATAACAAGGAAAAAGAAAGAAAGAAAAAGCAAAATCCTAGATATAAAATAAGAAAAAGATGTCATCATAATTTTAAATACTTTTTGGAAATCATCCAAAAATTAAAGTTTAACCCTTTTTACTTATAAGGTGCTATTCGACCGGACTTTAAAGCTTTAGACACAAGTGACTATTTATTGCTTCACATAATTATCGGAATTGTTTTAAGATCGCATACTCCATTTCTGTAAAAGGTTAGCCATAAAACATACTTTTTTATTATTATAACAGCACCTATAATAATATAATATGATAGACATACCACATACGTGACATTATCATAGATAAATACCTAATTATTTGAATTTGTTATCTACAGAAATAGCCATTTCCTCTTGCACAAAGATGTTCATGGATGATGTTTCTTGCATATATGTTTTTCGTTTTATTGTAAAATTAATGAGATAGAAAAAATATTTAATATTTATATAGTGATACATTTTGTTTACATTTAACATATATATATATATATATATATATATATATATATATATAAATAATAAATTTAATTCTATCTTTTTGGTTTTAACAATACATATAATTTATTCAAAATTTTCCTAAATTTTTTACGGATTCTTGAAGATAAAGTCTAAGTTACGTCTTATTTTCTTATTCTTATTACGACTTAAAAAAGATACGTAGTTTATTTGAATAAATAATTTATTCATGAGATCTAACTAATATAAAAAAATAGAACAAACTAAAAAATTTATTTGTAACTGTATATACTACATAAACATATATATTAACTGAGCGCTTTTTATAAACTAACAACATTAAGTGCAAGTTATAATGTTTTATTTATAGTATTAAAATATGTAAAACCTAGTAATTATATAAATCTTAGTAATACGTGGCCTTCGAAGTTCAAAGCTCCAACACATACGTCATGCTGAATAAGATTTAATCGTACCATTTAAGCAAAGCCAATCACGTGAAATAAATTAAGATTTCTTTTCTTTTTTTTCCTTTCAAAAAAACAATAATAATAAATTATGATATATGGATATGGACCTAAAAACCAAGCATGTGTGATGTTTATAGCAAGTCATGTCAAATAAAGATGAGAAGATTGGTGGTTCCATAATGGAGAAACTGGTGGAATATATGATATTAGGGTATGATATGGTAGGGTTTGAGGTACCCGTGACTATGGAGAAGAGAAAGCTATAGCTTTGGTTCAGCCATTAATATTTTATGTATCCCACATTTGTTGTTTTCCATTAAAAAGACTATAATGGATTCTTTTATAGTTCCTTCATGTCCTTTCCGATGTTTCAATTTTCTTGGTCATTTTGCGGTTATAGTTGGATATGAAAGGTTGCTATGTGTAGGGGAATTATTATGGAGGAATAAATCATAACAAGATTAAGGGTAATTAATTAATTATATGGTACGAGCGACTACGCTATTGGATCATTTTTAACAGCTAAAACGGTTGCAAATCTACCGCAAACATGTAATTTTGACGGTTGTGGTCGCTACACAAATCACCTCGTCACGAAATGATTTAGGGTTGATTTATTAAGACGGTTTATGAGCTTGGCATGGACTTTGCAACAGAGGCGGGCGCTAGCTCATGAATTAATGGTGTAATCCTCTGAATCTTAACACCAACATAAGCAAGGGCCTGATATTCGATTTAAATAAAAGACTTAGTATAATATGTTGTTTATTAGAACTTTAAATGATAAGATTGGAGCCAAGAAAAACAGAGTCCCTGATAATTAAATAACAATCATCGATCATGAGAACGTGTCCAAATAGCATCAACACAGCCATGAATATTAGTCATAGAGCATGGTGAGATAATCATCCCACGAGTAATAATACTCTTAAATATCTTATCGTATGTTTGACTATTAACCAGGTAACTAGATATGTAATTCCAAATTTAGCTTGTTTTTAACAAACACTATAATACTTCAATAGTGCTATGATAAACTAAAAGGTCGTACATAATAACCCTCGAATACTAATAGCCCCGTCAACCTTGAGAAACCTAGGAACATAGATGTTGGCTCCGAGCAAAGCCAATTTACTATAGAACCTTTAAATGACAATGTTGTTAGACTAAGTGTAAAATTTTATAGGAGAATATGACATTTAATCCACAAAAAATCTAAAATTGCCCAAATCCTTTAGTGCTAAATTGAGAATATAACAACTGAATCACACATGATACACAGTCAAAGGAGCTCCTAGTGCTATAAATATCATAAACGTGTACAAGCATTTAACAAGAAACCCAAATCTTAATAATAAACAAATTACAAATAATTAGATAAACATTGAGTCAAGCTTCAACTTGTAAAAAATCTAATCCTAAGAAATAAAAGCTAATAAAACCAACCTCCTTTCAGGTGATATGATGACTGGGCTAAACATATATGTATAACTGATACCCTTTGTCTCATTAAAGCCTTTGAATCAAATTGGATTTTATATATGCTAGCACATCAATCAAAGTGTTTCGTAATTCTGTAAACCCACTTATAACCAAAAATGTTGGCAAGAACGGGAGTTGATATTAATACTCAAGTCTTGTTGGATTGTAATGCAATAATTTCCATACACACATCTAATCACCAATCATATTTTAGTCTGGATGAAATGATAGGCTTAGAAGTAAGAGTAGATAAGGCATGTGGAAGAACATAATCAAGAAAGTATCTTGTGTTTAGGCTAACAAATATGATCACGATGATAAGTGACCATCATATGAGGATGAGAAGAAAGTGGCCGGAAAGGGTGACGAGGTTGGTGATGGGGATGAGTTTGGAGTAGTAGAAGCGGATGACATCAAAGGCGGAACAAATAATAAATAAAGTAAAATAGTATTAGAAGACTTAACAACAACAGACGATAAGTGAATCGAGAAAAGTGTTTGAAGAAAGATGAGAAGTCTAGAGTATGATTACATGCTAAGTACTATTATCCTTACTTGTTTCTAAGTCGTCGAAGCTAGAAGAACTCAAGAGGAGTGTGACGGCCATAACATAGATATCCTTAATGTCTAAGGGCATATCTTAGGAAAATATTAGGAATAGATTTTTAGTGAGAGTTTACTGGGTCATGTTCTCTAAGGGATTGATGATCAAGCTACTCAAATGTAGGTAAAAATGTATAAATAGTGTAGAAAAAAAATCCCATAGAGAGAAGAATGTAAATGGTTAATTATAAAAATACTTATGACAAATCATCAGACAAAAACTTGTGATATACATGGTATCAAAAAGAAAGACTTGAGCAATCCCTAAAAGTGGAATACTTATAAATCTCTATGCTAATAAATAAAAAATAAATCCGGACACTTGTTATCATTTTAGCCTATCTAATAATTGGTTTTCCCGCTTCTCTTTCCTTTTAATTATAAATGCTATAATAACTATTAATTAATTAATAACTATCCATAATTAAAATTTCAAATATGTTAAATTCAAAATTTTAAATCTTTCTACTCTAATAAAAGAGTATCTTGGGCTGACACGTGCCAGCACCATATTTATTTTTATCAAAATTTTCCTGCTTCTTTTTTTTATTAAATAATTAGCTTAATTATCAATAATATTATTTAACTTTTTTTATAACAAAAATAGGTTTTTTAATAAATTTAAAAAATATCTTCTTATGAATGTTATTTCTTAAAATAATTTTTATAGAATAAGAAATTTTTACAAAACATCAAACTTTTTTAAAATTAGTGTTTTTAAAAAGTTAATTTTTTATAAACAAAAAATAATTAAAATTGAAATTTATAATAAATTTTTTTTTAAAAATGATATTTTTAATACAGTTTGTTTTGAAATAAAATATTTATTATTTCTTTTGGAAAAAAAATTTTAAACCAAAAGTTTAAAAGTTGATATAATTATTTTATTACATATTGTTTTTGCTATACGTAATTTCAATTATATTTTATCGTAAAATATCGTTTTATACTTGATAAATTTTTATTATATTTAATATTTTATTTGTTCAACCCGTGTAATACTTGGGTTTACTAAAGTTAGTGTGTAATACATGGGCTAATTCAATTCGTATAATACATAATATTTAAAACAGAACTTTTTATATTATTAACCATGTAACAGTAAATTTATTTAGCCGTGTATTACACGGGATTGGAAACTAGTGAATAAATAAGCCAATAGTGTTATAACAATGAGATAAATGATACATCTAGGTGAACCAACTAAAATAATAAATAAATGTGATGAAATAGCTTGTAATCAATAGAAAAGAGAAACGAATAGAAGAGGGTCCGTTATTTGGGGTCTTTAAATTGTAAGCAACAAAGCATGTTTATAAAAGCTTCAAGTTCTAAGCGACCGAATAATTAATTTTTAACCAATTCTAGCCCTTGTTTCTAGTCGACATCGGAGTTATACATAGTGATTTTATGATTGAAATTTTCACTTATTCTTTTACACTCATAGTCACATTTCGAAAACAACCGGCTCACATTTCAGAAGGTACATCATGATTATTTCTCATAGACTTGGATCATACTATTTCTACAAGGAGACTACCAATATAAAATGTCCCAAAGGATTTCTAGTTTTCTAAAATTGTAAGTAACTTGATGATAAATCTCAGAATGTTAAAAAAATTTAACCATAGAAGACTTTATAAGACACGACAATTGTACACATATCAATGACATATATGGAGCTATTTTCAGATAATATTTCGATTTATATATAACCATTACTTAAATTTTTATATTTTCAAGAAGCATATAGATAAATTTAATCACTGTAGAATAGTTGGTTTTCAAAACTAATATTACAAAAAAAAAAAAAAATTTAAATTACTCAATATATAAAAGTCATAAGAAATAAATTTAATATACAAACAATTGGAGAAAATGAGAAAGCTGTGAATCCAAAGAAGCAAAACAAAATTTATGTAAACACCAGTATGTAATTTATTTTAATAGAACATTCGAAGTTGATTTTAGATCTTGAAGTGTTTGGACTTTTCGACCACCCACAATTTATACCTACCTACATATATACCCGTAATGACACGCATACGCACACACATAAGCAAGTACACACCGTTAGATCATTTAATAGTATTTATACATATATACATAAGCACGTACACATAATCAATCGTATAATACTGTTTTTATTATTAGAGGCGTGTAAATTACTGATACACTCCACCCCCTCTTTTATATAGATTCATAATTTTGTATTGGTTATGTGCTACTTAAAACACTTATATATAAATAAGAGCGGTTGATTAATTTATTTAATTACTAGTATTGATGTGGTAATAAGATTTTAACTAAAAAGAAGTTGCATACCACATGAAGAAGTAAAAGAGGAAATGCACTGTTATTTTAAAAAAGTTTTGTTTTTTTTAATAACGAATATATTAATATATTTTATAGTTTTTTTTTTAAGTTTGCAGCAAAGTGTATATATATATATTTTTTAATTTGAATATACCAATAATATATATGTTTTCCTTGAAAAATGAGTTTTCCTAAATGTCTAAAGAACTATTAACTAAATTAGCGTGTCTTAAGCATGTTACTATGACAAATTTATCTCGTTTACAAAAGGTGGGTCTAGGAATTACAATGATGCTTCTAATTCAGTTCTAATTCGTTTTTGATAATGTGTTTATTATATATGCAGTACTAATTAAAATGATGCATCCAAGTTATAACTAAAGAGCATGCAAATTCCTTGTCAAATTTGTTGTTAAATTAAGCGTCGATTACACAAGTACTCCTACGCATTCTAGTTATGCGTCCAACAAAATACACAGGTAGATCCTACGTGCAATAAAATGGATGTAAATATATACCTTTACCAATTCACTCTTCGAATCTTTCCTATACATTTTTAAAAGATCAACTTTTTAGTTTAACTGTGTCACTATACGTAATAGAATTTGATTCAAAGTTATACATTACAACTTTGATTGATAATGTTTTAATCCGTTGGAATATAAAAAATTGTCAATCAAGGTTATGAATTAAGTTTAAAATAGAAGTAATATGTATTTGAATATGTTCCTCTCTCTCTCTCTCTCTCTATATATATATATATGTGTGTGTGTGTGTGTGTATGCATATCTATAAGGAATTAAGAAGTATATAAGTTTTACACAAAAGAGAACAGGCAAATAAAGCCAAGGAAAAGAAAATGCAATTCATTTAGTTGTAGATTGTTTGATGATGATAATAATTGGTTTTCAAGGGCACTCCTAAGTTGTGGGCCACATAAGTTGGCAAGAGTATAAGATGCACAAGACTATGGATATCCCCCCCACCTACCCATGTCATCTGAATCACAATCCACAAGACTTGGGTGATATAAGCATGAGGTATATGGTGATGATGCATTTAAGGTGGTATAATTAAACTACCCCTTATGTAGTACAAGTATTATAAAGAGACTGGTGTAGTTTAATTAATTAATGTTGCTAATTAAAATGACTATCTATGAGTATTTTCGTCTTTATAGTATTGAGATTTCAACGTCCGATCGTAATCATAAGATCCTATGAAAACGTTATAATTTCACACATACATGTTGCAGTTTATAGTAATCCTAATTATATATTATATAATACTTATAAAAGGTTCAAATCTAAACATCATATGATCACATGGACGTGGGTAGAAGTAGAAAACATAAAAAAGGGAACAAGAATAAAGAACGGAAGGTAAAGATTGATGCTTGTGTTTAAATAAATTTTCGAGGTGAACAAAACAAGAATACCTTACCAGAATCGCTCGAGATTTACCTAAACTTTTAATATATTTCTACGAAGAGAGCCTGTAGCCACAAAACATCTAGAATCCTATGTTAACACGACTTGTCGTCGCTAATAGGGTAGGTTTGTCGTCGTCTCCAAAACCCTAATCGTCACAAAGGTACCTAATGATAAATCCTTGCCATAGAGTTATCGGCCAATATTATTCATGTTATATTTTAATTAAAAATAAACTTAAATTTTAGTATACGGTGAGGACATGTTGTCGTCACAGGCCCCGCAGATTTATTTCTATTTTAATAAAAGAATATAAGTTAAAATAAAATTTGGAAAACCCTGTGGGAGTCGTTCCCATGGGCCTTAAGTATTTAATATTTTTTAGGATTTTCCAAATATTTTAGTTTTTTGAAACAGATTTATACATCAAAGTGAAAGCTAATATCACGAATACCAAAAAAAAAAAAAAATCAATACGATTCGAGTTACATACAAACGAAACTACCAATGTAAACATCATTTAATTTACAAACCAAACAAATTAACTGTTTAGTTGTAGTCATTTTGATCATTTTCATTGTTATCAAGATTTGATTTTCCTTTTTCAAATTTATTCATCCGTTCTTGCTTTTAACGCATTCTTTACCTAAATGCATCCATTTACTCATAGGAGTGTGATGATGACCCACTGATGGGCGTTTTTATTTTTGATATTTTCTTGCATTATTAAAAAAATAAAACAAAAATTATTAATATTGTTAAAATTTGATATCATAACTGCTATAAAACATAAAAGAACCATCCGATTCAATCATAAGTTATAAAAGATAATAATTCAAAAGTTTCAATAAACCAATAATGTAAATAACATTCATAAAGTGTGTGCGGGTGATTTTGATCTATTTAACCTAAAAGCACAAACCTTTAAGTTTATTGTAGTGTGTTTAGGTAATTTTAACTTATTAAAACTAATTGTCATTAAGATTAAGTCTATTAAAGTTGTATGAATGATTGTAATCCATTTAAACTAAATGTTGGTCAAAATCCTCCATACTTAATTTAATAGACTTTAAATATTTAATTTTTAGTATAAAAGGTAAAATGACTTCTATTATTTTCATACACATAATATATTCAATAATCTATTAATGTGTGTTTAGGTCATTTTAACTTATTTAAATTAAAAGTTGGTGACTTAAAATACATTAAAGTTTGTTTGGGTCATTTTGACCCATTTTAGAATAAACCAGTGCTGTAAAAATCACGACTAGCCTTTGATTAGTAGCTGATTAATCATTAATCGGAGGTTGGCCCTTTTGATTTCACCAAATCGGTGGTCCTAGGCGCTAATAGGTCAAAATTGGTCAAAGTCGAACCAAATCGTCCTAATCGACGGTGTTCAGGCGACAAGAACGGCCGAATTTGCCTATTCTTGTGACAGATTAGCCGATTCCGATGTCGGATTGTCGATTCCAGCGCCGAACTCCGACGCTGGTGACTGGAACGAGAGGAGATGGAATGACGGGGACGATGTATTGTTTTAAATGATTTATTACAGTTTAGTTATTTCAACATTTAACCGCCTTTATATTCACCAATTTACAGTTTATCCCCCCCCCCCCAACTTGTAAATTAATGCATAAATAAGTATAAAATTAATGTTATAGATACATAAATTTGTAAAATTATACACAAAAGTCCAATCCCATTAATTCAGATTAATCCCTAGTCGGTACCACACCACCCGACTAGCGCCTAGCGATTTCTACAACACTGAAGTAAACAACAGACTAATTCAATAAGGTACTAATAACATATTAAATTCAATTAAAGTATTAACAACATACTAAATTCAACTAAACAACTAACAACTTAATTACGAACAGATGATAATAACATATTTAACAAATCATAGAAGCAAAAGTTCAAAACTTACTCAATTTTCGTCTGCCCTTGAGTTGACCCATTGATCGGGTGGTGAAAGTTCAATGTTTAACGGCTTTATTTCCATGGTTTACATGTAAATTTATGAGAAATAAAGATACTTTTGGGATTATTATGTGGTTGCAGGTTAAACATGAAGAATACAAAGAAATGGGAAGAAACGGGACAAGAATTGGAGCTCGAGAAGTAAAGATATGATAAACCGAAGTTGCACGACAACGGTATCTTAAAATGGGCATAACTTGAGCTAGGAAAGGAGTTACGGGACCCACGACCTATCAACGTAAAGGTCTCGAAAAGTTACACATGAAAATCAAGGTTCACAAGGAGGTGGCGCCACCACGCCTCCATAGGCGCCACCGACGCCGGGGTCCGGGATTGTGTTGAGGTTTGACCTAAATTGAAGGGATTTAAAAGGGAAAAAACCCTAATTCGAATAACAACTTTTACACAGCAATTTTGGATGAAAATTAGCAATCTTTGATCATTCTTAAGCTTCTCCAACCTCAAGATCATCAATTTTACAAGATTCACATGATCAATTACAATTGTGTTGAAGATTCAATGATGAGGCAATGCTAGTTCGTTTGTGATTCATTTCGGGGGACGGGTTTGTGCAAGTTTATATTTTTTTTTAGTTTGTAACCTAGATTTGAGATTGGATCTTGAACCATTTAAGTTCTTTTGGATTCAATTTATGATTTGATTATTTAAACGGTTTGATTATGTTTAAACCTAACGTTGATCCTCTATGACTTTGGTTGTTGTTAATCATTGTGTGATTGAGTATTAAAATTAGGGTTTCATTATTCAAATTGGTGATTGTGTGAATAAGGTCCTTTAAACTCTAATCCATGATTATCACTTAAATCAGATCATGTATAAGTCACCATTAATGATTTCTCACTAGGTTTCATTCGAGAAAAATTATAACTTTGCCAAACCTGAATCCTGAAGTGGGTTGCTTTTTATCCAAGATTGTTAAAAACCTAAACTTTTATTTTGTTAATTTCATAATTTCTTAAATCAATTAATCAATCAATTTACTTTTTAATGTTTAATGTTTTTCGTTTAATCGTCACTAGCACTTTCCTGTGATTCCCTATGGATTCGACACCCTTCTTACCCTTTACTATTAAGGGTGATCAAGGACTCTTTAATTATTATTTTTGACCGACCACACGACATCGATCAATAATGGCGCCGTTGCCGGGGAATCGTTGCGCTTCGTGTTAGTAATAATTATTTTTCTTTCTTAAAAAAAAATCTAAAAAAATCCAAAAAGAGTTTATTTTTCTTGTTTTTACTTTAATTTTGTCTTTTTTTCATTCGGAATTACGCTTGGTATTTGCTTTTTGTTTGTAGGTGGTGTCCTTGCAGGCTTAATAGAATCTCAAGAATTTTGATATCATCATGGATTGGGACTGGGAGAATGATCCATGTATGTGTTGCGGAAGCCTTTATCATTGGGTTCAAGATTGTCCAATGTTCGAGAGCAAATATGGAAACATTGAAAGAAGATGTTCTGAATACCGGCGACAAATGGGATATGTGAGGGCAAACTACGACTATGAAGAAACCCACTCATATTATCAACACTATGAACCACCTCTGTCATCAAATTATCAAGAATATTAACATGAAGGCATAGATTACAAATATGCCCAACAACAGGATCTCAGCCATTATGAACCCAAGATGTCTTATTTATCAAGTTACCAAGACGAGTATGATGAATATTATCTTGAATATCCTCAGTTGACATACGAGAAGCCTCCAGATTCAGTGAACTCTAACCTTGATGAAATATTGAACATGTTGGTAGAAATGAAAAACGAAGACAAAGAAAGAGATAAAACACTCAAGATATTGGTTAAACAGGTTGGCCAACTAGTTGAAGATGTGGCTCAATTAAGACAAGAGCAATCTGAGTTGGATAATGATACAGTGGTTGATGGTGAGGTGGTTGAAGAAGTTACGGTACTTCAAGAGCATGAATTTGTATGTGTAAAATTGATAGAAGACATAACACCTTTACATGAGCCAAAACCTAAAATTATTCAAGTTTATCCCGGTCCTTCTCCCATACATATTACTTCAACCAATAATGTTGGGGAAGAGGGTTTGAGGACAAAGAAAAAGAAGGTGGCATTGCAAGGCATTGGACAAATCATCATGAAGTGGCTTTGCAACAAGTATTCAATAGATTTGCCGATTATTGGGAAGCAACTACGGAACTGGCATGTCAACTACCGAGCATTCGTTGGAAATTCGGTAGGCAAATGTGCACTTAAACCACCATAACAAATATCAGGTACGGTCTGGCTGAAGACCCAAAACTTAGCGCTACTTGGGAGGCAATCCAAGGTGTTTGGTGTTTTTTTTTAGTTTTTTTATGATTTTATTTCATTTCATTTATTTTAACAACTTTGTGGGTGTGTTCACTAGAAACCCTCACGAGACTACACTCGTCGGCCTACTAGGTGGTTTAAAAGGCTTGTTGCATATGCTAAATGCAACCGTGATTCCTACGAAAATGAGTTTAAGACTTCTTTTATAATTAAAGTTATTTTTTTTAATATTTATTTAAAAAGTTAACTATTTTTAATCAACTTTCCACTTAAAAGTTACATTGATGACAATGCAATGCTTTATGTGTGGGGAAGGGGATGCATTATTGATTTAAATGTAAGGTGTTAATCAGGACGTGAGAGGTTCGCTTCTACACGGTTTTTATCGTGTTTTGCAGATTTGCGGATAAGATGCTGATGATCACTTGCATAATTGAAGATCTTGCCATAAAGACATAATCAGGTGCATTTGTTTCCCTTATGAATCGTTAGAAATAGTTAATTTGTAATTAATTTTAATTATAGCTGTGAATGGTGAGTCCCCGAATGATTATAGCTTGCTAGTGATTATAATACGATTGGGTATGATGCTAAAAAATTCTTTTGTTTCCACATCATTAGTAATATTTGGTTTACATTAGGGGCAATGTATATCTTAAGTGTGGGGATGAGAGAATTTGGTAAAAGTTTCAGAAAAAGTTAAAAATTTGAAAAAAATTGAAAATTTTTGAAAATATTCAAGTGAAGTTTATTGTGTTTAAAGACCAAAATTTTCAATGTAAATCACTAACTTTTTGCTTATCAAAATATTGATGTAGATCCTTGGTCATGGTCATATTTTTTGAGTTGCGGGATAAAACATTTCTCACGGGTCATTTTTGAAAATGCTAAGGATGCTTAATTAGGATTAACAAGCTTTTGATATAATAAACTCATGTGCACGTCGACAGCCTAAATTCCTACTTGGTGAGATTTTGAGCCTATTACTTAAAACACAATCATATAATTATTAATTTGTTGAGGGTAGGCCATATATCACTTTTGTTGCAGAACTTGTATTGTTTGATGCGCAACAAGACCATGAACTGGATATTTGCACATATATGAAAAAGGCAAGTTAGGAACCCTTACACTTGTTATCTCTTATTTATCATTATCCTCTCTAACCCTTAGTAGCCATGTCGAGCTTTGACCTATTCTTTCATTTAACCCAATGCATAAAGTCAAATTTTTGGTTGATAATCGATCATGAAACCATTCAAAGTAAAGATAGATCTGAAGTTGTGCTTAAAGAAAAAATTAAAAAAAAGAGAAAAAATAAATTGAAAAGAAAAAACAAAAATAATCTATTTAGAAAGGATCAAAGTGATCTAGTTCAATTAGTTATGCTAATAAGGATGGTTTATGGTCTGATTCATCGTTCTGTTTGTGTTATCCACCTTAAAAGCCAAAAATATTCTACCTTTACCTAAGCCCAAAAGCCTATAAGTCCTTTAAATATGTGCAAAATCTATGTAAGCGGTGGAGGTGTGATTACGATACAAGCTTATGTGGACAAGATGGTGTATTGGGTTATTGAGTGATTACACTAGTTCATATTTTACTAGTCCAGATATAAACCGAGGGGAGTGAATTATTGTGAGGGGTGTGTGCATGAGACTAAAAATCAAAAGCACGTTAAGCCTAGTTGGGTGAATTCTTGTTTACTTGCCTATACATCACTTGCTAGAATGTAAATCTCTTGAACGATTTAACTTTTGTGAATGAGGGCATGACTTTGGACCTTAATCGAGTTTTAATAAGTGATTAGTGATGTGTATTTGAATTGAAGGTTTTATAAATTACAATTGAGCTTTGCTTGAGGACAAGCAAAAGGTAAGTGTGGGGATTGTGATCGGGTGGTGAAAGTTCAATGTTTAACGGCTTTATTTCCATGGTTTACATGTAAATTTATAAGAAATAGAGTTACTTTTGGGATTATTATGTGGTTGCAGGTTAAACATGAAGAATACGAAGAAATTAGAAGAAACGGGACAAGAATTGGAGCTCGAGAAGTAAAGATATGATAAACCGAAGTTGCACGACAACGGTATCTTAAAACGGGCAGAACTTGAGCTAGGAGAGGAGTTACGGGACCCACAACCTATCAACGGAAAGGTCTCGAAAAGTTACACATGAAAATCAAGGTTTCACAGGGAGGTGGCGCCACCACGCCTCCATAGGCGCCACCGACGCCGGGGTTCGGGATTGTGTTAAGGTTTGACCTAAATTGACGGGATTTAAAAGGAAAAAGACCCTAATTCAAATAAAAACTTTTACACATCAATTTTAGATGAAAGTTAGCAATCTTTGATCATTCTCAAGGTTCTCCAACCTCAAGATCATCAATTTTACAAGATTCACATGATCAATTACAATTGTGTTGAAGATTCAATGATGAGGCAAGGCTAGTTCGTTTGTGATTCACTTCGGGGGACGGGTTTGTGCAAGTTTATATATTTTTTTTAGTTTGTAACCTAGATTTGAGATTGGATCTTGAACCATTTAAGTTCTTTTGGATTCAATTTATGATTTGATTATTTAAACGGTTTGATTATGTTTAAACCTAACGTTGATCCTCTATGACTTTGGTTGTCGTTAATCATTGTGTGATTGAGTATTAAAATTAGGGTTTCATTATTCAAATTGATAATTGTGTGAATAAGGTCCTTTAAACTCTAATCCATGATTATCACTTAAATCAGATCATGTATAAGTCACCATTAATGACTTCTCACTAGGTTTCATTCAAGAAAAATTATAATTTTGCCAAACCTGAATCCTAAAGTGGGTTGCTTTTTCTCCAAGATTGTTAAAAACCTAAACTTTTATTTTGTTAATTTCATAATTTCTTAAATCAATTAATCAATCAATTTACTTTTTAATGTTTAATGTTTTTCGTTTAATCGTCACTAGCACTTTCCTGTGATTCCCTGTGGATTCGACACCCTTCTTACCCTTTACTATTAAGGGTGATTAAGGACTTTTTAATTATTATTTTTGACCGACCACACGACATCGATCACCCATCTAAACCTTCCCTATAGTAAAGCTCCTCCACGTCTTAATGTGGCTCAAGGTTCTGGTTTGTTGTGTCTTGAAACACTAAAAATAATATTAATAAGATTTAACAAAACTAATAACCAATATTTGTATAATACATATTTTCTTACCTTAAGATATCGGTTCTAAAGAGTACATATTTGCAGCCCATTTCTCAAGCAAGTTTAAAAGTTCATCTATTTGAAAGTTTTTTTCTTACTTGATGCTAGATTGATGCATGAAATTACAAATTTAACAACATTCAAAATATATTCAATGAAAAGACATATTTAAAATGAATAATAACCTACACAACTGGCAATTTGAGGGAAGTATATATGCATGACTATGTGGGTCACGACCCTTGCCATCATTACTTGAGTTAACCAGATGCAGATGAAGGATCACCTTTGGGTGAAGAAAACCTCATGTGCGTTGTCACACCCCAATCGATGACGGAATAATCGAGGCGAAGGAAATGTCAATCGATTGTTCATAGCACATGAAATTTAATACGTTGAAATAATATTAAATGTCATTTTTATTGAATAACACTAAACAAATAATACAATACAATCAAAATAAACACATGTAAATATAATGAAATACGTCTTTAATATTGACTAAGTCTAATCCTTAAGTGAACAAATAAAAGTCCTTTAAATAGTAATCCTAAAATTTTGTGAAAAAGTAACGGGCCAGTTAACGAATTAGCCAGTGAGTAAACACAGGTTTGAATACATATATAGATTGATTAAAATAATTGAAAAAAACTTCAATTCACATGTCAATGTCAAGACTTATAAATGTAATAGTGTAATATAAAAGACAAACCAAACACAATTAAACCAAATGATTGAATAGACTCGGTCCGCAGACAAAGCCTTATGATTGATTGAATAAGGTAATAATCACCACGCGTCTAAATAAGTGGGGTGGGTTTGTCAAACCAATAGATCTATCATTATTTACCATGACTAGAATGAATACATGATTGTGTTATCATCAAGTTTATCTAACTATGCACACATAATTGCAAGTAATAACATAACATGTCTTGAATTGAATATTGAAATAGAATAACAATGAATAACAATAATTGAATATAAATCACATGATTTTCCCAAAATATAAAACATGAAAATGAGCTATGAATACTCACCTTGATAGTATAAGCGTTTTGGAAATGATAGAATGCTAGGCTTGACACCAAAATTTTCTCACGATTCAACCTAAGGTTTGATGTCTTTTTGTTAGAATAATAATGATCAAAAGACTAGATATGAATTAGGGTTTCAATAGGAATTTGGGGTTTAAATAATTTGTTAAGAAAAAAATGTAATTAATTATATAACTTGGTTAAATAGAAATAAAATAATTTGATTAAATGATTAAGATTAAAAATGACAATGAATTATTTGTGAAATTGGATAGCTAAATATCACTTAGATATTTGGTCCCTAATAATTGATTAAATAAATGTTGAGTATTAAAGTGTAAAAAAAAATAATATGCAATGTAATAATTAATTATTTATAAACTTGGTCAAAAATAATTAATTGAATGATAATTATTGAAATAACTTGTAAAATAATTTGTTTGATTCAAAAATAATTTGTAAAGCTAAAAATAAACCTACAAATAATTTTTGTCATGGTTTTGTAATATTAAATTCTTTTTTTAAATAAATAAAAATAGAAGATTATATTATTAAAATTTTCAAACATTAATTAGAAAGTTTATAAAATAAATGTAATTAAGAAAATAAATTTTATTTTACTTTAATAGAATTATAACAATTTTTGGGGTTTAATTTAAAAAAAAAGGTTAAAATGGATTTGAGGGTGCTCGGGATCGAACCCGGGACCTCATGTTTATATGTAATGGTTGTTACCAATGGGCTACTCGCCCAGATCTGTTTGTGTTTTCAAATTAAAATTTATAAACGTGTTAATACAGAAACCCCAACATCAAAAGAACCCTGGAAATCGAGTGATCCGAATTGAGCATCAAATCTAGCATTAGGTCTTTGATTCCCTATGTCAAGCCAAGTATGTGTGTGTGTCTGATTACCTTGATCGGTGTTTAATGATTCGAGGTAAATTTGTTGATGATAACCCAATTTCTTGTAGGGTATGCTTTGTTGGATGATGAGAAACAAAAGCCCTCAATCAATTGTAGTCGAAGATGCTCAGAAGGTTGGTCACGGTTGGGTTGCAGACTAAGACATCACATGAGGGTGATAACTCACCTACATTTGGACAAAGTCAAGTATGAGAGATTAACACTTGGAATGATTTTCAAGTGGAAATCACAATTGCGTAACTAGTTCACCTACATTTGATAAGGTCATGTATGGTTGAATTGTATCAAATTCAGATAAACTAGCAGATGCGAGTGATCCAACACTCAGAATATTTTCCAAGTATGAGTCACATGCAATTGACTAAATCATCCTCAAGTGAACTATGCCATACGCGAGTGAGTAAAACTCACTACTAATACAATAAGATCTATTATCCTCATCAATTTACATTAAATCAAAATGCTATTAATTAGGATTTATGCATCAAACCTATATCATATACATGCATACATATCAAAATCATTAATATATCAACTTTATCATCAAAAATTCATTATACTTTAGCGAATCTATAATGGTATGCATACTATCCCTAAAACATTATCAAACAAGTGAAAGTAAGGACTAGAACTCACTTTTTAAATGAACTTTGAGTAAACCTTGAAGCGAGAAGAATGTAAAATCAAGATCTACATGCACACATATAAGGATGTTAACTTTGTCATCACAAAAGATCTATAACCATGTCCAAGCATTGATCTATTTAAATACATAAGAAATCCTTACTTTTTGCTTGCATATTTACTTTCTCTCTCTAAACCCATAACTCGCTCTATGCCTTCTTTACAATGAGTTGGGTGCAAGAAAATGATTAAAGAGTCGGCTCCTTCCTTTTATAGGAACTTTCTAAGATACTAAACTTTATTTGGCTATCTTTAATCTTTGTTCATTACCTAAAATCGTATCTATCCTTTTTATTTATTTTAATCGGCCTTATTCCAAATTTAGGATGTTACAATAAAAATCCTTGTCCACTGCTTGTTGACCTTCTAAAAATTAACATTTTATCATTAGTATGCTTCTTGAGCATAATTTCATATTTTCATATTTCCATTAGCTTTTAGTCAATCTAGCTAGTTACCTCAACCTTTAAATGCTAAGATATATATTTCATCCCATTTTTTTACTTTTAATTAATCGAACATTGATCCTTTCGTATCTATACTATCTAGGAATCACTCGTTTTTTTTAAGTAATTTTAAGTATTAATGTCTCTTTCATTTTCTTTTAATTTTTAGACACAACTTAGCTCCTAGTTCTCCAAAAAAAATAAAATAAAATAAAATAAAATAAAAAAAAAAAAAAAAAACCATAAACTCATAAATTATTAGTTAACAAGTAACACGATGTTGTTATGTTGTGTTGAAATTGTGCGAGTACGTGGTTGCAGCGCATATTTATTTATGTTGTTATTTATTTTGAAACATTGAAGGAGAATATGAGGTTCTTGTGTGTTGGTAAATTTATTATTATTGTTATAATTGTTAGTTGTTTTTGTTGTTAGCAACTATTGTTGTTTTTATTGTATTGTTATTATTAAAAATAGTGCAGAATAAAAAATAAACTCTAACCCTATAGTCACGTAAATTATATATGTTACTATGTTAATATCTCATATTAATATATACATATATTATATATATAAATTATATCTGACTTAAGTTCCCAAAAAAATCCAGTTTCAACTAATCTTTCTGCATCAATGGACAACTCTTTTTTGCTTAAAAATAGTTATACCAATTCTTACGTTATAATCTGTGTATTATACGAGTTAAATTAAAATATAAAATAAATAGTTAGGACCAAAAGATAATTATAAATAGCACTCATCTTTAATAGTAATAAAATTTTATAATATTAGGACCAAAAACTAATTATTTTTTAAATTTGAAACAAAATGAATTATAAGAATAATTTCATTTATAATAATATGATAAAAAATGTTCCTATGATTTAACAAATTATATATAACTTTTTTTTGCCTATAAAATGGTTTTCAGTATGTAAAACTAAAAAATAATTTTACTCAATAATTTAGTTAATGATAAACAGTATCTTAAATTAAAAAATATATAAATAAAATTTCAAAAAATTGTTAATTTAATTTTCTAAAATAATAGAGTTAATGAAAATAAAATTTAATCTATTCGTCTAAAATAGATTATAAAGTAATGAAAGAATTAATTAATTTTTTAAAATTAAGTAATTAGTTTATGCGGGAGAATAAGGATGAGAAACCATCCAAGCTTTCATATTAGCTTTCTTATTTTTCCCTTCATATCTAAATTATAGGGAAAACATGAAAAAACATATAATTTTACTCATATATTAGCACACTCACAGCGGAGTTTTTTATCTTTATGCTTATAATTACATTAAAATTTTTATTTTTTTTCTTTTTTTTAATTAGATAAAATTTTTATATCTTTATTATAATTTTTTTCTCTCCTTCACTTATAACACTTAAATTTTTTTTTAAAATATTAATAGGTGTGAGTAATGTCTTACTAAATATACAAATAAATAATATTATTTTTTTTCTTCTTAATTTATGATTACTTACAAACATTTTATATAATATATGAATCGCACTCACAAATAGATAAAGAACTCATTGTGAGTGCTCTCAAGTGCATCATTTCCATCTCCAACCCCAATATTTTTTAGAGAAGCCATAACGATATTTTATATTTAAGGGTCATTATTCATCCCTCACATCTATTATTTTATATTAGTCATGAAAGGTTGCGAACGAAAGAAAAAGAAAACATAATAAAATAAGAATAGTAAAATATTACTTAATTGAAATAAGAATATATATATATATATGGAAGTTTTAGAAAAAAATAACAAAAATTTTTAAGTAAATTGTTGTTTTCCTCCATATTATTTTGTTACATTTGCCATTTTTATCGAAAAACAATTTTATTTTATTTTTTATTTATTTTATTTATTTTATTTTTTTTATTTGATTTTTCAAGGTTTTAAAAAATTATCATTTTCATCCAAAAAAATTAACTCCGTTAATTCAAATTGTTAAACATGCAAATTGACAAAACCATCCTTTAAAGCATAAAATAAAATCCCTAAGTACATGACCATAATTGAGTGGAACTAAATCACGATATAGGATAAGATAGCAACTAGAGACGATAATCTCTATTATACAACTTTTTTTCAATAAGTTCCCGACTGCCAACAAAATTAGGATCCATTCTTCTCCCCCACCGATAAAACCGACAATCTCGCGATTCGGTTATGATGAAAAGTTTGAAGATGAATATACGATTTAAGTATTCAACAACCTATTTACTTTTTTATTGTATAGTATAAGTATAAATGTGGATATTATAATTATTTCAAATAAAAAATTCAGTTGATATAAGTTTGACATCTCTTCAAGTTGTAAAGATAATCATGTTCATATAACAGATGCCATGGCTTGTTTAGTACCCGACCGTTCCATTTTAACACTTCAAGTAGGGTACACCCTTCAAACAGCAACCTTCTAAATGAAACCTCATCAACCACACCTCCCTAGCTAACTCCCTCATGGTGCTCATCACAATACTTCTACATCACGTCACTTTCTCTCTCTCTCTCTCTCTCTCTCTCTAACACTATATATATATAATGCCCACATCCAAAGCCTTCCATTACTCCATTTCCAACCCCACATCACACACAACTTCAACAATCTTATTATTGTTGATTATTATTTTAAAGATTCCATCTACTTATCCGCTATATTGTTCTTCATTGATCTTTTAACATGAGTGACAATAACAATGTCAATCTCCCACCAGGTTTTCGATTCTGTCCTACCGACGAAGAGCTCATCGTTCACTTCCTTCAGCGCAAGGCCTCGCTCTTACCATACCATCCTGATATCATCCCTGATCTTGATCTCTACCCTTATGATCCTTGGGACTTAGATGGTACTATACTTTAGAGTTTCTTTAAAACATACATGCATATATATTATTTAGGATTTAGGATATAATAATTTAATTATTTGTGGTTTTGCTTTACATGTAGGTAAAGCAATGGCAGAAGGAAGGAAGTGGTATTATTACAGCAGGAGGACACAAAATCGAATAACCGCTAGCGGGTATTGGAAATCATGGGCATGCGATGAGCAAATTATGAGTTCAAGCAGTGGAAAACGAGTTGGTGTGAAGAAATATTATGTGTTTCATGTTGGTGAAGCTCCTGAAGGTGTTAAAACTAATTGGATTATGGAGGAATTTAAACTCTCTAATAATGCTAGTTCAGCTTCTAGTAGTAGTAGCAGCAATGGTAGATCGAAAAGAAGAGGCCACTCCAAAGTAGTAAGTCATCAAGATTTATTGTGATTAATTTTAAGTTCATTGTATCTTTTGCGTTAAAAATAACAATGCTAGGTTTTTTTGTAAACATTTTTCAAACATTAATTAAAGTGATAACTATTTAATGTTCTTTCAAAGAGGTTATTTATGCACTCCCTAAACTTACTCTTAAGTTTTAATCTCATTAGAATACAAACCTTATAATTGCTTGAGTAGGGACACTTTACTACATATTTTGATAGCACTATACTACACAGCATTTGATTAATAATTTATTAATCATGTGGTATTTAGGTTTTAATCAATTTCTACACGTATTTAAAAATTGAAATGAAAATTTGTACGATTAATTTCCAACTGGTTGATTAAACTTTTTTGGTATATACAATATAGTTAGTGATTTTTTATATTATATTTTTGGAAAATAAACCCACACACTTATGAAATCTACTTTTAAAATCCGCATTTCGTTTTATGAGTCTGAAACCGCACCAATATGGTAGGTATAAAGAAAAAGTGGCACCAAGACGTCATTGACATATAATGGATAGCTATTGATATTTGATTGTGTGATCTTTTTATATGTTTTTAACGTTTTAATTTCCATTTTATAGGATTATAGCAAGTGGGTCATATGTCGAGTGTTCGAGCATAGTTGTGACAACAACGAGAATGATGATGGGACAGAGCTTTCATGTTTGGATGAAGTTTTCTTATCGTTGGACGATTTGGATGATATTAGTTTTCCAAATTAAGGAAAAAGAAAGGATTAAGAAATATACTAATCAAGGGGCCCACAAGGAGCTAGAGGACCTAATGTATTTTGCTGAATCATATCGATGTCCACTTTTATATTGTATTTATCCAGGACAATACTCGTGTTATCAAGATATGACAGCTTGTAGTAAGAATTTGAAGTTCAAATATATAAAAAAGTATTTTCAACTGGGTTTAATACCATTTGAAAAATTAACTAACCACATTACTTTATTTTTCTTAATGGCTAATTGATTACTGACGGGCCTCTGCCCCACCCGATCATCTCCGTTACTCAAATACAAAACCTGAAACCACCCTCAAAAGTAAACTCACATTAGGTGAGAAAACCCCTTGACTCACCTTAATCACTTGACTTAAAGATCATTAATCACATTAGTGTTATTGTATAGTTCAAAGCTATGATGTGTTTAATTTTGACGTGTATACTACTATACTAGCTAGTGCAATAAAGTCACTACAATTGTTCACCAACAATTATACAGCCACAGCCCACTGCCACTGACCTTATAAAAGATTTGCGTGCTTGTAACACAATTGGACGCATTTTTCATGTATATGTAGGTTAGTTTTACTCATTGTATTGATGCTTCTAAACAACTTCTTCTTATATTTGATTCCGAGGCACTAAATGCATACGTACATAACTATGCGACAAACTCATTATACTGGTACGTTCTACTTTGAAGATTTAATATGCTAGCGTAATATACACCTAATCCAATATAATGTGCGGGTTACTTTATAAGTTTGAGTTGTTGTAACTAGCTTTGTTGCATAGGTGTACGTGTGAGTCAAATCACATATTGTGTAGAGAATTTGAAATAAAAGTCTCGATGATTTGAGAATGGTGTAAAAACTTTCATATCGAAATTATTTGATTGTTCATCCGGATATTTCAATCGTATATAACTTAGATATTGATCCATATCAAAGTATGAATCTTAGTGTGTTTAGTGAACTAGAAGAAGAAATTCGTGAGTGACCAAAAATGAGAAAGCAATTTGATTTCAGAAGATGTGGTTTATAACTGCCATTTGACGGTTTTCATTTCAATTAAAAAATAACTAAAATATGCGCCTTTTTCTACTAGAAATTTACATGTGAAATTCCTAAAAAAATTTATGTATTTTTAATGAAGTCGTTTTCCACTCGGCCCCAACTAGGGGCTATATTACTTGGATCCCGTCAAGGGTTGCCGTCCTTTGGACACATTAATTTTGATGAAATTAATATTGGTAAATTGCGGTATCACTACGGATTGAACCCTTGCTATTTGTTGTGAATACATGATGATAATAATTTTTTTATTATTTAAGCAAATTTTTTGCTTTTCCTTTCTATCTTTTTAAATTGTTTTTATTTATTCTTCTATTTTCTTTTTGATTTTTTTTTTCCATATTTCATTTATTAAGATCTTGATGTTGGTATTTTTAACGGTTCAACGCCCTATTGCAAGTTACACGTACAACTTCTCGTCTAAAAAAAGATATGATCAATGTCGAGAGTGGCGAGTCATCATATTTGACTATATGAATCTATGATATTGGTAAGAAAACTCATCATAGTCACCAAGAGAAACTATTTCTAGGTGAGAAAGAAGAACGATAGAAAGAATAATACTAGTAGAATTCTTCGCCGAGTGCTGCGAGAATCATGTATATGCGCAAAATAATATTAGACCTAGATGAATGGAAAAACATATTTTGTTGGTAAAAAGTGTGGTGTTTTTGGTAAAAAGTGTTTTTAAATAAAGATTATTTTATATATGTGTTTATTTGTTTTATTCTTCTCATTTTTTGGTTTTTTAAAAAATTTAAATTATTTTCTTTTTTTAGCTAGTTATTCTTTTATTATATAAGCAAATAATTTGCTTTTCTTTTATATTCTTAAAAAAAATTATTTCTTCCTTTGTTTTCCATATTTCTCATGTTTATTTTTATTGAGATTTCAGTGTAAGTATTTTTAACAATTTAACGCCCCCGTTGCAAATAACGTCAAGTAGTAAGCTGGACCAGTACTAATTTAGAACTGTTAACGTCAATTTTAAATTGTATAAGTTATAGAATTTGCATTACATATCTCATCTTAATAATAAAAATAAAAATAAAGGGGAGAGGCATTTATTCTAGAAATCCTATTTACACTTTCTAAAGAAGTTTCATAAATATATATAACTTAATACATGAAAATAAAATTGAAAAGAATGAGATCCCCCCATGCAAGGAAACCCACCAAAGCCCTGAAATTGATGGCTTTACTGGTCACCCTTGCTTGTACATTCCTTTTACTTGATGTACCTAATAAAATACAAATAAGAGGTAATGATTGTGGAGAATGCATGTTATTATAATTGGGGTTCAATAGAATTGAACACATAAATATCAAATGATTAATTTTTTTAAATTTAAAATTTATGCCATATATGAATGAATAGATGGGCAAAAATTATTAAATACATGAAAAATAATACATACATGTCTCTTATAGTAGATTATAACCTCTTCAGTACCGTCGAGTGAAAGTGTCAATAATCAATTAATAATGACCTAAAAATGGATCTCAAATTATTCTCAAAAATTAACTTGATTTATCCAATAATCAAATACAATGTCAATAATTTCAATTTTTTAATACTTACAAGATTATAACAAATTCAAAATATATTTTTGTTACTCTTTAACAGATCAATTTGTTAAAATATAAAAATTTTACACACTAGTCTATGACCAAAGTGGTTAATTTATCTTCCTATTTGTTTAAGGGATTGTCTAATATATTTCTTGCAATTGACCAACTTTGTACCCCACGAAGTATAACCTACGCTGTTTCTCAACCACATAACCGTACATTCACGTCTTTTGATCCATTCCTTAAAAAGGAGTGCTATAAAGAAATTGTTTTTGGCAGGAATTGTGTCCATAATATTGTTGTTGGAAATGCTTCATATAAAAGGCCAATTATTGTGCTATAACTTTTGCCCCTTTTCCCATCTTCAAACTTTCATGTTGTTTTAAGTTTAATCCTTGACACCTTATATTACAATAAAAGTTCACTTTATTTTATTTGGTTCATTGCTTATGGTAGCATGAGTCACATATGATGCAAGCATTCATGAATATACACGTGTAACCACTAACTATAAGTCTAAGTGTTTTTAGACCAAATGTAATGGGGCATTAAGTGGCATTATAGCATTTTAAAGCACCCTTACACCACCTCCATATGCATTATAGGAGCGTTATAGGTGGGGGAGGCGTTTTCACCATAACGCCATAACTTATCATAAATATCATTATTTGGTAATGATTGAAGGGCACTAAGCGGCATTAACCAAAAAAAAAATGAATCTCCTACATATTCTTAGATAAAATATATTAACGAGCAATTTGTTGTAACTTTTTAAGCACATTAATAGCATAAATCTTGTTTCTTACACATGGTATCATTTTTGTCACAAAATGACATATATATAACTAACAATCAAGCATGATTATCAAGTAAAGAGTCATTTTCATGCATACTACATGTTTAATGAAAAGGACGTTGATTTTGAGGCTAAGAAGATTTGCATGGGATTTTCTAATTAGAATAATGAAATTGATACATCACTAGTCATTGCAAAAATTAGTAATGTGGGGTGCTTATAATTTGGTTTTTCATAGTTTTGAAGTAAACTGTGAGCTAAATAGTCGACTGTCTTTAAACTCTTAAATGTATAACTAAACTGTTACCAAAACAAACTATACGAATGACTTTGTTTTAATTTGCTTTCACTAATTGGATTACTGCTTCAAACAAAGAAGTTAAAAAATATATATATATGACACAAAAGTAAATGTAAAGATTAATTAATAACTTTAAGTGTTCTCGTTTTTCATTATATTTAATTATCTTCTAATAAAAAATATAACCTATTTATGCGGTTTTTAATTAACCTTGTATGTGTTCATGGTTTCTTTTAGCTTAGTGAGAGTAATGATTTTTTTTCATGAATATGATGTGTGTTCAAAAATGTGAAATTAGATGAATTTAGTAGTAAAAAATGTTTTTAAAATATTAACTTTTTATGTGTTGATGTTGGGTTGTTGGTTGTGTTTTGTAGTTCTAGAGAATTATTTACTCTTCACTAGAGGTGCCAAAAACCAACACATTTTAAGATCTGTTTTGTAAATGCAGGTAATTTGGTACTCATATATTGAACGGGTAAATAATATTCTAATATGTTAGAATCATTACATTTATGATGATTTTTGTATGTTAAATGTAATCGGTCACTGGTTGAATAACAAGTAATAAATATTTAAAAATTATAAATAACAAATATAACAACTAAAATTATAAAATTATATTTTAAGTTAACATATAATTAAAATCTTATAATTTAGTAAGTTTTAATATTTTATTAGAATAAAAAGATTTATTTTTAGATATTTAAAACGTTTTAATTTAATCAAGTAAAATCTTTGTCAACTAACAGAAATTTACTATTATACAAGTTGAATAAAATAAAATAAACAGTTAGTAGCTAAGATTTACAAACTCATCTACTATTCTCATATAATAGCTTTTGTGTCAAATTCTCTTTTCTTTGTCAAATTCTTTTTTATTATGCCCCTTAAATTTTTTAAAAATACTTAGAAAATTAAAATAATTTAGTTTTAAATAAAAAAGAAATTTTTTGCTTTAGTAAAAAGAAAAGTCAAACTAATTATTTTGATAAGAGATGGATAGACATATTTTTAAGGTCCTGGAAATGTATCATGTTTCTGTTGAATTGTTCTTTTATTATGTTGTGTGTGCAACTACAGAGATGACTATGCGATGCGGTCGAGAAAACATGTAATTTTTTTTTAAATTAAACAGAGTCATAGAAATATAATACTTATGTTAAAGAGAATAAAATGCTCATAGTATCATATAATTTTGTTTAAAAATATATTAACGGATGATAAAGTTAAAACATTTTAAAAATGGTGAGAGAAATTCATTTAAAAATCACTAATTATAATCATATAAATGCATGTGTAAAACATATTTAAAATTAGTAAAATTAGAAAACAATTTTATTTTATTATATTTTTTAAAATTTAATACAAAAGGACAATCCCTTTCTTATCAAATGTATTATTACTATATGTAAGTATAGATATTATAAAACCCCGATTGAAGTTCACTAAAAACAAACTGATTATTAACTCAAATCGAGTTCTGTATTCGAATAATAATAAAAATGATCGCGTGGGTCAATGGCCTTGTAGTGATCCTTTCGCCGTTCAAAAAAAATTAAAAATAAGATGGATCAAAAACAACCTACCGGAAATAAACCCCACGTCGATTAGATTACCGGTTTCTTTTTCCTTTTCCAACTTTTTAGGTGTTATACTTGTTAAAGGTTGGTTGTTTGTTATGTTTTGTAGTTTTCCCGGTATTTTGTTATTTCTCCCCCACTAAACTACTAAATGTGACAAAACGCATTTTTGGTTTTTATTTTCTTGATCTCTTGTATCAAATTATAATAAAGTAAATAGAACTATACTAAGAACAGTATAAAGTTTTTATTTCTTAATTCAAGATATGACTGGAAAGTTTGTCATAAGAATACAAATTATTATAGATATTATTTTTAGGTTTTTGTTAAGATGTATTAAAATAAAACAGAGAAGAAATCATCAACGGTTTTTTTTAACCTCAAATTGGATCAGTGACGGACCACTGGCCCATCCGATCATCTCCATTACTCAATTACATAACCCGAGACCAAACTCAAGAGAACACTCATCATAAGTGAGAGAAAACCCTCTAACACAGCTGGGAAATTTTTTATTTGTCACATGTAGGACTTAAATCCAATACCTACTCCTAGTTTAATGAACTCTTAGGTTTTAGGGTATCTCACCTCAAATACTTCGACTAAAGATATTTGATTTATTTTTTGAAACATAAACCTCTGAAAGAATCATTTACGTCACGTGTATACTTTCTTGATAAAACAAAGATCAAGAAAAAATAACAAAATAGAAAAGAAATTGTAAAGAAAAGAAAAACAATAAAAAGATGAAAAAACTGATGTATATAATTAGCAATGGAAAAAAAACTCGAACCTGATGAAAAAAAAATTAAAACTTAAAACATTACGAATAGATAATAAGACAAGTATTTGGTTGCATAACTATGTATACACCGTATTAATTATGAATTTTTTAAGGGTTCAAGTGTTCTACCTACAGACATTCAAGATTTTGTATAGAAAATATTAATATTATAAATATAATAAATAAATAGTATCTTGATTATTTTTAAATGTTTATAAACATGAAAATATCTATAGTACTGAATTCTCATTATTATAATTTAGTGTTTAGTTCTCATTATTATTATTATTCAGTGTTTAATAATTCATGTTGGTTCTAGGATGTGTTTGAGATCAAGTTTTGGGTGATAGGATTCCTAACGAATAACCTTTTTAACCACCTAAGATGAAAAAAACAAAAAGAAACAAAAGATCGGCGCCGGTACCTATAGGGAAACCAACGAAACCTGAAGGGTAATGAGTAATCAGGGTCCAAAGAGTATAAGATCATTCGAATCAAAATTAGATATGAAGTTGTAACTATTAAAACTTGTCATGACCCATAACCATTGTCTATCCCTAGGTATAGTTTAGGTTTAGATAATTTTGTAGATCATATATTAATTAAAAAAAAAAAACAATTAAATCGGAAAGGGGAAGTGAAAGAAAGCTTCACCAAACTACATGTGGATAAGTAATAGTTTGATTGCTTAGTTAGCTCGTAAGCACCAAGTGTCATAATCATCTCAAAACCACACTCTACATGTGCAACAATTACTTGCTTATGCAAACTATAGAACATGCATTTGAATAATAGAGAGAGAAAGATGACTCTGACCAATATTAATTGTGTCTAAAGTAACCCTCTTTTTATAAATGTTTATGGTGTTTGATTTGGACTTTTGCTTAGAATCTCCACATCAACTAGGCATCTATTATCATTACATAAGACATGCCCCCTCGATCTTAAGGCCCAATCCCAGCTTGTTCATAAAGTTTCTTTCACTTCTTTCCCCTTTATGATGACATCATGTTGATACATTCATACGTATAGATATAAACACTAATGTAAACAAAGATTACATGTATATGATCATGATCGTTGAATGATGCAATAAGGGCGTTGACCACGAACTAGCCAAGGTTACACTGGTCCAATTTTTACTTAAAACTTAGATAAAGAATCACGCTTCAAGATTGGGAAATTGAACCCAAATATAATCGTGCCTTCAAGAGAACTTGATCACTAATTCTTGTTTCGGGGCGTACATATTGCTTATGGCTATGACCGATAACTTGATATATAGAACCATTTGTCTTGAAAAATATGAAAAACCGATATGTATACACTCTTATTATGTTATTGTTATTGCTGTCACTTGTAGTACTAGTACTCGACACCTATCACAAGAATATAATAATACATATAGGTGGAGGTGAATCATTGAAGGATTCAAGTTTCAAGAAATGGGAAGTAGCTTTAACCACTTTGTAACCATTTGTGTTACAAGATTATAAAAATATTGTTGGTAAAGAGAAAGAAACAAAGAAAAATAAATGATTGTTGGGGCAAGCATGTAACTTTTGAGTGAAGCTAGCTATTAATATTTAACATTCATTCCATGGTGCATCCACATCAAGAAAAAGGTCAAAGGAAAAGCCCAATCTAAGTCAACACCACTTGTTTGGCTTGTAAAGTGCATGGCATGTTGCTGCCTTCAATTCAAATGCTTTGCCTTAATAGAGGATAGTTGAGTCTAAGTGGAGCTACCACTTATGCCCCAATATCAAACACTGCTTGTGGGCCCTCTTTCAATATTTTTCTTTTTCTTTTTTGTTTACTTTTTAGGATTTCTACATCAATGTGATGCATTGCTGAGGGAATAAAAGGCCCTTTGTGTTTACAATTCACATATTTCAAAAAAACTAACTAAACTTTGATTGATTTAGAATATATAGGATCTCAAATGAGTAAACTTGATGAATTTAACAAAAACAAAGAAGTCAGAAATGGTTGGAAAAACTCTATATTACTATATCTATATTACATAAGTGTCATGTCACGATTCTATTGATACTCGTTCAATAACCAACGAGCAAAAGCTTGATTATATGAAGAAAAAGAATTATTCTACTAAATAAGTTTCTTGATTATATGGTTGTAATTAAAACTAATACTGAAAATAAATTATAATCTAAATGTTTTTCACTTATTTTTATGAATAAAAGGCGCCATAATTGACAATAATGAGTTATCGAATCAAAATTTTAAACTAAAATAAAGAAAACTATTGTGAATATATGAATATTACATTAAATGGGCTTAAATTATTTGTAAATGCTGAGCAGACTCCACGTATGGTAACTAGTTTCTTATTTTGATCATTAAACGTAGCACTATGCGTACATTGAAGCACCCAAAATATGTCATGATTGGTGGTCTATCGAATTATCATTAGTTTGGTGAAAGACCAATCCATGAAAACTTTTATCTCTGGATACACTTTTTTAAACATCCCACAATAATTATAACGTGACGGAGTGGAAGCGGCGAGAGAGATATGAAGAAGCGGCTGCGGATTTTGAGTTTTCAGCATCGGAGGATGTCTGGTTTTGACTAAAGAAAGCAACAAGAAGAGTATATTTTGAATAAAAGTAAAAGCTATAGCGACTATAAAACAACGTTAGGATGAAGAAGGATACAGAAGCATGACGTGAAGCTGAAACACTATTCCTAGCTTCGGTACCAACAGCAAGAGCAGGAAGTCCAACACCCCCTCTCTCTATCCTAAGCATTGTTTTTGTGACCAGATCGGACCGGCCGGTCCGACCGGTTCGACCGTGGATCGGCTGGGTGGCCGGTCCGGTTCACATCGATTCGTTTTTGGCCGGTCGAACCGGCCGGTTCACCCCGAACCGCTGGTCGGACCGGGAAACCGGACCGGTTCGGACCGGATTTTGTAATTTTTTTTTTATTTTTTTGATTTTAATGGGTAAAAACGGGGTGTTGTACCATAAATTAGTATGTTAGATATAAAAATATAGTTAAGTTTTATATATAACTATAAAATACGTATATAAATTACTTATATTTAATTATATATATAACTATATATATAATATACTATATATATAATTATGACGTCATCTTGTTCTTAAATCCGGTCCGACCACCAAACCAGTAAGGCTTCCGGTTCGACGTCCGATCCGGTTCTGAAAACATTGAACCTAAGCAAGTATTTGATGAAGACCCTAAGAAAATATTTAATAGGTGCCCATAAATGATCTAACAGTACAAGAAATAAAGAATCAATTTGAACTATTTATTTAAAAGATTTTTACATTAAATAAAAACTAAGTATATTGATTAAAAAATTTTTTTTTTTCAAAAATAAAATTTTCTAAAACTATGATTTTGTAAAACAATGAAGCTTTTTTAAATTATGAAATATTTAATTTTAATTTTTTTATAAAATAGAAGTTTTATAAAAGAACATTTATTTAAAACAAACCCGGAGTTTTTAAACAATAAAATACTGATAAAGTAATAAAAAAATTTCAAAGCAATTTTTTAAAACGAAAGTTTTAAAAATAATAAAAAAATCAAAATACTTAACAATATGTAAATTTAATCATATGTTATATTAAAATAATGTTTTACGATTATATTTAATATTTTTGTCATTCAATCTGTATAATACACGGGGATATAACCTAGTTTGTCATATGTTACAAACACATGCAGTGTAACTTATCACACAACATTGAAGAGATAGATTGTTGCACTCTTATATGATGGCTTAGGTTATCCCATATATTATATGGGTTGCATAAATAAATATTAAAAGTTAGTAATGAAAATTTATGAATTATAAAACAATATCTTGAGATGTGGCATTATTGAAATTAAGTATGCGTAAAGACTTTAAATAATAAAACAACGATATCATTTTTAAACTGTTATTTTTAATTTTTTAAAAGTAATTTTTAAACATTTTGTTTCAAAACAAAATATTTTCTTCTAAACAGTTTGAATTTTAATCATTTTTGTTTCATAAATTTCTTTTTAAAAACCCAAGTTTGAAAAAATTTCTTACTTTTAAAAAATTTTGATGTTTTAAAAAAAATATTTTATATTTTATTTAGAAATTGAATTTATAGAAAGATTTCTTTTCTTGATTTATAAAAATATATTTTAATCTTAAAATGAATTAAATAAATTTGTTAGTAGTTAATGCAATTATTTATTAAGCAAGATAAACAGGAAAATAAAATTTAGAATATATATAATTGTATCATGTGTAATCAAAAATCAATCTTTTATGAGGACAGATTGATATGACATACCACTATAAACATATGTATTTGAACTCGTTACAACAATTAGCAAAATTTGAAGGTTAGACACGCCATTGTAGGGTTGTTCATGGGCCTTGTACAACATTAAGCTCATAAGAACCTGACGAGACTGAGAATGCAATAAAAGTAGAACCGGATCGGTGTGCTTCATACGGTCTTCGATCAGTAGGTTTCGTGCGATCAATTACTGTGTTGGACATAAACCAAAACATCTACTGCTATTAAATTAGGGCTAATGTTGTTGGGCCAGTTCAAAGAATGGTTAATGTTATGAATGCATACAGATGTTGGCTGCCTAGGCTATTCTATTGGGCTGGTCGATCCAAATAGATAGACAATACTTAATCCACTTGGTCATTGGTGTACTACAAGCTTACTAGCTTAGTATGTATATTTTATGAATGTCCAATGTGTAGAATTTTTTAGTTTTAATTCAAACCTTGAATACTTATATTTTTAACTACTTGTTAAGTTAAGCTATAAGTATAAGTACACTTTATATCTTATACTTGTCTATTTGTTTTTTTTTTTAATTTGCAAATATATTGTTGTGGCACGTCTTTAATTTCATTAAAGCTTATTCTCCAAGATTAGTTATTAGGAAGATGTTTCATGCATTCATCAAGTACACTAGTTTTAAGTAATTATATGCATTCCAGACTAGAAGCCGAATAGTATGGCCTTATATGATTTTAATGATAATAAAGAATTAAAGATATTCTCCAAGTTTTGTTAGTTTTGTGAGAAGAACGAATGAGAAGTTGATATGTCTTAAATTACACACATAATATTATACAAATTAAACATGTATTGTAACGAAAGCAACATACAAGTGATGCTTTCCACTTATACACCGCCCTAGGGCTGGCAATTTCTGACACGAACCTGTTAACACGACATGACACGAAGTTAACAGGTTTCGTGTTTAATCTTAACATGTTTCGTGTCATTAACAGGTCGACACGTTAAAAACGCGATAAAAATCGTGTCTTGACAGATCAAACACCCATTAACCTGTTAACCTGTTAATGCATATGTTAAGACCTGCTTATATTTTTAGCTTATTAAAATAGTTTATATATATATTTATGATATATGTCATTATTTTTCATGTTTACTTTTAAAACCTTATCCCTTGCCCAACCGCTTCAATCGAATACGACTATCACCGTACCACCGACCTAGTCTTCGGCCTCCACTTGAGCCCTCTTCGTATTCCGTATATTACCTTATTAAACTATGTTATTGGTTAAAATAGACTTTTTTATTGACTTTTGTTTCAAAAATATCAAGGATTGTCATGCTAAAGATTATGGTATATTTAGAATTTTGATGGATTTCAGTCAATTTTTGTTTCACTAAACGCGTGATTTTTATCATGTATCTTAACAGTTCTTATCGTGTAACTTGTTTCTAAACAGGTTCGTGTTCGTGTCTAGAAAAAATGACACGATTAGTTATCGTGTCGTGTTCGTGTTAGCACTTATCGTGTTCGTGTCTTATCGTGTCATGTCTGATTTGTTATGCCATCTCTACACCGCCCAAGATCTGTTCCTCCTCCTACGAGGGACAAGTTTCCACATATTCCGCTCACTTTGTATTTATTTTACACCTATAATAATTTCAAACACCTAACTTCGAGCACTAACATCTTATTCATCTTAACTTTGTTTTGAACACAATTTAATTGGTTGCAAATCTCTTGTAAACGACAAACCTAATAAATAATAACTATATCAAACACCACTTACATAAATAAGATAATAATCAAGATTAAAATAGATAAAAGAAAGAAGAAGATATAATAATATGATGAAGCTGTGAGGTTGTTACAATTCACTTATACACACTTTTGTCTTCTGTCTACTTTCTTTCTTTTGAATTCAATCAAGAGCCAAAGGCTAAGGTTCATAAGTGTTATATATATAGTACTGGTATGTGTAACCAACCATCTTATATAGTATATACAGGCTGGTTCATATGCATATTATCCATCCCTACTTGTCCTTGATATTGTTGCCACATAATCTGCTCTTCCATTAGTAACCTATGCTTCTTCTCCATATCAGACAACTGCACATATGAAGGTGGTGGCACTGCATATGAAGAGGCAAAAGGGTCTTCACCTGGTGATGAGGTCCCATTGGCAACACTACTACCACTTCCGACGGTCATCATGCCCGAATTAACAGCAGTTTGTGTTGCTCCTTGTTGGTACATCCCATCAAGAAGCAGTGTATCTAATCCACTAGGAAGGCATGGTTGTTGTTTTGATAACTGGCTCGCGGTTTGAACCAGAGTTGTTTCCCAGTCACTAGACTCGTTGAAGGCGTCCCATGGTTGAGTTTCGGTTTTCTCTAAAGATTCAGCCACAAAACCATTGCCAAATAATGCTAAAGCCAATTGGTCTGAGTTTTGATGTGCTGTTGGAGCTTCATATTCTAAACATAACAGATCTCCTATATCTTGAGCCTTTGTCTCTTTCTTCTCTTCGTTAAATCCTTCGGTTGTTGCACATGGCTCCGCTGTAGTAAGATGTGGTGCAGCCTGTGGTTCTGGTTCACATTTTGGTTCTGGTTCAGGCTCGGGCTCAAGCTCTAGCTGGAGTACGGGTTCATGAATCAGCTCCTGCTGCTTTATAACTGTTTTTTGTAAGATAAACTCATCCATTTCACTTAGTTTCGCTTGTGAAATCTTGTTTATGACCAGATAATCGGAAGTCCTTGCGATACATGCATCATTGCACCAACTGTAAAAGATTTCAAGTTCTTCATACTGCTTTTTCGCTTGACAGAATATCTCGAAAGCCTTCAAAGAGTCTACTAAATCGAGTTCTTCAAAGCGATCTAGCAGTATCGCCATGATCTCCGTTATCTCATAGTAAAGCTGGATGCTTTGTTTCACAAGTGGATATAAAGCTTGTGCAATGAGCTTGTTATCCTTTGCAGCACCTAGATCATCATTAGCAAATAAGATTAAATGATTAATAACATCATTGTAGGTGCTTATATAATAAAGTATATGAAATATAAAAGAATACTTTGACACTAGATAATTAAATTTTTGTATATATGGATTAAGCTAAAGGATTGAACCATTTTAGCCCTTAAAAGGATTTTGACGTGTTAACCAACCCGCTGATTTTGCCACCTCTATATAGGGTTAATGTTACCTGTAGGTTGGCAGACAAGTAACGAATCAAGTTGTTTCATCAATCGTTGAACTCGTGAATATATTTGCTTGTCTGGTACTTCATGGACCGCAGTTGTTCTAAGAACAATGGCTCCGGGGCTTAGATGTTCATCTTCGTCCTTGCTATATCTAAACATGCCATACCTTCCTTCGCATTCCTGGACCCGAGAATCGAGTTGCTCGCGGAGATAAAAAGCGTAGGCATGCACGAAAGCCGAAAAATCCCACGAGTTAGCCCAAGCAGTATCTTTAAAGTTTGACATGTCTAATATGTGGGTGCCATTATGATCTGTTGTAAAGAGAAGCTCTTGCATGAACACAGGACTTCCTTCTTGCATAAGATGTTGAATCAAGATGAGTGCTTTCATAGCCACAACCCAATCTTTGGTCTTATTTAGGCGTTGAGAGATCGTCGCAACACAAGAGGCTGCATGATAACGCGAATATGACGTGAGGGTTAGGATTTCGTGGATGTGATGCTCCTTCATAGGACATGCTTTGTGACCGGTGGCCTTAACAATCGCGACTCGAAGATTAGAAAAAGAGGCGACTTTGGCTAGGGTTATGCTGGTTTGATCCTTGAATACGCCGATGGCGTTCCTATAGTTAGTTGACTCCATTGGAAATCAATTCAATGGGTTAACCTCTGATGAACAAACGGAGAATCTCCCTCTATAACGAGAGGCAGATTCTCCAAATAGTTAACTTCTTTTTATTATCAAATGTGACTTCGAATTTATTCTCGTCAACAATTGAAGATCCTCTAGGGAAGAGCAACAATGTTGACAAGATTAAATTTGAATTCTTTTCTAATATGTTCTCATTTCTGTTTAGCACATAGTTATATTCATTATGGGTCTATTTTCCTTTAAAGTTGGCATTGGATACCATAAACGCTCCTGATACTTAGCATGATAATGAGGAGGATTGTGAGGATGATAATATTGAGCAAAATGACATCATGTCCATTTTTATCCGGTTTGTTAAAATGTGTTAGTTGTTTGTAGACGAAAGAAGCAAACCAAATGTGCGAAAAAATGCCACAAAAGAAAATATCTGCTCTTGCGCTTGCAAAACAATGTAATGTGTGCAGCCCGGTTCTAATTTCATTAACGCTGATGGGCCGTTATATCGTGTTATTTAGGTCTAAGACTTTAAAACTTGTTTGTATTAATATGTGTCGAAGGGCGTAGTATAGTACTCGAAGGTCATTCAAATAAGAGTGGTATTGACTAAACACCATGATAAGTTGATAACTAGAAAGTAGTTAAGGATTTATTGCTAACGACATTGGCGTTATCAAGCGACTGGTGTTTAGATCAAAGTGCATGTCATGTTGTTTCAATGTATCTAAACATGTGGTTTGAACGATTAGTTGAATGTATTCTAATCTATCAAAACTAAAACCAAAAAAATCTATGATTATGTATCCAAATTGAGTCAATTGAATCATTGAGTCAAGAAGATGATGACGATCGTGCGTATACTGGTCTATACTGGTATCAGAGCGAATAATGGCTTTGATACAAGTTCAAAACAAGAAGAATATCATACATGTGATGTTTGTGTTGGTTCTACAAGAATGGGCAAATCATGAAGACCAGTCTTTCATGGATGGAGTAAGCACATCAACACACACTGCTATTTCATAGGAGAATGCATGGAAAATGAACTTATCGATGTGGATCATATCGGTGGTGAATTATAAAAGGCAGATATATTGACAAAGACACTCGCAAGACTCAATTCGACCCAATTTTATCATTATGAGGCAAATGCTCAGAGTTCAAGATCTACGACAAAGCAATGATCATGATTACGAGGGTGTATGTGGAATTAATACCATTCATAATTTAATATTAAAGTTTAAGGGTTGTAGTTTAATTACAAGAAACATGTTTTATATGTATTTAATGTATATGTAAAGCATAGGAGTGGCAAGAATAAACTTGGTAACCAACATGATACAAGTGTCGTACGTATGCATGTTTAGAATCGGTATGTTGAACCGATACAACCCTAGAAGGCAATGATATGTATAAATAGGGGATAAAGTTCAAGTGTGTAAACTAGAATTCTCAATTCAATTCAAGTTTGGTGTATGTGATTCTTGATTAATTGTTATCTACAATCAATTCTGGGCAACCTGTGGGTGTTTTCGTACTAGAACGAGTAGAAGCCCGAGAAGATAGCAAGGCCTAAAAGGCTGACTAGCTAGCAGGTTTGGTTTTATGGTTGCCTCATCTAGTCTTAGTTTCAAATAGATATAAACCAATTAATACGATTAGTTTATGATATTGGAGTAATTTATACATAATTATATAAGGAACTCTCATGCTACACATAATTAGACATGCTAGTATGCTACAAACAATGTTTGCAAAAACCATAAAGGGGTTGTGTAGTTTTGGTGAGAGAGTGATTGTGTAACATATGCAAGTTAATACGTATTTACAAATATTTGTTTTAACCTACAACAACTTTATTGTATGATTATATAATATAAATTTTTTAAATTTTGTTTTGTCTTTAAATCGTAGAATACCATCTTTTACCACCGACCTCGTTTATGCACCCTCTGATCTTGTTCAATCGCCACCCATCACCCTCCCATCACCACACATAGTCATGTCGCCTTTGTCTCTACCCCTTCTTCGTAGTGGCACACCACCATCCTCACCGCTTGCCATCGCAAACTCACACCAGAAATGAAATTATGGCTGAGATCGATGATGGTCGAGATGACGTCATTTAAAAATTTAGGCTTCGCTATGGACGAAAATGTGGTTGAGATCGATGGTGGTTCTTCGACTGTTTGATTTAGGAAATGACAATAATGGTGGTTGTCTAATCTTGCAGGGAATAGCTGTAGATAATCGGTTGTGGGATCTCATCAATGACACTTTAAAAGTTGATGGAGGTTTAGAAACGATGGCTGACAGTGGTGGTTAAATAGGGTTAAGAATATCTAATGGTGGTGGCATGAGTGGTGACGGGACAAAATAGGCTTTTGTTTTACATACGTTTTTTAATGTATGTGTGTGCGCATGTGCATATACAATTTTAATATGATTAAATTATGTAAATGGTCCTTATATTCAAAAGAGTTAATTACATAAATAGTTCTTTGATTCTTAAAAGGTTTTTGGTCATTTCACTCTTATTTAATAGAAGTTAGTCTTAATATTCAAAGTATTATAAAACTGAAAGCATAAAACTTAAACTTGTTACTTCAAAAAGTTGATATCAAAACATGTTATTTTTCACCAAACCACTTGGAATATAAATGTAATTAACTCTAAAAAATTTAAATAATTTGTTTAAACATAAGTTGATTCTTACATTATACCTTCGTATAATCAAAGGAATCAACTCTTTAAAAAATTAGCCACATCTACTTTTTAGCAAATAATCCACCACGTTAATTATGTTGAAATTAAGTTCCCTATGATATCTTAAAATGTTTAAAGCAAGCTAAATTGTTTGTAGTGAATAAGTGATACTATATAGTTCAACGAAACATATATATAAACGTGATATGTTGTGACCCATACTTGGAATAAACTTTTTCACACACTACTCACCTTTTCATTTTGGCTCATCTACATTTAATATATCCTTTCTTGTGAAGTATTGGCTAATACAACCAAAAGATAAATAACCCCTAATTAAACAAAGAAGATGACCCTAGGGAGCCGATACAACCAAAAGATAGAAAACCCCCTAATTAAACACAGAAGATGACCCTAGGGAAGAAAAAAAGTGCGCAAAAAACAAACTTTTTGCAACTCAAGACAACAACATCAATCTCAACCTAGTTCTCTACACATGATTTTGACTAAAAGAGTGCACTCTTTTTCTTACTACAAGTCCAACAATATATCAGTCCTCTAAACCTAGCGACAAGCAACTCCAGGCTCCAGCTCATTTAGCCCAAAAATATATGCACAAAAAATAAACCAAAAACAAGTTAATCAACAATATAATGCAATTTGAAACCGCATTGATATTTTAAATGAATAAATTTTTTGTATCAATAAATGTAAATTTTGAATGATTTATAATTTTTTTGATTTTACCGAAATAATCAACTTATGGTAAACTAATGATAGTGATATCGATCACACCAATGGTCTCAAACCGGAAACGAAAGCATGGCTTGTTCGGATGATGGACAAAGAGCCTAAAAGGGAAGATGATAACATGACATGTTGGGATGTAATCATACACTTTCCATCTGTAATTATAGAAGGTGGTTAATTTTGGTTAAATTTTTTGCTTCCACTGCTTTTGATGGGTAAAATGAAAAGAAAAAAAACTAGAAGAAGAAAATACATTGCATGTTTACAACCTCCAAATCATTATCACAATTTTTTATTTTTGTTTTTAGATATTTTAACTACATTAATTTATTGATTATCTTAGAAGAAATAAACATAATTGAAAGATAAACTCAGTTGTTTTGATTAATCTAATTTTAACCATTTAAATTTAACTAGTTTATCATCCTATTTAATCCGCGTAACTTGCAAGTATTATGGCCATATACCGTCCTGGCCATATACCGTCCAAGCCATCAGACTGTCGAATCATCTCAAACAAGAATTCATAGACAAAAGACGTGTTAGTCTAACCACACACCAATTGCGCTCAAAAGCGTTTAGATTCTAAAGGTTATATAAACAATTTAACCTAGATTCACCTTGTCGTGCGTCGAATAACCTTCTTGATTCACCTTGTCGTGCGTCGAATAACCTTCTTCCTAAACGAATTCCAGCACTCTCTCCTTTGAACATTCAACAAAATAAAATGTTTTAGACATAACATATGACATTAGATTATTAATAATAACTACAAGAACAACTTTATAAAAATCACTATAACACGGGTTTTGTCCCGCCTTCTCCCCTAAATTACCACCTTATGACTTATTTACAAAAACACCCTTTATCCCCTACTCTCGCAAAATAACATCATCCGCAATATCCATCAACGCACCCACCGTATCCGACCCGAATTTCCTCGCAAACAGAAACGGGTCACTCCTTCTCATCACAGACGCATCTGAACCGTTGATCTCCTCATCACCATACCTAGGCCTCATTCGACGAATGGCTCTGATCAACTCCGGACCCACCTCGGACCCTCCAAACATGCGCGGGTGACCGTCAACACGCCCTTTCCAATCAACGTACATCAACGTAGCGGGAACGCACCCCACCCTATCTACCATGGACAGCAGCGTAGGGAAGTAATTCTCCTCAGGGAAACACGTGTACACATTCTTCTGCAGACACTCCACCTTAAACTTCGACCATATACGCGTGTCACTCACTGCCACCCTGGCATGCTGACGTGTCAGTACAGAAAACTGGGACCCAATTCTGAATTTCTCAAACGGTACCACCGGCAGCATCGCCGTCTCCCCACGCGCCGCCCACCTCCCCCACGCGCTGTCCTCGTGTTCGAGGATTTCGATGAAGCTTTTGTTGGATTTTGTCAACGTTTCATATGTGAAATCGAATGAGTGAAGGGGTATGCATGACGGCGAGAGTAAGGCGAACATGTAGTTCGATGGGTCGTGGAGGAGCGCGTGGGCGAGGAGGCGACGGTGCGCTGCGGCGAGTGAGGGAGTGTAGCGGCGCGTGGGTGTAGATGGGATGGTGCGGTTGGTGAAGACGCCTTTGAAATGAGAGTGGTGGTGGTGGTTGGGGTTGGTGTGTATGTATATGTTGTATAAGTTGGGTCTTGTGGTTCGGTTGAAGAAGAGCTCCCATAGTGGAGCCAGTGGCAGTGGTCCGGTGGTTAGGAACATGAATGCGAGCTTTTTGGGTGCACCGGGGGGTGATGGGTTCGGGTTGGTTCGAGATGCCCGTTGGAAAAGTGAGTTATCATCGACATCTTTATCATTATTGTTATTGTTATTGTTATTGTTATGGAGGGTGGTGGTTTTTAAAACTGGTGGTGGTGGTGGTTTGTTGGTGGGGATTGTGGGTGGTGATGCGGTGGGGTATTGGTAGCGGACGGCGGCGGCGTTGGTGGTGGTGGTGGTGGTGGTGGTGGTGGTGATGGTGAAGACGATGGCAAGGGGAAGTGTGAGGAGAAGAGCGCAAAGGAGGGAGAGGGGGGTGGGAGACATGAGTATTTGTTTTTGGTATAAAATAATAATAATAATATTGGATGAAATGGAAGGATAATACGTTTTGGTATTGATCGAGGCTCTTAAATTCGATGGATTTTGAATTCCCATGATATATTGATATACACTCTGGTCTCAGCGTTTATCTCATTAATCTTTTCATGCAATTAATGAATAAATAACGATATAATTACACCCGTAGCAAGTTAAAGGTGAAAAAAGTAATGTTATATTTTTATTTATCAGGGGCTCGTTTAGGTCACGAGTTTAGTCATGCATGTGAATTTTGGGTTTGAATTGTTTACGAATGAGCTACTAAGATTTAAATTTGAAGTGCTTTGAGTTTTTAGTGTGATGATATCAAGTAGATGATAAGCGGTTTGATATGTTACATCTCCACATAAAGTTTACATGTTATACATATTAAATAAACAATATTGGCAAAGAAATCATTTTTGATATGTTTTAAAAACTCATAAATATCTATTTAATAGTTGTTTTTATAAATCATACGTTTTTTGATCATGGAATGGAATTCTTGGATCTACTTAATTTTGAATCAACTTTATGTATAATTGTATTTTGAGTAAATTACAAATTTTGTCCCTTAATTATGTTTAAAATTATGGATCTTGTACTTAAACTTTTATAATTACACTAAATGTCCTTTATTTGAAAACTTATCACGTTTTACGTCCTTTTTACTAATAAAAGTTAACTTTTTCGGTTAGTTTTGTGTGAATGGACCATTTTGCCCTTACCCATTAAAGGATGAAATCTGCAATTGTCACTAATCTTTTATTTTTCCATTTTATTTTATTTTATTTACCTTACCTTTTTTATTCACTTTTTATTTTATAAACTTGTCTGAAATATTATTACTTAATTAACTTTAAATTTTTTTTTTAAATATACTTTTATTTGTAGGTTTTTTAATCTATTATATTTTTTGTTTCTAAAAATTAGTTGTCTACCTTTCTAATCGTATGAGAACAAATTAGAGAGTTCAAAATATAATTTTTATGTTATAAAGTTTAAACTACTTATCGGTTTTGTTTCACCGTCGCTTTTTTTATTATTTTTTTGGTATAAAAATTTTCGACTATGTTAAACATTTTGAATTATGGTTTATATTAGAAACCTATTAGAGACTATATGATTTTTGGATGTGACTTTTTATATTTTACTTGGTTATAATTATTTTAGATTGGGCTATACGTATAATTAAGCTTTGATTAATACATGGAGTATTTAAGTATTTTTACTATAAAAAGTTCAATAAGCTTAATCGTAAAACCAAACCAAAGAAAAACCCTTTGTAATTGTTTGGTCCAGTTTTGTTTTAATTTTAAGTGGTTTGGTTTTGATTTACATCGACAAAAATTTATTATTAACAGTTTAAATAAAACCCTAAATAAATTGTATTTAATTAAAGAAATTTTGAATGATTTGTTTATTTAAAAACTCTCAAGTAGTTGTTTAGAAACCTTTTAGTACATTTTATTTTAATTAAAAGTTACAAGCTATCATACTATATTTATATATAAAAACAAACTATTTGATTGAAAATTAAAAATTTATATCATAAACCAAAATCTACATTTCTCCTACCGGTTTTGAATATAAAACCTAAACTAAATAATTTGAAATGACTAAAAATCTTGTTCTAAAAAAGTTAAAAACCGAGTTGTCTAATTTCTAGTGGTTTAATTAGAAAGCTAATAAACAAAGTTAACAAATAAAAATAAATTTGTAAAAAAAAATAAATATCTATACATAAACCTAAATTTTATAAAAAAAAATTAAAACTAAATTATTACCAATATTTATGATAAATTTTTTAACGAAAGTGGCTAAAAATAAATAAAAGTAAAGAAAATAAAGAAAAAACATAAATAAATAAAACAAAAGATTAATAATAACACATTTCATCATTTTAAGTTACATTTTATGAAAAAACTAAAAATAAATTATTACTAATATTTATGATAATTTTTTTAAACGAAAGTGACTAAAAATAAATAAAAGTAAATCAAATAAAATAAAAAAGATAAATAAAAATAAAATATTAATAATAACATTTTTTTTTATTTTACGGGTTAAGGGAAAATTCATTTTAAAAAAATAAGTTTATAAAATAAAAGTGATTAAAAAAGAGAAAAAATAAAGAAAAAGTAAAGTAAATAAAATAAAAAAAGCAAAAAAAAATAAAAGATTAGTAAAAATTACAGATTTTGTCCTTTAATAGGTAAGGGCAAAATTGTCTTTTACATAAAACTAACTGAAAAAGTTAACTTTTGTTAGTAGAAAGGACAGAAAACGTGATAAATTTTCAAAAAAAGGATGCTCGGTGTAATTATGAAAGTTTAAGGACAAGATCCATAATTTTAGATATACTTAAAAGATAAAATTTATAATTTACTCTTGTATTTTTTATTTTTATTTTTACGATGAGGGTGTTCTAGAGTATATACTTAAGTGGGAAAGTGATTTTGATTTGCATGCCAATTCTAGCATCAGTTTGAGAAAGAAAAAAGGAGAAAACTGAAAATACATATTCTTTTGGATGTACTAAACCTATATAATAATATTAGAAAGAGTAGATTACTATTTTGGTCTCTGAGGTTAGGATCATTTAATCGTATTAGCCCTAAAAGGAATCTTTTGACATATCAGACTTTGATATTGTATGTTATAACAATTTTGGTCTCTAATACTAACTTTATTAGTTATTCTGTTAAGTCTAAGGATATTTTCGTCCATCTACATATCAGGGGTTATTTGTGTAAATTACGAAGTAACTACTTATGTAATTACTCAAATTTATAAAAACAACCCCCCACCATATTTTTTTTCTATTATTTATGATATTTTTATTTGTATATTTTAAAATGTTTTTAATATCATTTTTGTAATTTTTTTTTTTGAGTATTTTTTTTATTTTAATAATTATTATTTAATTAATCACCATGTAAATATAAAAATAAATACGAACTTTATAAAGCTTTTGTTTTTTTATAAATCTAAAATAATTTGTTTTTCAAAAAAAGTGTAAATCTTTTGCTTCAATACAAATTAGAAATTTTTATTTTTATTTTGGTTTTTTTTGTTAACTTTCAAAATAGCCCTTAGAGTAAGAAAAACCAAAATACCTTTGTACTTAACTGACAAAATTAACAGAGTTAGTAGTTAGGGGCCAAAACTGTTATAAGATGTAATATTAGGGTTTGATATATTAAAAGATTTTTTTTTATGTTAATAGAGTTAAATGACCCTAACCATAAAGGTCAAAATAGTAATTTAATCTATTAGAAAAATGATATATGAGTTTTATGTGTACTGTCTACTTTTGTTTGCGTACAAGAGTCTCTTTTCATTATTGGACAAGTATACATGATACTACCAATGCCGTTTCATGTTTTCATTTGAGTAATGATAAAAAAAATAACATAAAATGTTATTGCTATGACCACATAATGATAGCAAGCAACCCAATATATTGTACTATTTACGATTTCACTTGTCTAGTTCATATTTACTAGTACTTGATACTGTTTACTTTTTTATTTATTTTTCATAATCTTTTGTTTTTCATGTAACGTGAGATACATTTTGGAGGTTCTAGGTGTCTCAGAGAGTTTTTTCACCTAATGTGAGTTTTCTATTGAAAATGGTTTTAGGTTTCGTACTTGTGTAATGGAGATGAGCAGGTAGAGTAGTGGCCGTCCAGTGATTCAGTGATCCAATTAGCCGTTTAAAAAAACATAATTAACACATTATTTGAGGAGAGTGAAATCCATGTGATATCTTTAGAACAAAAATATATGTAATCATTTGTAGTAAATGGAGTTATATACATGCAACACAAAGAGAATATAGACGCCATGGTATCAGGCATAAAGGAGATCAAAAGGTACCTAATTGCAGTTCACTTTTTAAACGTGAACACAAAGTAGCATGAATAATTCATCTTGCATGCATGATGATAAAGCATGAATGCATGAATTAAAAATTACAAGATTTTAAGGATGTTTTTTTTTTGTTCAAATGTACCAAATTAATTATCATAGAAAGAGCAACCATAAAATTAACTTTCATGAGTAGATTATTAGTTGTTTATTAATCAAATTTTGAGATGTAGATGAATCAAAACTCAAAAGCAATGCGTGTGCTCAAACTTGTTTAATATATCGGAGAGATTTGAAGATTTTACTTTTTAGTATTTTTCTTTTGGAAAATGTTGAATAGGAGCCTGATTAGAAACCAAAGTGCATGGGGTCTGGCGATATCAATGTGTGTTGGAAAGATGTTATTTTTCATATGGTTGATAGTCAAGTCCCAAGGTGGATGCGCATAACTGTTAGAGTGCACCATTAAACAACCCGATCGGATTGACCTTTGAAACAACATGAGTATGCGCATAATCACCGGAGTGCACCATGTTTAATTTTGTCCTTTTTCTCTTCTTTATTAATCCAATCTTCCGACTTCTTGATTTGTTCTTCTTGGAGAGCGACTTGCTAAACATGTAAAGAACATGGGCTACTTTTAAATGATCCCTAGAACTTCTTTTTAGGCCTTCTACTTATGAGAACCATGAGGCTACGTTGTTTAAACTCTGACAAACCACCACGGTTGCAACCTACCAAGCGAAGCTCGAATGGGTAAGCAACCAAGTCACAGGTCTCTCCTCACAAACCCTCAAGAACCGCTTCATATCGGGTCTAAAACATGATATATAAGCAGATGATCATAACCCTTTAGACACAACCACCAAAACGAAAGAGTATAAGACACCAATGGCATAATTTCTGGCATTATCACATCTTAATTTTTGTTGTGAACAATTAAAACCTGGTTAAGTTCATAAAGAACAAACATTTTCACAAACAAATGCATGTAATTAGCATTAAGAGTTAGTTAAGTAGATTACCCTTGTGATTTAATGAACTTAATAAGTCTGGATACTAATTTTTTTAGTAACAAATTTGAGGCTTGTGCTTTTGATTTTATAATAAACTAGTTGAAATCCGGTTCGCGCGTTGCACGAAATGTATTCTGGTGTTTGTTTATGTTGCAATTAGAGATGTTCGATAAATGGTCAGCAAAGCATTGTTGTCGCCACAACACTTCAACAACTTTAACAACTTTAGTAGAAAATTTAGATGGAACATTTGATCAAATTTTTACTTGGACACTATAACAAAAAAACTCAAACATACCTTTTTAAGTAGATATATTTATTTGAAAATCAAACTCAAAAAGAAGAAAATTTGGATGGAACATTTGTTCGAGCACTTGGCATGCACTCCTTTAACAATGCTTCTATAAGAAGTATGTTCATTTTTATATTAAAAGATTGTAATTTTAACGATACTCTCGTTAGCCATGAAAAATAATTTAGTACAATACCGTTTACAAATACGACTAGAAAAATAAATATAACAATATTTATGTACCAAACTTGATTCGAACATCCATCTTCAGTAAATACTCCAACGAGTCTTCATATAGTATTCTTCACTTAAGTATTTATCGCGTACGAATCTTCAACTATACCCCTTGACTGCAACAATTAACAAACAAAAGATTAACGGTTGTGGCTGAGGATCGTGTTAGACACGGGTCCCTTAAAACAGATTTCGCGTCTCTACTCAAAACAACGCGTCTATCTCCCAGGGTACAACAGCCAAAGCAGTATGTACTGCCGGAGAGTGCCTCGGGCCCGAGAGATCACCGGGTAAAATATGTGTTATGATGTTATATGAAAAAGGTTAAAGATGATGGTGTAGGAAGAACAATTTAGAGAATGCTCATCTCTAAATTTCTATAAAACTTGTTGACTCTAAAGAAAATAGATTTCTTATATACTCATGCTAAAGAATTCACATTAATGTGAGTTTTATGATTCACAACCAAAACTTTCATTTGATTTATGAAATGTTTTATTAGATCAAATTAAAACTCTTATTTCATTCATGACATATTTAATGCTTATTTTAAACCATAAAAAACATTCATAATATTTATTAAAAGACTTGGTCAAAACATAAAACATCCATGCTAATCAATACATGGTTTTATTAGCATTATGTAAAAAATTTCAACAATTTCCTACAATAATCACCCAAGTTTCACTTTGTTCATTCCGACCACTCAACTTCAAGCATCGATATCTAATTCATCTTAGCTTTAGTTTGGACTTGGTATAGTTCGTTATAAAACGAGAACTTAAACCAATAAATAAATAATTATTTATATGACAACTACATAAATATAATTATTTTGTGTCCAAAATTCCAATAGCTTCTAGGTTGTGTAAACATTCAATTGGTGTCCTGATTACAGTTGCTAAATCACTGTTTAATCTGATTTTGGAATTGAGACATCACAGCTCACACAACACAATTACAACCTCCAAAACCAAAATTGAAAACCTAGAGCAAACATTTCACAGAGTGAATAAAGGAAATAAACACAACACATAATATCACATACCGAAGCTGCTTTCAAGATGAAGACACAAATGCATGTATCAAATACAAGCATAAACAACCATAACCAAGCAAAAAGCACACCAAAGTGAACACCAAAACATGCAGGAGTCAAAGACCACAGTCGACAATAGACAAAGACAAGCACAACGATGTCCGATAAAAACCAACCGCAAAGACAAAAGGCAGAACACACAAAAGACGGAAGACACACCTGAAAACAGAGACACAAGCAGACACAAAAGCAAAACATAGGTAAAGAAAACACAAAATAGAAGAACAAAACAACAAATAGCAACACACAACAGCATGATGTCGTAAACGCAAAACACGTGTCACCAACAATAAAAAACGGACAGACAAAAATTAAAGACAACAACAAACTAAATACAAATTAGATGATAATCAATTAAATTTCAAGGAGAAAACTTAAGTTTTTCTACAATCTTTTTCATCTCAATTGCATTTCTGTTTGATTAGTTTGAGCACACAATGCTCCAACAACAGGGCCTCTAGAGGCTTTAGAGCAAGCTTTATAGATAACATCTTAAGTACATGCACAAGAATAATTCAAACAGGAAATGCCGTATTAATTGAAATAGAACTAATTTAAAAGTCAAAAACAGCCGCTAAACCTACCGGAAGATGCGTGAACAACATAAGCCAAAATGGGCTTCGATCCGCAAATCCAACACCATGGCCGCCTATCTACTGCAAGTGGAAGGTGCAGCTCCAATCGGCCTACCTTGACCATCGTCGGTACATCCGATTCATACATAACCTTCAAGTGCCAATGGTAGTATGAAAATCACGCAACTCCTGTGGAACACTAAAACAATAACAGCCATATTTTTGTCTATCGTCATAAAATCAGTAAGTGGTTATACCAAAAAAAAATGAGAATTTGATAAAAATCTTGAACGAAATTCATATATTCACACAAATACGTTAGTGTAAAATGATGAAATTGAGGGTATTTGTATTAAATTAAAACCTGCACCAACACATATTTGAACAATTCTCACGTTCATCGGTTCGGTTTCGAACCACCGCCTTACAACCTGATTTAAACCATCTTTAGAGTTAATAGTTGACGAAAAAACAACCCAACCAGTCGGAAACGCAATCGGAACAAACTTGACTTACCTAATCTGTCATAGGTGGTTTGAGAATCACCGATCTACATAGATCAGAAACATGCAAGCCTTGATCAATTCATCACAACTTCGCCAAAACCCTAGGTCCGGTTGTCGGTAGTTCAAGTCGCCGGGCCACCATCACCACCGTTGTTATCCAGTTAGGGTGGCCAGCCGAAGATCATGGCCGGCACCGCCAGCACCACTCTAGTTGTCACTTTCTCCCTCTCTCTAGCTCTCTGATTTAAGGTCTCTCTTATTTTCTTTTTCTAAATTCTAAAGATAGAAATCATGAATGTGTGTGTGGATTGGGAAAAATGAAAGAAAAAAAGGCAGGGAGGGTACGGGAAAGCCACGCGTGTCAGCCTTCACACAGCACCACCCACATATACCAATCGGGGTCAGCCATCTGTCAAAACTACTGTTCATTTAACTGGTATTTTAACATATAGGGTAATTTGGGTATTATTACTTACTAAATTTTGTTAACTTTTATGTTAACTTAGGGTATAATGGCCAATATACTTTTTTATAACTAAAAGAATCATTTATGTAATTAAGTTTAATTTATTAGAGGGATCATTTGTAAAAAATTGTAAGGGAGAAGGACAAGAAAGGAAGTGGGTTTTATTTAATTTATCATTAAATTTTAAAAGAAAACTTAGTAAGAAAATTTTCAAACTTATTATATTTTTAGTAAATGAGAAAAATGATCCTACTACTTGTATTTATCAATTTATTTTTTCAAAAGGTAAGAAAATTTTCAAACTTATTATATTTTTAGTAAATGAGAAAAATGATCCTACTACTTGTATTTATCAATTTATTTTTTCAAAAGGGTTAAATAGGTCTTTTACATGTATTTAACAGAAAATTTCAATGAAGGTTAGTTTTAAACCACAAACTTATAACAAAACTAAAAATAGAAGCTCCAAACTTGTTATTCATAAAAGTTAGTAACTAAACTTGTTATTTTCATTAAAACCCTGAGACTATCTGTGTAATTAACTCTAGTAATAATTACTTGCAAAATCAACACACAATAAAAATGTACATTCAATCAAATTTTACTGCCAAGAACAACCTACTAATCCCCTAAGCAACAAACGTTATACTTGTAGCAATTGTCTAGATTCACACAAATTTCAATACTAACCCAACATTCCAACGCTACTACGGTTTAACATCAAATGTCACAGAGGAAGCACATATATTTATATTAACAAAATGAGCAACAATAGATGGAAAAAAATGATGCAAAAGAGGAAAGAATTACCTTTTGTGTTCTTTGAGGTAAGAAGGATCGAATCATTATAAAAGAAACCATAGAAAATGAAAATCTTTGAAGAGGATGGCTGAAACAAATATTTAGTAGGTGAACAAAAGTGAAACAAAGATGAACCCCCTTCAAAGATGAGTGACGATGAAGACAGTGGCGGAGCTTAAATATTTCCGTAGGGGGGCGGGGGCGAAATTAAATTTTTTTAGGGGGGGCGAACTCGATATTTATATAAAAATTTACACCACCGGGTCAAAAATTTATACTAACGGACCAAAATTTAACACTACCGGCGAAAAAAAGAGGGGGGGCGGCGGCCCCCCCTGTCTCCACTATCCTCCGCCAATGGATGAAGAAGGAATGAAGTGGTGGAAGTTTCGAAGCGCGCTGCATGAGAATTGTTTTTGCTAAGGTCAAGAAGAGAAGGGCGAAAAGAGAAAGACTGAAAACAATAGGTCCGATATGTTTTATCACCCACATGTGATTTATTATTTTAGCATAGTGCGTCACAACATGTACCTTAAGCACTAAAAACATTAGGGGTGGCGGGGGCGCATACAGGTAAACATAGTAGACCTTGTGATTTTAGAAATAGAAGTAATTCTTGGTCGAAAACGTACAATGGTGAAAAAATATAATCAACCTTGTGATATTTAGATGAAAAAGATGGTGGAAGTAATTTTGATGTTTTTCCAATTTAAATTATGTAATGTTGTAATTTAATTGAAAGTGTAGTGTTAAAAATATTAATTTTTAGCTTTAATACTATAATTGAACAATTTTTTTCGGTAGTTTACCACCAATTACGATACTTGAAGAAGGATTTGAGTAGATTTGACGTGCCATTTTCTCATTAGTTGCTACCTCATGTCTCTCCACCATTATGCATTACTGTTGAATGTTACTATTGTAATTATAATAGTAAAATTACACAAATTAAAATTCTGTTCGAAAGAAAGAATCCTATAAAAATTATGGGCCTTAAATATCATGGCTTAAAGTCTAAAGAGGCCGCTTATTTTTATGCATATTTTGGGCCGTCTTGTATACGGTTTGTTCAAAAATAATTTTTCATACTTTCAGAAACTTGAGGAGATCTATCTATTTTTTTTTTATCCCAATGGAATTTCTTCACTAGTCTCTACAATTAACACTGCTCAATAAATTATATCATGACTACAATACAAAAACAAAATATGTTAGAAATACAAGTTTCATTACAATAATTACAATTAACATACCATAATTACACTGATAAGATCATAACAACATAAAGTAATATCACTTATAAATAATTCATAGATATACTATAATTTTCAAAATCCATGTAAAATAGTAGAAACAATGTATTTCCATCAATTATTAAATGTGTTACACACACGTCTTATCTCTCCGCTTTTTGGGTTCGTCTTAACTCCAATGCGACCCATTTTCACCATGGAGTTAACAAAATCCGCTTCAAAAGAGGGTCTGACTGATTGATTAGCAAACCTAAAATACGAGTCCACAATTCGTTTGGTCACCGGATCATCCATGAGCTTTGCATCAGATTCTAGCACCGCGAAGCCACTCCTAATGTTTTCTAGAATTTGAATGTCAAAGGTCTCGCCACTATTATGATCTATCGACAACCTAAAGTTTATGTCACCATTTGGAGGGCAAGTTTCCATCAATTCTGGAAGGAAATCCTGATCTATACGCGGATCTGGACCCCCACGGGGCGATGAGTTGTAGAGCCGGTCCATAAGGAAGAAGCACGCGGTTGTACCAATAGTATGTGCACCTAAAAGTTTGTCATCATGAAGTAAATAAATAAAATTAAAATCAATATAAAAGAGTTGGAGTTAATTCTCTTGTTATTGTATTTGACATTTTGGTATCAAAACAAATACTTTAGCTGAAAATTTCCTATAAAAACTTTGCATGTACTTGCTGAACATGAACGTTGTTTAGCTTATAAAATGATAGGACCAACGTGTTTATTAACCTATTGTCTATAACCTTAGGTTTTTAGTCATTGGACCATCCAAGTGCCACTTTGATCAATGTAAAATATCAATTATTAGGGTTAAATTATCATAAAAATTCAAGTTATCTTATAAAGTGTATAAAATGCGATGAATTTATCACGCAAAAATATTTGTACTTGACGTGAGTGATAATCATCACGCATAACTGGGTGATAATTTTACCATTATGTAATAATAGTTATCACTCAGTGTTAATATTTCTTTGTGATAATTTCATATCCGCTTTATACACTTTTTGACGAAAAATGGAATGTTTATTTCAAACTTTCTTTAAAACAAGAAAATTGTATGTAATGCTCTCCATGCATCAATAAAGTAACTATTAGATTTCTACATTCATTGGTGGATGAAAAATGTTAGCAAACTACAAGTTCATACCTCTCAAAATGTCTACCAACTATACATGATCACTAAATCTGCATGGGATATAGATATATAGACACATATTCTATATATACATATATACATACACAAAAAGAGAAGGAGAGTGTACCACTGAGAACCACAAGATCTTTATCATTAAGCCCTTTCTCAAAGAACTTGTGTTTCAGAAGCTGAACTGAGTCTCTAAAATCAGGCATCCTACCAGCCAATGTTTTATTTGAAACAAATCCATCTCTTCTACCAGTTTCAACTTCATAATTTGGTCCAAAACTCTACCAACCAAACACACAAAAAGTTGTAATTGCGCGATAATAGCGCGACATACAAAACTTAAAAAGAGCAAAAGCAATGACATACAAAAGCAACAGCATCTCTAGCAGCAATGGCAACAATATCAGCACAAGAAACCACACCCGGGCACACGAACTCCAACTGAGCTTTCGCGCTCTCGATCACTTCAAAACCACTCAATCCTTGATGCCCAACCGCTAGTTTTTCTGAAATCGGCCCGTTATCTATCAGAATCGACCCATCACAACCCTGAAACTCAACTCAATCATCATAAAAGTCATATAAAACCTATAAATTTATGTGCTTTTAGAGTTAAAGACATTGAAGAACCTGAACAAAACAGTCATGAAAGTGAAGTCTCAGCAAGAAAGCAGGAACTCGTGGGTTGAACTCAGTTGCATCCTTTACAAAACTACGAACAATGGATTCTGCATCTGGGCATGATTTGCTGTAAAACCCTACTTTCAGACGACCTTCTGAGAACCCAATGAATGTATAATATATGATGATCATGTATAACATCATTATTATCATGTTATTCATTCTTACTATACTGTGTGTGTGTGTTTTCACCTTGGTGTGTGTGAGTTCTGGTGACGAATGTGTGTATACAAGAGAGATAAGGGTGCACATAATAACCAAGAAGAATTGAAAGAGTTGTGTTAATCAAACCAAATGATCTATCTTAGATAACTTGATTAAAATACGGCGTAGTAAATGATTTAATGAACTTTATATACGTAAAAGAAATATGATTCTTGATTCTTGGTTAAAAAAAAAAAACATATATACTAAAATTTGACACGTAACAAAAGAAATATTGCTAGGATTAAAGAGTGTGAGATGACGACAAACATTTCTTCTATCACAAAGTATAAGAGAGAGACTGATTTTGGTACAAACTATAGCCCATAATAAAAAAAATATTTGAACTAAAAATATTCAAAAGTGTAGATATTTGTCAATGATGAAACTTAGTTAGAGCATTTATGTGCAATCGATGAAACTTATTGCGTAGCTACCGTTTGTGTACAATTTGTTACAATTGAAAGTTCAATTACATGTTATTTAGGTAAATTTAGTAATTTCACATTTGCATCCCAAAATAACTAATGATTCATTTTTGTTCTCACTGGATCATACCTGTTATTCATTTATTTCTCTCACCCTATTTTTCTAGTTTCTATTTAATTGTCGTCTTTTTAATTTTAACGCGTACGTAAAAGAAACGCAGTGACATTTTAAGTAATGGTCGGTTCAGTAAATCCTTATGAGTACCAGAAAAATAGATGGTAGCTATTATGAGAGGTAGTAATTTTGTTCAAATGTTTATTGAGTAACGTATAGGTGTATTATTTAGTTAAGTAATACTCTTATCTTTTAGCTTGAGTGATATATATACGGGACAAACATGGATGTGCAAAACTTTGGACGAAACCGTAAAACCGTGGTTGAAGCTAGGCAGCTATCTATATCGGAATGGTATAATCCTTAATCGTATATACGATATGCTACTTCGTTTATAGTTAGATGTAAAATTGGTTTCAATTATCGCATGGTTCCTTTAGCCTAGAGAGGTGCTCGTGCGTTGCAGTAGGGAATACAATATATATCCTAACACAAACACTTTTAAGTGTTTAAGCAATTAATATATGAACCATTATATAATTTTTAATATTGAATAAAAGTGTATAAATTAAAGTAAATATGAAATTATATACAATAAATCGATTTTAAGAATTTAGTCTAATGGGGATAGATTGTTTACATATTTAGATTTGTAAAGAAATTTTATTATTAATTATTTAAGAATTTAGTCTAATAGGGATAGATTGTTTACATATTTAGATTTGTAAAGAAATTTTATTATTAATTATAATAACCACAAAATGGGGACGTAAAAGCCATGTAAAGTAACAACAATGTCAAATCATGGTTAACGACCATCAAAACCAAAAAAACTCGAATAAAAAGAAATAAATAACAAAAAAATAAAAACTAAAAGAAAAGAAAAGTAGACATAAAAACATAAATTACACACATGAATGTAAAACATTGAAAACAATAACTAAGTTGAACTAGGATCTGCAGGTTACTACGAAGCCATTAAATGCAAAATTATAAATGTAAAAATATTGAACCACACACGAACGTTACGTCGTGTTAACTCGTAAAATTTAGAGAAATACGAAAATTGAAAATTTTATATATAAAAGATAAAAAGTATAGGGGCTGAAATTGAATGTAAAAAAGTGTTGAGTTTAAATCGTAAAATATGTAAAAATACGGGGTTAAAGGTAAAAAATTAAAAATAAAATACCAAGTGGGGCGCAACCAAGTATGCCAAAAGTATAACTAACAACGCAAAACAAAGTTAGAAATTAATATGTAGTAAATATTATTTGGTTGTTTTGTATTTTATCATATAAATGACATGTATAAGAGATAACTAGTGGGTATGATCCGCGCTATGCAACGAGTGTTATAAAAGTTAAAAAATTTAATTCTAATTATTTATATGTTAGTGCTAACCACCCGAAAATAAAACTACGTGTGATATGCTGATAAAAAAGTATAATAGAAAAAATACAATAAAATAATAAACACCACAAAACAAAAAAAAAACACAAATACGTAAATGATGATTTTACTATAATTAACAAGCTTTATTGTAAATTGATTAAAAAAATTTGATATAACTCAAATACTTAAGTATAAATTTAAAAAAAGTATAGGTGGATAAGTGTAAATTTGACATAACTCGTAGTCTTAAATATAAAATTAAAAAAAAAGTCCAGATGAATAAATATAAACTTGACATAACCTGAAAGCTTAAATATAAAATTCTAAACAAAATATAATGAATAGGTATTAATTTAGAATAAAAACAAAAAATGAGAAAGCATTGTGGTTACTTTTAAAAAATCTTTAAAGGATTAAATGTAAAATTATAAAAAAAGTAGGTTTTTTATTATTTTGGTGAAAAAAAATTATTATGATTATATTGAAAAAACTTACAGCTTCACTATTTATAATTTTTTATATTTGTTATATATAGTGATGTGGTGGGTGTTATCGAGCTTTTTTTTCGACATGTCTTAAATGTTGATATATTTGGGTATTATAATTCTCATTATAACTATGTAAATATTTAATGATTATATACTTAAATGTTTAAATAAAATAATACTTAAATCAAATAGTATTAAGTTATAAAATATAAATAATAAATTTATATATTTTAATATTAATTTAAAAAATTATAAATATGATAATACTTAAAATAAATATATATTAAATAATATATTAATTGGGATAAATTTATTAATAAGGGCAAATTAGGGGCTCTTGAATATAATAATTGTATGTTATGCTTAAAAAGTTATATTAGGTGTTTAAATTTTAAGTAAAACTACAAATGTGTTCTCATCAAATATTTTATATAATAGTATAAATAATATATATACAAACTATTATTATCATCATTATTATAAAAGTATTTAGTAATTATATAGTTAAGTATTTACATAAGATATAATTATTAATAAATTTAAATGCTAATTTAAAGTATTATAAATAATATATATATAGTGTAGTGAATTAAATAATCATATATTATTAAATAACTTATTAATAATATCTATTAGATAATGTTTTAATTAAAGAAGTTTATTAAATGAGGAGTAAGATAGGAATGAATGAATAGAACACTTGTATCTAATTTTTAAGAAATTGTATTAGGTATTTTAATTTTTTTATAAAATTATACTTGTGTCTCAAAATACTTTGTTTTATATAGTAGTATAGATAAATGGGGTCCAAGTATGTAGGAGTAAGCTATTTCGTATTTGGAGACCCAGGATCGTTTGTTCAAGGGGACTTTATTAAAATGTTTATAACTTGAGCTAGAAGGCTTCATTTTGGGCGTACGACCTGTCAAAACGACCATTGGATCAAGAAGCTCATTTTTACAAATGGCTGTAGGCGATTTGGGTCATTGTTCCGGCCCAAAAATGCCTTATCCTATGAGTACTCTAACTTTTTATGTTATTTCTAGTTTTTGTTAGTGTTTGTTTATGGCCTAGTTCTTGGCCCGTTTATGTTTTCAGAACCATTCGAATTTTGTCTTTCATTTTATATTTCTGTGAACCTTGAGAGATGAGCATTTTTTGGAATATATGAAAATTATTTTTTCTCCCTATCACAAAAGTGTGTTAGTGTGAAAAATTCCTGATTATCGATATTTCTTGTGAATCAACGATTGTTCCTGGTATTCTTAGCGAATCAACAGGTTCAATTACTTATCTTGTTTTCAGTGTACATCATTTACGCAGCTGATTAAATGGATTAAAATACTGCTTCTACGAATCTCAACTTCTACCAAGAAAGATCAATTATTGTTCTAATGGCCGGTTTAATTATCGCCTCTTTGAATCTCATCTTTAGCCAAGAATGATTGATATCGTTAATTGGGCTGCTGGTAGTTGAATACTTCTGTGAAAAATGTTTGGATTGAAATATTAAACTGGATTTTTTAAATTGGCCCTATCAATGTTTTTATCTTGACTGAAATTATTAAAATACAGTTCTAATAGTGGAGTGGAAAACACTTGTTTTTTCAATTGGAGGTCAAGTGTTCAATGATTGTATTGAACCAGTTTTCATGTGATTTCTTTTTTTGATCAGAAGCCACATAAAATCAATGCCATGGAGTTTGATCTCATTAGTTTTGTTGCATCAATACCATTACAATTTTTCATCATATGACAACAATTCCTTGGGTCTTCCACTCAATCTCCTTTTGTAAGATCAATTCCCACTATTTAAAATTGTTTATTCTCTAGTTCTAAGTTCTTAATTCTCATCAACAAATAACTTTTATTTATTGAAAACTTGATGTGATACCTATTTTAAGCATCATCATGTCAAAATAAACAAGATTTGTTAGTTTTGAGAATATGAATTATCATAGTATTTTATTTTACATTTACTGCGTCATCTGATCCGACCTGGAAATTGTAACGCTAGTTGAAACAGATTGACATCAAAACCCAATGAGAATAATGTTCGACCATGCTAGTGTCTGTCACTCCAATATAAACCAACAACCACATAAAGTCCAACAACGGTAATAAAAATGGAAGCAATTCGGTAATTTAAAATGCTAACACTTTAATATAAGAGATGCAACTAAATTTTTACTATGCAACCATTCTAACAAAATTGGTTTCAAGAGAAAAGTTGCAACTTTAATTTAGTAAATTCTCAACATTTAAATAAAATGGTTGCAAATTTGATATAATTTTAAAACTTTTTATGAAAAAAGTTGCATTAGATCTTCTAATGCAACATTTATATTTAATAAAGTTGTATTAGAATTAAATGCAACTTATTTAAAAAAGTTGCTTTTAAAATGTTACGGCCTATTTTCTAGTAATGTATGGATTTAATTCCTCAATTGCAACTACATGCATAATAGTCTTGTTAAAATTCAAAATCAAACACTTTTAGCATGCTCTAAACATCAATTATAACATTTTAAGCTGGTATAAACTAAACTGTCTAGTATAATATTTACTATTGAACACCCCATTTCTACTCAAATAATGAAGAACACTCATAAAATTTGGCTTTTGTTAAGTTTTTTAGTACTTCAGTTTGATAAAAATTTGAGTTCGGGATTTTTTCGATTTAAATACAAATTTACAGCATGAATTTGCAGATAATGCATTTTCATGGATTTATTTCTAATTAAGTATTGCTAAAATTACATGAGAAATTTAAGAACATATTACAATGCATGTCTTGAAAATTCTTCATTAAAACGTTCTTTTCCTTAAAAGATATGAATATTGGTATTATATATAGATATAAAACCAATATGTATATCTAGAAAAGCGAAAAATTGCATCTCAAACAAAGAAGATTCGAAAAAAACAATCATCACATGTAGTTATAGTCCGCTAGAGTCGATCAACCTCGTCAACCCGAAGGTAATGGCCATAGCCATCCACCCTCCAACCAGAACTCTAAAACAAGACTTCACCACAGGAGTCCTCCCTAGAAAAGCCCCAATCCATCCGAAAACCACTAGCGCAATAGTGACCGCAGCCACCACCACAGTCAGTCTCACCTTATGGTTCACAATGAAAGAAGCCGCGAGTAAAGGCACCATTGCGCCAAATGTAAATGCAATCGCTGATGCTGCAGCCGCCTGCATTGGGTTTGGCAGCTTTTCACCCTCGCTTTCTTCATTACTTGCTCCATGTCGTTTCATGTGAGATAACTCTACGTCAAGCTGAGAGGATACTGACACAAATTCTCCAATTGCCATGCTACATGCGCCAGCAACTAGACCAGCAAACCCTGTGAGAACCATTGGTTTCACATCATGTTTAACCGCTCCAATACCCATCATCAGAGACGCGACTGAAACTAAACCATCGTTGGCTCCTAGGACGGCGGCACGAAGCCATTGTCCCCTTTGTGAGTAGTCAAAACTTTCATCTGTAGATTTGTTTTCAGGAATTGGAATAGTAATATTATTTTGTGCAGCCATGAAGGTGAAATAATAAAAGAGGATTTTTAGATAAGAAAATTTATGAGGAATGTTGCTTGTGAAAGGCATAAGTTGATTATATATAGAGATACTTTAACGGCCTAATTATTAGTCACATCATATGTGCAGGAGTGACTCATCAATGTGACTCAAGCACCCCTTATTTTCCTTCTTCCTTTTTCTTTTATTGTTCATGTAAACAGCTTAAACACATTATTTTCCTTTTTACTTCATAACCAAATATGGAAAACAGATCATTTTGGACTATTTTATAGATGCTAATGGGTCAATTATAATGTATATAGTTAACGAAAAATTGTAAAAAGGGATTGGGTCAATGAGTTTGTTTAACTAAGTTATATTTAGGTGTTTACAACCTCTAATAATATTCTATTGAAAAGTATGGTATCATTGTCTTAATAACCAAATAGGCAAATGAAGTGTTAGATTAATCTACTCAAGATTTAGGTCACTTACAGTATCAATATTAATCCATGAAAAAAGCAGCCTGATAGCTATAGGATTTTAGGAATGAGGGATAATTATTTGACGAATTGAAGATCACATATATAGATGAACATGTGATTAAAGATTTGTATATTAGAGCTTATTGTTAGTCGTATCAGTACAAAATAAAGAAACAACACTAGCTGAATGCTAATAATAGAAACAAGCCATCAGTTAATACTGATGGAATACCGATGAATATAGACAGCCAACCATAAAAAAGACCCTCAATTTAAATAGAGCCATGTCTTGGGTCACACCAACAATTACCAACGGAATCCAGATGCTAGAAATACTAGGTTTCGTCATTATACAATGTTAGTGTGTTTGTTGGAATCGTAGGCAAACAAATGTAGTTAGTTCATTGGTTTATTTGTTACCCTCGTCTAGCCGTATGGACTCGTGGTCACACATATATAGTTCGTTTAGTATTTTTTGTGTTTTTATGGTTAGACTTTGTAAACTGTGACAATATAATGCATTTTATTTTTAATACGTAGAAATATATAATGTAACTTATTTAAAAGATGTGGTAATTTAAAATTTAGTTCGCTTGTTAATTGTTATGACCAATTTGTAGTTTTGGGTAACCTAAACAAGTCACTAACACATAATAAGGCCCAATAGTATACTACTTATCATAAGCATATGTTCTAACATCAATAATGCATGTGTTATGTCTAATATTGTGGATTTGTGTAACATAAGCAACTCTCTAAGTCCCAATAGTGAGTGGAATCATAAACATTAATGAGAAAGATCAAAATGACTTGTTATAACCCAATGTTGTAAACAGCCAGTTGATAATTCCTTGCAACAAGATTCGCCGTTGATCCGTTGAAAGGACCCCTTTGGAGGACTTTCTAAAAGATGTTTATCGGTCGGTAATGCGGTTCGTTGGTGATCCCACAATAAGTTTAGTAGGTAAACTGTCAGAAAAGAGATTACCCAAGGCTATTTTCCCGAGGGAAGGTCACAACAGATTGCCGGCAGATTTGTCTGTTGGGGATACTCCTTTCTTTTTTCATGTGTAAACCATAAGGATCAATTTCATGTGTATTTGTCAAATCAATTATTCCAAATATCTATTCAAAAGCAGAAACTAAAAGCTATAACTATTGATCAAGAATATGATCTTAATAGAATGTTTGTGGAGAACATGATGCTTCTTTCACAACTAATATGTTTCTTCAAATCATAGCATACTAGATAAGGACGCAACAAATCGCTAGGAAGGTGGAGGCCTGTGTAGGATGGCACTTGTATAGTTGCACAAAGGTTGATGAGTAGGATATGGGAATCTAAAGCCAAATTCATTAACTACATTGGCAGTAGTTTGCTTCCACACTAAAGTTTTAAATTCAAAAATTTTAGTCTAATAGATAACTATGGAATATAACCCCAATTCATGCTCAAAATATATTGGAGGACAGTAAAAATTTATAACTACAAATTAACTGATCAGTTTACTGTCGATGAAGTTCACACATAATATTATGCCATCAACTTGCAGAATAACCCAAGGCTTTCTTTTGTCACTTCCATGTATACAACTAGATGACACGCCGCACGTTGTTGCGGCTGTGCGGTCGTTTTACACTCTCGTTTGGACACTCTTGTCTTACAGCGTGGGAGAACCAATTTTAAAAAACTTAAAACTTTACACATTCGCTTCGAAACTGAACATCATCAAAATTCTTAATGTAAAACGTTAATAATATAGAATCATAAAAAAAACAATAAAAATGAACAACGATAAACATAACTTTAATTAAAAACACCTAAAAATTAAATATCTAAAAAACAAACTCAACATCGTCAAAATTCTAAATGTAAAACGTTAATAATATAGAATCGTGAAAATAAAATAATAAAAATAGACAATGATAAACATAAATTAAAAACACCTAAAAATTAAATATTTAAAAAACCATGACAATGAACACATCATTAACAAAAATTAACAATTTAAAACTAATAAAAAACAAACATTAACTAATAACATATTAAAAATAAACTAATTAACATTATACCAAATCAAACAAAACACAAAGAACAAGCAATTTACAAAAGAAGGATCACAAAAATAAATCTAAATTCTATTATTACATCATAATTTCATAATTATAGGGCCATAATCAAAACTTTAAAAACACATGTGATCAAAGTATAAAATTTTAATGTTTCCTGTAGCAATGGAGTTGATCTTTAATATAGTATATAATATTTGGATTCATTGACCATAATGCTATATATTCATTCATCTAGAGTTATGTTTTAAGCATTACTAATTATTAGTTACTTTAAATCATCTGTGGCAAACATGCTTCAATGGAACTTCATAGGCTGTTTTGCTTTAAATTACCCCTACCTTTGCATATAGCCGCATAATCTCTTTTAAGTAAACTTGTAATTTATTTACGCGAATCACTTTAGGAACATGAAGGGTATTTATTCAAGCATCAATCAGGAAAGGAGAACTTTTTTTTGACAGATATGACATGCAATTAAAATGTCAGAGTTGCTGCAAAAGAACTAGTTCTTGTGGCATCTGAATATATCAGCAAATAAATCAGTGAAAAAATAAAACTGCGAGACTCGACGACAAACAAAGGGTACACATGTCACCTGTTAATGGAAGATCCAATCATGATGCTCCCCGTGTGGCCGTGTGTTGAGAGTATGAAAGCCCTAGGCATGATGGTGGAAGGCTGATACAGATACACACTTTGCGAACTTATGCGTGTTGTAATGGAAGTTTGGAAGACTGAAGAGTATATAGTCTTCCATACGTAAAGTTTGATTAATACATGTCACAAAATTTAAAGATTATGGAATCCACTCGACTGCCACAATTCGTTGCATATAGAATTAAAGCTATATACATAAAGTATCGGGTTTAAATCAAATCACATATATATCTGCAAATAAAGATTTTTAATCCTTAAGTATAAGGTTTGTGGGATGCTCCTATTGCCGATTGATTTTAGAATGAAACTCATTTTAGTTTGTGTTGGGGTAGATGAGGTGTGGGACATAAGAGTGATCCAATAAATGAATGGAATGTCGAATGCACACCACCAACATCATAAAGATGATTGGAAAAGGAGAAGGCAACTTTCATAACATATTAGAACTACTTTAGGTTGATCAGGACACAATAAGTAGTGGTGTTACATAAAAGAGTATACTAATTTTTAACTTGCCATATTTACAAATAACTCAATTTAAGTAAATGCGTAAATAAAAGGAATTCAACAATAAGTATGGGATGTTGCGCCCAGGATCGATTATGGATAGGATCATGTGGATGAACATTTGATTATGAGTGTATGCACCAAAATATGCAGTGACTCGATGAAAACAAGGTCAAAGATTTACGTACAAACACACTGAATTCACACATACAAGTGTTGTACAACATGGGTATTTATACCAACATACTATGACAGTTAAATAACTACCTTTCAACTGACCTAACTAGCAATCATCACAATAAATCTGTAGTTTGACTTTTTAAGTTTGACTTTTCTAATTTCATAATTATTAACATTCGAACATGGGATGAAGCTGTGTGTCTCCTTCTCACTCCATTGATTGCTTCCATCACTCCTGTAGATTTTATATGGCATGGACTCATGGACATCTCTTTGTGATCATGTACAAAATTACTTAAGATCACAATTTTGGTTGAATGGACACAATCCTTCGTGAAAGGGAATGTGAGCTGGTAGTTAAAAACTTTCACATTTATTTATCACCATTAGTAGTAACTCACAATTTGAAGAATTAGTATCCCATTATAACAATCAAAATTCATCAAAATCAAAGAAAACAAAAGGTAAAAAATAATGTTATCCGTCGGTAATTACTAACGTAGGTGATACATTAGTAGATACCATTGATAATTCCTTAGTATTGTTAAAGATAAGATTTCAGAAAAAATTATGGTGAGGCTTTTCAATTGATCATTAGTGGCTAAGCTATGATAGAATTTCCTTCGGTGATTTGCCATCAACTTAAATTAATATTCCCATGATAAGTCTTTTCAAGTCGCTAATTTGAAGTTAATATTCCCATGATAAGATCTTTCAAGTTAGGGAGGAACTTTGCATCGAATAAAATCGAATTGATTTTTGAACGACCCATAATTAGGTAATATTTGAGCTCTTGTACCGGAAGAGGTTGTTAATCTTTCAAAACATTCATGTCGTGTACATTGAAAAGAATGTATTTGATCTTATTTTTAACATTGCGATGGACACACCCTAAATGACAAACACCGCAAAATGCAAAGATTACATAGGTATATTGTGCATGACCGATATGCGCTTAATTTTCATGCATAAAAACAAACTAGCGATTCCAGAAGCGTCATATAAGCTAAACAAACAATGCTGATACGCTTTGTGATTATGCAAATAGAGAGGAGGATTGTAAAAGTCAACATGTTCAAAAAATTCACGATGATCAATATTTGTTGTCAAACCTAGATATTTTCCTTGGAAAAAGCAACTGATGATCAATATTTGTTGTCAAACCTAGATATTTTTCTTAAAAAACATATGATGATCATAGTAATCAAGATAAAGTAACAACAAACAATTTGAAAATCTTTTTCATCATAACAACCCAATTTAAAGTATACTAATCTGTTCTTTAAGATTAAGGCAAAATTACAAATTATAAGCTAATTAAAACCATTTAAGTTATACTCACAATAAATCTTTACCAGGGAACATGGTGCTACTAAGACAACTAATTCAATTATGTTTCACAATACCTTAGCATACTAGATAAGGACACAACAAATCACTAAGAAGGTGGATGCTTGTGTAGGATGGCACTTGAATAAAGAAATGATGGGATGGATTTGGGGAATCTAATGCTATGTCAATTAAATTAAAAGGAGGGTACACTACACTGAAGATGTAAAGTTTAACATTCACTTCAAATTAAGTAGAGGAATGTGGAATATAACCCAGAATATCCTTGTTCAACTTATCTCTCAACCTAGATACATTGAGAAGCTTTAACATCGAACTCATAAGTTTACATGTGTACAACCCGAATAATAATATGTTGCAACTCTTTTAAGTCGTTCAAAAAAAAGTTGATACAAAGGAGGATAAAAATAAAATTGTAAAGAATTAAAGGAAAAGAAAGTCGTTCAGAAAAAAGTTGATACAAAGGAGGATAAAAGGAAAATTGTAAATAATTAGAGGAAAGGAAAACGAAACTATAAACATACATATATATATATGCAACACTCACTCGTATACCATAGATGAGCAAGTATAAAGTGGGTTTAGCTTAAAAATAATTATTTTGGGTCTTTAATCAAATAAATTTATTTGTTAAGACTATATGAAAATTAGTAACAACTTAATGGGGAAAAGTAGGGAAAATGCGTTTCATGTTGACCTTTTTAGTTAAGTACTTCTTCAATTGATTCATTTAACTATAAATAATTTTTTCACACTGAAGTATTTTTAAAATAATAACTATATCATGATATCAAAATTTATTATCTTTAGTATAAGTATAATACTATTATAGGTGTTTTTATATAAAATGGCGTCCTTTTAGAAAAATATCGTGCACTATGTGAAAATTTTTGTTGTTATACCATATGTTTGTGATGTTATATCAATATAAACTATACAGTTATGCTATTATAACTGTGTTGTTACACACATATGCAAATATCCATTACCCATAGAATCAGTGTGGTCCATTCTCTTCGCAATCCAAAGCTTGTTAGTCAAAACTCACTTTGTACTAAAATGGGCCAATATGTGTGTGTGAGTGTGTGTATGCATACACATATATCTAAATACATATATGTATACGTATACGCATATGTATATGTAGGATCATTAAGAGAACTGTCATTGATCAAATAGATGAATGGTTGATATCCTTCATGGGAATGTTGGAGATATATTGATGTTAAAGGGGTTTAATTAAAGAGTCAAAGGGTATATCAGAACGATTATAATTATTTGATGTTAGAACTTCTTAAACAACTCTATATATGTTGAATTTTTTTAAGAATCAAGAATTCAATTTCACAATCTTTTATAATATAATTAGTACTGCATAATTGAAAGCGAAATAAGTTTGTGATCAATTAAACGTGTTTACATATCAATTACATGTGTTTGAAATCAGATTCATCAAACAAAATATTACATATTTACCTATGGGTAATAAAGAAAATGAAAAAAAATATATACGTAACAACAAGAGTAAAGTATACATAACATGATTAGACATTAGTTATATATGTAACAAGAGTTACACATATGTAAACATATGTAAAGACAAGAATTACATATGCACATGACTAAAATTCGTGTGCTTTTCGTGTTCATTTTCCTCTTTGTCCTCAACGTGAAAAAAATTAATCATCCATATTTGTAAATCGATACAAATTGATCAAATTCAACAATAAAAATATCGTCAAACCTCATGTACTTAAATTTCATACTATTCCAAGCCCGATTAACTATGCCAAGTGAGCCAAGCACCTATGTCTTTCAAGTATTTATGTCACCAACCTTAACACTGATATCATCCACTTCCCTTTACTCCACCACACCCAATTCACCAAAACAAACACTACCCTGACTTTAGTTCAAGACGACTCCTGATAGAGTTGATCGAACCGCTCTCTTGAGACCTGTTCATGGAGGAGATGGATCTTGTAAATGGGTAATTAAACCTCTTTTCCAGGATATGATGATTTTATAATTATAAATTGAGTGCTAGAAATAGATTTGTAAATCATGCTAATCATTGATTTACGCATTTTTTGCTAAAAAAGGTAATGATGGAAAGATGCCTCAAATTGATGAAAATTCTTGATTGATCAAATTGAGGCCCTTAATGATGGAATACATGTGTAATAGCTAGGCCAAACTACCTTAAGAAGTATGTCACATGATCCAAATCGTTGAGACCTTTTCGTCTACTAGTTATGGCCCGACACGTGACTTCACTCCTAATCCAAGTTATGTTTGTTTGAAGTTTGGTCCTTTCCTGCCTTACTTTCCCTTGTCCAAATGGTCAAAATAAGAGTTTGACAACTCTTAGATTACAATATTCATATATATCACTTTTTTCCTTCATTAGCAACGAAATCACATAAAACCGTCATGGCTCAAACATGAACACCTCATGCTTGTCCTACTACACTAAGATCTCGAGTAACAACAATTCTTTGTTCTATACATAGTAGCTTGATTAGGTGCTTATTCATTTTTAGTTTATAATTTGATTAGGCGCTATATAAGTACCTTGTATAAGTATTCATAGTGATTTGGTTCTATATTAGCTAGTGTTGTATCAGTAATTTGCTAATTGATTTTCTTAGTAAGCTTATTCTTAGTAATTCCATTGTCAAAAAGAAATCGAAAGTACGTATCAAGTCTATAACAATGAAATTTGGAAAGGGGATGTGTTTTTACTTCGTTCTGAGCCTCCAAGATGATTTAGCCACCCTACGTAAATTCAAATGATTTGCTATAGAGTGTTCGTCACACAAGTATTTGGAATTGAAAGATTTAACTCATATCCATAGTTTTGTATCTTCTCTTTTAGGAAAACTTATTTACTAACACTACCAGAGTGAATATGTTGGATTTGTTTTGTCAAAAACAAAGGAACTTTTTTATTGTTGTTGCTGCAATAACATGACATTTGTCTACTAAAATCACAAACCAACTCCAAAGAACTACTTTTGATGAGCTCCCCTGGCATTATGGCTCCTTGCTCCCAAATCTATCGGCAGATAATGATCACAGTTAGATATTAAACAACCAATGTTAAAAAAAGGAAGCTCATCACAAATTCAAATAGATGAGTCGTCGACTTCACGCTTCTTGTATGTTGAGCTAGTGGGGCTCGGGCCCATGATTGTGGAGAGCTGATATTGAGAAACACTAAGAACAAATGCTTGTTATCACAGAAAGAAAAGATTGTGCAGTACACATCTCATCTGGATTAATAACAAGACTCAGAAAATACATAGATTATGAATCCACACAACAATTCGATCAATATACAAATCATACTAACAATATAAAATTGAAGTGGGGCGTGCGGTCCAAAATTGGAGTAAAGATGACTTTTAAAAGTTGGCAAAAGTGTGAAATCCACACGACCCACAAGATAAAGATGAATTATTGAAAAAGTTTGGTGATATATTGAACCACTTTCCAAACGATTCATTTCTGGCGAAACCATACAAAAATAATATATGGGATTCAAGGCGACATTAGATAAATGTTAAGTTTCAAATTTATTTAATATGGTCTTTGAGTTAATTAACATGACTAAGAATCATTTATGTTCTAATAAGCAGTGAAAATACAATCTAGTGTAACACTACAGTCCAGTGGAGCCTATCCACTTGGTCAACGCGAAAGTAATGGCCATAGCCATCCACCCTCCAACCAAAACTCTCAAACAAGACTTCATCGCAGGAGCCCTCCCTAAAAAAGCTCCAACCCATCCAAAAACCACAAGCGCCAAGCTAACCGTGGCTACAACCACACCTAACCGAACCTTATGGTCCACTATAAACGCTGCAGCAAGCAAGGGCACTATGGCTCCCAACATAAATGCAAAGGCTGATGCTGCGGCAGCCTGAATGGGATTCGGCAGTGCTTCCCTCTCACTTTCTTGATCACTGTTTCCATCAATTCTCCCATCTCGCTTCATCTGAGCCACCTCAACGTCTCGTTGGGAGTACACTGAAACGAACTCACCAATTGCCATGCTGCATGCACCGGCAACTAAACCAGCAAAGCCTGTGAGAATCATGGCTCTCACATCATGTTTAACCGCTCCAACACCCATCATTAAAGATGCTACAGAAACCAAACCATCGGTCGCTCCAAGAACAGCAGCACGCAGCCACTGTCCCCTTTGCGAGTAATCAAAGTCATAATCATCATTTACAGACATTTGGTTGTTTTCATGTTGGGATTTGTCATCAGAAACCCGAATGCATAGATCATTTTTTGCAGACATAATGATGATCAAAGCAGAAAATTAAGAAGATATTATATCAGAAAGAGTGATATATTTACTATTTTGTGGAAGTTAAGAGTTCCTCATAGAGGGTATATATAGTACTTATGGGTGGGTCTACATGTAGTATATTAGTCCATAATGAGTAATGTGTGTCGATCGTGCAAAAAAGTTAAAAATAGTGTGTGATCCACAAGCCTATGATAATGGAATATGAATAAAGCATCTGAAGAAAGAAAATTTTGGACTCTTTTTATACAAAATCAAGTAAAGCTAACATTGAATTCAAAAGGTTGGAAAGATCAATCACTAAAGAATTCTATACTTGTGGAATCCACACGACTGCCACCATTTATTAAAAAGCTATTTATAAAGAAACACTTGTGACAACAATGTTCATGACTTGGACATTAAAACTTGCGACAAGAATTCTAAAAATGTATTTTATTTCAAGGAGGTTACCAATGACATGAGATGTTATAACACATTAATATTTAGGATAGTACTAAGATACTTTATGACTTATTAGATCGACCATATTTTAGAATGCTAAGGACAAACTTTGTTCATCATGTGAGAAAAGGAAGCAACATAGGGTCTCTTTTAAAAGCAAGAGATGTTTTTCAGTTTGAACTTCATCTTCATATAATTCACACTGATTTTTTTGGAAAGTATTACTGGCAAAAAGTATGTAGTCTTTTTTTTATTATAAATCTCATATTTCTCCTGATACTTTTTGAATCTAATATATAAATCTCTTAAAATATATTAACTGTGAGAAAAACTAGTTGGATTAATCTTGATCGGTATAATAGTAGGGTCAAACACGGGTCATGAGCTAGAAAATGGGTGTCGTTGATATGGTAGAACGGGTTAAAAGTAGTGGGTTAACAAATTAGTGGGGTAGTGCTACTTATTTGTAGAAGTTGGTTCACACTTACTTCATTCATATTTTTAAGTTATGTTTTCTATTGAATGTGAGTTAAAAGTAATAAAACTCATCTTTTCTTCTTGTGTTTGTGTGTGTGTTTTGTGGCATGAAACCAACAAAATCTTCAATCAAAAGGTTTTTAATCAAGAACAAGATGTTCTTTTATGTGAGAACTCATATATAAACGTAACTCAAAATCAGACCAAATGAATCATTTATATAGGATTTAAATATTTGCAATGAACTATTATAACAACTCTTCATAAAAAATATAAACGTTAGAGGTTAAATCTTCCATAACTATCAACGCCTGTGGCCAAACAGTTACATCAATACAAAATTTAGTAGACAACACCACACCAGTAACTAAGTTAGTTACCACTGGCCATCAATATAGTTACTACCAATTATCAAACTATTAGTAGTAACAAAGTTACATGCATCCAGCCATTAGTAGTAACAAACCACCTTTTTTTTGTTTTGAACGACCAACTCAAAACTGCTACAGACAAGGGGAACCATAACAAAACACTACCAATCGCTTTCATGATATAATTTTTCAAGCAATTTACTTTGTTTCATGTAGATCTGATGCATTTCCATGAAGCGTCCATGAGGCAGGGCCGACCGTTATGTATTGATAATTGGACAATTGCCTAGCATCTGAAATTTTAAGGGCCCAAAAATGTAAAGCCTTATTTTATATAATCTAATAAGGGTGGGTTGTGAACGACGCTACCATTCTTTTCTCCTCAAATCATATCATCTATTCATATATCCAACTCCCCACACTAGCATAACATCATGTTGGGATAATTGTTTGGTTGCATGCATGTCGCAGGTCAGGGCTCAAATTGTCTAGTTATTTATTTTCTGCATGTTTTGAATAATAAAAAGTTAGTTAGAGGCTTGACTGAGTATTGTGAAAGTAAATGTTGGGTAAAAGAGTTAGTCATGTTTTACCTGTAGGTAGTATTTTACATGATGTTAATGATAGTTATTTCATGTTCCCACATAGTGCTATTGTAAGGCTATATATAGCCCATTTGTTTATTTAAAGGTGTGCTTTTCTTTCTACCCTTATATGCATCTTCTTTTCTTTTATCCTTTCTTATTTGAAAGTTTTGAAGCTAATAAAAAGTGAACAGCACATTAAGTTTTTTTTGTTTTTTTTGTTTTTTTTTTTTTGGGTTTCTATGATTAACAAAGGCTTGATCACCATCATTTGGTATCAGAAACTCATGTTGTTGAGGGTTGGGAATCGGTTTTGATTGTGTTATGTTGAAGCATCACAACATCAGCTTAGATTTTTCTTGACCGGGCTTATTTTTATGATTGGGGAAGTCTAAGCGGAGGTGTGGGATGCCAAGCTCTTGCCCTCATGTTTCAAGCTAAATCCAAAGACAAGGTATTGCAAATGGAGAATTACACGTACAGACCCAAAGCAAGTGTGGGATGGTGTAAAAACACGGTATTTAGGAATGGATCTGATAAGAATGACTCGACTTCCAACATTGAAGAGGGAATTTGAAGGTTTGCGTATGATGGAAGGTGAGTTAGTTGATGATTTTGCAACTAAGATTTAGGTTAACTTCAAAAGCAAGGAGTCTCATATATGAGATGGAAAAAGTTGATTTATTGAAAATGTTAATTGATTTGATGTCTAAGTCCTTTTTTCAAATAGGGCTTCAATTGAACAATGTTCCTTGTTGAATTTAATGCTATTCGTTTAGGTCGTTGGAACATTGAGCGCATACGAGGAGCGTGTTAAAAAAACCGAGAAAATGAAGGATACTTGAGATATCATGGCTTCAATCGCTTCGTCTAGATAATGTTTCAAGTATTATCAATTTACTTGTAACGCGTTGGTTTATGTAAATGTTTTTTTGTTTTTATATATATCTTACAGAAAATTTATATTTTTAAAGTTTTCCACAACAAACGCGTGCAGGTTGAATATTCGTTACATATAATTAAAAAATAAATAAATTATCTACTAAATGAAAATTTGAAAAGAAAATTAAAATCATGAAACTTGAATTTGACCCTCGATCAACCAAGGAATTTACTTTTTGCTCTATTATATCATGTGAGGTCAATACTTTTAAACAACGAATAACCAATTTCTTAATTAATAAGAAAAGAATACCGTACTTATTGCTTGACTTAATGTCCACTTTGCGCAAGAAGCTGGATCGCTTCGCTATCTAATATATGTTATCTTACTCTGTACTTTATATAGTAAGTTGTTTCCCGGGACTTGAACATATGATCTCGAGATCAAAAAACAACCTTACCTGTTGCTCTGAGCTAGCAAGCTCGTCCTCTTTTGTGACAAGAAAAAGACTAGATGTCATCAGCACTTTAAAAAGCATGTTAAAACCACATCATATCTAAAGCCAGTATGCTGGTCAAAAAAAATCTAAAGCCAGTAAAATGCGACTCATTTTTAATTGGGTTGCGACAAAGTTGGCAGTGAGGCTGTCGACGGGTCCGATTGTTGGGATTTCCAGAAAAACGATTTGGTTGGGAGAAATGGCCACGGGTACGATTCCTACTGTTAGCAGTGAAGGCAACAGTTGGTGAAACAGGACCATGGAGAGCCTTGACAAATAACTCATGGCTCTCCACCCGAGCGAGGAGATCTGCAAAGGATGGTATGGGACGGGAGGAACGAACCGATGTGGAGAATGATTCAAACGAAGGACCCAAACCACAAAGAAACCAGTGAAGTTGGTCAGTAGCATCAACCGGGTGACCGATGGCACTTAGTTGATCACAGAGAAACTTGAAAGACCGTCCAAAATCTGCAACAGATTTGTCACCTTTCTGGGTTAATCGAAGCTGATCTCTTAGGTTCTAAATACGCTCAACAGAAGCATTACTATAGGCAGCTTCAAGAGCCAACCAGATGGCACGGGCAGTCGGGAGACCAACAACAACGGAGACAGCCTCTTCAGTTAGAGAGGCATTCAGAATGATGATGGTCCGTTGGTCTGCAGCAAGCCACGACGCATATGTCGGGTTGGGAACATCTTTTTCAGCCTGAGACACAATCGATGGAGGGGCAATTTGGGAGCCATCCACATGCTGTATCAAATTTTGATAAGTAAGAAGTGGGATCATTTGATTTTTCCAGTATAGGTAGTTTGTAGATGAGAGTTTGATGGCTAACATGTGAGCAAGAGGGAGAGGATCAGAGGTTGATGAGGCAGCCATGGAAGGAGCAGGTAGGAGATCGGGAAAGGAAGAAGAAGAGGAAAAGAAAAGGGAGGAGTATGGGGGAGGTCAACCAATCAAGGCTGATACCATATAATAATAACTCTCTCACACTCCTCAATTAGAGGAGCACATAATTTATAAGAAAGTAATATACATGAAAGGATTACAAGAATTTAATATCTAAAGTAAGTTTCACAAGAAAAGGAGAATACAAACAGGTTATCTAATACTAGTTAAGGTTTGTAATGTATACAAATAATAAAACCACATCCAAATCCAGTAAAATGTTAAACTGCAAGACAACAAATGCTTATTTTCAACTCTAATGCCCAGCCATGCATATTACACTAGGTAAACTACCTTGCCACAAAGTGAATAAATGTTTTTATTATGCTTGAAACAATCCCTTAGATCAGTAAAGAAAGATAACTCAAAAGGGAGCCAAAATACACAAAACCCTCAAAACTAAACAACAATATTCTAGTGTTTATAAACTACAGTCCAGTAGAGCCTATCCACTTTGTCAGTCCAAAAGTAACGCTCATAGCCATCCACCCTCCAACCACAATCCTAAAACAAGACTTCACCACTGGAGTCCTCCCTAAATAAGCTCCAACCCACCCAAACCCAACAAGACCCAAGCTCACTGTGGCTACAACCACACCAAGCCTGACCTTATGGTCCACTATAAAGGCTGCAGCCAGTAAGGGCACCATGGCCCCCAACATAAACGCAACCGCGGATGCTAGAGCCGCCTGAATGGGATTTGGCAGCGCTTCCTTCTCAACCCTATTATCTCTCTTCATCTGAGCCACTTCTACATCGCGTTGTGAGTAGACTGAAACAAACTCACCTATTGCCATACTGCATGCACCCGCTACTAAACCAGCAAACCCTGTGAGAATCATGACTCTTACATCTTGTTTAACAGCTCCAACACCCATCATCAAAGATGCAACTGACACTAGACCATCGGTCGCTCCCAAGACAGCGGCACGCAGCCATTGTCCCCTCTGTGAGTAGTCAAACTCTTCCTCGGGAACCGGAATGCATACATCAATTTGTGCAGCCATTGGTGGTGCAAGAAGGAAATTAAGAATATGTTATACCACAAAGAATTGAATGATGAAATGAGCCAGCTTGAGGAAGATTGAGTCCCTAATAGAGGATATATATATACTATATAGTATGCATGCATGGGTGTGCATATGTTACATATAGTGTGTATTAGGTTTGTCTATAATGGTCAATCAATATAATTTGTCTATAATGGTCAATCCGTAGAACTGTAGATAGTGCAAAAAGTTAAAGATAGTGTGCAACCCACAAGCTCCAGATAATGTGATATTTAGATAATGTGATATTAATAAGATAGTTTCTTATTAATGCACTTATATTTTCTTGATTATTTAGGGAATTTATCCATTGTTTTTGAACCATTTTAACCTATTAGAATTATTAAAGGAGTAATCATTATTTGTGCTAAAGGTTTGGATATATAAAGTGTGATCACTGCTATTCACTATTTGATGTTGTGTCTTAAACAAATTTACCAAAAGTCATCTAGTAAACTATATACGCGTGTAAATCTAGTAAAAAATATTAAAAAATCAGAGGGAATTCACAACAAAAACTAGAGTAATCAATCTCACATAATGTTAAAGATTGTGGAATCCACACGACTACCACAACTCATCCATTGAAGAAATGAAACAGTAACTCAAAAGAATATAAAATAGAAATGGTGGAAAACTAATCAAAAATTGGAGGGAGTGGGCAATCCACACAACCATCATAAAGATGAGTAAGGAGAAGGCTACTCCCTGCTGTATCAATTATTACATGATAGAGTATACTAATTACAATATCATTTTTTGTATCAAAAATATAAAAATTGCACAAATTTGTTTAAGGGGTGACTCTTAAATTGGACAATATATTGAGCAGAAGGAAATACACATATGAAGCAGAGTTTCCTTGCAAAACAAAGCAAGCATATTACGATCACTTTAATCCAATCTTTTATGTTTCTTATATAGATCGATAGATGTTCGCTTTGTGTGTTCAAACCATCTTTCATTTTTCCCTTATCAAATTCCATTACTATTTATTGATAATGTTCATATACATTATTTCAAACCATTGATTTAAGTAACTTTATAAAATGGTACTTAAAGAATATACATTGTATCTGAGAATAATTTTTAGCCATCAGATATAATTGATGAAACCATTGTTACTTATGTTATGAAAATATATATCATCGTGTAAAATCTCATCAATTATATCTAATGACTAAAAACAGTTCTTATTGTTTCTGGTTGCTCTCAAATTTTTAGTGGTTCTCGGTTGAACTAAAAATCTCATCGATTATATGTGATGACTAAAAGCGGTTCTTATTATTTCTAGTTGCTCTCAAATTTTTAGTGGTTCTCAGTTTAACCCACTAGTTCAACCAAAAACCAATAATTGTTTAAGACCCACTTTTTCACTGGCTGTTATGTTGAGAAGAATTGTACATAGTGCCATTTTTGTAACTTAGGCATAACACAAATTAAGTCATAGTTTGCAACACAAAAGCCCCTAGTACGTTATCATATTTTAATAAAGCATTCCATGAATTGAATTAGATTATAGGATGCCCACTATACAAAAATTAATATATAAAATTAGAAAGACCAGCATTACATATAGATCTTACAATTAAAAATTCAATACTTGTGGAATTCACACGAATGACACCATGAGAAAACATCAAAAGTCCTTCTAAAATATAGAGAGGGAGATTCCGGCCACTCCAAAGGTGCCATATCATTACACCAAACTATAAATGAATTATTATAACATAGAAAAAAACAAAGATACAGATTGATGAATGCACAGGACTTCCACATTTAGTTCAATAAAAAATACAAAATGATCTCAAAATAATATAATACTGAGATGGAGTGTGCAGTCCACGGGTGGTGAAACATGAATTATAAATTTTAAAGTATGTAGATTCCACACCAACATAAAGATGAACTGAAAAGGAGAAGCGTATTAAAAACCCGCTTCGACTAAGTTCTAATCTGTCAGATAATAAAGATGGTTTATGATTGTAATACATATCTATAACATAAAAAAAGGTCGAATCCACACAACAAACCACAGCAACCCGACTAAGTCTTATTGTCAAATAATAAAGATGGTTTTCGAGTAATACATATCTATAATGAAATATTCTAAAAATATTAACGATAAAGATTAAAACGGCCGGTTTCACTTGCATAGCCGGCTTTAAGTTTAAGACCATCGGTCACCTCTGTACCCGCAAAAATTAAACTATATAAATCTGGAACCCTGAACTAACCGATTGGCTTTAGTTTGGACGGTTATGTACACCCCTAATTGTGTTCTCGCAAAAATTGTGTTCTATATGAATACACAATGCAAGTGCATATGTGTATGTATATGTATAGATGTAAAATATAGGTATATATGCCTATGTATATGTATATATATGTATACAAATATAGATATAAGTATGTGTATATGTGTGTGCCTCTATATATATGTGTGTGGGTAATGCGTGTGTGTATATATGTGTTTATCATACTAAGGCTCTCACTACGACACAAACCATAGCTAATTGTAGCCCCATGTTGTTTCGGTCTAGATTTCCACCATTGTTTCAAATTTCGCCAATGTTCCAAAAACATTTTTGAGGCATCATTGCATCGTACTAATCGCTATAAACCTCCTATTAGCCTGCATCGTGAGTACGCCACTTGACATGTCGTCACTCCTCCATTGATTCCCCACACGTGTGTTGACACGTGTGAGCTCCTGCTGCATTTGATCGCGATTGTCTTTTCTGTATTCATTGTCAACGTTCTGGTCCAACTTCACCCCTACTTTCATTGTTGATCGTCAGGATCTTGTAGTCGGTAATCTTCTTACGTACGCCATTCCACAACTACCACTTCCATCACTTGCAATCTATCTAGAAGGTTCAGTGCCTCTTAAGCAATCTATCTGCAGTGGTTCTAAGACAAATGAGGCTGGATTGTTTTGTTCCTTGTGATTTTCATTCTCAGTCATGTCATGTCAACTAAGTAAACATTCAAGGCATCCTTGTCCCCAAAAGTATCGAATCAATTTAGTATGTTATTTGAAATATTACCTTTTGATTTTGGGGAGGTTTTGCCCTCGTAAGTATACATCGGATAGTACTTTATTACTTTCATTGACGATCGCTTTCATACTAGATATTAGATATTTTAGTGTAATTGAATTGACTAATGACCGATATGTTTATAATATCCATCAAACAAGTTAGTAGGTGCGGAATGCACGCTTGTTTGAGTTTATTATGATCTTCGATATTGAAAACCTTATTAGGGGCGAAGCCCCTAAGTCATGGGGGTTCCAAGGGGACAACGCCCCTTGGCGGGGGTCCGGGGGCAGCGCCCCTGATAGCGGGGTCCAAGGGGCGGCAGCCCCTGACGGGGTCTAAGGGGCAGAGCCCCTAGCTGGGGTCGAGCTGATTTTCCAGAGTGAAATTCGAGTGGAAAAATACACAATTTTAATGGTTATATAAATTAAAAATAAAAATAAAAAATGGAAAAACTGCCAAATGGCAGTTTCCCGTCTCTCCCTGAAAAACGAATTGTATCATCAACGTTGGTCACTTTTCTTCGAAAATTCTTCTTCTTCTGGTTCACGAAAATCACACAACATACTAATTCTTTATCTCGTCTGAGTTGTATCCGATTGATTTATTCGGGTGAACCACCGAATAATTTTCGATCTGAAAGTGATCTTCACGACTCTCAGATTATCCAAGTTTGATTTCAAGTGTTCTACATTAGATGGTTCCACCATTTATGTGTCTTTGGTCCATCTCTCTCTTCCGTATTAGACACAATAGATCTTGATCCTGCTAAAAGTAGCATATCAAAAAAGCTCTTGTCATCACTTTTCATATATGCTTATCGACATAAAGAACAAGATAATGGAGATGCCAAGACCATAACCCTCTTTCTATGATTGAGCATAATACACTCTTTTCATGCCAAATACAACTCTTTTACACTAGATACACTTGTTTATGACCCATTTGATGCACCATATCCTAACATACCTATTGTTTTACAAATGAAACCTAGACACACAATCATCACCCTGCTTAAGATTGTGTTACATGTTGTGACCTCTCACCTGAGTCTCATGCCTATACACTACCATAAGTTCTTACCTAGTTCCCTAAGGTGTGATGGTGGTTCTTGATCACCTATGATGGTAACAAACACTAGAAGATGAAATAAGGCATATTATTAGTTAGGATCTTGGGTCGTTTCCTCTCGGGAAGTGTATTATTAGTTATCATTGGGCATTTATAGTCAAACCCAACCCCGATGTTCTTTACATTACGTGAAAACCAAACTGGTTGGCCAGGGTTATTCTTAGACTTATGGTATTAATTATACTGAGACTTTCGACTCGATTGCCAAAATGTTATCTAGGAGCATTTGTACAGATCCTGTTATAGTTAATCATTGGTTGCTCTACAAGCATAATGTCAAGAACGTCTTCCTCAAAGATGTTCTTAAAAAGAATGTTACCAAGAAGCAACTACTTGGTTTTATTGTCAAGGCGGAGGCCTCGAAAGTATGTAGATTATGTCATTCTTTACATGGCCTTAAGTAGTCATCCATGGAATGGTTTGCTTGATTTTCAAGTGTTATGGGAGAGTGTGGGATGTTCCTTAATGCATACGATTGCAATGTATTCTTCAAACATCATCAAGGCCAAAGGATTGTTGTGCTTGTTTATGTGAATGGAATCAACGTAAGGGGGGCAAAGGTCGTGATTACAAAGCTCAAATAGTTCCTTCAATTTTAGTTTTCAATAAACAATTGACGACTTTGATATTTCCATGGCATGTAAGTATCTTGTTCTCCACAAGAAATACTTATTTATAATGTGAGTATGTACTGGATATGTTGTTTGTTGTGGATCACTCTTCTACAAGCAAGTTAATAACCCAATGTTTCCTACAGGGAAACTCCTCCTACAGGATGGGAGCCTGATAAAAGTTTTAGAATAATACACATGGTTAATTTAAACTTAAAAACAGGACACACTACCAAGTAGTTCATTTATTGTAAGTAATCTGAATGGACGTTGCTCTTTGTAGGGATTTTTTATTCTTATCATAGCATAGTCATGAGTTTACATTTACTAGGGGGTGAGGTGGTCGGTTATCAGGATTCTCTACGCAAATTGGGTTGGATGTCATGTTTCACAATGGTTTATGATCAGATTTTATGTGTTTGTTGGAAGAAATCATGTGTGTCATGCGGAATAGGAAGCAAGACTCTGTATCTAGATGATATAGATTTGTGGTCTTCTCAAAGAACTCAAGCTTGTTTCTAACTAAGTGATGCAGTTGTATTATCATAAGTCATACACATAGTAAGAATCAGGTATTTTATGAGAAGGCGAAACATTGTCATCTAATCAGATAGTAGGTGCCATAGCAACCCTTCTATCTATGATTCTATTCGTTCGATTCATGTCAAGATAAATTTCAACTTACAAATATCCTTACCAAGCTTTTCTGGAAAGCACAAATAGATTTTCATTATAACAAGCTCAACATGCATGGTTAACAACTATACTCCAACTTAAAAATGTGTGTTCATTATATACAATATATTAGTATGTTTTATTCGTATCATGGGCCTAATATGGTCTTTCATAGGGTGTTTTCTTGTAAAGATATTAAGGATCATCCTCCATTATAATCATTCAAACAATTTCATTGACATTACAACTCACGACTAAAGAGACAAAATTCATTGTGTCAGTCATGAGATAAAAGTATGTAATGAAAAAACTCAAAAAACACAAATAGAACTAAAAGATTTCAAACATAGCCCTAAAAAGTGGGTAGATTCTGTGTATTCATTATGAGGTCATGACTAGGAATCTAGATATGCCAAAATCAGGAATACACAAAAATATACATATCTCAACAATAGTCGTAGAAATAGTGCATAATCTGGTGTAACTAGTAGAAAAAGAACATAATCTCATGTAAGTATACAGAATGTATAATTTGATGCAAGTTGTAGCTATAGACGAGTAGAAAAAAAATATACTCTACTGTAAGTAGACAGAATATATATTTTGGTATAACTATAGACGAGTAGAAAGAGAATATAATCTCGTGTGAATAGAAAGAGATTCTAATCCGGTATGGGTAAGGAGATTATGATCTGGTGTGAATAGAAAGAGATTCTAATCCAGTATGAGCAAGGAGATTCTAATTCGGTGTGAGTAGAAAGAGATTATAATCCAGTGTAAGTCGATAGAGAATACGATCTCTTATGAGTAAAAATAGGAGTCCTTTCTAAACCGTTCAATCCACCCAAAAATTACAAGATCTAAGGCTATTTGGTAGCCTTTTAATGAAATCATTAAGATACTACCTCTGAGCCGATCCGTGTGTTTGGTTTATTAAAATGATGCCTCTTGATGGTTTAGTTTGTCTCTTAATCATCAAGTGATTAAAACTTGTTTAATGAAACATATACCAACTTTACTCCCCTTTGCCCTATATTATGTTTTGCCTCAACCACCAACCCCCCCCCCCCCCCCCCCCCCCCCCCCACTTCAGCCACACTCTTCGCCATAGACCACCACCTCATCTCCGCCGACAACCACCACTTCTCTCTAAGCGCTCCCATCCACACACTCAATCTCCACTGACGACCACCACTTTAGGTATGTAAAGGCATCATGGGCCCCAAACATAAATGTAGATATTGATGTTGCATTCGCCGCCTGAATGGGACTCTAGGTTGCTTCTGTTTTACCTTCTCATTATTTTTACCGGTAAAAACCACCTTTCCCTTCAACCGAGCCACCTCTACATGTTTTTGAGGGTAGATAGAAGCAAACTTACCAACGGCCATGTTGTAGTATCAGCAACTAAACTGGCAAAACATGGAAGAATCATGGCTCTAACATCATGTTTAACCGCTCCAACTAATATCATCAGAGATGCTGCTAAAACTAGACTGGCAATGGTTCCCAGAACAGCAACACATACCCATTGTCCCCTTTGCGAGTCTCAAAGTCTTCCTTTGTACACACATTGTCATGCAGCTCGACATTGTCCACAGAAACATGTGTGCATACATGTAGTATCATAGTATGTATGTAAGTGTTTGTTGTCAACATATACATTATACAATATGCATTTCTCTATATGTAATGATCAATGTGTACATGGGGCAAAAAGTTAAGAATAGTATGCAACCCATGAGCCCTTGATATTGATACTTAGATAAAGCATCCCAAGAAATATATTATATTGCTTAGTATACAAATATACAAAGAGGGAGATATACACTGATTAATGATTGAAAAGGTTCTAAGCTTGTGGAATCCACAAGACTACCACTGTTCACTTGATGTTTAAATGATAAAACACCAAAAGGTTGTGCATTCAAGCCTCACCCAAAGGAAAATATATCCTGGAAAGATTCCAGGTGTTGCCGTTCAAAGTAAAACATCATAAAGAAAGAGAGAAATACGTTACTCCTAAAGTGGAAATATAAGTAAAAAAATGTAGAAAAGGAGTGGATCCTCACAAAAGAAAACCATATGCGTAATCTTGAATATAAATTAATGAAAAGAGTAGATTCTTGTAACAATATATTGACTGCCTCTGCCATAAGCATTGGTAGTAGCACTAACTACAAGTTAATTAAAGGGCATAATTTCAATTTTATCATTTTGACAGGCATCACTAATCCTCAACTGTAACCAGGCACCCTTATTTTAAACTGCAATTTGTCGGGTATGTCCACATATAGATAGACTCAATCATTTTGACAGGCATCACTAATCCTCAACTGTAACCAGGCACCCTTATTTTAAACTGCAATTTGTCGGGTATGTCCACATATAGATAGACTCAAAGAAGCACATCGTAAGAAATAGTAAAATATTGTGTGAAATTTAAGATTCAACAACATTATACTTTACAAACCAAGAAGGTGAGAATAAAACCTGAATTCATAGTCCTCTTGAGCCAATCAACTTGGTTAGACTGAAGGTGATCGCTTCAGAAACACAAATGCAATGGTGGATACGGCATGAGATTTGGCACCCTTAATTGTTTATTTCCTTGTTATTTGCTCCTATTGCCATGCTACATGCAGCACCTGAAAGTAAACCTGCAAAGTCCAAAAGAACCATGGCCTTGATATCATCAAAGGAGCAACAAAACTAAACCATCATCGGCTCCTAGGATGGTTGCATAAAGCCATGGTCCCTCAGCAATTAATCAAAACCTTTTTCATGCTTGCTATAAAACTTGTGTTCAGGAATTGAAATGGTAATGTAAGATAAATGATAAAAGTTGTTATGTGAAGTTAGGTTGCTGGTGGAAGACAAAAACTCTTACAAATATTTACTGAGCTACTTTACCCAACTTTATAGTTGCAGAAAGGTGCAGTGGCGGACCCAGAAAATTTTTTCATGGGGGTCGAAAAATTTTAAGGGTCGTTTGTGTATCGCTTAATATTAATTTTTTCGGTCCGCTTCAGTTAAGGTCGGGTCACAAAATAAACATATAAAACCAAATTAAATCTCAAATACATAATAAAAAGGTGGGGGCTAACTTCTTTCTCCTCTTCTTTGCCTGTGTGTAGGAGGAAAAAGGTGTGGATAAAACATATATGCTTCTCATTACAAACTTTATTATCAATAAACACGGAAAAACTCACGTCAGATTCTATTATGACTACTCTTGTTGTCGCTCAACTACTGCTACCACTACTACTATTACTATTATTATTCAACTCAACCTTATAATTATTTAAGGCAACTACTGCTACCACTACTACTATTACTATTATTATTCAACTCAACCTTATAATTATTTAAGGCTTTGGTTCTTTGTTTGAATGTCTTCAGTAATATATTGATCATTAAAACTAAATTGTAAAACAATGCGACCAAATTGTAACTTAATTCAGTTGGTATAATTATGAAACATGAAAACCCGATGCATACGCTGCCAAACACACTGTTATTAAGATAGATATTTATTTACAAACTGAAGCAGATAGTTCCCCATTAGTGCAAGGAAGTTAGGCAGTTTGCAGTAAATAACAGTTTAGCAAGAGATTGCAAAAGTTTATGTTTGTCACACAAAACCAAAAGTGTGCATACTCCATAGGGATCATGGAGCGATTAAACATATAAAATTTCAAGAATTGGGTAATCCTAAATATAAAAAAGTGAATGAAAGCACTGGAAATAGAATGAAAGGGATGCTACAATCCAGAAGTGGTGAAAATATAAATAAATAAAAAGATAAAAGGAAGTGCCCATAAAAATGGATACTAAATCTACTTATACGTTGAATAAAACGATCATATTTTACAAGTCAAACCATATAATCATGATAAAGCATAAATGCATGATGCTTCTTAAGAAAACTAATTTACTATACAAATATTGCAATATATTAAACTAAGGAAGGTCATAGCTCATAACAAAGTCACTAAGGGAAGGTGGATGGCTGTGTAGGATAGCACTTGCGTCAAGGTAATAATGAATTTAGAGAACCTAACGCTATGTTTTATATAAAAATAGAAGTGTGCACTCCACACTAAAGTTGGAACCTCAACATTTGTATATTATCCACACCACACTATGATTTTACTTTATAAAGCAAACCTTATTTTTTGTTGTATTCCTATTCCTTTTATATTTTAATCATAGTTTTGGCTCAGAGTTACTGTGCCTTATCAAATGGCACTTATGAGAATTAAGAAATAGTCAATAATTCATAATGATTCATATAAACCAGTGACAAAAGTAGTTTTCAGTAAAAGCAAAAAATTAAATTAAAAAAAACTGCAAATGGACTTCTGGAAGAAACAAAAGCGCTGAAACAATCACACTTGCAATAGAAGAAAGCAGATTTCCATGGTCTACTCGGTATAACTGTATTTAACTGGACAAGCCCCTAAAGCAAAAATTCAGATTTATTAGCAGACATCAACCCCTAGAGAACACACTGCCATTTTCTTTTTGTTTATTATTAATTAAAAAGGATACGTACCTAGAGAACAAGTAACGGAATAAAATCTAATTAACACATTCATAGAAACAAATAATTACCATAGAAAACTATAAGATCAGACAACGAAAGCCATTATATCAGTATCCAAATGGAAAGAGTCATGGCATGGTGTTAAGTTTCACATGAAAACTCCCAACAATACTTCATTGCATGAGTGTTTAAGCACTGGATACAAGAGGATTCGTAATATAATAAGCAGTACAAGTAACACTTTCATAAGTAAATATATAGCTAAAATATATGCTCTAAAAAGTGTGTTTGAGGCGCGCCTAGGCAAGCTAGGCGACAAGCAGGTCAGATGTTCTGAAGTCAATGTTCTTTTGTGCGCTTCACAGTGAGGCAAACCTTTGGGCTTTTCAATAAATGCATGTTTGGTTCACTAATGGGCTGTGTTTCTAGCTCTTCAAACTTCAGAGGCCCAATGTATGGGTTTACTAATTAATAGAAATTTTATAAAGGCCCAAATTGCCAAAACTCTAGAACCAACAATGGTAATCTTAAGCAAGTATGCACTGACCTTCTCTCTCTATCATTGCTCTAACAATCAATCACCTAGGTAAATTTTCTTACTTTTCTGTTACTTTTTCATTTTTTAGAACAGATGTGTGTTTAGAGAGCACTTATTGTCCATGCTTATGTGATTCTTCTGTTTCGGTTGTTAAATGAATATTAATGTGCTTTGTGTGTGAAGTATAGTTTATAAACAATTTAGAAGAGCTATTGCAAAACAAGTGGGGCTGTGTTCTCGCCTCGGCTCAGAAGACCCTATGGACCCTGTCGCCTTGGAATACCTAGTGCTTTTTCAAAAGCAATGCTAATCTAGACACAAGGCACACAACAAGAACCTTACATCTAGTCATGTTTCCTTGTATTAAAACATTGGAGAACATACTAAATGGAAGAGATTATATCTGGACACCAATTCTCTAACTTAAGTGAATCAGATCACACACAATGAGGCAAAGATCAAGAACATATCCATCTTTAACCAAAAAGAACTACATTCATAGAGAAGCTTTATCTTAAGTACATAGAAAGTGAAAAGTCAAAGAGATATAATACAAGACTTCTTTACCAGCCATCAACAACTAGCTACAGTAATATTACCTGAAAGTTATGAGTTCTCCTTGTGAAGAAGAGCAGGGTCTGGTATCAAATGTTGTGGGTTACATCTTTCACTTGATGGTAACATTGGAAAAAACTCTTCAATTGTACAACTAAATTCTAGCTTAAATCTTGAAATTTCTTGTATTTCAACAAAAAAAGATTAGTGTTATGGTCAAATTTTTCACAAATTTCATGATTCCCATTTTTAAAATTCCTAGAATCAATTATGTTTTTAGCATACAAATTAGCAGAATCTGTCTTGTCCAATTCTGTAGTAATTTAAGAGATAGATATGGGGCTTCATATCTATTCTTCCCACATCATTTTCTTGGCCATTGTTGCCATTAAAACTGTTATCTGACATTAAACCAAGATTACAAGCCTTCAAGACAGCAGAAGATCGGAGGATGAATCGATTTCGACAAAGGATGAATCGATCTTTTCCATCAACCACAGCCCAAAATCAGTACGGACAGATCGGAGGATGAATCGATTTCGACGAAGCTTTCGTTAGGGTTTGTATTTTCACTTCGATCTTCTATCAAAACGTTTCTAATCATCAAATTGAAGTGAAGTTTGGATTGATGGTGATCGAAATTGTTATCCCCCTTTTTTTTCTGAAAGAGATTTGATCTTAATTTTGAAATTAGGGTTTTAGCAAAACCGTTTTCATGAGGATCTTCCCCCTTTCCTTTGGTGTTGGGATCTTTCTTTCATTCATTTTGCAAATTTAGCCCCTTGTAATTTGTAAGTTTGCTACTACGACAACTATATTCTTTGGATCTTTTAAAAATATTTTTTTATAACTTACGAAATATCATACATCGTTATAAACATGAAATTTTAATATAGAATATAGGATGATCTATATATTATATTTTACAAGTTAAGAAATATAATTGTATAATATTACAAAGTCCTATCAACATAGTTATGCTATTCGGCTTTAGTATTAAATGTTATTTTGTTTAAAATTGATAATTATGCGTTGTTTTATCTATTAGTTAAGTAAGACTAAGTGAGATATCTTAGTTGTATATTTTCTATGAAAAGTATTGTTGCAACGATTTTGACAAAATAATATTCACATTGCTAGTTGGCTCATTTATAGGATTGTACGTAAAGATAGGATTGTGTATTATATAAAACGTATGGTTCTATGGAATAGTTAGGTACATTTCACGTCAATCTTTATTTCGAGTAAAAAAGACAAACTGTGTCCATTTATAAAGATATGAGGCTTTGTTGCACGTCTCTTATCAATTTCATTAATTTGTTGTCATGGAACGACCATCTTGTCTCCTTAAAAGATTTGTCATTTTATAGTTGTTGGATAGAAGATAGAACAATATGAAATTTTCACTACTAGTGATGGTAATTAAGCTGCCATCGACATTGATTATGAAGCATGTTAGTGATATTGATGAGAAGATAATCATTGAAGAAACCAAATGCACTCTTGATGCAACATGTTTGTTAGATTATAATAATTTGTTATTAGCTTTTACCTTGTAGTGTAGAATATAATTATATCATGGCAAATCTATCTTCTGATATATGTTTTGATGTAAACTATTGTCATCGTAGTCAGTGATGACATTCAAGCTTCTTTAGTCCTTGTGTTCTTGGTTAATTAGTATTATGTTTGTTAAAATTATTCCCCATCAATCTTTACATGTGTTTGATCTCATACTAATAAGTGGTATCATAGGAGGTTATTGAATTAATTAATCTTGACAGTTAAGTGATTTGCAATTGGGTTAATCTTGACGAGTTTAGTTCAAGTCATCGGGTCACAGGTTATTTATTATGGGTCTTAAGCATTAAAGAGTGAGTCAATACTCATCACTTGCACGTGGGATTAATTAAGTTTGAAAAATTCACATGCTGGTGACTAAGTCTTTAGTTTAAGTATTTTGCATAAAGTCTATCGAAACTAGTTGTTGAGTTAATCCGAGTCTTTTTTTTATTTAGTTGCTTCTTGAGTTGTTTATCTATTTAATAATCCATGCAATTTCAAATATGGTATGCAATTAGTGAATAAAGAAACTTTTCTGTTCAACTTCTATTCTATATTTTTTGCAATAATTACAAATCTTTTCGGGAGTTTGAGAGTGTGTTTGAGGCTTGAACCAATATCTTGATCATTATACTAAATAGTGTGAGCTAGAAGTTTAAAAGATAATTTATTCACCAATATTTAAGAATTATTTACTAGATGTGTTCATTATTTATATAAGAGTGACCAAGTAATTAGTAGTGTTTGTTAAAATAATTCCTCATCAATCTTTACTAGTGTTTGATCTCATCCTAATAAATGGTATCATAGCAGGCTGTTGAATTAATTAATCTTGATAGTTAAGTGATTTGCAATTGCTCCTTACAACACACAAATTAAATGACAAGTCAAGGAAGTTGGAAATATATTTGAGTATTAATAACCATTTGAAAGTAATTACTTAAAGCCACAACTAGTAATTTTTGTACGGCTCAATTTAATGATTTTCATTTTAATGAATCAATATTTTTAACATTATGGAAGATAGAAAGTAGTAGGAAACTTGAATGAGATGTAAGAAATTATCATTGTCTTATCTTGATCATTATACTAAATGATGTGAGTTAGAAGTTTAAAAGATAATTGTTGGGTCAACTTAATTATTGACCCGGATAAAGCCACGTGATTATGGAACTTGCATGGAAGTAATAGATAACTATGTTTATCTTATCTAGTTAGTTTATGTTTATCTTTTATTTGAATTTTAAGTACTTGAGTCGGCAACTTGCATTGCAAGTTTTATGGTCTTTAAATAGGGTAGAAAGCCTTTAGTTTATGTATGAGTTTTTCTTCCAAATTATTAATAAGAAAAGGACGTCGTGCGGGATTGTTCTCTACACAAAATTTCTGGTGTTCGTGTTCTTTGATCCAATTGAAACCTTCAATAATTCATATACCAATATTTAAGAATCAATTACTAGATGTGTTCACTACTTATATAAGAGTGACTAAGTAAGTCGCATATACCCATTGCCATGACCAAGTAAGTTATTTTCATATACTTGTTGTATACAAATTAGGATCTGGATATATTGTGTTTATTGTATACGTTGAATTGAATACGAATGAAACTCTTATTAACTTTCCTAAGACAATTAAATGTTTCATCTTTGATTATAAAATAAAATATCTTGTAGATGTAATTCTTTTGGCACCAATAAACGTAAATATAAGAAACTATACCTTGTTATGATATCTCAAAACTATGATATCATACAATACGAATTTTTGAAATGAAATGATTGTTCATGATATATTTGCATATTGTATAAAAGTTGATGTGCTAAATAAGAAAGTTTATGTGTCAACTTTCTAACGAGTGGATGTACATAAATAATTAGTCAAAACATTGATGGATTGTAAATGCTTGAATCATTGATACAAAAACCTCATGAATTTGTTTGATAAAGTTAACGAGATATATATTGACCAAAATAGTTAGGGTGAATGTGTATAATCGATTTATTGATCATTTCAAAAAAATGAGAGATAGATACAATATAGTTGGTCCATATGTTTAAAGTTTAGGTAGTATTGCAGTTGCAAATAATCTATCACAACACAATCTTGAATCATGTAGTATTCAAATATGAAAGAACGTATCAAAAGTTTTACATGAAAATCATACAGCATTGGCCAGCTTAAGGACTTGTGCATCAAAGGATCACGTAGTAAATCGTTGACCACACTAGTTTTTGGCAATTATCACAAAAGGTCGCCACTCGACACTTAAATTATACATATTAAAACGAGAGAGTATTACACAAGTTGCACCTTTTTTTCCTTCATTAAATTTTGTCCTATCAGATTTTCTTAATAAGATTTTTATTGAGACAACATTGTTGATCTAACAAACATCAAAGGAGACAATATACATTATCCTTCTTTCTCTTTAACTATATTTTTATCTCACTCGTTTTCTTAACAAGGCAACATCTTTTAACGTATTAAATTGATAATCAAAGAAAAGTATTATAGCCATACATTTTTACGATTATCAACAATTGTACAGATAACTAATCTTTTTCTACTTCATATTTTCTTATCAAAATCATACATATCAAAACCTTAGGGACTATAACTAGTGCCTTAAACATCAAAAGGACCATTACAAAACTAACCTTGATATTCCAGAATCAAGATGTTCAATCATTTGTCTACAAATACAAAAATCACAGATCTCATTACTCCTTTTGCTTTCCCCATAACAACCTTCATCAAGCAGCCACCCACTTATCATCAGACTCACATCCCGCCGCCTTCATCCAAAGGTTCAATTTCTCTTCATAATTCCCAAGATCTCACCTTTAATTCAATATAATCAACCCCATTTGGGTCAATTACTTCCTCAATCTTCCAATCACATCATCTTTTCACTCCAAGATCTTGAAATTTGAAATGGGTTTTGTCCTTTTGTCGATTATATCACCGTAATCAATGTTAACAATTGAAATTTAACGGTTTTGATTGTTGTTTGGTGTAGCGAATGGCTGGAAGTATTGATTTGATGTTGCGTGAGCTTAATTTGGATTCTGTTGAATCTTTGCCTGATGATTTTGATCCGACAACAGTGGTTAATGATCCTGTTCCACCGATTGTTAATGACTGTTGTGGGGTTAATGGTGAGAAGATGATTAATGGGAAGGAAGAACCGAGGGAAATTGTTCTTGGGAGGAATGTTCATACGAGTTGTCTTGAGGTCACAGAGCCTGATGATGATGATGAGGTTACAGGTGAACGGGAGGCTCAAATGGCGAGTGTGTTGGCGCGATATCGAAAATCTTTGCTTGAGAGGACCAAACATCATTTGGGTATGGATCTTTTGTCTGTTTTTTGGTTTATGATTAATGGTTTTTGTTGAATGTTATGTTTATGCTTATGTTTATGATGTTGTTCTTTATTCAAATGTTTGGTTGTCGGTTATGAAAGTGATTTGTGAAGTTGCAATTATCAGTTTTTAGTGTTTGGATTAAGAGATTATGCTCATGATTAACCATTAGATGTGATTAATGCATATTCAAGCAGTCTGATTTCGATTATGATCACATAATCACTTTCAAAACGTTACAATTATGATTCTTGGTTTTTGTTGAGTCACTTGAGTGTTATGTTTATGATCTTATTTTTATTCAAATGTTTGATTGTGTGTTATGAAAGTGGTTTCCAAAGTTGCAATAATCAGCTTTTAGTGTTTGGATTAAGAAATTATGCTTATAATTAACCATTAGATGTGCTCAATGCATTTCAAGCAGTCTGATTTCGATTATGATCACATAATCACTTTCAATGTTATGTTTATGATTCATGGTTTTTCTTGAATGTTATGTTTATGATCTTGTTTTTATTCAAATGTTTGATCGTGTGTTCTGCAAGTATGATCATGTTTTTATGCAAATGTTTGATTATGTGTTCTGCAAGTGGTTTCTGAAGTAAAAACGATCAGTGTTTAGTGTTTGGAATAAGAGATTATGCTCATAATAATTAGAAGTGATTAATGCATGTTCAAGCAATCTTATTTATATTATGATCACATAAACACTTTCAAACGTTACGTTTATGATCCGTGGTTTTTCTTAAATGTTATGTTTATGATCTTGCTTTTATTCAAATGTTCAATCTTGTGTTCTGCAAGTGATTTCTACAGTTACAATAATCAGTTTTTAGTGTTTGGATCAAGAGATTATACTCATGATTAGCCATTAGAAGTAATCAATGCATCTTGAAGCAATCTGATTCCGATTATGATCACATAACCACTTTCAAAAACGCCCTCTTTGATTTTAAACTGCGAAGTTAACATATTTGAGTTTTTGATATTTAAGGTTTAGTGTTTTACACATAAATTCTCTTGAAAATAGGTTATCCCTATAATCTGGACTTCGACTATGGTGCGCTATCTCAGTTGCAACATTTCTCCATTAATAACCTCGGTGACCCATTCATCGAGAGCAACTATGGGGTCCACTCCCGGCAGTTTGAGGTTGGAGTTTTAGATTGGTTTGCCCGTTTATGGGAGTTAGAAAAGAACGAGTATTGGGGTTACATTACAAACTGTGGAACCGAAGGCAATCTTCATGGCATTCTAGTCGGGTTTGCAGCTACACGCTTTATTATTAAACTCATTTATCAGGTTTTTTGTATCCATATGACCCTAATACATTTATGTAAATCTGCAGGAGAGAAGTTTTTCCTGATGGGATTTTATACGCTTCGTGTGAGTCACATTATTCTGTTTTCAAAGCTGCAAGAATGTACCGAATGGATTGTGAAAAGGTCAACACGCTTATATCTGGAGAGATCGATTGTGAAGATTTTAGAGCTAAACTCTCGCTTCACAAGGATAAACCAGCAATCATTAACGTGAATATAGGTTCATTTTTTTGTAACTTATGTCATTGTGTATATTTATGCATCGCGTGTGTTTTATTTCACCGCCACAAACGCATATGCAGGAACAACTGTGAAAGGAGCTGTCGATGATTTGGATTTGGTCATAAAGACTCTTGAAGAAACAGGTTTCACGCATGATCGATTCTACATTCATTGTGACGGAGCTTTGTTTGGTCTGATGATGCCTTTTGTTAAACTTGTAAGTTGTTTGTTCTTGTGTACAGTGAGTTTGGGTTATGTTTTATCTCTAACGGGTCAAATAAGCCCAAAGTGTTACAAAGCGTATTTTAACACATACAACCTCCTCTAATTTGACTAACACAATGTATGCTTTTACCATATAATCAGGCACCAAAAGTTTCTTTCAAGAAACCAATCGGAAGCGTGAGCGTTTCGGGTCACAAATTCGTCGGGTGTCCAATGCCATGTGGTGTTCAAATCACGAGACTAGAACACATCAACGCCCTTTCAAGAAACGTTGAGTACCTCGCTTCTAGAGATGCTACAATCATGGGAAGCCGCAATGGGCACGCCCCATTATTCCTATGGTACACCTTAAACCGCAAAGGGTATCGCGGTTTCCAAAAAGAAGTACAAAAATGCCTGAGAAACGCGCACTATTTGCGGGGCCGTTTGACAAGCGCAGGTATCGGGGCCATGCTTAACGAGCTTAGTAGTACCGTGGTCTTTGAACGCCCACAAGATGAAGAATTCACAAGAAAATGGCAACTCGCGTGTCAGGGAAACATTGCACATGTGGTGGTGATGCCGAATATAACGATCGATAAGTTGGATGATTTTGTGAATGAACTTATCGAGAGACGGGCTGTTTGGTATGACAACGGGAAGCTTAAATCGCCTTGTGTTGCATCCGAGATAGGGGAAGCTAATTGTCTATGCGCGTTACACAAGTAATCGCGTGTTTTCGTGTCTTGTGGCGCAAGTAACACGATGTTAGTTGTCATGTTGTTGAAGTCGTGTGGGTGGTTGTAGCGTATTTTTATGGTTATTTGTGTTAAAACATTGAAGCAGAATGTAAGGCTTTTGTGTGTTTGGTATAATTATTATTATTATTATTGTTCTAATTATAATTATAGAATTGAAATTTCATTGTTAACATGACTTGTCTTGTTATTTGTAAGTTTATCATTTCATTTTTATTTTTATGTATGAAACTGATAAATTAGTTACCTTGTAAGTAGAATTTACAATATGATTGTACTAATTTAATTGGGTTAAGTTATAATATAGGTTAGAAGATATGAAGTATGCATAAACTTATCTATCAGGGCGTTATTTGTGTTAGGGTGTGATTTCAGACAGGTACTCGGGAACACGCTTCAAGTCAAGCTGCTTCGAGCTCCAGGTAAGAAATCGTGTTCACGAACCTCTGAATGAAGCCGAGGTACTAGCCATAGAGGGTCATATGGAGAGTTTTTTTTTTTTTTTTTTTTTTTTTTTTTTTTTTTTTTTTTTTGAGCAAGTCAAAGGTAACAAAATTGATGCTATTGTATTTTAAAATAATTCTAAGTTCAAATGAAATGATATCGTATCATTGGATGTTGCCCTTTCCACCCTTAACGACTTCAAGCTTTTGCCCCAAACAAAAAGATAATAATTTTGGCAGCAAGATAACGTTTCATGAAATATAGAACATTTATGAAAAGGTGTATCATTTATGAAAGATGTAACATTTTGTGTCAAATCATTAGGTGTATAGTTTGGACATGTGATTATTTCCTTTTCAAAAATTGTGTTCTATATGACCAACACGTGTTGACGAGTTGTTTGGGCAAAAATATAAAATAAAAACATGGGACACGTTCAAGAACACGTAATCTTTGTGAAAAATTGATGATGTGTACTCTAGAGGCTTGTATTGAGTTCTAGTTCGTTATCCAAACTATAATCTTTCGGATAATCTTGAATGCTAAAACGGACAACTGTGACAATAAGTAGAATCTAAAACGTTTGTGAGCTTCTGTATATTATAATAAATGAAACCTCATCGTATAGTAATGAATTTTAAAAATTTAATTAAATCGTTTATATTTTTATTTGTTTCAATCAAGTTATTAATTTTTTTATTTGTTGCGACCAAGGCATTAAAACTTAAAAATGCTCCAATTATTCTAAATTTTCTAAAAAAATTTTAAATAAGTCAGCTCCATGCTCCAATTAAAACTTAAAAAAACTTACACATTTTCTAATTTTCTAATAATTCGCAAAACTTTTAAATAATTTAATTTTTTTATAAATATTGTTAATTTTAAAAATATTTTACTTTTTTAAAAGTATTTTACAATTTATCAATAACATAATTAAAACAATTCTAAAATTTTAGTAATCTGATTTAGGCAAAAAAAAAAATTATGATTGACCTGATTAGAATGAAAAAATTTATCAGTGACCCAATTAGAATAATCCTGAAACTTAATCACTATTTTATAAAATTATCTATATACTAGCTTTAGTAACCCATGTATTACACGTGTTATATGAAAAATATTAAATAAAATAATTTTTTATTAATTATAAAACGATATCTAAAATAAGATAATTGAAATTACGTATGAGTAAAAATATAAATAACATTAAAAAAGATTTTTTTTTTAATTTGTTAAAAAATATGTTTAGTTTATAAAAAAAATTATATAATAGAGATATTATAATAGCTATTAAATAAGATAAAGAATCAGTAAAAATTTGATTAATAGAAATATGATAGTATCATGTGTACCCCTCAATCTCTCATTTACTTTTATATTAGAATAGAGATATTATAGTATAAAGAAATTCTTTTTTAACAAGATAATGTATTCATTATAACATCATACATTTATGATGTATAATTTTCGGTTTTATGATTTGTTTATATTTGTTCATATATTATTTCAACACGGGTTATAAGAAAAATATTAAATAAAATAATTTTTTTTTAATTATAAAACGATACCTAAAATAAGATAATTGAAATTACGTATGAGTAAAAATATAAATAACATTAAAAAAAATTTAATTTGTTAAAAAATATGTTTAGTTTATAAAAAAATTATATAATAGATATATTATAATAACTATTAAATAAGAGAAAGAATCAATAAAAAATTGATTAATAGAAATATGATAATATCATGTGTACCCCATTGTTTTCACGACCGGATCGGACCGGCCGGTCCGACCGGTTAGACCGGGGATCGGCCACCTAGCCGGTCCAGTTTGGTGCGATTCGTTTTGGACTGGTCGAACCGGCCGGTTCGTCCCGAACCGCTGGTCGGACCAGGAAACCGGACCGGTTTTTGTATTTTTTTTTTATTTTTTTTATTTTAGTGGGTAAAAATGAGGTGTTGAACCATAAATTAGTGTGTTGGATATAAAAATATAGTTAAGTTTTATATATAACTATAAAATACATATATAAATTACTTATATTTAATTATATATATAACAGGATAATGTATATATTATAACATCATACATTTATGATGTATAATTTTCGGTTTTATGATTTGTTTATATATTATTTCAATTCCTGACACTATCACTTTAGAATTCCACTTTTAAGCTTATGAATTAATCAAAATCATAACAGCAATGATAGATATTAAATAAAAACTATCCAAAAAAGATGTAGACCAACGGATCATAAGCCCCGTTCAGTTAGTCACAAATGGACCATGTGAATGACTGTTCATATTCGGCCAAACCCACTTCGAGCTAGAAATCATTGGGCTCCACGCTGGTCTCAGCCCGTTGGACCATTTCTGGCCCAACCGAAATCCAATTGCATCGAAGATTAACCTGTCTCCAGGTCCGCATCTCTGCGACAATGGGCCCGAGGACTTTCCTGAACCCAAACCCACAAAAGTAGATCCATAGCCCAATCACATCGTCCGTTGGTCTTTGATGCTTTCGGACGCCAAAATCGCAACTTATAAAGTATTACATGACCTCTTAAGTTTCGATGTGGGACAATTTATTACTTTATGACTAGCATACAAACACAACAAAATCTTTAATACAATCATACAGTTGCTACAGTTAGCTCCCATCGATAACAGCATCGCGTAAGTTTCCGCTGACCAACGGCGAAAGAGTGCCGCCATGGACCCGACCCTCTGGAGCCACTAGCCCAAAGCTTCTCGGGCCACCAGTGTTACTGGTTCCTGAGCTAGATTGCTTGGTGAATGGTGAAACTGATGATGATTTCATCGATGAAGGTACGAGGACCTGTGGTGGAATCAGCTGTCGTCTTTTAGCTGGCTTTTGTAGCCAGCTGGTGGAGTCTGAGACTCCACTGGCATCCGACAACGAGTGATTGTCGGGTGAGATCGTAGGCCCAGGGCATGGAACGAGCCCGTTGAAGAGTCGTGGTCTGATACCAAGAAACCTGTTCTTGTTTTCTTGAGTTTTTTGAACTCGGCTACATGCAAACACACCCTTTTTTCCGCTTGTTTGATGATCCGATGATGTTTCTGACAAAAAACCCGTGACAACTGATGGTTCGGGCTCAAAAGCCTGAACTTTCGGCAGTGGAACACTGATTCTTGGAGCCAAAAGAAGTGATGGCATATAGCCACCGGAACTTTTTGCTGATGTAGAACCCTCATCAACAACATGATCAAAACCAAAACCAAAACCAAATCCACTACTAACTTCAACAGATGCACTCTGATCATTACAAACTGTCTCCAGATCACCTTTTGAAGTATCAGAACAATGAGAAAACCCGAGCCTAAGAACCAAATCTCGTTCATTCGCGCTTGGTGTAGCACCTAAACCAAGGACCAACCCACAACCACCACTGGGTGCAGTCTTAACATCTTGTGGTCTAGAGCTTGTACTGCTAATGGACCTATAACCAGAGCATTCTAACTGTAGCGCGGTATCATCACACTGATTATCCTTATCAAATTCATCACTACAACAAACAACCGTAGGGTTCTTATTGAGATCAAATCTAGGGTTCTCGTATACCATCTTTTGTGAACAAATGATCTCTACACTCTACGAACATCTATAGATCAATATGAACAGAGCATTTAACCTTTCCAACAAGCTGCATTCACTACTCACGAACCCTGATGTGTCTGATCTGTCCATTTGAGTCGATTCCTACAGCAATTACAGCAGTAATTAGCTTCATATCAATCAGATTTGCATCAATTGTGACTCTAATCGACAATCAGATGAGTAATTAGCTTCTAAAAGGTGGATTCATGATCAATGGAACTTTTGAAATCGGAGAGAATTGAAGCGATTGAGTGCAATTAAGAATGAAAATTAGGGAAGATTACCTTGTGATTGAAGATAATAAGAGGCCATTAAGGATATAATTGTCCAGTGAAGAACATTGATTTAGAGTAATGGAACCCTAATTGAAATGGGGTAGAGTGGTAAGAAAGTGGGAAGAGGAAGGATGAACAAGTGGAATTATAAATAGGTATCGAAGGGAGACAAAGGATAAGGATCATGGAATATTCCAAATGCAAATGTTGTTATGCCCTTATGCTTTCATTCAAGTGTTTGTTAGGTTATATGTTATGAGAAAAATATATATTCATGTAGGTTTTACACTTTTACATAGAAAGTGTGGTTACATATATAGGTTTATTAAACATGTGTTATAAGTTAATGGTTACATAAATTTAGAATAGATATACGTTTTTTTATTAGAAAAATTAACTTTATTTTAAAAATCCAAACATTTTTTTGTGTGTTGAAGCTCGAGCCAAACGGCTCTCTTTTCTACCCAACGCTCATGAGTGGAGTCAGAAGAGCGTCCCCATGTCCCGTTACACGCCCTGGCCCCTGAGGCAGTAATGTTACTTGTCATGATCCAGCTGTGTGGCAGGCACATGCCATAATACGTGGCCATAGTTAGGGTAGAGCTAATTTTGGTAACCTAAAGACATATGAATAACTAGCCTGATAAAGCCTGAAGTAACCCATGCGGCCATGCTTATGCCACTCGTGTCTGCATCGATCTCAGATTTCATTATATTTCAATTTCATACTAACCCCCGATCTTTAACCGAGTATGACCAACTGCTTATATACCAACACAAAAGCTTTCAATGTAAACCAAAATTCATGTAAATATATCGGTCTAATAGCCAACACAAATGCAATTGGTCTTGGGCTTATACCCTCACCAAATGCAACCGAAGAGACCAAAACTTGGCATTAACATTAAATTCGGGTCTGGGTTATGTTTTTATTTTAAAAATTGGTCTCTGCCGAATCAAGTTTAATGGTTCGGTCTGTCTCACCCCTACCACTACGTCACTTGACGTTTCGTCTCTTTGTTTACGACACATTTGATGAAGCAATCATAATGATTATTATTGCATTTTTTTTTTAAAAATTAATTAAAATCTAATAATTTCATTCTATGAAAACCACAATACTTAACTTTATATCTAATCAGTAGTTTGATATTTTACGGTGCTTATAATATTACTTAGATAAATGATAGAAAAGCTTAGAAGTTTTGATATGTTATTAATTTATACAGATTAAAAGAAGTGAATACTTGCTTTCACCGTTGGAAATCTTATAACTCATACTTGCTAGAGATAAATATAAAATTCTTTTTGCAACGGAATGAATATATTTAATGATAACAAAATAATAAAAGGAGGGCAAAAATGCCAACTATAAAAATGATAAGGTAAAACTAGTCATTCCCAACTTCTAAAAGGACCAAATAAATCCTTTAACGGAACAATGTCGGGACAGCATTGTCTGTAGAAATCGATCTAGACCAATAAAAGTTTATTAGAATTAAAAAAAACTTTAACGGCATTACTATATCATTTTATTTTTTTAGCAATATAGTACTATATTCAATATTAATATTCAATATTTATAAAATCGGCTTAATTTAGTCTAGAATTGAAATTTAACCACTTATTGGTTTATATGGAACCGTTTGAGAATATTTTTTATAGCGTTCTCAGTTTTTATTATTTGATTTTATAAATTTTTTTGAGACTAACCAGTTACTATATGTCAACAAATAACAAATCAAATTGGCGGTTTAAAAGACTTTAGCAGTTTAATTATGCGGATTTGATGATTGACTCTAGTTACATGATTGTTTTGAGTTCCAAACTCTCCATCGAACTATTAAACTACCAAATCATCAGAACTCGTAACCAAACCATAAGAATCTCAAACAGGCTTTAAGTTGTCGGATTGTTTTCAGTTTGGACGGCTCGGTTAGTTTCTTAGTAACTTTGAGGGCTATTTGGGTGAGGTTATACTTGTCGATGGTGGGTGACATGGGAAAACAAGTGGAGTTGATAAATTAAATGGGTGACGTGGATATGTTTTGACATGTATATTTAAAGCACTAATTATTGTCCGACGTGGATATTATTTGTGTGTAGTTTATTTGAATTAAAGCCGTCTGCTTTGCTCTTCAAGGTGGTCTTTATGATATGCGGCTAATGGGGCTACGTTACAACAAAGCTCTTGCCTCCTTCTATGAGCCTTTCTCAATAAATAATAGGTGTGGCCCAAAGTATTAAATATATAATTAATCTTTATATTTCATATTTTATTAGTTTTTTAGAATTAATCATGTTAATCACATTGATTTATTAACTTGATTGCAGCATATGTAGAACACCCATTTTCTTCTTAATACGCAAATTGTATTTAAATAATGTAAAGCATGCTTCACTGATTGATAATAGTTTATGCTGTAATTTAACTAATGACACTTTTAATTTTTTTTTTTTTTTTTTTGCCAAAGGTAGTCTAACTTGCATAAAAAATCATTAATTTTTACTCAATTTCACTTACAAGGGATGTACGTTCCCAATTTTGCTTATAATCATCACTGTGACAAATTGATGACGTCTTTTAGACATAGTAAGATGTTGTTTTAGTCTATTTTTAAAATATAAACCAAACTGATTTAATTGGCTAATTATTTTAGAAAATAAACCATCGATTTCATAACGTATTGGTTAGGTCTAAAGATTCTGTTACTATTAGAAAGAAATCTAGATATAACATCATCAAAATTTATCTTCTGATGTACTTATTTTTATATATGTTTTGACCACTTCAAATGATTAAAAAAAACAAGATAGCTTGTTATACTAAAAATGAAAGTTAATATGACACAAACATACATAGTAATATCTTACTCAAAGTAAAATTTAAAAAGATAAAATAAGAGTAAACGTTACCTCTATCTCGATAGATGGTAAAAAAAGCTAATACAAAACAATGCCTAACAACACCACTCATATGTCACTGGTGGGAGTTTACAATGTTCAAAACCAAACCCAAACCGACACCGTTAAAAGTTTCTACGATCACAGTTATCCTACGACAACACAATCACAATACTAAAATGTAAATAGATCATGATTAGTTACAATATGCGGTTAGCATTATCAATAACTACAATAATTAACTGATCATGACCAAGAAAACCAACTCTTTCGTCTCGGGTTAGTGTCTTTCTTCGGAAGTAACGAAAGTCTATCGGCGTTAGCAACGGCCCATCTGTTGAAATCTGGTGACCACACAAGACTTTCCAATGCTCTCTTGGTGGATTGTTTTGTAAACTCGTCCCATTCGTCTTTGGAGTATTGTTTTCTTGCTGGTGTGCTGTGGAAGGTAGAGTAAAAGGTGTTCGAGTCTGATAGTGTCAGCTCGTGCTTATTATTATAATGTGAAGAATCTTCAACGGGCGATGAATGTGGTTTGCGGGATGTTTTATGCTTGCCCTGCAACATTCTGCATATTTTTGAAAGTGAAGCTAAATAAGCTCATAAGCTGATGGTAGATGTGATGTTTGGTCCTAATGGGTTGGTTAACTTGAACAATTTAGCTAAAATAAACGGGCTGAAAGTTGTTCAAGTGTTTTTGGTCAACCCAACTAATTTAAACCTATGGAAAAATTACACTGGGTAGAAAAAATTAGCAATTTAATTTGTGAAGCAGACTTACTTGGGTGCATAATAACTAAGGATCCATTTTGCAGCTGATGGGATGAGTACACCACAGACCAATGCTGCAATTGCCAACAAAGGATCCACCGAAGACTGGAACAGAAAGGAAGTTAATAGAGGTGACAATTTCAACCAATTTGCTTGCGGCATAAGTTTTATAGCAAGCGGGTCAAACATGAATAACAAAGATCTTTAAGGAAACAGGCAAAGTGGGCCACATGTGAGGAGAGTCTCACCCAGTCACCCGTATTACATTTTAATGCATAAACATCCTAAATCATGTTTATTAAAACAATTTGATAATAAATAAAGAAGGTACACATTTTGGAATTATACTTGAGAAGCCAATTATTCATTAAAGTAATTAAAACTTTTGTATAAAGTGTTTTGGGTCATCAAATCCAACTCAATCTGACCCGTACCAACAAGTTACCCTTTTACATGTGATTGAAGTCCCATCCATTTTGTCACCTTTAGAATGCATTAATAATCTACAAAATGAGATAAAGTCGCCACGATCATGGTTTTTCACTTGCTTACCTCGACATATATGATTTTAATGATAAATTTCTAATTACCATTCATTTTACATCACTCTTGTCCGATTTCAGTTGAATTTGGTAAACACTGTTGGCAATTTTAAACAACTGGAAAAGAGGGTTTGCCTTCACTGCCTGTGAACCCCTTCTCTTTTTCTATTCCAGTAGTCTTATGCGGTCTGGTCTGTCCATTAGTTGCTTAACTCATAGTAGTTAGGAGGTTGTGGAGAACAAGAAACAAGATCTAGATAATCTTTATCCCTAATGTATTGATCCTTTTATGCTAGGAAATTTAATTGTAATTGGATAAAATTTATGTAATTCATGAGTTTTGGAGTCAAGAACATGACCAATAATTATGTAATGAAAAATCAACACGTACCTGAAGAATCATACTAGAGGCCACAAATCGAATGGACCAAGCAACAAACTGAGCCACACCAGTATCAATTGATCCGTCTTCTGTCAGGACAAGTTTACGAACAGCCCAGAACCCTAACCACGCCCCACACAGAACAACAAAAGCCAGTAGGAATGCTGCCACCTGACAGGACATCAGCAGAACTTTACATTCCTCATATAAGAAACAAAACACAAAAAGGAAAAAGTTAAAAGCATGTGTGCCTAGTCAATATTATTGCAAAGTACTGAATTAAAGCCTTCAATTATTAAGAGATGGTATTCTTTCGTAAACATCAAGAAGCAATTCTTGAACAAACAACCTTACATCCAGAATTCTTTTTTTAGATGTAACAAACACCTTCTCCTTTATATTTGAAAAATCAAAAATATGAAAAGGAATGTACATAATTAACTTAAAAATAAAATATAGATACAGGACTGTAAAGATCTTCACTGATTCCCATCTCCACAAGTAGAGAGCGCAATAATGTAGGTACATAGCTAAAAAGAAAGGATCCAACTCCAACCTGGAGAAGTAAGATGTTTACATGTTTACATGAGTCAAATTTCAAAAAAGAAAAGAAATAATATTAATAATAAGAACAAATATCAAAAAGACTAACTGAACAAATATAAATGGACACTCACAATGGATCCATAAAGAACTAATGCTAGTGAACTCTTCCTACCACTTGGGAGGATCCTCATTCCCTGGATTATAAATAACAATAATGGTAAACATATGACATAGAGCTATAAGAATTTTCTGAACCAAACAACAGTGTATACAATTTTCAATTAAACTTCAACCTCAAAACTAATTAATCAAGAAGTCAGGGAATATAAGAGATAAAAATCATAATACTAATGCATCAGCCTAAATATACAAACGTAAGTTTTAATGTATATAAACAAGCATACCAATTACCAAGCAGTCGCTTTTAAGTTAATTCATGGCTACCTGAAAGAGGATCACCAAGACAACAAGCAATACTCCTAATGTCATTGCACCACCATAGTAGGTTGCTAAAGAGTTGCTCAAAGAAGATGCAAATGTCATCATTGTTATTCCCAGTATCAAAAATATAACACGGTATAAATAAAATTCTGCAAAACTGAGTCCAAAGTTAGTATAGAAACACGAAGAAGGTTTATTATATTTTAATGAATCATAACTGACCTTCATTCAGTACAACCTCAACAGTTCCTACAGAAGGGCCCACTGAACGTATATCTAAGAGCTTGTGGTCAAATGGGGACATGGATCTAACCCATGACCCGTTAATAAGTTTCTCCCACAGACCTTCACTGCACATACCCACCCCAAGAGATGCATTCCTGAAAATCAAACAAACATACATTTATTAGTATGTTTTTATGATTTAAAAGAGGAGACGTATCCCAGTGGTCGAGGAGGGTAAAACTTAGAAGTCACCTATGAAAACAAACACATACAGACGTATCCCAGTGGTCGAGGAGGGTAAAACTTAGAAGTCACCTATGAAAACAAACACCAATATTTGGAGGTCGGCCTGTAGAGTTTACATTTATAACCTTCACTTTTACAGAAGAGAAGAAACTTGTGAGATTTCTAAGCCTCGGCAAACCAATAATTTCTACTCTTTCACAAACCCCTTGAGATCCGGGTCTTGAACCCGGGGAGTTCTCCACAACAAGGCTTGGTGATAGCTGTAATAAAGCAAACTTCGCAACGTCTGCAAATGCAAGGAAATAAAAGGAGTAATTGTTGGAAGGGTTCCTTAGAGCTTTAGAGTTTGAACTTTGAACATAACTTGTATGCCTCCGCACCACCACCACCATATCACACACAAAGAAAAAGACATTAAACCACCCTACTATTGACGCTATCATATTTTATGAAGGATGAATGAAGACTGCAAATCATACTACCATTGGGGTCTGTTAGGTTGGTTGGAACGGAATGCAATGATAAGGGAATGGAATGGACGAGGTGATGGAATAAGCAAGGTAATGAAATGGACCAACACATTCCAATATCATTTTTGGTCGCCTTGCAGGAAAATAAGTATATATCAAAAAGTTTGTGCTCTATATAGGAACAGAAAGTGTAGAACTTTATCTCTAGGTTACACATTGTTTAAGTGAAGTTACTAAATCTTCCATAAGTACAAATCTTGGTTTTAAAAAGCATGAAGCTCTCTAAGGCGTTTAGGCCTCAAAAGCCAAGGCACGAGGCATGAGGCGAGAGCCTCACGTACACAAGGCGAGAGCCTCACGTACACAAGGCGCAGCTCTATGTACAACCAAATAAGCCTTGTTTACAGCCAAAAGTTACATCTATGATCTATCTCATCTTTTTTACATGTTGAATTCACCTACATTTGGAAAACAAAGAGTAAATTAAGTAAAGTTTTGGATTCTTTCCTAAAGATTTGTGTCCTTGAAGATTACACAAACAAGTAATTCCATTCTGTTCCGTGATGAACTGCAAAAGCAGCACCCTTGACCAACGAATGAAAACTAACAAAGTCGAATAAATCATTCCATTCCATTAAACAAATCAAACACCTTTTTCAATTCCATTCCTTCTCCAATTCCACCCTAGCATCCTACCAGCCACCACAGACTAAAATAAGTAGTCAACTACACTTCATAGTTCATACCACACCCCTGTTCTATTATCCAATACTACAAATTTCTACTATGTTCACCAACTTAAAAACCTATATTAACAAGCAACACAACACAACACTATGCCAAAATAAAAAAAATAAATAATTAGAAACCCTTTATTCGACTATAGCACCAGAAACCGAGAGAAAAACACAAAATTAAGCAGTAGTATATACGGATTTCTTGTGTTTCACTCTGATTACTGATTATTTAGAGCTAAGGTGCATACCTAATTAGTTCAATAAGTAGAGAAACGTTAAAACTTGAAATATTGCAAGTTTGGAGATGAGTAGAGAGAAGATTACTGAGAGAAGGAGACTCTCCGGCGAAGGCGGAATTTGCGACGGTGAGGAGGAGGAGGATCGCCGGAAGTCGGACGGAAGTCAGCGTTTGACCGGCCATCGTGTTATTTTCCGGTGGAGAGCGTATTAGTGAAAACGAAGACGCGGGCTGTTTTTGATTTTTAGTCCCCTTTTAACCTATAGCACATTTTTAGTCTTTGATGCTACTGATTACATCAAATCACCAACGACCTTAAAATTATAATTTATAAAGTATACTTAATAAGACTAAAAATAACATCAGCTGTATAGGATGGACTTTGTCAAGTTGTCACATTTTGTCAAGTTTTCACATAGAGTCATCTTAGTTTTTCTTGTTTCACCTAGCAAAGACGAGAAAAAGGCGGTGAGGTCCGGTGAAAAATCACTAAGCGGGACTTATTTTTTCTCCTGGGGTTTGGGGAGTGGTTTTTTTCATCCAAACTCTGGGCACGACATCTTATACTGTCAAGTTTGTGAACGATTATTGTGGTTTGTTTGCTATAAAAATAACTATTTCTTAACAATATTATGATAATAAAATGATATATTTCTCATCAAAAGTTGCAGTTTAAATCCGGTTGAAAAGTGAAGTAGGTTTAGCATACAGAGTTTGTGTTTTTTTAGTTAAAAAAGATAAAGAAAACAACATTTTTGCAAAATATATAATAAGTAGATACAACCCATAAAAACTTATACGGTTTATTTTATTTTCTAATAACATATAGTAATCTTCTTAACTTAATTATTTATGAACTTATTTCAAGTGTTTCGACTAGTGAGAAACCCTTAGATCAGTTTTATAGCCATCTGAAGATCAAAACTTAATAACACAAACAAAAAATTCCATAATCCGTCATTAATTGCAACTAATTATCAACCTTTAGGGATTAAAGGTTTGGTTGAGTGACATTATGTTTGGTTTTACTTTTTCCATACGTGAATTCAGAGTGTTATAGACCCAAAAATTTACACCCACCATTCATTGTTTTACAAAATTGCGTATTTAGGGTGTTCTACAATAAACTTAATTGTTTTATTAGTTAGTTTTGGGGAGAAATCATCGCCATTAGTGGAATTGTGAACAACATGACTAATTTAACTATGAAAAAACCCCAAAGTTTAGAATTCGTTTTACGCCCCCAAAAATATAGGGTGCTGTTAAAACTATTAGGCTTATTTTCTAGCACGCGAAGCGTTTTTTAATATGCATCAAAGACTTGTGAATGAACAATTTACCCTGCATATAAAATTGCATCTTGCGATGATTTCCATTATCTTCTCAAATCATACCAACTTACAACCCACCAAAGAATCAATCATGAGCAAATTAAGCCCACACCCACATCATATCCTCACATTTAGTGAGTGCTTCAAGTTTCCCACATGAAGAACATGCTGACCCAATGCAACCTTCCTGTTGCCCACTTCATCCACCAGACTCAAGTCTTTACACACATCCACACTGAACCTAACCACACCCCGTTGTCGCGGCGCCAAATGCACCTTCTCGAACCCCAACAAGTGCTTCTGCGGCGCACCATGGACCGATGGAGGCGAGGAGAACAAGAACACAGTGTGGCTGCCACCCATCTTCCCACTGTTTGTCACCCTTAGGTGAATGTTAATGGCTAGATTCTTGCAAGTTTGCTCAACCGCGTCTATTGACTTGCACGCGGTTGATCTGCACACGTGTCCTTCCTCTAGTGGTACTGACACGAGCTTAGGCGCCTCGACTAGGTGGTGGGTGAATTCGGAGTAGCTTAGTCCATCACCAAATGTGTACACTGTCTCCCCTTTGTAGAACCTGTAGGTTCGGCCCGGGTAGCCTGTAGCCGGGTCGGGCCTCATGTTCATGTTGGTCATGTTCACCTTTTGTGTGTATGATTGTGGGTACCATGACATAGGTAATCTTCCACCTGAATACACCACAAGTGTTAATATAAAGTACTAACCATATATGGCTCAGCATAAGGTTGTCAAACAGTCTCTGAGTAAATAGTCCCAAGGTGCAAAAAAACTTACTTGGGTTATACAGCCCGAATACGATATCCGCTAGTGCAGCGCCACCGGCTTCCCCCGGGAACCCGACCCATAAAATGCTTGTGATTTTTGGGTCATCTTTGGCAAACTGGACATCCATTCCGCCTCCGGACATTATGACAAGAATCACTGGGCCTTTAGATACCTCTGCGACCTCGGAAACCAAAAGATTTTGTTGGCCCGGAAGGGTGATATCAATGCGGTCTCGACTCTCGGCCTCGATAGATTGATCACTACCCATTACTAGAACCACAGCATCAGCTGCAGCTGCTACTTTCTTAGCTTCATCTACTTGGGCTGTACCGCACCCAACATTGGCGCACCCGGGCTGGTATACTGTGGGCACTGAGGCTGTTAGGCCTTGAAGTGGAGTTGTATATTTGCAAGGGGTACCTACATTACATTAAAAGAACTCTTAAACTAACTTATTTTGTATAGTACGAATAAACTATCTGTTTTGACCCGAACCAGTTTTGACTTTTTGACCTGCTACCCAACCCGTCACATTACCTTCATAGTTGCCAATCATGATTTTGGTGACATTGGCGTTAGGCCCGATCACGGCTAGTGACTTGATGGCTGTTGGAGAAAGTGGTAAGGATCCAACACTGTTTTTGAGCAACACAATCCCTTGTCTAGCTGCTTCACGCGCTAGCTCTTGGTTAGCCGGTGTGCACACGTCTTTCGGGCCTAGTTTCCCGTAGATTTGTTTGCTTGGGTCACCGTCAAAGAACCCAAGTCTCATAAGTGTTGCAAAGTTGTTAGTAACCGCTCGGTCCACCTCGGATTCTTTCACTAAGCCCGCTTTAATGGCGGCTTCCGTGTGCTGGCCCAAGAAGTTCCCACAGTTGAGATCCAACCCTGCTAATAGCGCATCGGCTGCGATTTTCTCGGGCGTATTCTCCCAATGCTGATTTTTGAACATCACGTCTAGCGAGTCACAATCTGAACTTATGTATCTGTTTAGATCAGAGAATTATAGTTTTAGTACTTATAAAACATTTCTTTTAGATGTATGGTCTTTTAGACCTTCCTAAATGGGTTATGGACTGGGCCTAACCGGGTCTTTCGATCCAATGATAGGACTGCCTTACAACCAAAAGGTTAATGGGCCGGGCTTTTTCGAGCCAGGCCAGGAATGATTGCGCATCTCTAGATTCTTGTAGGCCAAAAGATCAGACAATTTTGTATACTAATGAATGTGAGTAGAAGAGTTTTCTGTTTTACCCGTTTAACTTCCACTCGCCCCGAATAACTCCGGTTAGAAGATCGGGGTCGCCACAAGTTGGCTTGCCATTTACTTGATTGTAAGAACACATAACACTTGCAACATTGCCATCCAAAACACAGCTCTTGAATGGTGGTTGAAATGTATCATCCATATCTTGTTTTGTAACCTATGAAAAAAATTATATTTTTTTAAGTTTTTTTATCAACTGTTTGAACTTAGAAAAACTAGGCGGGTCGGGTCGCAATTCAAATTGAGTCAAGTCAAAACAGGTTGGATCAGGTCAATCCACAAAACCTTTATACTTTATAAACCTTTTTAAAAAATAATATATAAGTTAAGCTGATTACATCAAATAAATTATTATGTAATACATTTTGGATGACATTTAACCTGTTTGACCTGTCAAATATTTTAATCAAAAAGTGATATAAAAATACGTACCACAGCGTTAAAGTTGTATCGTTCAATGCCTTTCCAGTTATCAACATCATAAGCCGTGTAATGCTTACAACAAGCCCCAACTTTGAGGCGATCTTTATCACCATCGTCTCGCTCTTGCAAGCCTTGAACATAAGCCGCGCCATATTTACTGGTTAGGGTCGGGTCTTCACCCGGGGTTTCTTGACCCCTACCCCACCGCGGATCACGAAATATATTTATATTAGGTGACCAAAATGTCAGTCCTGCCAAACCAACATTGTACATTGCTCTAGCCTCAGTTGAAACCACCTATACCCATAAATAATGAACCAAATTTAGACCAATTTTAAAGTTACTGTTGTTGTTGGCTGTACCTTTAGTGACTGAATAGTGTATAGACCATAAATGAACTAGTGGTAGATTAGCCTCTTCCAAATTCTTCCATAAATGTGTGAACTTAGAAACTTCTGATGTTAGGTTTATTGTAAATTTTGTCTACCCATTTAAAATTTCCAAATAAAATAGAATACAATCGTCTTCGTGAAGAAGTCGATTGGCTTAAAATTGACTTGTGGGGTGATTGATTTTGGCGATCGTTTTGTATCTTTCCAAAGGTTTAGGGTTTATTAAGGACAACGACAAAGTTATAATGGTCATATTTTTAAGTTATATATATTAATAAAACCTAAAAACTGATAATATGAGATTTTAAGCAGCTTGAACGTTTACATAAGATATTCTTTTGATTTACAAATATAACGATAGGTGCACGTTTACTACAAAACCAATTTAAAAGAAGAATCACAAGCATTGTGTAAGCACTTGTATGTAACACTATCCGCATATAATAGAAAAGACATAAAGCAGTAAATGCATATATAATCATGCAATTGGTATGTTTTTATAAAGTTTGTATCATGTAAATTACAAAAAGAAGCAGGCTGGAGAACCTTATCCTCTTGTTATGAACTTTGAAAAAAAGATACCCATTACTTGAAAAAGGAAATATCCCTTTTGTCATTTAAATTAAATAAATATAAAATATCTTAAAAAGCAATAATTCCTCAAAATAAAACAAAAGTGAAAATATTTTTAATGAAAATAAAATGTCTGGCTTGCTGGCTGGCTCCACCAGCTAAAGTACCTACAAGACACTGGTCCTCACTAACAAACGATAATTATTAATTTATTGGTAATATGCATGTTATTGGACTAAATCACACATCAAAAGCATTCTAATCTTGATAACTACAATGAAACCATCTTTAAGTATATACTTTATATTATTCTACCCTATACCAACCTCAAATTTTTTAAAGATTTTAGTGTAGAAACATTAACTAAGGTTAAAAAAATGGCAAACAAAATAATTTTATATTATCCAAATATTAAAATTTCAAAACTTTATAATGTCATGCATACCGATTTATAAAACTTAAATCTACATATTCATAATTTCATAACGAACAATCTATAATATGAACAAAATATCAATTCAACTTTAACGAAAAAGTGTAGACATCCTAAATTAAAATGTGTGATATCATATCAAGCTTACATGACCAATCAAGATACGATCGGTCAATGAACTAATGCAACATACCTTCCCAATGGTTTTGAAAAGAGTCACATTAAACGAGGCGGCGGTCAGAATGACCTGAGGGAAGCTAGTGGCTCCAGGGACCAAACTAGAGAAATGGGTCCCCGGCCCCACATACGACACCCCGTGCAAGGCCTCTGACCACCACTCATACTTGGGTATCCCGAGCCTATCAATGCCGCCAGCATTATCAACCAAATTCACAATCTTCTCCTGCAATGTCAGCCGTTTCACCAGATCATCAACGCGAGTTTTCACATCAAGTGACGAGTCACAGAACGAGAAGTTCTTGAGGCCTGGATTCTTATCGACATCGCAGGCGAACACGGGGGTGTTTTGGGCGGAGACGTCGAGTCGCCATAGCATCAAGATGGCTAGAATGGCAAAAACAGAGGATGCTCTGTTTTTAATTGACATATTTGGTGCGGAGGGATATGTGGGTTGGGGCTTATTTTATAGGGATTGAGGTTTGAAACACATGTTGTATTGTAGCAACCCGTGATAGTTCATTTGTGTGTAAAGACAATGTATGTATGTGTGTGTGTGTGAGAGAGATTAAGGGAATCAAGTTGAAGGGCTTTTTTTCAAGAGACTGACATAAGTCCGTGAAAGATTGTGGTGGATGGAGTTACAAGAATGGTCCTTTGGTATTTGTTGTTTCATAGTTTGTAACCTTGATCATTGGACTATGTTGAAGATGTAAATATATGTGTGTTGGATGAAGTATATTTATGGTACTTGGTCTAGACTCTAGACTATAGGGTATTTTGTTGATTGTTTCGGTATGTAACAAATTCAAGAAGGTAAAAGAGAATTGCTTATCTAAAGATATGAAGATATGACTTAGTGTTTGATGATGATGTTATTATGCTACTACCTGAAGTTGTTGCATCTTTAACCACCACAAGTGTCTTTTTCGTCAAATCTTTAGCTATCATCGTAGTTGTGTCATCTTAAGGATAGGGTATTCGGGGTGCCTCGAACAAGTTTGAATATGGTATCGGTCAAGTTTTAATTGGGTCTTAATCAAGTTTGAATATGGTTCAATCATACATGGTTGAGCTGCAACCTTTGTCTTTGTCAATCGATTATCTCTCACCATGTTTGAATCATTGTAGGTTTCTTTTTTGCATTGAAAAGTATGCGGTTCACCTGAAAGAGTATGAGTTCATTCTGGATAACTTAAATACCTTGATTACAAATCTAGTTCTTGTTTTAAATAGATTGGGTGAATGATCTGCTCATCTAATTTTGCATAAAGGAATGGATATAATGAAAAGAATTTTCGCATCACAATATAGTTGAGATAAAAGGATATAAATATGGATCAAAAATTTTAAATCTAGAACAATGAATTTTATCATTCTAAAATAGTAAAATGTTATAATTCTAATAAAGTAAGGATCAAAAAAGAAGAAAAATGAAAACTTCTTTTTGCATAGCTCGAATATTAAACATACCAATAACATCAACATCCGTCTAAAGTTCGTATTTAGCCATGACTTTCGGCTAACTTGATTCCATCAATGGAATCAAGACTGAGCTCACCACAAAACCAAATATGTACATAGTTTAATAAACATAATCACAACAATAGAATGAATAACTAATGGATCAAGGAAGTCTCCTAGAGTTTGTTATTAATTTATCACCAAACTAAGATTTGATTAGTAGGTGGACTCTTTTTCTCCTTGGTTAAATAATTTTTTATTTCATTTAATATTTTAATGTCAAGAGTATTCATTTAAAAAAAATTAATAGAACGTTTACATTTGTTAGCATCAAAGATCATCCGCGTTACCCCAATAACGAATTTCAAGGACCAAAAATGTAATAAGTCAGACTTAAATATCAGAACCACAATAAAACCTTACGTGTAAGGACTTCATTTCACTCATATTTTTTTTTGTTTATACTATGGGTCCATATATGGCCATAAAATTCAAAATGAACTTGGAAAATATCTAAGGGACGGTTATGTCAAAGAAAAATTTGATTATTATGTCAAATTGTCGAATATAGACGTAAAAAAATTTCAATTTAAAACTTACAAAAAAAAGTAAGAGGTCTAGAATGACAAAAGGAGAAAATAGTGGACTTGTGTGTAAATGAGACCCGTGAGTGAAATTGTTTGGGCGGCTGTTTTTATCGGCTTCACTGCGCCATTGATGGATTAATGATCAAACACGGGAGTGTGACACACTAAAAATTGATATTTTGTCATCAATTTACTGCTATTTTCAGATCTTACTTTAAATTATTATAAAAAAATATTATTATTAAGCAATAATTAAAATAGTAATTAATTAATTTATGGTAGATCAAACTTGACGTATCATCTTTGAGTAGTTTCACTTAATTTAGATCTTTGTTTGGTTTTATTCACTGGCTTTAGTTTCTTGATTAATAAAATAACTAAATGAGTGTTAGGTAATTTATTATTTCTCTAAACGCGTTTTTTGGTTTTTGACACATATCCAGGATTTGTTTTACTGGGTCCCTCTTTGAGTGTCTATGATGAGTCGGGTTCACTATTCGTATATATTCGCATATCATAATATAAAACGATATCATATACTGGATAACAGATAAATAAAATTTAAGTCACTATATTTTTTAGTTTTTTAATTTAGTAACTTTTAGATATATCTTTTTTTTTTAAATCATAAATTACATATTTTCTCAAAGCATAAAATCAATTATACATTTTTCTTTCCTAACACACACACACACACACACACATATATATATATATATATATTGCATATTATCATTTCAATTAAAATTACCTTATCAAATGATTATTTTATCTTGTTTTTACTTAGGGACTTTTTACGTATTGATGTTTTATTATTATTACCGTTTAAACCTTTGACAATTGTGTTTTGTATTTTGGATATATAACTTAGATAATCGGTGATTATTGTTTTATAATGAAGTTTTAAACTTTTGTATTTGGAGTTGTTATTTTATTATATTTATTTATATAGAACATTCGAACTTGAGAAAAAATGTGATTGATGTTTTTAGAATGAGAAATATGTAAAAATAACTTAATAAAAATGTGTATACAATAATCATTAAATAACTAATTTAAATAAATGGGTAAATATGTAATATATATGTCTAAAAAAATATGTAATAAAATTTGTCAGCTTGAGTAAATATATAATTAATGAGTTTAAAATAAAAAATACGTAATTACCCCTTTAATTTATAGTATGGAATATTGTTTGCCCAAAATCGTACTATATGTATTTGAGTATGTGACCATAGCGTAGACCACGGGCTGTAACAATGTACAAGCGATTGCCTCATGCAAAGTACAAACCATCAATGCGTATTTGACCCCACACGTCAATAACTTTTTAGCAAGTTTCCCTTCAACCTTTATATGATGTTTTCTTATTTCACACTCGTTGCATACATGATACATGGACCAAATTATGTAATTATTGAAATTTGAATATATAACATAAAAGTTAAAAATATAGAAGAAAACTATAAAACGGAGTTCTTTAAAATGAATCTACAATAAATATAGAATTTATCTTTTTGTTACATAGTTATGGTTGTTGTCTATAAACTTTTTTGGTAATTATTTAATGAATAGTTTTTTTAGAACAACAATTAATCTACTCCTATTAACCATACGTATTTACACTTTACAAGATTTAACTTCTCAGACCTTATAATAATGATGATACAGTTTACCACCAATTGTTGTTCTCATAAAACATTAACTTAACATTTATTACAGATGTATAAATGTAAGTATTTATGGTATAGGTTTACTTATATGTGACTTAAAAGACTTTAAAAAGGATGGAAAAACTGTCTGTGACATTGATACATTAGTTGCAAAACTTGGATCGGAGAACATCCTTTAAAGACATTTTTAGCAACACCACTTTCTTTCTTTAAGAATGAGTAATTGGGCTCCTATTCTAAAGACATTTATTTCCACCACTTTGTTGCCTCACTAACGTGGGATGGAATAAAATTTTTTTTTTTAATGACCAACGAATATTTTTAAAAACGGTCACCCGGGTAAACTTAAGGCCACTCACGCCCGCGAACACAGACAGTGCTGGTGACCCGGCCCGCCCACCAATCCAGAGGAAACCCACCACCCGAAGGCTCACTGTGGTAGAACCTCTGGCTCACTTGAAGCATATTGCACCAAGTGAGACTCGAACCCATGACCTCCACTATGGAAAGCCATGGGGTGCGTACTCTCAAACCAATTGATCTAGAGCTCATTGGCGGGATGGAATAAAATTTAATATCTGCTACGACGAGGGTGTTCAAATCCGTAAAACTTGATTTGATGACTTTTATATTTGTATTCAACTAACAAAAAACAAAATTTACGCTGAATCGACGATCAAAATAAGCATTCGAAACTGCAAACGCGTAACTTAAAAAAATTATATTTTAAAGATTGAAAATAAAAAGAAAAATAAAACAAAACATTGAAGCAACTTTGATTGCTTAAACGGTTGTGCTGTGATGAATTGTAGATTATCACATACAACTCGGTTTTGAACGATATTTCCATCGAAACGTAGATAAAAATAAACACACTGCGAATTTACTTTCAAAATTTTATAAAATATCATACTTTAAGTTATAAAAGTGAAACAAAATGAAAATTAAACAATGTGAAAGCAACCATCTGGTATAATCTAATCGATGCAAGGGGTAAGTGTGGAGACGGAATAAGTGTAACTTCATAACTGTGAAATTGCAAGTAATTAGAAAAACTATAGATTAATTGCTTGCCCCATAAGCTCATGATCTATATGTTTTACGAATAGTAGACATCGTGTATACCAACGACTTTCATACATGTTAATTATATAATTCCTTAAGCTCAAATCTTTTTCATTATCTACAAAATTAGGATTTCAGTTTATAACTGTATAATAATAAAAAATGGGAGGATGTGTACTAACAACGCAATAAGTGAACCAAAAGGTTGAGCGATCGTTGAGGCATATATTCAATATTTTTCCCTTAAAATATATTTTGCATCTCTTTTTAAACGAAGACGTCTGTCTCCCATGGTACAACAAAGCAAAACAATAGGTGTATTGCCGGTGATGCCCTCACACCCGAGGTTACACTGGATATGAAGGTGTCTTAAAAAGAATAAAAACAAAAAAGATGATATTAGAAAGTAGAAGCATGATTATTCTTCTTTGGTTTCTAGAGAGGTGTGATTTTGTAACTTTCGAAAATTCATTATTTTTAACAAGGTGCGTTGTATATATGTAATATGAGCAAGTAACGGTTTCAAGAGAGTTATACCGCATTAACATTGAGTTAAGCTTATAATTATTAACCATTTGGCTAGAAGCTAAACAGACAATTTGTTACAGAATTAACTGATCAGTAGCTGCTGAAAGAACACAAATTGTAGCAAAGCCACTGATTAGCATATTTCGGCCACTGAACCATCAACAGCACACAAGTCATCCATCTAGTAGTTACTGGGTGTCCTTAACCATATAAAAACATATTCCCATGAAAACTATCATTTATAAATTCATTTAGTATTTATTAGACTTTCTATGTGAAACAAGAAATACTTTATATACTCCACCACTTCAAGGTTTGTTTAGTCACTTCATCTATACGGCTATGTGGGACAAAATAGACACTTCCATTTATTCTATCATCAACTTCGAACATCGATATGTCATTTATCTTAGTTTTATTTTAGACAAGGTTTTACTCGTTGTGATCTTCTTACATCATAGAATACACAAACCCACTAAATAATAATTATATTTGTAACAAATTTTAATAATAATTAGTGATTAAAGTTAGTGAAAAAAACCACTTTAATGTATTTTTCCATACTTTAACACACAATACACACTTTAGTGCAGAGTGCACTTTTCACAGTTTTCACTAAATTTTCAACATTATCAAATCAAATTTGATATCTCTCTAACATTATTAAATCATAGAAATATCATAACATCACAAGGATAATAACATGTAATGGTAACTTATTTTCACAATTGTTTGATTTTATATAAAGTAGTGGACATTAAATTTGAGCGTGTAATATACATTTACCCATATGAAAATCCAAATGGCCTATGACATACAATGTGTTCTATTTGGAACAACAGATTTTTATTAGAAAATCCTGACTAGCAAGTTGTTAGGCATAATGCAAAAAGCAACTTATAAAACATGAGTGGATTTTGAAGCAACTCGACAGAAGAAATATATCATTTATGTTTCCTACTTGAAAACTATAAATACGAAATCGAAACTAAAGTATCAAAAGCGTTTTTTTTTTTTTTGGAAACGTTTTCTTTTAAAAAAACTGCACCATTTAGTATACTTCAAAGGGACCCTGTTATTCCTCTACACCTTCACACACTCAATCCAACTAATAATAGACGAATGAAAAAAGCTGGTTGAATATTAATTTGAAGACTTTTATTAACCGATGTTCACATCCAGCTAGCAATGTCATACTCATCAAAAAGATAATCCAACAATTTTTCTCTATTTCTAACTTGTATAATATTAAGTATTTTAAAACGTGATTACCACTTTCTTCTTCAAAGCAGAAAAAGAAACAATATCTTTCTGGTGAAGTTTACACAAGCAAATAATTCTTTTTTTCAAACTCAGCCACCTCAATAGAATCTGAATCTAAGAACATAAGCTCGTATAGCTCCCATGAATAGATTTAATAAACCAAATCCATAAAGAATTTGGGTTTGTGCAAATCTTCGAGCCACTCGGTACAAGAAATATTACATTTATATATGCTTCCAGCTCGAAAACTCATAAATATGAAATGGAAACGAAAGCACTAAAAGCGTTTCTTTCTTGATAATGTTGTCTTTAAAAAAACTGCACCATTATTCATCCTCCATAACACACTAGACGAACATAACAATAGCTTCAATAGGAGCCTTCTTATTCCTTAGTGCACCTTCATAGACTCAATCCAATTAATAATAATCAAAGGATAAAAAATATGTGGTTGAATATTAATTTGAAGCCATTTATTAACTGAAATTCACATCCGGCTAGCAATGTCACACTCCCAAAAAAGATTATGCAAAGTCTTAAATCAATTAATTAAGCATTGATTTTACAACGGTAATTCTAGTGTGTAATGTTAAAGTTTGTCGTCAGACTCTTTTGACAAATGACCATTTTTTTTTAATGGCCAACAAATATTTTTAAGCCCGGTCACCAGATTAAATCCAATGGCGAAAGGCTACCCACGCCCGCTAACACAAACAACGCTAGTGACCTGGCCCGCCCACCAATCTAGGGGAAACCCACCACCCGAAGACCCACTGTGATAAAACCCATGTCCCACTTGAAACATATTGCACCAAGTGAGACTTCAACCCATAACCTGTACTTTGGAAAGTCATAAAGTGCATCCTCCCAAACCAATTGATTTATGGCTCATTGGCTTGACAAATGACTATTAATCAATATAAATCAGTAATTTAGTCCATTTCTTGATTTTCGTGTTATCTTTGCATAGGCCATGCTAATATTCTTTACATAATTCCCTAAAGAGACTTAACCCATAATTAACATGTTGGAATTCATGGAAAATATCATAGTATCACAAAAGAATAATAACATGTAATAGTAACTTATTTTCACATTCGTTTGATTTTATATATGCAAAGTAGTAGTCATAGAACGTGCGAAATACATTTAACCATATGCAATTTTAAATGGCCTACGACTTACAGAAGGTTTTAGGATTATTATGATGTCACTTATTTTATATGTATAGTTAATAGGATGAAGCATTTTTACAAGTTACATAACATAATCGAGTTTTATTAGGTTGCAAATTAAATTGTTAAATAAAAGAATGTTTATGTAATATATAATTTGCTAAATATAATGCATATAAATTTTTTTTACATGGATTTATTACTAAAGAATGTGAGTGACATTATGGGCAATGTTATGATGCTTTGTCATAACATTTATAATGGTGTTGTCAGGCATGTTACAAGATATATTGAATTTATATTATTTCTAAAATAATTTTTTCTTAATGATAAATTCAATAAGTGATGTTCTGCTTTGCAAGTCCAAAATGTAAGGTTGTGTTTCCTTTTAAAGTTTAAGGATAATTTTTAAAATACTATCATGGAATACACGAAAATAAAGCATGTTCAAATAAGTCTTTAGAAGAAAAAAAAAGTTTCAATAGAGAATGAAAACATAAAAATCTTATGTTATAATCTAAAAAACATCAGAATATAATTTATCAAACTTAATGTCAAAATATAATGTCGAAAACATCAGTCATTAACACATAGTATTATACTAAAAAAAACCCTTTTTTTTAGTGTGATGACATGGTAAGATAACTCTTTTTTAACAACTTTACTCTTAAATATCGTATAACCTTACATTTGTTAGGATTTGAGTTCACACTAATTTATAAGAAACATTAATCACCAATTTCGTTAAGTTACAAGGTCATGAGCGTATTGAAAATTTCGATTATCCAATAGCGGACGAATTCTAGATTTATAATATGTCGGATAAAGTAATCAAGTTAGGAGTATTACCAAATTATATATATATATATATATATATATATATATATATATATATATATATATATATATATATATATATATATATAAGGAAAAACGGTTGTTAAATCACCTTTATTGCGATAACTCGTTTACACTAATGCAACAAACACCTAAATCATAATTATGCAGCGTAACTAACTTTTATACCGCGCTACACCACTGATTTAACAATTTTACTCATTTTCAAAATTTCTCTCTTTAAAAAAAAAACTTTCTTATGTTTTTTTTTTTACTTTCTTAACTTCTTTTGTATGGTATTATTTTTTTATACAAATTACACTATTAAATAGATCGTTTAAATATTTTAAAATCGAGTATAGTCATGCTATATTTTTTTTTAAAATTTTTTAACGTTCATTGTATACCACTAATTTTATTACTATAACTCCAACTTACAATCGGGTAAAACTGGTCAACTTTAGTCAACAAACGTCAAATTTGATGAAAAAAGTCAAACTTATCAAAGATGATTTGCTTTTCTCAAACATACTAACATTTAATGATATTTAGATACAATGGAGCTCATACAGACCATTATGTATACACACTCATAGACCTATATTTGTTAGGTCACTGTTAGCTTTCGGCATTTGCTTTAACTTTCAACTACGCATTCTAAGATGAGTTTTTACGGCCCCTTATTTATAGTTTTTCCTTTTAGGGGGAGAAAACATACACTTTTTAGTGGTTTAGTATTATTATTTTATCGCCTGTTACGTTAGTGCAAACACGTATAAATGGCCTTACATTCTAGAACCGTTAATAACGACCTAGCGGGATAATTCTGAGTAGTATCATTGGATTTGACAAACTCTACCCGCGTTAGTCGCACTAATTCGACAAGAGGTCGAAGACATGTTTAATTGAACTAACATGTTTCAGTATCTGTGATAGACGTGATGGAAAGACAAATAACTTACAAACAGTCAGCTTCGGTTTTGAAATGTTAAGTAACTTGACTATAGGCTAACTACCTATCGATATGCTTTAATTATTTTACCATGCAAGCAGTTTCAAGCATTCTTACTTTTGTTTAAAACTATAAACTCAACAATCTTATGTTGACACACTTTATCATATTTTCTCAAGTCAGAAGAACGCTTAAGGTTAGGTCACACGGCTGAGGTTTCATTCATGGCATGCATTTCAAACATTTTTTTTTTTCATTTACTATTTTCATTGGTCCCCATGTTTTTCACGGTAACTATTATTGGCTTTGGATTTTACTTTACGCTTCCGCATAGCGTATCATTCAAACTATGTTTTACTCTAATTAAAGTTTAATTGTTTGTTTTAAATGCATATAGTAATGTACAAGTGCACTTTTTTTATAAAGAATTTTTACATATTTTTCCTTTTTAAGAACATAAATTACATATTTTGTCAAGCCAAAAAATTAATTATTAAGTGACTATTTTAACATTATTTTTACTAACTGATTTTTACATATTGGCTTTTGATACGTTCATGTTTTGTATGTGTTTTAAGCGTTTAAATGTATGTTTTTAACGTTATTTTTCTATCGAGCGTAGTCACTTGTTTTGTGTTTGAATTGTAGGTTTATTGAGCTTAAATGATGTATTCAAGGGTTGCACGAAGATTGGATGATATATGGATGAAAAGAGATGAAGAAAATGAAGAAATTGATGCAGAATTGGCCTAGGACGTAACTTACGTCCTAAAGGAAGTAAGTTACGTCCTTTCTTAAAAAGAGCAGTTTTTAGGACTTAAGACAGAGGCTGAGCACGTATTTTAGGGGGAGGACGTAAGTTACGTCCCTAAGGACGTAACTTACGTCGTTTACTTAATTTTGGTAGAATTCTCCGGATTTTGACCATATTTAAAGGGGATTATCAATTCTAAAAACCCTAATTCTCATTGGGAGCAAAAAGGAACGAACTTTGGTCATTATTGAGGATTTTTCCACTTCTCCAACTCATTCCAATACATCAAATCCATGTTCCAATCTGATTTTGTTGCCGAATCCATGAAGATGCAAGGCTAAACTTCTCGTGATCGACTTCGGGTATTAGGTTATGAGTAATTAGGCTTTTGTCTATGTTTAACTTTGTTGGGATTAAACTTTAGAACCCATTAAGTTCTTTTATAAGTTTAACTTGTGTTTTGATTATTTAAACAATGATTTTGGTTAACCTTTATTGAATGTCATTTAATTTTCCGGGAATTACATGATTGCAAGTTTTTGTTTCTAATTGAATTGATATTGTGTATTATGACCTATTAAGTCTTGATTATTGATATCACTTAATCATTACACGTTCAGAATCCCTATTAAGGACTTTCCATCAAGTTGAATTAGAAGATTACCGAAAACCAAACCTAGATCCGAAGTTGGTTGCGTTTTCTTATAATTGTCTTCTTAATAAAGTTTGAATCTTTCCAATTTGTTTACTTAGTTAATTTGATAATCATTCTAAAAATCCAATCTTTACAGCCAAGAGGCACTAGTTTAAGTAATTTAGTAATTCGGTTATTTGTTTTCATATAAATCGATTCGCAATACACCGACCACTAATTCCACGAGGATCGACAACCCTACTTACCCTAACTAGTTAAGGTGAATAGGAACACACATTTTACATCTTATTTGATTGATACTTCGACATCGATCAAATTTTGGCGCCGTTGCCGGGGAATTGGTGCGCTTGGTGTTTTGTTAGTTGATTTGTTTTAAATTTTAGTTTATTTATTTTTGATTTATTTGTTTTTATTTTTGTGTTACGCTTGGTGTTTTTAAGTGTGCAGGTGACAGGTTGCATGCATACTCGATATTCGGGTAGGAAATCACCGCTAGTATTTGATCCAAAGATAGAGAAATCAGCACGGTATAATCTTGTTCTTCATCGATCAGGGTTGCCGACTACATCAATCTCACAAGCTATTGATCAAGCAGTCGATAGTTAATCTAATTCAACTCACATGGATAATCCAAACAACCAACCAGCTCAAAATCCAAACCTTCCTCCTAATAACCAAGATCAAAACCCTAATCCACCTCCACCACCAAATAACAACCGCAACAACAACCGGAACCAACCACCACCCAACAATAACATGAATCATAATAACCTCAACCAAGGAGATGAGTTTGATCATGTAAGCATGCATAGTGTTCACACGGGTGATGAAGACTATGAGGATGAGTGGATCAACAATGAAGAGCCTTATAATGATGCCAATTATGATGCTTGGGATGGAAATTTCGGTAGAGGCAATGGATATAATGGAAATAATAATTGGGGGAATGATCATCATGGGTGGAATGCACCACTTATCAATCAACCACGGAGGAATAATAATAATAATGTCAACCAACCAAGAAGACCTCAAAGAGCTCAAGCACAAGGTGTGGATAGCCATTTCAAACCGGCTATTTCTGAAAACCCAAACCCTATTGCACCTCCAAATCGTAGAGGAAGAGCTTTTGATGTACGCCCTCATTATCTCACTATTCTTCCTGCATTTAGAGGCATTGCAACAGAAGAACCGTATGTGCATCTTGCTGAATTTGATGCCATATGTAGCACTATTGGTGGAAACCATTTCACACAAGATGAAGTGAGGTTGCGATTGTTTCAATTCACCTTGAAAGATAAAGCTAAGCAATGGTTCCTCACCTTACCTGATAATAGTATTCACACATGGCAAGAAATGCAACAAACGTTTTTGGATGAATACTATTCGATGGGTAAAACTAGTGATGCAAGAGATGCTATCCAATCCTTCCAACAACAAGCGGGTAAGCAGTTTCATGAAGCATTTACAAGGTTTAAGGAACTTATCCACATGTGTCCACATCATGGAATTGCACGTTGGGAATTGATAAAGGCTTTTTCGGATGGATTGACAAACGAGGAAAGGAAGTATTTATATTCCACAAGCAATGGCACATTCCTTTCTAATCATGAAGATGCAGACTGGGAATTTTTAGAAAGGATGTGTAGAAACTCCAAGGCACAAGCCTCTGCCAGTAGACGATCTAAACCTAATTCAGCAAAATCAACCACGGTCGATTATGAGACTAAAGAGCGAATTGCAGCACTAGAGAAACAATTGGCAAGGTTAGGGCGAACGGGTGCAAAGGAGGTTGCAAATGTGGGGTATGATGTATGTGAAGAGTGTGGTGAGTTAGGTCATAACATTGATGCATGTCAAGTGGTAATGGAAAGAAGAGAGGAGGTTAATCAAGTTTATGGAGATAGAAAACAATTCGATATGAATTCTAATACTTATCATCCTGGGTTGAGAAATCATCCTAATTTTAAGTATGGAAATACTTCGAATCAGATGAATCCTAACTTCCAAGGCAATAATCAAGGTGCTAAAACATATCATAACCAAGCACAAGAGAATTATAATCAAAGTGGGTATCAAAGAACTTCATATGCTCAAGGAAATAATCAAGGGAGTTACAACCATGGAGGCTAGCAAGGTAGCTCATCACGAAGTTACCAATCTAATTCTCAACCTGGAGCAACTATTGGGGAAGAATCTACAAATGCAAAGTTGGATGCTTTGATGAACATGATGAAGGAAAACACGCAAGAGAACAAGATGGAAAATGAAATAAGAGACAAAGCCATTGAAGCATTAAACAAGCAAGTGGGTCAATTGGCAGAGGACGTGGCTCAAATCAAAAGAAATCCTGAAAAATTGCCAAGTGACACTACAATCAATCCTCAACATCAAGGAGCCGCCACAAAGAATGTTAGAAACGTGCAAATCCATCAGGTAAGTATTCTTCGTAATGGTAAAGTTCATGATAACAAGGTTGGTCCTCCACCACCATTCGTAGAAGGCATGGTGGAAGATGTCAATAGTGATAGTGAAGATGAACAGGAACTTGTTTCAACAAAATCAACAAAGAAGGTAACATTTCAAGATGTAACTAAACCGGTTTTAAAAGACAATGCAATTAAAAGTAAAGATAAAGCAAGTGAGAACAATAACATTCCTTATCCCTCAGCTTTAATTGAACCAAAAAAGATAGTAAATAAAAGAGGTCCACAACAAGAAGAGATGTGGGAAATTTTTAAACAAGTTAAAGTGAATTTACTTCTTTTAGATGCAATAAAACAAGTTCCTGCTTATGCTAAATACCTGAAAGATATGTGCACTCAAAAACGAACTCACAAGTTTCCTAAGAAACTTGATGTTCCAGCAAATGTAAGTGCAATCTTATCAGGTGATCTTCCACCTAAGCTTAGAGATCCAGAAGCGCCCATTATTTCTATTCAAGTTGGTGAATTTAAAGTTACTCGGGCGTTACTCGATCTTGGGGCTAGTGTTAGTATTCTACCGGGGAGTTTATATGACCAATATGACTTCGGTCCTTTGCAAAAAGCTAATACTACGGTAGTTATGGCCGATCTCACAATGAAACTTGCCCGTGGCATAGTAACCGATGTCATTGTCGAGATGGAACAGTTGACATGACGTTTGGTAATCGTAAATTAAATGTCAATGTCTATGACAAAGTAACTAACTTTTCTGTTGATAATGAATTTTTTATGGCGGACATTATGGACGGGTGTGAGCCTCATAGAAATAAGGAACATATTGAGGAGATGTGTGTTATTTGTGACAGGTTAGGTGTTGAACATGCATATGAGTTGGATGAAGAAGAAAAGAAACATGAAGTGTCTGTTGTGCATGAAGGAAGACCACCATGGACTCATCAGGTGGAGCCACTACCGGAACACATTGATTCTCAGTCAAAGCCATCATTGGAGAGTCCACCAAAAGTAGAATTGAAAGAGCTTCCCAAACATTTAAAGTATGTATTCTTGGGAGACAATCAAACCCTTCTGGTTATCATTACATCAGATTTGAAAAGTGATCAAGAAGAGAAGTTAATGAATGTGTTAAAAGAGCATAAAGCAGTGATAGAATGGACAATTACGGATCTCAAAGGTATCAATCCTTCCATTGTAATGCATAAAATTATTACCGATGCAGATGCAAAACCTTTTAGAGACACTCAAAGAAGGCTTAACCCCAATATGTGAGAGGTGGTGAAAAAAGAAGTGCTCAAGTGGTTGGATGCAGGGATTGTGTATCCAATCTCTGATAGTACATGGGTAAGTCCTACTCAAACTGTGCCTAAGAAATCAGGCATTCAGATTGTAAGAGGTGAGGATGGTGAACACATTGCCACTCGACCTGTCACCGGGTGGCGAGTGTGTATTGACTATCGGAAGTTGAACGCAGCCACATCTAAAGATCATTTTCCACTTCCTTTCATTGACCAAATCATTGAGAAGTTATCAGGTTAGAATTTTATTGTTTCTTAGATGGCTATTCAGGATATAATCAAATTGCAATTCACCCTGATGACCAACAAAAGACTACCTTTACTTGCCCGTATGGCACTTTCGCATTTAGGCGAATGCCATTTGGACTATGTAACGCCCCAGCCACCTTCCAAAGGTGCATGATTAGTATCTTTTCGGATATGATTGGGGAGTCTTTGGAAATCTTCATGGATGATTTCTCAATTTTTGGCCCTTCTTTTGAAAGTTGTCTAATTCAATTAACAAAGGTTTTAAAAAGATGTGTTGAAACAAATTTGGTTTTGAGTTGGGAAAAGAGCCACTTTATGGTTCAAGAAGGGATTGTGTTAGGTCATGTAGTGTCAAAACATGAAATTGAGGTTGATCATGCTAAAATCAAATTATTTCTACACTACCTCCTCCAACAAACGTAAAAGGCATTAGGTCATTCTTAGGACACGCCAGGTTCTATAGGAGATTTATAAAAGGTTTTAGCACAATTACAAAACCACTTTGCAACTTACTTTTAAAAGATGTGCCTTTTGTGTTTAATGATGAGTGTGTTAAAGCTTTTACTACATTAAAGCAAAAGTTGGTTGAAGCCCCAATATTACAAGCACCCAATTGGACTTTACCTGAAATAATATGTGATGCTAGTGATTTTGCAATTGGGGCTGTGTTGGGACAAAGGGTAGATAAGAAACCGGTGACAATTTATTATGCAAGTAAAACACTGGATGGGGCTCAATTAAATTATACAACTACTGAAAAAGAATTACTTGCAGTTGTTTATGCTCTTGATAAGTTCAGGTCTTACATTTGGGGGAGCAAGGTCATTATTTACTCGAATCATAGTGTCGTGTGTTACTTGATGGAGAAGAAAGATGCAAAACCGAGGCTAATAAGATGATTTTGTTGCTACAAGAGTTTAATTTAGAGATTCGAGATAAGAAAGGCAGTGAAAACGTTGTTGCAGATCATTTATCCAGGATTGTAAACACTGATCAAGATAACACATTAGAAATTAACGAGACATTCCCAGATGAGCATTTGTTTACTGTGTTTGAATTACCTTGGTTTGCTGATATTGTTAATTATTATGCTATAGTTGTCATTCCAGAACATTAGCAAAAATAGAAGCGACAAAAGTTTTTGGCACAGGTTAAACAATATATCTGGGATGACCCAGATCTTTTTAAAGTGGGATCGGATCAAGTTATCAGACGTTGCATTCCAGATTCAGAAATTAAGGATGTCTTAGGACTTGTACACGCCTCTACGTGTGGTGGTCACTTTAGCGGCCAGAAAACGGGATATAAAGTTTAATGTGCCGGGTTATTTTGGCTTACTATATTTCGGGATGCATATGCATTTGCTAAAAATTGTGTAAATTGCCAAAAGATGGGTAGCATTTCAAAAAGGAATGAGATGCCCATGCAGCCAATTTTAGTTGTTGACATCTTTGAAGTTTGGGGAATTGACTTCATGGGCCCATTCCCAAATTCGTTTGGTAATTTATATATTTTAGTGGCAGTCGATTATGTATCCAAATGGGTCGAAGCGATTTCCACCAAAACAAATGATCATGCTGTTGTTTGTAAGTTCATCAAAAGCAACATATTTTCTCCGTTCGGTATCCCCCGTGTGATCATAAGTGATGGGGGATCCCATTTTAAGAACTTTAATTTTCGAAAACTTCTTAAACAATATGGTGTAGACCATCGGGTTGCAACACCATATCATCCAAAAACGAGTGGACAAGTGGAAGTATCAAATAGGCAGATTAAAGAAATTTTACAAAAAACAGTACGAACCGACCGTAAGGATTGGTCTACCAAACTTAATAATGCATTATGGGCGTATCGTACTGCACATAAGACGCCTATTGGTACTACACCTTATCGATTAGTGTATGGCAAAGGATGCCATTTACCGGTTGAATTGGTTCATCGGGCTTTATGGGCAGTGAAAGAGGTTAATGTTGATTATGATGCTGCAGGTAAACAAAGAAAACTGAGCTTGGTTGAACTGGAGGAGTTAAGGGATGATGCTTACGAGACCGCTAGCGCATACAAGGCACAGATGAAAAGAGTTCATGATGCTAAATTGAAACAAAGGACATTTGAGGTAGGTCAAAAAGTATGGTTATTTAACTCACGTTTAAAATTTTTTCCATGTAAGCTTAAAAGTAAATGGACGGGACTGTATGTGATTAAGCGTGTTGAGAATTATGGCAACATTGAGATTGAAGATTTTGATGATCATTTAAGGCAAGTCGTAAACGGTCATCGTCTAAAACCATATTTGGAAGATGTCGAGTTAAACCCGATAGTAGAGGCGGCGGTGAATTTATTGCTAAGTTCACCGATTGGTGATTTGCGTGCCTGAAATTTCAAAAAAAAGTCCGGCTGACGACTTGAAAAAGTTAGCACTAACGGGAGGCAACCCGAGGTTCTGTTTATTCCTTTCTTTTGATTTTAATTTGTTATTCGTTTAAATGTTGGTTTAACAGGTTATACGTAAACACGTGATGCACTCTCAGTACGAATATAACACCCAGGTACGCTTACAATAGATTAAAGTTGAGGACAACTTTAAATTTTTTGAAGGGATGGAGGTGCACACAAGTTAAACCAAAAAAACAAAAAAAAATGAATAATGTCAAAACGACGTAACTTACGTCCCTTAGGGCGTAAGCTTACGTCCTGGTGGCACCTTACGTCCCTACCTTGTGCCTTACGGCCGAGAGCAAAATATTCAAAGAAACAAAGGGGATGTAAGTTACGTCCTCTAGGACGTAGCTTACGTCGGGTCTCGAACTGCCCCAGAAATTCGGTTTTAACACTCCAAAAAGCATACCAATTAACCACAACCACTCAAAACTTCCGAACTTTTCAACCATATACCCCAATCTCGACTTCTCTGTCTTCCCCTCTTTCATTCTTCTTCATCTTCTTCAACCCAACCCACCAAAACCCTAGTTTTACCCTTCACCTATGACCCATCAATTCTTAACCAAATCAAGCAATCCTTATATTCATTTTGCTTAGTTTTTCAAGAGCTACAAAACCCACGGAGTAGTTTCTCTCGATTTGCAACCGTTCGTGAGTTTTGGCAAGGCAAAACTTACGATTTTTGAGGGAGTTTTTGGGGGTTTTGTCAAATTTCAAGTCATATCACATTACACGCTCTAAACTACCAAGGTATGTCATCATTGCTTGATTTCATTGACTAGGTAAGCATTATTGTATGATTGATGTAATGAATATGCTTAGAGTGTGGGGATGGGAATCATATGCTTATAGTTATGAGAAGTGTGTGACAAATTGAGAATGTATGTTAAAAGGACATGGCTTGAAATTGAAAGAGTAGAAAAGATAAGTTAAAAACACTATTTACATGGGTAATATAGGTGATAAGATGGGTAGACTCATGTATTTGACACCACTGCTATCAACTTATCAATGAACTCTGTATTTGACACCACTGCGTAATAATGATGTATTAATGGTGATTTGCGTTCTTGTAGGATCGATGGTGCGAACTAATGCTCCGACAGGAAAGGATAAAGGGAAGGAGGCTGGATCCTCTTCTCGAACCAAGAGGGCGAAAGTAACATACAGTGAAGACTCTGAAGAAGAAGATGTGGCAATGCAGGAGTTAGATTTTGAGGGGGAATCAGATGCGGATGCCATGGAGGAAGTGGATCCAGATGCAGAAGAGTACGAAGATGATGGTCTTCCAATTTGGAGGAAGAACCGCCGCTTATCATCATTTAAGGGTGAGAATGTTCAAGTAGAAATATATTTAAAGAAAATGAAAAAGAGCCAAGTGTCCACTGACAAGTTAATAATCTGTGAGCGTCAAATTTATCGACCCGATTTCGAAAGGTTTGGAGTAGTAGAATGCTTCACACAAATTGGATGGGAGCAACACTTAAGTTTCAACAATGATGGGGTTGAGGACATTTATGTGAATGCAATCTTGGAATGGATGTCGACTTTGAAAAAGGAGCCTGGGACTTCTCCTCCATCTACCACCCAACTTATCGGGAAGGTAAATGGTAAAATAGTGAGCTTGTCATTCTTTAATTTGAATCGAATTGCAAACTTTGACACAGGAACAGCTGATGGAACGCCATACACATATCCATCTGATGCAATGCTAGCGTGTAAAGTAGCTAAAGAAGAAGTGTGGCGAAACATGATTCACGAGATGTTTCACGTGCCTAAAGGAATAAATGTTGCAAGATGGTCACTCGATCGGGCAAACTTGAAACCACTTCCAAAGCTGTTGTTGATTTTTCTGAACCAAAATGTGTTACCTAGGTTAGGTGACAAGGCTAAGGTGAGATTATACGAGGTGATGGTACTGCACGCATTAGTCACCGGGAAGCCATCCTTATCTGCAAGGCATTTGATTCTTTAGGGTATTTGGGAATCGCGAGAGAAATCTAACAAGGAAATCTATCCCGCATTGTCGGTTGTTAGCCAAATTTTTCAAAAAGCAAAATGTGTTACCAAGTCGAGCCGCGAAAAAAAAGGTGACCCGTGTTCCTTTCAAAATAAGTAATCTACCATCGGGTTGGTCATATGAGAGAGCGGGGGAGACGCATAAGTTAGTTGATAAGAAGAGTGGAAGATATCTTAAGGTGATAGAGGGAATATCAGGTATAAGAGAAGGTGACACTCTAAGGGAAGAAGGAAGGCAAAGACAGGCTCCGGTGAATGAAGAAGTGGAAGATGATGATCCATACCAGGATGAGGGTTGCAGTTGCTCAAGCTCACCCTGTTGGTTTTACAAGATGGGCAGTGCCAGAACAAAGGATGTTTGATCGACAAACTGACGAGATAGAAAGAAACAAGTTGTACATGCAGCATATGATGTATTCGTAGGAATTCTACCGTAACCAAGACTACATGTACAGGGAGGAAATCCGTCACCGAGAGGATTACATGCATGGACGACCTTACACGGAGACACCCCCTATTACTGATTGGCAGTCACCTGATCTCATGCCTTTTAGTCATACTCAGCAGGCACCATTTTACCCACAATCCACACCATCTGTGTGGTTGCCAGTCACCACGCCACCAACAGACGACGCAAGTGGATCGAGTTCTAATCGGGGAGATGCATTCGACATGGGAGATGTCAGAAGAGGGTTCTTCGAGAGCATCTTTGGGCAACCGTACCCAGGGCCACCATTTGGTGGTTACTGATGCACTCGCTGATCCTATGATCAGGTCCATGTGCTCTTTCCTATTTAATAATAATGTGGAACTATGCTTTATGTTTTCAGTTGGTTAGTAGTTTAAATGATGTGTGTGATAATCTAGGAACATTTATTTGCTGTTTTGTATTTGGTGGTGTGCTCAATGTTACGTCAAGGGAATGTATTTAAAATAGTAGTTTGTCATGGTGGGTCATAGTAGGGGATGTTCGTGGGTTACATGGGTTCTAGTGCAGCAACCTTATGCTTTAATGATAATGAGTTACAAGATACATTGAGGGCAATGTATGGTTTAAGTGTGGGGATAAGGGGAAGGTTGAAAGTTGAAATCTACAACAACAATTTTTTTAACGCCCCTAAACCTTAATTTTTTTTAGATAAATCGTGAAAGTATGCCTAACCTATGCACAAGCAGTGGTCCTTAGTCATGGTTAGCGCACTTGAAAAAGTGAGTCCTGATAATTGATAGAGATGTCTAACCGAGGGTAACAAGCTAGATAATGGACTTTTATGCATGTTTTCATATCGTTAACCCATTCACCCATTTTTTGTGAGAATTGAGCCCATATATGAGCTAGAACATCAATAGGTTGATTGCTCATTCTGCCTTTCATGTGTGTTTACCAAAACAATTGCATTATTCTAGAACTTACATAATTGATGCGTTTCAATATCATGAACCAAACTATTGCACATAAATGATTAAGGCATTAGGATTAACCTTTGCAATAGCCATTTTAATTGTATTACCCTACCCTAAAATGATCCTCTAGTCGCCACTTTGAGCCCCAACTTTGTTATTTGTTTAAACCCGAATCAACCCATTAGCCTTTCAAGCTTTTTTACTTTTTAAACCTGTGTGGTAAAATCTAATAGGTATTGCTTGAAACTTGGATATAATATTGATTAGAAGTAGTGAAGTGTTTAGATATTGGCATTATATACAAAAAAAAAAAAAGAAAAAAAGAAAAAATATATATGTTAAGAAAATAAGGGGTTGATATGATCATAATGTCAATGCATTGTTTTAGTGGTAATAAAATGTGAATTATGTTAAGATTACCCAATTTTGCTGTGTAGTGCTGCTTCAATGTTTAGAAGATCTCAACATACTTATTTTGATTTCATCACCTTTAGCCACTTCAAATCCTTTATCCACACCCAAACCTTAAGCCCTACATTACAACCTTTCAAGACCTTTTGATGTGTGCATGGTTTGTGTTAATTGGTGGAGTTGCGATCATTATGTAAGCTTATGGTAATTATAAGTTGTTCTTGGTTGAGAGTATTACATTGATATACTAGCACATCTTTCGCTAGATCAGATACTAAACCGAGAGGAGTGAAATTTGTGAGAGGTGTGATTACATGCATAGGGAAGATTAAAAAGCTTGTTAGGCTTGGTTAGATAGATCATATTTCAAAGAGTGATATCTTTGATTACAAAGCTTGATATATGAAATCGTGAGTTGGGCATGACTTGGGATCGTAGCTAACAGAAGGTAAATGCATGGCTGGATCGTATTTGTCTAATGATAGTTGTTTTGAAATGAAGTTTTATACTTTTATATTTGGATATGTAATTTTATTGTTTTATTTATACAAAAGACTTGACCTTGGAAAAATATGTAATCAATAGTTTTAAGATAAAAATTATATAAAATTTTGTAGTACAATAATCATTTAATAAGTTAATTTAATGAATAGATAAATAGATAATATATGTTTTAAGAAGATAAAATATGTAATTGATTTTTTGATTTGAGAAAATTTATAACCAATGTAGTTAATAAAAAAATATGTAAATATCCCTATTTATAAAAAGATATAACAACAAAAGATAAATTAGAATCTCAAAAATACTATATATATAAACATCTTAGCAGAAGAATAATAAATAATAAATATAAAATATAGTTTAAATAGTCAAGATCATGAAAATAAACAAAGCCGTGGATATTACGTGGGGGATAAGGAGTTAATCAATGATGAAGATACCATGTATGATTGGAATTAGATTAAACTAGTGTTACACCCTCGTGTTGCGACGGGGGCGTAAAACAATATAAAAATCAAGTCGAATCGTTGTCCGCAAATTCATGCAATAAATGTAATAAAAACGAAACACGTGCGTTGTTGAATACATTTGAAACTTTATATAAAAAACGAAATCGTCACAAACCCATGCGTTGTGTCGAGACCGTCGTCGTGAAAAAAATTAAAAGATATATAATATTTAGCTAAGGTCGATTTCGTTTAAAATCTATACTAAAATATAGATAAAAATAAGAATGTCACGGTTACGTATTTAAGATTTTATAAAACATTACAATTTATAAAAATATATGTTTAAAATTAATTACAATATTAATTTAATAAAATATTAAAAATATTAAACAATAGTAAAGGACAAAAAGAAGAGACAAATAAATAGCCCTATCTATATATAATACTAAAAAGGTAACTTGAATGGACACTTGTCATAATTCTAGGCCCCCTAATTTTGTTTTTTCCGCCTCTCTCTCCTCTTAAATAATTACCTAAATTAAGAAATATTGAATAGTTTTAATTTTATATAGATTACAAATAATTTTTAATAAATTAGAAAAAATGTCTTTTTATTAATGTTATTTCCACATTCTTTCCTACTTCACATTTTTTAAAATTTATTTTTTTAAAAAGAAAAATTTTTATAAAATAAAAATAATTAAAATTTGGAGCTATATAAATGAATTTTAAAAAATATAATTTTTAAAACTGTTTCTTTTGAAACAAAATGTTTTAAAAAAATTACAAAAACAGTTTAAAAATAAAAATTTAAAAAGTTGATATCATTATTTTATTAGTTATAATACTCACTCATACATAATTTTAATCATATTTTATTTTAAAATATCGTTTAATAATTAATAAATTTTTTATTTTATTTAATATTTTATTTTTTCAACCCGTGTAATACACGGGTTTACTAAAGCTAGTTGTTTAATAAAATTACTTATTTGTCATGAAAAACTATGCATCAAAAGAGTGTACTATAAGCTTAAAGGATTCTCATTATGCTTTTTAAAGTATAGATAATTGGCCCATCTTTGTCATCTTATCTTTGCTAATATTGTATAAATTTATTCAAGTTTCCTTTATAAATTGTTAAAACTTAATTAATATAATAAATATTAATCTTAAGATACAAGAATAGTTTAGATTAAAAAGTGTAAATGTCCCCTTATATTGGTAAAATAGGATTCAAATATATGATACAAGCTTGATGGTTTACTTCTAGTGTCAATTGATTAGAATAAACCATCATTAGATTATGTGTTCGGCTTGGGTTAAAAGAATGATCCTATAAAGTGGTATAAAACTACAGTTTAGTCTAGTTATAAAGTTTGACAAAGAACTCTAGTCTGTGAACGATTATGACAACTTGGTTAGAAGATGATTAATGTTATCATATAAAGTCTTATAAGGTTAGTTAGCGCTACATGTTCTAATAATAAATAAGTCAGTTGGATGATTAGGCATATCGTTAAAGGTGATGTATGATGATCTTTGATTTGAGTAGAATATTAGTGAGTGTAAACTAAATCCCACATGTAAAATAAAGATTTAACCCAAAAATTTAAGGTTGGTGAGTTATGCGATCCTAGTTGCCGATTAATTTGAAAACGAACCTATTAGACACTTGTGTTGGTCTTGTGGAGACGAGTGCTAGAAGAATGATCGCACATGACGAGCTACCACACAAATACGTATATAAAAAGAGATATTAAGTAGGGAAAATTACCAAAATAGCTATTTGACTATTTGATTTTACCCAAATAGCCTTTAGCTTTTGACTTTTTAATTTTAGCTTTTTGACCAGCTTGTATCTCCACGTGCTGATACCAAAGTATAGAGGTATCGCCCACATGACAATTTTTTTAAGAGATACGCCATACATCGTGCTTATGTGTATTGTCAGAGATAAGTCGGAGATACCGTTAGATTTCTGTATCGCCGACAATATTTCTTTAAAAAATAACTTTAATGTTACTAATAGTATTAATATAATTAATATTATTCATCTAAAAGTTCACATTTTAAATTTAGATTAGTTATTATGTGAAATAATAGATATTAATAGATGTTATATCTCAATAAAAGCATTTTAATATTATTTTTAGCAAATCTGTGTACACCCTACTTCGTGAACTCATTGTAACAAATTCCATTGCGTCCGAAACAGATGCTAAATTTATGTGTTTGAAAAAAAAGTCATATTTGATTGTAACTAGTAAGAGTTAGTAAACTCGTGTACAAACTATCCCGTGAGATCAATGTAACGAACCCAACAACGTCCGAAAGGAACTCTAGAAATTGTGTGTTTGATCTTTGTAAATTGTTATCTTAAAAAAATAAGCGTAATTTTTTTAAGCTTTAAGCAAATAAAAACGTAAATGGTGAAGTTTTTAGCAAACTCACGCATTATACTGTGAGGTTTTCATATATGGTAAAGTTTCAAATTTATTTTGTAATTTAATAGTTTTCAAAACTTTAGCTAACTCACGATGATTTTTAGATTAGTTTTTATTATTTTATTATTAAGTTAAATAAATGTAATTAATTTTTGTTGGTTTAAACAGGATAACTTATTATATTATTATTTAAATTAATTCAAATACCAAAGATCCCAGCAGCGATATTAATGCATTCGGCGATCACCGGCGATAATGACGATACCAAACCCACGTCCAGCAATACCAAATTGAATATGTATCGTCACATTTTTAGGTATTACCGAGTCTGCGATATTTGATTACGTGTCATTTTCTAATTGCTAAAAAAATTGATAAAATCAAAAGTCAATGGTTATTATGATAAAATCAATGGGTCAATTGGTTATTTTTATAATTTTTCATATTAAGTATCTTCTAAAAATAAAAACAATAGGTAAACTTTTATTGTGAAAAGGATGTTGTCGCATGATCCAATATAACAAACAAAACGTGTTAAGTTTTTATTGTATAATTTGATTAGTTATAAAATATTCCTCCTTACGTGCTTTTAACTAAAGCAATAAGTCAATCTTTCTACTCTAATAAAAAAGTATCCATGTGGGACACTTGGCATCATCACATTTATTCTTATCAAAATTTTCTCTCTTCTCTCTCCTATTAAATATTTACATTAATTGCTAATAATATTATTTAATTGATTTAGATCTAAATTAGTTCAATAAGTAAATTAAGAAATCGATATTTTTATTAGTGTTATTCCTAAGAAAATAAATTTTATAAAATAAGAAACTTTTTAAAAACACCAAACTTTTTTAAATATATTTTTTTATAACATTTTGTTTTCAAACAAAATGTTTAATTTATTTTTGGGAAAAAAAATAAAGGTTTTGAAATAAAATTATAAAAAGTTAATATAAATTTTTTATTACTTATAGTTTTTAACCATATCTTATATTAGAATATAGTTTTATAATTAATAAATTTTTATTTTATAAAATATTTTATTTGATCAACCTGTTTAATACACGGATTTACTAAAGCTAGTAGTACCAAACTACCAATATTCGGCGAATTCAGTATCTTATATACATATGATTACCGCAGTGTCAGTTGTTTTTTTTATTATAACACACGTGGCATGTTTTTTTTACTGAAAATGAAAATATATGAATAGATAATTAATTATTTTAATAAGTTGTATTCAGAAACATGGAATTTGGTCCACCGTTAGTCCAGGATAATGGGATTCACTTTTCGATATAATCATGTTTGTGTACGTATGATTGAACCTAAAATTTACCTTCATTTGGATTCTTTAATTAACAATTTGTGTAACCATCTTTTAAATCGTTAATAATAATTAATAACCTATATAACATCTAACCGATTAAATCTCCATCTCTCTTTTTTTAAATATTGTATTTTTGTAGTTGTCATCTATTGTCACATAATATATTTAAATTAGTTTCTAACTTAAAGTTTATTATTTTAATTACTACTATTATTATCATCAATCAGAAACCAAAAGAATTATAGTCTAATAATAACAAAGTGTTTAGTAAGATGTACCTTATTGTTGAAGGTTCAAGTTTTATAGTGAATAATTATCGATCGAAAAAAAAACAAATGTTAAAAGAACCACAAAGGTCTTTGTTATACCGTAAGCCATATCACCATCATATCACACCTCTTTTTACCACCACCTCACATAGTCATTACCGGTTGCATCGCCATCTCACAACATCATTCATAAACCTCACTACCAACATCAACCATCTCACCATCGATCATTACAAATTTATTTAACTATCATCTTACCATATTAACTATCACCGAATCAAATCCAAAAGACATGAAGACTGAACCCTAATCCAAAGGTATCTAAACAATATTTGACAATCGTAAAAAAAGAAGTAAAGGTGTTGAGTTTACAATAACTAATAATATTACTAACGACAAATTTTTTTTCTTTTTCTTTTTGCAAAGTAGAGGGTAAGTTGCAACTGGCGATTTGATTGACACGGAAGAAGCCTCAACAACCGAAGAGAAGAATTAAAGAATGCAACTGATTATTATAGCTAATTAGTTACAACTAAGGCCCTATAATGTATTAAATGCAACTTATCAAAGTAATGATTAGCTGGAACTAAAGGCTATTAGCATTTCGCTAAAGAGTAAAAGGTGGAGCTTATCATTTGCAACTCAAGGTGGTTGCTGCTGATCTTCTCAATGGTTAGTTGCAATTGAAGCTCATGTTTTTATTTTGAACAACCAATTGGATCACTAACGAGTTATTTACCCACCCAATCATCTCCATTAATCAAATAAGAAACTTAAATCCGGACCCTAAAACCATTCTCAAAAGAAAACCCATCATAGATGAGCAAACCCCTTGCCTCAATCTGAAACCTCCCTATTATATTTTTTTTATTTCATATGAGACTTGAACCCAATACCTCTACCTATTTTATTGAAATATTATGATAACTTATTTAACCGTTTAAACTAAGAATCATACTTCTCTAGAAACGATATGCCACTAATGTCGCTATCAAGGTGGTTAGAGAATGCTATGTCATTATCAAGTGACGTCATCAAAACCTTTGTTTTCATATACATTAAATGTAATCCTCATTATTTTTCTATTGTCAGCTTTTGCAAGGTTATTTAAAAACAAAATTATAGAAAACGTATTTTAAATTTATATAAAGTTGCAGTTATCATTTTTTATTTTTAAAAAATACTGTAAGCATCGTTTATGTAATTATTTTATAATAGATTTCGTTCTTTATACAAACTGTCGTTAAGTTTTTCTGTTAAGTTAAGGGTAATTTGGTATTTTTACTTCCAAATGACTATTAATGTATTTTTTTCAAACATAAATGACATTTTCTGTAATTTTTTATCTTTTACTTAATTTACGTGTTTTTAGAATTATACATATAAATACAATTTTTTATATAACATAATATATATTATTTTATTATTTTCATCCATGTATTATAGTTAAACATAAATTATATAAATAATTAAATAATACAACGGTTTTTAGAATTAAATAAATTATATGGTTTATATTTATATATAATACGTTGATGAAAATAGATATATATTATTGTTATCGTGCACGTATTATATATAAATACATATACTATAAATAATTAAATATATATAATTATTTTCATCCATATATTATACATATATATATTATTTAAATACATATAATATTTTTTTCATCCACGTATTTTAAATTAGATAAATTATATAAATAATTAAATAATATAATTTATATTCTACGTGAAAGAAAATAATTAAATAATATATATTTTGTTATATAAAAAAATCATATGTATATGTATAATTGTAATAATACATAAATTAAGTAAAGATAAAAAAAATTGCAGAAAACGTCCTTTATGTTTAGAAAAAATTACATTAATAGTAATTTAGAGGTGAAAAGACCAAATTGCCCTTGAATTAACAGAAAAACTTAACCGCAGTTAGTTTAAATGATAAAATATGTTACAAAATGTTAACATACAAGATGTATAGAATATTTTTTAAAGATAAAGAGTGATAACTGTAAATTTATATAAACTTAAAAGATTTTTTATGTTATTTTGTCTTATTTAAAACTTTGTTTTCATATACATTAAATGTAATCCTTATTATTTTTCTATTGTCAGCTTTTGCAAGGTTATTTGTGTGTTTTTGTGTACGAGAAAACTTAATGCTTACATAGTTTAAGGGGGAGTGCGTGTATTATAATTCCATGGTCATCTTTGTAATTGTTTATGTTGATTCAATCAATGATGACAAGTGAATTTTTTAAGTGAGTTATTCTTCGTTACACTTAATTTTGAATTGACTGAATTATTATTGACGTGCATATTCATCTTTGTTCAATCAATACATAGAGTGAAGTATATTGAAGCGATGCCCACCAAGTGATATGAGAGCAAGGTTCATCTGAAATTGATGCCATCATCAAATTAGAACTCTTTAAATTAGCTCCAATATGTGGAAAACAATCAATTCTCTTCATCAAAGCACAATACGGATGCATAGATCCAACACAGGTTCAACTAGCTTGTCAACACAGATGATGACGATAATAACGACACGTTATAAATTAAACTTCTAGTTTTGGAAAGAGATTGTTATTAGGGAAAGTTATGTAGGTGGTGTTTGTTTTTCAGAAAAGGTATTCCACACTTTTTTTTCTGCGCCGCACACACCACGCGCAGACGTTTAGGTCTGCAGAGTGTTTATTTTTTGAAAAATCTTTCATTAAAAAAAGTTTTTTTGGTGCAGATCTAGAAATGTGACTTCTAATATCTTCTCTTATCAAACCCTTAAAAACAAATCACCTTCACCTCCTAACTTCTACCCCTTTACTCCCCATCCCCGTCGCACCCTCACCCTCCCGCCGTTGTCATCGCACCTTCACTCTCTCGCTGTCGTTGTCGCACCCTACCCCTCCCGTCGCCTCCGTCACACACAACCCCTCCTACTGCTTCTATCGCAAGCAATCTGTCCCCTACGTCATCGTCGCACCCTGCCCCTCCCGCCACCGCCGCACCTCCCCCTCCGCCGCCGTCGCCGCACGCAACCCCTCCCATTCCGTTGCATTAGGTTTTGATTCACCTTTTCTTCTGGAGAAGTTAAAAAACAAACAATATTTTTCTTATAGATCGCAAAGTTTTAGTACAACTCTTCTTCTACAGACATCTGCAGATGTGGTCCGCATACTGCAGACATTTAATTAAGTAGATAAAATTTATTACAGGGTTCTCTATTAAAACTTTGAATTAAGATTAATTAGGTTATTTTATAATTATTCTTATTGTACTTTTATAATTATTTTTATGATTAATTAGGTTATTTCTATAATTATTGTACTTTTATAAATACGTGGTCAGTATTTTCATAATACCTCAAAGATATTTTTAATATTAAATAGTGTTAGAGCATTAGGTTCTTTCTTCTTTCTTTTCAATCCCTCTTCTCCGCTATCACCATAAATCTTGGTTGATTGCCTGCTCTCTTTCTTCATCATTCTTTTTTATTTGATGACTTTCTTTCTTTTTTTATTCTTACTTCCTACCCTATGAACACTTACACACATATTTAATTTTATTTATTTTTCTCTTATCATCGTTCTCCTATTGTCATAGTCACCACTCATGCAATCGCAATCATATATATAGTCGTCCCCAAAGTCATGCAATTATGCCTCTTGTTGTCGTCTTCATTTGCCACCATGAAATTTTCTTACCGGTTAAGTTTTTATGACTTTTTCTTATCTTTTTTCGAGATTGTATTTTCATCTTATTTTAGCATATTGATATTTTTTTCGCCCCAATTTGAGCGTCTTGATTTAATTTCTCTATATACTCTTATGAAAGAGCACTAGATAAAATATATTAATTACAACTAAATATAATATACTTAAGATTCAATATAGTTTTGTTCATAATAACTTTATTTACGCTATAATATATAGCTTAACAATAATATATAGTACTTTATGAAGGTTCATTATTCCATAATTATGGAAGACAGACAACTACATAATTTTTCGTGACTTTTTACGAAATACATTAATAAAGGAAAAGGAATGAAATATGATGTAAACGTAAAGAGCACATCAATTGCTATCTACACATAAATCATGCATCCTCATAGAATTATCATCAACTGCTAACTGCACATAAAAAGAAAGAGAAACTTGAATTGAACCATCATATTAATTATGTGGCTAACAAAAATATTAAAGACACGATGGTTAGTTAGGGCTTCCAATAATTCATGTTTTGTGTGTATATGAGTTTTGATTTGATGCATTGTCTACCTATTAATAAACAAAATGATATCAATATAAACATGATCTTTAATTTTGTTGGGTTGTCAATATCATTATGTTAAACTATATGGGTGATTTTATTTATTTTCGCAAAAAATCATATAAAACGTGAAGATTCATCAACAAAAGTACCGAAACAAAAAGGTCGAGTTATAATGTTATCCATGACTTTTGAGTATGCAATAATATTCCATATGCATACAGCATACCCCACTCAAAAGCATGCTCTATGACAGGAGTATTTGATTGTATTGTTTGGTATAAGTTTTACGATAATGCAAGTGTATCTTTATCGACACTCATAAAGCGTTGCTTGTATCGACATGAGGTCCTTGTATACGACCTCTAAAGTTAGCTACATTGGTGTTTGGACGACATACGAGGTGTTTAAGACTACTATTTGCTCAATAAGGAGTTTAAATTAAAGGGGTACTAAGTTGTTTATTGAAAACTGATTGTCTATTTCTAAAATGAACAAATTGTATCGTCCAAATACTAAAAATTAGATATCTACACTTAGAAACTAATTAATAAGCAGTTTGAAAACAATTTAAGTTACTAGAGCTGATATTTTCAAATATACAGGGATAATTCATATATTTCTTTTTCAAATCTTATAATTACATGATATTTATTTCCAAGAAGAAATCATAATATAACATATACATTTTCATATTTAGTGACATTAATAGTCTTTCTTTAAAACATTTTATAATATATCATATTAAAGAAATAATATTCTTATAAATTTATATAAAATTATATTCTTTCCAATCTCCTTCAAGTAAACATCGATGGATCTATATATTTATTCTTTAAGTTCTAATAGGTCACAAGTTTAGGTTAGAGTGCATCTCATCTTTACCCGCATCTTTATAATTAACATAGGACATTATTTTTTAAATTTACTTATTTTTTTTTTTCAAAACCTCACACATCTCATTCCCCATGTCTTTTTACAATTCAATTAAATGATACTTATTTATTTATTTTTTAATACTATTTTTCTTTCTTCAACTCATATCTATTAATAAAATATATTTAAAAAAATACGAAAGATGAATTGTGAACCCTTATATTTAGGGAATGAGATTGTTTTCTCTAAATTTATGTGGATGGCTATATGTATAAGGAATGAAATAGAGTGAATGTTTTGATGATTATTATTAAATCTGAGGATGAGAATTAGAGATTGGATGAGAATGCTCTTATATAATTAACTTTTAATGGTGAATATGAAATCGTTTATAATGTTTTGTCTACTTGTGTGGATATTTGTATGCTTATTAACAAACGAAAGCTGATTTTTAGTAGTATCGGGTACGTGGTTGTAATTGAGTTTGTCTGTTTGCCCACTAGTGAAATAAAAGCTACCATCATTAGATATTGAAATTATATGGGATAACTTGGCATGAAAGCAACTTATTATTGTTATTATTATTATTATTATTATTATTATTAATATTATTTTCCGTTCAAGACAAAAAAATATTTTTATTTGGCCAACACTTTACATGGACACATGGGGCAAGTAGGCCGATGGGCATAGGTGTGTTTACCTATTGGTATTATGATAATTCCGGCCATCATCCGAAGAAAAAATTACATGCTGGAACCTAATAATTCACCAAAATCGGATTCAAGTCCATAGTGTTATACATCTTCTAAAGATAAAATGATTTTATTGTTCAAATATCATTGGTAACGTTTAATCATTTATTTTGTAAGTTTAATATACCGTCAAGAGTCATACAATTACTTTTAAAAGTGGATGGCTATATCACTGGAAACCACTGTTTAACTGTTATAATTTTTTTAATATTTTTAAAAATGCTTGTGAGTAGAGCAGAGATAAAGGTAATAATAAAAATATAAAAAATATTATTTAATTGAGAAGTAAAAATAAAAAATAGTATTTTTTAATGTAATTATAAATATAAAGATAAGAAACCTGATGTGAATGCTCTTAGGAATTTTGGTTGGTTTAATTTTTCTTGACTTATAGTGTATTTTCCAATTAACAAAATGTCATTTTAAAAAATAAAATAGTTTAATTATTGAATTAATATTCAATTTGTTTTAAAGTAAAAGTAAATAAAATTTATTTTTTTAATAAATATTAGATTTTAATAATCCAAACTTTTACTTATTAACATATAATAATTTATACTATTAATATGACTGATGTCACTCTTAACTTTTACTTTTATTACTAGTTACAATCTAAATATCATAATTATCATATATTCAACTATATATATTCCAATTGATTTTTCTTGTATATTATTTTATTTGGTCATAATCATGATTGTGAGACTATCCCCATTCACAATCCAACCAACCAACCTTTTAATAAAAAACTAATTTCTTTTTCTTCAACCTATACAATCCAATCAAAACTAATTTTTAACACACATTCACAACTCAACCCAATCTAAGTTTTTATTAATTAAATTAGACTTTATATAGTATTTAAATAATTATTTTATTTCAAAACAAATAAATTAATAAGGGTTGGTATTCTTTTTAATCTGCTTATATTTTTGTTTGATAAACTAACAAGTTTTTATTAATTAAAAAAATATTAAGAACCCTCATAAATTGCCACGTGGCAACAAAAATGGGAATTTGGTCGTGACCTTGGGTTGTTGGACCAACCAGGTTGTCAAATTAAACTCATTTTGTCAATGTGGGGCTAACACATTTGGTAAAGGTTTTGTCTTTTATAAGGGAGGTCTTGGGTTCAAACCCAAGCAATAGTGTAATTTGGTGTGGTGTAGGAGTAGAGTAGATTTGCCGTTCAAAAAAAAATTAAACTCATTTTATCTTTTCTTTTTATAAAATATGCCGACCGACCCAAACGAAAGGTCACCGATGTGTGTGGTCTGAATGTAAATGGAGTGTAAATCAAACATAAGTATTTGATACTTATGTTACTAGGCTTGTTACTAGTAACAAAAATGAAAATAGAAAGTTTCACTGACTAAACTAATAGTTTGGATTATTAATATTTACTTTTATTATTTAGTAAAATTAAATATAAAAAAAAGATTAAAAGATGGTTGAAAGATGTATTTTGGTTTAGAGTTAGTTGATGTAACATACATGTAAGGTGGAGTTAAAAATGGGATGGGAAAAATATGGACTCCCAGCCGGCCAACCCTAAGGTAATAGGTATCCTTCTATGGATGCGCATAGCCCTAAGGTAATAGGTTTCCTTCGGTGTAAAACAACCAGTTATGTTCACTTAACCAACCAATGAGCCTTAACTTTTGGTTTGATTTGGTCAAGTTTTGGTTGTTCACACGTCGAGCCGCACCAAAACGGACCTTTACTCATACTTGGCTCATTTACAAATGATCGAAGTGATTTGATCAGCTCATTTACAGTTGATCTTAAAAATCAAATGAGCATTTGCCAATCATTAATTTTCCAAGTGAGTGACAAGTGCGTGTCAAGCGATTTCGATAACACTACTGTTTAGTGTGCCATCCGGTTTAAATTTATAGAGAGAGGCAATGACTGAGTTACAAGTTTTATGCCTTGTAAAAACCACCTTTCATAGCATAATAATTTTCGTGAATGGCATAGTTGTGGTTAATGATGAGACTGAGGACGTTGGCTGGTGAGCCGATGAGCAGACTGCAAAGAGCATGATGGCGAGTGCGAGAGAAGATCGACTTAGGTGACGTTGGGAAACGATTAGGCGATGAGTAGACCGTCCTAGTCAAAGACTGTTACTTAGTGGTTTATGGATAAATATAACTGTGTGTTTGTATATAACGGACCAAATCCAATAGAATGATATGTATAAAACTATAAATATAATTGTATATTTGCGTGTTTATATAATTATACATATAATTAATCAAAAATAATTCGAGCAAACAAACCACGTGGATCTTTGTTCGTGCTTGGCTCGTTTACAAAACAAACCGAGCCGATCAGCTCTAGCTTTTTCAACAGATGCGAAAATCAAACGAGCATTTTTTTGGCGTGCGTCGAGCGAACGATTAAACAGCCCTACTCAAGTTTGATACAATAATACGCATTTGGATTACAATACATATTGTAATACCGGATTTCGTCTCTTAAGAATACTAACTTTTTAGGAAAAGGAAATAAAAAAGTTGTTCGGTTCAATTCAACTATTAAATGATTTATTAATCCAGTTTGTTCCGCTTAACTGAGCTTTGTAAATGTATGTTACCAAACCAATTCAATATGAGCGGTTTTCAAAATTCTAAGTTTTTCATTTTCAATTTATTTTTGATCTAGTTTTTTGGCAATTTTTTTTGAAGTATCAGTTTTCAACTCTAATGAATTAAAGAAATTACTATAACTAATAATTTACAATGTTTTGACTAGTGTTCACTCGAATCATATCCTGTCGCGTATGGTATACGACTATACGTTTTAAGAATGTAAAACTATATAAAACAAAAATAAGCATCGATAGTTGTGCACTTGTGCATGAGTGTAGGTTGGGTCATGGGTGTGTGAAACACTCACTGAAACCTCACAATTTGCATTCCTCAAATTCTTACGGAACCCATTTTTAGCTTTATAATTACTATAATATTATATTATTATTATTATTATTACAAATAATAATAATAATAATAATAATATTATTATTATTATTATTATTATTATTATTAACATTAATAATAAAAGTTGAATTCGATTTTCCTCCCCGAGCTTTGATGAAAAAATAACCATTTTTCTTCAAAAAATTAAAAACATCAGTTTAGATCAAAAGGTTTCATAAGTTGTTACAATTTACTTCAAAAATTTTATAATTTGTTTCAATTTAAATCCAAAAAATAAAAATTCTGAACTGAAAATTAAACATATAATAAAATATTTGTACTGAAATTGAAATAAATGATAAAACTTTTAGATTGCAATTAATGTTTTTAAATTTTCAAAAAAAAAAATGATTAATTTTATTAAGACTTAAAAAACAAAATTAAAATCATCCACCACCACCTTCTTCTTTTATTTTTTAATGTAACGTTCATATCCAAAATACAAGAACTTTGAGGTTATAAAAAGAGTCATTTTTCTTTAATTTATAATAGGTATTGTATTGTAGTGGATCTTCTCCCCTAATGTATGTGGCATGGCCGGAAGAGAAAGAAGTGAAAACCTTTGATGATATGATGGCGAGATTTATTTATTTAATAATTTGTTGTATCCATGCCATGATTAGCTTCCACCGGACCACCGTCAACTTCCATCCCTTTCGATCCCACTTTTATCTTTCTTTTATTATTTTCATCATATGCCGATAATAATATCATGATTGAGACGCCTTGATATTATATATCTCTTGTATAAAGACACATATATATATGTATACCTTTCAATACATGATTATAAATAGCGTAAGAACCACGGAAATAAATAGTGTTAATGTTAATTAACTCCTAACAACATCACAATTAAACTATATCAATTCGTTTTAGACGGAACTTGAACCATTTATTGTCTTAAAGAGGGCTATATCATTTAATGGTTTTATCATTGAACTCTAACATATTATATTTTTTTAAGTAAATTCATAAAATAATAATTAGTTTATCAAGTATTTTTTTTTTTTAAAGTTGCTTCAAATTCTTATTTTCTGTTGTAGTCACTTAGCTTTAATTAGATACTCCAATATTATAAACTTTTTCATAAATATTAAAATTTTTCATATTAAGTGATCAACTAATTACTTTCTAGTGATTCTTTTCTATTTAGCTTGAAGTGGACGTAATAGTGAAGTATGCACTAAATTATAACTATAAAAGCATTAGCAGAATATTATTCATACACTTATAATTTAATAAAAAATCATTCTTTATAATTATATTTTGATTTAAAAGACTACCACATCTCATTATTTACATTCTTATTTTTATTATTTCTTTCTCTTTCTTCCATAATCTATTATTATTATTATTTACTTTTAAATTTGATTTTTAATATATATATATTTTTATATAAAAATCTAACTATTTAGTTTAGGGGTTTACTCTTATGTGCAAGCAAAACCATAACCTTAACTAAACAGATTATTCATTTTAAATATTAAGAGTGCAAAATGATAGGATGCTAGGTCATACCAGAACACAGACTAGGCATAGAAGCGTATAAACTTATTGCTAATTACATATTAGGAGGATGCTAAACTTAATCACATACATGAGAGTTGGTTCAAAGTTTTCAATTATATTGATTAATACTAAATTAATCTTTAAATTAAAAGATTTACTATAGCAAACCATAAAATTTTAAAGATAAGGTATAAAGATAAAGATTCTAATATAGAGTAATAACGAACGATTATATGTATTTTTTTCATATATTTTAAAGATAAGAATTGACATAAAGAAGCCATGCATTAAGTTTCATATTTTTTTAACGGAAGTCAAATAAAAAAAATAAAAAAAAATAAAAAAAAATAAAAAAAATAAAAAAAAAAAAACTAGTCACTAAACAGTAACTAAGATTCTTATAAATTTCATTAAGGCCACTTAACTTTAAAAAAATTGAACATTTATAAAAACATTTCATAAGAAAAACCTTAATGAAAGTTGAGCCACTTCAGAGGAAAGAAAACCTTTAAGCAACTCTAACGGAACTAAGATTCTTATATATTATCCTATATGTATATATATGTGGTATATGTATATAGAGGAAGGAACGGTTGTTAACCCACCTTTATTGCGATAATCCGTTAACACTAATGTAACAAGCACTTACACCATGATTATGTAGTGTAACTAACTTTTACACTTCGTTACACCACTGATATAACAATTTTCCCTTCATTTTTTAAAAATTTCCCCATGTTTTTAAAACCGTCTTAACTTTTTTGTACGATATTATTTTTTATACAAATTACACCATTAAATAGATCATTTTAATATCTTTAATTTGATAACGTGGCCACTAGTTTACCACTGTAACTCTAAGTTACAGTGATAACGTGGCCTGCTGTGGACCACTAGTTTGGTTAACGGGTTATCGCAATAAACAAGGGTTAACATTCGTTCTCTATCCTATGTATATATGGAAGCATGTATGTTTGTATGTAATATATGTATATACGTGTGTGTGTTTATATAGATACATGTGTGTGGTGGACAGATCAAAAGAAAATCACCAACTTATTAAAGATCTAAAGAAACCGCCTTTAGCCAATCATATAACTTATAAATCATTTACTTTTTTTAATTGACTAAATAGTATATGAGTAAATTATAATCTTATTATTTAAGTTAACAATAAGTTTTTTTAATTTAGATTCCTTCATTCACAATGAAATGAAGATTAAGTTGCACATATGTAACTTGTATGAGTCATAGGTTTACATATGTACATCGTAATTACATATACGTAACCTATTGTTTTTGTATTTTTCTCATAGGTTATGATTTTCTCATAAACCCTCTTTTATGTATTTGTGTGTGTATACACACAATATATATACTTAGGCCATGACCCCTATATTACATGTGTTGAGAAAACAAAACATTGGGATAACAATTAACCTACTTTTGATAATGTTAAAAATAAGTAACATGTGGTATGAATTGCTAATAGAAGATAATCGTATGCCGCATACAAGTCTTTATACAATCTAGTCATTAAGTACGCTTGTTTATCTAAGATCAAGTCAATAAGTATACACATACTATAAGAATATTCATCAAATATCAATTATGCCAAGACACCATGATGTGAAGAGGAATTTGATGAAGAATTAATATATGACATAATTATTCATTAGAGATCAAGACTCGGTATAAATTATCAGAGTATGATGTGGAGAATTAGTGCAGAAACCCAATACATAATTGTTCATTGAAGATCAAGACTCGGTTTAAATCATTAAAGCATAATCTAGAAAATCAATGCAAACCTAACACATGGTAAATTGGTTAACAGCAATTAGAGTTCGGTAAGAAGGTTAGAAAGAAACCAACAAGAACCCAACTCGAGTAATCAAGAAGATAAACGACAAAGATAGTATGATACGTGGATGAGAATGATCCAAAATATTTTTCTAAATTAATCTCAAGAATTATAAACTATATTTTTATAATAATCATATATGAATGTAACTTTTATAAAAACAATTAATGTTTTGTCATCATAATCATTTGAGTTTTGTAAGGGACATTACTAAGCGGGTTAGTGATTTATGAGAGATGTGATCACCACCTCTTGAAAGATTAGTAAGACCAAGGTTGTCACCTCTTTTGTAAGGTGATCGGTAGAAGGTGATCACTTTCTTTACTAAGTGAGATCAAGGTTGTCTATTTTGTAGTAAAGTGATGGATAGAAGGTCATTACTTTTTTTGTAAAGTGAGACGTGGTGTAACAGTGATCTTTTTCGATTAAGAGATATTCTAGTGGAGCAAATTCTCAATTGAAAATCGGGGAGAGGACAGAGAATGGATTTATTAACATCCAATTGAACCTCTGTGAATCGATTGTGTATCTTCTTCCTTAAACTATTTTTTCATACTTCTTTATCTATTATTGGCTACAACAAGTGTTTTTTCATATCTAAGTTTTTAATAAGAAGAAGCTTTAAAAGAAAACTATTCACTCGCCCTGATTTGCAACATATTAAACTAAATATTAATTAGTTAGTAATAAAGATTTAGGAATTAAAGAAAAGCAAGAGAAAAACTTATTAATTAAGTGAAAAAAAAAAAGAAATTAGAAAAGTATAATGGAAATAAAGATTTAAGAATTAAAATATAGAAGCTGAAAACAAACTTATTTTTCGAATGAAGAAAGAGAAGCAAGAATAGTAAATGAAAGTGATAGAATTATGACAAATGACGCTTTAATTTACATATGTATTATATATAGATATAGATACATGTGCATACATATGTGTTTATATATACACACACATATATATGTGTTACCAAATATTAAGCCTAGATTGCTAGCAAGAGGTAGAGATGAATAAAAGTGGTCTGTGAATTGGTAACGACTTTTTACTTGAACCAAAACCATTTTGAAGACATGTTTGGGCATGAACTAAACCATAGATCTGAAACTGATTTGTAAACCTTCTTTTGAAACAGGTTAAAATAAAATAAAATTGAAAAAAAAACTTGCTTTCAAACCGTAACAATCATTTTCCCTTTCAAGACGGTGTGCTACTATACCTGTTTGGTAGAAATTTTTTTATTTTTTTGGTTAAATAAAACCGGATTCACCCTGAAACAGTTTGGATTCAAACACCGATTTATGCACCTCTAACAAAAGGCATGCAAAAGGGTAAGAGTAAAGGCAAGTACATTACCGAATAGGTGAATACGATGATCAGTGCTTAGTAGTCCATCACCATCTCATGGTGCCAATTTCACATGTCACATGGCCCAACCCAAAGCCATAACATAAAGAATGTTTTTTAAGAAAAACAATTTGGCTGCTCATAGAGTACCGAAAGTACGAAATTATAGAATGTGAGGTATAGAAATTTGTTCCTCTTATAAAAAGGATTAGAAGTTAAAATCTTAAAAATTATAGAATGAAGAATTTATTTATAAAATTATTCAAAGACTCAAACATGATGTTATTAATTTAACAATACTATATATATGCAAGTAACAACCTATGTAGACTGGCATGTCATAATCTTTGTACACATCGAGTCAAGGTTAATGATTCATATTCTTCTAGTAAGTTTCAATAAAATTACTCTCGCCTACGCAAAAATAGAATCTCTTATTATAAGTGTTTATTTAATTAAAAAGTGTAAGAATGGCCACAAGGCCCCACAACAAATGAGTATTAATTGGTTTCATGATTTTTAACAAAAATAATTTAATATTTCTCTCTAACTCAAATATGACATTGTTATATTTTCAATTGATAATAGAGATCGATGACACTAACAGAAAATTTTATCAACAAATCATCTCTCTACTTCCGCCAATGTCAATGAACTTGATGCATATTACATTACTAACCCCTTGAAGTAACTTCATTAAATCCATGCCTTGAATAAGAATGTTCAATTACATAAGCCCTCTTTCGTACTATTTTTACAAATATAAACATATAATACATGACCAATTACATATCAATAATGCAATAATAACATGTACATTTATTTAATTTACCATTTCTAGGTATTGAAAGATCCTAACTTGGATGGACGGACATAAAGGCCTATCATATGATATTATGTCACAAGCTTCTCCCTTGGACCAAATAATTAACTTCCTCTTTGTTGACGTATTAACCTCCATGCACATGTACTCATCACTATTTTAGACTGCACACACACGAAACAAGAAGAAAAGGAATAATTAGTCCCAAGTGAAAGTGAGATCATAGGTTGCTGTTAAAAAACATTCTAGCATAGACATGTTGGCATTTTGACTTGTTATTGTTTTTTTGTTTTTAATTTGAAGAAAAATACTTAACCACAAGGGTATAAAATAGAAGTTAAAATTTCGTTTGGATCCATTTAGTAGTGATATGGCTTATGTTTTATATCTAAAAGGTTAAATGCTCAACAAGTTAGATAAAAAAAATAGTCTATGCATATTAGATATCACATTTTATTCATATAACCTTCTAAAGTATTTTACTAAAATAGTAAATTACTAGTTTAAAACTCATATATTACATGAGTTGAATAAATCCAACTTTTTGTAAACTAGTTGGATTAAAAAATAAAGATTTGTATGTTGATTTTAATTAATCATTGGTGAATAACAAAGATTTAAGAATAAGAACTTAAAATAACAAATAACAAAATTTTAAAAATAACATAAACATCATTTGCATTCAATTTTGAGTTCATTTAAAAGATGGTGAGTAGATGTTTTTAGTTACATAATTCTTCATTAGTTTTATATTAACATTGAACTCAAATAAGTATGTGTGTAACAGTTACGTGTTCTTTTCTACATTCATTATTGCATAATGCAAATGTAAATTGATCCAACTGTTCCCATTAGGTCTAGGATTGAGTCCCAAAGTAGACAATTATCTAGTATTAGTAGTAGATTAGATTGTTGATTAAAAAAATATATTATTAACATCAATACTATTTATTTTTGGCTTCATTAAATACAAATCGAGTAAATATTTTCAATATATAATTTTTAATTCTTTTACGTTAGAGATAAATTGGTCAAAAGTGTTTTAGGTCAACCCATCTGACTTGACCTATTAGGACGTTTCTCAAAAGTCCATTTTGACACGAACCAATAACACATCATATTGACTAGAAAAGTGCCGATTTTTTTACACATGATTAAACAAGACTAAATTGGTAAGAGAGATCAGAGGCTGTACCTTAACTGTACATGTAAAGTAGAAATCAGAGAAACTGATGCAAGAAAGCAGAGGACGTTACGTTGCAAGAAGGTTGGATCCTTATTCCACCAATGACACAATCACCGCCACATTATCCGGCTTGCCGCCAGCATATCCGGTGTATCCAGCAGCCTGTGCAGCATCTGAGAAAGGACTTCTTACAAATGCAGACTTCCCAACCTCTTGTGCTCTTGTTGCCAATATGTTAGCAATTTCCTGACAGCATAAGGACATAAAGCATTATTGAAGCTTAATTTCACTTACGCACTAAAAAGATATTAGTTCTACCCAACAAGCTTAAATCTTGTAAAGATGAGTTCAAACTCAACTTGCAAGTCAAACGGGTTGGCGGGTTGTATTGGATTGACGTGCTGTGACCGAGTTGTAAACGTGTCATAAACATATTGAGGTGTACTAAATTGGTTAACGGGTCATAAATCTATTTAATTAAACAGGCTGACATGTTTTATTAAATGGGTTAAACAAGTCAACTTATGTTTCCTCTTAAGAGGAAAATGTTAGGCTAGTCGCTAAAGGCTTCGGGTCTATTGATTCAGCATGTGATATTCCGTATCCTCATTACTAATTGAAGCAAAATGTTCTCCAAATTTATCAGAATATCCCATTCAGTTAAGTGGATTAAAAAGGTCACCCAATTACAACCTATTTATTTAAATGGGTTAGAAATGACAACCCAAATCTTATAAATTTCATGTCGTGTCAGGATTTTCCAACCATAAGAAACATGTACCCGAATATGTTTATGTTTTAAGAAAGGACATAAATGTTTACTTGAGGTTTCATCCCAGCTTGCAATGACTTGGAGACAATCATACTTATCTCTCTGTCATATAGATTGTCAAAAAGTCCATCTGTAGCAGATACAACTATGTCACCGACCTCTAGTTCAATTAAGTGTTCCTGAAATAAATTGTCAAAGGTTTATGATGTTTTTTGTCAGAACATTAAGAAACTTTGAAATAATTATTCATTACAGTATTCAACAGTACCATGTCCCAGTTACATATTTGAGACGATCATGATTAACATACCTCCACAATTTGCAAGGGGTTGTCAGAGTCTTCAACTTGCAATGCAAAATGGAACTCGTGAAGCAATGGAGAAGACTTCTTAAAGACAGCACCATGTCTTATTATCAAAAATCCCGTGTCTCCAATATTAGCTACATGAAGAGTCTGTAGAAATTTATAATTTAACAAGCTACATGTTAATTGAACTCTATTTGGATGAAAATCCTAGAAGTTAAAAAACCACAAGTTAGAGAATATTTGGAAATTTGATCCACAAAGAACTGAAGAAGTATACTAAAGACTGAAAAGAGAGAAATGGAAACATGCCTAAAAACTTATATTAATGTGTGAGTATTTTATGTCTTAACACTACACATAAGATATACAAATAAATAACGGGTTCTTTTTTTATAACCTAAAGTAAGTGAAACAAAGAATTTGGTTCACATAACTTTTTGAATGAATTTGAATATCAAAGAAATTGGAATTTGAAGGAACTAAAACAGGAATAGTCCTGCTTGCTTTGTAAGTTCGTTAAAGACCTTGGAATGTGGTGGTTGTGGAGGCAATGGTAAGGGAGGGGGAGATTCCAGTTCCTTTGGTTCAAGTCCCTCACTATATTACTAGAAGGAATTTGAGGGAATTCATTTTCATTTAAGTTACAATTCCATTCATTGTCCAAGTGTCCAACAAAAATATGATCCCTTGAATTGCATGTAAAATTCATTTCAATTTAATAGTTAGCCACTTCTACTAATTTGCATGTAGAGCCAAACATGTCAATTTAGTCAACTTATCTACTCTATGGTACAACATTTAAAGGAACAGAGTCTATAAGTTTTAAAGCAATGTGAGAGCCATGACCCATGTAACAGCCCTTACAAGAGAGTCTGATGAAGCTTTTGTGATTTGATGTCACAATACCATATTTATAAGCAAACACATAAAAGAAAATTTAAGGATGCATAAAATTATTATTTACTATTATTATTATAAACACAGACCTGACCATTGAAGTTGGCAATCAAGACACTGGAGGAACCGGACATGTTTGTTTCTTTAACACCTCTGCAAAGAAGTTCAACAGGGTTAGTCACTGGAGCACTGGTGGCATCCAACACGATCTCTTCACAAGTCCTCATGAGCTTTTGGGCATAAACTCCTGGACCAGTGCCTGTTTCAAAATACAGAAAAGAAAATAACTGAGTTTGGTTTACATGTTAAGCCAATAAATTACTCTTCAGTTTAGCATTCTTTTTTTCTCACTTTCTGGTGGATCAATCACTCGATTAAAAAGAACTGTGACTAGCCATATACCCTTTATGTTTCATACTCCAGAGGGCATAGAAACAATTTGTTTATTAAAACAGAATACCTTCAAATGACCACTGGCTAACTCCACTAGCCACCCCTAGCCATTTTCTGCCAGCCACAAAATAGGCATCATCTCCACCTGTCAATGCCTGGAATTATTATTTCTATTACTAATCCACATGATTAACTCTTGTGCCAAAAGGCCAAAGGTAACAAATATATTCTTACATTTCAGTTAAATATACAATATAATGTTTGGACAAAAGTCATTATTGACATGATATAACTAACAGCAGACATAATTGATAGGTCAAAGACAAAGAAACAACCAATCACCGTTAAAATAAAATCACTAGCATTTGTTATTGTAACTTCAAATCCTTTAGGCAAAATGATAAATATACTATTTGATCAAGTAGACTTCTCACTTTAGTGATTGTCTGAAAACAAGGTAATGAAAATATCCATCTAAGAAATACTACCTTAAATGGATGCTCCAACAAAGCGGCACCAGATAACAAGATATCGTCTGTGAGATAAATCTTCTCCCTGCTAAGTATACAAACTAAAAAGAATTAGTTGAATTCAATATTCCACCCATAGGCATTATGAATTTGATTTTGCACAGTAAACAACACCAAATTGGAGCATAGTCAACTTAGTGGTTCATTGGCACAATTGTAATGTTCCCATCCACTGTTAGGTGTGCAGCAAGATATGCTTTTTATTCAGAAGTAAACCACATGCCATATGTTCTTCTATTATATAGTTTGTTACTGATTATTAAATCTTCTTAGCTCATAAAAAAAATCCAGAAACCTATACAAACTACAAACACAAATCTATTAAAAGTGATTTGACATCAACTTTTCCTTTTGAAAACAAATCTTGATTCATTTTACACGAGCTTGTAAGAATATCTCCCATTGTCTGTTCTGTAAGAAAATGAACTACAACTAAACATGTAAAAGTGAAATGATGTGCTTAATACCTTTCTACTTCAGCTTCAACCGCTAACAGTAATGCAGTAACTTCTGATGCTTCAGCAAATTCACTGCTATCTACCATGTCCTCGGTTCTTTCTGCTTCTAGTAGTGGGTCATGGGAACTTATATTTAGCTAAAAATCATAACCAAATAAAAAACCAGTTAGTTCCAGAAACTACAAGCAAATAATCCGGCTCATAGAGGTCTTTAGAGGTGATGCATAACATAACTTTTGATTGTTATAATAATGCCAAAAAGATATTATAGACTAACAACAATTAAAATAAAAACAAAACATTCATTTTACCACAAATGAAATGTATGGTATTAGATGCTACTGCCATAATGAATTAGTAATGATCCAAATTGAAGTTAATTATCCAAATTCAAGCTGAAATATATGTTCAATGAGAAGGCATTAAGGTGTCTATGATTTGCAGTCTAATAGGCCATATGCTGGACAACCAAAACACATCATACAAACAAAATGATTCTCCTTAACCTCTGTCAAGTGTAATTCCCATTAAGGATTAGGTTTAACATCTAATTTCCACTGTAGTTCAATTGTAATACTTGTGTCAGAATTAATGTAAACTAAATCAATATTGTGCTTTGATTGTAAGATTAAACCAATCTCATCTTTTGATATTATAATACTTGATTATAACCATAAGATATGTATAAGATAGTGATTTCTTTAGGCACTCTATTTTTTCAATTATATGTATATAATGGTAATTTACCGGTTATCACTATATATGTGGATTTATGGCTTACATATTTCTGTAAAAAAATATACTTAGAATATCAGAAAAATACTAAGATTAATTTGCTTAAAGAATATATTAATATCAGTGTTTTAGGGTAAATAGGTTATGTAATACAAATATGTTAAAGAGTATTGTTAAATCTGGGCAACCGAAGAAGCCTTCAAGGTTAAATGTATGATAAAAGTATGTTGGATAAACATCAAATCATACTTATACAGAACTAAGGTAAAGACTTGCTACTGTTGACAGTTTATATATGTTTGGAGTTAGTGCATTATTTTACATATAGACTTAGTGGCATAATATATTCATATAACGTGTTTCCATTGTTTGCTAGAAGATTTTCAATGTAACCATCATATTATATGCAATATTGTTACGTTTTCTGTCCTAAGTTATTAAATGTAAAAGGTTATAAACAGCTCAAGCAACATAACATTCATATTATTTTTACCTTTTAACTTTTTATAATTGTTGCCAATTCATAGTGATATCTTTTGGTTATAGGCATTAATACACATTTCCAATAATTTGTATTAAAATACTGTTAGAATTTAGCTTATTTTTAAAAGAATTGTCAATAATATAGAAAAATCCACCCAAGCAACAGATAAGTATGCAACTAGTTAGAATCATCTCTTATCTTATTGGTATTTCTTAATATGAAATGGCACACATAATTCTTCTTAAAATCCAATTGTTATACACCAGAATAAAAACTTCACCATATTTTTGTTGAAGAAGAAAGAAATATCTAACCAGGCCTGAGCTTTCAACTGCATCCGATTCAGCACATTGTTCTATCATGTTGTGTTTTACTCCCTCGTCTTGAACAGGATGGGATTCCAATTGATGGGGCGATTGCTCTACATCCTCAATGTAATTGTCATCTACATCCTCATTAATGACCTGCACAATCTCGCCATCTGGATTCTGACCTGTAGCGTCCTGAACTTTGATATCTGAAACTTGCATGGTAACTTTGAGTCCAACAGGTGTTAAATGGGGCTGGCTTACCTCCTTTACTAGAATTGGTTCTGCAGGCATCACATCTGCAAATTCATTCTCATCCATCTTATTAATGCTCACTAGTTGCAGCTCATCTTCAACAGTCAGATCCTTAACATCCATGTCTTCAGTAGTTGAAACTTCTAAACTTGATTCAGCTTCTAATGGATCAGATGTTGGCATCTCATCCATAAAAGTACCCTCACTAATGTTCATATCTTGCAATCTTTCAGCTTGAACAGGTTGGGATTCTAATTGATGGGGCGATTGATCTACATACTCAATGTAACTTTCACCTGCATCGTCCTTGATGACCAGTAAAGTCTCATCATCTAGATTCTGACCTGTAGCGTTTTGAACTTTGATATCTGAAACTTGCATGGTAGCCTTGAGTTCAACAGGTGTTAAATGGGGCGGGCTTACCATCTGTTCCAGAATTGGTTCTGCAGGCAACACATCTGCAATTTCATTCTCATCCATCTTATCAATGCTCACTAGTTGCAGCTCATCTTCAACAGCCAGATCCTTAACATTCATGCCTTCAGTAGTTGAAACGTCTAAAGTTGGTGCATCTCCTAATGGATCACATGTAGGCATCTCATCCATGAAAGTACCCTTACTAATGTTCATATCTTGCAATCTTTCTTGTTCTAAAATGTTGTGTTTTACTCCCTCATCTTGAATAGGTTGGGATTCTAATTGATGGGAAGATTGCTCTATATCCTCAATGTAACTGTTACCTGCATCCTCACTGATGACCTGTAAAATCTCATCATCTAGATTCTGAAATGTAGCATCCTGAACTTCGATACCTGAAACTTGCATGGTAGGCTTGAGTTCAACAGGTGTTAAATGGGGCTGGCTTACCTCTTCTTCTAGAATTGGTTCCGCAGGCATCACATCAGCAATTTCATTCTCATCCATCTTATCATTGCTCACTAGTTGCAAGTCATCTTCAACAGCCAGATTCTTAACATTCATGCCTTCAATAGATGAAACTTCTAAAGTTGGTTCAGCTCCTAATGGATCAGATGTTGGTCTCTCATCTATGAGACTAGTCTCGATAATGTTCATATCTTGCAATCTTTCATCCATAGCAACATCCTTAACTTCCTTGCTAGTTGTTGAAACTTCTAAAGTTGGTTCAGCTCCTAATGGATCAGATATTGTCATCTCATCTATGAAAGTAGCCTCACTAATTTTCATATCTTCCAACCTTTCATCAACATCAACATCAACATCTGAAACATGCATGGTTGCAGGGGACGAAAAGTCTTTTGTATCACCCTCACTAATATCTTTGCATTCCACCATGTGTGATTCATCCTTGGTGTATGGTTGTGTAACATCCATCACTTCATTATCTGAAAGTTGAATAGTTTCAAGCTTTACAGCAATTAATGGATTATTTGTTTCATTATCGACTTTTAAAATTCCATCATCTAGATTCTGACCCATTGTATCCTGAAGGTCAATATTTAGAACTTGAGTAGTAGGCGATTGGGGTTGGATTACTTCCTCTTCAACTGCTCTTTCTGCCTCTTCTATATGGGAAACAGGCATCACATAAGCAACATCATTTTCCTCCGTGATTTCAGTGCTCACCTGTGGCAACTCATGCTCCACAGTTTGATCCTTGACATGCACATATTGAAGCGGGCTTACCTCATCTAAAGTTGGTTCAACTACTAATTGATCACATGATGGCATCTCATCTATAATAGTAGCCTCATTAATGTTCATATCTTGCAATTCTTCTTCCACATCCTCATTTACAGAAACAATCAGTGGAACGTCTATTGGATTGGATGGTGACAGCTCATCTATAAGATTACTCTCATTGATGATCATATCTTTCAAATCTTCCTCCTTATCCTCATTTGTAGCTGTCAATTCAATATCTGAAATATGCATGGTTGCAGGAAATGCAGAAGGCACTATATCTTCTATATCACTTTTTCGAGTATCTTCTTCCACCTTGTCCAAATCATCCATGGATTCAACTTGTGAAACTTGCATGCTTTCAAGCTCAATAGGAACTGCTGGCTCCACATTTTTACCATAACTAACATTCAAGTGTGTTCCCTCAGGATTTGCACCCTTTTCTATGTTTAGACTGTTATCAAGAAGATTGACAGTTGGATCTGAACTCTCTTCCTCATCAAGTTGAACACTAGATTTGGCTTCATCAGGTGCGCTCTCTGCAACTTTAGTAGAATTATTCATTTTAGCATCAGATTGAGATAAAAGAACTCCTTTCTCAGAAATATATGATAATCTCTCAATCGATTCTGCATGATAATCTCTCAAACCCCTGATGGCACTAGTCTCACTTTCAGCAATGTCACAGTCAACATCTGCATTCCGAATCCCATCAGCCACCTCAATAACTCTCCCCTCAACACTAGCATACCCTCTACCGCCGGTCTTTACAATCACTTGTGCATCCTGATCTCCATCTAAAACCTTCACATCACCACTTTCTTGTTCAGTTTGGCCCTCTACTTCTTCCACTACATCATTTTCCACCACCTCAGAAGCATCCCCAAACCGGAATACTAAACTCCCATCACGATGTTCTGCCAAATACAAAACAGTAAATGGAACTTAAAACAAATTAATCAACATTAAATCTATATTCCCAGTCTAAACAGAACACCCGCAATCACTTCAGTGTATTAGACATCAATTAAACTTAAACTAAAGCTCAAACAAAATTGCAACTAAAGCTTTCCAAAATCACAGAACATTATCCAATAGATACAATGATACATTCTGTATTTACAGCAGACATCATTTCAGCTGCACAATCCCTATCATACTACTATATTATACCAAACTAATCACATTAAATTGCTAGTTAAGACTTAAGATCGTACCAGTTGTTGCAATGAGAACTAAATCCGATTGAGACGCTAGTGTCAGATGAAGTGGCGATGATCTGCTTCTCGATCTCCGACCGACTAATATGAGCTTGTGTTGTAACGGAAAAAACGGCCGGAGAGTGGTGGCGTAGGGTTTTAGGGGCGTAAGAAACGGGTTACAGAAGGAGAAAGATCTATAATTGCATAAATTAGAACATCGATTTGACATTGTTATCAGTTAATTGAAGAATTTGACTTCATCTGTTTATGAGATTTTTAGGGTTTTGATTATTATGAAAAGGGAGATGGAGATGAGAAGTGGTTTGGGAGGATGAAGAAGTTTGTTTAGATTTGTGGATGTTTTCGCGCTTAGATTAAGTTGGGGCCCACTTTAATAACAGCCAATCGTGTATATTATATCCGAGTTAAGTTTTTATTTTTATTTTTCTATTAATTTGTTTGGAAAAGAGAATGCTGGAGTTCAATTTTGGCCCATCAGTTTTTACTTTTGATTGATATAGCCCTCTTATTTTTTAAAATTGATTATGCAGACCCTGTAGACTTGTAGACTTCTTTAATACTTCCTTGTATTTCCGACAGTATTTTTTTATATTTCTAACGAAATATGTATTCTTTCATTTTCAATAATATTTTTTAATATCTCCAATACTCCAACCCTATATATTTTTGGCTATCATACTTCAAGAAATGATATAGCTTTATAAGAGAAGAAAGTATTATAAAAATAAAATAAAGAAAGAATTGTTGTTAATGGCATATCTTAAACAAAACTTTAGGGATATACTAAATTTTTTTGGTCGTACATTCATGTAAATGAAACAAAACAAAAGAAAAAACATGTTAATAATAAACTTATTTAGAATGCAGTTTCATCTTTTAAAAAAAATTTAGATCAAAATCGTTATTTTTTTGAATATCATTAGCAATATTTGATCTTCCATCAATGTTATCACTTTTCAAGAATTTTCTTTTAAAAATTTGCCAATAAAAACTTGATTAGAATGCGGTTTCATTTTTCAAGTTTCAAATCCCCTCTTTTTATAACAAACATATTGTAAACCATAAACAAATATACAATAACAACTAAAATTAGAAACTAAACCATAACTTAAAGTCCAATTTCATCTTTTTGTGGTAGAGAAATACAATTTCATTAACCTTAAAAATCTAAAATAAAAATTGAACTAAATATAAATTTTTTTAAAAGAATACATTGATGAGCGGAGATGGATTATCAAGGCCTGGAGAAGACCGGCCAATGAGCGGCACCTGGAAGTGGTTCACAACTGGTCGGACGTCAGAGAGGACTACAGGTAGAGTGGCGATGGCTACTGTGCTTGGTTGCTCTCGTTTAGCCCATGAGTCTTTTACTTTTGATTGATATAGCCTTCTTATTTAAAAAATTGATTTTGCAGAGACACATTGTAGAGTTCTTATATTTTGTTAATATAGGTTGGTTACTATACAAAGTATTTTTTTCTTATGAACCGTACGAGGTTTAAGGAGAGAATTATCATACAAGAACAAGTAATAATCAAACAAAAACAAGTAATAATCACGCAACACGGATTACACTCGCGTGGTATTATCACGCAGAGATAGAATTATCACGCAAGAATACCTTCTTGTATTATAATTCCTACTTTGCGTGATAATCTCATCTCTACATGATTACTTCTTTCACTTGTGTTAATAATGTTCATTCTTTCGTAATAATTTCGTATACTTCGGACGAAAAAACACTTTGTACTGTAACTGATCTCTATATTTCTAACCCTAGATATTTTTTGCTATAATTCTCCAAGAAATGTAAAAAGCTGATAAGAGAAAAATTAATAATATAGAAATAAAGAAAGGGATTGTTGTAAAGTTAAATTTGAGAGGTTGAACTTGGTAATAGTTGTTACTTTTTTTGAATGACGATGACAATTCGGGCTCAGTGGCATGCCTCTTCATAGCCCAAACATGCCCAATTTATCACATAAGGCCGTACGATGTACAATCACACCCCAAGGGCCTAAGCTAACATGTTACAATAAGTCCTTTTGGGATGGCTACATATTTCCTTACACTAATTGCTTTTTGAGACGGGGTTTGACACCAATGGCATTTTGAAAAATTGTAAGGCATTCAAAGTGGTTTCTCATGCCTTCTTTGTCTTCATTAAAGAGATCAAAAACTTCATCAACAAAGGATGTTGGGTGGGGTTTGAATGTTGACGTATGATCCAAACACAGATGCTTTGCCAAAAAGAAGAAAAACCTTAACAACCGATTGGACATGGTAAATTTAAATGAGCGTCGCGCCTATACATATGGCATTTCTAGTGAAGAAATTATACAGTTCAACACCACACCAACAAGAAAAGCTTAATTTGAAAAAACCAAAGATGGGCAAGCAAAAATCAATGATCTAGTTGTAAAAGAGAATATGAAGATAAGAAAAAAAGAAGAAATACGTAAGAAATTCCAAATTTTCACCCAAACTATCAATCAATTAACGGATTGAACCGTCAAGTGGCTTAAGAAATCATACAAGAGAACTAGAAACATATATGAGGTTGGATTATCTTAGTAATAAATTTTTTTTTTAATTTTATTATCAAAGTTTATTTTAGTTTGTATTGTTTTAAGAAACTACTGAAATATTATTATTATTATTATTATTTTAAGTTATGTTCAAAAAAATAAAAAAAAAGTGCCTGAGGTGAAATTATAAATGTTAAATCATTTCATTGAAAGGAGACGAAGTGAAATATGAAAAAAATTTTGATGTTACCGACTAGATAGAGTTAAGAGGTGTTATAGTAAACATCTGTCTAGCAAATTTGAAAGCTGATAATTTTCAAATTATAAGTTACAAGTTCTTTAAACACTTAAAACTCTTAAACATGAGTTTATTAAAATTATAATATATTTTCAAGTTACAATATGTCCTCTCAGAACTTGACACGTGCCCTACTTATGTTCTTTTTTTTATTTTATAACTTTTAAATATGATATATTATAAAATTCTGGTTTTGTCATTGCAACGTGCTTATTTTTATTGAAGTTAGGGTTAATACTGACGTATAAATCATTGAGATGGAGCTGTACAAGTGTTAACGCCATACCGTAACAAACGGGTATCGTCCGGTAGTTAGTAACTAGAAAGTAGAAACCATACTTCATAAACTTCAACTAGACCTCGTCTTTTATCATAGAAACCGAGTATTATTTCTTTGAATCCAACATTCTATTGGTTTTAAAATATTGTTTAAATTCAAGGTTTTGAAATCTGAATATTTTTTTAAAGAAGACTTATCATTGTATATACTGAGTAATTCTTTAAGATGTATATTTATTTACTATTTTTACATAAACCATAGCCAGTATTTTATGTTTATAGCAAAACTACAGATTAGGTTCGAAAAGAATGAAATGTAAATAAACTTTATTCCTATCATAGAAGATAAGGTCGGTTCCGGTGAGACGCTCAGTTTACTTTTTTACGCGTAAAACAAAAAGATAAAAATGTCATAAAACAAATAATAGATATATTAAAAAATGTTCAAAAAGTTCATACTATTAACATAATTATTTTTAAAGAAAAATAAAACAGAAGATTTTGGACTTTCTGATTTCTATAAGACTAATATTCTTTTATGTTTTACTGATTACAAAAAATCTACACTATTTTTTTAACAACAACTCATATTGTAATTTACTATTACTTTTATACTACATCAAAACTCGTATTAGAAATTGAATAATGATATTCTTTAAAAATTTATTTGACTTTTGTCAAAGACAACAAGTGAGGATTAAAAATTAATCACCAGTTTCTTTTCCAACAAATTAAAATCATCAAGTGACCAAATGGGTTAGATATTGCCATCAAGATCTTGTTTTAGTTGCCATAAAAGTTGAGTCCATGCGGCTAACGATTCAAGACCACAAGGACTCAAAAGTGGGCACCACCCGAACCACTTAGGGTCCACACAGGACAAATGGATTGAACCATGATCAATATATCAGATGGATACCACCACCTCATTGGCCAGAACCCTATCCATCACTTCCCACACAGATTTCACCCATCCTACGTGGCACCATCCACACACCCCTTTTGATCTCACACCACCCATATAACACACACTACTCTTCATATTCAACATCAACAACACACACCACCACCATCAAGACCTTGATTAACAATGGCAGCTGCTAGTGCTACATCTGCTGCAGCCTTAAACAGGTTGGGTTCACCCTTCTTGACCGGTGGCAAGAGGGCCCATACTCTCTCTGCACCGCTTAATGGCCCTGTTGGCGCTGGTTCAGTGTCGGTCCCTAAGCGGGTTGTTGTTGTTGCTGCTGCTCCTCCTAAGAAGTCTTGGATCCCTGCAGTTAAAGGCGGTGGTAACTTGATTGACCCCGAGTGGCTCGATGGCTCGTAAGTTTTTGTGCTTATAAGCAGTGTTTTTAGAATCGGACTGGTTGGACGGGAAACTGATCATAGAATAGGTCCTCTATTTAGATATTTTTTTTTATGAACTGGTTGGTTACTGGTTGGACAAGTGAATTGGATGGGATAGATGGATCGGATAAAAGAAATTCTTTTTTTTTATTTTCCAATAAAATCTCAGTTAAAAAAAAATTAATTTAGTACTCTTTGATCCATATAGTATAGTATTTATATCCTATAAAAATTACAAATTCACATCAAAAGATATATTATTTTCATATTTTGTTATAAATTATATACATAGGAATAGCTTTAAGATTTCACGCTATCCGATTCTTAAATACGGTTCGGCTAATCCGACGAGACGGATCGCTAAAGCATTGGTTCGCGTCCCGTCTTTATGAAAACGTTGCCTTTCGATCATTGAGTTTTTGGTTCTAACTGGTTGAAAACAGGCTCCCAGGTGACTATGGGTTCGACCCGTTGGGTCTAGGAAAAGACCCAGCCTTTTTAAAATGGTACAGAGAAGCCGAGCTCATCCACGGGCGATGGGCCATGGCTGCGGTGCTCGGGATCTTCGTGGGTCAGGCCTGGAGCGGAATCCCGTGGTTTGAAGCTGGAGCCGACCCGGGTGCGATCGCACCGTTCTCTTTTGGGAGTTTGTTGGGCACCCAGCTCCTGCTAATGGGTTGGGTTGAGAGTAAGAGATGGGTTGACTTCTTCAACCCTGAGTCGCAATCAGTGGAGTGGGCGACTCCGTGGTCTAGGACAGCTGAGAACTTCGCTAATTACACCGGGGAACAGGGGTACCCTGGTGGCAAGTTCTTTGACCCGTTAAGCTTCGCGGGTACGATCCAAAACGGAGTTTACGTTCCAGATACCGAGAAGCTTGAGAGATTGAAGGTGGCTGAGATTAAGCATGCTAGACTTGCTATGGTTGCTATGCTAATTTTCTACTTTGAAGCAGGGCAAGGGAAAACACCACTAGGAGCTCTTGGTTTGTAAGGGAAAAAACAAAGGGTTGTGTTGTTAAGATTTTATGTAATCCATGTATTGTAAATTTGTTTAGAGAAATCCCACATTAGTAGTATGAATTGATGACTTTGAAATCAAAGTGTTGGTGAGCAATAATCGTAGCGAATTAACCTAACTGAATTACTGATGGTTCGGTTTTAGTTTTGATCAGAAGAATGTCAAGGCCGGTTTAATGCAACAATTGCACAATAGACCTTGAAACAAATGTTGCCTTTGGTTAGTGGAACCAAATACCTAATAGCCGATTAACTGAAACCGATTGGTTTTTAAAATCCCATAACCAAAAGTTCGGTTTTGGTTTGGTTAGGGCTCAAAACCGAACCACCAGGCACACCGTAGGTGTTGTTATAGACGGCTTGAATGGCGTGTTAAAAGAGATTGAAAGTGTCCAAACTGTAGTGTTGAAAGACACCCTAAATTGTTTTATTAAGATATTTAGCTTTCAGAATCATAATTAGCGTATTCATTATCGACAAAGATTAGACAAAAGTGTTTTAGTTGGTCAAGCCAACCCACACGAGCCAATTTTGACTCGTGCTAACATGTTACTCATTTCAACATGAACATGTTTTGACCCGACCCATTACCAGACCTGTCCATCTTGCACCCGGTAGGAAGCATACAAGAAGACCAGAAGAATGGATATGAAGACCAATGCACAAAAAGAACAAGCTCATTAAAAGTAAGTCAATATGGTTCTGTTTGGAGTAGTACAATACTACATTAATCTAAAACTCAGAATAAGAAATTAAACAGAAAAAGATGCAAGATTTAAGCTAGTGAACCAAGAATTCTGCCCAGAATATCACTCACTACTACCCATAGCCATCAAGAATTCACCTTCACATACAACCTCCCCTCCAACATATGCTTTTCCCTCCATTTTCGCGATTCCAAACCGCTTTTGAAGTTTGATTAATGTCATTCTCACCACCAAGGTGTCTCCGGCGACCACTGGCTTTCTAAACCGCACCTTGTCAATTCCGGCAAAGAAGAAATTGTCACGTGAGCCGCCGACTTCCGGCTGCAGCATTACCAAACCACCAACTTGTGCCATCGCCTGAATATCAAATGAAAACAGAATCAAATCAGACTTTCAAATCTTTATAATGAGCTTTAAGAAGTAGAAGTCTAGACATTGATTAAGTGGAAGTAAGTTCATAAGCAAAAAAAAGTTGAAAATGAGACTTTTGGATGCTTCATTGCTGCGTTTGGTGTTGCATTCTTGGAGAATAATATCAAAACAGATATAAGAAATGTCGCTGCAAATTTCCTGCCATACTATTTTGAAGTTCCTTCTAGAGCTCCTTCAAATTTTGGTCACTTATCATCTCAATAGAGGTGTATTTGGATGTGTGTTTTAAAAATAAATGTGCTATTGAAAATTCGGAATAAGGTAATCAATCTTAACAAAACAGGCTGCACATAGTGTTTGGATGTGCTTTTGTTCTTTGAAGTTGTAAAAGTCAGATAATCACTTTTTTGAGATTTTTTTAAAATAGTTATCTAAGGAATTAATACATAAATAGACCAAAAAACAAAATCTTGTGAAGAACGAAGAGATGGTTTGTGAATTGTGATATAGAATGGTGGGAGTAAAACTGTAAAAGTCTCTTAAATTAGGTTAAAAGAACTCCATATAGGTAATTTTACTTTATTCTTTGATGATAAGATGTGTTGCAGGCTTGCAGCTAGTATAAAACTCATTATTTGGCCCTGATCCAAAGTGGAAAATAATTGCCCAAACATTGAAAACTGAATATAGTATGCTGCAAGAAGAAATTAACGATCTTGTTTCTGCATTCTATGACCCGTCTAAAGCAGAAACTTGCTACCATCTTTCACAAAATTATATTATTAAACAAAAATAAGCAGGGGAGAGCAAAGAACCAAACTTTAGATTTCCATACAAGTAGTAACATGAATCAATTTAATTAAGAACACCCGATTAAAAAACATCTAACATTCAACTTTTGAACCAGTACTCATTTTAAATCTTGATGCATAAACATTGAAAACTAGATTAAATATTACGATGGAGGATGAGGGTGAAGAAGATGTGCTTTCCTAAGACAGTTCTGCAGCCAGAATTAGGCTAAGGATATACTTTGATTTGGTTGATTGCATTGTCTATCCTAGGTGTTTTACCTTCATAGACTTGCTTGTTCAGCAGCCTTTCTTCCCCCTTCACAAAATGTCCTGGTGTGAGGGTTGAGCTTGGTTTATAACGCTTATTTCTTTATTTGTAATACTTTTTCAGGATATGCCCTTTATCAAGAAAAAAATTTGAACTTTATAAAAGTAATCTAGTAAATCATTTACCCATCATCAATGGTAATAGAATACATCACTACACTAGTTCATTTGTTTCGAAAGAAAGGATATTATACCAATCCTATTTGCACTCAAGAAGCTAGCTACAGACACATACACTTCTATCTCCTAGGAACAGACGGACAGCCATTTTATTTCGCCTTTCTATCTCTTGCAATAAGGGTAAGGTTTACCCGAATCTCACTCTATGAGTGAGATATTACTGGTACGTTTGTTTGTTTGTTTGTTTAGACCGGCTGCAGACACATACAATACCAACATTTCAAGAATACAAACTATCAACACACAAAATACACATTGGCAAAAGAACAACAGACAATACATACATCATTACATGAAACCACAACATAAAGAAGATAAAAGATAAAGTTTTTACCTCAACCATGAGAACACCAGGCATTATTGGCCTTTCAGGAAAATGCCCAGGAAAGAAGTTATCATTGATAGTCACATTCTTGATCCCAACTGCTGAAACCCCTGGATTATACTCAATCACCCTATCCACCAAAAGAAACGGAAAACTGCAAACAACAATCACAAACCTCAGTAAAACCCAAGTAAGAACTCAACCATTAACATCGAAATTTCATCCAAAAAGTTCTATAAACAAAAACCCCCAAATCAGAAGCTAGATAATCGCATCAAAGAGCAAATCACAAACCGATGAGGCAAAATTTCACGAATCTGATTGATATCAATCACCGTTGGAAACGCAGGGAACCCTGAAAAGCAATGGCGTCAAATCCAAAGCATGAGAATTGAAGTTTAAAGTTGAGAACAAAGATTTGAAGCTAACGTACTGAGTTCAATTGGAGTTTCGTCTTTCGCGCTATCGCTCGCAGCTGAAGAACAGTTGGCGATGAAACTGGTATGATTCGTCTTCAAATGGGTTGATAGAGAAGGGGATCTTGAGGCAGTTCGAAGTGAGATTCGATTGAAAGAGCAAAGAGATGTGGGCTCGGGGCGACGGTTGGAGATTGGGGAAGATGAGGTGATTTGAGAAATGAGGGAATGAGAGAACGCTTTGGAAGCCATGGTGAAGATGAAAGGTTGATCGGAGTTGAGGAGTTTGACGGAGAAAGAGGGAGGAGCACGGCGGAACTGAGCTGCCGGAGATGGAGGACTGTGTGGTGTCGACGGTGTCAGCGAGTGAAGATGGTGATGGAGGGATGTTTGTTGGGTTTTAGTTTTGTACTTTTGTTTGCAGGTGAGAATGGGTTAACATGTTGATTTCTTATATACAGAGATCTCACGACCCAAGTTATAAATCAACACCTGTCTGTAAGCCTCGTATAGCACTATACGCGACGTGCAGGGACGAAAACATTAAAAACGAGAAAAATTCAGGGGCTGTCAGAGAACTACACATTCCTATACAACCTCTTATACGACACATATAGGGATATATGACGTGTATAGCAAATTTCTATACTAACGAGAAAAATTTTAAAGTGATGTTAGAGGGGCTATACGCCTCATATAGGCCTATACGACCCACCTATACAACGTATATAGTGCTATATGAACCGTATAAATCTGGGGCGTTGATTTATAATTAGAGGTGTTTCAATAACCGGTCACTTTCTTAAATCTTAACTTTAATTATGGTAGCAGTTTGTTTTTTTGACATAATTATTGATACACTTAATTTATTTTCATCCTATCTATTTCTCTATACATACATAGAGAGAGATAGAAAAAATATGATGTCTCAATAACAAAAATAAGTGTTTGTATAACACAAATCTTAGTATAAAACAAAGATTGATCATACAATAAGATACCAAATACATATAGAAAGAAAGAAATCTCTTAATCTATTTTAATTGTTGATAACTGTAACAATATATACAATTAGAACACTTTCTTTTGGTTATCACCTTTATACATTAAAAAATAATGGCTCTGTTATAATTAATTTTAAGAAAATCTAGCAGGCTAAAATTTAGCTAAGGGATAAAAACTGCAATGTGCATTTTCTCTGCTAATACTTTTGGACTAGTTATCTTTGCACATTAAACTTGACTAAAAATTAAAAAACTCAATACAACAAAACTTAGTTAAGGGAAAACAAGTGCAACATTGTTAGTACTTTATTTATACATCCTAAGAATGGTGGGTGTTGAATTATGTAAAAATAGTTCAAAACATTTGTAGTTGTTGATTTGTTGTTTGATACCCGAATCTACAACTATTTATGTTGATGAATGTTGTATGATTTTTATGTTAAACTTTCTTTGCCTGCTTTATTTAACGAATACCACAATCTACAACCATGTTGTGTTACATGTCCTTAAGGGTATCGAAATAGACATTATTCTGATGTCTTTTTAGTAGATACAAGCTGTATCTTGTTGATAAATACATCTAATCATGTATAGCTAACAAGAAATATTAATACATATTGCAATTAACTGTTGTACTTTTATTCCTATTAAGAACCAAAAATTGATTGAAAACCATAAGAACCATTCTAAGATTAAAAGATCAGGGGGTCTTAATTGATAATGATGTATTTTTAATTATATATAAATCAAAACCAGTGCTCTAAACAAAGATTTTGTGATCTAAATAAAGACATTACAGCGAAACTTATCAGCGTAAATAAATTTTGAGCCCATCAAGTCTTGCGGGATGTGTGAGTGTAATCTGGATTCCTTACTCCATTTGTTATATCAAGAAAGCCTAGTAGGTTTTGGGTCGAGCAATAAAAGTTATTATATTTTTGTTCTTACAATTTGTCTAGATTAGAAGCGTTTTTGTGGTTTCTTTTATCTTATCATATGTATTCTCCTGGCTTCTCGCTAGTTATCAATAAAATTTCTTGTTGGATGTTCACAAAATTAATACAGATAAGAGTATAGCTGTAAATTTCATCCTAGAATGTGTAACCTCATTTTCTTCTCTCTTTATTTTATACGATTAGGGATGAGCTCGATACCAGTACCGTACCGACATCGAACCGAAAATACCGATCCCAAAATCGTCAAAATTGGGTACCGGTACCGGTACCGAAAATGCTCGGTACGATACGGGTACGATACGGTATTTGAAGGTAAAATACCGGTACCTTACCGTTGGTACCTGTATCGGTACCATACATACCGATCCCGAAATTACCAAAAAGTAGGTACCCCGAATTGATACCGAAATTGATTTGGTACGGAAAATTCGGTAGCGGTTCGGTTTCGATACTTAATAACCATTTGCTCATCCCTAATACGATCTATTGATTTTTTAATAGCAAGTAATTACTATTAATGTAGCCTTTTATTGAATGGTGTGTGATATTGATGTAGCTAAACTCTTTAATAAATAATAATTATAATTTTTTTAATAGCAAGTGATTACTAGTAATGCAGCCTTTTGTTGAATGATGTGTATTGATGTAGCTAAACTCTTTAATAATTCTAACCATAGCTAGCCAAAGCTAGCCTACTATCACAATAACTATTTAACGGTTCTAATTATTCATAAAAGCCCTTAAACTTTAGTCAAACTAACTATATAAATCTTCTACTTTGATTTATAATTTGTAAAACACTATAGTTAGATAACCATAATTCGATAATTAACTTTCAACATGCAATATTAATTATTCCATAATTTTATTAATTTGACCCTTTCAAGTTCGCAGCAACGTTTTTCGTAAGTTATTTTTTATGGTACTGAGTTTTTTCGACAACGGGGCGGTTTTAATACTAGTAAGTCTCTTAATCCCAAATCAATCAATTTATATATAACATGCTATTTATGTGTTGGGTTATTAATTTTTTTAATTCTTTTTCTAATAAATGTCTTGCTTCTTACTGGATTCTGTGTTTTATTTCAAGTGTTAGCATAAGAAATGATAAGCACTTTTTTAATTTAAATTATTTATCATATACGCGCATGTATATATGTACTTTTTTTCTATTCATGTGCATATCACGAGGCATAAAATTTATAATTGCTCTATTATTAAATCTATAGGGAAATGAATAGTGAAATGCAAGTTTTTTTTTTAATTTTGTATAACTACAACTAAACTATTGTTTATTTTTGAACAGAGAGAAGAAAAGATGAGAAAGATGGAGACTTCAGTCTTCATGAACAAAGAAGATGACGAAGATAAAAAAACGATTTAAGTACCAATTGAGGATTAATTAATAGTAATATGTAATTTTTCATTTCAAATTCCTTAGATTCTGCATGGGAACAATCTGTATGCGCATTTTACCGCAATCTTCTCGCAAAAGATGTGTTCCCACCTCTTTATTCCGACCTAAAACCACTTGGCATTAGTTTAAGTAACTCATGATTCTTGAATCATTGTTAATTTTTATTAAAAAATATGATAATATGATCTGAATTAGTTAATTCATCTTCGTTTGTTTATCGGTTTTGATTTTCATATTTTTGCCCATGTTTTTAAGGATTATCTTGATTCTTAGGCTATGGTAATGAAATCTCATTTCTTTTTGTGGTATCAATATAGCACCACAAGAGGTGAAACTAACTGTTGTTTGGGTAGAGTTTTTATCAGTTCACCTTCTCATGTTATTATCGCTTGATCATACATGATCATTTATCATTACCCAACATTGTTGATGCTTTATCTGATGTGCTTGACGCAGAGAGGAGGTAAGACAACCTTTTTATTTGTAGCAGTTTGATTGTATGAATCGAATTTGGTTGTGTTGGCTTTTATCTCAGATCGATTGAAATCAAATTCAGTTGCACATTAACAAGAAGTTTGATCATAGAAATTAAAAAGACCATGAATGACTTCCTCCACATATTAATGATGCTTTTAAGAGAAAAACTGCATAAATGGTCACTGTGATTTAATCAAATTACATGTTTGGTGCTCAAACTTTAAAAATTACAAAGATAGTTCAAACTTATGTATAATCATTGCATGTTTAGTCCTAGCACTAAATTCATTTGTTTTTTTTTTATGTATTTCATAAAATTTAAACTAATTTTTAAATTTAATTTTAGAGACCAAAAGTGAAACACACACATAAAAAGTTTGGACTAACTTTGCACTTTTGTAAAATTTGGGGACTAAATTTGCAATGAATACACATAAATTTAAACTAACTTTGTAATTTTCAAAGTCAATGGACCAATCATACAGTCTGATCAAATCACAAGGATCATTTATGTAATTTTATAATGCTTTTAACAATTTTTTAAATATCGTACAAAACAATCTCATGTAAAAAAAGGAGTTTCCATCCGCAATCATGGTGAGCAAACAACTAGATTTATTTATTTCACATACATCTCACCTAAAAAATTGTTACGAACAACAAATGAATGGATAATTACGAAAGCCTAACATACATTGAATTTCAATAATCATTGCTTAGTTGATGAAAGTAAAAAAATAAAAATAAAAATACAAAAAAAATATCCTTTAAGTTTATATAAATTTATATGTATCATCTTTTATCTTTAAAAAGTAATTTAACATCTTTTATATTAACATTTTGTAACAGATTTTGTTCTTTAGACTAACCATCGTTAAGTTTTTCTGTTAAGTTATGGACAATTTGGTATTTTTATCTTTAAAGAACTATTATTGTAACTTTTTCTAAACATAAATGACGTTTTCTGTAACTTTTTTATTTCTCACTTAATTTATGTATTTTTAGAATTATGCATATAAATATGATTTTTATATAATATAATATATATTATTTAATTATGTCAATGAAATTAAATATATATCATTGTTTTATTCATACATCATATATAATATAAATTACTAAATATTTATTATTTTCATGCACATATAGGTAATTAATTATTTTCATCCATTATTTTAAATTATATAAATTACAAAAATAATTAAATAATATAAATTATATTCATATATAATAAGTTGATGAAAATAATTAATTAATATATATTATGTTATATAAAAAAATATATGTATATGCATAATTGTAATAATACATTAATTAAGTAAAAGATGAAAGAATTACTATAAAACATTGTTTATGTTTAAAAAAAATGCTGCATTAATAGTCATTTAGAGGTAAAAATACCAAATTGCCCTTAAACTTAACTAGAAAAGCTTAACGATAGTTAGTATAAATGATAAAATATGTTACAAATTGTTATCATAAAGGATGATTAGGGTGTTTTTTAAAGATAAATGATTATACTTGTAATTTTATATAAACTTAAAGAACGTTTTTTATAATTTTGTCACAAATAAATTAAGAAAGTTTTTTAATGGAAAATGTACGATCATATTTCGAAGGATAGTAACTATCTTAATGAGGCCCACATATTCGTTTCCAATCCATGACAGCACCCACAACCCTATCAAGAGTAAATTCACAACTTGAAAAATCTTCTAGCTTAACCCTAAACATTTTTGTTTCGAGTGAGACTGGAACCAAAATCTTCTTATTTTTAATTATCTTAAGTGCCCTCCACCTTAACCACTCGGGCTAAAAATCATTGGTAAATCAAAACGGTATAAATGAATGTCTTTTTTGTTTTACTCCCCTGATTTCTCTCTGTCATATTTTTTGGCTTGCATATTTTTTCTTAAAATGAATAGATGTATTCAAAATATATGCACAAATATATGCATATAAAGTATAGGCATATATGTATGAAGACAAGCATGATATACTTTTGTATTGTTGATTATATGTGTATATGAATTTAGAAAAGTGGTCTGCGTTTTTGTGCACTTTTGTAACACCCCTGAAAATCAAATGAAATCGGGTATAAAGAAGATGGAATAAAGATTTCATAAAGAAAAAAAGTAAAACCCTATGTACCCCCTAATTGTCTTATGTGTGTGTAATTTTTATTGTATAAATACAAGTGTATTGATTATTTTGGGTCTCTCATAAGCGCGAAGCCGTACTTTAGACTTAGTATTAACCTAACTAATTACGTAAATACAGGTTGTTGGGAAACCTAATTGTCAATTACTTTTATTATCGGTAGTTGTGCATTTAAGGTGAGTTTACAGCCCCACTTTTTATGTTACTCTCTTTCGATGAAGAAAATTTGCTTTAAACCTACTTCTTTAGATTCAGTAAGACTGTATGATCATATGTGAACTAGTGTTCTTACCACTTAAGTCCTTGCTTTCAAACCATTAATTCTGTGATATTAGCGAGTTAATGTTTTAGTAGTGCTACTGGGTTTGACAAACCCTACTCGGGCTAGTCGCCGCTAGCACGACTGGAGTTCTAACGGATGTTGAATTTACCTAATTACTGTTGTCGTGGTTTGGTAACCACGGCCGAGGCATTATTAAATTTACTTGTTAGCTTTGGTTGTGAGCTTTATACACTTGTGACAAGAAATGCAGATTAGCTATCTACAGTGATATACTTTGTTTACTGTATCTATTTCTAAACTGTTTGTCTACTTTATAAACGTGTGAACTCACCAATATTACGTTGAGACTATAGCATACTTCTCTAAGGTCCTTAAAAATATTTGCACTGCTAGGAGTGCAACATTGAAATTCATGCGTATCATGTTTTTAAAACTATGATTTGTGATTTACTACTTAACCTTGTTTTTGGGGCACGTGTATTTGCGCATTATTGTGTTTGGGATTTCTTTACTAATACGCTTCAACATTATTAAATGTAAATGTGATTTTGGGTAACGGTTTGTTAAATGGGAAACTTTATAGATATGACTTTGTAATAAATGTGTCGTTTGATGTGACTGAGCAACCAGGTTTGTCACACGCCTAACGACAAAATCTTGTTCGTGAAAATTGAGGGTGTGATAGTAAAATATGTAGGACACACCCCAATGAAAGGAGAAGTTGGAGGCTGTTAGTAGGAACCGAAACAAGAGTATGGGGGAAGTCACCTTACACATCGAAGTGTCATTCTTTGTGAAGAAGCACACAAAAATGTTATGAGTAGAGGACATGGGTGTCAAGTTAACCGATTTTCCATTGTTAGAGGGCGAATGAAGTGGTGGTATGCATATTTTATTTAAAAGAAAAAACATTGTATATATTATGATTACTCATTGTTGCGTATATGTTATTGTGCTACTAGTGATGAATCAAAAATATGTTAACATGGATCCTTCCACCATACTTGTTGATTATGTATGAGTTGATGATTCTGGAGGTCCGAATAAGGGGCACATATTTGGTGTTAGGAGTTGCTTCGATACCATTTACACCATGACCGATGATGTCAATTGTAGGTAAAGGCGTCCTTGTTGTTAAATATTAAAATCAATAATCCGTAGGTAACGGCGCCCTTATTGATTTCTTAACATCAAAATTCTAGGTAACTGTCATATTTGATTACTTAAAAAACTTTTAAGTGATTTATCGATAGCTCCATGTTGCAATACGTCTGTTCTCTGACGGATGGTTACCTGCGGAATTTTGTTAGTAACCACATTTACGGATTGATCTTCACGGAAGTTGTCATTTGCGATGATCCTTTGTTTAGTGGTGTAACGAGACATGTGAAATGCATTTGAAGTCTAGAAACTTTTCGTTTTTCTATGAAGTGCGATAATCAAATAAGAAAATTAAGAATATATTTCATGTCATGAATAAAATCATCAAACAACAAAAAAACAATCGATTAAACACACAAATACAATTTTCACACTTGTTACATATGAAAAGAAATGAATACACATTCAATCAATTGAAAGTCCGTTTATACGTCATGAATAAAATCATCAAACAACAAAAAAGCATTAGATTAAACAGACAAGTACAATTTTCACACTTGCTACATATGAAAAAACAAATGAATACATTTTCAATCAATTGAAAGTTCGTTTATTAACAACTTGATTGTCTTAAACCCATCCACACATTCTTCTCAATTGGTTGCAGTACACACTCTACGAATTTCACCTTGTCTCCCTGTTTTCACCTCAATATTCCCCATCTTCACCATCGCTCTTCCAAACTCAGCGTTAAATCTCCATCCACTTTGTCGCCTATCCCCCAAAAACCTTTGCACAAACCTTTGCGTCCTTCTGTCACTCCATAGTTTAGCATCTGATTCAATAACTCCCCTCCCGTTCCTCAAGTTTTCATAGAACGAACTGCCAAAGCTATTTTCGCTGCCAGTATCAAGCGCCACTCGCCTCGACCCATCACCGCCATTCGGGCAAAGCGCTCGAAGTTGCGGTAGGAATGCAGTGTTTATATCGGGATCAGGTCCATTGGTGTTGTTGAAGTTGTATAATCTGTAGCTGAATAATGCACATGCAGCTGTTCCAATTGTATGTCCACCTAGTAAACGATAATAAATCACAACTTAATTAATAATCAAGGTCATAACATTCTATGTGGTAGTTATTGTACATTTGTTTGTTCCACTTACCAACAAGAGTAACAAGATCTTGAGTGTTAAGACCTTTATCAACAAACTTACTGATTTGGACACTAATCGGGTCGTTAAACGCAGGCAAGTTTGAAGTATCTGATGCTCGTGAAACCAAGCCATCTCTACGTCCTAATGGTACTTGCCAGCTATGTCCACCCGTCTACAAGATATCATAATAATAACAGTTAATGATCGTAGTTAAGCATTGATCTACAAGTTAATAAAGTACAAGCACTATAAGGAAACATATTAAGAAAACATTTACTTACGAGAACCACAGAATCGCGGGCAGCTAGGGCGACAATATCAGCGCACGAGACCACTCCAGGGCAGGCGGTTTCGAGCTGGGACTTTGCAGCATCAATGACTTCAAAGCCTCTCAAGAGCGAGTTTGGTCGTGCTGTCTTCTCAGTTGACGGGCCGTTGATTAATATAGATGCATCACAACCATTGACAAAACAGTCATGAAAAAACATCCTTAGTAAACCAGGGGCAATAGTGGGGTTGGCGCGGACAGCAGACCGAACTGCTGACCGAACAATGGTCTCAACCCTAGGGCAGGTGGACTTGTAGAAACCGACACGAGTGCCTGATCTACCACGACCACGATTGCCTTCGGCTAGTGTCAAGGTTGCGAATGTGGCCAACAGGAGAACCAACAAGATTAGTGTTTTTCTTAATGAAGAAACCTCCATTGCTAATGAAGATTTGTCTTTTGGATTAAGTAATGTATTTGGTAAATGAGATGATGATGTTGGGACATAGTGGGAGGGTATTTATAGTGTTTGTGTGAGAATGAAAGTCAACCAAAGTTCTGAGAACATGTTGTATCTGCATCATGGACACAAGCACATAGCTGTACTTAGACAGTTTCAATCATCAAAAAGAATAAACAATTACATACAGTTTATATAAATACATTATTACTATATTTATATATAAACTCCACCAGTCGACTTTCATTATGTAAAAGAACTTAAGAAGCCAAGTCAAGGAGGAACACACCAAACCATTTATTTGATATGTTTTGATCATTTCGCATCGCAGACATCAATAAACTAGCTATATTTATATTTGATATGTTAAATTGACCAAAAGTGTTAATATTTAAATTATGGAGAACAATTTTTCATTATAGGAAGCTTACGGAAGTTAATGGGTATGACAGATATCATTTCACATTTTGTGTGTCAAAAGGTATACGCGTTAATCTTATAAATTAATAGTATCCAGCAAATTGTATTTAATATATATATAGAATTTTTGTTCTGTCAGTTTTCATTAGAAAATGGGACTAAAGATTAATATTATTATGCAGGCCTTTTGAATTCGTCTGGTAATGTATACAAGCATTGTCTTGGCGTACTTACATATTTCTCTAAGGATTGCTGGTTTATTTGCATTTGTTAATTTGTTTGAGATTTAAAATTATAAAGCCGGACACACCATTCGTTAATATAAAAATTGACAAATGATTATCGAGATTGTGACGGGAGAAAAAGGTCACAAAATTAGCTACAACCTACGAGGAATATATCGTTGTCGCTAACTTAAGGAGAAAAAAAAAAGAAAAAAAAAAAAAAACCAACCACAATATTGGTAACAAATTTGAAAAGTTTTTAAAAAATGATAACTATGAGTAACACGTAGGAGCATTATATTCATTTTTATCAAAATTTTTCCGATTCTCTCTCATACTAAATAATTACATTAATTACTAAAAATATTATTTAACTATTTTTTAGATTGAAAAAGTTTTTTAATAAATTAAAAATGAGTTCTTTCTAATAATGTTATTTTTAAAAGAAACATTTTTTTAAAATAAGAAATATTCTTAGAACATCAAATTTTTTTAAAAATATTAAATATTTTAAAATAATTAAAATTGGGAGTTATAATAAAAAATATTTTAAAAATGATATTTTTATTAAGTTTTATTTTGAAACGAAATAAAACTTATTAAGTTTTATAAACCAAAAATAATTAAAATTGGGAGTTATAATAAAAAAATATTTTAAAAATGATATTTTTATTAAGTTTTATTTTGAAATGAAATGTTCAATTTTTTTTATAAAAAAATAGAAGATTTAAAAACAAAAGTTTAAAATTGATATATTTATTTTATTACTTATAGTTTTGAGTAATACATAATTTCAATTATATTTTACATTAAAACATCATTTTATAATTAATAAAATTTTATTGTATTTAATAGTTTATTTTTCAACTCTTGTAATACATGGGTTACTAAATATAGTGATAAAATATACAGTTGCAAAAGGCAGTCGTAAAGCTTTTAAAGTAGTGCAAAATAAGCCGATCGCAAAACTGGTCACAATTCACGGATATTAAAACTTAAAATGTATGAAATATAGCACGGTCCAAAAACAATGCAATTTTTCTAAAAACACTAAAAAGTAAATATAATAACACAGACGTTAAAACGGTCATACAAGTTTAAAAAAACAAAAGAAATAAAGTAAATTAACCCGGTCACCAATTCGGTATTTGGTGGGATAACAATGGTTTTGTTGGATTCAAAGAACGAATTGATGCAAAAATAAAATAAAATAATTAAAATAAATAAAATAAAATAAAATAAAATAAATAGAACTGAATTGATCTGTTTCTCTTGTGCTTTCTTCTAGTAATAATCCTCTGAAGAATCCTCTATGTGATGACTTCAAAAGGATCCTCTAATCAGAATCACTTTCAAATCATAAGGATCTACTCATGAAATGACAAGGCTGTTTTGCAGTCCCATCAAATTTTTTTCACGTCAACAATAATACAACATAATAGAATCTTTTAAATCTTTGTAACGTGAACATTATATATTTTATTGTCAGCGGATAAAATAACCGCTGGCAGATGTAATCTGGACCGTTTGATCATGCCCAGGAATAATCCTGACCGTATAAAGTCAGCGGTTATTTCTGGGTTCAGTTGGTTTAATTCAGTTTTATGCGGTTACTGAATTTTGACCAATTCAGCCCTTTTGTGCTCCTGTAACCTATGTAATCCGCATGAAGTTTTCCTAAAAAATAGGTAAGGATTTGTGTTATTATGTACCTCACACGGATTGCCCACGTCCCACTATATTTCCGCAGGTAACTGCTTAACTTTCTCAGTATAAATGCCTCATCAGATTCAAAATCTTGTCCTGTTTTTTAATTCCCTCTCTTCTCTGCAACACCTGATCTGCAAGACCTGCGCACTGTTATGGACGGAAAAGGTATCCCAACATTCAATCAAGATCCTAAGGTATTAATTCGTTCCGATTGTCTCGATCATTATATGTTCTCGCTTTATAGTCTAACATGGAATTAATTTGTTGTTTTTTTACTTTGTTCATTTCTTTATTTAGAATGTTTCAGCTACTGCTGAAGATAATCCAAAAGTGGGCTTGAAGGATGACCCAAGCAAGGAATTGGTAATGAAGGTTTTCTGAACTATAATTAGTTGTTTAAAACTTATTTTTGAATTTTATAGTCGGTACTTTAGTTCTATAAACTCTTTTGATAAATAATTGTGTTTAAAAAACTTTTTCAGGATCCCAACCAGGTTAGCAACCACTTTTGTTTGGAGTTGGACCATTTAAAGTCAGAAGCAACATATGATATTCACAGGTCAACAGATGTTTACGATGGTAATAGTGTGGAGATCATTTCGTGTGGGTCTAAGTTTAGTCAATACAAATCCCAACTTGAACGAGAAATCAGTGATGAAAAAGATGATTTATTTCATAGTATTTGCTTGGATTTACCATACTGTTGGTATGACAACACCGTTCAATTGCCATTCACCGTTGAATCATGTGATTTGTTGATTTTAGGAACATTGGATGGAATGTTGTGTACAGTCATAAAGAATACATGTGCCTTGCTTATATGGAATCCGTTGACTCGCGCCCACAAGATGTTACCACGTGTAACAAATCAAGGTACGTACGATGTAGACTGTGATGCTCTCGGTTTCTATGTAGATTCGGCTAACGAGTACAAGATTTTTCATGTGAAGCGAGCTCGTGAATCTATTCTCATGCATGTGTTTTCAACACGCTCCGATTCGTGGCGGCAAATCAGTTTCATAGAAAATTATCATAATAGAGACACCAATTGTAAGTGGTCGATGGGTACCCTTTGTGGAGATGGATTGTATTTTACAGTTGGAGCATACTGGGGTAGTTTTATGCAGTCGCTTATACGTTTTGATGTGAACTCAGAGGAATTCAGTGTACTGCCCTTCCCAACTATTCCATACAACAAAGGATGCCAATGTTATGTAGTCAATGCACGTGAAGAACCCTATTTATATGTTGGTTATGGGTTAAATGACTTTTCCGTTGATTTGTGGAGGATGGGGTGTGGTAAATGGAGCAAGGTGTTGTCTATTTCAAGTATTTCTAAAACTCCAGCTATGTTTTGGTGTTATGCTTCTTACACATTCCCACTTAAAAAGTGGATAATCATGGATGAGCTTGGTAATGTATGTGACTTTGACGAGATATTCAACGGTCTTTGCTCAACGTTCCCCGGCAAGTACTTCTCTGCTGTAAATGGTGCAATTTACACTGAGACTCTCATGTCACCCGACACTTAGTTCAGTTATATAGTGGCATTACGCTTTTACATTCCTCCCTTTTTTATGTATTTGTGGTAAAATGTTATGTTCACTTTCATTTATCTTTTTTATTAATTGTGATGCTTCCTTCGATTAACTTTCCACCTAAAGTGCAATTTTATGCATTATATATCTTAAAACCTCAACAAATGATTGTTATGCTACTTAGCTTAACAACACTCCCCCTAAGCACCATCTTAATTAAACATGATGCATTCTATGTTATCAAATAGTTGTTTATGTGGGTGATTTTAGATATGAATGAAGCAAACATTCTAATGCGTAAGAGCCTTTACGTCATCACCATGTTAAGATTATACACAAAATGTTTTTTATCTTTTCAGCAAATAATAAATTCTATATTATTGCTTTTTTACTTCGTTTCACTGCCCGGCCCCCAGACGGGTATAAAACTAGTTTTGTAAAGTTATCGGATTATTTCTTCTTTTGTATTGTGCGAGAGAGAAAGAATGTGTCCGCCACTAATGAAAGCTTTATTCATGGGGAGCTTGATTAGCATCTTATTTTCATTCTAATCAATTCTATTCTAGTTTAATGAAGCATTGGTGTTGATCTTACTTTGTTAACTGCTGTTTTACTATTGCTTGTTTTGATATTCTAGTTCTTCTTCAAATTAATTGACAATGAGCTAGAGCTATTCAATTCATTCCGACAGGTTTAGTGGTAATATTTACGAATATAATTATCCCGTGTTTTGATGTTTGAATTTATGTCTTGTGTTAGTTGTCGATTATGAATGTGCATATGCCGCATACACATCCCTATACACTTAGTGAATAATCAATTATGAGGATTAAAGCAAACGTGCAACTACAACAATGACAAACAAGCACACGAAGATCAAAATGAAAAACCTCCAACAATGTCAAGGATTAAGCTCAACTCAACAACATGAATATGTAAGGAACTTAAAAAGATTTAAACTGATAATTTGACTGTTTTTATAGAAATGAAATTCTTATAAAAACAATGATGCCTTCCAAAACAAGTTTATAAAACTCAAGTAAGTTATTATAAAATCAAATCCCATAATAGAATTTGGATTTTGAAACTATAGTGGATGAAATCTACCAAATAAAAAGGTCTTCAAATGTGTTTTATTATTGAAGACACAAATTTTCTTAAAAGGTTTAAAGGTAAGACAAAAATAAAAAAACAACATATTTACGCCGAAAGTACAAAAGATAATATTGCTAGTTTGATATGAAACTTTATCCTTGTGTTTGCAAGTCATATTTATCTTTATTGAAACTCAAACTTGATGAAAATATGTGAAAATAAGTTTGGAAGTATAGATGTGACAATATCCAACACTCACAAGAAGAAGAAAAAAAAGCTGCCCTAGCGAACGGATGTCGCTTAGTGAATGCGTTTATCCACCGTGATATGGTCAATAGATCTTTTCGGATTTTCACGTGTTGCGTCTATGAATAATAGCCTTCCACAACTATTTTCAACACCCTTTTTTCTCTAAAATCTTTTTAATACACAAGATATATATCTCTCTACTTCTCTAGTTCCTTTGATACTTCAAAATTATTTTGAAGAGAGATATATTCAAGATCAAAGATTCAAAAAGCAAAAAATAAAAAAAATAAAAAAGAAAAGAAAAAAGAAAGAAAGGAAAAAAAGGAAAAAAGAAAAAAAGAAGATGTGCTTGTGTTATGGTAAAGCTAACTCTTTTAGATCAAGTTCAAGGACCAGTTATGAAATTTCTTAATAGTAAAAGTTTCTAGAGTCAGTTGTTATTTTTCTTAAGTACAGGGGGGTTGTTTGTCAAGTTCAATTTTTAGCTAGTTGAGTCTGTTATGATTTGGGGATAAAAGATCTAGGTCAGCTTAGATGTTCGTAACCTTATCACTTCAATTTATTAACAGTTTTGAGTCTTTCATTTTGTAATCGTTGTTGAAGTCATAGCAATCGAGTGTAATCCTTTTGAGAATTGAATTCTTGTTTTTTTTTTTCTGGTAATCGTTGTTGAAGTCATAGCAATCGAGTGTAATCCTTTTGAGAATTGAATTCTTGTTTTTTTTTTTTCTGGTGTGTTTTCTTTCATAGTACTAAAACTTCCATTATTCTTATTCTTATATTGTAATGCTTGGGAATTACTACCATTGTCTTGGTAAGAAGTTTGTGAGTGGCATCACTAAATTTGTTAATGATTAGTGAGAGAGGTGATCACTAGCTTGATTTGTTGAGAGATTGTATAAAGTGATCGTTATTTTTATTTGGTGAAACACTAGTGTAGTTGTGTATCCATGATCTCTCCATTCAAGAAAAACGTTTACTACAACAAACTCTTGATTGAAGACCTGGGAGAGGATGTAAAGTAAATTAGTTAACGTACAGTTGAACCTTTATAAATTGGTTGTCATTTTAACTTTAACTTTTTATGTTTCTTTTACCTACCATTTGATCTAGCTTTTAAACTAGGGCTTGAGATACAAAGTTTATGTTTTTAATTAAGAAAAGAGTAAATTGCCGTTTTCCTCCCTATGGTTTGGTGATATTTGCCATTTTCATTCAAAAAAGTTTTTTCTTGCATTTGGCTCCTCAAGGTTTGAAAAAGTTGCTATTTTCATCCAAAAACATGAATTCCGTGGTAAAATTTTTTATTAACAACACGTAAACATAAATTAGAATTTCGTTTTTATATAAAAATTTACGTAAGTACCATTTTAACAATGAATATTTAACATTTTAAAACAATGTAGCTAAGATTTTTGGATGAAAATGACAACGTTTCCCAAACCTTGAGGAGCCAAATGCAAGAAAAAACATTTTTGGATGAAAATGACAAATATGATCAAACCACATGGAGGAAAATGACAATTCACTCTAAAGAAAATTCAAAAAAACCTATTCACACCCTCCCCACCATGTCTATATTATTATTAGAGCATTCATAGTGGAATCCCTAAATATATGTGAGTGTGTTTGGTATATTATATGGAATGGTTTTGAGTGGTTGTGAGTGAAAGAGAGAGAAAATGTTATTGTAGATTGATATATTTGAAAAATCACTGTTCAATTCTTATAATTTTTTTAACATTTTTAAAAATAATTGTGAGTGGAGGAGAGAGAAAAAAGTAATGATAAGGTTATAAAAAATATTATTTAAATGAAAAGAAGAGAGAAATGTAGTGATTTTTAGTATAATTATATGGATAGACATTAGGATATTTGCTACTAAACAAATTTAGTGCATATCTTTTATACATGCATAGCGGTTGTGCTTTTAATTGATTTATATTTTGATAAATTAACAGTTAAATTTTTTTTTTGTTTAACAATTTTACTAACAATGTATGATCACCCAAAAATACGTAACATGTATCCTTCCACCACACATGTTAATGACTCATACGCGGCTCTATTGTGTTTATTGTTAGGCTTTTGCCTAGGACCCCAAATTAACAAGGCCCCTTATTATTATTATTTTTTAATATATACATAGTTCATTTCAGATTTTTTGTTTTAGCTCTAAAACTATCCAATTTAATCCACTATTACTTTAACATAAAAAATTGAGATTGGATTTCGTTATCATACATTGTCCAGTTATGCTTTAAACGGAACAAAAGTTGTCATCAATGATGCTCATTTGTTTAGTAGTGTATCGAGACATATGAAATGACCGATTGTCTATGGAAGTTGCCATCTATGATGCTCTTTTGTTTAGTACGTATTAAGACATGAAATGTATATGAAGTTTAAGACATGAAATGTATATGAAGTTTAGGAACATTTTGCATTTCAACGAAATGTGATATATTGAACTAGAACATTAAGAATATATTACTTTGAATAAAAAAATAAATACAATTTTCACTCTTGTTACATATGAAACAAACGAATACAATTTTCAATCGATATTTGCAACTTCATCTATTAACAACTTCTGAATTGTGTCGAACCCATATACATTCTTATCAATTGGTAGCAGTACACACTCTACGAATTTCACCTTGTGTCCCTATCTTCACCTCAATATTCCCCATCTTTACCATCGCTCTTCCAAACTCAGCGTTAAATCTCAATCCACTTTGTCGCCTATCCCCCAAAAACCTTTGCACAAACCTTTGTGTCCTTCTGTCACTCCATAGTTTAGCATCTGATTCAATAACTCCCCTCCCATTCCTCAAGTTTTCATAGAACGAATTGCCAAAACTATTTTCGCTACCCGTATCAAGCGCCACACGCCTCAACCCATCACCACCGTTCGGGCAAAGCGCTCGAAGTTGCGGTAGGAATGCAGGGTTTATATCGGGGTCAGGTCCATTGGTGTTGTTGAAGTTGTATAATCTGTAGCTGAATAATGCACATGCAGCTGTTCCAATTGTATGTCCACCTAGTAAACGATAATAAATCACAACTTAATTAATAATTAAGGTCATAACATTCTATGTGGTAGTTATTGTACATTTGTTTGTTCCACTTACCAACAAGAGTAACAAGATCTTGAGTGTTAAGACCTTTATCAACAAACTTTCTGATTTGAACACTAATCGGGTCGTTAAATGCAGGCAAGTTTGCAGTATCCGATGCTCGCGAAACCAAGCCATCTCTACGTCCTAATGGTACTTGCCAGCTACGTCCACCCGTCTACAAGATGTCATAATAAAAACAATTAACGACCAAAATGAAGCATTGATGTAGAAGCTGTTACTCTACAACCACCATAAGAAAATGGTTAACTAAAAAAACATATAGTTACCAGGACAACCGAATCACGAGCAGCTAGCGCGACAATATCAGCACATGAGACCACTCCTGGGCATGTAGTTTCAAGCTGAGACTTTGCAGCATCAATAACTTCAAAGCCTCTCAAGAGGGAGTTTGGCCCTGCTGTCTTCTCCGTCGACGGGCCCTCGATTAATATAGATGCATCACAACCATTGACAAAGCAGTCATGGAAGAACATCCTTAGTAAACCAGGTGCAATCGCAGGGTTCGCGTTGACAGCAGACTGAACCGCTGACTGGACTATGGACTCCATCCTTGGGCAGGTGGAGCTGTAGAAGCCAACACGAGTGCCTATGCCACGACCGCGGTTGCCTTGAGCTAGTGTTAAGGTTGTGAATGTGGCTAACAGGAGAATCAACAAAGCAACCTTTTTGCTTAGGGAAGAAAGCTCCATTAGTAATAATAGTAGCTAGTATGAATGTATGATGTGATTGTGTGTCAAAGTAATGTATTTAGTAAATGAGATGGTGATGTTGGGACATATATTGTAGGGATGGAGGTATTTATAGTATTTGTGGGAGAATTGAAGTCGACCATAGAAATAATAAAGAAATATTAAATAGCATAGTGATGAATTGGAAAGTCGACTATCATCATCTAGAAGTAGCCAAGTCAAAGAGGAACACGCCAAAGCATTCAAAAGAAATATTAAAATCGGCCTAGGTTACACTAAATAATGATGAAAAAAACATAAAAAAATATGAACTATGAAAACGTCAAAACGTGTCTAGTTATTTAATTGATTGAAACGATCAATTCACGGGTAACATCTCAACATATCTAACGTGACGTTGATAACTTAATGATGTTAGTTTAATATATTAAATTGAACAAAATAGTTAATATTTGATTTATATATTATAGAGAACAATGTATGTATATTGGAAGCTTACGGATATTCATGGTATGCTACATATCATTTCTTTTTCTTATAAAGAATATATGCAGCTACTTGTATTTGTTAATTGTTATATATAAAAAGTTTGTTCTTTTGCATTTTGCTTTTATAAGAAAATGAGAATGAAGATGAATATTATACTAATTTTATTTTTATGTTCTCTTGGTAATATATTTAAATGTTGTCTTGAATTACCTTCATATTTTCTTTAAAATTATTGGTTTTATCTGCATTTATTTGACATTTAATCACGAGGTTGGACACAACATTTATTACCACAAAAGGAGACAGAAAATTTTGAATTTACGATCCGGAAATAAATCTACCACAAAAGTTGTCGCTAATTTAAAAAAACAAACAAAAAATAAGCGGTCATAAATCGGTCATGAGGATGGACAAACCATTTGTAACCACAAAGAAGTCGTAAACTAGAAGAGGAAAAAAATATTGTTCACTCGCTACATTAGTCACAAATATTTAATAAAAAAATATTTTTAGGCCAACCATGGTCCATCTTCTTATATCTTGAGCAAGGATGGTTAATCTTGATAAATCATGGTCTAAGTGAATCATTGTGACACATGGACATATATGACCCACTACTATTCATCATAAGCAATTATGTTTTATTGTGCTTCGTTACGACCTAAGCTAAGCTATTATGTTTTATTGTGCTTGGTTACGACCTGTAATAACAATATAACATGTATGATAGAATATGACATAATAGGTTAAACATGATCATCATTATCAATTTTATTTAAATATAGTATAAGATAGTTGGGGTGGGGGTTGGGTCTAACGACAAAACCATTTGGAGTTAGAGTGATGAAGCTTCCTTTGATATTAATGGTTCAAGCCTAGCCTAGCAAAAAAGTGGAGTGAACAAAACTGATGTGTCATTGGCAAAAACGTGGATTTATTGTTCGGAACACCCAATATTCGGCAAATATGGGGGACACAACTTATGGGAAAATATATATATTTATTTTTAGCAATAAATTGTTTTTTTATATACTTTGAATGTGTTTCTTTTTAGTTGTCCTATTAATATTTTGGCTTACCGCTCATATTCAAGCACACGTTAGTAACACCAAGTGAGGTCTTGATCAATTATACTTAAATGGAGGGTTGGTAAAGCCGCTATAAAAAATGGAATGGTTTTTACTAACGATGAGCCAAACATAATTAGTTGTCGTAGTGAAATAGCATGGAAACCGTTATAAGGAAAACAACCATAGACTACAAGGGAGAACCCGTCCCACCCCGTAACAAGAGCAAGCGTTAGTAACACTGGAAAAATGTATTTATTTTTAGCTTTGAAAAAATGTATTTATTTTTTAGCTTTAATCTATTATTCTAGAAAAAAACTAATTCTCAGTAATCAACAACAGGGACAAAACCTTTGGAAAAATGTATTTATTTTTAGCTTTAATCTATTAGTTTTATTCTCATTTTGAATGTATTTATTTTTGAGGCCTCTTGTTAATATTTTATTATTTTAGGTTACCACTCAATTTCAGCACAAGTTAATAACACTGAATAAGGTCTTGATCAATTTTACTTAAAATGACGGATTTTAATGCCGCTATGAAAAAATTTACTAACAACGGACTAGAATAGACCGGAGTAGTGGCAAGGAAGTTGTTGTAAGAAAAGCAACCATCGACTACATTCACTGCGTCAAGAATAAAGGATTCTCACACATGGCCACAGGGGAAATTGTTCGCCATCACCTGTTGTGACCCGAAAGTAGGAGTGAGATGAGAGAGTTGGCAATACTGTTGGGAAAATTAGAGAGGATTAATATCGAAAGAAATGGAACAATAAATGGCGTTGACCCTTTAAAAAAAACGATAAAATAACAAGGTAGAAAAAGGGTCATAAAAACCACTTAAGATATAAAAAAAAAGAGTCGTTTATAGAATCAGTCATACATATTCCAAAGTTATAAAATATAACAAGAAAAATTACGCGATCTAAAAATGAATGCGACACCTAAAGAAATATTAAAGAGGAAGTTTAAATAAGCTGTCATCAATACGGTCGTAAAAGTTACAAAAACTGAAAAATAAATGGAAATAAGCCGGTCACAACATTGATCACAAATATTTAAAATAATTAGTAAAAAAGTGGTGAAAAATGTTTAAAAAGTTTAAAAAATAATAATAATAAGTTGATCCAAAAAAAAAACGTTCTTTAAATATAGACAAATTAAATTATTTTAATAATCCAAACTTTTAATCATTGGCCAATAATAATTCATACTTTTAGATTTTGGTCGGTGATAATCTCAAATTTTATTTTTAATACCATTAGCAATCCTGATAATATAATTATCATATATTCATACTTTATTTACTTTTATTTTCCGTTAGTTTCACTTGTATTGAATTTCATTTCGTTCATAATCATTATTGTGGGTATAATCAAATGCAAATGAGTCGTGAATATATTTGATGATGACACTGATTGTTGATAAAAATAAAAGTTAAGATTGTTATCGTCCAAATTAATAGTAGACAAAATTACAGAAAACGTCCTTTAGGTTTATATAAAATTACAGGTATCATTCTTTATCTTCAAAAAATTCTCTAATCATCCTTTATGTATGTCTTTTATAACAGATTTCGTCCTTTAGACTAACTGCTGTTAAGTTACTTTGTTAAGTCGAGGGTAATTTGGTATTTTTACCTCTAAAGGACTATTTATGTAATTAAACATAAAGGACGTTTTTTGCAACTGTTTTATCTTTTAATTAATTGATGCATTTTTGCAATTATACATATACATATGATTTTTATATATAACATAACATATATTATTTAATTATTTTCATCAATATTTAATTATAAATATAAATTATGTAAATAGTATTATTATTTTTATACTTACGGCCTTAGCCCTATTTACTTTACCTTTAATATTTTTTACAATATATTTTTATATAATTATATATTATTACCTTAAACTTGTTTTTTTAATCTAAGATATAATATGATTAACAGAGAGGATCACATATGATTAGTTTTTTAAATTAAGTTTTAACTAAATTTCATAAACCGTTCCTCCTATGTTTTTTTAACTAAAAATATAATCTAGTTTTTAGTAAAAACAAAAAAAATAAAACAAAACGAAAAATAGATGTAAAAACATTGAACTACGCACGTAAAACGTAAAACATTAAAAACAATAACTAAGTCGATCTAGGATCTGCGCTTTTTGATGTGGCTGATAAACTGAAAAAATAGGCATAAAAATGTGGAATCATGCACACACATGTTGCGGCTTGTTAACTCTGAAGTGTAAAACGAAAAGTTTATAAAAGATTAAAAGTATAAGCGACCAAAGTTGAAAGTGAAAAATTATAAGAGTACAATTGTAAACGATGTAAAAGTATTAAGGTTAAAAGTAAAAAAAAAAATTATAGATAAAAAAAACAAAAGTGGATACAACCACTAAATGTAAGGCACAAATCATGATACACAATGTATTTGATAATTAGTAATATATATAATATTTTTAAATTAATGTTTAGTGTCTAAATTTTATATTTAACATAATAATATTAATACAAATTTAATAATATAAATTCAAATTAGCTAATAAATAATTATTAACTAATTATAATTTATATTATTAATAGTTATGATAAAATTTATTAATTTGTAAATATATGTTACTTGTATATATTTATTAAAATAAAATAATGTAAAAAATTATATGTATAACAAATTTTAAAATAAAAGCTAATTACGAAAAACGTCCTTTAAATTAGGTTTAAAGTTTCAAAAATAGTCCTTTAAGGGGTAGAAAGACTAAAATGCCCTTGACTTAACGGAGGAAATTAACGCCCGTTAGTCTAAAGGACGTAATTTGTTACGAAAAGTATACATAAAGGATGATTAGAGAATTTTTTGAAGATAAAGGATGATACCTGTAATTTTGTATAAACCTAAAGGACGTTTTTTGTAATTTTGTCTTAATAGTATGATTATTATTAGCCAATGCGTAATGATTTGGATTATTAAAATTTAATTTGCTTTAAAAATATAGTAAATAAAATAATACGTTGACTGTAAAGTTTTTTTAAAAACAATAAACTAACAAAAATAAAATAAGGTGCGCTTGCAAAATCAGTCATGCTTTTTCTAAAGGTAATAAAATGTAAAAGTAAATTAAAATATTAGTTGGAATCATAAACAGACTTTACTATAGTTGATCCATCAAGACTCGTCAATTCTCAATGGTCTCTCAACTAAGCTGATTGATCTAAGTTTTGAGAACTTTGAATTGTGTTTAGAGGCTTCTTAATAGTCGTATTGAATCATGTATGAATTGAAAGGCATCTGAATGAGTCGGTTTCCTCAATTGTTACTAAACAACTTAATTGCTAGTTATAATAGGTTAGTTGTAATGAAAATTTTATTAAGTAGTTTCTTTCAGAATTGCTCTAGAAATGAACATGTTGATTTGTTCTATACTACACGATACCAAGTACGAGTAAGATGAGAGAGTAGATAGATTGTTGAGAAAATAAGAGAGGAAGTAATATTGAAATAGTGTTCCATACCAAGACACCAGCATCTCTTATTCATCACTAAACTTCTTACTTTATTCAAAAAGAGCTATTATTATATATTATATACATATAAATAACAAACAACCTTGAACATAATATTAATTGTAGTATTATAATTAGCTGTTATGATACTTCCTTTTTCTCTTATAAATATTAAATATATTGTTTTATAGAATTTTGGATACATCCTTTATAGGTACTTATTTTTATTTATAATCGAACCGGGTAAATACGTACATGACTCTTTTTATCTATGTTAAATAAAGTTTTATTTTTAATCAAGCAGTTTCAAATATAATTAAAAAAAAAAAACTTTGGATGTATAATACAGTTGTGTTATACTTCAATATAAGTTTTGTTCAAACCGAAAATTTGTCAATTCTCCCCAAATTTACCTAATATTAGGGCTGGCATAACAAATCAGACACGACACGATAAGACACGAACACGATAAGATACGAACACGATAAGTGCTAACACGAACACGACACGATAACTAATCGTGTCATTTTTTCCAGACACGAACACGAACCTGTTTAGAAACAGGTTACACGATAAGACCTGTTAAGAGACACGATAAAAATCACACGTTTAGTGAAACAAAAATTGACTGAAATCTATCAAAATTTTAAATATACCATAATCTTTAGCATTATAATTCTTGGCATTTTTGAAACAAAAGTCAATAAAAAAGTTTATTTTAACCGATAAAATAGTTATACGGAATACGAAGAGGGCTCAAGTGGAGGCCGGAGACTCGGTCGACGGTACTGTGATAGTCGTATTCGATTGAAACGGTTGGACAAGGTATAAGGTTTTTAAATTAAACATGAAAAATAATGACATATATCATAAATATATATATATATATATATTAACTATTTTAATAAGCTAAAAATATAAACATGTCTTAACATGTGCGTTAACAGGTTAACAGGTATCTGATCTGTTAAGACACGATTTTTATCGTGTCTTTAACGTGTCGACCTGTTAACGACACGAAACCTGTTAAGCTTAAACACGAAACCTGTTAACTTCGTGTCGTGTTAACAGGTTCGTGTCAGAAATTGCCAGCCCTACCTAATATATATTTAACACCTGTATAAAGAACACCATTCACTAAAAACAAAATCATTTTTATCAAATCCGGACACCAACAATGACCGCTCAACTGCTTCATGTATACAAGAATCATGTCACACCGCATGAATGAATAATTGAATACCATATATAAATTTAGAAGGATCATGGAGAGTACTTTACTATAAAATAATAGAACCTAAAAATTAATGCATGTGGGAAAGCCATTGCTTGAATCATGATGACATGATAAGTTGCAGAAAGAGAATTGAGGTGCTTACAATCCACCACTCACCGAACGCATGTAAAAACTAAAAAAGAAAATGAGTGCCAAAGCTGACAAATTTAGAAAATTACAAGATTGATCCATGTATAAGAAAACTTTCAATTAAACTTGAAATCTTGAATGCATATAGTCATATACCCAAGTAGCTAAGTAGACATTTTAAAAAGCATAAAGAATATGATGAATTGAAATTAAAGTTGACTTTTATTAATAAAAATTGTATTCCAAGAAGCCTCCGCGGTTATGCTACTATGTCAAAGACATCTATTTTTATTTTTAATAAATTTACATCACTGGCTACTATTTTTAACATATCGATCAGCGAGGGTTTCGGTGTATAATGTATTGTCGTGCTAAAAAAGGCATAGAAAAATGTAGAATACAATTATGTTTGAACGAAAAGGTCAAAACGTGTATATAAGATAGTATTTATCTAATATATTGAAATGATCAACAAATCTTACGTGACCTCAATTAACTCATGTTATTTAATATATATTATACTAGGTTAGTAATCTGTGTATTACACAAATCTTCCTACTCTAATAAAAGAATAACTAGAGGTGCCACACGTCAACACCATATTCATTCTCATCAAAATTTTACCGCTTCTCTCTCTTATTAAATAACTACATTAATTACTAATAATATTATTTATTTTTTTTAGATCAATAATAGTTTTTTAATAAATTAAGAAATAAATCGTTTTGTTAATGTTATTTCTATATAAAGAAACTTTTACAAAAGAAAGTTTTCTAAAATATCAAATTTTTTAAAATACAAAATACTTTAAAATTAGTTTTTTAAAAAGTCAAAATTTTTAGAAACAAAAAATAATTAATATTGAGAGTTATAGTAAAGAAGTTTTTAAAAATAATATTTTTTTAAAATGGTTTGATTTGAAACAAAATGTTTAATTTATTTTTTAGAAAATAAAAAAAAGTTTAAAAAATTAATATTATTATATTACTTATAATTCTTACTCATACGTAATTTTAATCATATATTATCTTAAAATATTATTTTTAATTAATAAATTTTATTATATTTAATATTTTATTTATTCAACCCGTGTAATACATGGGTTTATTAAAACTAGTTGAATAAATAAAATATTAAATAATTAATAATGAAATTTATAAATTATAAAACTATACTTGAAGATAAAATATTATTAAAATTACGTATTAGTATCTACTTTAAGTAAATAAACAATAACGTCTTTTTTAACTTTTGTTTTATACAAAAACTTTGTGGTTTCTAAATATTTCGTTTTAAGAAAAGATAAATTAAGAAAAATGATTTTTTTTTAAAAGTTCATTCTATTAGAATTTTTTTATTTTATAAAAAGTTGTTTTTTAATAACAAATCCGGTTTTTAATTTATTAATAATACGGTTTTAATTTGCAAAATGTATGAATAATATTATTAATATTTAATATTATCATTAATAATATAAATAAGTGAGAAAGTTAGTATTAGAAGACTTATAATTCCATCAAAAAGTAAAACAATTATACTATGTTTTATCTCTCTTATTTAAATAATTTCATTTTTAAACATTCGTTTTAAATACTATTATAAAAATTTCATATTTTTATAAAAATATTGTTTATTTACACTCTTGTTTTTAATTATTTTTGTTTTTTTATAAGATTGTTTTTATAAAATTTTATCTTTTATAATTTTTTGAAAAAGACCAATTTAAAATATTTTGTTTTAAAAATGTTTAGGGTTTTTAAAAATTTTATATTTCATAAAAAAATTGTTTTTATTTATTTCTATTTTAATAAAAAAATGTGATTTTTAAATTTTTTAATAATAACTATTTTGAAAAATATAGGTTTTTTAAAAAAATCTCGATGAGAGAGAGATAGTAATTAATTAAATTGATTTTTAAAAAAGAAATAAAAATTTCATGTGAGTCTATTGAAATGACTATAATATACTTTTCAAGCAAAAAATAATGTTAGTATGTCTAGAAAGATAATATATGATAGCCTGAAACTTTATTTTATAATATAGTATATATACAGAGAACAATAGTTTCTATAGGAAACTACGTCTTATATTCCATAAACAAAATAGTTAATGTTTAAGTTACATGAAGCAACTAGTAAAATGTGGTTGCAGTCTACTCGGGCGATTTGTATAATTTTGTTGTTTTTAAAGTAAGGGTAGGAAAATTAGTTTTAGCAACACACAACAAAACACAATGTATAACTAATTAGTAGTTGACACTTTTTATTAATAATGAAAAACCATACATACATAGACTTCTTACCATCTATTTATACTAGACTTCTAATTCAACCTGACTACTATTATATAATTAAATAAATAAATAAACTCAATCATAGTATACTATAAACTCACATAAACAATAAACAAAACTAATAATAATAATTATTATCCCATTTAATCAAGATTAATAATTCATCTCTCTTTTAATTTTGAAATGTGTTATCTAGATTTTGAATACCCAACAAGACTTGTAACTCATTCACTTTAATCCTAAATGCATTTATCTCGCACTTTTTTTTTCAATCCACTCTTTGGTCATGTAGACTGTTGTCTTCAACTTACCCGATCTTGACATCAATACACTACTAAAAATGGTGTTTTGCTATGCTTTTTTGTGATGCAATTTTATTTTGTCCCAAATTGTGGCACACTTGCAACACAAAAAGCATACCTAAAATGCCAACTCAATTTGCGACAACTTCACGACACAATGTGAAAGCCTAGTTTTATCCATCAGAATCTCATTTTTGAAAAATTTTATGTTTCAATATTAACCTGAAAATAAAAAATACTAAAATAAGAAAATACAATTCACAGTTAATTGTATCTCCATTTTATTATAAAAATAGCACACATATTGTCCTTTACACTAAACTCCATCTAAATTCACAATTAAGTCGGGCATGTGCCTCTCACATGGGGAGCATTTATGTAATCTTTACAATTTGTAATTAATAAAATATTGAGTAATTTAGATTTTAATAAACTATCTAACTCTTATACCATCTTTATTTAAGAACGAGCAGTATAGAAGAAACTCTAAATCCAAAATTGAAAGTGTACAATGAAGCTAACAAGTCCATATCACTACATAAGGAAGTTAGAAGCGAGAATGACACTTTAGCGTGAAGGCGGATTCTACAGTTAGAGTGACGACAACAACTGCAATTATCAATGCTAACTTGTGTCATCACTGTATTCATCGTTTCCCTCCTCCCTAGGATTCAACCGAATTAAATCACAACTCAACATCACTAAATCCATCGTCTTCCTCTCACCCTATTGGATTAAATCTAAGTGAATCACAATTTGATATCAGTATGATTAATTTGACAGGGATCTTGAATCGCTATTCGTATCCGAAGTTTCAAATATCCGAAATTTTAGTTACAGATACATATACGGATAATGATTTCTACTATTCGAAAATTTCAGATATACAACATTTAACACCATAACATGAAGGCGACGCGAATGAAGCGACGTAAAAATATTTCTGACTCATAGTAGGCATGTAAAATATATAATATTTCTCATGTGAGTGACACATGTCTGATTTAACTATGAATTTGGATGGAGATTAGTTTAAAGGATAGAGGTTAGTTTAAAGGATGATAAATGTGCAAATTGTTTTAAAAAAAGACATTCTATGTAATTATTAAAACTAAAGAACAAAACATACAATTCTATATATTAATAAAGAATTCAATTTATAATTTAACTTTTATTTTTCAAACCATGTAACAAACGAGCCTTTAAGCTAGTTATCAATATTTCAAACTGCGGTTGCTACTCATATATTTGGAAAATCCTATGCAACCAAGCTGAAAATTATATATACCTACTGGTATTTTAGTACCATATTATGTACATGCAGCAAGCCATAAAAGGTTAATATTTAAGTGTACATTCACTACATACAAAAGGCTGATAACACTACATATGCATAGCAGATATTTTTTTCACTTTCTGTTTGCATACGATGGGGTAGGCAAGACGGTTGGATTGTGTATCCTCTTTTAACGACCATATCCATAGTTGCGGTAGCAGTTACTACGAGCCCTATGTCACATGCATTTAATCGGCTTGCGTGGTTAACCCACATAAAAGGTTTTGTTTCATATGTAGAAGCTTTATTTTTGTATACTGCAACTTCCATATTTCAATTAATAAAACCTGAGTCGAACCATAGTTATTTTCGAGAGATTGTGTGTTGCTTATTTTCATTAATATAAGACTTCTGATCACCAACAATTGTATCAAATATGGTATCACCATTACATAATTATATCAAAAACCTAAATACCTATCTAATAACATTTGAACTTAAATGCTAGATAGTGATAAAGAAAAGGTAAATTGGATTTTAATAATACAAACTATTACCTATTGGCCGATAATAATCCATACTATTAATTTGGCTGGTAACACTCCCAACTTTCACTTTTATAACCAACAACAATCCCGGTGACATAATTTTCAATTTTTTACGCTCAATTTGCATCTATTTTAATTTCAATTTAGCTTGTATGTTTTTTTATTTCGTTCATAATTATTGTTGCGAACCGAATCGAGTACAAATCAAACATAAAAAATTGAAAATTATGTCATTGGGACTGTTGTTGGTAATAAAAGTGAAAGTTGAGAGTGTTACCGGCCAAATTGATAGTATGGATTATTATCGGGCAATGGGTAATAGTTTGAATTATTAAAATCTTACGCTAGCACACCGTAGCCATATGCTTCACATAAACTGGTTAATAATCAAGACGTGTTGGTTTTATACACACATGTTACGCGTATACCACCATAGTATTTTGCAACACATAAAAAGTCTTGTGGTTATCACCAAATAACATAAAACAACATTCCCGTCTTCACCATCATTCTAAACATTTCTTCGAGACATACGAAGTGTATTTGAAGCCTATGAAGTCTTCTCTCTTCTATATGATCACCTCCATCGTGTGTGATGTTCGTCCCTCGACACACAAACAATTTTATATAATATATAAAAATATTATATTGAAGTGTTTATAAGGGATGTAGTGATAGAGCAAAATGAGATTGTTCTTTATGAATGAATGAAAATCTGATATGAGAGATAAGTTTACAATGATGTTTGAATGTGGTAGCACTTGAGATACTCTAAACTGTGATATATTAGGATATCAAAATTAAGAACATGAATAATATTATCTAACAATTGAAATTCTTCGATTAAACAAATCAATACAATTTTCAGTAGTATTCCATATAAAAACAACCAATACAATCTTCAAGCAATTTTTGCATGTTAACCTATTAACAACTTATGAATCATGTTAAACCCAGATTCTTATCAATTGGTGGCGGTACACACTCTTCGAATTTCACCTTGTGTCCCTGTCTTCACCTCAATATTCCCCATCTTCACCATCGCTCTTCCAAACTCAGCGTTAAATCTTGACCCAGTTTGTCCTCCTCCTCCCAAAAACCTTTGCACAAACCTTTGTGTCCTTTGATCACTCCATAGTTTCGCATCGGATTCAATAACTCCCCTCCCACTCCTCAAGTTCTCATAGAACGAATTTCCGAAACTAGTTTCGCTACCCGTATCAAGCGCCACTCGCCTCGAGCCATCACCGCCATCAGGGCAAAGCGCTCGGAGTTGTGGTAGGAATGCAGGGTTTATATCGGGGTCGGGTCCATTGGTGTTGTTGAAGTTGTATAGTCTGTAGCTGAATAATGCACATGCTGCTGTTCCAATTGTATGTCCACCTAGTAAAGGATAATAAAATAACAACTTAATTAATAATCAAGGTAATAACATTCTATATATAAGTAGTTATTGTACTTTTGTTTGTTATACTTACCAACAAGAGTAACAAGATCTTGAGTGTTGAGACCTTTATCATCAAACTTACTGATTTGGACACTAATCGGGTCGTTAAATGCAGGCAAGTTTGCAGTATCTGATGCTTGTGAAACCAAGCCATCTCTACGTCCTAATGGTACTTGCCAGCTACGTCCACCCGTCTACAAGATGCCATAATAATAATAGTTAATGACCATAGTTAAGCATTGATCTACAAGCTATTAATGTACAAGCACCATGAGGAAACATATAAAGAAACCATCTACTTACGAGGACAACAGAATCACGAGCAGCTAGAGCGACAATATCAGCACATGAGACCACTCCTGGGCATGTAGTTTCAAGCTGAGACTTTGCAGCATCAATGACTTCAAAGCCTCTCAAGAGAGAGTTTGGCCCTGCTGTCTTCTCCGTCGACGGGCCCTCAATGAGTATAGATGCATCACAACCATTGACAAAGCAGTCATGGAAGAACATCCTTAGTAAACCAGGTGCAATCGCAGGGTTGGCGTTGACAGCAGACTGAACCGCTGACTGGACTATGGACTCGACCCTAGGGCAGGTGGAGCTATAGAAGCCAACACGAGTGCCTCCACCACCACCGCGATTGCTTTGGGCTAGTGTCAAGGTTGTGAGTGTTGCTAACAGGAGAACCAAGAAAGCAACCATTTTGCTTAGGGAAGACACCTCCATTAGTAACAAAGAGTGCTAATATGATGTGATTGTGTGTTAAAGATTTGTCTTTTGGGTTAAGTAATGTATTTTGTAAATGAGATGATGATATTGATACATAGCACAGAGGGTATTTATAGTGTTTGAGTTAGAATGAAATTCAACCATATTATGAATATAATATTATTCTCATATTCAAACTCAACATGCCGCAGGTGCAAGGAAGGAAGGAGACACAGAAACTTCAAAGTTTTATGAACAAGTTGGATCACAATATCACATACACAGCTGTACTTAGAAAGTGTCAATATTCAAAAAGAACCAACTATTTTATTAGTTTATATTGAAAGTTTCAATTGTATATCATTTGAAAAAGCATAAATAAATACGATAATTTGAAATGAAAGTTGACTTTCATAGTTTTTATTATTTGAGACAAGCCAAGTCAAGAAACAAAAACAGCGATTAGATTTTTTAATATTAGTCAAGTGTGGCTAATATTTTATGGATGTGCAAACACGTTTAGGCCACACTCCAATAATAATTAAAAAATAAATTTGATTTCAAGAAGAATCCCACATTCATGCAACGATGTAGAAGAAATCTTGTTAATTAATTTATATCTATACGGCTACTAGTGAAAAATAAAATAAAATTATTTTTGATCGAGAACGTCAAAACGTGTATATAAGATAACAGTTATTTCATAAATTGTTTCAATTTTAATCCAAAAGTTTCATTAGTTGTTTTAATTTTATCCAAAATAATGAAACTTTTAAAGTGAAATTGAAACAACATATGAAACTTTTAAAGATAAATTGATGTTTTAATCTTTTAAAGAAAAATAATTAATTTAGTTAAATCTTAAGATGTAAAACTGAAATGAACTCTTAACCTAATGATGTTTGACAGGTTAAAATGACCAAACGAATTGATATTTAAATTTTATATGGTCTTTGTTTTCTACAGAAAGCTTACAAAAATCACTGATTTGACACATTTCCTTGAATATTATTTTTTATTGAAAAGCATACGCGTTAATCTTAGCCGTATACGCAGCAGCAACTTGTATTTGTTACAAACTTTTGTTCATTTTATGTAAGAAAAAGCAACTAAAGATGAATATTTATCAGACATTAAACTACCAAATTACTAGAAATCTAAGTATTTTAAACTGCAAGAATATGTAGCAAAGTTACAGTCACGACAGACATAGTGACTCAAACCAATCCAGTCGCAAGCAAGAAGATGCTGAATTTGTGATCTTTTAGATTGTTCGCAAACCAGTAGCAATAATATAAAGAAAAAATAATTAAAATTATATTTTATACAATGGTCGCAAACTAGTAGCATATATGTGAGAAAAAAGTTAAAAATAAAATGTCCATCTGTTATGTACTTATGTACTTCTGTATACGATGGTGGAGCAACACTCATTGATGACAATGAGTTCTAAAGAGATGTTTGTAATAATTTAGGCAAATCTCATATCATTTAATCTCATTTCATTTTATTTTGTCCACCAAAGAGATACTAAGTTATAACGAATGTCACGTCTCAAATATTATCAACGCATTTTAGGCGCTTTCCTTGTAGATGCGAAGAGAACTCCGTAGATAAGTGTGCTCGGGTGGAAACAATCAAGGGATGAGTGACCTACTGAGAAGTTTTCTTAACCTAAATAACCAGAAGCAAATCCATAAGTTTGTTGTGGACAAAAGTGCAAAACAAACAATGTTGGGTGGTATGAGAGGCCAAGTATTATGATGTAGTTGGGTACTGTTGTTTTGTTGTTCAATAAACAAAAAGAGAAAACCTAGTCACGAAATCAGCCATAAATTTTTAAAAAATATTAAAGAAAGAATCATTATCATCCAACAATGGGCTTAGAAGCATCCATCTTACAAATATATGGATATGGTACATATTTTGTTGCGTCGCTGGTCTAAATAACAACATCAATGCTTTTAATCATTAACCAATATTCTACCACATTATTACCTACACAAAATTCTTCATTTCATGTTCGGGCGCATTGCAAATACAAGTATTATCTAGTAGATGGTATACGCCTTGAATGTTTATGCTTGTTAAATCCTTTGCTTGTCCGGTAGGTGAAAAGCTTATAAAGTTTGCATAAGCTTAAGAGGGAGCAAACAAGGATATCGAACGACAATTTGACATGCTTAAGAAACAATTACATATAATCAGTAATATGGCACGAGCTTGGACACCAAAAAGACTAACATGATGATTTTTGTATCATTGATCCATGATAGTTGAGAAAATTATAAAAATAATCCTTGTAATTTTATCATATTGCAAGTTTGGTACTTAAAATTTAAAAATTACAAATTTAGTACTTGCAAGTTTAGTCCCCATCGTTAGTGTCTATTAGTTTTTAAGGATCAAGAGGCTAAATTTGTAACATGATCAAATTATACTGACCAATTATGCAATTTTCTTTAAAAAAATTGAAAAAATCAAATAAATTTTAAAAAAATTAAAATCAAATTTAAGAAATTCAACTAAACATGAATAATAAATTTAATAATCTTTAAATAATAAAACAAAGGTTAAAAAAATAAATCAAATTTAAAAAGTAAATAAAATTAAAAATAAAAAAGTATAATAAAAATTAAAAAAAAAAAAAGAAAATGAGAATATACTTAAATTTTTATTTCTAATGAAGCCCATCTAGGGCTATACGACACGTATGGGGTTATACGACACGTATAGAAATTTATGGTGTTAATTTATAATTTCGGGTTGTCTAAATATTCAAACCCTTCTACATATCTTCAATCATAATAACTTGGGTTTTTATTGAATACATCAACATGAGTGTAGTTTATAAATTAATATGAGAATTATATAAAATTTTCATAAAGAGTAAGAATGATGGTAGCATGGTTTGTTTGTTTTTTTTTTTTTTTTTTTTTAGCCACTGTAGAAATGCTTGAAGTGAATAGTAAGTTTGAACCATGAGTTTGTTTTAAGTCATTATGAGAGGATATAAAATATAAATACACCAAAAGAATTTAGTTAAACTCGTGACTAATGAATTAAGTTATGACTTTAGAAATAATACACAACTATTGACAAATTAAGAATCTCAAATACCTCATGTTGTCATAACTCATAATGCCAGTTAGTTAACGAACGAGCAAAGTCTCGAGTTCTGCGTGTCTAATTTGAGTCATAATTATTTTAGGTGCTCCTACCGGATAAAAAAAACTAGATTTGTTTGGGTTTTGCCTAATCATCGTACAAATAATTTGATCCATTCTACTAGAGGTAGTGAATCACATATCAATATCTATTTACTAGTATTTTAAATTTCATATTATTATGTTTCATCTGATCCGTCCATTATGCGTGTAAAAACTCTGAATGAGACATTTTTTTATATGATTTGTATGATAATAATTGAACTTGCTCAGCCAGATGACTATTAGAAACTAAGTACTTAATTTATACTTCTTGTATGTAATTTAATTACTTGTTTTACAAGGATGTAGTTTATTTGATATTCAAATTATTCTTAACTTGCTTATATGGTTCATTAATTTAAACTCCGATACCCGGGGAACTTGTCTATGGGGTTCTGTAGGCATACCATCTGTGGTGGCGTAATAGACCACGACGCCTCTATTATCTGTATGTATGTGTGTGTGCGTTCGCTCAGAGAAACACTTTTTGTTAAGATATATTTGCATATGGTGGGGGAGAGTTCAAATGAGAACTCACTTATTACGTGAGAATTCTAGTAACTAATGTGAGACACACATTTTCAAGGGCAAAAAATAACGGATTGAAATTTTTTTTAAAAGTATATCAATATGGTACGCGTGGAAAGATAAAAAAAATACTGAAGTTAATGGCGCAATTTTTTTGAAAAAATAATGTCGTGAAAAAAAAGTTATGAACATTTATAAAAAAAAGATAAATTTGGCATGTGACTTAAGTGTGTGGTTCATATTAATTCTTAAAGTTCTCACAAAAAATAATGCTTCTCAAGATAACGCTACCCGCATATGATGAATGTAAGTGTTGGCCAACAATCATTCACATATTTGATATTTGAACAGGTTCAAAGCGTAATGTATGAGAAGTAAATGTTACACAGTTGATAAGGATATCAATATTTTATATTATAAATTTTAAAAATATAACATTGATATGGGTGAAGACAACAAATTATTTAAACGATTTAAAAATTTCTAGTAAATAAAAAGGAAACCAATCATAAAATATTTAATTTTCACCTCCATAATAGAAAGTAAAGAAGCAAAATAGAAAAATAACCAACAAATAAATAAATAAACCACAAAAGTAAATGGTTGGAGCTTCCCCCATTTTAGATATGTCTCCTGTAATTATTTTTAGGGCTACAAACGAACCAAACGAACACGAACAGTGCCTTGTTTGTATTCGTTCATTAAGAAATAAACTTATTAATTAACTATTCACAAATACTTACCGAACATGATTTCTTGTTCGTGTTCAATTATTAAGAAAAGAACATGTTCATAAACTGTACACGAACATTTATCGAACGCAAACGAACAAAAACAAAACCCAACGAACACAAACAAATTTTCATGAACATAACGAACACAAAGAAGTTCATAAACACAAACGAAATACACATGATCGTATATTTATTTTAGAATAAAATTTGTATTTTCATTACAAATATCACATAAAATCCACCAATAATAAACAAGTAATTAACATAAATATCAAAAAATACTTGATATAATTGTCATAATATATATATAACATAAATATTAGGAACATAAATAAAACGCATTAACGAATATAAACGAACACATTATTGAACGTTCGCGAACGGACATTAACGAACATAAACGAACACGTTATCGAACGTTCACGAACATAAATGAACGAACGCAACTTGTGTTGATGTTCGTTCATTTAACTAAACGAACAAAATTTTCTTGTTCGTGTTCGTTCATAAATGAACGCCGCACGGTTCACGAACTGTTCGTTTGCAGCCCTAGGTATTTTGAGTCGGCTCGATTCTCTATTGGTGTCTAACATCAAAAGAAAGATTATTCACAGGATTATTCTTACTTGGTGGGTGTTGTGGCGCTTTAGAAACGAGATGGTCTGCGTGTAAGGAAAAAAACGAACTATTATATTTTTTACTGTAATTAATTACTTTTTTTTTGTGGTTGGTCGATAAGAACAAAAGTTATCTATTACTTGGGTCGACGGTCAAGTGGATATAAAATCCACTCAATTTCATGTAATTTTGCAATCTGTTTTATTCTGCTAGCTACTTACTATGTGTTTTTTAATATTAACTAGTTTGTACCGCTCGCGCGTTGCGGCGGCATCGTACGCTGCGTGTAAAGTATAAACTAACAATTGAACTGAGCTGTCTCCAAATTCTCATCGAACCATAAAGTAACTCGAATATATATCGTTAAACGAAAATGTAATAATACAAAATGTACGCGTATACTTTTTCAAACTTTTTTCAAACAAAATTACGTAGAAACGTAGACAAGTCAAAGCGTACATTAAAAAAAGCACATAGATTACAATCGTCCCGACTTGTTTTCAAACTAAATTTACTAAATTTACGTTGAAACGTAGAGTAACTCAGATTTATACCGTCAAATGAAAACATTTTATTTCGACCAGACTCATTAAACAAAACTTACTTTCTAAACGTAAGCAAACGTCGAAATGTAAATCATCTCAAAACATATATAAAATATGCATATAAAGTTTAATATCTGACCCGACTCATACTGACGCGAACCTGAATGTACAAACGTAAAATTAGTTTTTTTAGTAAAAGTTTACTGGGGGGATTCGGAATAATAGTAACTTAGGGGGTCAAATAATCATTTGAATTTGCTTAATAAATATTAAATTAACAATTTATGTGTAATTTATAAAAAACCTAAAGTCTAGTTTGTTTTCAAACTAATTTATAAATTTACGTTGAAACGTAAGTAATCAGATTTATACCGTCAAATGAAAAACTTTATACACCACTCATTAAACAAAACTACTTTCTAACGTAAGCAAACTCGAAATGTAAATCATTAAACATATTAAAATATGCAATAAAAGTTTAATATCTGACGACTATATGACACTACCTGAATGTAAAAGTAAAATTATTTTTTTAAGAAAATTTACTGGGGGATTCGGAATAATAGTAACTTAGGGGGCAATCATTTGAATTTGCTTAATAAATATTAAATTAACAATTTATGTGTAATTTATAAAAAACCTAAAGTCTAGTGTTCAAAGTGTGAAAAGTTTAAAATGTATTGTAGCTCTTAAGTTGCTTTTTAATATATTATATAATGACCGTTAAAAAAACCACAAAACAAAACTATTTATCAGAAAGGAGTCCATGGAAATCCAACCGGATCAAAGACAATTGAAAAAGAACCTCTTAACCATCACACCAAAACATGACTTTTTGTTTTAGGGTTATTAGAATTTAATAATTCTAATTTTCAGTTATTAGTCGGGATTAATCCAAACTCAAAAAATGTTTACACACACTTCCAAATTTAAACATATTTTCCTTTAATAATCATTTACTAACTAAAAGTTTACACTGTTAGTTTTTTGATGACGTAGACAACTTATATGACCAAAATACTAAGCAGAAAATTGAAATTAAGTAAGAAACTTATCAATTTTCACATCCTAATCTGAATCAATTTACTTGTTGGAGGTAAATTACAGCTGACGATGGATGCTAGATATCGAAAAACGGACCTGATAGAAGTTGGGCAGCGGCTGAGTTGAATAATGGCTCAAAGTTTGCCTAATTTCATCAAAAACACGTTTAACGCTCAGTTAGTTGAGAGTGTATATAAATATTTTTTCAGTTGAGATTAATTTCAACAAATAAATAAAAGTTAAAATTATTAAAATCTATCGACATTTTCTTTTATGTTTGGAATGAATTTTATATAAATAATAAATATATTGGTAATAAAACATAAAGAAAAATACAAAAAAAAATTGTTGACAAGTGGACCGATTAATCTACAGTGTCTATTGCAGACAACCTTTGCTAAATGTTATTTACTAAATATTAAATAAGAAAGAACTGTTACAATTTATATAAACCTCCTCTGAACATTGCATATTTGCATGCATGGACTAGTAGCAAAAGAAGTGTGCTTAGGTTGGTTTGGTTTGGTTTGGTTTGGTTTTAGTTAAAACCGAAACCAAAAATTGGCATTTCGGCATTTGGGTTTTTAAAACCGTTTAATTTTAGTTTTTCCGGTTATTGATTTTTGATATTCATTTCGATATCAGTTTTCCTGGTTTTATTATTTGGGCTTTAAGTTTCTAAAGAAAAAATTGGTTCAAAGTAATGAGTCTAAACTATAAACTTTAGGCTTATATCATTTGTTGATATTTAAATACAATCTACATATTCTTATAAATTATTTGAGATTAAAAGGAATTACAATTCGCAAAATATAATAATAAAAAATTCAATAAAACGTTTTACTCTTTCAATTCAAAGAAAATAGTTAAAAGATTATTCTATAAACCTAAATATTAAAAAAATTTAGAACACATAAGTTAAATAAGTAACTTTTTTGGTTTTTGTTACAAGCAAAATCGAAACCGAAACTGAAAAAATCAGTTTTTAAAGAAAAACTATCAATTCAAACTGTCGGTTTATTATTACTTTTAGCTTTTTCTGTTCGATTTCGTTGGTTATTTCGATTACGGTTCAATTATTATGGTTTCTCGTATGCCCCTTAAGTAATCATAATAAAAGCATCTAAGTATGATGATTTGAAAAGTCAGACTTTCATTATCTAAATTCTAAAGCAAGCCAAGTCAAAGAAGAACATACCAAACCATTAAAAAAGATGTCTGTATTGTGATTAGGTAACACTAAATAATAAAGAAAAAATAGTTGTATTAAATAATATTCTCAAAATCAACTGGACTGGGATACGCTCCCAAAATCTGTTTAATTGACTATCTTATACCACCTCAATTATATTTAAACCGGCCAATTATGATTTGATTTGACAAGTTGATTCTGCAGAACAGTTCCATTTTTCTCTTAAAACTCTCTTGTATTGTTTTATTTATTAATTCAGAGACTATATATTTCAATTCTACTATCCATGATCCATATTGTCTTGTTAACATTGTAAATTTATACCAGAAGATAAGGTAATTTCATATTCTGTTTTAAATCATATACATATATAGGTACGTACTTGTACGTACGTATGTGTGTGTGCAATTATAGCATATTAAATACAATTATATGTTTTATTGAAAGCGTAAAACCTTTATTATATATGAGCTAAATTTAATATTGTACGACAGACGAAGTGATCAATACACGGGATAAGGCATCTCAACAAATCTATGTCCAACGTGAATATATTAATGATGTTCAATTTCTCCATTTGACCAAAAGAATTATAATTAATTTTCATATTATGAAAGTTGAATTCCTTTTACACCTATGAGATTTGACTATTTTAACTAATTCAGCTTAAAATGAGATTTTTGATGTACAAGTTTTGCTCATGACACTTGCTCAGTCTATAAGATTTTTTTTCTTTTAGGAAAATTCTAAAATGTTTTTTTAAATCCAAGTGTTTCTTAAAATATTCATTGGCTAAAGATTACTTCAAAATGTCATACCAATACGGGAGGGTGGTGGTGACTTTCTTACAGCATTGTTATGTTCGGTTCCGCCTCTAGATGTTTTGTTTGAAAAAGAGATGCAAAAGTCAAATCGCTTTATTATGAAGGGTTTCGACTCTTTTATAGAGTGGTCCGACTCTATTTGTTTTGGAACGACTCTTTGTCTTTAAATAAAAGATTACATGGATGGAGCGACCATGAAGCATCGTCTGTGAACATTGAATTCAGTTTTTCATACATTAGGGGCGGCTTTGGCATTATGAGACACGTTTCTTATTATGAGTGATTTAAACAAAGGAGGTCGACCTTTATACTATAGGTGCCACCTCCTCTATTAGGAGGACATTTTATGGTAGTGTAAAGTCAAAGAAACATATTCTCGTAAGATGAAGGTCAAGGATTTTTTTTTAAATAGAATTTTCTCTTTTTCTTTTAGTTTAGATGAGATAACAAAAATAATCTTTTAAACATAACATTAATCTAAATGTGAAGACCACTTTAATAATATATCATATTTAACTCAAATTAAGTAAAAACCCCACCTCTCTCTTGAAAACCCTAAAAACCCACCCACCCAATTTCTTCTTTCTTCTTGAAAAAGTTGAAAGCTTCAACAAAGGAAAAAATCACACAAGAAACCAACTTAAAGCTAAAAAAAGGACTTCAATCACCAAAAATCGCGCCTAAAGCATTCAAATCAAAGCTTTAATTAATTGGTCTTGCGTGTCTCTCATCTAGTTTGTTTATCTAGTAACGACAACATCAGGTGACCATCACCATTGCTAGATTTCTCCTTATCAAAGTGACTACACCAATTTGTGAAGGATATTCCAAGATGGTCGAAGCCGTTAGCAACTATTTTCGTACATTAAGACGGGCAATTTAGTGATTGCTAGGGCTCAAAGCTCAATGTACAATGGTAAACCAAAACACATCAAACGTAGATACAACACGATACGACGGCTACTTTTTACAGGAGTTATCATAATTGATTATGTAAAGTCTAAGGATAACATTGTGGATCCTCTTATAAAAGGATTAAATAAAAAGTTAGTTCACAAGTCGTCATGTGAAATAGGATTAAAGCCCGTGAATGAAGTTAATACAAAAGAAAACCTACCCTAAAATATTGGACATCCCAAGATGTAGGTTCAATATGACAACCTATTTGTATAACCTAATTAAGGTCACTATGAGGGAGTACCTCAAATGATATGCATAATGTATAGTTCATTTCAAGAATAAATTAATGATATTAAGAAGGTTAAACATGTTTTTTAATGATTTGTGAAAATCACCTATGTGATAAAGAAGTGAGGTCGCTTCGATTATGCACAAATCCTAGAGCTCTTGTAGAACAAGACTAATATTTCATGATCATAACAAACATAACAATGAGCGCCTGAACAAGATATGTGAAGTGTAATAACATCTAGACAAACGGTGGTTCATTCAAGGGCATCGCGTCTATTAATCACTAGAAGACTAAGTATACGTCATAAAGTATGATTCAAGGTTAAACCTACCTATCATACTCTTCTCAACCGTTGAATTGTATCTAAAAACGTTATACATATGAAACGATCTTTATTCATGTGGTGGATTGTTGGAAAAATTGTTTAAAATTAATTTAATATCAAAATAAAAAAATAAGTTTTTCCTAATTAACTTTGTACATAAATAAATAAAATGTAAGGTAGTTAATATATAAGTTATTTATAATGTTTGGGATAACAAAGTTAGGATAAATGAGATATCAATGCTCAAAGTTGGATTTTTAAATAAACAAAGCCGTAAAAATTCATTAGATATGAATTTAACGGGTGCATCTTCAATTCTCTCACATAGGAGGATGAACACAACTTTTGATGGTATATATGTGAAATCTTTCGCTGCTAATTGTGTCCTTCAGTAGGACACAGAAGTGGGGATCCCAAGGGTGCAAAGCAACTTGACTCGCGCACACACCCGCACGTAGCATTGGCAATGGACGTAATATGATGTTTTGATGGCATGAGCCACTTGAGAGATCTTTTCTCTAATTACAGGATCACAAGTTCTATGTTATGATGCCCATTAGAGGATGATGCATTCCACTGTTATGATGCCATCACATGATTTATACAAATTAAATGACCTGACAACTTCTATCTTGCAAATTGAAATTACAAACTTTGATTACTTAAAGCAATCATTAAAACCAATTAAATTTGCATCGAAGATGTTCAAAGCGATTCTAATTTTTCATTTTAATTAAGATGAGGGGTTTCAATTTATGTTTCAATATAAACACAAAAGTGAACTTTGTTGTAGGACACACCAAACTACACTTTGATACCCAAAAGAAACATAACTCACAACAGCATTCCGATTCTCTTCCAAACTCCAGCAATCTTTATCTTTTCTTCTACACATTCTCATGGTAGCAATTCAGTTTCTAGTTCTTCAATGGCAATATAAACTGTTTCGGTTGTTGTATCTTGAAAAACATATTTTTTTTATCTTGAAAAACATATTTTTATTGGAAGACTAGAAAGTTATTTTAAAAAATGCATGTTGAAGATGTTTCCTCAACCATCATCTTCTACTTCATCTACATCTCTGGCAATTTACTTCCTTTCATTTGTGATTGCATTGTAATTTACTTGCTTCCCTTTCATTATTATAATGTAATTAAATAATAAAAATGTTTTATTATTATTATTTTGCTAACGGTATTCTTACATGTAACCTCAGGCTCTATACTTCAATTCTCTGAAGCGTATTCTCTATTACATTAGTAGTAACTTAGATATATATAGGGATGCAAACGAGCCGAGTCGAGCCCGAGCTCGTATAGGCTTGAGCTCAGTTTGTTTTGGTTTAAGGGAGCTCGAGCTCAAGCTCGGCACGTTTCAAGTTTTATGTTTAAAACTCGAGCTCGGCTCGTCAAGTACTTTTTCAAACTCGACCTTGGCTCGGGCTCGGCTCGGCTCGTTTATTATTTAGCTAATAATTTATATATTTTTTATACTTATTTTATATATAATTATAATTATATATTTTACATATAACATTATAGATAGTATATAATTGTTTTATCATAAATTTATATATAATAAAAGTTATTTACAAAAAAAATATTTAATAAATTAAATAAAAAATATATAAGTAAAAAAGCTCGTTTAGGCTCGTAAGCCAGCATGAGCTCGATATGTGAAGCTCAGGCTCGGGCTCGATAGATAAATGAGCTTTTTTTAAGCTCGGGCTAGACTAGAGCTCGATAAGGCTCGGCTCGTTTCGAGCTTATTATCGATCCGATCTTGAGTAGCTCGCGATCTGCTTGGCTCGTTTGCACATCTCATTCCTTATTCTTATCCTTTTAATTAAATTAAAAATCATTACTTTTTCTCTCAACGTACTCTTTAATTAAATAATATCTTTTATACATTTATCATCATCTTTTTTCTCTTCTCCACCCACAACCACTTTCACAAATATTAAAAAGTTTATAGGGGTTCAACAGTGTATTACCTGATATAAATATGAACAGTAATATTTTTTTCTTTACTCACGACCATTCTATATAATATAGAATACACTCACAAAATTATAAAGAAGGGAATGAGAATGCTCTTATGAGCTTCAACTACATGTGTCTTCTATTTTTGTCTCATATTCTATTTTGACGTAGATTGGGGAGGTTGTCCTGAAGCTTGGCTATCCACTCTATGTATTGTGTATAATTGGGTGATTAATGGTCTTCCAAAAGTTAGGTTAATATCTCGGGCTCTAGTGGTGAAGCTGAATATCATGGGGTTCTAAATTGAGCTATTAAATTAATTCGTTATCGAGAATTGAATAGTATAACATACAAACATCTTTCATTCATACTAAATCCAAGACATTGAGAGGAATATCAATGCAAGCAAATTATAGAGCAGATAGCTTACCATTTCTTTCTATTAGAGTGGTGAGCATGTTGTACTTGGTCCTAAAAGGAGTCCTAAAAGGAGAACCATTCTGCTTACTTGTTATATGCCCGCGTCTTTGCGCGGCTGGGCTCGTTCTTTGTGCCCTGCATCGCCCTACCTCCTCTCCCTCATTTAATGTCGAAAACAGGTCGTTTAAAGTAAGGCTAAGCTAATGACTTACAACAATGTGTTGCACTACTTCAACAAGTCTGCGCGTGAGATATCCTGCATTCCGATCAGCAACTTAAAGGTGCGGCTGTGTGGCTTAAGGCATTTGCTAAATCAATATACAAGAAGATTGTAAATACCATTTCCTTAAACAAAAATGCAATAGGCGGGCAAAATAACATGGGAGAAAAAACCTCTAGGTAGAGTCTAGAAAGCTTCTTCTTGGTCTCATTGTCCCTTGTTTCATGCCACTTTTGTCTATTGTAACATTGGTGCAGTCTATTTGTGAACTAACATGATGCAACATTAACATACAAACATTTTAAAAAAGAAATTTACTTTGTTATGGAAAAAATGTCCATGTGTTAGCTTCACGTTCTTTATGTTTCATAAAGGTCTCAATATATGTTGACATCTCTTCAAAATTTGACATCATCACTATTTATTGATTTTCTTTTCAATTTAAATGTTGGTCTTACTCTCGTTTAAAGTATACTGTGCAATAAATCTATATCTATAGTATCTGATAAAATAAGTTTTTTTGTCACTTGTCACTCTTTTAAAGCACAATTTTGGCACTTATCGTTATTTTAAACTATCTCACTTCATTTTCTCTCTAAAATGATATTATAGTAATTTAAACACTCAAACTAATTTTTCTCTTTTAATAAAAATCAATTTTATTAATTGATACATTTCTCTCTCTCATCTAGATTTTTTAAAATCAAGCTATATTTTTAAAATTAAACTTTACTAAGGAAATCAAAAATCACATCTTTTTATTAACATAGAAATCATAAAAAACAAAATTCTTATATGATATGAAATTTTCTAAAACACTAAACCTTTTTGAAACAAAATATTTTAAATTGGTCCTTTTTTAAAGAAATGATAAAAAATATGAAATTTTCTAAAAGTAATTTAATTAAAATAACTAGAATAATTAGAAACCTGAGTTTTTAATAAACAAGTTTTTTACAAACAATAAATTTTTATAAAAAAAATTTAATAAAAGTTAAAATGAAAATATTTAGATAATAATTTTAAAAAATAGTATATTGTTTTTTCTTAAAACAAAATTACATATATAAGTTTAATCATATTTTATTAAAGCATGTACTATAATCTTCTTTAAATATGTTTTTTTTTAAAACAAAATGTTTAAAACCATATTTAAAAAAAATAAAATTTAAAAATAATATTTTTATTATAAATATTCTATTGATATGCAATTATAATCATATTTTATCTTTAAATATGGTTTTATAATTTATAAATTTTTATTACTTATTATTATATTTTATTAGTTTTTAGTAAACCAGTGTATTTACAGGTTAAATAAATAAAATATTAATATAATAATATTTATTAATTATAAAATAATATTCTAAAATATGATATGACTGAAATGTGAAAAAATAAAAAACTATAACTAATAAAACAGTGATATCAACTTTTAAAATTGTATTTTTAACCATTTTTCCAAAAAAAATAAACATTTTCTTCTAAACAAACCGTATAAAATGTTATTCAACACCAACTTACGAATCATGTTCAACCCCTATATATCCTTATCAATTGATTGCCGTACAAACTCTACGAATTTCACCTTCTGTTCCTGTCTTCACATCAACATCACCCATCTTCACCATCGATCTTCCAAACTCGACGTCGAATCTCAACCCAAGCAGCCCCCTAAGTCCCAAGAACCGTTGTACAAACCTTTGTGTTGTTGGATCACTCCATAGCTTTGCATCAGACTCAATAACACCGCGTCCATTCCTTAAGTTCGCGAAAAAGGTATTGTCAAAGCGACCAACGCTGCCCGTATCTAAGTCCACACGTGTCGAACTATCACCGCCATTGGGACAAAGCGCGCGAAGCTGGGGAAGAAATGATGGGTTGATATCCGGGTCGGGTTGGTTTGTGTTGTTGAAGTTGTATAACCTGTAGCTGAATGTTCCACAACTTGCTGTTCCAATTGTGTGTCCTCCTAGTAAAAGAAATTAAAATTGCATAAAAGATTAATACATAATTATTAAAACAACATGTATGTCAGTATATGTTGTTATTGTTGTATGTGTTCTTTTTTTATTTGTTTGTTATACTTACCAACAAGAGTAACAAGATCTTGAGTATTAAGACCTTTATCAGCAAACTTATCGATTTGGACACTAATCGGGTCATTAAACGCAGGCAAGTTTGCAGTATCCGATGCTCGCGAAACCAATCCATCTCTACGTCCTAATGGCACTTGCCAACTACGTCCACCGGTCTACAAAATGCCATAAAATGAATAATAAGTTAATAACAATAGCTAACTAAGCATATAATAATGATATAACTACAACTTACAAGTTGTTAATAAGTTAATAATAAGTTACAACATGAAAAGTTACCATGACTACAGAATCACGGGCAGCAAGGGCAAGAACATCAGCACATGAGACGACACCCGGGCAGGCGGTCTCGAGCTGGGACTTTGCAGCATCAATGACTTCAAAGCCTCTCAGGAGCAAGTTCGGGCCCGCTGTCTTCTCGGTTCCCGTGCCGTCGATAAGTATAGAGGCATCACAACCATTGACAAAACAGTCATGGAAGAACATCCTTAGTATACCAGGTGCAATTGTGGGGTTGGCGTCGACCGCAGACTGGACCGCTGAGCGGACTATGGACTCGACCCTAGGGCACGTGGACCTGTAGAAGCCGATACGGGTGCGTCCACCGCCACTGCGACTGCGTTGGGCTAGTGTTAAGGTTGTGGATGTGGCTAACAAGAGAACCAATAAGATAAATGTTTTGCTAAGGGATGAAGCCTCCATTTGCAACAATTAATGATTGATGAGTATATTTTTGAAAATATTTGTGTGTGATGTTTTAGTGTTGTTTTAGTGTGTGAGTTGATGATATCAATTGCCTGGAGGGAAGGTATATATAGCCGTTGAGGGAGTGACAAAGTCAACCATTTGTGGGTTTAATTAAAAGTCAATTACCTTAATATGGAGGTATTAGGGAGCAGTGAAAGTGAAACCTTCAGACTTTTATAAACAAGTGTTACAATTGGGATTAACCAATTGAAATAAAAGGTTGATTTTGATTGATTAAAATATAATTAAGAGGTTCATTCTCTGTCATTTCTTGATAGCATCATGTATCCAGCTCAACTTTTTACGTGTGCACGTAAAACGGATTCTAAAATCAAAGCTCTTTCCGTTGAGTAATTATATTCTTTTGTTAATTACTAGAAAATTGCATAAATGGTTACTCTGATTTAACCAAGTTACGTGTTTGGTTCTTAGATTTTAAAACTTATAAACATAGTCTAAATTTTGGTATAATCATTGTATGTTTGGTTTATGGCATTAAATTTATTTATTTTTTATGTATTTCATAAAATTTGAACTAAATTTTAAATTTAATTTTAAGAACCAAAAGTGCAAAATCATATAAAAGTTGAATCTAGCTTTGAATTTTTGTTAAATTTGAGGATTAAATTTACAATGACTATACAACAATTTGGATTAACTTTACAATTTTTAAAATTTGGGAACCAACATGCAATCCGATCAAACTACAAGGACGATTTATGCAATTTACACTTTAATTACAACCCTAACATGTGAAAATATGATTACACATATTTTTTGTAAATGATTTTAGAAGATACACATATTACGGTTGAAGTAAATTATAATAAAAAGAAATCTTTATCAATTAAATATATATGTTGCTCCAATTGTCAAAACCGGAAAATTAAGTGAACGTTTTAGCTCTTAAAAATTTAAATTGAAGCCTTTTAAGCTTCGGATTAGTGTTTTTTATATACTTGAACGGTATCTAAGAGCTTTCACATTAGCATCTCCATCTTCATCTTAATTTATATTTCAACTAAATATCATATCTTTTACATTTATCTTTAAATTTTATTTAGCATACCACATCTCATTCTCTATCTTTTTTCTTATTTCACTTGCAAACTTTTCTTTTATTATTTTTCTCTCCCTTAGAGCATTTACAGTGAATTTCTTAAAAATATGTGAATGTATTTCTTAAATTATAAGAAATAGTTTTAAGTGGTTGTGAGTATATGAGAGAGAAAATGTTACTATTTATCGGTATATTTGGGGAACATTGTCCAGTCCTTAGAAATATTTTAATATTTTTGAAAGTGATTGAGAATAAAGAAAAGAAAAAAAATAATGATAAAGGTATAAAATGTATTATTTAATTGAAAAAAGAGAGAAAACTTAGTGCTTTAATTGTAACTAGAAATGTTCTCGCGCGCGTTGCACGGATAATTGTATCACGAACTTGAATATAAAAATCTGAATACAAAAATACACTAATGGCTACCACTTTGACTTCGAATTCGAAGACATCAAGCAAACGGAATGAAAGAAAATAACATCAACGTAACATAATAAACTTAACAAATGTGTCGGATTAACGCAAGTTTTCATATATTTTACGATGCAATTTAAATAAATAGGTATTTAGAACAATTTTTAATTACTAAAGTAACTTGACCAAAAAAGACCAAATTTAAAAACCAAAACTTCTATGGCTAAAACATAAAAACTAAAAAGTCCATGTAGCTAAAACTTTGTTATTATATAGATAGGTAAATTATATGGACATGGATAAGAAATCCATTGTGAATGCTCTTATACAATCAAAAAAAATATAAAGATTGATGAAAATATATCGCTATATTTAGAAAATCACTATTCACAAAACTTCAAAACTTTAAAGTTTAGAGATAAAAATAGAGATGAAGATAAAGATCTCATGAAGATATAAAATACAAAAATTCTCTAAACAATAGAAATAGAGATAGAGATTAAGATAAAGACTCTAACATGAATGGTTTAAGTATCAGAAGTATGATCACATTGAAACCACCGCATTAGAGAGAATCTAAATTCCTAACAAAATGAAAAACATCAATTATAAATGCATGTATGTTGGGTTTGGTATAACTTGACGAAAGATATTAACTATTAATTAAAGGTTTACTATCTTGTCTTTCATGCTAGAAGTATTTGGGATTGCTTCTAAAATTATTATTTGATTCTTGAGTTTCAATCAAACGACAATTAAAACCAAATAACTAAACTTTTCATTATGATAAACTGAATCCAACCAAGAACACCCTTTAAACATGCTATGAAAAACTCACAACGGTCATGAAGCATATAGACCTTCCATCGAGAGTCTCATATCAAAGAGCACGAAATCTTACATTTTGTCCCCTTTTGACTTCTTCATATTATGAATTTTTTATACTTTTTTCTCAATATACAATATAGATTGCATAATAATAATAACTCGGTCAATAAAGTTATACTATATTTGATATGATTTGAATTTTGAAACTATTAATGATAAACATATACTATCCCTAAAGTACTCTGTTTAGCTTTGAAAAATGCAAATTTTGTAAGAACAGATCGTATATTCAATCAACTCATGACATAGTTAATTAGTTATCAACCAACTTGTAGTAATAATCATAATTATTTAAACACAGAGTTTTTCTATAAAAAACTCTTTATAGACATTCATCAATGCATGTATCGTCATCCATATCATATTGGTCAAAATTTTGATTCTAATACGCTAAAGTTGATAGCAAATAAAATAATTATAAATATAAAACAATAACATCTACTAGCTAAATTGAAAGTGTCAAAACGAGTATAGTATCTCATTAAACCTAACGTGATGCAAATATATTATTGATGTTCATAAATTCAACTTATAGAGATAGTATTTTATTTATATTTGTTGAAGGTCCATCGTCGGTTGCAATTAATAACTTGATATGGTCGACATGTGTACTAGTGTAGGTCTTCTTCGATATTAATTTTTAAGTTCAAAAGTTTTTTAAAACGTAGAAAAGTTCTACAATGTGGGATAACTATGAAATAACTATGTCTATAGACATAATAGTTAAATAGTATTTGGTGCAACCAAAGTTGGAACGTCCTTTTTAAAAGATATGTAATGTTGATTATATGAACAATCGTATGGTGAACACATCTCGTTTGGAAAGATATTAGTTAGGATGTGAAACATTAAAACCTATTTTATAGAGGAATATCTAAAAAAACGTTATAAGTATTGAGAATACGTAAAACAAAATGAATTATTTAATTTTTAAATCATAAATTTTTTAAAATCAAAAAAGATAATAGAAATGCAATGTTATTTGTGTCTTATTAAATTCAATAAAAAGATATGAACAAATTCAGTTTATATATATGAGTATATGACATACATATGTGTAAGTCATGTGTACATTATATAGGTAATACAATAAAACTATTTTGATAGGTTTTACATAAAAAAACATGTACATTTAAAATTCAAAAAATATAAACTCTTGAAAAACAAATTAAATAATTTAGATTTATTTTTAATGTTGATTAGTGTTTTGTAATCATAAAACTCACCAATTATCATAACTCTTTAACACTTTACTTTAATTGATTTATACAATGCACGAATTCTTATATTAAGTCATCAATTTGACAAAATTGCAAAGGAATGTAAAATCTTACGTGTTCGAGTTACATTATCCTTCAATTGATTGCACGATTATATTCCCTTATTGACTTTAACCACCCCCATTTTTTTTATAGTTTTGACTTTTGACTTTTCACATTTCTAAAATTTTATACCAAATTATCTTATCAATGAATACTGTTTGTAACATAAGTTTATACTAAGTTGACTTCTCCTTTGGCTTCAATTACCACTTAACATATTAACCGATTCAGAATGGAAATTGGTATTACTTTGTTGCAAAAAATAAAAAATAAATGACTGACTTTATAAAACTAGCAAAGACAATATCCTACCAACGGGTGTTCGTACCAAATTTTGTTGCTACTGACTAAGAGTTATTATCAAAATGAAAACGACCAGATAAGATAAAGATGAAGATTTGCTTTATCTTTATTTGGTAATTATCTTTATAATCTTTTATTCATCTCTAACTACTTTTTAGAGATTATAGGGACTTGTTAGCTAAAGTATAAGCATCTGAAATTGTCAACATAACAATTATTGATGTAAATTTCAGTTAATCAATGTAGTCTATTTTTGAATTCTTGATGTTGATTTGTTCTTGAGTTCTTGTATTTTCTTTTTATTAATCATGATTATACTTCTATGAAAAAAATAAACAAACATAACTAATATAGAAGAAGGTTTTAAAGTGGTCCAAGTGTTATAGAGTTTTGTTCTTTGAATTCAAACATGCTATTTTTTCTTGTTATGATGATCTTCAAAACATAATAGAGAATTCTCAACAAAAGTACAAAAATTGTCGGACGTAGAGAGTTTCAAAAGTGAATCTACCAATAGTCCAACGAGATTCATGAGGATAGTGTTATCTATGTGGAAGAGAAGAATGATTAACTTTTTTAACATCTATGATGTTGAGTTAAGAGTTTAGTCCAAAATGGGATGCCCAAAATAGGAAGCACAAAAGAAGACCATAAGAAGATGACCATTGACAAACCATAAATGTTTTTTATGGACTTACACAATGATATCTATCTTGCCCTATTCCCACTTCATATTATAAGGATTATTGAGGTTCATTTTGCTATAAAAAGATTAAATATATTTTGCCGATCAATAAGTTAATTTTGCTACCAATTATCATTTGCTAGTGAAGTACAAGCTTTGCTACTGATCAAGAGTTTACTGATGATTACATGTTTTGTTAACGAGACGTATTTTGTTACGGAAGATCAACACTATTTATGTTGAGATCAACTATCAAATCAAGTTAAGTCGTTTTGATTATTTCCATGTAATTAATTGTAATTATACATAGAGGTTGCCAACTTTTGCAAATATCATAAAGTGTGTGGTCTCAAGGTGTAACCGTCTAGAGGGAGTCAATATTGAGCTCCATATTTGTACTACATTCACTTTATTTCCGGTAACTTTGTATTTATCTATCTGAGAGCTATATATGATTTATGGCTTCATTTATAATGCTCTTTAATTTGTTCTTACTATTTTCATCTCAAATTTTATTGTAACTTGTTCTTACTACCATCTTGTTTATTTTCAATACTAACAAGTGGTATCAGACCATTTGGGTTTTAAATGGATTGATCTAACAATCCTTTGATTCGTGTTCAGCTCTATGAGTGATTCAGTTTGTATTAGTTTACTTCTATAGTTCTATTTTATCTTGTCAAGCTCTTAATCATGAAAGTTGTCCTCATCAACTAATACGACAATGAAATCAGGTCCGCCAAACAGGCCACCGAGATCAACTTCAGATGAATATGACATGACTGGATTACACCAAGTGATCACAACTAGGATTAGGGTATGCTTAATTGCATTGTTTAACTTTTATTTATAATTGCATCATGCACTTGACTATATCAAAGTATGACCTATGGATTCATATTTATACTTGTGTTTTATGTTATGTATATGTAACAAAGTGAATATCTTTATCACCATCGAGTTAACAAGTGATAACACAATTTTATTGAATTTTCTTATGATAGAATATTTAGGTACTTGATAGAACATTCAGGTACTTGTAAGCATTAACATGCAAATATGAGTAACTAGTTTTATGTGTTTAATCTCATATTAATTCAACAAACGGTTTATAATATGTGATCTGACAACCGATCAAAGGGGAAAAATATTCATTCTCTCTGGACTACTACACTATAAAAAGTGAGTCTAGAGAGAGAGAGAGACCGACCGACCGTAAAGAGAGCAAACATTCACTAAAAATACTAGACTTGCAAAAGTTGTTCAAAAATCATCTAGATGTAAAGCAAAGTCCGTAAGAAATCATCGATATTGTATGTAAATGCTCCTTGAGTCCTTAATGGCAAAAATTATGGTAGACTCTAGTTTATATGGATCTTTTAGAAAAGAAGAGGCGATGGATACCTTTTCTACATGTAATACCCTTAAAATTTTAGATAATCACAATTTAAACCTTTAGTTTTTTTAAAAAAAAATTAAACAAAAATCGAACCTCCTGTTTTGGTTCAAACTAATTACAAAAGCATAACCAAATATTCTAACATATCCCTTTGAGGAAAACTTATTAAATTGGATTGTTGCCATACATTCAGTACCACCCAATGCAAACATCTATCTATTTGGAAAATAATTTCGACATTTATATATTCCTAGATTTAGTAAATTCAATTATTACACGTGTTGAATAAAAAAATATTAAATAGAATAAAAATTTATTAATTACAAATTGTTATTTAAGATAACATATGGTTAAAATCTCTCATTATAAATAGAATGAAAATTATGTTACAAAATTAACGTTTTAAAAAGATATCATTTTAGAAAATTTTCTTGTCAGAAATCCCAATTTTAATTATTTTAATTTTTGTTTAGAAAAATTTACTTTTTGAAAACGCCATTTTTATAATCACATATATTTATTAAAAAGTTTGATATTTTAGAAAATTTTCTTATTTTATAAAAAATTAATTCCTTTAAAAATAACATTAATAAAATGATATCTTCTTTTAATTTATTAAAAAACTATTTAAATCTCAAAAAGATTTTAAACAATATTATTAGTAATTAATTTGATTATTTTATGGAGATAGAAAAGCGATAAAATTTTGATAAAGATAAATATTGTATTAACATGTGTAGTTTATAGTTATCATCTTATTATAGTAGAAAGATAAGAGATAATCAAAAAAATATTTCAAAGGCTAAATAAAGCACCAGAGTACACTATGCAAAAATTCAATATATACATATATAATATATATTGAAAAATATTAATTCGTACATACAGTAACATCTAATGCAAAGTATTCAAAAAAATTATGTTGTTGCTACACGTACAGTTCGTTCCACGCTACCACCCATTCCCTTCGTTAAAATTATAGTTAATTTCAGTTTTACTCCGTAAGATTTAACTAAAGTAATCATTTTCTTCTAAAACATTAAAAGATCAATTTACCTCCAAAAGTTTTATATGTTGTTTTAATTTCACTACCAAAGTTTTATTATTTTGGATAAAATTAAAACAACTAATGAAACTTTTGGATTAAAATTGAAACAATTTATGAAACTTTTGAAGGTAAATTGATGTTTTTAACCTTTTGAAGGAAAAAAGTTATTTTTTACAAAACTCAAGTGGTAAAATTGAACTTAACTCTTAAAATTATTTGGAATTCGCTTATTGATGATTTGGTTCTTGTGTGATTATCGTGAATAACATTATATAGAGATTAATTCAAAATTTAGAAAATATAAGAATCTTGATGATTAATTATTACCTGATCTGATAATTATTATCCATATCTTAGTGATAATCCTAGAAAAAATCGAGTTTTACTTCAATTCAAAACCAAAGAACAAAGGAAATCGTGGTTTTAAAAGGAAATCATACTTTTAAGCAAAATATAGTACACAATTTGTTAATATATTAATCGATACAAGTTAAAAAGAATAAAAATAAATAAAACGTTGAAAATGTATTTTTTATGAAACCCTAAAGGTTATATAATTATAATAAGTATGGTTAATGGATTTAAATACTTTCAACTATTGAGAATTGACCGCTGCCACCCCCAAGTATCATTTTGGCGAATATAACTCCCAAGTAAACACTTTGGTGTCTGTATCACCCGTCGTTTGTCAAAACCTTAACAAATGAGCTGATTTATTTTGGTAATTGTGTCAAATAAATCAGCTCTGTCATATACGTTCATTGTGTTATATATTTTATATCATTTGTTAGGGTTTTGACAAACGGCGGGTGATACATATACCGAAATATTTACTTGAGAGTTATATTTGCCAAAATGATACTTGGGGGTAGCAGCGGCCAATTGCCAATAGTTGAAAGTATTTAAATCCATTAACCCTAATAAGTAAAGATATAATAGATGGGGGTACTTATAGTAGCATCCTTTAGAAATGATGCAAATTAGAACTTGTTAGAATATAATAGAGTTCTTAAAAGGAAACCAACAAAATTACCGTTCGACCCATCATTTTACCCAAATGAACATCTAAATTTTAACGCACTTTTATCTATTTTCAAATAATAGTAAGGTCCCAAATACCTCTTGAAGGTTAAGTCAACTACTCTCTAATTAGCCCAATAATTAACCTGGTCTCATTTTAAATTAATAAAAAGCTGACATGTGTCTTGATTAAACCGGTTAAATTGTAAAAGAGATAGGCTTTTGGTTGTCCCATCTGAACCGGTTATAATTTAGCCATGTAAATGTTTATTTTGACTTTTTTTGGTGTAGTCAGATTTTATTTTAATGATTTTCCTATTCTTAAATGGTGAATTCCTTATAAAAAGGAAAACTCGTAAAAATAATTGGTATACATGTCAATAGGTTGAAAACCTAGTTTAGTCAATGCATATCCATCAACTGGGAACCAAATCATGATAAACATGTTAATTTTATATTGAGTACTTGTAAAATAGGAAAATCAAAAAAAATATAGGTAAAATGCCAGGAATTGACATGGAGTTTGATCATGCATAAAAAATTCATTTGATAAAAATTTCTAAATGGCGTGTAAGTTTTTTTGAAAAATGAAATAAACAAGGAGTCAAATTACATTAAATATAGTATTTGTTGTTTGCAAACATCCATTCGGTCATACGTTCATGCATAACCCGTTTGTATCTTATTTTTTAAAAGACTTGTAAGTTACTGTTCATCAACTTGATTTCTAAATATAGGATAATTATGGTTTGATGAAGGTATCCACATTTGAACATTTGTATTTGTATGTCAAGTGAAAAGCTAGTTAGAAATTAGTAGTTGAGCTTAGTTATGTTGATTTAGATTGTTTATAGGCAAAGATCACATTCACCACTGTAATTCAAACAAACTTATAACTTAAATCTTTTAATTTGATTCTATCTTCAAGCAACCTTATACAGTTGGAGTTAATCATAACTAATTAAAACGAATAGTATAGTGACATGTTTTGTTTGTGGATTAGTCAATTTATCTATAGGTGAATTTTGTTTTGAATTTTATTCTATTGTTTTTTTTTTTTCATCTTCTTAGGTGCAGTTTGTTTTTTAGAGGTAAATGTTTATAGTCTGCAGATTAAATCTGCAAACATCTATAGAAGAAAAGATAGACCAAACCACTGCAGTCTACAAGAAAAACAGTGTTTGTTTTTTAGCATCTGTAGACTGCTAAAATAAACTGATGGTGGTGGACGGTGGTGGTGAACGGCAGGTGGTGGGCGGTAGTAGAGGTGGACGGTGTTCGTGGACGGTGGTGGCGGACAGTGGATGATGGTGTTTAACCCTCTACGTATCTTAAAAGTAGTCGGTCAAATCTGCACCAAAAAGAGCATGTGCGGACATTTTTCAATGAAACTTTTTCAAAAAAACAAAAATCTACAGATGGTAATATCTGCGTGTAATCTAAATGACGCAGACAGAAGAGACTTGATCGAGTCATAAAAGCGCAAGTGTTTTAGTTTATTTATAATGATAATATACCATAAATGTTAAGAAATATCGTACTTTAAGAGGGTTATACATTTGCAGGTTAAAATAGAAGAAACGGAGCAAAATGCCAAAGTTGCAACCCGGGGGCGTTGGTCAACGCCAAGTGCAACGAATTGACGGTTTTTGAAAATTTTAAGGAGCTTTCTCGGGATTTTGGGGGCATTCACGAGAAGAGGGAGCTTTGAGGCGATTTTGGGACAAAAATAGCTTGGAAGATCATTGAAGAATTGGTTTGTTTTCATCTCATAATCATTTCTGGATGGATTTCATGCTACAATCGTTGGTTTCAACAAGCCCAAAGATGAGCGGCTAATCAATTTGTAATCACACTAGTCAGGGATTTAAATCAGTACTTGTAAGACGTTGATATGTTTTGTGGATGTGTTTGAACCTTAGGCAATTGCTTTCATCATCGCGTACATGTTTGCAATTGTGTTTGTGTTGCCACTTTTGATTCGATCAATAAGACATGTTTATGATGTGTTCACCAAGATGTTCATTCTTCTATAGAGAAACTCTATAAGATTGTGCTATGTTCCTATGTGATTGAATCATTATGAATTGATTTAGTTGGATGTTGAATCGCCGAGATGCTAATCCATAATAGAAACTCTATTGTGTTGTATGTTAGTCTAAGTGATTAATTGACTTTAAAATAGGTGATTGATAATAAAATTGGACAAGTTACGTCTATGTGATTTGCTAAATGTAACCACGAAATTACAAGTCTTCGTAGTTGATCAGATCTCGATCCCAAAGTCTTTGCATACATGAAAATCCTTTATTACACTTGTTAATTAAATTATAGTAATTGACCATCAACTCAACAAATGATTTTCACCTTTCAACTTCAAGTTCAATATAAACTCGTTACCAACCATTAGCTCCTTGTGGACTGTGCATACATTTTTTAGAAAACAAACACCACCTTAGTTACAAGTCTTTTTTTGTTTTTGCCAATACTATACATAATCAATTATTAGATTGTTTAAGTGTATCGATGATTGCATTTAATAACAGACCAATTTCATATATGTTATCCAGAGGTCTACAATCGTCTTTTAATCTGTTTGGTTCGAGTAGAAACCAGTTCAACTTCAGTCATAAAATCAAAACTGGTTTATAACATGTTTTCTTCAGGTTAAGAGAAGTGGGAGAAGGCGAGAGGTAGCTCGTAGGCCTTGAATCAGTCCCATGATTGGCCCTATGGGAATCCATGCCCCGGGGGTACCTACCGCTTTCGATTCGCGGTTCCAACCCGGTTCAAAATTATAGGCTGCAAACCAATTTCAATCCTAAAACTCGGTTTGGTTTCAATTTCCAAACCGGTCCTTTTACACCTCTAACTAGAATGGGCCGACTCGCGTAATCGTCCGCTAACAAAGCCCAAAAAAAGCCCATTTGCACCATCATTCATTCATCAAGTTTCAGACTTCATCGTTCAAAGTTCAAACAATCAAACCCTCTGCATCTCACTCTCACTCTCACACTCACAGCTATGAGTTTGTCTTTGATACAGGGCTATTCATCCCCCGAAGAGGAAGAAGATGATCAAACATACCTCACTTCCGACGAAGATAACGACGACGACGAAAGCCGGAACGGCCATGCTTCCGCCGACCGCACAACCGGCGACGATTTTCGCAAGCCTTTGTTCGATCCACCGAATCCTTCGGCGTCTTCTTCGCTTCCGTCGGCACTTGCAGCGTTTTCTGAAGTAATTTCGCTATCTGTCTCTCTCAATTGTTTGTTTGTTTGTTGAATCATTGTGTTTGTTTGAGATTACTGTGGAAGAGAGACTGTTTTGAGCTAGATTTGGAGTTTAGAAGTTAAATTTGCGTGGTTTTTAAGTTGATTTTGATGGATTGAGTTGTTAGAGAAGGTGCGAGTTAGCTATATGGTTAGTTTGTAGCAGTTTGATGTTCAAGTTTTAGGTTTATTTCATGTGCAGAACGGGGTGAATGTGTGTTTTTGTGTATTAGATTATCTAGTAGCTAGATGGAGCAAATGTTAGTAGAAGAAAGTGAGAGAGTTCATGGCCATATTTTTTCACCCTGTTAGATCATGGGACTATCTAATAAGTAATAACACCTTTAAGCTGATAATTTATATGCTTAATAGCAGTGCAATACTGCAATAGATGACCATGGGAATGAGTATCATTAAGACACCCTTTTACAAGTTGATGGTGAAAGGCTATCTTAATTGTGATTAGAATTTGTTATTGCCCATAGAGCCTGCTAACAGTATCTATAGGTTGATGGATTCTCACTCAGTGGCAATGCAGACATAGTCCTGACTTCTGGATCCTTGGTGCAATCTCGAGGTGAAAGAGGTTAGGAACACGAAGCACTCGGCTTCTGCCCTAAGCTTTTTATGTGCTTGATAAGAGCTTTGATATTAACAGGTTAAAAGGTAGCTCTTTTTTTGGAAGTGAAAGGATATATTTTTCTTGGTATTACAAAAGAAGGCCTTAATGGTAACTTACTCCCAAATAGTTCTTGCAGTCCCTTACAGATTATGTCAGTTGGGACACGTGACCATGTGGGCAACACCTTTAAGCCAGCGACCTCTGTGCTTTATGCTTGTGCAGCAATTTGATTACTGCTTAAGTATTATTTCTTGATTAATGTAGGTCTTTTGTATCCTAATGTTGTATCATAAAAATTGCCAGCTTTGCGAATTGTGATTCTCAACAATCCGTCCTCCACAGCAGCATACATACAATACTTTTAGGATCTTTAAGTTTGCTACAGAGTAAAAAAAATTCAAATGTTTTGTGAATACTTACTCATGTCATAAACATAATTACTAGTAATTGGACTAGTAGAAGTGTTACAAAGATTCATATCAATTTTGCATCTGAAAGAGCTAAACTTTCACATAACAGAACCAGAATGAAGATATTTATTTAGAATAAAGGTGGTAAGTTTTTTCTTTGTAGTCAAAGAGAGCACCTGGTCCGCCTTGGCACTCAGGTGAGGCTGTTGTGCCACGCAAGGCAATGCTCTATATAAAGGTTATGGGAGGCGCCTCTGTCCAAGCGCAGGGTGAGTGAAGCAGTCGTCTAGTTCAAACTCCAGATTGTTTTCCTTCTGCTTTCTTCCTGCTTCCTTCTTTCTTTGCAGCGGCTGCTGCTTCTCTTTCAATTTCATAGAATTGACTGACGCCCTATAAAGGAGTTTGGACTTTATTTGTTTTTTTTTTTTTTTTTTTTTTTTTTTTTTTTTCTGTTGTAGCCTTTTGTATTTTTGTTGGCTTTCATCTTTTTTATTGTTTTGGACTGTTTATTGTTCTTGTTCGGACTTTTTTTTCTTTGTTTGGGCTTATTTAATTGGGTAAATTAGTGAATTATATAACTAGATATATTACATATTTTTTAATTGGATGATTCAAAAGGTATGATATGTAAAAGTTGTGACATTAGTCGGACAATTTTAATTACTAGTTATATTAGGGTTTTAATTATATTTAGGGGTTAGTATTAGTTTTCTATATATATAAGTTTATGTGTGTGTATTCTTGTGTTGCAGGCATTTACTTCTTTTGCGTCTTATGCCTAAGTGACAAGTGAGCCCTTTGCACCTTGAGTATGCCTTGCGCCTCTGGCTAGCTAGAGGTCTTTTATATTAATGGTGCAATTTGAGTCAAGTTGGAAAACGTGTCTTTAACATCAAAGTTGATCTGTCGATGTCACTTCTGTAAACTTCAGAATGCTCTTTACTACTAAACATATCTGTAACATAACATATAGAGGCAACTCCTGAAACATACAATAAGGTTAGCTTGTGGATATAGTCGATACAAAGCTTAGCGCTTCCAGGTGCTCAAGTTAACTTTTTAAAATATAGTACAATAGAAAAACTATGGTGTTCTGTATGATAAAAAAGAAGTAATGATTGTTTACACCTTCTCGGCATGCATGAGGTTTTCGTAATTCTTATTTACATAAATATTAAAAGTGTGTTACCATGTTTTTCACATAAATACTTATTATACTTGTTTTGAATTATTGGAGATTTCAAGCCCACCACAGTTTCTGAACAATTCTGTTGGAGAATCAGCATCGGCAGACAAAGATAATGATGCTCTGCTGTGGCGGCATGGTCATCGGAGAAATCGTAGAGATAAAAATGACATGCCTGCAGGTAGTTTCTCTTTTTGACACTTTCATTTGTGCAATTTGGTAATGTTTTAAATACACCTGGCAAAATGGGCTGGTTGGGTCGGGCAGGGTGTCGGGTCAGAACGGGTTCGGGTTAGAATGGATTCGGGTCAGGATGGGCCAAATTAAAAAACAGGTTAGGATGGGTATCGGTCAAGATAGGTACGGGTCAAGATGGGTGAAGGTCAGAATGGGTTCGTATTAAACAAATGAGAAAAAAACAGTGGGTTACGTGTTTGTAGCCTTTGCTGTAGCCGGTAGGGGAAGGATGTGGACTATGGAGAAGACGGGTTTCGTGTATATTTGAAGATACGTAATAGCCCATCTTGACCCGTTTGAAATTTTTTTAAACCCATCTTGACCCATTTATTTTTTTCTCCACTTATAAAGTTGCCCCCCTTGACCCCTTGGAACTATTTGCTTAACCCAACTTAACCCATTATTTTGTATTTAATGTCCAAATCAACCCAAATTTACATATTTGGGTCAAAATTGCTAGGTCTAGTTTTAAATAATCTGGTCACATTTTTATGTTCTCTATGCTCTATAGATATTATGAACAATTATCTTGCCTGAGTTTACAATATGAGATTCCATTATTGTTTTTTATATTATAGGGGCTGTAATGCAGGCTAAAGCTCGGTTAGTTGGAATCCGTGACAGAGTGAGCAGTGATGTCTCCAATGTATCTTCAACTGAGTCTGGAGGATCCGCAAAACGTGTCATAACTGCAACTAATCCAAATGCAGAAGATGCTGCAGATCTTTTGAGGTACTCCTGAAAATGCTTTTTGTTTCAAAACATTATGCTAAGACAAATTTTATGTTCATAAGTTAAGTTTCTCGATCTTCAAGTGGGGGACACAGTGGCAAGTGCTTCAGGTTGGAATCCAGCTTCCAGCCTTCCACCTATCTTCTGCCTTAACCCCTTGAAGGCGACAGCGTAAACTACACTTTACTAGGTCCTAGGGCTGTAAACGAACCAAACGTTCAGCGAACAGTTCGTGAACAGTTTGGTAGGAAGTTCGTTTACTAAATGAACGAACACGAACAAGAAAATTCTTGTTTGTTTAGTTAAACGAATGAACATGAACAGAGGTTGTGTTCGCTCATTTATGTTCATGAACGTTCGATAATGTGTTTGTTAACGTTCGTTTGTGTTCGTTCATTTAAAAGTTATATATGAAATAATTATGTTAAGTATTTATTTATATTTGGTGGATATTATATAATGTTTGTGATTTTAATTATAAAATCAATATATAATCATTTGTATTTGTTTGTTTTAGAAATTTTCGTTTGTGTTCATGAATATTTGTGTGCCTTCTTTTGTCTTTGTTTGTGTTCGTTTATGTTCATGAACAGATTCATTTCTTTAATGAACGAACACAAACAAAAAATATCGTTAGGTAAGCGTTCGTGGACAGTTCATGAACAAGTTATTTTCTTAATGAACGAACACGAACAAGACCCCGTTCGTATTTGTTCAGTTAGTTTACAGCAGTAGGTTCCACTGGTTAGCATGGTATTGGTGGGGTTTGGTCATGTGAGTTTTCTCTAACGAGTCATCATGGTTACCAAAAATATATTTACCCTTCTCGTTCCCAGGAATGGATAGAGAGTATGTTGTTTTCTAATTTCTACTCATATAACAACATTGTTTTCCCACAGGATGTGTGTGCAATGCGGAATACCAAAAACATTTTCCAATGCACGAGGGATGGTATGCCCCGTGTGTGGGGACCGCCCTATCAAAGAGACTGATGAATCAGCTTCAACAAAGAAGAAAGGGTCTATGATTAAAGACAAGGAAAAGAATAAACGAATGAAAGGTCAGTCATCACACGCAACTTGGAAAAGTGAAACGGAAATGCAGCTTCGACAACAGTTTGATTAGCACAAATTATTTCTTGGGCCAATTAGTTTGTGATGTAATGATCTACTTTATAATCAAGTGAGGTCTTCCTAAGTTTAAAACTTGTTTAACCTTTTTATTAAGAGTTTGTTGCATGCACTATCTTGTACTGATAGTCCTTGGTCCTTGTAAGCAATTACATGATTTTATTTCACTGTTAGTTTCTGACACCTTTTCTGTGTTACAAGTAAAACTTGAATGTTTGTGCCATTCTTAGAAGAATATTTGTGGTTCAATTAGGTTGGTTTTGATAAAAATGGGCTTAACTACTATCTTTTTCGAAAAATAGCAAACAAAACCATTTGTTAGATGGGTTGGCCAGTTCAAAGTGGTTTGATGAGCTAAGTTTTTATTAGTTGTCACATACAAACACCATTACATATGTTTAGTGAGTGTAACCGTGCAAGTATGATCGCACCCACCACCTACGTGACCCATACTTGACTATGCATTGTGGCCGTAACACAACTTTAACAACAAAGATAACCCATTTACTCATTTTCACTTCAAACAGATTCAACCATTTTATCAACACAAGCTATTAATTATTGTCACATAATAACTACCATAAAATTTAAAACAAACTAAGAGCCATCAAACTCAGAATACAAAGATTACTGATCAACTCAAACATAACATTATTTCATCATGTACCCAAAACAATACCATGTCAGCAAGGAAACATGAGTTTTTACAGGTTACACTACTTACAGGTCCAACCAATAGAGCACCCATGCCCACGGTTACAACAAGTAGAACACGGGGCAACCATTTCAGTTAAAAGGATCCACTGAATTCAAGGGGTAAATTTCTATAATGACTAAAGGATATACACCAAGAAATTGTAAAAGCCTGACTCGTCGTATGTCGTATATGTCGGGAATCATGACGGGCCCGGCCTCTTGGATGATTTTATACATTATATAACACAACGCGACATAAAATAATAACTCTTCTAATTTCTGTTGCCACCCATCGGATTATTTGATTCACCTGCAGCTTCTTCCTCACAAACTCGTTTGTCAGCCAATGTAGACCGTCTGGGAATAGACCTGTGGTTCTGTACATCATCGAGACAACAATCTTGTAAGAATTTCATGTCTGTGTACGCCATAATCACAAATAATAATAAAAAGAACCAGAAACCAAACAACTATGCATATTTTACCAGATTTTGCTTAGGAGGAAATGTAGGCAGCTTAAGTGATTCTGAAGGCCTGTGAAACAGAAGATGTGCTACCGACCGATCTATAGGATTCGTATCAGTTTCCATATCCATAAATCCAGGGCACCTAAAATCAGAATATTTGAAGGATAAGGATAAGAAAACCAAAACAAGTGGGAAGCAAAGGAAATTAAACAGATAAAAAGCTTATATAGCTTTTTCTGGTCTTTTGTTACCGGTCAGGTTTGTGTTGGGTTGCCGAGAAACATTTGTAGTCCATTTCTTTTACAATAATAAGAATATTAATGCCTTAGATTTGATACTAGAAATACTAATATGATTTTTAGGATATTATAGGTATGAAAATGTGATTTCTATGAAATTAAACCAGGTTTAACCGGGATTTTGAATTAAAACTTAATTTTACTTATTTGACCCGTTAGAAATTTAGCATAACCTAAACCAATCAACCTAATGAAATAAATAGTCCAGTTCTACTGAATTCTACGAAACAAACATGTAGCCTCGACATGTTGGGCTCACATAGTTTATAGGAATTGAAATATGAATTCCATTCTTAAGTGTTTGATTGAGAAATGAATTGCAATTGGAATTAATAGCCTCAAATCCCTTGAGTAAAGGATTTCTCATTCCTTAAAAATTGTAAAAGGAATTGAAATCTCCAACCACTCTGTCATAGCATCCGCCAATCCCCCCGCACCACCACTGACCACCCTTGTCTTCATTGTCATCACTGCACCCGCTACCACTCCCGCCACCAATGCCGCAACCCCCGCAGCCACCGCCCCAGCTGTCATTGTCGTCACCGCCACCACCAGCATCCCCCAAGGCAGATGGTGACCGATAGGTGGTGGCGGCAGAAGTTCCATATGCAACGGCAACTGTGTTTTTATTACTATTATTTGGGGTGGGGGTGGTTTTTTTTTGGGGGGGGGGGGGCACTAGTAGGTGATAGATACCAATCCCTTTGTGATTGTTGTCATGCATTACAAATTCAAGTTCCTTTTAGTAGATTCCAATTCCTTTAAATTCCAATCCAATTTCTTTGAAAAATTCGATTCCTTTAAAGAAAATTCAATGAACCAAACCCCCTAAAAGTAAACAGGTTGTACTTGCCACCTCTAAACCATATAATTATATAATAAACCAACCAAAATATCTCAGGTCAATTCAACAACGTAAATTGCTCAAGGCAATTAATATAAAATGCTTTTTAGCAATTGAAACCATAGTCACTACCAGCAAAAAAGAGAATATTTAAGACGAGCTAGTCACTTGCAATATTGAAAGAGAATAACTAATTTAAAATATGGAGAGATAGTGACAGTACTTGTTAGTCCTTTCTGACGTTAAAGGCCCACCACGTTCATTAACATCTGTGGCACCGCTACTTAGGCCTGGATTATTATGTCGTTGCTCTGCACTTCTAGCCAAACGGTACAGACTGTCCCTTATGCACAACTTGGTCCTCATATCCAACTGAAAGGAACACCAATCAAAATTAAGCAACTTTACAAATTTGATCAAGACGATAAAAAAAATATATCAGGTGAATGCAACCTGCCGCCATTTAAGCCTGGCAAAACTGGCGAGTGGGTTGAGTAAAAATGTGTGGGTCAGACAAAATGGTTGTTCGGAAAATGTATCACTTTAGTTAATGCTAACTTACATGCTAAACTGCCCATCATGTAAGGAACTAAAGCCTATTGCCTGAATTATGCAGCCATAATTGCATTTTGTGCTATTTGATGGGGCTTCCTTTTGTTGCACACAACCATTCTTCCGATCATGTAACTAGATATCAACCTCACAAACATAAAATCATCTCGAGTTCTATAATACCTGGTTGTGTAATTTTATGTTTATCATAGCTCATGCACGTTATACGGATTATTAGATACTCTGGATGCTAAGGATTAAGTTAACTTCCAGCTAGATCTATTATCTTGTGATTAACAGGATCTTACTTAGTTGGTTAGAACTAATTATTATAATATTTTTGGCTTAACTTTTACCTATGAGTGATCTTACACAATTTGTGGTGCAACAATTAGAAGTTGAAATGAAATGTCAACATGGAAAGACTACAGCCCAGCTCCACAATGACAGGAAAACCTATCTACCCATAGCCTATTGTCACTAGTACCTGTAATGGACCCCCAGAAACAAATGATCCGTAGAAGTTGTCATGAAAGTAGCAATATCATCATACCTGTTCCGCAACCTGTCTTAGCTGGCGAAGACTATTAGCTTCAAGTGAGATTTCATCCAACTCAGAACTAACAGAGGAGCTTTCCTGTGCATTCAATAAACCTATATCTACTCTTTCCTTACCTCCTTCAATATCCCTTAGACTTTCACGTTCCTTTACCGATAGATTGTCTTGCTTTTCATCAGAAACCAAGACACCTTTTGAAGACTGAAACATCATACCCATCTGTCTTGGGCTTTCAGTAAATAAAGGCTGAAATCCATGTGATTGTTTTCGCACATCAGTTTCAGCAGCAGTCCCTAAAAATGAAGGATCACCGGAACTCTGGTTAGATGCATAGGAAGACCCCATTGGGGAAGGAGACTTAAGACCCTTATGTTCAGATTTAATGACAGACAACATTGGAACAGTTGTAGTTCGATGGGGATAATCTGGAGGTAGATAACAAGTGTTGCTCAGCGTGTGACCAAAATAATCAAGTTCTAGGTTTCTATACTGCTGCGTGTTGCCTACGGAGGTAAGAACTTGGTCTGATTTATTGTTTGAAGACAGCCGACTGTCATTGCTTCTCAAATCACTGACTTGATAAAAGGAGCAATGATCATTTCCTACTCCTTGCCCTGTTTTTTTCCCTCCAGTTTGATTATGATGTTTTGACTGCCTTTTCTGCAAATTGGTCTACCAAAGGTACACAGTTAGACATAACCTTAGTATACAAAAAGAAGACAATGCATTATGAAATATATATTTAACAGCTGAGTAAGACAACTTTAAGATCATTCAAATGGTAAGGTTAAATGTATATAAATGTAGCTGTCACAAAAAAATGTATTTACCTGGTCTTTGAAATTAAGCTCGTCTTTGCTTTCAGAGAGACAGCTAGACCTGTGATTATTTGATTCTGGAGACTCATGATCTGGGTGTAATATATTCTTCAAATCACTTGGCTCAGGACATGGAAATTTAAAATCCATCTTTAATGCTTCTTCAGTACCCTCAATTTGATCTGATGTAAACCAGCCAAATTCACCATCATTGTCAGTAACACCTAATCCAAATGATGAATCACAACTCCTATATGAAAAATAAAGCATATGTAAACCATTGTGTTGTTAGAAACAAGAGAAGAAAGGAAAACAAGATTGTTAACTTTTCAATGTAATTTGTACCTTAACATCTTGTCAACATCCTCAAAGTTTCCTATATCAGGCCAGCCATAATATAAAAGATCACCTGATTCCTTATCCTCACAATTATTGCCAACAAAACAAAGATCTGCTTGGGAAATCTGTGTTGGTCGGTAACTGTACGAGTCATTATTACCTGTAGCTGATGTGGCATAGCTACTATTGAAGCAATCATCTGGCATTCTAATGTCATCAGATGCTATATTAGGCATGTCTTTTACAATCTCACCATCACATGAACCATTAAAAACACTCTGTGGTGCATGAGCTGATGATTCCTTTTCCATTTTATTTTTTGTATCTAATGGCTTATAATCCTTTTCTGCCTTTTCTTGGCAAATAGTTTGGGAAGCATCAAGGTTGCCGGTGTTACTCAAAACAGTTGTTTCTTGCTGAAGTTCTTTGCGGATGTCTCTTTCAGATGAATTTCTACTAGTGCGAGCATTAGTAGGGTGTGGTACTATATGGTCATCACCTCGGTCAAAGTCATCCCAAATAAAATCTTCAAGCTGCAAAAACAGTCAAAAAAGTAGCTGTAATAACAGAAGCTTTAGATAACTTCTATTAGTTTTATACGAACTGCAAGGAATGTCACCAATTGATTCAAATCCCAAGTTCTTATATCTTCATAAGTCTACATAAATTCTTTCACAGCTCAAGGGCATGAAAGGACCAATAGCTTCTAGACATTAAATACAAGTGAGCCTTTAAAGAGGTACAACTCTATATATTTATGGAACTGTAAATGATCCTCATGCCTTTTCTTGGTGATGTAAAATTTGATGCATCTGTCACTTTCATGCTAAAGTCTTTTTTTTTTTTTTGGTTGTCCTCCATAGTAATATGATTTTAAAGGCTAAGCATGTCAACGCATTAAAACCTTTTTTGTTGTATGCAAAATGCATGGCATATTCAGGAGGATAACAAGATATGTACAACAAAACAAGCTCCTTACTACTATAGTGTTTACATGGTTTTACTTGGTACCAGTACAATCATGGTTTTGACTGGTACAAGAAAAATCATGATTAGAAATTGTGATAATTTGGATTTCACATAACCTATGATCTTGTTAGCTCATATATCCTGATAATTTTTCTCCTCTTGTTCATCGAAGAGGTTATAGATATCATGAACAAACGTGATTTTAATAGTCCAGGACATCCATAATCTATTGCTCACAAGTGATTAGGCTGCAGTCAAAGAAATATTGCATGAAAGTGTCACTTGTATTGCTTTCAAAGTTGAAACAAAGAATACAAGGTGACTCAAATATGGGATAGGAAAGAAGTTCCCGACAACTAGTACAAGGCAAGTGAGTGTCATTTACATGTGCAAGTATTAAATTTCTTTAGAGTTTAGACACCCCTCATATTTCATGGTAAAGTTCGCTACGGGCAAAAAGAAAATATGTGATTTTATGAAAAAATTTCTTCTGTACAGAAAGATAAAAAAAACAGTTGTTTTTTCTATATATATATATATATATATATATAATAAAATAGTAGCATTTTCACTAGCTTCTCGCATCTTTTTACCACCAACTAGAACTTAGTCTCTCAACCACTAAAAAACATGCTACAGTTGATCATTTAAATATGAGAACTAATGTCAACACACTTTAGGATAACCAATAGTCGATGCTCATACAAGTATGCTAAAACAAGCATTGATACCCAGGGCCGGCCCAATAAGGTTATTGGGCCAGGCGGTGGCCTAAGGCCTCCACATGTTAAGGGCCTCAAGTTTTTTCAGTGTTTGGGCTAAGGTAATTACAGTTTTGGGTTAGCTACTACGTTTTGGGCTAACTGTTCTGTTTTGGGCCAGACTAGGCTTGGTATTAATTTTAGTTTTTAAAACTTGGGCCTGCTAGAAAAAGATTAAATGGGTTAGCTATTTTGTCAATTGAAAAAGATTTATTTTATGAGATTGAGTATTAAGATTTGATTAAAGAGTTAGCTTCAAAAAAATCTAAAAAAATAAGTTTTATATAAATGTTTCGCATGTTTTTTAAATATATAAAAAGTAGATTAAAAGTTTTTTTTTAACTCCGCCACATATAAGCTATTTAGTTTATTTTTGCCGGTACCAAACCCGGATAAATGAGGAGGGTTTTTATTAAAGACTTAAGAAAAAGACCTCCAAAATTAACCCCGCCTTAGGCCACTAAAATGGTTGAGCCGGCCCTGTTGATACCCGAACAACTATGCTAAAACAAAGCATTGAAGATCCTACCTCATACATAGACAAGTCAGACATTCCTTTAAAACCTTCTATCCAGCACTAATTATGCAGCCAAAACCAAGATAGAACTTCATAATTTCCCCAAGATAAGTACACAAAGAAGGAGGCCTCCCTTCACCTCAGTTGGACACATCAAAAAGCAACAAAAACAAATATTGTTAGACCTAAATTACAAAATCCACATAAATTTACATCAAACCAATCATACCTTTAAGCAAAACAAACATTCAAATCACATTCAACCTCTTCACACAACAGAGATTCACCTCAAATGCAAACCAAAACAGCACCCTGTCAAATAAAACAGTGTTAAACTTCAATCAAAACGAAATTAATCCATAACTAAACAACTTCACAAAATATTCATATTCCTCTTCTTCTTCTCCACCTCCTTCTACCGTAAACAAATCCACACAACAACGAAATCAAATCCTAAAAGTTCTAAAACCCTACGACAAATCAACAATCATAATACATTCTCAAACTACAATCCACAAAACAGTCAGCAATCAAATTTCAACAACAAATCAACAGCATACACCATCAAAACCGTATTCAAACAAATAAACATCAAAAAACGTAAGATCCACCGGAAAAACTCACCGGAATCACCAAATCTACCACCAAAACCTCCGATACCTCCACCAAATTCCACCACACTTACCTCCAGTAAACCCTAACTCCCGATACACCACAACAAAATCTCGTATCTTCTACCCATCGATATTCGATTAGCTCCAGAGAGAGAAAGTGTGTGTGTTTTTATGTGTGTGTGAGTGTGTGAGAGAGAGAAGAAGAGACTTTGTGTCCTCAATAAAAAAATAAATAAAATTGGGGGCAAAGTTAGGGATAACGAACAGGTGACACGTGGCATGGAGATCAAAAGGGGACTTGAGAGGAGAGAGAGTGTTATTGGGTATCTAGTAATTCGTGGAGGAGACACATGATCTGTTATTGATATGTGATTGGTCCACGTAAGCATGGTCCTAATGCACGCGCAGCCATGAGCCGACACGTGCAAATTAAGTGTATTAATTAATTGTTAAACTAATTAATTGTGTGGGTTTAAACTAATCTTGTGACACTTAATTATGCCTATAGTTTATGATTAAGTCGTTAGTGCTTGCCGACCATTCTTGCCCTTATTGTTTATCTTGTGATTAATATACGTGGTTGTTAGTTAATATAAATACTGAATCGTGATATTTTTAACGAGTTAGTCGAATTATTGGTTTGTTGACCGATCGGCCCAGTTTGAGAACGAGATCATGTTATGTATGTGACTGATGTTTTTGCATGTGTATTTTATTGCTCAGACATTATGAACATCGACTTTAACTCTTTATTACTGGATAATTATAATTTCTTTCTGATATAGCGAAACACAATTGTATTTAACTAAAATTGTTATCCCCAACCAATCTATCTTGTAATTTGAGGTACGGGTGTTCAAATTAGGATATCCGAAATTTTAGATTTGAATATCCGTTCGGATATCCGATTTCCAAAAAAAATTGTATTATTTAATAAATTTTATAAAAATTTAATGATTTTTATAGAAAAGTTTTTGGATACCGAAGTTTTTATAAAAATATCCTAAATAACTGAAAATGTCCAAATTTTCTAACTAATGTTTATTATTTTATAATTTTTATAAAAATATTTCGGATATCCGAAAATTCTCAAAATCACTATCCGAATTCGAATCCGAAATTTCGAATATCCCAATTTTAGATTTTCGGATTCGAATATTTTTGAACACCTCTAATTTGAGGAGTTTAAGGCCACTTGTACAGAATGATTATAGCATGCAAATACAACGTTCACAAGATGATGCTTTTCGTATGTAATACTGTTTAAATAATAAAAATTTAAGTTTGCTAGCCTACAATGATTTAATCTAGAAAAAGTCCAAAACTATGAAACAGAATTATAAAAATACTATATATTATATTATGTAAAATATTAATATATGTATGTAAATGATCAATAAATCTTTTAAAAAAGAGTATACATATTTTTTCATTCTGACCACAAGGAGGAGTTGATTCTAAATTTCTTATAAAAGAGGTTCACACGTTAAAAGGAGAAATAGCCAATTGAGCTTGATGCGTTGTGTGGATGTTGTGCTTGGACACTCTCAAGTAAAGCAAGTGGTTATATTAACTTTTGGTTTAAAGATTTTTCTCACATGATCGGTTTTTTTTTTTTTTTTTTTCTTTTGTGGGGATTCTTTAGAGTCTTTTTTTAATAACTAATTATTAGATGAAATTTGCTTATATTTATTTGTATAGGGATCTAGTCTGTATATCTTCTATTCCTTATGTAAGTTCTCTGTAATTTGTTTTACTATAAATGTATGGCTCCCCTTAATTTGTGGACAAGCCAATCATCATTTGAATAAACCTTTCATATGGTATCATAGAAGCCTCGTCGATCCCTTTCTCTTCTGCCTACCTTTTCTTCTTCATTTTCCCTTCTGCTTTACTTGTCTTCTCCATTCTTCCTTCCATGGCCACTCCCTCCTCCCACAATGATGCCACTATCTCCTTGAACACTATTCTGCACATGATTCCCATCAAACTCACCTCCTCTAATTACCTTGTTTGGAAGAATCAAATGACCCCTCTTCTCTCCCTACAAAATCTTCTTTCTCATGTAGATGGGTCTGCTACTTCTCCCCCGCCGATTCTCTTCGAAGGTGACAAATCTATCCCGAACCCGCTTTACTCTGTTTGGGTTACTAATGATCAGAAGGCCACTGTTATTCTCAACGCTTCGCTCTCGGAAGAAGCAATGGCCGAGGTGCTTGGCCTCCACACTGCTCGTGAGATCTGGGTCACGTTAGAAAATGCCTACAGCAACACGTCGATTGAACGTGTGCACAATCTTCGGGACCAACTTCGCCATTTATCTAAGGGAACGTCCACTGTTGCAGATTTTGGGCGCAAATTTAAGGGCGTTTGTGATCAACTCTCGGCTGTTGGTCACCCGGTGGATGACTCCGATAAAGTCCACTGGTTTCTTTGTGGCCTTGGTTCCTCGTTCGAGACCTTCTCCACTGCTGTTCGTACCACCAAACCGTCTCCCTCATTCCGGGATTTGTTGATTCAAGCCGAGAGTCACGAACTCTTTCTCCGATCCAACCATGGACCTCCGTCTTCTCCGGTTGCCTTCTCTGTTGAGCATGATAAACCAACCATGAGTCGCGGTCGTGGTGGCCGCCCCTATCGTGGAAATTCATCTGGTGCTCGTGGTCGAGGCCGACGTTCCCCTCACTGTCAACTTTGTCGACGGGAAGGACACTATGCAAATCAATGCCCAACCCTTCCCAATTATACTGCTCGACCGAACAGTACGGACACCGAACTTGTCAAAGCATTTCATGTTCAGTGTCATGTAACAAACTCGGGTCCGGACTGGTTTGTTGACTCCGGTGCTTCTGATCATATGGCTGCGTCCGTTGATAACCTTGACAAATCAACCCCGTATCCCGGAAACAACCGTGTCACCTTCGGTAATGGTAATTCGCTTTCTGTCTCTCACATTGGTCACACCACCATTCACGATAATATCCATTTAAACAATGTTCTTGTGGTCCCTCATCTTCAAAAGAATCTGCTTTCCATAAGTAAACTAACTAATGATAATGCTTTGGATGTCTTGTTTTCCCGTTCTCATTTTTATAAACAGGACCGAAGCACGAAGCGGGTTCTCGCTCAAGGTCGGTGTGAAGGTGGTCTCTACATCCTTGATAACGGTCCTCATGCCTTGGTTGCCACTTCTTGCACTCCATCTAAAGCGTCATTTGAATTATGGCACCTACGTCTGGGACACGTTTCTTTTGATATGTTATCTCGCTTAAATAAAATGGGATGCTTGTCTGTTACTTCTCTTCTTCCAAAACCAACCATTTGCACATCTTGTGCCTTATCTAAAATGCATAGATTACCATTTGAGAATAATGACAAACGTGCCTCCAAACCTTTAGAATTGATACATTGTGATTTGTGGGGACCCTCCCCGACTTTTTCTGTTGACAACTATCGTTACTATGTTATATTCATTGATGATCACTCTCGGTTCACTTGGTTCTATCCATTGAAACGCAAGAATGAATTTTATGAGGTACTTTCTGTTTTCATCACATTTGTGCAAACACAGTTTTCAACTAAAATCAAAACTTTCCAAAGTGATGGCGGTACGGAATTTCTCAATAATCACGTTCGTACTTTGCTCAATTCCAATGGTACTTTCCATCGTATTTCATGTGCTTATACCCCTCAACAAAATGGGCGAGCGGAACGCAAGCACCGTCACATTGTTGAAACCGGCCTTGCGATGCTTTTTAACGCTCATGCCCCGTCGACTTATTGGGTAGAAGCTTTTAGTACGGCCGTTTATACCATTAATCGGTTACCATCAAAAATGCTAAATTGGTTGTCTCCATATGAAGTCTTATTTTCTACACAACCAACTTATACCAACTTTCATCCGTTTGCATGCCGCGTATATCCTTATACTCGGGATTACTCTGCCAACAAGCTATCACCCCGGAGTATCCCGTGTATTTTTATGGGCTACAATGCTCAATACAAAGGTTTTAAATGTCTCGATCCAACCACGTCCCGCACATATGTCACAAGACATGCCAGATTGATGAAACCAACTTTCCATTCAAGGGTTCTGTTGCTCACTCTCCTATTCATTTACTTCCCTTACAACAATTTAAGGAAAATATACTTGTTCCTAAAGACACTACAAATGTCATTCGTCAAGTTCCATCAACTAATACTCAGCCCAAGACCACTTGCAATTTATTTTGTGATAATCCCGAATTTTCCTCTATGTCGACGCCCACTGCTAATGACCCACACTCTCAACAAGATTTGCATAAAACAACCCATGTTTTTGGGCCTGAGACAACCCCTGGCCCAGACACTCCCACAAGCTCTGCTGGGCCTGTGCCATCTTCTGGTCCAAACACCCCCATTCACCAATTTCAACCCCATGAACAACTTAGCAATCCTTCTGTGCCCCCTACTGAAATCCTATCGGCTGCTCCACCAACAATAAATCTACCCTCTCCAAACCCTACCGACACTAACCCTTCCAACTCGACCCCTCCCCCTATCCCCGACTTCTCCTCATCCTCACCCCTTGACACAGATACCAACACACCTTTATCTCATCAAACTTTTAACCACCCTCAACCCACCTCAACTCACCCTATGATCACTCGGAGCAAGGCTGGCATTTTCAAACCAAAACATAGAGCTAATCTCGCTCAAACCACACCCCCTTCCCCTCCCCATACCACATACTCCATGGTTGAACCAAAAGGGTTCAAATCTGCAGCCAAACATCCTTACTGGATGGATGCTATGAACAAGGAGTTTACTGCCTTATCGAACAATAATACATGGACGTTGGTACCCCGCCCGTCGAATCATAATGTTGTTGGCTCGAAATGGCTATTTCGAACCAAGTATCACTCCGATGGAACCATTGATCGATATAAAGCCCACCTTGTAGCTCAAGGCTTTAGTCAAATACCCCGGCTTGATTACTCTCACACATTTAGCCCGGTGGTTAAAGCCTCAACGATTCGGGTGGTTCTATCTCTTGCTGTGATTAACAAATGGAGGTTACATCAACTTGATGTAAATAATGCGTTTCTGCACGGCCATCTCAATGAACTTGTGTTTATGGAGCAACCACCCGGCTTTGTTGATTCTAGATTCCCAAATCATGTGTGTCAGCTTAATAAAGCTCTTTATGGGCTTAAACAAGCTCCACGTGCGTGGTTTCATCGGTTGAGCATTTTTCTATTAAAGAATGGTTTCTCATGCAGTCGTGCTGACACGTCATTGTTCATTTTCAAAAAAGATTCTTGCGTAATGTATTTACTTGTGTATGTGGATGACTTAATTCTTACAGGAAATACCGATGCAGTCATGAGCCGTTTCATCAAAGTGCTACATAATGAGTTTGCTATTAAAGATCTTGGACACTTAAATTACTTTCTTGGTCTTGAAGTCATTTATACTGCCGATGGTCTCTTCTTAAGTCAATCCAAGTATGCTCTCGACATACTTGCTCGAGCCAACATGTCTGACTCGAAGCCCGTTCACACTCCACTTTCCACCAAAGAAGTTTTCTCTTCGCATGGAGAAGAGTACAAAGATCCAACTCTATATCGTTCTCTTGTTGGAGCTCTACAATATCTGACCATCACGAGACCAGATATCTCTTAGGCTGTTAATCAAGTTAGCCAATACATGCAACACCCAACTGTGAATCACTTTCGAATTGTTAAGCGTATTCTCCGATATGTAAAAGGCACCTCTACCTATGGTCTCACGTTCTCCAGATGTTGGAAAACATCTATTCTTGGCTACTCGGATGCTGACTGGGCTAGATGTCTTGAGACTCGACGCTCGACCTATGGGTATTCCATTTTCTTGGGAGGGAATCTCGTCTCCTGGAGTGCTAAGAAACTTCCCACCGTTTCTCGCTCGAGTTGTGAATCCGAGTACAGGGCCATGGCTAATGTAGCTGCTGAAATCGTTTGGATCACCCACTTACTGCGGGAGTTATTTGCTCTCCCTTCGGGATGTCCAACCCTCCTATGTGACAACAAAAGTGCTCTGTTCTTGACTCAGAATCCGGTTTCACACAAGCGAGCTAAACACATTGACTTAAATTATCATTTCATTAGAGAACTAGTTCTGTCGGGCAAACTTCATACCAGATTTGTTTCTACCAAGCTGCAGGTGGCGGATATCTTCACAAAGAGTCTTCCGAGGCATCAATTTGAGTTCTTTCGTCACAAGCTTGGTCTCGGTCCGCCACCCCTTCTCTTGAGGGGGGATATTAGATGAAATTTGCTTATATTTGTTTGTATAGGGACCTAGTCTGTATATCTTCTATTCCTTATGTAAGTTCTCTGTAATTTGTTTTACTATAAATGTATGGCTCCCCTTAATTTGTGGGCAAGCCAATCATCATTTGAATAAACCTTCCATACTAATTGGTTCAATGATGTCTCAACCATTGGCTGCAACTAGACCTGTGGCATGCATGGTTTTCGGATAAAATGTTGGACCACTGGTATAGTTTGATTTTTAGAATAATCTATAAACTAGTGTATTTCATCAACTGCATTACTGCAAGAGCGCATTGTGACGGAAATGTTTCAACGGTTAAAAGGAACAAATATGAGAAAGTTGTAATATATGTCTCGTTTTAATTCAAAAGATTATATAAAATAATTAAAATATAAAAAAATAAAGCCAAAACATTAATAAAAATAAATCTAAAGCAAAGAACGGTAAGTTCTTAAAAAAAGTGTCAATTAAAACAATTAATAAAATAAGTAAATAAATATTAAAAGACAAAATGAAAAAGTTATAAAAAAGAGGGGAGTAATAAAACAACAAAAAATGGTTCAGGGATCGAACCCTAGCGGGCACCCTCACACCTGCATGCTCTAACCTTTCTTACCAAGTTCCTCTTTGTTATCCTAAAACTTAAGATTTGTTTGATATGAAATAATAGAATGAATGAGTAAATAAATTAAACAAGGGAATAAAATGTACGAGTGAATGAAATATATTATTACCATTACATTGTTTTGTTTGATTATCTTGTGAGAATACATTGAATCATTAGCTTGTATGTTTGGTAGACAACAAAAAACAAAAAAACATAATCATAGGAGGTGGTGGTGATGGTTGGAGGTTGGAGGTGGTGGTGGTTGGAGGTGGTGGCATTTGGTGGTTGGAGGTGGTGGTCGTCATCGTCGTCGTTGTTGTTGGTGGTGCTCGTGATGGTGGTTAGTAGGTGGTGTTGATGGTTGGTTTGTGGTGGTGGTGGTTGGTTGGTGGTGGTGTGTGGTTGGTGGTGGTGGTTGATTGGTGGTTGGTGGTGGTGGTGGTGGTGGTGGTTCATTGGTGGTTGGTGGTTGGTGGTGGTGGTGGTGGGTGATTGACGGTGGCAGCGGTGGTGGTGGTGGTTGGTTGGTGGTAGTGATGATGGTGTTGGCGTTGGTGGTTAGTAGACGGTGCTGTTAGTGGTGATTGATGGTGGTCTTGGTGGTTGGTAGGTGGTGGTTTTAGTGGTGGTCGGTGGTGATGGTGGTGGAGGGTAGGGACATGTTTTAGGTCATGGTATGAAAATTTCTTGAAGAAATGAAAAAGAAAACACTCATATCCCCTTGGGACTGTTAATTTTTAGAAGGAAAGGAATCACATTACTTATGAAATGGTCTATGTCACTCCTATTTTATAAACAAACATGTTTTTTTTGCATTCGAGTAGAATGCACAATTTCATTCCATTCTATCTTATATTAATGCATATAAATACTAGCTTAATGTACATAAACTGGTACTAATTATGTTAATATTAAAATATAAATAAACAAATGTTTGTGGTGTGGCCTAATTCGGACCTGCAATGTGGATCGCCGGTGGTAAGTTATTATGGTAACCGATATTCAACCTTAATTGCAACAGGGCTGTTAAACGGGAAAAATAGACTTAATCATGTTGAACCACACACGCATGTTACATCGAGTTAGCTCTCAAAAGAGGACGACGAATCTAGGATTTGCGCTCATCCTCCAGTAGAGGGTTCCTCAAATGCGCAACTCGATTAGAACTTAACTCTATGTCCGCCAGGATCAAGAGTAGGGGAGCTTTCCTCTTTTCTTTCTTTATTTTGAAATAGGGGAGTGACCTCAAGTGTACTCCAAAATACTAAGATTAAGCTACAATTGGACGTCGCCTCCCCCGTGGAGCATTTGAAGATCGGGAACTTATCTCTCTTCACCATTTTTTGGTCAAAAAGAATTTTGACCGAAATGTAAAATAAAAAATTTATAGAAGATAAAAAGTATAGGGGAGTAAAGTAGAAAGTAAAAAATTATAAGGGTTAAATTGTATAAAATGTAGAAGTATTGGATTTAAAATAAAAAAATGAAAAAAAGAAAGAAAAAAAAGCCTTGTACAATCTTTGTTGCTTATGGTACAACACTTAATGCAACTTTAGATTGACAAAAAAAAAAGCCATGTACAATCTTATTGCTTATGGTACAACACTTAAATGCAACTTTAGGTTGACAATTAGTAATATTTAAAAAAATTTATGTATATTGATTTTGAATGATACATTTTAAATAAATTTGAACTTTTGATCACAAAATTACAAGTGTGCGTTTAAAAATAGTTTTAAACAGATAATTGCATATATACTCAGATGTATTCTTGTACAATATAATAAAAAACAAAAGAGGTGGATTGTATTGTTACATAACTGTATTATGTATTATAGTTAAAATAATTAATCTATTTATATTATTATATAAAACATCTTTTTGTCATTCATTGTAATTTTAAAAGATTTTAAAAATATCTAACATAAGTTTTAATGTGTAATGCATAATTTATCAATGTATGAAAATAATATCTTCTTATTTTATCCTTATTAATAGCATGTTAACATTATTTATTTCACTCATTTAATGTCACATTACATCACACACTCAAATTTGATAGCGCCGGTGTTGTCACACCATGCCTCATGTGAAACTAATCGTCGAGGGGGACATTATTGGATGGAAGGCATGACGAGAGGGTTTCCGGAAACACGCGCTATGCGGCGTGAAAAGAGGCGGCGGTAACGGTGCGGGGCGGCTATGAGGCATGTCATTGCCTCATGACGCTGCGCTCCTTCCACACTAAGGATTACCTTGTGTTTATGGTGAACTCAAAATTAAAACACTCTTTAAGTCATTACTCAAAAATTGAATTCAATATTAAAACATCCAAAAGTTTTAATTCAAATAGTAAACATCCAAAGTTGTAACACCTAAATTGAATTCAAATTAAAAAACGTTATTTAAAATAAAATTAAACTTAAAGCCAAAACACACTATCTTTTATTTATTTATTTTCACAAATTATAAAAATTCCTACTAATTCCTCTCAAGATTTCAAGGAAAAACAAAGTTATGTAACATCTAGAAGATAACTCCATCAAGTAACTTTCATAACCCTCCACTACAAAGGACTGTGTTAACATGCTCATTTTGAGATTTCATTTTCGTATGAAAAAACCAAGAGTATTGAATTTCGAAGATAAAGGAATACATGTGCACAATAAAATCGGCAAAGAAGATAAGAAACATGTAGGGTATTAATATTATAATGGCTAGATTGTACATTTGAAGGCAATTATGTCCTAACCATAGAAAAAGAAGACATCAATTAATATTGTGGGGCTAGATTACATGTATTTAAATGAAATTATGACGATTCACAAAATTGAACTTGATAGTTTTTCGTGTGTTTTTATGGTTGTGGGGAAAGGATTTTGTACTTCGAATGTCCCATTTTGACTAAACAAAATAGAAACTGTGTACATGAAAATTGAGCTGTGTTTTACAGGTGTACTATTATATTAATATACCTAATTAACTGATATTGGTATATTTGTGATCTGCATAATCTCTCTTTGTGATTTTCTTAATTTCTTAATTCTTTTAATCTAATAAAAAGTTAACTAGATGTAACACGTATCAACACCACATTACTCCCTACCAAAATTTTCCACCAAATTTTTTTCGATTATATCTCCTATTAAATAATTAAATAATTATATTAATTACAAAAATATATTTTAAATCTTTTTAAATTAAAATAATTTTTAATAAATTAAGAAACATAAGTTTTTATTAATGTTATTCTAAGGAACCAAATTTTATAAAATAATATTTTTTTTAAAACATCAAACTTTTTTAATAATACAAAATATTTTAAAATTAATGTTTTTAAAAAATAAAATTTTTATAAACAAAAAATAAGTAAAATTGATAGTTATAATAAGAAGGCTTTAAAAATGATAATTTTTTAAATTGTTTATTGTGAAACAAAAATTTCATTTTATTTATAATAAGGAAAATTATAATAATTTTTTTGTTTAAAAATATTATTTTATAATTAATAATTTTACATTATATTTATAATTTTGTTTATTCAATCTGTGTAATGAACGTGTTTACAAAAACTAGAAGTAAATAAGGCGTTAAATTAAGGGAGTGTTTGGGATTTCATATTTAAGTCTAAAAGGAATTTTAACTTGTAATTTTTCAAAAAACTAATTCCAAAAAAGTATTTGGATTAGCTTATAAGCTAATATAATAAGTTATTTTTTAAAAATTGTTTGGTTTAGTTAATTCATAAATGTTAAAGGTGTAATAATTATTAATCAAAATCTTTTCGTTTTACTCTAATAAAAAAGTAACTAAGAGAGACACATGATATTATCATATTATTTATCTTCAAAATTTTTCTGCTTTTCTTTCATGTTAAATAATTACATTAATTAATAATAACGTTATTTAATTCTTTTTTAGATTAAAAATAGTTTTTTAATAAATTAAAAAATACATCTTTTTTTATGTTGGGTGTTGAATCCAGCAAATGAAATATATAAATGTGAATCTACCGTCACAAGCACTAAGAATAGTATGAGTGGAAGTAAGGTTCGTGTCCTCAGGGATACGGGTCAACTATTTTACCCCAAAAACGTTTCAGCACAGTCACTTTGATGGGTTATGGATAAGGAAGGTGGGGTTTTAATTAAAAACTAAAACTGAAAGTAAATTGCAAAAAGTAAAAAAATTCCAGTAGGCTGACACGGCCGTGTCAAAACTGTACGCGGCCGTGTTAAGATTCTGCCAGAAAAACGAAAATTGACATTTTTTGTATTTTTTTATTCTGAAAAGGAATTACTAAAAACTATAACTAAATTGTGAAGTAAATTAATATATGAAAACTAATTCCAACACTAAGGTAATTTCTTGATTCGATTTGGCTTACGATCATTAACGATTACGGTGCAATGATTATTTTTTATTAATGATTTGTATCGATACTAGACATCACGCCGTTCGGATATCCACTCTATCTAATGTCTAATCAAGCACAGCTCGTTGATTAGAGCCAACCCGCTACTCTAAGCTCACGCCGTTCGGATCTTAGCGTGCGGGTTGCAACGATAGAAGTATCAATTATAATTAAACACACACGTCGTTCGGTATGTTTAACTAGATTGTGTGATTCTATAACGAGAATGAATTCATAGACAAACTCAAACCGTTAATTGTTTCTTTTTTTAAATTTGAAAAACTTTATTAGAAAAATTAATAAGTTAATCAGGTTTATTAATAATCTAATATATACCGGAGTATATCCGGGTTTAAGATCAAGAATCAAACAAACAAAATATTAAAATAAAAACATCTCATAAACGTTTCACATTAGTTCAAACCAAATCAAAGAAAATTAAACCCTAATGTTGGAACTAAAAATACCCTAGGCGGACATAACGGCTAGGTTAATATCAAAATCAAAATAAAAACTTACAAACCAAATAAAAAAAAAAAGTTAAGATGTCTTCCAAGTAAAAATATTCTAGCCTCCCCTCTATGCTTTTCGATAAAAGTGCCACTCCCAATTCTCTTGCCAGCTTCCTTTTTTATAGACTCAATTCTTCCGATTGTCAACCTTCTTTATATAATTTTTTTTTCTTTGATTCTTGAGATCCTTCTTTTCTTGGTGTTTTTGTTTTTATCTTTTATTTAAAAAATTGTGATGATAAACATCCCTTTAACCAAAATTTCTAAAAAATAGGAAAGATCCTGCAATCTTTTAAATTCAATATTTTTTCAATGACCTTTCTAAATTTCCACCATCCTTAATATTCCCGCAATCTTTCTTTCAGCTACAAAATAACATAAAACATCCAAAGTAGACTCTATTCCACCAAAACAAGTATTAATCAAAATAAATAGAAATACGTTAAATAAATGCATGATAGGAAATAAAAACATATACTAAAACGATAATAATTGATGTCTAAAAATACTACTAACATTTTATTAATATTATTTTTAGAAAACATATTCTTATAACGTAAGAAATTTTTCTAAAACATCAAACTTTTTTAAAATATAAAAATATTAGAAAATTTATGTTTTTTAAAAAAATAATTTTTTTTAAATTAAAAATAATAAAAATTGAGAGTTATAATAAGAAACTTTTAAAAAATACATTTTTAGTATAATTTAAAACAAGATGTTTATATTTTTTGGGGGAAAACAAAAGCAGTTTAAAAGCAAAAGTCTAAAAAATTGATATTATTGTTTTATTATTTATAGTCATTACTCAAACGTTATTTCAATCACATCATATATTAGAATGTTGTTTTATAATTAATAAATTTTCTTTCTATTTAATATTTTATTTATTCAAATCCGTGTAATGCACGAATTTACTAAAACTAGTAAGTTAATAAAGACATTGAAAAATTACAATTTTACAACTTATCAAGACCTTCTTTTTTACCCCCTTGATAAGTTAAAACCCAATATCTTTTAACTTTACCAAATATCAAAACGCTATTATTAACTTTTTGAGACATTAATAAGTTATAAAGACGAAGAAATAAAAAAAATCCCAAACACACCCCAAGTAGCCTAAACGAGGCTTACTATTCAACAATTTTTATTTTTTTAGACTAAAGTAACTGTATCATCGGACAACATAATTTTAAACTAAAACCAAAATTTTAGATAAGTCAAAGTCAAATATTGTTCATAAGGGTGTTCAAAATCAGATATCCATATTTTCGGATATTTGAATTTCATATATATAAAAATTTCAGATAGTAGATTTCAATATACGAATCCAAAATTTTGGATTCAAATATCCATACTAATATACGATTTCTAAAAAAAAATATGTACTACTTAAATTTTTTTATATAAATGTAATAATTTATATTAATAATTATTTCGGATATCGGCATTCTATAAAAAATATCCGAAATATTTGAAAATGTCCAAGATTTCTAATTAGTATTTATTATTTAGTAATTTTCATAAAAACACTATTGATATCAGAATTTTCCAAAATATTCGAATATTTTGGGTTCCGATTTTTGGATATTTCAGATTTTGATATTTTTACACACAGCTAATCCAGAGTTTAATTTCAATGCCTTTAATCATATTATAATATGTAACTTTTATAGTTAGATATATAGGTGAACGTTATCCAAACCGCCTATTTTGCTACCTCCAATTTTTATACGTGACAACAAAAAAAGAGAAGGGCCCTCGGTCTTTGTTTCATAAAGTAATCAGTTCCAGTCCTGACTCCTAAGTAGATGCGGGTCAGGCCGGTATAGGTTTAACCCATTGCACACCCCTAGAAAGAAGCTTCAAATATATAGAGTGAAAATCTAAAAGCTAATAGAAACAACATCAACATTGTCACCAACTTTCAAGCAACCTGAACCAAAATTTGCTTTACCTCCCGATCTATGATACTGAACACACAATATGAAAAAATAAAATATACTGTCATCGAGCACACGCGCGATTGCTAAGATGATCCAGCCCGTTATAGACACAAGAAACAACAACATTACCGTCATACAGTCACCTCCTCAAAAGCTTGTGGGAGAAAATCCTCTTCGAATAGGGGCTGTTTCGTGAGATTGCCTTGTGGGATTCAATCACACTCACCAACGAGTTATGAAGTGGGCCCTGCACTTGGATTTTAGATTACAATAGATTAGAGGGCTCATTTACTTGTGAACGGGTCAATTTGGGTTACGATTAAATGAAAAAGATAGTTAAAAAAATGGGTCAAACAGGCCAAAAGCCACCAAACTTGTGTTTTAATGCATACAACCTCATAAACATCTAATTATTCAACTACATTATATTATTATTTTGTAATATATTTTTGTGATCATATTTAACACATTATAAAAAAACGCCAAAAGGTTATTTGGGTCGACCCAATCCGACCCGACCCAAAATGTTTGTACCCATTCTACAAAACAACCTGTTTTGACCAGTAAGCTTACCAGCCTATTTGGCCACTTCTACAATAAACTACAGCTTCAGTGAAAGATTACAGACCTCAGAAACACGAAGCGCCGTTTGAACAACGTAGTTGGCATGTGGATCTTGCAGCAGCTGTTCAAACTGAGTAGCCGAGATCAGTTCACCGATGATGGTTGACCTGATTTGACCATCTAATACGGCTAAACATTTCTCGACGACATGACTGCTAAATTTTTGGGTGGCGAGGTGCACATAGTTACCCTTAAACTGGGAGGTCAGCTTGGATACAGCTGATGGAATCTGCAGCTCAAGAATGTACTGTACAGCATAATTTCTGCATTGCAATATCAAAACTAACTTCAACCATAACAGAAAAATAATAATAAGCATAATATGAGTGGGCTTTTCTTAGATTACCCGAATGCATCTTGTGCGAGAAGGATGCCATTTTTTGATATTTCCGAGACTAATTTCTCACGGTATTTGCCAGTTGAGTGATTGATGCATCTTTGTAACACGCAGCACCCGTGCTGATGGGTGGCAATTTCAACACAGAATTTTGCAGCAGCTTCAAAGATGAACTGTGTGATCAATGAAAATAATTGTTTACTTCAAACATGGGTCATATTTGGGTCATATCTCAACTAGTCAACTCCAACAGGTCAACTGACAAAATTTAAGGTCAAACTTTTTACTTTTCATTATATTCAGAAACTTTGAGGTCAGATTTTTTACTTTCCAAATCCAAAACCCATAGAGATTATGTAACAAAATCAACATAAAACGATTTCTTTTTCATCATAACGTTAGATCCGCAGAAGAATTATAAAGTTGGAAAGCTATACATTTGACCTCTAAAGTCAAAGCAAAGGGTACAAAATACTTAGTTGGTTCCATCAACAATATCATATGATTTTGAGACATTAATAGATTCAAAAAGGCTGACATTGTAAACTGAAACATAGCACATGAAAGCATTCAAACTTATTGCAAAATAACACACTGAAAACCGTTTGTGTCCGGTGTTTGCTCAAAGATTTTGTTGTGACAACAATCTCTAATTGAAGATATCATGGGCTTGATCATTATAAACATATAATCATGCAAATAAAACCAAGAAATTTGCTTAACCTAGTAAGTTCAAACCTTATTATCTTCATTGCTAAGACACTGCAAGCACCGCTGAATAACATGATTACCGTTGAGATCCTTTATCAGAGCAAGAAAGCCCGGTTCGATAGCAGAGACAACAAGCTTAACTTGCTGCCTACTCTTAAGAGTCTCTATAAGCTTCTGCACCACCCTAGTTCTATAATAAAAAGCAAACATCTTTTTACTTCTTTACTGTTATAAAACATAATAACAGAATGTTAAACAGAACAAAAAGTTCATGTTACCCATGAGTATTCAAAGAAATTTGAACAAGCTCCCTTGGTTCTCGAGTAACCGCGATCAAGATACGCATTCTCTGTTCTTCATTACACACTTCTAAAAGCTTCTGCATAAAGTAATTTCCAAAAGGGTTGATCATAAGCTCAACCACATGCCCTATAATCTCATCAAACACAATTTGTACATGTTGTGGGTTCCCATCATCAAAAATCTTTTGTAGAAGACGACACCCGTGTTGATCTTTAGCCATTGCATAAATATACTGTTTACCATGGTTCAAACGCGAAGAACAAGATAAAGAAACTTTGTTTTGGCCATTTTCACAAGGTCTCATTAACTTCTTTTTACCTCGAGTTACATCTTCACCTTGAATGATCAAACCATCCTCACTAGTGGCTAGACCCTCGAGTCCAACCCTGAGCCCGAGCCCGAGCCCCCCACTGGTGATTCTAGTACTTTTTGAACCACCTGCTGCCATGTGGAACCTATGAGGGTCATGGTTTGGGTTAACCTTAGCCTTTGAAGTGGTAATGCAAGGTACACTTTGCATCATTTCATCCATTCTATTTATCCCAATTTGAGCTGGAATCCCTGACTGATAACAATAATTTAACACACTCCTATCGAAATTTGATTGAGATAACATATTCACAGAGTTCATGGGGATTCTTGAAAAATAAGGGTTAACTGCAAGATAATCAGAATCCCCAAATGTGGTCGAATGCATTCGATTATGGCAATGTAAACCCTGATCTTGATCCTGATTAATATGCAATCTACTAAGTTCATCAATCAAATGTTCATCAACTTTCTTCCCAAAAGATGATTGGGGCCATGATGAACAAGGGCTTCTTGAAATGATGTAGGGTTTTGGGATGGCATCATGTGATGATGATGATGATGATGATGATGTATGGCCATTAGAGAACATGCTTGGAAAGACAGTAGCAGGGGAGATACATATATTTCGACTGTAACCACATGATGAACCATCATCATTATATTTATACATACCATACATCATACCGTTCATTGTTGGATGAACAATCGATGCATTACCATGAGGATTACCATTTACAACATGATGATTATGATGATGATGATGAAGATGATGATGATGATGAAGGGGGATGGATGTTGCATGAGGGATCTCACCCAACAACATATCAAGTTCTTCATCGCCCTTCATGTTCTCAATAACCTCAACTCTCTCAACCATCATCAACAAACAAGAAAGAGTACAACAACAAGAACAGAAATCAAGAAATCTTGAAAACAACAAAATATAAATAAAAACCACAAATTTCAAAGCACCCACATCAAGAAAATGATCAAGAAACAGTAGAAACGAAAACCCACAACAATTACCCTTTTTCCCATCTGGGTTCAGCGGGAAACAATCAAGAATCGAATTGAAGATTTGGGTTTTGATTAGAAGATGATACAATAATCATCATCGGTATCATAATTTGATTTGGGTTTTTGGGTAAATTTGATATTTGGGAATGTGTTTGGTGAAGCATGCAAAGATGAAGGAGTGAGTACACACAGTGTATGTATGTATATATGTATGTATGTGTGTGTATATAAGTTTTGGTGGTGTACACACTACTAGTAAGGTCTCACACCATAAAAGCTGGAGGGAAGACAGACTCTCACTCTTCTCTTTTAATTAATTTGTCTCTCTAGAATACACACATATGGTGAGGAAGAGAGAAAAATCTCATAAAACCACTTGGTTATTAAGAATGTTTTTTTTATCTTGTATTAAAGGTTTTATGATGTATTTGTTTTTTTTTTTTTCTCAGATTGTAACTTAATGGTATTAATACGTGTAAAAAAGTTATGTTTTTGTCACATGATTAATAGTCAAAATTTTATGATGGATAAAATGGTAGGTTTAATTGTATGATTGAGGGTGTGTGAGTTAGAATTAAAAATGAATAAAAAATTGTTTTTGTGTTTTAATATTCTAATAATTAAATAACAATGATTTAAATAAGTGGTTTCTTTTTCTGATTTTCTTAAGATGATAGTTTATAATTTTTTGTATACATTTTCTTATGTATTGTGTTTGTTATGTACAAATCGTGAAATTGTAAAATCACATATTTTTAACGGCCAAGAATTAATCAAAGGGGCTCAAGATGTGTTTTGTTAGTGACTAAAATGTCTTTCATGGTTAAGTGTTATTATTTTCACAAGATACAACATCATTACAATCTTTAATGAGAAATTAAAATACTTCAAGCACGTACTAAAAAGTGGAACAGTAATAAACTAATAAACAAAGTACTATGATTTAAATAAAAGGGTAAAATAAATATTAGGACACAAAAGACAAGGAATATAAATGATCCTATAAAATTTATATTGTTCTCTTTAATTCACATCAATTTATTCCATGTAATGAAGGACATGTAACTTAACAATATCATTATATGTATTAAATGTGTTCATTCTCTTAAGTTGTACAATGTTTTAGTTTCATTTAAAATATTAATATGGATTTAGAGGTAAATTTAAAGAATGTGTGAGTATATCGTCCTAAAAAATTAATGTATTTAAAACAATTTAGATGTTCTGAAATGAAAATCCAATTTTAATCAAAGTTTAAGAAGAACGTTTAAATTTATTTCCTTAAAAATTTGTCACTAGCTTTCAATTATAGAGAGAAAGTTACAATTTGATAGTGTATGTTATCGTGTATCGTACTAGAACCGGTAAATTTAAGTTTAACTTGGAGACAATAACAATCGTATACCTTTTAAAGTTTTCTCAAAACGAGTTTGAAACTCTCAACAAGACATTTAACCATCATCAATGCTCTTCTATAAATGTCAAACACTATACATCCCTTTTCAATTCTTCACGTATAAGCATTTTTACATTAGTAGTAAGCATGATATGTCATGTTTCTCTTCATAGCATAGTCATTTTGAACAAATGATTTTGAAAGATATCAATACCACATATGAAATAAATATTTTGAGACAAAACACAAGTATAATGCTTGGAATGAAAACTTATACATACTTTAGCATTTTAGACTAATAAAATACTTTATATTTAGGAAAAAAATTAAAATATTTAAGTTATGATTGTTTAAATAATGTAATTTTAAACTAAAATACGTTTAAATTCATAGATAAGATTAAAACATGATATATTAAATCAATATGACTCTCCTTCGTGGTGTTTATGGTTTTACTCTATCCATGTTAATTAACGGAAATTATAGGTCGAATTGTTAACTACGGTTTTTAAAACCACAAATAAAAAAATTGAAAATAAACATAAATTTTCAAGGGTAATTTTGGTATATTTGAAAAGCAATAAAGTATAAGGTTTGAGGGATCTTTTGCGTTGCCATAAGAAGAGTACGGTTTCTGTTGGCCCACAGCAACCATCTGGATATCAGTGAGTCATGGTCATGCAATTGTATCCTATCCAATAATATGAAGACAGGTGTCCTCTCCCAACAACCTAAAGTATTAGTTAAAAGTTTTATAAATTATAAATGGGTTATTGAATTTTAATAATTTTAATTTTTATTTATTGGCCGAGATTAACCCTAAATTATTAAATATTTACAAGCATTTTCAATTTTAAGCTTATTTTTCTTTAACGATCCCTTACTAACTAATAGTTAACACCGTTAATTGAGGGGGGGGGGGGGGCACTCTCCAACACACGCTTTAACCAGCTCTAGCAAACTTCAATTTGTGAAAAATTTAAAATCTTTATATTCTAATACTATATTAGTATCACATGTATTACACGTGTTTAATAAAAAAATATTAAATACTTAGTAATGAAATTTATGAATTATAAACCGATATTTTAAAACAATATGTGACTAAAATTGCATACAAGTAAGGACTTTAAGTAATAAAATGACGATTTCATTTTTTAAACTTCTTATTTTTTTTAATTTCTTTTGTTTTTGTTGTTTTTCAAACAATTTGTTTCAAAACCAATCATTTTTTTAATAACATTTTAAAAAAATTTCTTATTAAAAGTTTTAAATTTTAATTATTTTTGTACTTTTTAAAAAGCATCTTTTAAAATATTTTGTATATCTTAAAAAGTTATGATGTTTTAAAAAATTTATTATTTTATAAAAAATAAATTGTTTCTTTATCAATTATATCTATAGAAAGATTTCTTTCTTAATTTATAAAAATTAATATGAAAAAGAATTAAATAATATCATTAATTAGTAGTTAATGTAATTATTTAATAAAAGAGAAGCATAAAAATTTGATTTAGATGGTTTATAATTGTGTAATGTGTCCTTAAAAAATCTTTGTTTATTAGTATAGACGGATAAAAGTAATTAAAGAGAACATGTGACAATACCACATTTCTTTTCATCAAAAATTTTTTTTGCTTCTCTAATTTTATTGAATAGTTAGTATAATTATTAATAATATTATTTAATTTCTTTATAAACTAAATATACTTTTTAGTAATAAGAAAAAACTCTTTTATTAATATTATTTATAAAGAAAAAATATTTATAATATAAAAAAATTTCCAAAGCATAAATTTTTTCAAAATACAAAATATTTTAAAATTGATGTTTTTAAAAAAGTAAAATATTTGAAATAAAAATAACTAATTGGGAGTTATAATAACAAAAAAGAAATTTAAGCGGTTTGTTTAGAAATAAATTGTTAAGGTTTTTTCTAAACAAAAAAAGTTTAAAAGTTGGTATCATTATTTTATTACTTATATTTTATTCATACGTAATTTTAATCATACTTTATCTTAAAATAACATTTTATGATTAATAATTCTTTTATTTTATTTAATATTTTTTTATTTAACCCGTGTAATACATTCGTTACTAAAACTAGTATATTATATGTAATTTAAAACTAAAGTAATAAAAAATAGCTATCTCATTACGGTGTTTGGTTAGACCAAACTCAACCACTTAGTTAATTTAACTATAGTTAATTTTGGTTTTCAATATATACAATGATGATGTGTAATTTGTATTACTTATATACGGTGTTATGGGTAATATTTTATTTATCGGCAAATGAATAAAAAGACCTAGAAAATAGGCCTAAACTATACTAAAATAATAATGTGTATAAGTATTTTGATTTATAAAATATCTTATAGAAACATAGATAATAAGGAACGTGTCACAAAAATATGTTTGAAATGCAAGAGAAGATTACAATAAATAATTACATTCTTATGAAAATAAGTGAGGTAAAACATAAAAGGTAATTTAAGTTCTAATATAAAAACTCAAATAATAGTAAAATTAAAAAGTAAAAGAATAAGAAAACATCATAAAATGAAAATCAAATAGTAAAAGAATACTTGAAAAAAAAAAAACATATTAAGATTTATGACACATTGATAGAAAAAATATGTACCATAAGAGAATGTGTTTTTGCCATTGTCACTTATATAGTTCATATGACCATTAGAAAAAACAAGAACTCGATAAGACGGTCTGAGGGTTGAATTGTACGTAAAGAACAGATCAAAAGAGAAATAGAGTCTGCAAATCAATCACAAATCAAAATCATCAAATTATAATGTACATACATGATGATCGTTGAATTGCAAACTCACATGTTCATAGGGAGATTCTCTTTCATTAAATCCTTTCTATTAGGGTTCAAAACCTCTTCTTTATGTCTAGAAACAGGTTCATCAGATGATCAACACAAATTGATGCGATATAAACGTTAATAATCTAAACTAAAAGAAGGAAAGAGGATGATTGCTCTTTAATTGTTTTATGTGAGACTATTTTTTCATTACTATGAATTTGAGACTCTTCTTTGATCTCCCTATCTCTCTGTTTCCGTAAACCTTGATGAATTAATATAAAACCTTGATAGAAAAGGGAGGGGAGGGTGTGCCCCGCCCACCTTAACGTGTTGTAGAGGGGGTAGTGGTGGTGCAGCCCGGTGCACGCACATGGCGTGGCCTCATGGCGGGTGTGCCCCGCCCACCCTAACAGTGAGCCATTGCCCTTTACAAATTACAACTCAATAGATAAGGGTGGGTGGATCTTGAACAAACTAGTAAGTTCGTTTTTTGAACTTGAGATCATGAGTTTAAGACATAAGAAACATAAACTTTTATAAAATGTAGTTTAAGATTGTTTACATCAGATCATGAAATGATTCAACTTCTCCCTACACTTAGAGGAAAATGACAGTTAAGTCAATACACTCAATTCAATGAAAAGACAAACACAAAAAGTAAAAATATTTTTATAGAGAAAGTTAAACACAAAAAATGAAAACTTGAGTTAACTAGTATTAAGCCCCACACGTTGCGGTGAGACGTAAAACCGTGCAAAGTAGCATCAGTGTCGCACCGTTGTTAGCGACCAACAACACAAGAAAATCTCATAAAACAAAATAAAATAAAAAATAAAAGCAAACAAAAAGTAGACATAAAATCATTGAACCATGCACGCCCGTTGCAACGTGTTAATATGTGCAAAAATTAGACTGAAACATAAAACACAACGCGTCCATCAAACGGGAAAAAATAAAGATAAAATTGTTGAACCACATACGCATGTTAACTCAAAAATTTTAGACCGAAACGTAAAAACAAAAATATGAAACGTATATGAGACCAAAGTTGAAAAGTGAAAAAAGATGTTAGGATTATATATAAAAGATGAAAACTATTAGGGTTAAAGTACAAAAAACACAAAGGTACAGCTTATAAAAACATGAGGTACAACTAATAATGCATAACCAAGCCGAAAATCTTATTACATTAATAAAAAAATAAATAGAGAAACATATGACATTACCACATTAATACTCACCAAGTTTTTTCCGTCTCTCTCCTATTAAATAATCATATTAATTACTAATATTATTTAATTTTTTATATTAAAATAATTTATAATAAATTAAAAAAGATCTTTTTATTAATGTTATTTCTAAATAAACAAATTTTTATAAAATAAGAATTTTTTTTAAAAAAAATCAACTTTTTTAAAAATACAAAATATTTAAAATTGATGTTTTTTTTAAAGTAAAATTTTTATAAAATATTTAAAATTAGGAGTTATAATAAGAAAACTTTTATAAATGATATTTTTTAAAATGTTTTTTTAAAACAAAATATTTATTTTATTTATAATAAGAAAAATTTTAATCATATTTTATATTAAAATATTATTTTATTATTAATAAATTTTAATCTTATTTAATAGTTTATTTATTTTTACTAAAGCTAGTTAGTATTATATATAATTAACCTGCACTTAGTTTATTAAATGCTGGCACGTGGCAAATGTTGATTTAAGGGCACTAATCATAAGCTTCACGTTTCGTAAGTATTATAATGTATTTTAAAATGCCATAATTATTAGCGAAAGAGAAATCAATTTAGCATTTATTTGAATTATATTTCTAAAGCCTTTTTTTAATCATTTCATATGTGACTTCAACTTTCAACCTTATAAGAATAAACATCTTATGAAATACATTGATACTATTGACCTACAAGCCCTTTCGTATTTATTTAAAGTATATGATTGACAAAAAGCTATTTTGAAAGTTAGAATATAAGCTAGTAGCGTGTTGCGACGGGCGATTACACTTGTATAGAGATGGAAATTACTCGTAGTGTTAACCGAATCAAACAAAATCAAATTCGGATTAATCGAATCAAGTATGTCGACTTTTAACATTTCCAAACATGATACAAGTTCGAAAAATATAAATCGAATGTTAATCAGATTGAATTTGAAACTTTTAAACAGGATTCAGATTCGAATGTATTAGATTCACATTTAGCATAAAAATACTAAATCAAATGATATTTTCAAAATTCATTCGAAAGATCCAATTTCAAATGAAAAAAATTAAAAAAAGCAAGCATAACATAGAAAATTCATTCGAAAGATCCAATTTCAAACCAAAAAAATTCAAAAGAAATCATACATACAAAATTCATGGATATAGCACTAGGGCCGGCCTAGAGGGGGGACAGGGTGAGTGACCACCCATGACCCGATCTTTTTAGGGACCTGAAATTTCTAGAAAAATATATATTATATGTATTTATAAAAAAGGCGTCTATATACTTTGTTAAACACTTGAACTTATTAGGATTAACAAACTCATTAACATTTTAATTATTTTAAGCCTAACAAAAATTATAGATCATTTAATCTCATTACAAAACTCAAACAAAATAACTTGCGATTTGTGGTGGGGCTGGTAAAAAAAAGATCGGAATACAGGAGGTAGCGATCGATTTAGGTTGTCGTTTTTTCTACTCGCACAAGGCTAAAAAATTTATATACGAGTTATGCATTTTATATAACAAGTGTCCCACTATTCTCTACTTGCACAGTGCCTAATATATTTCAATAATTTTTGGAAACGGTCCTATAAAGCACCATGGGTACACCGTACACGCAACACAATCCGGATCTTGTCAAATCCAGATAGTGTGGGTTGTATACCGGATATGGTACCATATATTGTTTGTTGTTGCTGCTATACGTGATAGATAAGTTAAGTACCATATAGTGCATAATTTAGGCTAGAAATAAAAATATATATACACTGCATGTATTGAGTAAAACTCTCCAAATATGCAATTATTCTTTGCCAATTATTGAAGAAAAATGTTTAATATGGCAAACGGTCACATGATGGAAACCACCCTCAACTCCTCAAGTGCGACTCACATCACTAAGATAATACCAAATGTGTTTCGAAAACCAATACTCAAGAAAATATGAATTTACTTAAATTAGAATTTTTGTGTTAGCGGAGTCTGATATTCTGATATATTAATATAGTGTTTTTATCATTTTAAGAATTTTTCGTCTGAAATAAAGATGTAGGTAAATTATTTGTAAGTTTGCCATTGAAAACAATAAATTTGCTTGAACTAATTTCTTTAATAAAAGTACAAAAATCATTCACGATTGTTTCAAACAATCATATATTAAGTTGTGTGACGGGTTAGAAGATGTCAAAAGGTAATGAAACTACGAATTGAGTTTTATGTTGTCCACATATACCATACAAATTAGAAAATTAAGTATAATTTTGACGTGCAATTTAATATATATACTTTTTTGTTAGCTGATATTTCATCAATCCTCTCACTATCACAATTACAAACAAACAAAAAATAAAACACACCCAACAAAAATTCAACAACAGGAGTTTAATCTTATGAGTCTGTCTCAGAAAAACCATGGGCTAATGAAAACCTCTTTCCTTTTATTTTGTGAAAGGAAAATAAATAGAACATATAAAAAAAGAAAATTATACAAAAAGAAAGAAAACTTATCCATCCATATTGTGTTTAGTTTATTGAGTGTCGTACATGACAAATAATTACAAAAAAAATACAACGAGCTAAATAGATTGAATTTAAGATGCAGGAAATAAATAATTGCTTACAATTTCAACCAACTTATATGAAAGCAAATCAATACAAACTGTGTAGTTTGTAATGTATCCTACTTGTAAAACACGAAAACGATATTAAAAAATATACAAGTTAAATAGATTGAATGCGTTAAGTAGGTCACCAAGTACTCACACATGTATTCAAATCCTTACAATTTTCCAAATCATTCATGTTTATAAGAAATTGTAATTATTACTTTAATAATATAGTTTTAGACTTTTAGTAATCTTTGTTGTACATTAAACAGTAACAAAAATTCAAATATTTTGATAATTGTAAATATAATGCTTATACAATCTTAGACAACGTGTTAAGTATTTATATATAGACAAAAAAAAAAGTGTTTGTCGGTCAATCGTAATCAATACGTTGACCTTTGACCCAACCTGTCTACCGTATTAAAATACAACCCATTTTAAACTATGACCCAACCAGTTCATCGATGTGCTAGTCGTTTGACTTCTTCAACAAGATAGGAAAACATTTTTCGTATACTCTGGGATGCAATTTTAACAATGTGGGGGTGAGTTGGTTTTACAAGAAAATCATTTGCAACAGAGAGAATTATGATTAGAGCTAAGATTCTTTTCCTCCAAGTGTCTGAATTATAGCTTCTAGAAGTTTGATCTCCTTATCGCGTTTCGCTATCTCGTCTTGCTTTGCACGCAATTCTTCCATGTGTAGTTCAAACACTTCTGCATTCAAGATCCATAACAGAAATATTAAACACATCATTAGAAGAGGGGAAAGATTTATGTGAATTCACTAACAAATGGGTCAATACGGGTTGTATTTTATGTCAAATGGGTCAAATAAAAGAAGTTAACCAAAAGTGAAACTGGCCAAACGATTTGAAAGTCACCCGAAGTCGACATTCAATGCATACAACTTGCCAAAATATTTTGTTCAGTGATTCAGATTTCAGATTATCATTGTACTATTTTTTTATTTTCTTATTTTTGTTATCACAAAATAAAGCATTCATTATAAGTAAAAAGATTAATAAGGGCAAAAAGTGGTTTTAGGCCATCCCAACCCCACCCAAACAAAGATTTGACTGGTTTCAACCCAAATATGTTTTGACCCGTAACCCGTACCAAGCAACCTGTCCGGACCTAGTATTTTTGACAAGGGTATGCATTACCATTAAAACAGTTATACTTCTGATATCAGGAATAGATCCTAAATTTACTATAAGTGAAAAAGGAGAAAGGGCTGGTTGTAAAATCCTTTTCACCTATACTGAAAAGGAGCAATTAGCTATGCATACAGTGACCGTAGGATTTGTTTCATTTTGTGCACATGCATTTCATGTATGCATGTATAGGGTATAAGAACTGGAAGTCGGGATATCCCAATCTTCCAGCTCTCAAGCAGTTCAGAACTCGCTTTAATGAAGAGGCAGGAGAGGAAGTTAAGTAGCCTGTAGCTTCTCTCTAGAGGAAGTCATACTAACTAGCAAACTGTCCGCCCCAAAATTGTCACACATACTTTTATTTGTTAGCTATACAGTGCATATAACTAAATAAGAAGTTTTTAGGGCATGCATATACTTGTGGTGTTCTCCAGCTCCTTTGTGATTTCCTGAGCTCGTAACTCAGCAGCCTTTTGTCCTGCTTCAGCTTGCCTTTTCTCAGTACGAGCACGGGCTGCAGCTGTAATGGCAGCATCCAGCTCTCTTTCTAAAGTCTCTACCCTTTGTTCAAGAACCTGCACCCAAATATGCTCATCTAAAAAACTGTCCTTCTTAACGAGCGTCAACATAACACTAAATCAACATGACAACAAATCATATTACTTGCAGTGAGTAGAAGATATTTTACGCTATGCCCGAGAGGGCAAATAAGTTTTTTTCCTCCACACAATTCCTATTTATGCAATTTAGATGAACAAGGGGCACCACATATATTGATGAGCCTATCATATTTCAACTATCAGATAGAAGGAATGGAGTAGATTTCTCGTCATCCAGAGAACTTCAAAGCTTTAATGCAACTTACATTCAGTGTGAAATGTAAATTTTTTGCAAGTATGAAAAAGTTGAATTTTCAAGAATCCTTTTCAAGTGATGCACTACACATCTAAAAAGAATTTTATATTTCTTTTCTTATTATTGTAATTTAGTAATTTACTACATGTTAGCATTCAAAATATGTGAAAGAGGCTAAAGATGAAATGCTAAAAGTAAACTCTTAGATTCCATCAACTCTCAGCAACTAGCTTTTGTTCACCGAAACACTAGTTACAGCTCCAAAAATATCCCAGGCCCAAACAGTAATATAAATTTTGTTACATTTTTTAACATAGCTTGTTTTCTTAATCATGACACAAACAGAATAATATAGAATTATATACAACAATCATATCAACAACCCCTCTATCACACCAGCAAAAACATGTTTTCGACTTCAATATTAACTAAAAGTTATCATAATATGCAACAATCCTAAACATCTAAAAAGCACAACATAACATGTGTCCAGAATTCCAGATCACCACCTCCATGGCTCTCATAAGTTTAATCAATCCATCTATTTTGAAAGGTAGAATTCTGATACTTAGAACTCCAAATTCAAAATGCCCAAAGTAGAATACCTCTCTTGTGATTACTGTAATTACCATACCTTAAAAGATGAGATCATCTAACTGAAAAATAAGAACATCTAATCATATTAGGACACAACAGTCTATGACAACGGCTAAACCCCAATTTAAATCTAACATACATTACCCCCCAAATTAGGTCAATCAAAGGTTCAAATAGATCAAACACACTAAATTCAGTCAAAATCACACCAAAAAAGCCTCAAAGAGCTCAACAGCAACCACACACCACAAATCCACACCACTATTCTAATCAATTCAAAGGAATCAATCTCAACCTGATCAATTCGACCAAAAACACAACAATTCACACAAATCGGAGCTCGAAAACACACAATCTGATCAGTGATCATCCATGACGACAGCAGATGCGGTTTACTTAGAAATTCGAGAAGAGAAGTTGATGATTTGTTCGAACCTTGATTGTACGGGCTTGATCGGAGGTTAAGGAGGCTTTGTTGAAGGTTTCTTCATCGACGTAAACAGCTTTCTTGTTGAGTAGATTTTGTAGGGAATCGAGATCGTTGGATATCTCGGAGAGATTGGCGATCGCAGAGCTCCATCTCTCGTTGCCTTTCTCCTCCATTAATATTCTCCTCCTCTGTTTTGCTTAACCACTCTTCTGTTTCTTCAACCATCATCATTTCTTATTACTTTTTAATTTTATTAAGAGTGATTATTGTTTTAGTGATGTTTGTTTCAATCTTTTAATGTTTTAAATGCTTGTATGTTTTAGTATTTAATGGGTAAATGGGTCAAAATATTTGTTTCGTGCGTAAATTTCTGAATGGTTAAACATTTTTTATTCTTAATGGTTAAGAGCTCTTATTCGAATTGGTCAGACATTTACCTTTCAATAGTTAAGCAATATACTAGCTCTAAATGATTTAGATCGCCTACTGGTTCAGCATTTAAAAGTTCAGACCTCCTAATGGTTCAGCACTTATCCATTCACAAGTTAAGAAACAGTCACTTACTTTTATTTGATTATATTTGTGATTTTCATTTAAAAAAAACTTTTTTGCATCTACCTCCTTAAAGTTTTGAAACGTTATCATTTTTATCTAAAGATGTTAACTTTTTTAATTTAAAATGTTATGCATGTAAATTAAAAATATTATCATTTAGAATACAAAACAAAAACCCTCAATTCAAGTTAAATTGTATCACGATATAGAAGAGATGATGACTAGATACGATGATTTCTATTATAAAACCCCTTCACAATAGGTTCCGACAACTACGAGAAACCAAATCCATCAATCTCCCCCACGGATGAAAATGAGTCAAAGATTAAATGATGAAAGATCTGATCTATGTTTTGTTAATGGAATAATAATACATAGTTAGAATTGTGACAGCAATACGTAAACATAAATTAGAATTTTCTAAATCTTGAGGAGCCAAATGCAAAAAAATAACAAATGTGCATAAACCATAGGAAAAAAATGACATTTCACTCTTTTATTAATAATGTTTGTTTCTGTATCCAAAAATAAAAAGTTCAAATATGTAAATAGCATAGATACGTGACTGATAAGAGCATGTTAAAATTATTTGATACAAGTTATTTTTTATTATTTTTAAGAGATGATATTATTAGTAAAAGAATTAATTTACATGGCCATCATAGACAATTAAATTATATTAGTAGCTGTAATTAGGAATAATTCCCTTTAATATTATAAACATGAGTAGAGTCGAAGCTTAGATGATTTGATGCACCTATGTCTATGTACTAGTTATCATTTGACTGTTACATTAATATCAAAGCATACTCAAAGTCTGTCATTGCAGTAGATTTACATAAGTGAAGTGGGATTTGGGCGGATCTGATGAACGGTTTGGTGGGAGTGATGGTTGTGGATGCCAAGGAGTAGGATCGAGCTGCCATGATGAGGCCTATCTCTGTTGATTCGGACATGGGCATATAGGAGGGGAGCAATAAGGAAACCAACACTTAACATATTGAGCGAGCCAATGTGAATAACAAGATGGGCGAACACGACGGGATGGGCCAGCGAAATACTAGTGGTGAGGTTGTGGTTGAACAGGAAGGCCGCAAGCAGGCTTGTGTCTGTTTAGGCCTTGGTGGTGCTGAGAATGAAGGTAATACTAGTGGATGATGGTTTCGACATGTTTGCAGAACATGATGATAAAAACTATACTTTCAATTCATCAAATGGTAATAAGTTTCTAGTGGATATGAGACATAATTTTTTATGTGTTTTTTGAGTATTATACTAAAACCGCTTAATCATGTTTTCACTTGCAAGCACTGGGCCTACGCAAAACGATTATACTTTTGATAAATCATCAGGTACTACTACAACAGTAGTTTGGGGTATTATTATGACCCCTCTTCAGGACTATATTGCAATGCAACATCTGGACAATGGTATGATACCCTTTATGATGCGCATATGCTTAGCGTCATTCAAAGTTCTCTTTATCTATTCATCAATGGTGAATGGTGGTTCTCCTTGTAGTTATCAAAAGACCTGTAAAACTATATTTTATCAATAATAAACTAACAAAATAGCTTGCTCTTTCTAGCCAGCTTGACCATCATACAGGGATTAAACATAACCGACATAGGTTTCACACGTGTTGGAGGCTCCCTTCTAAAAGTATTATGGACTTAAAATTCTTGTGAACTGAACATCATACACGAACATACTAGCAAGTTTGTTTACATACATCTTTATAATGTTAGGAAATTTTATGTCATGTTACTAGGTTCTTATATAACGAAGAAATGAGGCATTTGATTAGTTGCCAGCAGCACAAGAAGCCGATACAATTTCCTACTTGGGCACCTTTTTTCTTACTTGCTATCATTTTGGTCATGATATCGTTTTTCATATGCACATCTTTTTTATGGTTACTTGAAATTGACAATAGCAGAGCATGTTAATTGGTTGATGCATTGGTATAGCTGGCAGAGTGGGTATATGAAGTCTTTTATAAACATTGATGAAAGATGACAAATGAGCATGTTGTTCGTGTTTCTCATTAAAGTTGTCTTTTTAAGCAGACAACCAACACTCCAATAAGACAAATTCAAGCTCATAACTCATGCTACTTAAATCTCAAATTTGCAAATTACATGACCAAACCCTGGAAAGCTGACAGGATAGTCTAGGGCAACAATGACACCTTCCAGGTAGATCTATGAGTCTTACGGCCTTCACATAACAGTTGGTCACCAACACTTGTGATCCAACTTAGAATACGATAGCAACTAGAAATATAAGATCTGTTACCCGGTCAGGAGGCAGGACAAGCTTTGGTCCTAGGGCCAGCAGCAGCTATGGAGGTCCGCTGTCTCTTTCTGTCACATATCATCACCCAACAAACATATAGAAGTGCAAAACTAGTCAAAGAAAGCAACTTACTGCCACGCTAGCATGTGATACAACCTACAAACAACATTCTCGGTTGATCTCAAACAATCTACAGTCCATACACAACATCGACAGGTCAATATCATCATCATCACACCATCAGCCTCAATCTATCTTTTCTCCATCATAACTATAAGAATCCAGTACAAAAACCAACTAAAAGGAGATCAGATTTGAGACACAACTGACTAACAAAAACCATTCACAAAAACAAAACCAATCACATCAAAGTACTAGTTTATACCAAGCAGCATGCAACCTACGAATTACTATGTTCCTGAACTTAAAGATATGATGGACCAAAACTAGCACGAACAGAATGCATCCTCCACAGAGGTCTCTGAATAGCATCCAAGATACAAAGAAGCGATATCAATATAGAAATCCATTCCAGCTCAATCCCTACTGCAGTGCACAAATCAAAATAAGACCAAGCAATATAAAATAAAAGAAAGAACCTTCGTTGAGGACTGCGACTTCTTGACCTTCCTCTGCCCCTGGGAACCATCTCAATGATCCTACCTTTATGACTGCAAACACGTGGGTAACAAAAACAAGTCAAAAGTGCAACAATTTTTATCCAGATGTTAATCACAATATGGTAGGCCCAAATAGATTATAGAGGAACCAGAAAGGATAAAATAGCAATAAATCAAGGAATAATCTCCTTTGCCTACGGTATCTAACCCAAAGAGATGATAATATCATGACATATGAACCTACAAACTTACATCGTTCTGCATTCGGTCCATATTTTACAAATTGTACAGTAATTTCACTGCCATCAACCTCTCTTCCTGAAATGAATATCCACATAAGCAAACAAGCTACTTCAATCCATACAAGCTGCATAAGACCAAAAATAAAAGATAAACTTTATCATCCAGCCCATCCACTGCCTTCTGAGCTTCATCTGCATACTTGTAGCAAACAAACGCAAATCCTCGCGAATCTGATGCAAAATAAATCATCATCACGTAAAAAACAAAAATTAAAGACGGTTCACTAAATCTAAAACCATGCGAGCCATATATGCTAAACCGTTGGTTCGTTAATAGTTAGCGTGATAGTTTTAGGTTTCAATATGAAGCCAAATTCCAATCTTATTTTAATCATTCCATAGATAAATCCTACTGCAAATCAACGATACCGATATAAAAAACAAAATAGTTATACATTACATATATACCATCGATCCTTAGGGATAAAAATATCAACAACCTTTCCGTATTTATCAAACAGCGGGTACAGATCATTGGCCGTCATACCTGCACATACACAACCAATCCAAACACCGATCAATCCTTTTCTGGTATAATTAAATCAACAACACGAACAAAAGATCTATCTCGAAGAGAAGATAACAACACCGATAGCAACAAAGAACATGAAGGAAACGAGACTTACGAAAACTAATGTTGAGAATGAGGAGAGAGTAGGTGTCTGAAATATCCCGGACCGAAGTGAGACAGCGTTCCTATCGGTGTTGACTGAAAGATGAAGGAGATTGATTTGATTGATGGATTATGCAAAGCGTTCTGGTGATTTTCAGAGAGCTAGGGTTCGTGAGAATTGTTTGAAGAAGATGATTGATGAGTTAGATCATGCTGTTGGGAAGAAGGTTCCGGAAGAACTCGTACGGAATATGAGTATGGGAGTGCACAGATAGAACGCCAAGTGTCTATTTCCCGTTTTCTTCCATGGGGCTTATGAGCTGATTTGGGATTGATTGGGTTTTGTGATAGCCTAGTTGTGTTGGACTCATTTAGAAAGTATTTAAGATTATTAAATGGGATAAAGTTGAATAGTTGATCATGTTTACAAATACTTGGGCACTTGGGGTATGGAGCATAGGATTCAAGTAGGTTTAGGGTAGACACGAACATCACATGAATATGACATGAACTTGTTTATAAACAAATTACACGATAAGACCTGTTAAGAAACACGATAATCTTCGCATATATTGTGAAAAAAGTTGCTAGAAGTGCCTAAAAATCTTAAAATAATACATAATACTTAACATGATAATCAACTAATAACATAATACAAACACTTTTATTAACAAGCGGAGTTCAGAGGAGCGTTAGGCAAATGCAAGAGACTTGATCAATGGTATTGTGGTAGTCGTATTTGGTTGAAGTGGTTGGGCAAAAGATAGAGTTTCTATAGTGAATGTAAACAACATTGGCATATTTTATATACACACACACACACATACTAGTGGTTAACCCGTGCGTTATGAAGGAGTGGACAATTTACAAATCTATACTTGTTATCTTTCACTTAATTTATCAATCGTTTTTGTTTTATGGTTTAAATCTTTTATACTTATGATCTTTATCATATTTTAGAGCTAATACATTGTTTCAAAACTAATTAACAGTAATAGTTGAATGATTAAACTCTTACATATGCAAAAAGGTTGAATATGATTAAGGTTTAACGATTATTTTCAAGAAAATTCACATTTAACATAATATAGGTTGAATTGTTTTGATACCAAGATAAAAAGATTTGTTATAACATTATATATTACATATAGATATATTAATGGAAAACCACGGGGTACAACTTTTTGTAGCAGAATATAATCATAATGGACAGTTCTTATGACACTATAGATTAAAGCTCGCAACCCTTTATATGTTATCTTATAATTATTGTAAAATTACAATCTTGTCTTAAAAAGATGCTTTATAAATTATATAGATATAGATTATTATTATTATTATTATTATTATTATTATTATTATTATTATTATTATTATTATTATTATTTAGTTAAGTATTGGAATAAGATAATACATATTTATTTATATAAATGTTAATCTATAATATTATAAATAATATAGTATTTAATTTAATAAATTAAATAATTGCATATTATTAAATTATGTACAAATAATATGCACTAAAATCAATGTATTAATTACTACAAGTTTATTAATGAGTGGTAAAATTAAAATAATTACATAAAACATTTGTATCTAATGCTTAAAAAGTTGTATTTGTATTGGGAGTCTTAATTTTTTTATAAAATTATACTTGTGACCCAAAGTTATTTTATATATATATATATATATTAAATAAGCTACAAATATAAATAGGTTTAAACATGTTCTCTAACAAGTTACAGGTGTTTAACCTATTAAGACATGATTTTTATCAATTCTTAAACATGTTGACATATTAATAATACGAAACATGTTAAGGTCAAACACGAAACTTGTTTACTTTGTGTAGTGTCATGTCATTTTAGCAGTACCGTATCAAAAATTATCAAACCAAGTTCAAGTAAATGATTAAAAATCCTAAAATATAAAAATAGCACAAAAGATAAAAAAAAGTAAAAAAAAAAAACCAAAAAAAATTTGAAGAAAAGTTAAAAGAGAGAGAAAAGTGAAAAAAACCAAAAACTTGAAATGAAATAAAAGATTAAAATTGTAAAAGAAAATTTAAAAATGCCACAAAAGAATAATATATTTTGATGTTTAAAATCTATCTGCTATTATAAAAAAATAACTAGAAATTACATGCGACCCGCCATATTTATTCTTATCAAAATTTTTCTACTTTTTTCTCCTATCAAAAATATACATAAATTACTAATAATATTATTTAATTTTTTTTAGATTAAAATAATTTTTTAATATATTAAAAAAGAGATCTTTTTAGTAATTTTATTCTAAAGAAATAAATTTTTATAATCAAACTTTTTTAAAAATTCAAAACATTTAAAATTGATGTTTTTTAAAAGTAAATTTTATAAACCAAAAATAATTAAAATTAGAAGTTATAGTAAAAAATTTATATAAATGATATTTTTTTAAACGGTTTGTTTTGAAATAAAATATTTTTTTTAGTCCCTGAGTTTTTAATTGTTTTGTCATTTTCATCCAAATATAATTTTTCTCCCTTCTGGCTCCCCAACTTTTTTAAAAATTGCCATTTTCGTCCACTCTCGTTAGTGCAAGTTAACTTGAGAGTTAAGTTTGATTTGAATCTAAAGCATGAGAGGGGTAATAACGTCCTTTTACCCTATACATGTTAAACTTTAACCTAAAAACACATGCAGGCTTTCAATTGAATCATCGATCGTTCGACTTTTCATTCCATATCACTGTTCCATTGCCAATCGATCAAAGCAAAATCGAGTCTGCAAAATTCTAGTGTTCGACCACTCAATCGAGTCTGTTATTCGACCATTCAATCAAGTCTACCGTTTGACCATTTGATCGAGTCTGTTGTTCGACTATTCAATCAAGTATACAATATCAGTGGATGTTCGACATAGTTATACTTGGTCTTTACGAAATGGTGGTGAAGATTATGATATGGCTGCAGCATATGGTAAGTTATTTCCTATTTGAATATGAAATCTTTGTTGAAATCATAGAACTTTGTTAAAAATTATGTTAATTTTGCGTTTTAGGTCAAAACCGTAGCTATTTTACATTGGAGTTTCACCATGGGGGAGAGTTTAGCGAGTTTCCGGATACAATATATCACAATGGTATTGTTAATTTTATTGACATGGTTGATTCTCGTTGTTTCTCGCTTAGTATTGTTCATAATATGTTAGAGGAACTTGGTTATGCAAAAGAAGATGTAAAGAGAAAACATTTTAAAATTCCAGGAAAGGAATTGGATTTTGGTTTAAGACCATTAGCTAATGAAACTGATGTTAACATGTTGACAAAGTATGTTGAAAAGCATAAAGTTATTGAGGTGTATGTGGAGCATGTTAGAGATGGTGATAACTATGAAAATTTTGACTTCATAGTAGATAAAGATAACTTGGTTGAAGATGTTAATGTAGATATGGCTGAATTTAGAGCAGTAGTTGATTGTGAAGGTGAAGATCTTGTTATTGATGAAGAGCTAGTAGATCATGAGCTTGACCTTGATGACTTTGATAGTCCAAGTGATTCTAACAATGAACCCCCGTTGGATACAGCATTAAGTAGCATTAGGAAGAAGAAGAAAAAATCTAAAGTATCTATCGATTGTCCCTTTTATCTTGGTCAAGCTTTTGGTAGTAGAGATGATATAAGGGCCATGGTCAAAAAACATGCAATAGATTGTAGAAGACAATTGTATATCACAAAGAATGACAAAGACAGATTTCGTGTGGTGTGTTTGGGAATAAATCCAAGTATGGTTAGGTGTGAAATTAATAAGGAAGGGACAAAACAGGGCTACATGGAAATGGGTACTTCAAAGTCTACAAAGTTCAAGTCTAAAAAAAATATCCCCACACCCACTTGCCCTTGGATATTGCACATAACAAACCAAAAAAAAGAAGGGTCTTAGGTTGTTAAAACTTTAATTAATGAACACCATTGTCTACAGACCAGAGATGTTAAGTTATGCACCATAAGTTGGTTAGCCAAAGAGATTGAACCAACCATAAGAGTGAACCCTAGCATACCACTAAGAGCTCTTCAAGAGATGTTACAAGAGAAATTACAGGTTCAAGTCACATCTCAAAAGATTTTTAGAGCTAAGATGCTTGCAAATAAGATGATTCAAGGAGATTATAAGTCTCAATATGAAATCCTTAGGGACTATTGTGAAGAGCTTATTAGATCTAATTCAGGTAACATTATATCTATTCCAACTGTGAATATTACTTTTGTTTAATTGATTGGTGTATTAGTATATCTAATTTATAACTTTCTTTAGGCACAACTGTGAAGATTGATGTTGAAAAAGAATGTAACTCAACTAGTCAAACAAGGGAGTTTAGGAGGATTTACATATGTTTAGGTGGTTTGAAGGTTGGTTTTAAAAAGTGTGGGAAAGAGCTCCTCGGACTGGATGGGTGTTTCATAAAAGGGCCTTATCCAGGTCAGATTTTAACTGCAGTTGGAGTGGATGCAAACAATGGCATCTATCCTGTGGTTTATTCAATCGTTGAATCAGAAAGTGCAAGTTCCTGGACTTGGTTTTTAGAGTGTTTAAGAGATGATCTAGACCTCTCATCCAACTCTAATTTTACATTTATCAGTGATAGACAAAAGGTATGCATTTTGTAAGTAATTTCATACTCTTATATGTTATACTTACTCTTGTTTTTGTTTTTAATATAGGGCATCATACCTGCAATAAGTAAAGTGTTTCCAAGTGCTGAGCATATATATTGTCTGAGACATATCCATGAGAACATGAAACAAAAGTGGAGTGGGCAAGTATACAAAGATCTTCTTTGGAAGTGTGCAAGTGCAACCACAATACAAGGGTTTGATAGGGTTATGAATGAAGTTTTAAAACAAGATAAGGCAGCACACAATTGGTTGAAAGCGATTCCACCAACACACTGGTCAAGAGCTCATTTCAGTTGCAAGTTGACTTTAATCATTTGTTATTTTATCGTTTAATGTTAAATTTGTATCCAATGTAATATGATTTTAATCATATGCATGTAGGGCCAAGTGTGATGTATTGTTGAACAATTTATGTGAGGTTTTCAATCAGCAACTAGTGGGAGGTAGGGACAAGCCTATCATCACTTGTCTAGAGTTCATTAGGGAGTACCTAATGAAAAGAATTGTTGTGGTACAAAAGATAATTGCAAAGTGTTCGGGACCTTTAACGCCTGCTATTACCAAGATATTTGAACAAATCAAGACTGATGCCACACATTACACTGTCATTTGGAATGGTGTGTCTAAGTATTAGGTTAGTGGTTCCGAACATGATCAATGTGTAGTTTTTATGGAGTAAAGGAGTTGCTCATGTAGAAAATGGGATTTGACCGGGATACCATGCAAGCATGCGGTGGCATGTATTTGGAATATGGCAATGAATGGAATTGGTGATGGTATACCAGAGAAATGGGTTGATCAGGCTTATTGGTTAGAGACCTGGAAAAATGTTTATGCAAATACCGTAGACCCACTCAACGGAAAAAACTTGTGGACAAAATCTCAATGTCCAACTACCTTAACTGCTCCAAAACATCACATACAAGTTGGAAGGCCAACTAAAAAGAGGAAGAAGTCTGTCGGAGAGGTAATTCAGTTAAGCCAGTCAATTGCTAAAGGTGGAAAGATGCCAAAGAAGGGTTACTCGGTAACTTGTGACAAGTGCAAGGGAAAAGGACACAACAAGAGAACTTGTAAGGCGGAGGGATTGGGAACACAAGTTGGTTCACAATCGATAAGTCAATCATCTGCTATGTAATAAGTAGTTTGGGTACTTTGGTATTTTAGAATTTTGGTTTGGGTGTTTTGGTACTTTGGTATTTTGGTACTTTTATCTTGGTGTTTTGGTACTTTTATCTTGGTGTTTAGGTACTTTCGCTCTTGATATTTTGGTATTTTTGTCAACTAATATTCTCATTTGATATGCAAACTAGTATTTTCATGATTGAATTATGTTACAAGTTGCATAAAATTTTATCATTTGATTTGCAGCTTGGAGCTTATGACAGTTTGATACCATGGAACAACTAGGAAATATGGTTATTGATTATGTTTACAGTAGAATTTTACTCCATTGACTGTATATCTATTTTAGCATTATTTAACAATACTTCCATGAAGTTAAGCAGGCTGTGTGGACCATATGGTAATTTGATGCACAATGGTGTTTGCCCAGCAAAATGGTAATTTAATCCAGATCAAACCATTTTTTATAATGAATAATATGCATGCTAGCACAATGGTGTTTGCCCAGCACAATGGTGTTTGCCCAGCACAATGGTAATCTAATCCATATAGTGCAAATTTTTATAACTATTGAATCCTTTTCATGACATTCTTAAATAAAGAACCAATACAAAATTGACATCCTCAAACACAAAACAATCTTGACTTTTTTCTTGATTAATTCATGACCAATTCACGTGACATTCTCAAATGCCATTCTCATACAACATGCACAATTGACCATAGAAAATGATCAATTCATTCACAGTTGACCATACAAAATTGACCATACAAAATGCAGAATCAATACATAATCAATTCATGAGCCAAAAAGTCAACATTTTCATATTGAGAAACAACAGTGGTCACAAGCTTCCAATTTCTTCCAATTTCAAGAACAACATAACCTAATGAATTCCATCTCAATGCTCAAATACAAAGAAAAAAAAGATGAAAAACAACCATGTCCTACTACTACTTCAATAGCTTGTTATCTTTTCCCATTCTTTTTTCAATTTCTTCACATCAAATAATTGAATTCAAGAGTCCACATATGATTTGAGCTGAACTTTGATACATTGGAGGGTCAACCCAACCTACAAACACACAGCTCCTCCCCTGTTATATCAATTTACAGTAATTAGGTGAAAAAATCCATCAATTGATGGTTCAACAATAGGGCGATGAGACTTACCCGAGTATCGCAACAATGAAATCAACGACCGGTGTTCGTAGGCATCCACAAGGTGCGCATGATGGTTCTCGATCTAGAAGAGCAGAGCAATTATTTAGGATTCATGGCAACAACGCAGTGGACTCGCATGTAATCGATCAGAGCAATTTCATATGAACTTCTTATGTTCTAGGGTTTTGTAAGAGATAAAAAACAATTAATTTGTTATTATTAAATTAAAATATGTACAAGACATTATTACCCTTGATTCAAATCAAACTTAACTCTCAAGTTAACTTGCACTAACGAGAGTGGACGAAAATGGCAATTTTTAAAAAAGTTGGGGAGCCATAAGGGAGAAAAATTATATTTGGATGAAAATGGCAAAACAATTAAAAACTCAGGGACGAAAATGGCAATTTACTCTTTTATTAAATTTATACGTAATTTCAATAATATCTTATCTTACAATATCGTTTTATAATTGATAAATTTTTATTATATTTAATATTTTATCTATGCAATTCGTGTAATACACGAGTTTATTAAAAATAATGTTAAATATGTAGATAACCGTGTTACTTTGATCATATGATTTTTAAGTGCTAATTTATTTCCACTTTCGTTCAAATACGAGATTCTATCCGCAATGCGTTTTGAATAGATGTTTTTATTGTTTAACTAAGTTTGATAAAATTATTTATAACATTCCTTAGGTTTAGTAAAATGTTTTTTTATATTTAATTTCTTTTATTATTTACCTAGATCTATTGAACTACATTTTTATATTTTAATTATTTTATCAAAAAAAATTTATAAGAATTAGAAAAGAATATTTAGATCCAAAAGTCTTAAAAATATATGTTTATCATTTAACTAAACTAGGGAGATTACTGGTCGGCGCGTTGCGCCTTCAACCCGCAGATATCATCAATGGCTGAACATCCAAACAGAACATAGCATATTACCGTTTTTACAGAGATGTTATAAAATAAGGCAACCTGATGCATTTGGTAAGATGTCACAAAACATGTTAATATCTATCATCCATGTATCAAGGTAAAATAGTAATATACGTTTGATCTTATGCAAAAATAGATGCGCTTCTTCCTAAAAGTTATTCTAGTTGAACTTATTATCAAACATCTAAAAACACCGTATATTGCATTTGATACCTGAAGCCCCATGTCTTTGCATTCAGTTTCTATCAAGCCTATGATCGCATCGTCAAACAGTGCAGCGATTGTGGAACTGGCCAGCTTTGTGTGAGATTGTAGTTGACACGGAGTATCGTAGCTTGTGGTGATAAGAAGGAAATAGGTTATTAGAAGGTACTATTTATGTTTTAAACTATTTAGTAGTTATGTGAGGAAACACATGTGTTTATGTAGTCACTGTGAGCTCTAAATGCTCCTCGTTATTTGACTTTGCAATGCTTGCATATCTATTTAAACAAATGTGACTTTTATGTGTGATTATCCATTCTGCTTGCAACATGAATATTCTAAAATACATTCTACTTAGCCTTTTAACTGGTGTGGTAAATACTGATGCCTTTTTTTAATAGTATCCATTAATAAGTTTTGTAGACATTAAACAATTAAGGTCTTTGGTTGTTGCTAATAGGGGCCTGTCAACTTTTTGGAAAAAGGTGCTCTATATATGGTCAAGTTCCATAGGTTGTTGCAGTATGTTGCAACTCAACTCTTCCGATTGGTGTATTGCTACTAAGAAGAATATAGAGAGAATGTACAATGGTTGATGTTGAAAACTATTACGATGTTGCAAGTTGAGAATATATGGCACTTGTTGCTGGGCATAGTCACGCTTCAATGTTGGAAGCCATAATTACTGGCCTTAATTAACAAACTGATAACTGGGATTTAAATGAAAAACCCAAAAATTCTCAATTCATATACACAAAAACACACATAAAAAACCTAAGATTATAGACAATAAAAGAACAAAGTTTATTAAATTCTAAGAAAGGAAAAGAAAGCACACCTAATGTAAAGAAGAAGGTGCCACCAAAGCCACAACGCGGCGGCTGGCCGGCCTTCTCTGTTTCTGTCCACGGCAGCAACAACAAACCTCATGGCAACTTCAACCGTCTCCTTATTGTCCGTAGTAGCATTGGCAAACGACACTACAAAGTCACCCATTACTGCCTGTAGTACCATTCTTCTTCACCCTCACCCTCTTCTACCCATTACCTGAAGAAGCGAACCTGAAGAAATCGATGAGAGCGCTAGCAATCAGGGAGATGAGTTCAATTTAGCGAAATTCCCAAACGACCCTTGTTTTACTATTCATTGCCTTTTGTTTATAACATATAGGATAATTAACCACCACACAAAATGGTTACGACCGAAATATATCGGTGGAAGAAAGAAACTGACCTTACCCTAAAAAATGTCGTCAGAATACAAAGACAACCTCAATTGTATTCTCAACCTGCAAGCCCAATAACAAAGTTAGACATATATTCTAAATCCCATGCAACTTGATTAATAATTTGACAAAATAAATATATATTTTATTACAAAGATAAAAGGATATTGTTGTAAAATATGGTTGGTGGTTGCTTTGTAGAGATAAAAAAGAAGAAACAATAAAAAAATACAAAGTTTGATTGCTTTATAGAGAAAGATTAAACCTACTATCCATCAACTAACATCCTAATTTATCCCTGAAAACATATTTGATAATTTATTTGTGTTTGAAATAATACCTGTGCTTATAATACTAACTACAGAAATATTACCCTTGCTTGTGTTATTTTTTCTCATTTGCTCAACTCTGATAGTGCAAAATGAAAGGTACAATGAATAAAGGAAGAAAATATTTCATTTACACCATACAACTTACAATCATTCGCAGAAAAACAAATCACACTTACCTGTTAGATTCCGTTGATGCCATTTTGAACTCTTAGGTAATACATCTACTCAACCCGTGCCTTCACACCTAAAATCATCAATTATCAAAATGGTCACATATTAAATAATTTGTGTTGCTAAAAGAGTGAAATAAAGGGACATTGTTCAGAATTGCCTTAAAATCAAACAGAAAATTTAACTTTTATTCAAGCAACAACGCAATCATCGCCATGATATCGTTAAATTTGAGAAAAACATAAATCGGTTAAACAATGACTTTTCTTATTGGTGTTCAACAATAGTAACAATTAAATGATGAAAACTGCAAAAAGTATTATCGACAAAACACAACATGACCAAAAAATATTTCAACAAAAGATAAAGAAAGCAAGAAATTAAACTACTATATAAAATATTACTGCATATGAAGGAAATGGTTCCTATTACACCTCCTCTGCTATGTTACATACTAATAAACTAAACATCTTGACATCATTCTCAAGTGTATTAGGAACCTGCAAGATGAAATGCATAAATTCACACAAATAAAAATCAAATGCAATATTCTTTCATTGTCCTTTCACAAATGGCTAAAGAGAGAAGTCCTCTGCAATGAAAATGTAACTACATTAGCTAATAGTCAATTAACCCTGGTAATCACAAGTTTTCATCCGATCAATGAGACTAACTTGAATCTCAGTTGGAAAAGCTAAACTTAAAAGCATTGTTTATGTTGAACCATGTGGTGGCACATCCAAATGCTCCCCCATTTTTTCCTTAATTGGGGCTTAAATCCCATATCTGACATACAATCGAATTTATAAATAATATTTATAGGTGCAATGGTGAAGTCGGACAGATTAGTTGAGGGGTCAAAACAGGTTGTGTTAACCCAAAAACACCTTTTCATAGCCGATAAAAACAGGTTGCGTGGACCCAAAAACAATTTTTCGTAATGGGTAAGTGACGGGTCAAAACATTTTGTATTAACCCAAAAACACTTTTCCATAGCTGATAAAAACGGGTTGTGTGGTGTTACACCTTCTTCATTTGTTACCCCTGTTTAAATAGGAGAAATAAAGTAGTGCATAATCTAAGTCATAAAAGGAGTTACACAAATACAATCAAACAAAAGAAGCAACAGAAATAATGAGATAATAATTATACAAAAACCAGCCAATTAACCTTTAATTTTGAGCATACCAGCATACGGAGTGGTACTCCTGTTGAAAGCAATAGCGCTGCAATCCGCAAAAGCAAGTTCAGAAAAACCCTAATTAGTTGGATGCACAACCTAAACTTATAACGATGCGATCTGGGGCCTTTCGAGAGCACCATTAACGCAAGTATAATGAGCGGAGAATGTCTAGGTCAGAAGACGTACCTGGGCCTCGTGACTGGCATCGAATGGGGAGACGGTGTCTGATTCACCGATTGATCGACCACCACACGTCCACCTCCACCACAACGGAACACGATTTGAGAATCACGGGGAAGACGAATCTGTATCAGGCTTGCATGAAGAAGATGATGGCTTTCATTGTGCGAGAGAGGCGATGATCCCAGCTTTCTTTTTCCCCATCCACTGAAAAGGGAAGACAAACAATAAACTGAAGCCGTAGATCTATAAATGAACGGTTGAGAATCTCAAAGCTACTATTCATCAAGTTGCAAAATTAACATTATATAATATAATGAAAACATTTTAGCATGTCTTCATTTTAATAAAAAAAGTTTGTATATTTATATTTTTTTATTACTACCTAAATTCAATAAACTAATTTCTTATAGGTTAGTTCAATAAACTTTTCCTTACGATATATGTTTCCGGCAGTAAATCACGGGTGAAAATTACTAGTTATGATTAAATAATTCATTGATTCTGTATTATCATTCATGTATAATATCGATATCTATAGACTATATATCTAACTAATAATGCTCGTCACAACTTATGTTTAAAATATTTTTATATTGCAATATTTGCTTCACAGTATACAATTAAAAAAATCCCCTAACCAATAGACCGTAGTTGGTGGGGTGTAGACCAAAGGGCTTTGGCCCCATGGTATCTTAGTATTAAAAAATTGATACTAATAATTTAGGTCGAAGGTTTGGGTTTTTCGGTTAACAATAATATAATATTATAACTACTAATGATTTTGAGCTTAAATGGTTAAAATAAAATGTTACAGATTTTACTAAAACAAAAATATGTATCGGATTTAAATTCTACCTATAATACAAAGAAAATTTTCAGTTTGTCTAATGATGTTTTTGAGTTGTGTACTAAAATAATAGAGATAATCGGATGAGTTAATTCCCGTTAGTAATACAATTAGATGTTAAAAAATATAATATTAAAACTTATAAGTATACTAGATTGTAATACAAAATTGACTCGGGCTGTAAACTAGAGGTGTACAAACCGGTTTATTTACCAAAACTGGTTCGGGTTCAAAACCGAACCGGTTTGTATGTCATTGGATCAAACGGGTTTTTGTTTCAAACCGGTTCGGGTTACAAATCGGTTTGGCTCACCGGATACTCAAATCTATCAAACTGATTTGGACCGGTTTGAAACTGGTTTTTTTTAATAAACCGGTTTAACCGGTTTTTAACTTTTCAAACCGGTTTTGAGGGTAGGGTTTATAAACCGGCAACAAACCGGCGGTTAGGATTGGTTTGGGACCGGTTTGGGCCAAACTGGTTTTTCTTTTGAAACCGGTTCCGTTTTTTCGGCCGAACCATTTTTTTTTTCCCCTGTCTAGTGTAAACTACTCAACCCGACCCGTTAAGACGGATCAAAACCGATCCTTATAGGCAAAAAAAGGAAAATTATTCCCAGTCAAACAATATTTTTGTCCGAGTCGACTCACTCTTTCTCTCTGTAATCAAGTCCCCACCGCCATGGGCATTATCATCATCACCATCATCACCATCATATAGGTAAGTGAGGACAATTCCTTACAAAAATTTGTTTACTTTGTTCAATCGAGCCTCCGTTTCAGGTTAATCTTCCGATTGATTCTCTTATCCTGATTAATTATTGTATCCGTTAATGATTGTTGACTGGTATATACGGATCTGAAGATTCTATTGTGAAATTTAGGTTCATATCGATGTAAGGATGAATTATGTGTTGTATGGATGAAATTTAGTCTCCGAATCAAAATTGCTATCAAATCTACTCCTATTTGTTACTGATTGATTGATTTTGAAATCATTTTCGTGATTTGACTTTTGTACAGAACTTATCATTGTTCTGTAGAGAAAAGTTTGATTGTTGTAGCAATTTTGTAAGCTGAGTGAGTTTGAGTTTGAGTTTGAGTCTCAGTTGATTTTGTTTGTTTGATATTAGAGTGTATTTGCTAATCTTCAGGTATGAGAGTGAACTTGAACACATTGTGTTGTTTTTTATTGAACATGATTCTTATTTTGTGGATGAATTCTTTGTTATGGAAGACTGGAGGAGGGATTGTAAGACTTACTTCTACTTTTGTATGTATTGTATCTGTTCAGATATGGTATATCAATATCCTTGTGTTAATGCATGTGTGTATGTGTATGTTCATGATCTATGACATGTGATTAGGTGCCGCGTTTAGTGTTTGTTTGATTTCACTTTTCTCCGCATTGCCAACAGGCTAAGAATATAACTGATCTCTAACCCGGAGTGGAGTTGTTATATTAGTTAGGCTTGGGTATCTTAGTGCCATATTTTTTTAAAACAGTCACATTATGTTTGGTGTGATGTGGAAAACGACTCTGAATTATGATATAAGATCTTAGTGCGGACGAATGTGCTTATGGCTAATACACTTGTGGGTTAATATACTTATGCCAAATAAGGGCTTTTAAGCTTTCCTCTTCCTTGTATAAGGGTTTATTTCAGAAAGTTAAATTCCTTTCTTAATGTTGTTGGTATTTGGTAAGTGGGGAAGAAACGAAAAGAAAAGGAGCAACATATTGTTACTTTATGAAAGAAAAGGCTATTAGACGATGATGGTTTGCATTTATGTTTTCTGCATTTCTTTATGTTTGGGAAATAAATTTGGAAGGAAATTGCTCAAAAAGTTTATTTTTTCAAAAATTTACAGAAAGGAATTTGACTTTATTCTCATTTCTGCCGTATTGGACCATTGATGTCTTATTCAAAAACAAAGATACATAAATCATGGATCATTCTCTATCGCTTTCATCTTTCTGTTAACTTTCATGTGTACCATTAATTGATTATCATCTCCATATTTTCTTCTTTCTGTCAGATATTCCTTTAGATCTTCTATAGATAAAGTTTATCACCCATGGTTTTCATGTTCACTCTGTTAGACAAGGATTATTCATCGTTCTTCAACCTGAGTTACTTTAAGCATTTCTTCTTGTCTGGATTACTTTATTTGAAGATTGGCCAAGTGAACAGAGTATGCTCTATTTTGCCCTTATTTAGTAATCCTTCATTAGGCATAAAAATGTTACCCTCTTTAGTCTTTTTACATGTGTTTGAACCGTAGATGCTTTGAATGCTGTCAGGTTCTCTTCTTCACCTTCTGCTAGGGACTTCCTGATTTCAAGTTTGCCCAAGTGAATAATAATGTGTTTTTATTCTACTTCTGTTTATTTGTGGTTGCTGTATTAGGCATGGTATGTTACTGTATCAGTTATTTGTAGGAGATTAGGAGATGCGTTGAACATTGGATAACTGGCAAAGTGCTTCTAGACATACTTGTCAAGTTGCTATAGGAATCTTTTCAGACAAGTGCAGATCACCTTCCTTTTTTATATATGGGATGTATCCCTTTTTTTTGTTGAACATTACAAATGAAATTTTAAGTAACTTATGTGCAAAATAGTTAAAGGTAAACATTGTGCTTGTCATTTAACAGTTTCTCTCTTACTTCTGTCATATGCTTAGGTTAATTAATCCCTAGGTAATTTTATAGACCAAATGGCCAAAAGGGTGACATAGGTTCTCCAAGACCTTTTCTCCATGGTGATTGATTTTTTTTTTCTCATTTACATGAATCCCTCATTTCAACGTTCTACTGGTTGAACTTGAATGGTACTTTTATGTAGGGCTGTGCAAAATATACAGGGGTTGATGAAGTTAAAGAATCTAACTGGGAGACTGAACTAGTCTATTATGGGCTATATTTGGTCCAATTCTAGTCCTGGAGGTTCTAAACAACCGCTCTTGGTTTGAGAATTTTTCAAGAGTTGGCTCTCAGTCCAATCTGGCAAACCAGTTTATGTTAAAAAAATTTCTTTAAACTGAATGATGCCATTATGCGTATATATATTTTCTGAACTATAAACCCAAGTTTCTATTCAGTTTACAGTCTGGTTTGGGTTCCCTACTTTATACTTTTTCATCAACAAAATATCTTGCAACTAAGAAAAATAGAACACCTTATTCTATGTCACCTATAATTAATATTCTTTTACCGTGTTGCCTATGATACCTCCTTACCCTGTGCCCCCTATAATTAATATCCTTATTCTGTGAATGCAGAATACAGTTGATTTTGGATCTAAGACTCCGTGAACCACATTGTCTGTGAAATACCTGTCACCGAGGAGCGATGTCGAGTGGCGGCAATACACATTGGTGCTATCAATGCCAGCAAGCAGTCCGGCTTCGGGGTCGTGATCCTGTTTGTCCGTATTGTTCTGGGGGATTTGTGCAAGAACTAAGTGAGCTGGTCGAATCTGGACAACAAGACATCGTGCCTACTCATGCACACGGGCCTTATGATTACGGGTTCATGGAACCATTCCCAGTCCCGAGAAACAGAATGATGGATGTTTTCTCCGAGTTAATAAGGCAAAGAATGGCTGGAAGAAATCCAAACATTGATATCAGAAGGAGATCTGGACTCGTCCCTGAACGTGGTTTGGTTCCTTGGTTCATGCTTGATGATCATGCCCCAGCTCGGATGTCTGCCAACGATGGATTCGAGTTTTTCTTCAGCGGTGCACCGCATGGTCCAAGACGGTCCAATGTCAGTAATATCTTTATGGGTCCCGGGCTACAGGAACTAATCGAACAGCTTACACTGAATGACGGTAGACAGGGCCCGCCACCAGCATCCCGGTCAGCAATTGATTCTATGCCCACTATTAAGATTACAAACAGACACCTGAACTCTGATTCTCATTGCCCGGTTTGCAAAGAAAAGTTTGAGTTGGGATCCGAGGCTAGACAAATGCCGTGCAACCATATCTACCATTCGGGTTGCATTGAGCCGTGGTTGATTCAGCATAACTCTTGCCCCGTGTGTCGGGTGGAGCTGCCAGCTCATGATCCAAGTAGGGGAAGCAGCAGTAGCGGTGGCGGTAGTGAAGAGGACGGTGGAAACAGTCGGGGAAGACGGAACCCGTTATCGTTCTTGTGGCCTTTTCACTAGTGAAGTGAAACAAGCAATGAGTGTAATTTATGATGGTAAATTTTCTCTCTGTGGTGCCTCTATCATTGAAATTTGAATACTAGAATGGAAGTTGGTTTGGGTCTGGATATCTGAATGTTGCTATGTATAAAATGTTGATTACATGTAACTAACTCATGTAAATGGTTATAAACATGATCTGCCTTTTAAAAGCTAGAATCTTGATGCATTGGAATATGGACACTTTTAGTAGGGTGCTGTTAAACGTACCCTGTCCTCTCATTTTTAACGGACTCTTCTTCCATTTAAAAAAATTATTCTTTTCATAAAGAGGGTACGTTCAGTATATAGGAGGTTGTTTAGTCATCTTTTAAAATATATCTATCCACAATCCGCCTCATGTATGTCTTTTTAGGACGGTCTTATGGGATATAATACGACCAAGTATCTTCCCTAGTTGGATGTCTGATCTCGTTTATCCTCATGTGACTCGTCAACTAGAGTAAATAGCTCATCGAGTAAAATGTTGAGTTAGACACATTGGCGCTTTACCTGGGGTGGATATCAATGGGATCGTCGATGTAGTTTTCTTGATCGAAGGTTTCCAATTATATGTATCATCCGCTTCTCGTCTAATAGCATATGCAGACATCGATTGCAAAGGTTATCAAGATACACTGCCTCTAGGTATTGATATTTTGTTATTTGGTCTTCTACAAGTTATGCTATCGTCTTTCGCTTTTGGCTATTTTGTTACTCGTGTTTATAAAAACTACAATAAAGGAAGTTTGAGTTTGCTGCTAAAAGAAGTTAATGTCGATCAAATTGTTCTCTACCGTAGCCCCTCTTTACCGCAGTTTTGTTGATGCTGAGTTGTATTGCTGCCGAAAAGAAATGAAAATTTTATATCGAACCATTCTACCAATGACTAGATGATGTCAATGACAGTGAAGTTGTAGAACTATCTTACTATCGAAATCTGACATCCTTACCAATAGTTGTGAGAGTACAATATTTAATAATAAAACATATATAAGATCAATATGTAAAATGTACGTTAAGAGAGCTCGACATTAAAAATACATTTGAATTTTCATTTGTCTGTCTCAAGATTAGTTAAAAATATATTAGTTTTAGCTTATTGTCACGGAGTAATTTCCTAACTCTCGTGCGGCTCTTAGTTTCCCTACTAAGATCAGCCTTTCCCGATGTTTGAGCAGCGATTCAACGACTTAAGAAATGAACAAGAGTTGATTACAAGTAAGCAAACACTTTGATTACAAGAGAACGCTTGTACAAAGAAGCTTTGATACAACTTGTGGGAGATGATCTACAAATGACCTCCTAACTCCTATTTATACTAGGAGTCCTGATCTAGATTTTTCTTAATTTAGATTAATCTAATACAAATATCTAAGATATTTACAATTTAATATCTAAGATATTTACTATATAATATATAGATAATTCCATAGTAATATCTAGATATTTTGATGTCCATTAAGGACCATTGTGCTTGTAGTGAAGATTTTCAGCGGCTTCGGGGAGTAGTAGTCAAATTTGAGCGGGCCGTGACATTATGGTCTCCTAAGTATTCAAACTTTAAATATAAACCAATTAGTTATAATTTAGAACTTTAAAGTTTGTAAGTTAAGACCACATATAATTAATATAATTAGTGCGTAGAAATCACCATGATAAGTTGATATCCTTCCGCAACAAGAGACGTGATATCTGTTTTACGAGAAAAATACGTGCTCATAAACTACTTGACTATAGTACTATACTGATATAGTCAAACCCACACAGAACTCGAGATCAATCTACAATTTTTTTTAATTATGGTGGTTAATTAATAATTTTAAAAAAAATACGAATTAGAGACAATAAAAAGAAACCTGACAACACTATATAGAGACAACACAGCCCAACACTATATAGAGACAACATTAAAAATCAAGTCAAGCACTAAAAGCCATACCATATACTGAAAGACTATTATTTCGAGTTCATTATATACGTTATACTCCTTTTCCCTTGATTAATATATGTCCCACTAAATTTTTTAGATAAGATATTTAACAAAACAACATAATCGATCCAGTTTATGTTGTAGCTGCTGAAGTACTGATTTAATATATCATCTTAAAATACGATGTAAAACTTTAAAATAATGATAGGTAATAACTAATAATATGTCCGAATGGGTGTCATAAAAAAGATTTTATTACTAAACAATTACTCCTATCACTCTCAAATCTGTAAAACTTTGACCAACTCTTGTATAAATAGACAACATTTTCTTTGATTTATCTTTATATAATTTAGGCTGTTAACATTCTTAAAAATGAAACAAATGAAACCAATATAAATAATTTATCTTTATGTTAAACAACCACAGGATGAACAGTTATAATTTGATGCACACAACCTCATGTTTAATGTACAATTAAGTTGTGCATTACTCTTATTGTTTGTCCTTATATCTGTGCCTTTGACTTCATTTCTTCTTTTAAAGGTGATCAAAGGTTCTCACCGGCGAAGCCATTTGCCGCCTTCGTCGTCTTTGTTCAGCGAAGTGGGTTGCGTTGGTGGTGGCGATGGCGACGTTGGTGGGTTTCTTCTTTGGTTATGACGCTGACATGGCGGTGGGGGCTATTGCCGGTCCGCCGCCCTTCTGTGGTTTGGTTGGACCAGGCGGTGGGCCTCTAAGTGTGAATGGTGGCGATAGTGGTTGTTCAAATCGCCTTTGTCTCCCTACGATCTCCGACAAGTTTGGTGATGACCTGGTGCATCCTGGGTTTGCGATATGAGGCCTTTAATATGGGTTTTGGCTTCGTGGTCGCCAATCTCCGCTCTATGGATGGTCGCCACCGGTCGCCGTTGGTCTCCGACCCTTCCGCTGGTTGCTGATCTTTGGCGATTTTGGTGGTGGCCTGATGTATCCGGGTTTGCGTTTTGTCTCTATTGAGGCCTTTGATTTAGGGCTTTTGGGTTTGATGGTCATCGACCTCGGCTCTATGGGTGGTCGTCGGCTCAGCTTCCCTATCTATTCGTTGCCAACGGTTGTTGCATGCCTATGGATTTGCTCCCTCTCTACAGCTCTGGCTGCCACAGGCCTTCACCGACACTCGCCACCGTGGTTTGACGAGTGCCTGGATGGTGGCGTTCCTCGAGGTTGCCTCCGCCTCTAATGGACCCGTTGGCCGTTTCAGGTGGATGTTGCGTTCCAGGTTTGATTCGGCGAATCGATGGTGATGGTATATGTTTTATCTGAAATTTTATGTCTATGATGATCGGAGAGTCTCGATTTGAGACAAGATATGCCGACGATTGCCTTGGTCGATGATGATGTTTGTACACACATCTGAACCCACTCGATGCTACTATTTTTGTCTGATTTCATTGTTCTAGTTGCTTCCTGCTTGCTTACGTTTGCTTTGGCGTGGTGATGATGTTTGTTTGATCTGAAATTTTTTGTCAGTGATGATCGGAGAGACACGATCCGAGGCGATATATGTCGACGATTATGGTCGATGACGATGATTGTACACATATTTGAGACCACTCAATGTTACAGTTTATGTCTAATTTTATTGTTCTAGCACTTTCTAGTTGTTTAGGTTTGTTTTGGCGTAGACGCGTGTCAATGACGATGAACTGCCTCATCCGAGACCGACTGTATTGTTGTTTAAATGTTAGGGAGTAGATTATGTCGAGTGGCTGCTCATCTGTGATGAAGGTTGTTTCATTGGGTATGTTGTTTGATGGGTCGTGATGATTGTGACCAGAGTTGCGTTGGTTGTAGGCGTGGCTGCCGTTCATGGCTATCAGCCGCAACCGAACACCGGTTCTGAGCCATCGCGTGACAGAGTTATTGTCATGTCTATCGCGCAACGCGCGTATGGGTTTCAACTAGTTTATATAAATTTGTTTAATGTTAACTAGACTAAAAAACTTGAGAAACCAATACATTGAGTGGTTTACAATCCAGCATTTTAGTAAAAAGTAACATATATTACCTTGTATTAACTCTCAACTAACGCAGTGGTCACATTGTAAGGATGCATACGACCAATATTAATGAGAAGACTACATGAGATGCATAAACGCTAGTTTAAAGTTTTTTAGATAACATAACAAGAGAGAGAGAATCATTTGGTTAAAGTTATGCAACCAACTTTCATAATTGAAACTAGAGATGGCCAACAAAATCGGTTCGGGAACCGGTTCAACCAAAAAAACCGAAACCGGTTTTAGGCCCAAAACGGTCCCGAACCACCCCGGCCCGGCAGTTTGTACTCCGGTTCAGGGTTCCCAATATTCAAACCGGTTTCAAACCAGTCCCAAATCTTTTTTTGTTGTTTTTTTACCATTATACCCCTGTTAGTTTAGTATAAATATGTATTGTGTGTTTTGGTTGAATCACAACAACTTAAAACGTTCTTTACTCTCAAAAATCTCAAAAACCTCAAAAACACTCAATACTCTCTTTCAATTTAAAAAAACTCTCAAATGGTTTAATCAAGTGCTTAATATATTTTATAATATTTGTAATGTTTTATGTTTTAATCTTTATAAATCATAAATATATTTTACAAATAAAAATATACAAGCACTTCTTATGATAAAAACAAATAATCATATTTAATTTTTTTATCTATCATAATTTTACTTGTATTAAAAATTTTAATTAATTACTTTGAAAGAAGAGAAAAAAATAAAAAAATAAAAAATAGGGTTGGCCATTCTACTCTCCAAACCAGTTTGGGCTCAAAACCGATTACAAAAAAACCGGTCCGGTTTGAAACACAAACCGGTTTTGATCCTAAAACCAGTTTGTACACCTCTACTTGAAAGAATAAATACATATACTTAAACGTTATTACAAGCCCTCCTTTTTATAAATAATCTATTATTCACCTTCACAATAGTCTAGAACCATAACCAAACCCACAATAGTATAGAAAATCAACTTAATTTAATCAATACTTTCAGAATACAATGGACAACACCATAAGCTTTTATCACCATCACAACAAAATCTCAGTTTTCAGGGCTTCATTTCTTCATATATATATCAAACAAAATACACCATGATCAAAGCTTCGTCATACGACACTGAAACACTATACAAAACAAGAAACAGATCGATGATTTACCAATTCTCAACCTCATCAAGGGACTTATCATTGTTGTTTTTGATGACTGTATTAGTGTTTAAAACAATGCTTTTGCTGTCATCCACATATGCATCTTTATTATTACAGCTAAAAACAGATCAAATCAAATAGCAGCATCAACTGTACATCAAACCCATCTCAACTTTCTTCTCATCTAACCCCTACATGATGGATGATACCACAAAAACCAAGAAACACAAAATTCCATCAATGATAGCTGTTGGTAGCAAGGCTCTCATAGAACAGGATGTACCCATGATCAGTGTTGCTTGCATACTCTTGGGCTGACCCGAATGAGGTTTGAACAGCTGATTCATCGATCATTTCTACATTTTCATCGTCAAAGAACAACCAGTGGTTGTGGCTTTTGACCAGACTTACGTAATGACCATGGTTGGGCCCACTGCCGACGTGAACCACCACTGCAAATAATGAGTACTCGCAATCGGCATCTTCCATGGTGTTGGTCAGCTTCAGCTCAAGAGGAAAAACGACACGATATGATAGCTTTTTGTACCTGCCCAGCTGTTCCATGTACTTGAACCGCTTTAGATGTATGACCAAAATATGTGGTGGTTTCTTGATCTTCATCCTCTTTTGTGCTTCCTGCAAACTGAGGGATGGGAATGAAGCAGTTAGATTTGGCAATGTAGACTCCTTTATGGATCAATGGGTAAAGTTGGGTGATTATTATACGGGTCAAGTGGATCAAAAGTCGCTCAAAGTGTAGGTATGAAACCTCTTTAAATCATTTTCTTCTAAATTACACTAGTTGTCAAGAGGTATTCTTTTAATTTTTAAATCATAATTAAAACATTAACTACTTGTAAATTTCCAGAAAAAGACGATATAGAAGTGATTCTGGATCAGGCTGACGGCTGACCATACTTGTTCTGAACCTTACTGAATATTACTCATTTTGACCCATTACCCACCCAATTTTTTCAAACCTCCAGGGTTTCATTCTTAAAAGTTGTTTCAAGATATTTCATAAACTCAACATAACCGAATTTCTCCAAAAATAGAAATTTTCAGGAATTCTCTTAAAAAGTTATTCCTAAAATATATCAAAATTCCCGAGAGAATGAATCATTTGATTATTGAAAATGATTTCCAGATAATAAGAGAACTCAAAATAAACAAATATTGAATTTGTGGAGGAAGTAGCAACCTGCAGCATTTATCACAGAAAAACTTATCCTCAGCATTTAAGGTTTCAGTGGAGCTGAAGTTCTTTAAACAGCTTGTAATTGAACTATTCTGCTCAATATCAAGGCTCAAATCCAAAAACGTCTCATCCCTTGCTGTCACAGTTTCACATCTTAAACACTTTGTTTCATTTGTAAGTATCCCCTGGGTTTTAAAACAAAGCAATCAGTGAACAAAAAGCAGCAACAAACTCAAATCATCATTGAATCAGTATATAGTTTTATATTTACAAACAAATTACATAAATATCATATATTATATATAAATACTAGTTGTCAAACTAACCTGAAAATTTTTGTGAACCCAGGTAACCAAGGGCTCCTTCCGTACTCCGTTGGCCTGACCAACATGTATCCCATTGGGGATCTTTTCAGAAGGTGATAGATGCTCCTTTGTACCTTTTGTTGAATTGGCTTCTTTCTCTAGAATGTCAACTAGTTCGTTCAACAAGAAATTTAAAAATTCATGTGCATCCTATAGAATATTCATAAAATCACTTATGTTAGAAAATAAGTCTGCAGAAACAAAGTGGGTTTCAAAAATAAAAATTATGTTTGGTATACCTGATGCATGTAACCACGGAAAAGCTCATTTTCCTTTTTCACTCTTTGCACAAAGCGTTTTGGAGCGATAACACCTGTTTTCTTCTTTTGTGTACTAATCTAATACAAAGTACCAGAAACCACATTAGCTACATTGTTAGTAATGGGGTACTAATCATTCATCGCCATAGTTTTAAGTTCATTTGGAGGTTATTTTGACCATACGGTTTTCAGGTACATTAAAATGTTGACATATAACACAACAAATTGGTTTAACAATCATTATGTTAAACATTTCAAGTTCTTCTCTAGACAATCTTTCATGAAATAACAGATTTGAAATCTTTTTTTGGATATTCTCTCTATCTTCTGAAAACATATATTAATTTTGATAAAAGAATGGTCTTGAGATTTGCATGCACATTTTAGCCAAAAACACAAATCAGACCCTACTTACATTATAAAGCTGTATATTAAGAGAGGGGATGATCAATGATGTATGTGAAGGCTACCCAAGCATTCAAACATTTATTTAAGGCCAACCAAATACTGAAACTACTTCATACAAACCCAAGTACATTTTGAGTTTCATTTACATCAATGCCGGCTGATAAACATGCTTTAAGTTCTTTGAAATTGACAGAATGCATGTTATATATTGAACTTGTATTTTCTGAAAAATTAAGGCATTTTGTTATCCAACATGTTTTCTTTTGCCAGGATTGGTATAAGTGGTGAAACCAGATGCATGCTTATCTGGCCTGTAGAGTAGTGTTAATGTAATAACTGAATAACGTTGAATACTTGGGTAGCCCCCATATACATAATTACTTGAGAGAAGAAAAATGTACAAGTCGCATAAGACTTAGTGAAAAAAATTTATATGGAATGTCAGATATATGAATATATAATCAAGGTTTAAGTAGAAATGTAAAAACTGGAAATCAAAGTGTAATCTTAAAATAACTACTACATATCAAAACAACAAGTAATTATAGTTCCATAGCACTGAAATTGAGAACCAAACAGAAATAGCAATTCATTTTAAAACTCTTTTGTCATAATATATCCCCGACCATTTCAACCAAAGACACAAAAGAATGAAGAAATGACATGTCAACATTTGTCACTATCATGACAAGGAAAATGTATACAATCCCATTTATCATTTATGCAAAATGGGATTGTAAACAAGCAAAATGAACCAGTAAGCATATATTCTATTAATTGTTTACCTGCATAAACAGTTCTGCCAAGCATGTAAGAAGATTTTCTTCTACGTCGCCTGGATTTTTAATATTTCCGTAGTATTCAAGTAATTGTTCACGAAATGGAACACAAAAATATAGAGCCTGAAACATAAGAACAAATCATATATGAGCATCAACTACATAAATAAATCAAAACTGCACTAGTAGTTACTTTAAAAAGGTAAAAAACAACTGAGCCAAGTAATACAGATCAACATCTAATGAAGGTAAAAACCAAGAAGAATAAAATTTCTCAATTTTTGAGAAAGTAATTCACTCGATAACAGTCTAGCTACAGAGAAAAACTTAATAACTCATTATCAGCTCAATGTGCATCAAATTTTCAATGATACGAAGTAAGATAGCCTAGTTCTAGGTAAACACAAGTGTGGGTTCAATTTATTGTTATTGCCAAAAATATGATTCAGGACAGCTTATGCATTTGCTAAGCTAACTTAAAGCATGGCCTCATAAACAGTATGTTAAAAGTAAAACAGATAAATTAATAAAGTATATTGTGGAACTACAAGAGAAGAAAAAACCAGTCAGTGTTCTTTGTTATAATGACAAACAAAAGGTCGAATATGATCCGAAACGGCAACTCTCCATAATGGCATGTCAGGGCGTTTCCAAAGGTTGCATACATAAGAAAAAAAAGAAAAGAATCAACAGTCAGCTACCTCAAAGTAGAATTAAGGTTTGCAAATTATCAAGTGTTGAGAACAGATACTGCTATTCCTTCAAATCATAGTTCTACAAATTTTCAAATTAGGAAGTAAAATCCCATTTCCTCTAATTCTTAATAACACAATTCTCAATACACTATGCAGAAAAAGAAATACATCTGCAAACCACATAATCCACCAAAAACTGAAATCCGATTCTTAAACACATTGACCAAAAACAAAATCTGGGTATGCATTTCTAACATTAATCAATCAAAGCAACACACTCAAGCTAAATCAGATCATGATCAACACACAAAGTTCAACTCTAAATAAGATCACCCTCAATCAACAACAACTGCAAACAAAACCTCCAAAATCAGAACAACAAACTAGACAAAATCGAACAAAACCTGCAGAACGCTGTTACAATAGCAAGTGTTGCCGAAGTTTTCAAGACCAAAATAGCGTTCGCCTTCAGGAAACTGGTCTCCTAGAGCTTTCTCGAGCTTAGACCCCGTTGCCCCCATGAGACCATCAACTAGATACCAAAATTCCTCTATTTCTCTCTGTATCTAACTATCTAGCAATCGAAGGCGATCAAAATTAGCGATGAATACAAGAATTGGAAGGGAAATTGATATGGATTAAAGGGCGATTGGCTAGGGTTCTTTAAGAATATTTAGAGAAAGCGATATGTATGTTGTGTGCATCTATCTATCTGGATAAAAAAAATGGAAGATTTGATGCGGAAAATATTAGGGTTTATATTTCGAAACGGAATTTTGGAACCGATGCCTGAGAGAACAGTTTAGTGGAGTTTTATTTCTTTTAAGTTTTAACATTTGTTTCTAATCATAATACAAGTTGATCTTATTTATTTAAACTTAAACCATTTTAATAGAGATATGGGTGGTGGAAGCGAATTTGTGTTACAAGAAAATGTTTTCAGATTCAGACCGCATAGTAAACTGTATATTTTGTTGGCTTACTGGTTGGACCGGTCAATGACCGGGTGAAATTATAATTATTTTAACAAAAAGTTTTAAAATATTTATAAAAAGCTTGATCAATCGGTGTGGTTCCAGGTGCGACCGGTCCAACAATCGGTTCAGTCATCAAATCGGTTTTAAGTTTCGAAACGGACCGGATTGGAGTCCGGTTCCTGGTAGAAAGATTCGGGTGTTGCGGGTATCTTGGAAACACCCGTTGCCGATCTAGTGGGTTTGGTGTGCAGGTACGGGGTACCTGGACTAGAGGTGTACAAACCGATTTATTTACCAAAACCGGTTCGGTTCAAAACCGAACTGGTTTGTATGTCATGGGGTCAAACCGGTTCGGGTTACAAACCGGTTTGGCTCACCGGATACTCAAACCTATCAGACCGATTTGGACCGGTTTGAAACCGGTTTTTTTTAATAAACCGGTTTTACGACCGGTTTTTAACTTTTCAAACCGGTTGAGGGTGGGGTTTATAAACCGGCAACAAACCGGCGGTTTGGGTCGGTTTGGGACCGGTTTGACCCAAACCGGTTTCTATTTGAAACCGGTTCCGGTTTTTTTGGCCGAACCGGTTCCCGAACCGGTTTTTTTGCCCATGTCTAACCTGGACCGTGTACTAGTCACTAAGCTCGGGTAGAAGGAATATAGTCGTTGTAATGGCTATGTTACCATTGCAATTAAAAAATAATAATTTTAAATATAATTAACTTTTTTTTCATTTTCCTACACCAACATTTACAATTACTTTATATGGAATATAAAATATCAAAAGCTGGTGCAACAAAAAAAAAAAAGGCGTAAAATTGCGATGAAGTAGTTGTAGTTCAAGAGGAGATGGTTCTAGTTTGAGAGGAGGTGGCTCTTGTTCAAAGGACAAGTCGAACGTCAAGCATGGACCAATAAACAAAAAGTATTTTTGTGTAAAGCATAGGTTTATATTTCCGAAGATTGGAAAGTTGGAGACAAACAAAAAATATGGTTTTTGGAATGCAATGCTAAGGCTTAACAATAAACTCATGGGTGGAAGAAACCGAGAGGTTCATCAACTAAATTCAAAATTAACCATTTTAAACAATAATTTTTATAACTATATAGGATCATCTGCTTAGTGATGGAGACGTCGTTCTTGATATGATGAAGATAGTGTTAAAATTAACCAAAATTAACATAAAATTGGTTTTAATCACGTTGATTCATGGAATGTTGTATGAAAACATGATTAATGGGAAAATAAATGTTGATGGGAAGAGAGTTCTCGAGTCAATCCAACAAGAAAAGCAAGTCATCGGATTCAGGCAACTAAGCATCTACAAATGACGATGCTTACACTAGTCATGTACCCGACCTCAAAAAAGACGCAACACATGAAAGACCAAATCAAAAAGGAAGGAAATCATTTGAGTCGTGAAGTAAAAATAGTTTGGTCAAAGCCATTGCAATGTACAAAACAAAGAAGGAATATTTTTTAGAAGATGTTGGATTCGATAAAAAGAAAAGAAGAAGAAACTATAAAATTGATGGAGCAATGAGAGCTATTTAGAAGGAGCGGTTTGACCGGATTTTAAAGATACTTATGGATTTGTAATACCTTGTGATTGTGACTAGACTAATGTTGGATATAATTGTTACCTCAATATGTGCAACATGTCAACAAAATAATTAGCCATGTACTTTTTAGATGAAAAAGATGATCGAAGTAGTTGTGTTATTTTTATTTGAGTTATGTAATGTTTTATTTCTATTAAAAGTATAGTTTTAGAAATATTAATTTTTAGCTTTAATTTTAATGTTAGAAAGAAAACTATTTGGGTATTTAATGATGATCTACCCGAAGTAAAAACTCATACAATTAGGTTTATAGACTTCATCTAGCATCATAAATAAATTTAGAAATAGCTCAACACATCATCAGTTGTATGATTGTTTAATTCGACGTATTATATTATAGACCTTATCTAGCATCATAAATATATTCAGAAATATGATTGTTACACATTATGGCATATTATTTTTCCCTTTATTAGGCTCCAACAAAAATCATTAATGATCTTGATTGCTTGCGAAGACAATTCTTGCAGGAAGGTTCAATGGATCGGAAAAAAATCAATTGGATTTCGTGGGAAAATGTAATAGCTCCTAAAAGTCTTGGTAGGTAGGCATTGGATCACTTCGGGAAGCTAATATAGCAATGTTAGCTAAGTGGTGGTGACGTTTTAAAACAGATGAGAATGGTCTATGGAGGAAGGTTATTTGGTGCTTCCATCATAATTCCAGATCTTGGTCATTTATCCCAGCTAGAATTTCTCAATCGTGTTCTTTGAAACAAAATTTTAAAATCTCACAGGAGCTTTATAACTATGGTTTGGATTTATCTACTCTCATTGGGCCACATACGATTGGATTGGAGAGTTCCACTTGGGTGTGGGATCTTCATCCATCTGAGATCTTCACTGTGAAAAGCCTGAGAATGGCTATACAATTAGTCACATTTTTGGACTTTGGTATTCATTTTCAATGGAATAACCAGGTCCTATAAAGGTTAATTTCCTTTGCTGGAGATTATGCTTGAATAAGCTGCCAATTTTTCTATCATTGTTGCGATGACAGATCCATATCGAAAATCCATCTTGTGTATTATGTGATGAAAGTGAAGAATCCTTGTCACACTAATTTGTGGGTTGTCCCTTTTCGCAGTTGGTTTGGAATGTTGTGTCTTCTTGGTATACGATCCCATCTCTCTTCTTGTTTGATGTGAATGATCTATTTAATTTTCATATATATCTTCGAGGGTCTCCAACATGAAAAAAAGTAGTATACACACTAATACAGACGGTAATCTGATGCCTATGGAGAAGCATAAACAAATTAATATTTGAACAAAAAACTACAAATGTTGAAAAGGTGGTGGGGGAAATAAAAAAGTTATCTTTGGCTAAAGCACCGAGCAAAAAATCAAACATTATCATACGATCAATGGTGTATTTTTGATGTATCTAGCTTGGAGTATTAATTTATAAATTTTGGTGCATGTAATGGTTGACTAACCTTTTGTTAGTCTATAAAGAAATAAAATGTTTGTTGGCCTTTAAGAAAAATCTAATTTAACATTGATTCCTACTCTAATCTCAATCTCGATTCCAGTGACTTACTACTTTTTTTCAAAAAATTTTGGGACTTAACAAATTTTGATTTGCTTCTATAACCTTCTAATAGAAGATGACATCTTAATCTCTTTTGAAGCGTAAGAAGTACTCATGATGAAAGGAAAACATTGTTACCTTCTTCTAGTGATGGTTTTAAAAAACAATTTTAAGAATGTATGTTATTAGTGCAGCAACTAGTTAACTTTTTTGCAGCTTTTAAATGAGCTTGTTCAATTAATTTGGGATTGGGTCATTGATATTTATGTGGTGTTTGAGATTGTTTATAGGATTATATAGCTTTCCTATATAATCACGTTATATGTTAATTGATAGTATTGTATAGCTTTCCTAAGACAATCGATTGAAAAAGAAAACGTTCATCAAACGGACAAACGGAAAGAAGACAAGCGCAGTCGTGTCCCTGTATGGCACGGTCACCAGCTGGTGTTTCCGAAGATCGTGATCAGCACACTCATAGCGATTGCTTTTTGCGAAAACAAGTTTTCCCAAATTAAAATTATAAAACGGTTATTTAGAGTCTATAATGTCACAAAGAGATCATCTTTTACCTATTTTGTCAATTGAAAAAGATGAATTGAAAAAGATGTATTAAAAGATGTATTAAAAGAAACTGATTACAATAACTTTATTAAACAATTTGCATCTATTCAGGCCACAAAAAATACACAGAACATTCAACTTTCTTTTTCTCTTCCACCTATAAACCTTAGTTTATTATTTATTGAAGCCATGTATAAGATACCAAAAAAAAGAGGTGTTTAACAAATGCAGAGAGAGCCCATGTTTCTCTTTTCTCATAGGGCCTTCAGGAACCCAAAACTCGATACTCGCCCATACACCCGACAAGTTCATCTCGCATTACTCGTACAATTTCAGAGGACATCTGATGTACGTATTTTATTATCAACAAACATAAATAGACAGCTACATTTACACCACATGCTAAGGAGCTTATACAAGGAGAAAGACTGTGTGTGTGAATAAGAAGAAAGGAGGGGGGGGGGGGGGGGGGGGGTGTGGCGGAGGGTTCAACCCAATAAGAGGAAACCTGATGCCACATTGTTTTGACCCTACAAAGTCAAACCACCGTTGTTAAGATCATCTGATTGGATGGTACTGATCTGATACTCGTCTCGGAGGCAGCTTCCGGAGGATGAATAGCACTAGAGCAGACGGCAAAATCTCCACAATCTACATCAAAGGATAAATACAACATATTACTGCTACAAACAGTCATTAACAACTACAAAATCCTGCAACTAGATGTAGCAAAGCGGGTGGGAAACGCAGGGTAACGGCCTTGAATAGAAATGGGTCAACTTCACCAAGTCGGGTTGGGTTGACCTGAGACACTCTTTTTGTCCACTGCTTATTTCTAAGCATAATTCATGCATAAATGTCTGATGCAGCATTTTTAGAAATTAATGTAGATTTTCGAATAAAGCTATTTTAGAGGCATGCATAATGAAGAGTTGAAGACCCTTTGGGCTGAGAGTCAACTTGTTTTATCTTATCATTTAACCACTTGGTACTAAAAAGATAACCCAGATCAATGACTCGGTAAGTAACTGGGTGGTTAAAATTATTACCAACCAACAATTTTACGTTAATATGCTCTTCTTGGCACCCGTCTTACGTTACTAATACAGCACAAAAAAACAGACCATGGTCACTTGAAAGGGTTTGCTCAGGTCGAAGAGTAGACCATGTTGTCTTAAAAGGATCCAGGAAGTGTTGATAAACTTACCATGTAGTAGGCAAAATCAAGGATCGGATGATTCAGGACATGGATATCAGCATTCTTATTAAAAGCAGCAATCGCGACCTATTGTGAAAATGACTCCATTTAAGGTATAGAGATAAGTAAAGGAACTTAGGCCCTATAACTTTAATTGTGTTCATTTGAACTTACCATCACGCATCTTATTAAAAAACAAGTGCAGCAAATCCCAGTCACAAATCCCACCTGACCAAACACAGAATACAGAGATTCAAGATCCAAAATTACTCAATTTTCAAGGCATTGGATAGAAAAATGAGAAAAGGCACTTTGAAGATAGTTCATTTTATCTCTAAAGTTCCAAGGCTACATAAAGGAAGGTGGTTAATTGAAATGTGACCTCATGCAGCTTCTTTTGCCGGCCTCTAGATTCAATTGGAAAGCGCCTAAGCATGACAAACAACCTGTAAAAATTGAAAAAAGAAAATTAAAACATTATAAACACCCAGTATGAAATGCATTCAATACAAAACATACTTCAAGTAGAGAACAACATAAGCAATTGTATGCTGTATTTGTCGGGATATAGAGGGAAAGAGAGAGAGAGAGGATGTTATGCAGCTACATAACCATCTGTTTCACATAAAAGCAATATGCGGAGGTCTTTATGTGGTTCCCACCGTTCTCTACTTAAAATTGGTTTTGTACTGAACCGCCCCCACCCAATATAAGTAAATAATACAACATCAATGAAAGAAATATCATATGTTGTTCTTCTGTCACAATAATCTATTACCTCCCACCATATACAATGAATCCTACAGCTGCACCAAGTGAGATAACTGCACCATGAAAAGTGCACATAAAACACTTGATAATCACATAAAAACCAAATACATATATTCCCTTAATATACTGGTTTTGGGTATTCTTACCTGAAAAGAAGAGTTCTGCAAGTTCCACGGCAGCAGCAGTGTTGTTAAATCTCATATAAATCCAGATGCAAATCTACAGAACATCATGCAAGTAACATAATACAAGTTCACAAGCAATTGAAACACAGTTAAATTGCATCCCCGCACCTACAAAGAAATATGCCCTCCATCCAAAAAGATGGAACACTTCCTACTAAATGTTCAACTTCATCTATTCTTGTCAGAAAAAAGAAAAAGAAAAAAAAAACAGTTCCAAAAGATTTCATTCATAAAGAAATGTTAATTTAGAGTACCTGAATGAAGTACACAATTCCGTTTATAATAAAGTACGCAGGTCTGAGCTTATCAGCTGGAAGACTTCTTGCCTGAAATTAGAAGAATAGAATTGCATGAGACCAGCAATAAGTGAGATTGGCTTATACCATACATACATACATTCTGATACCAACCATTCCAACACATAAACCCATAAAACTGAATACCTGATGGTATATCTCTGCCCAGAATAACACAAGTAATGTGTATGTTGAAAAAAACAGAAGACCAGGAAGATCCAATAGTATCATGTCTAAGACCTGTCGGTATCATGAAGACGAATCTTTACCACAATATTCATTAGTAGAATTATGTCTAAATGCATGTTTAACGTAAAAGGTTAGAGCATAGCTCACTGTTGGTTCTAAGTGGAAAACCCTCCAGTAAAATCCAAATTGGATAGCCCTTACTGTAAATTTACAACCATCAGATAGACTGATGAACAATAATCATTCAGACATGTAAAAATTAGTAGCAACCTTACATCCATTGACCACAAAATTCATCAAGTGGAAGACCTTTTGTGTTGTCCAGCCGAATTCTGGCACTCTCATTTGAATACGAACAAGTTGTACCTGCATATTCATAGATCATCAGTTGGTGTGAATCCTGTATATTCTTCCTGTATATTCTTGTTTGTATAGACTTAACAAAAGATCTCTGATTTAAAACGACAAATGGGAGAGGCTTATTATAAATATAGTTACCAATTTTCAAGTTGCTAAAGGATTTTGGATTCTAGTCATAGATTTATGATCATTCTAACAATGTTAGACCATTTTTATTAGTTATTAAATTGTGTTGATTCTTTTTCCAATTCTACGTAATGCAATTATGTAACTTCTTATTTCTATGAAATTAGTTCAGGTAATTTTTTTTATAATAACTATGTTATAGTTGATTGTTAAATTATGGGAAATGCTAAACATAGTTCTTAGTGCTACTTTGGTAGCTAAAGTACAATAATTAAGCACGTGTGGTTAGTGGTTCTTTAATGGTTGTATAATGGTGGTTAAAGTACAATAATTTAAGCATTTAAATGATAAAAAGTAACCTCTCAAAAGATAATCCCATAGGGCTTTCTTTAGCAAAACCTTTAAATCATATAAGAGTTCTCAAAAGATGATCTTCATTCCCTTAAACCAAACACACCAATATTATCCGCTTTGCCCACGAGTAGCTCACGGATTTGTTTTTAGTTGCCCGGGTGAAAACTTCCTAGGAAGGTAACCCATCCTGAATTGCTACCAACCGAGCACGCTTAACTGTGGAGTTCTCCTGTCATCCATGGCCAATACGTCCAACGCTTTGGTATATTTGAGGCGGGACATTTCTTATGAACCTAGAATCTATACTATCCACGTCCGACTAGGATTTGCCTAGGGTGTTACATTATCACTACCACTAACAGTCCCTAATCGGAAGCAATAATCCAACAAAAACAATCGACCCAAATCACATTTCTCTACAAATCGGATGTGACAAATTGACAATCGATCCCTACAGGGTTTTGTATAATACTAAGAATTAAATTAAAATCAACTCAAACTAACAACTATAACCTAAAAATCACATCCATCAAATCGCAAACTCATAATAAAACACGAACATCAACAATCAAAAACCATACCAGAGCAACCAGAGAAACGAGTGCATAAGCACCACAGAGAGCGTAAAACACGCCCTCCTGCCATTTCGGTGATTGACCGACCCCATTCCACAATTCATTCAACAACGTTATGCCTCCATTAAAGCTCTGAGCATCTGTGATGTGTTTGTACCATATGAAGCCGTTGTTACTGAGAGAAGATGTTGCCATTATTAGCGATTTGAATTGAATATCGATTGAAGATGAAGAGATGATGATGAAGAAGAAGAAGAAGATTGTTAATGTGGCTCTACAGCGATGATAAAGCCGGAGTAAGGGGACAGTTGCGGAAGGTGTGAGAGGACACGTGCGATTTTGATGTCTGGAGCTCACACGTGTCACTCAGGTTATAACAGTTCACACTTAAAAAAAAAAGAGTAAATTACAAATTTTATTTTTTTAAGTATGTTTAAAATTATGAATTTTATCCTTAAACTTTAAAAATTACACTGAACGTCTTTTGTTTTAAAACTTATCATGCTTTATGTTCTTTCTACTAACAAAAATTAACTTTTTCAGTTAGTTTTGTGTGAATGGATAATTTTGCCTTTATCTCTTAAAGGACAAAATCTGCAATTGTCATTAATATTTATTTTTCTATTTTGTTTTTATTTTATTTACCTTATCTTTTTTAGTTACATTTTATTTTATAAATGTATCTGAAATATTATTACTTAATTAACTTCAATTTTTTTTATAAAATATACTTTTATTTATAGATTTTTAATTTATTATATTTTTTGTTTCTAAAATTAGTTATCTACCGTTCTAATCATACGCGAACAAATTATAGAGTTCAAAAATATATTTTTTATGTTGTAAAGCTTAACCTACTCATCGGTTTTGTTTCACCGTCGCTTTTTTTATTATCTTTTTGGTATAAAAATTTTCAACTATGTTAAACATTTTGACTTACGGTTTATATTAGAAACCTATTAAAGACATTATGATTTTTGGATGTGACTTTTTATATTTTACTTGGTTATAATTATTATAGGTTGGGTTATACGTATAATTAAGCTTTGATTAATACATGAAGTATTTAAGTATTTTTACTATAAAAAGTTTTATAAACTTAATCGTAAAACCAAACCAAAGAAAAATCCTTTGTAATTGTTTGGTCCAATTTCGTTTTAATTTTAAGTGGTTTGATTTTAATTTACATTGATAAAAATTCATTATTAACAGTTTAAATAAAACCCTAAATAAAATGCATTTAATTATAGAAAATTTGAATGATTTGTTTATTTAAAAACTCCGAAATAGTTATTTAGAAACCTTTTAGTATAATTTATTTTAAATTTAAGTTACAAGCTATCATACTATATTTATATTAAAAAACAAACTGTTTGATTGAAAATTAAAAATTCATATCATAAACCAAAATCTACATTTCTTCAACCGGTTTCGAATATAAATCCTAAACCAAATAATTTGAAATGACTAAAAAATCCTGTACCAAAAAACTTAAAAACTGAGTTATCTAATTTCTTGTGGTTTAATTAGAAAGATAATGAACAAAGTTGACAAATAAAAATAAATTTGCAAAAAAAGCAAACATCTATAAATAAGCCTACATTTTATAAAAAAATTAAAACTAAATTATTATCAATATTTACGATAATTTTTTTAACGAATGTGACTAAAAATAAATAAAAGTAATGAAAATAAAATAAAATAACATAAAGAAACAAAATAAAAGAATAATAAATACATTTCGTCATTGTAAGTTACATTTTATGAAAAAACTGAAACTAAATTATTACTAATATTTATGATAATTTTTTTAAACAAAAGTGGCTAAAAATAAATAAAAGTAAATCAAATAAAATAAAAAACATAAAAAAATTAAAAATTAACAATAACACATTTCGTCATTTTAAGGGTTAAAAAGAAAATCGATCATTTAAAAAAAATAAGTTTATAAAATTAAAGTGATTAGAAAAGAGAAAAAACAAAGAAAAAGTAAAGTAAAAAAATAACAAAGGAAAAAAACAAAAGATTAGTGAAAATTACAGATTTCGTCCTTTAAGGGTAAGGGCAAAATGGTCTTTTATATAAAACTAACTGAAAAAGTTAACTTTTGTTAGTCGAAAAGACAAAATGCGTGATAAATTGTCAAATAAAGGGCGTTCAATGTAATTATCAAAGTTTAAAGACAAGATCCATAATTTTAGGTATACTTAAAGGACAAAATTTATAATTTACTCTAAAAAAATTAATAATAATAATAATAATAATAATAATAATAATAATAATAATAATAATAATAATAATAATAAAAATAAATCGGGTGATGGTTGAATTCAAATGTTAATAAACAAATATATATTGACGAAAAATAGTTTTTTATTAGTCGCATGTTGCGATAACATTGTATTATGCATTATAAAGTATAAAATAACAATCAACTAGACTTGTCTGCGGACTAAATTCATATCGAACCATAAAGTAACTCGAATGTATAATGTTGAACAAATACGTATTATACTTGACATGTCTCATTTTCAAACAAAATTATGTAAAAAACGTAGGCCGAGTCAAAACGTACATAAATGAAGCACATAGATTGCAATCGTCACGATTCGTTTCCGAACTAAATTTATGTTAAAATAGTAGAAAGCATTTTGTATTTGACCAGACTCATTTTTTAACAAAACTTATGTCAAAACATATGCGAACATCAAAATCTAGAACATCTCAAAACGTATATAAGAATATACACTGAAACGTTTTATACTTGACACAAATCGTAACGAATCATATCGACACGTACCTAAACATACGAGCGTAAGAAATTAGATTTTTAACTAAAAAGTGTACCTGAGTGAACCCGTAACTTTAGAACCTTAAGGGGGTCAAAATAACATGTCAAAGTTGACCACATGGGCGGACCTAATGTTATTCACCGGAGTCACCGGAATATAGCGTACTTTTTTGCGCATATGAAAATCGATGTACAAGTTTTTCGAGTGACAACATTGTTTTTTTAGACGGTGACTCCATTAGATATAAAAAATATAAACTCAAACTTTGAAAAAGTCTACAAGCTAATTCATTAAATAACTAAATAAGTGCACTCCCATTAAATGCCCAATGCTCGTAAAGCCCAAGATTTAATTAAACTAAATAACCCACTCCTAATACCCGTTAAATACCCAATAATGATAAAACGTAAAATACTCTTGTATCTAATACTTTGGAGTCTTGGACTTAAGATCAAAGACAAAGACGATTCATGGTTGGATATTTAGACAAAAGAGACACTATGTAGCGCTATAAATTTCTTCAACTCAAAATCTCAAAGAAATATTATGTGTTTTTTACATTCTGATGATAATATTTTTTTTATTGAATCGTACTTTTATTATATGACAAACTGGATCTGACTTGAAAATTTATATGTCTACTTTTATAAAATTAGAGCATTTGAAAAAATAGTGACTCCATAACAATAAATTTCTGGATCCGTCTAACCAGCCCAAATGTAAATTCAATAAACAAATATTATTATTATTATTATTATTATTATTATTATTATTATTATTATTATTATTATTATTATTATTATTATTATCATTATTATTATTATTATTATTATTATTATTATATAATTCAATAAATAGGTAATAACAATAATAGTTATTATTATTTAATTGATATTATTATTGTGCATTTCTATTTGAAATAATATAAAAGTTATTCTTGTAATATTACTTATCTATATAATTTGCAACTTCTTAGCTATAATTCTTGCTTTCTATTGGACAGGGCCGACCCGTTAGTTGAAAGAAGGAAGTATTGGGCTTGGGCCTCCAAAACTAAGGGCCCCATTTAAAAAAATTGATATTGGGCATATAAGTAATAGGGCCTCCAAATTGAAAAACGTAAGAATCTTCAATCCTTCATGTACGGTTGCTGTGCATCAAAAAAGATGGATCAGATTCAAATCGCAATAGCTTCGGTGCTCCACAGACCTCAAACCGCATGAATTCGAAGTGTTTATGCGTCTCATCAACCGAAGCAGCCCTACTCAAATCTCGGCTTCTGTTAATCTATTTGAATATCATACCAAAGCAACCGACTCCTCTAAACATCTTTGTGCATGTTTGGATTGCTTATTTTATACTGACTTTTGACTTAAATAAGTCAAAAAAAATGTTTGGCAAATCAAAAGAATTTTTCAAACTGACTTTTCATATAGGGTAAAAAGGAGGTTTTGAGAAGTAAGAAGGGGGTTACTTATTGACTTTTGATAACTCCTTTTGATCCAATTTTCTATTATACACTTTTACTATCTCTTATTAACTCTTATCATTTTTAAAAGCATGTTTTTTTTTATCATTTTACAACATTTTAGTTTATAAGCTAATCCAAACATTTTTTTTAAAACTCTTTCTGAAAAGTCATAAGTTAATAAGTCTTTTTTGTCAAAAATCTTTTTCAATCAAAATAAGCAATCCCAAACATGACATTTAAATCTCCTTCGAAGCAGTTTAGTGGCCCTGCTCCACTTGCAACCCTGCTTAATGTTTGCTGATTATTTCATAATTTTGGATTATTCTGATTATTCAAGCAAGTAGGTTAGTTTATATCTTTCACTATCTTTGAATTTTTATTATGAGTGAGTGAGTGGGTTTTGTTTGCTAATGTGCATATTGCTGATTGTCAATTTGTCATTATATGATTGTTTAAATTATTTGATCAGCTCATTCTTTAAATTAGGTTACAGACTAGAACTAGAAGTTATATTGCTACAACTTGAAAAATTTATTTAAGCTTTGTTTTGTTTCACACTTCAATAGGAGCTCATCACATATTTGAATTCATAACTGATTAAAACTTATTCTTTTAAGTTACGGTTATATGCTCTTGATTTGTTTGTTTATTAATTTTTTTTAACTACCATGTAATTTGATAAAAACAAACACCGAAAGAGTTGATGGGCAACATTTAAAAGTATACCAGTGACTTATTTACTCCGGATAAAAGATGTTGAGTCGGCCCTGCTATTGGATCACATTTTGTTACAACAACCAAAACATCTCATACAAACTTGATGCAAGAGGTCACCTTCTAGACAGACTTGAAAGGACACGTGCCCCTCCCATCGCCCACCTACCTTCTCTTCCCCGACAGTGAAGTAAGACCAAGCTCATGAGCTATTTGCTATTATACACTAGAAACTTTATCATAAGACACACAACATAATGCTTGATTAATACATGAATATTTTTAATGCTATGAACACAGAAACTTCATCATGGCACATATAACAAAGTGTTTGATTAATACATGCATTATTTAAATGTACGTAAGTACGTTCACTTCTAAACCCAAGGGTCTCGAATACAATTTTTAACAATAGACTCTAACATTGTTTATTCTTGCAAATTTTTTTTTTTTTTAACTTTGTGTAGTAATTCAGTCAACATCTATGTTGGAATTGGCCAGAGTTTTTCAACTTAAATTAGGTGTTTGTGTGTTACGAAATTTGCAATTTCTTCATCGATAATTTATCATCTAGGTATTCAATGAATTGTGTAACTTTTCAAACTTTTGCTTTGTTGTACAGAAAATCTCTTGGGCTTACAATGTTAGAATTACAAATATATTCATTGTTAGCTGAAATGGTAACATTGATGACCTGTTGTTGGGGTCATGCAAAAACCTAATTAACCTAGGTAGCTAGGGTAAGTCAGGTATCGTATCCACGGGGAGCATGTGGTTAGCATTACGCGATTCGTTTGATTATTTAACTAACTTATTAATTAAAACTAAACTAATGTCACTTTGACTGTAATGGATGTGGATGAGAATAACTAAACTAGACAATTACTCTAAACAAAACAAAATCAAAAGATGATCACACCCGGGTTTCAGATATGTGAAGGATTTGTGTCACTTAGATTTTACCAAATTAGAAATCACATAGACATGATTAGTTTGTTATTCCTGTTGAAAGGTGATTTACTAACTAAATAACTGGTTATTGAATTAGATAGTAAAATAACTAACTAATGTCAAACCTAGTTAAATTATTAATAAACATCAATTTAAGATAATGTAAATAATTAAATGATTAATAATTCTAAGATTAATAATTTGATGAACGATTTACCAAACAACTATCCAAATTGTATCAATCAATGAGAACAAACAAACACATAAACAATGAGAGATGATCACACAATCAAAGTTTATGTCTTGACTAGGTAAGAACATAAGAAAGCACAATCTAATCACAAACCATCCACCCGGAGATAATCACGGATGGTCTAGCCTTGCATCGTCATCATAATCTCTTCAATCATCATCTTACGCATATGAATCCTCGATCAATTGATGATTAGAGAGAGTTCTAATAGCTGAAAATAGTCTAAAAGATTTGTTTTTTGAGGTTGGAGGCAGTCCCTTTCAAAACCCTAATGTTGGGGTTTAAATAGGTTTTAAAATTTGAAACAATCCTCAAAATAACGCATTAGACCGTAACTTACGGCCTAAGGCCGTAAGTTACGGCCTACCTTCAACCAGACTTCCAAACCCCCTGTCTTACGGGGTTCACAGACGAACTCAGCACAAGGCCGTAAGTTACGGCCTCAGGCCGTAGCTTACGGCCTCCGTGCACTTTGCACAGTTTTTTTCATTTTCAGCAACTTTCAAGTCATAGTCTTGTAATACTTTGTTTCCTTCTCAAATAATGCTTGTTAAGCTTCATTTAACCTACATTTCAAACATGTAACAAAGTAATACCATTCGATATATAAAATATATTAAAAACGAAATATTAACTGTGATACGTGCATGCATATTAACCAATTATCAAACATTAAAATAAACATTCATTAATTGTGTGAATTTCTTATTAAGTTGCTCATGTTATCGTATTAGCGGTTATGTATGTGACAATGCAAGCCAATGTCATTATTTGTCTACTAACCTAGTTGGCTAGTTCAACATGTTAGAGAATATACTATTTTAAAAGTTTAGTTATTTATTTGTGTCTATATGTATTATATTAATTAGAGTAAATTACTATTTGGCTCATGTGGTTTGATCATTTTAACCTTTTTGGTCCAAGAAGTAATCTTCCAACATATAAGACCTTTAGTTTTGCGTCTTATAATAGTTTTAGTCCCTAACCATTAACTCTATTAGTTTTGTTAGTTAAGTGTAAGAGTATTTTTGGTTTTTCTTACGTTAGGGCTGTTTTAAAAGTTAGAAAATTTTTAACACTAAAAGGCTAATTTAAACTAACCAAAATCAACATCAAGTTAAATAAGTTTTTAATTATATATTTAAAAAATATTAGCATTATCTTTTCAATTTTTTGGTTATTTTATTTTTATTGTCTCGTTAATTTTTTGTTTATTTTTTAATAAAGCATGTTTTAAATATACAAATAAATACGTGTTTACCAAAGAATGATTTTAAAACGAATGATTTTCTTTTTAAAAGAACGATTTTAAAAAAGAACGGTTTAAAAAAAGAAAGATTTTAAAAATTGTTTGGTTTTAAACCATTCTTTTTAAATTCTTCTTTTTTAAATACTGTTTTTTTTAAAAATTTTCTTTTTATATCGTTCTTTAAAAATCATTCATTTTTAATCATTCTTTTTAAAATCATTGTTGTTTTCTTTTTTTTAAATATTAAACACTTTAAAAAACAAATAGTTAAAAAAAGACATTTTAAAGAAAATTAAAAGGTTTAAAAAAAGATTTTAGAAAATGAACAGTTAAAAAAAACAAATTGTTTTAACAAACAAAAGGTTTAATAAATGAAAAACTTTTATTTTTAAAACCTTTCTTTAAAAAAAAAAAAATCATTCATCTTGGAATCGTTCCTTTTTTAAAACTGTTCTTTTTAAAATAACTAACTTTTACCCGCCACGCGTTGCGGTGGCATCGTACACGACGTGTTATAGTATAGCATACAAATATAGTATAGCATATAATCGACCTGATTCGTTCTGAACTAAATTTACATCGAAAGGTAGAGAAACTTAAACTAATACGTTTGAATGAATACACATTATATTTGACCCGACTTTTTTGCAAACAAATTTATGTTGAAGTGTAGACCAACCCGAAATATACATAAAAAAGCACATGTTGCGGCGCCGTATGCGACGTGATAAAGTATATATTAAAATCGCACCGACTCGATTTTGAATTAAATTTACGTTGAAACGTATTTATACTGTTGAATCACACGTATTATATTTGACCCAACTAGTTTTAGAACTAAATTTACGTCGAAACGTATATACCTTCGAATGGAACATATTATATATTACCCGGCGCTTAAGTTTTCGTTGAGACATATTTATACCGTCCAATGTTAGTATTATATTTGAATCGACCTTTATAAGCGGTTAGTTTCGTCACGGTGCCGCAACGCTGACATCACTCGTTGATGTTATTCGGGTTGGAGATGATGGACTTGCAAATCAAGCTGATCAAAAAAACAATAGTACTTAATCGAAAACGACGGTCATTGTGTGCGATGGTGCAATAGAAAATAGATCTTCTCTAGTAAACTTCCACTTTTTCTGACAATATGGCTTGTCGTGTTGTTCTTCTCCATAGCACCAAAATCGAACAGATAAAGACATATGGGTTTTCACCAGCGATACTGATAGAGTTTCATGTGATCTTTTCATTGAAAAAGAGTGAATGCCATGTGCTTACTTGTGTGTACCCTAAGCTTACAAATTAGTACTCACTAAACAAAAGCTGTTGTGGCCAAAACCAAAATTAGAAAACTTAACTATATCACTAAACCGTATTTTAAAATAGATCTTTTCAAGCGAACTTCCATTTTTTCTGGCAACGTTGTTCGCGTTGTCGTTCTTCTCCACAGCATCAAAATCGAACAGAGAAAAACAGATGGGTTTTCACCGACGATGATAATAGAGTTTCATGCGATCTTGCAGGAGAAATTAAAAGAGTGAATGACATGTGTTTAAGCTTATAAAGTAGTACTTTTTAGTAGCTCAGGTAGGGTTCCCGGGATTGGAGTGGGTCTATTAGCACAGGGACAGACCAAACAATAAGAAGACTAATTAATGCAAAACATTGAAAGTTTGATGTTGCCAAAAACCAAAACAAAAGTTGTTGTGGACAAAACCAAAATTAAAAAATTAACTGTAACACTATACTTACATTTTAATATGTATATAATTTAGGTCAACAAAAAAACTAGTAGGGTTAGTTTAAGAAACTTTAAAAGTTTTGTGATACCTCTAAAAATATTTAAATCTTACTATTCATCAAACTTCTAAATTAATATATAGATAATTTTTTTGCGTATTTATTTGTCTATTTAAAAATATATTTTGTTAAATAAAAATTAAAAATCGTAACAAAACAATGATAATAGAAAAACAAAAAAAATTAAAAACATAAGGCTAATATTTTTTAAATATACAATTAAAAACTCATTTAACTTGGGCTTTAGTTTTTTTCAATTTAAATAATTACATAAATAGACATTAAATGTAAAAAAAAACTTTATAATTGTTAAAACAATCCCTCTAACGCTGCATTCCCGAGTTTAATAAACGAAAGAAAAGAAAAGAAAAGAACAATATTAACTTTTCGTGTTTCAGAGTTCGAAGAAAATGAAAAGAAAATTAGAATTTTATGTGTTTCATTTCTTTTGTTTCCATTTCTGAAGGAAAATTAGAAAGGAAAATCAAAAAGAAAAATCTTTGAAAATTTTCTTTTAATTTCTTTTAATTTCTTTCCTTTAAAAAACTTGGGAATATAATTTTTTTTGTTTCCTTCCATTTTCCTCCTTAAAAAAAACTCAGGAGCACAATTATTTTTCACTTTTCATTTATTTATTTTCATTTTTCTCTTTAAATGAGACTCGGGAACACAACGTAATTAAGAAAGACCAAAATAGCATTACACGTAACTAATAAAACTAACAGAGTTAATGGTTAGGATTTAGAAACCAAGATTATTATAAGACACAACCTTAGGGTTAGATGTGTTAGCAAATTATTTTTTGAGCCAAAAGAGTTAAAATGAAGAAAGCATAACAGTCAGAATAATAATTTACTCTATTAATTAATTAATCAATAGTATGGATGCATAAATTTATAATAAAGGACATAGTCAGTGCTTTTAGCTCCCACTTTATGTAGAGATTAGGGAAGGGTCGGATCGCTTCGCTATTTGATGTACTCAACCTTATCGTATACTTTATCAAAAAACTTTTTTCTACTACTTAAACTCATAACATTAAGATTACAAAACAACAATATTATCATTTACTTCAAAACCTGCCCTTATATGCATAAATTTAAAATATACTCATAAAAAGAAACTTTTGTAGTTTTATTTACAAACCCTGATAACTTTAAGACAGTCCAACATCCCTGTCCACTTAACTTACAAGAAACTTGATGGCCAACAACTATTATCACTTCAAATATCGCCATCAAAACTATAAAACCAAAAGTAAATATAAATCTAACCATTCAAGAAATAAAAAAATAAAAAACACAATCCCCACACTACCACATCCTTTAAACCATAATTACATCTTATACTTCACATACTCATCCTAAAACACTTCTTTACTCGGTATCGGTTTCATCACTTGAATCGCACAACGATGCACGATATGTCATCTTTACTATCCCGATTCAGCGCTTCAATGGCTAGTTGCTTGGCCGCCTTCTTTGGGTCCTTGATCTTTATTGCTAAATCTACCGCTTCTTGGTTAGTCATAACCTGGATCAACACCCATAAAAGTCAAAGTCAAATGTTGACTTTATAAAGTCATGAAATTATGTGTTTTTACCTTCCATAGACCGTCACTTGCGAGAATCAGAATCTCGGTATTTGCATCGATATCTGAGTTTGCTATATCCGGGTCGGATCGCAGATGACTCTTGAGATTCTTGTCTCCAAAAGCACGTGAAACGGCTAGCTGTCCGTTCACTCTTGCCACATCTCCTGATAAATTATTCGACAAATCAAGAAATTATTTACAATCAATGATCACTTTCTGTTATTTCCTCAAAAAGGTCCCGCTTTCAGGTCACACGGATTAAATAAATAATATTAAGCTAAAAAAGAAACATGTCAAATGGGTCAAATGGGTTAGAAGTTGTTAATGCATAGCTGCATACAACCTACTAACCAACTATTTAAAAGGCAAGACTATTAATGTAAAAAATCTATTTTTAGTATTTTTCTATTTTTAGCCAACTCAAATCGGTTCCTACTTCCTAACATATTATGGCTGTATACAAACACGAGTCATAAAAGCTCAAGCTTGACTAAACGGTCAAACAAGTTACCTCAGCTAGTGTCGGTAAGCATAGCATGCTGCTAATTAAGATAATAACTTAATAAGGTAATGAAGTTTTATGAATAATAAACCTTACAAATAACCAAAAGAAGACTACTTTAAGGATCTAAAAGGACCACCTGGCATGTTTGAGACGAAACCACCTCTATTTTCAATACTGCCCCTCTCGTTATTGGGCTCGTGATCAGTACTCATCTGGATTGCCTGCCCTCTCTTTGATAGAACTGCCCGAGAATCACCAACATTTGCCACCCATAACTTACGACCATCGATGACCATAGCTGTAACTGCAGTGGACCCACCTCTTCCAAGCTCGGGATCATGAGCAAGAATCGCTTGGTCGGTTCTTTCATAGGCTCTTGAAATTGATCTGTGTGGATCCTTCAAAAACTCACCCTGCAATGACAAAAAATTAAACATCTTGTGCAAAAAATTAATGAACATAAACCTTAATGGTTGTCAAATTTTGAATTCTATATTTTTAGTCAAAATTTGAAGTCAAAAATAGGTTTTTCTCACCTCCTTCAGGATATTAGGGAATAAATTCTTTTGAAGGTATGCAGGCACATCCTCCCCTAAATGCCCATCATAAATAGCAAAAAGCCCGATATCATGTCCACGATGAGTCGTGAATTTAGACACATGATAATCTTCCATAGGATGATTAGCCTTTCCCTTAACTAGGCTGAAACCATATTTGATTGACCCTTCTTGGCCTCGGCCCTTGCCTGAGCCATCGACTATTTGACCTCCTTCAAGCTGAAGGCAACAACAAAAAAGACTTTATTTTGTTTATCACATAATTGTAAACTTATGGTTTTCAAAGTTGTTGTTTATCATAGCGCGTATGTGCATGAACATGAAGTCAACACGAGATAGTCAACGTTTTAGCATGCAAGACGCGCGCTAAGATCATTACTTAATTAGTTGGTTACATGCTACACATTAAATAACACAATGACACATTTCACATAAGGTATAGGCTATCTTTGACCATGATGGTTAAACTGCATTAATCATGGTCTCAGTGAAAAGGAAAATCATAATGTGTAAGAATGACAGCTCAATAATAGCGAGTCACAGCAATCAGATTCACATTAAGAAAAAAAAATGACAGTGAAACCAAAAGCCGTGCTCACTGGATACATCGATCTTAGAAGTCAGTCGTTGACTTCTAACATTGATTCCAGGAACCACTGGCGAGCACGATCAATACACCAGTGAAAAAAGTTTTGACCATCAACTTCGCGTTCTAAATGCACCAAAATACGGACTTGATCACAAAGTGAACATAACATTAATTGTTTTGAAAATTAGTCAACTTTGACCATGACCACGACCACGACCACGACCATGACCACGACCGTAAAACGACAATACTCGTGATCTCATTAGATACGAAACCGCTGGAATTGCGGCTCAATGATCAGGAACACCAACTAGAGAATCTCTAACGAAAATAACGTCCGATAAACCAAACTTTTGAACACCTCATACTTCAAAGAGGGTTACATGAGTTCAAAATCACACAATGTCATACATCCAACAGCTTCGCTTTGAGTCAAAATTGAAGTCTAGATAGCTAATTCATATGAAAAAAACAACACACAATACAAAAATAAATCTAATTAGATCAAAACAATGGAACCCCTATGCATAAAGATCATAAAAATCAAAATTCCCTCATCCAATTCACTCAATTAAATGTTTAAATTCAAACAAAATATTAAAATTCAAATATAAAACTTGAACAATCATGAAACCAAATGCATAAACAGAAAGAGGGATGAACAATCGTCACCTTGGAAGCAGAACTGGAGCACAAATTACCCATTTTTAGTAAATTCTGCCTCCCTAAACCTTCAATTTCACAACCTGCACAAAAGTCACACCAAAAAAATACCAAATAAGTAACAAATAAAATACAAAAAAACAGCAAATTTTATGATCATCAACCAAACCCATCATCATATCAACAAACCCACCAACCCCATCACCAAAATCACAATCTTTAAAGCATTTCTTGAAGAATTACCAAATGGGTGTCTTGAATTTGAACTCAACGATCGGTAATTGACTCAAACATCACAAGAACAACAAACACAAGCTCAAATTGGGGATGATGAAATCGAAGCACAAGTGTTCTAGGTTTTGTAATGGGATTTATAACCGCTCAAGAGAGGGTTATTTGCTCTTCAATTTTTGCAATTTGGGTCCTTAAGAAGGGTTGCAAAGGGCTTTAGTAGGCTGCTGACGATCCCCCTTATTTTGACTTTTTCTCTATTTTATGACTTTATTATTATTGTTTTTAATTTATATTTGGTTGTGTAAAAATATGAAGAAAGACACCAAGTCAGAGAGAGAAAGATAGAGGCGAATTCCAGCTGTATTTTCATAATTTCTTCATTCTTTAACTTCAATTTAATGTCTTTAATGGTTTATGTGCTTTTGTAAATTGTAAGACTCACAAAGTAAATGATGAAAAACATACATGATTTAGGTCACATGTCGTTGAGGAACCTCCTAAAAGAATTTGGGTCACCTTAAATCAACCTTGATTTATAAACCGTTGATCTTAAAATTAACTCTTTATAATAACTTTTTTTTTATATCAAGATTCTCTAGTTAGTTTTTTAAGTCATTAAAGGTATTACATTTATTAGCATTTTAATTCTTTTAGATTTCAATTGCAATGTATAAGTCTATGTACAAACTCTAAAACCATTTAACAAAAATGTGAATATTCACATCATTGTTTGTAACCATAACAAAAATAACAACAAACACGTATTTAGCTGTAGTTTTTTTATCTTTTGTATTTCGCATTGATAAAAGTGTGGTTTTAAATAATGGTTAGGCTTTGTGTACTAGTATGAAATACGGTTCTTAGTTTTTCATTTCTCGCATTGTCGATTTGGTTTGGTAATACACAACATGTGATTTCAATTTTATAGCTCATATCATTTTTTGAAAATTACTTTATTAGTTTAGTGCTCCTATGGTTTATTTATCTTCAACAATAGTAACCCCCTACTTGAAACTTAGGACATTGAATCATACTTTATTTGATATAATTTTTCTTTTCATTTTAGATATTAATTTAACACTTGTACTAGCATGGAATATTTTGATTCTGGGTTAAGAAATTTTTTATTTTATCATAATTACAAGGTATTTTAAATATTATCTATATGCAAAGTCATTAGTTAACAATATAAAAAGTAAAAGGACATACAAGACAATTTTCATTTTTTTTAGAATACATCAATTAGGTTTTCTTGATATACATTACCATTACCATTCTCCAACATCAAGTTGATTGCGATGTAGACCTCCGACTTACGGCTTTCAAACTTGAGCCCCCAAGCTCCAACCTTCGGCCCACGACCTCTCGAACTACGAACTTTGAACCTTAAATATTAAGTTGGTGGCTAGACTTTGAACTCGTTGCTAAACTCTAAGCTAGTTTTTCAGTAGTACAAGGTAATTATATTTTCTGTATGAAACAAAAGAGTAGTCTTACTTTAGCTGACAAATCATGCCAATAAAAAAAAAACATTTCATACTAGAGGTATTACTATCCAATTTAGTAAGAGAATGCAAAAGGAATATGAGTATGTATAGAAAGCAATTACATTGATAAGAAAACCACGTGACGTTAAGAATATCTATTGAACGAATACATAAAATTCTCAACAAAAAACTCTTAAAGTAAGCTAGCCAGAAACTCTCATAGATGACCAAAGACTATTGAATTAAGAGATTTCAATGGAATATCACCGCACTTTTTTGGTACAACTGTGAATGAATGCTATACTTGATATCATCTCTTATTTACAGTTTATTCGGATAAGCCGCTTTCTGAAAACCCTAATCTAATCTCCTGATGTTGACATCTTACCTCTTATTGGTTGATTCTTCTATGCATTTCATCACACCTATTAGGTGTCCCCGATGATCCCATTTCTTTCCATAACTGTTTTTCTTCTAAAAACAATACCTATTCTTCTTGTTAATACAATCAGAAGATCTCTCATGGGGAATGTATTGTTTTCTTTAACATTCTAGAACTTGCCCTAGGTAACACATCCATAGCTTATGAGAATGTCTAAACCCTAAGAATCTTGCATTGTGCTTTAAATAGAAAATAAAAACATGTAAAAGGAATATCTTATTGGTACTATTATGAGATAACTTTATACTATTAGTACAACCACACGTGTCATATTTCTATTACTCAAACCTAAACAGTTTAAAGTAATACAATCTAGTTAGATCACGACGAAGACCTCCAACCTTTGACTTTTGAGCTCGAGCCTCGAACTCCAACCTTTGACCTCTCAAACTACGAACTTTGAACCCTGAACTCCAAAATTTAAATTGTTGGTTGGACTTTGGACAGTAGCTAAACTCTAAACTAGTTGCAAAATACTACAAGTAGTTAGATTTCCCTATACGAAATAAAAGAGCAGTATTGCTTTAGCCGACCACTCACGTTGATAAAACACGGAAGGAACATGTCCTATTAGAGGTGCTACTATCTAATTAAGAAAGAGAATGCAAAAGGAATGTGTATACATACAAGAAGCCATTACAACACTATGTAAACCATGTGATGTTGAGAAGATCTGTTAACCGAATATGTAATACTCTCAACCACAACCTTCTTGAAGGTATGCGGTCCATATGTAATCTTTCTTTAACCTAGGTAAATCATGTCAAATACCTATGCTTATCAAGACTTTCTTGTTACTAGAATTAAAAGATCCCTCCTCAGGAATGTGGTGATTCCCTTAGCATTGTGACCTTGCCCTATGTAGTACATCTACGACTAACAGATCACCTTTTATTGTTACTACAATCACACGTGTCACATTTTCATTAGTCAAATCTAAACGGTTTAAAGTAATCGTATCTAGTTAGACCACATGAATCTGAATTTCAGGACCACATAAAGCAAAATGTCATGTTGGCACATGGCAACATTCAATTGGTCCAATGCAACCATTCCTAGCACGTCCCTTACGCAAGCAAGTAAACGTTTCTATTTCCTGGAATATTAGGAGAGAGTTGCATAGGTAATCGATCATCTTAAAGAGGTACTCATAATATCGTTACACTTTAAAATTATGTTTTTTTTTTTATTTCATTCACGAATGACATGAACTTTAAAGGGTTTAAGCAAGTAAGCCCTCTAACATGTTTAATACTTGTTCAGAATATCTTAAAATCTAATTCGACCTATGTTAACCCAATCCATCCATTGCATTATCTTTTATATTTTTATCAATAATTGTGTCGTTTGTGTAGTGGCTAGGCTTCAAATATGTATCTTATTGAAGATTCATTTCTCGATTTTCATTTCTTGCATCGTTTATATGGTTTGGTAATTGCACAACCTTTGAGTTTAATTTCTTTGATAATTTTACTTAAAAAAAGGGTTATCAACTTAACGTCCCTTTGATTTATTTTTCTTCCACAATAGTAACCCTACTTGGTACTTACAATTTTAACCCTATATGATACTCACAATTTTAACCCTACTTGATACTTACAACTTTGCATTTGATTCATACGTTTCTTAATCTTGTTTTTCTTAAAAAATTGGATATTAAATTTAATAAAAGGAACCAACATAGAATATTTTGAGTTTAAAATTAAAAGTTCTTTATAGTAATATAATTGCAAGCTATTAAAATATTATCTATGAGAAACATTAATTAACTATATAAACAGTTAATGGACGGATGGAGCAACTTTTTTCCCTTTTTGGAAAATTTTATATCAATTAGGTAATGATGATATACGTATGTTTCTTTTGCATCAAGGTGAGCGTGATGTACACCTAGACCTTCGAACTTCAATCTCCAAACTTAGACCTTCAAACTACATCCCTAAACCTCTCAACTCCAAATTTTAGCGGTCCTTTGAACTGGTAGCTAAACTTTGAACTAGTGGTTTGATCTCGTTTTGAATAACAATAGTCTTGCTCTCTAGCCGACCAATCACATCGATAAACACTAGGCCGGAAGAGTGTACCATATTAGCAAGTGTAAATAAAATTTGTGTATTGACAGGAAGAAATTAGCAAAATAAGAACAGAACTAGAAATTGAGGAGTTCAGCTTAATCAAAAACATGATACTATCAAGCAAGGCCTTTTTAATATATATATTAAACTTTAACTTATAATTTCTTTTTCTAATTCTAATTTCTGGTAACACTTTTATTCTACAAGATTAGTAATAAATTTCCTTTAATTAATAGTAACAAAACCCAAACCAACTAATATGAGAAGAGGCGAAGAGCAAACACAGTAAAAGAGAAAAATAACAAGCAATTAATATGTAGAGCTAGAGGTGTCCAAAAAAACCGGTTCGAAAACCGGTTTCCCCAAAAATATCAGAACCGGTTTTTTGCCCAAACCGGTTCCAACCCGACCCAAACCGGCGGTTTGTAATAGGTTTGGGATATTCCTCTTTCAAACCGTTCCTAACCCGGTCCGGTTTCAAACCGGTATTAAAACCGGTTCTTAAACCGGTATTAAAACCGGTTCTTAAACCGGTTCTTAACCCGGTTCCCAAACTGGTTTTCAAACCGGTTTTTAAATCTAGCCGTTGGGTAACGGCTATATAGCCGTTTTTTGGCCGTTGGAGCCTCTTTTTGACCGTTTTTTGGTGGTTTTTTTACCATTATACCCCCAATAGGTTAGTATATATATGTAGTGTATGTTTTGGTTGAATCACAACAACTTAAAACGCTCTCAACTCTCAAAAATCACAAAAACGCTCAATTATTTCATTCTACAAAAACTCTCTCAAATGGCTTCATCTAGTGCTCAATCATCCATTGTTTGTGATGCGTCTTCAAACAACGTGGTGGTAGCAATCATTCCTACTAATAGGAACCGCGAAGTATGGTGCAACTACGATTTATGTCAAATGGCTACCGGTCCGAACAAAGCTCGATGCAAGTTTTGTCATAAGTTTTTCAAAAAAGATGCAAACACAACTTTGAGAAACCATATTGAGCTTAAATATTGCAAGGCGTTGAAAGGTCAACCGTCTCAAGGTCAAGCTTCAATGACTAATGAAGGAAATGTTTGGGCTTATAACGTTGATCCGGTTCGGGAGCAAATGGCACAGTTTGTAATTCAAGAAAGCTTGCCATTCAAACATTTCGACAACGAACGTTTGACTCGACTCATTCAACGGACTCTCCAACAACGTTACACCAATGTAAGTCGTGCTACTCTTCGAAGAGATTGTTTAAAAATGTGGAAAAAAGCAAAAAATGAATTAATATCTTATTTTGAAAATTTACAAACCGGTGTTAACTTAACTAGTGATGTTTGGTCGACTCCTCACGGTTCACCGGACTCGTACATTTGTGTCACCGCCCATTGGGTTGAACCCGATTCATGGCAAATGATGAAACGTACGATTGCGTTTGAATTGTTTGATTATCCTCACACCGGCCAAAACATTTTTTATCTTATTGATAAAGTTATTAAAATGTATAAATTAGAAAACAAAATATTTTCTATATCTTTTGATAATGCGTCAAATAACACACTTGCGATAGATCATTTAAAATTAAAATATAAACCAATGTGTGACGGTGTTTTTTTCCATAGTCGAGGTGTTGCGCACATCATAAACTTAGCCGTTCAAGACGGTTTAAGAATCATTGAAACAGTGAAAGATAGTTTTAAAAGAATGTTATGTGACATTTTTAGCAATAACCAAAGATATAGAAAATATCGTAAGTTTTGTAAAGACGCAAATTCCAAATGTTTAGGTCCAAATTGGGACGTACCTACACGATGAAATTCCACTTGTAACATGTTTGAAAAGGCAATTGAACAAAAAGAAAGTTTAATAGCCTTTCATAATAGTTTGGTAAGTCGTGGAAAGGCAAATACTTACCATCCATCGGGTTGGTCCATTATTGAAGAAATAAGCAAAATGCTTCAAATTTTTAAAAATGCAACTACATGTCTTTCTGGAGTTTATTATCCAACGAGTCCGTTAGTACTTTACCAAATTTACTTAATGACTTCAAAATTAAATGAGATGTCGTTTAGGGGTAGACCTTATTCGGATATGGTACCCCCAATGAAAGAAAAACTTAAAAAGTATTTTAAAGAAATGCCTCCGGTTATTACATGTGCCGCTGCATTAAACCCTTGTTTAAATTTGTCGGGGGTTGAAACTTTACTTGATAAAATTACTTCTAATTTGGATTTAGAAGATGAAAACCCCTTTTATGCTCAAACTTTAAAAGCTACTTTTAATCAACATTTAGAAAAAATGTTTGATGTTTATTTATTAAAATATGGTGAAACATCACATATCCATGAGTCATTGAGGCATGCGGCACATGCCGAAAGTTCAAATGATCCAATGTTTGCTTTATATAATACTTTAAGGGATGAATGTAATAAACGTCAACGTGGTAACACTCCAAGTAGTGAACTCGGGAGGTATGGTGGAACCAACTTCTTATCGATCATGAGTCCACAAGATTTTAAAAATTTTGACTTGTTGGCTTGGTGGAAAGATAAAAAAGATCAATTTCCCATCCTATCCACCATGGCCCGAGATTTACTAACCATCCACGCTTCCACGGTAGCTTCGGAATCTGTTTTTTCTGTTAGTGGCAGGGTTATATCGATAAGACGAACTCGACTCACTCCACAAGCGGTTGAAATGTCGATTTGCTTGAAGGATTTTTTGAATGCCGCGGAAAGAGTACAAGACAAATGCTCACTTGAAGGAGAATTGGAATACGAAGCAGAATTATACGAGGACGAGGTAGAGAGCGGATTGATGCCCGGAATGACAGATGATGAAGCGACATAAGATGAGTACCTTCGTAACAGCTCCGGTTCTGGTGGCGAAGAATAAACGTACAAGTATGCAACGAACGAACGGAGAACGACCAGTCGTTGTTTAGTTTTTATAAAACTATTATTTAATCTTCAATGTTGTTTAAATTGTTTTGTTTTTATATCATATATCTCACTTTTATTATATTTCTCATTTTCATTGTATATCTCACTTTCATTATATATCTTACTTTCATTACATAATAATTTAACTATTTAACATTAAATAAAATAATAATATTATTATATTAATAACAAAATTAATAACAATAATAATCAGTCAATATAAATATAATTATATAAATAACAACATTAATAACAACATTAATAAAAAAAATTTTCAATTAATATAAATATAATTATATATTTTAACAAAAAATTTAAATTTTCTTTAAATTTGCTTTTAATTTATTTATATAAATATGATATATAAATAACCAAAAATTTTCTTTAAATTTTTTTATCATGGAATAATCAAAAAATAAAAAATAAAAAAATAATAATAAACCCGAACCGGTTTGGGCCCGAACCGGTTTCTAAACCGGTCCAAATCGGTTTGGGCAGTTTGAGTTATCCGGTGTACAAACCGGTTTGTAACCCGAACCGGTTTGGGTCCAAACCGGTTTTGACTTTCGTTGGCCAAACCGGTTCCGGTTTGGATCCCAAACCGGTTTGGCCAAAAAACCGGTTTGTACACCACTATGTAGAGCTGTTAAAAAATCTCACGTCTCGTGGCTCGCTTGAAGATTATTCAAAAAAATCTTGCTCGTAGTCGGCTTGTTGGCTCGGCTGTCACACCCTCAAAATCCACTAGTGGGATTCTGTCACGAGCCACGTGACAAACTAGTATCTCAGACACAGTCATATCAAACTGCACTATAGGCGATTTAAAATAAGTGTTTGACCTTAAATCAAAGTATAACACAGTTTTCAATGTAATCAATGCAGAAGCGTAAATGTTAGTAAAACCATAAGTAATAAATGCACAAAACAAGACGCCCAATGAAAAGTAGTAAATGCCAATGAATTTGTTTCAAACAATACAAATGATGCATAAACCTCAAATGTGCAACCCTAGCCTTAAGCGTGCCGACGACCTGAGAAGGCATGCTAAAATATGTCAACACAAGGTTGGTAAGTTCATAGGTGTTAATGAAATAATTTGTTTGAGTGTTCGCAAGGTAAAAGTAAACAAAGGTATACCATAGGTAGCTAGCCTATATGTCAAGTTACTTAGCGTTTCGAAAACAAAGCTGACTGTTTGTGAGTTGTTTTGCTTTTCGCAACCTCTTATCACAGAACAATGGCAAGTGTCTTGGTCAATTAAACACCCATTCGACCTCCAGTCGAGTTAGGGCGACTAACCTGGGTAGGGTTTGTCAAACCTAATAGTACTGCTTAATTACCTCGCTAGTTCGATACTAACGGTTCGAGAATGTAAGGACTTGTGTTATAATGTTTGTACTACAATAACAGATGATATACCAATAATACTAAAACCAAATAAAAAAAAATAGTTTACATGTTTCTCCCCCAAAAGAAAAGTAAGTAAAAGTAGGGCCATGAAGACTCACCTTAGAATGCGTAGGAAAAACTTGAAGTGTAAAAGCCGAAAGCTAAACGTTACCTAACAAATATAGGCCCCTGAGTGTATGTACATAATGGTCAAATAAACTCGATGTATCCGAACAACATAAACTATTAGTGTGTTTAAGAAATGTTTGACAAGTTTGATAAAGTTTACTTTTATTGACCAAAGTTGACCACACTGACCCGACGACCCCTTAGTGATTAAAATAAGTAAAAACATATTTAGTCATGCCTAAATAGTTCAAATAATGATTACATGAAGTTTCATGTCGGAAATATATTTTTGAAAAGTTTTTATTTTTGAAAAGTATGATATCGTTACACATGTGTAATTTGATTTTCAAAACTATGAAGCACATCATAACAAGCACATCAACTATACATGTAACTTATCTGAAAATCACCCATAGCATCTTAACATAACCTAAGACATCATCATGCCCAAAGTTTCCTAATTTAAAATGCAAGAACACAAGTTGCATAAATTTCATCAATATCTCCTAGCATGTTGCTATGATCATTCTTAACTTCAATCACATCATCGTATCAAGTTCTACACATATTATATTCAACATACACCGCATTGTGTCACAAAAGTTTTCATAAATAGCTAATATGTTCATACGAAGCATTTTCCACAATTCGATTATTCCAATCCATTCTTAGGTTCTAAACATCACATAACAATCAACACAACTCATCAAATATGCATTGAACATCATATATAAACCAAACTACCGAAAAAGTTTTCATTAATTGAATGTATCTGAAAGCCGAGCCAAAATCAAAAGCTCAAAACATGAATTTTCACCCATTAGCATCAATTAACATCATAAAATCATCAATTCAATCCAATTTCATAAAATTCATAAAATTTCTTCAAAAGCCCCAAATAAAAGTTTCCTTTATAGGAAACTCTCGGTTTTTAACCTGGATAACATATATTCACAAAACCAATCTGTACAAACATTATAGTATTACTTACTAACACATAATCAATTATCAATTTCAATCAATTTTAAGTTTTGACTTGCTATTACTATTGCTATTGTTATTGTGCTATTGCTATTGCATTGTTGCTATTGTTGTTGCTATTATTATATGAACTAAAAATATACTTTTATGTGAACTCTTATTTATGCATAAAGTTTTTATTAGCCATGTACTTATTGACTACTAAATCACCTTTAAAAACATGTAATTATACGTCTCATCAGTATTAGAAAAAACAAAATATTGGGTTATCTATTGTGTTCTGCGATAAAAACATTCATCTCTTTACTCTAATAAAATGGTAAATAAGAAAGACACTTGACAGCACCACATTGTTCCTCATCAAATTTTTCTCGCTTTTTTCTAAACTAAAAAATACTTTTAATAAATTAGAAAAAATTCTTTTTATTAATGTTATTTATAAAGAAATAAATTTTATAAAATAATAAATTTTATTAAAACATCAAAATATTGTAAAATTAGTTTTTTAAAAAATTAAAATTTTTACAAAAAAATTGAGTAATTAAAATTAGGAGTTATAATAATAATTTTTTTAAAAATGGTTTGTTTGAAATAAAATGTTTAGTTATTATTTTAAATAAAAATTTTAAAAATTTAAAATAATTATTTTATTACTTATAACCTTACTGATGTGTAATCTCAATTATATTTTATCTTATAATATCATTTTATAAATAATAAATTTTTATTTTATTTTGATATTTTATTTATTTAACCCATTTAATACATGGGTTACTAAAGCTATCTTCCTACTCTAATAAAAGATTAATTATGGTGGACACATGACATCACCACATTTCATCTCATTAAAATTTTCCCGCTTCTCTATACTATTAATATCATATTTATTACTAATAATAAATTAAAAAATGTATCTTTTTTATTAATATTGTTTCTAAAGAAATAAATATTTATAAATTAAGAAATTTTTTTAAAACATCAAACTTTTTTAAAAATTTTAAATATTATAAAAATTGATGTTTTAGGTAAAATTTCTATAAACAAAAATTAATTAAAATTAGGAGTTATAATAAAAATGTTTTAAAAAATCACATTTTTTAAAATGTTTGTTTTGGAACAATGTTTTTAATTTTCCTTTTAGAAAATATAAAAAAATTTAAAACAAAAGATAAAAAGTTTATATCATTATTTTATTATTTATGAGTCCTTACTTATACATAATTTTAATTATGTTTTATCTTAGAATATTATTTTATAACTATTAAAATTTTATTATATTTAATATTATATTTATTCAACCCGTGTAATACACGAGTTTATTAAAGTTAGTTATTCTAATAAAAAGATAACTAAGAGAGATAGGTGTCAACATCATATTTCTTCTCACTAAAATTTTCCACTTTTCTCTCCTATTAAATAATCACATTAACTACTAATAATATTATTTAATTATTTTTTAGATCAAAATAGTTTTTTAATAAATTCAGAAAGATATTTTTATAATGTTATTTCTAAATAAATAATTTTTTTATATAAAAAAGAAAATTTCTAAAACATTAAACTTTTTTTAAAATACAAAATATTTTAAAATTGATGTTTTAAAAAATAAAATTTTTATAAACAGATAATAATTAAAATTGGGATTTACAAAGAAAAAATTTTAAAATGAAAACTTTTTAAACGTTTGTTTTGAAACAAAATTTTTATTATATTTATAATAAGAAAGATTTCAATCATTTCTTATAATAAAATATCGATTTATGATTAATAAATTTTTATTTTATTTATTATTTTTTATTCAACCTGTATAATAAATGGATTTACTAATGTTAATCTTATAATATTTTCAAACCATATAGTTTGTAATACACGTGTATTTAAGATGTGAGAGTATTCATCTAGCTGAAATTCCTCAAAAAAATTTGTTTCAAATGAATCTTACGTCATTCGGGGAGGCGTGCATGCTATTTTTATCTGTTCAAGAACAAGGTTATCCAAGTCAAATGTCTCACCTCCAACTATAAATAGTATGGTTCTTTTCCTTTGAAAGATTACTATAATTGTTTATTGTCTTGCTCCTTAAAAAAGATTTGAATGATTTGTTCAAAACGCTCACGTCTTTTTTTTTGTTGGAGAAGAAACACCAAAGTCTATCAAGATCACACAAACCATAATAACATAAATATATAGTAAGAAGAAAAAAAGAAAAACAAATTTACCTTAAATAAAGAAGTCTTTAACACATAGGCGACTAAACTTCTTTTAAGACTAAATAATTTAAATTCGAGTTGTTTTTTTAAGAAAATGAGCAAAACAATGATCTTTTTATATAATAAACTAGTTTTAATAAACACGTGTATATATATAATATTAAATATAATAAAATTTAGTTTTTATAAAACGATATATTAACATAATATATGATTGAAATTATGCATGAGTAAATACTATAACTAATAAACAATGATATCCACTTTTTAAACTTTTTTGTTTTCTAAAAAACATAAACATTGTGTTTCAAAATAAATCGTTTAAACAAATATCATTTTTAGAACTTTCCTAATTATAACTCTCAATTTTAATTATTTTTAGTTTATAAAAATTTTACTTTTGAAAAACATTAGTTTTAAAATTACATTAAAAAAATATTTTTAATTTGAAAATAATTAAATAATATTGTTAGTAATTAATGTAATTATTTAATAGGAGAGAGAAGTGAGAAGATTTTGATAATAAAAAATGTGATGTTGTCCTTATTAATTAATTTTTTATTAGAGTAGAAAGATAATTGTATATTAATTTACTAGGTTAGAAATAACTTATTACACTAGCTGAATGAATTTTTAAATTAATAATTATTGATATAGATTTAAAAACTGCAAAATATTTTTTGAAGATAATATATTGTTGAGAGTATGTATAGTTAACAACCTTTTATAAAAAACGTAATAATAATTGAAAACTAAAAAGATGATTATAATTTATAAATTACGAAAACTTTTCTGCATACAACATTTATGTTTTACTTGTAAGTTTATTATTTTTATCTGAGTAAAATGTCATTTTCGTCCCTTACGTTTTATTGAATTTGTCATTTCAATCCAAATTTTTTTTTTTTGCTATTTCAGTCACTTTAGTTTACTAAATGTTGTCATTTTCATCCACTAAACTAACATCATTAAAACTTTGTTAAAACTCCAGTAAATATGAGGGTATTTTAGTCTTTTTCAACACCCTAATTATCCAATTAAAATAAATTAATCAATTAATATTCAATTAAAACTAAAAAACACATGAAGCGACTCGTGAGACTGGTCGTTTCGATTAATTCTAACACATGTTGTTCGATTAAGGTCTGTTGTGAGAGTTCAATTAATCTTCACGTTTTATTTGAGCATGTACTGTTGTTCGATTAGGTCAACTGTAGTCACGTTTTGTTTTATTGAGGTCTGTTATTGTCACATTCAAAGACCTCAATCAAATAAAGCATGTCAACAACAAACCTCAATCCCACAACAGACCTCAATTAAATAACGGTACACGTTCGATAAAAACATGAAGATTAATTGAAATCCAACGGCATAACTCAATCGAACAACATGGGTTAGAGTTAATCGAAGCTTTTAAATCGAAGCGTCTGGTATCACTGGTCATTTCATATGTTTTTTAGTTTTAATTGAATATTAATTGATTAATTTGTTTTAATTAGATAATTATGGTGTTCAAAAAGACTAAAATACCCTCATATTTAACAGAGTTTTAACGAAGTTTTAACGGTGTTAGTGAAGTGAATGAAAATGACAACATGTAGTAAACTAAAGTAACTGAAATGACAAAAAAAAGTCTTTGAATTGAAATGATAAATTTAACAAAACGTCAGGGACGAAAATAGCATTTTACTCTTTTTATCTAATCAATATATATATACTAATAAAAAAAAAATTTGTGAATACATGACCTAAATCTACATCTCCTTAATCAAAATTTTCCTCCTCTTTCTCTACACTTGAATCAAATTTTTCCTTCTATTTCTCTTTCTATATATACAAATTATATATTAATATTTTTTTATAGAATAAGAAATTTTTCTACAACATCAAACTTCTTTAAAATAAGATATATTTTAAAATATAAGCTATTAATAAATAAATTTTTATGAAATAAAAATAATTAAAAATGACATTTTTTAAAAACGGTTTATTTTGAAACAAAATGTTAAAAAAACAATTTTTTTACAAAACAAAAAGAATTAAAAAGAAAAGTTTAAAAACTGATATCATTATGTTATTATTTAAAGTTCTAGCTCATACATAATTTTAATAATTTATCTTAAAATATTATGTTATAATTAATAAAATTACATTACTAATTATTAATTTTTTAATTAATTCAACCCGTGTAACACACGGGGTACTAACCTAATACCAATAATTTCAATCATTCTCTACTTTCAACTCTAAATAGTAGAGGGATTTTTACATATTTCCCCTTTCTAAGATCATAAATTATATATTTTCCCAAGCTAAAAAATTAATTATATATTTTCCCTTCCTAAAACATATATTACATATTTATTCATTTCATTAACTTAACATATTAAATAACTATTTTACTGTTTTTACTAAGGGATTTATACATATTAATGTTTTATTATTATAATTGTTTAAAACTTTTGACAATTATGTTTTGTATCTGAAGATATAATGTTGAATATCGGTTATTGTTGTTTTGAAATAAAGTTTTAAACGAGATGAAATTTATTGTTTCTATTTATATAGAAGACTCGAACTAGAGGAACTATGAAATTGATAGTCGTAGAAAGTAAAATGTGTAAAAATAATTTAGTGAAAATACAAGTAATATAATCATTCAATAAATAATTTCAATAAAATGGGTAAATATGTATATGTATGTTTTAAAAAGGGAAAATATGTTATTGAATTTTTAATTTGGGTAAATATGTAATTATTGACGTTAGAAAGAAGAAATATGTAAATGTTCCAATAATAAACAACACAGCTGACCATGTTATTATTTCTAAATTCAGTTTATATAGGAGAGAGATCTTCTAAATAAACATTTACTATGTTTTCTTATATTTTTTATATTTCTTTGCATTATATTTTATGAAAATGTCACTTTTATAAAAAGTAAAGAAATCATAACCAAGTAAACCTTGTAAAATTGTTTCCACGTTTTATTATTTTTTTCTAAAAGTATTAAATATAATAAATTAAATTAAATATTAAATCTTGATAATAAAGCGCATACACATGATGTTAAGATAATAAATTTAACGAAATATGTTCATACAGAAAGTCTCTTATTTGAAAAAATGTCATTTAAGAACGTGTAAATTCTTTTATTTCACATGTTAGAATTTGAAAATAAAAAATAGCGAATTAAGAAAATAATTAAAATATATGATTGAACAATGAACAATTTAATTGATGGTAAACAAAATTTTAGATCTAAAAACAAGTAAATAAAAATTGAAAAACAATTATTAATTTGATTTTGTAAATTAGTGGAATTGGTTCAATTGATAATTTAAATTAGTTGCTTAAGATGAGGTAAAAATAGTAGAATTATTAAATTTGTTGACTAAAATTGAGTAAAGTCTTCAGGGGAAAAATGAGATGGCACAATAAAATGTCACGCTTACCCTTAATTAATTATTTGTTATATAGTATATAAAAAATAAAATTGCTTCAAACAAATTACGTAATAAATATCAGTAATATATTAATATATTAAGCGTTCTAATATAGAGACACCCAACATTATAAATCGTCACTCTCCTGTACGCCTCGTATGGCATCATACGCGGCGTATAAGGGTCGAAAACATTGAAAACGAGAAAAATTCAAGGGGTTGTTTATGGTCAGAAAACTATACGTCCCATATAGCTCTATACGACCTCCTATATGACAAATATAAGGCTATACAAAGCGTATAAAAACTTTTAAATGTTAATTTATAATTTTAGGGTGTCCCAATATCCAGACTCTTAATTTAACTTTCTCATGATTATCTAATTACCCTATATATTTAAAAAGCAAATGGAATGAATAGGAGAGTTTAGTTTCTTTAATTTTAGTAACAAGACTTTTTATCATTTTTAGTTTTATCCCTATTCTATGGTTCTTTAAGTTTGATCACAAGCAGACTTTTTAATTTTTATTTAGAATAGTTATTTTTGCATTTTATTGTATTTGTTTATTGTTTGGGGAAACGGGGTTGGATCAAATATAATACGTTCATAGGACAGTATAAATATGTTTCGACGTAAATTTACGTGCAGGGTCATATATAATATGTTTTATTCGATAGTATATACGGTTCGACGTAAAGTTAGTTCTAAATTCGATGGTATAAATATGTTTTGACGTAAATTTAGTTTTATATAAAATGTAAATTTAGAAACTAAATTACAATTATTTTTGTCGTTTATTTTTTTTCTTTTATTGTATTTGTTTATTGTTTGGAAAAATTTGTTTATTGTTTGGTAAAACGAATCAGGTCAAATATAATACGTTCATTTGACGCTACAAATATGTCTCAACGTAAATTTATGAGTCGACTAAAATATAATATGTTTTATTCGACGATATATACGTTGCGATGTAAAATTACTTCAGAATCGAGTTGGATCATATATAATACGTTTCATTTTGACGGTGTAAATACATTTCAACGTAGGGTTAGTTCAGAAACGAGTCAAGCGTGATTGTAATATATATTTTATCACGTCGCATACGGTGTCGCTGCATGTACTTTTTTCATGTCGTTTTGAGTTGGTATACGTTTCGACATAAATTTGTTTGAAAAATAGTCAGGTCAAATATAATATGTTTCCATTCAATGCTATAAGTTCAAGTTACTCTAAATTTTGACGTAAATTTAGTTCTGAAACAAGTCGAGCCGATTGTAGTCTATACTCTATCACAACGTGTATGATGTCGCCGCAACGCGTGGCTGGTAAAAAGCTAATTAATTTTGAAAAGTAATTTTCTCTGGAATAGTTAACATGACTAGATATGTGTGTAATATATTCATTTGGAAGAAACATTTATTTTGTTAAATATAAATTAGTACATTAATAACAGTGCCATCTAAATTTGTTGTCTATGTTAATTTAATTTGTGAATAGATTAATAAACAATATATAGTTTGATCCCTTATACAATAGAACAATTATTTCAAAAGACCTTTAAGAATTTTTTATAAAACAAAAAAGAAATATAAATAGTGACACATAAGAAGGTTATTGACACGAGTCATTCTTATTTTGCAACTGACAATCATCATAAATTGAAGTACGTATGAGACCAGAATTAGATATATAAGGACGAAAATGTTGACTGAATTTTTCTAGTTTGTTGGTGGTAGCTGATCGATTCATCATTAAATTCTAGTTGTACGACGCATCTACCTATCAATACATAATAATCCGTACAGTCATATCGCACTTGAAATAATATTCTATTATTCTAATTTGTAAAGAAACATGTTGAATCAAGCTCAAGTAAAGTTAGAATTGAACTTTGAGATGTGTAAAACTTCATATGAAACTGGAATCGATAAACCAAACAACTAGTATATTCAGTCTAGTATTGAATGTTAATGTTGATTGTTGTTACAGCTTTTAGTTTGACTTTCTTAGTCAAACAAATAACTGCAAACCATTTTGCAATTGTACTCGTTTAATTAGATCCTAAATCAAAAGAAAAAAAATATATAACTCGAGGTTGGTTGAGTGAAGGAACATCTAAAATAACCATAGTTTTTTTTATTCCACTAAAGTGTAGTACGTTAAGTTGACAATTAGTTTTCTTTCTTCAATTTATCAAATATATTCTGAAACTTTTCAGATTAGTTGAAGATAAAACTTTTTTACTAAAGTAACTTGAAGTTTCTTTTTATTATCGTCGTTTAATTTCTGTTAGCTGTTTTAGTTTTCTGATATTTTTTTAAAGGAAAAAAATATTTTTAGGAAATATGAATTTTAAATAATTCAAACTATTGACTATTCTTTAGTATTAATTTCAACTAACAATTTGACTAGTATTAATCTAATTTTTTTTATTTTGTTACTAATAACAAATCTAGTCTAAGGGTACGTTTGGTTCACAGAATTCTCAGGAATTGAAATTGGAATTGGAAAATTTTCCATCCAAAATCATGTTTGGTTGGTCAACGGACGGAATTGGAATTGGAAAATCTTCCCTCATTCATTGGAATTCACATTCCTTCCACTTACCTATGGAATGTTTAACAATCCAATGGAATGTTCAAAATTAAAATTAAAATTTCACTCAAAATTAACCAACCAAACACGTGGTCAACTTCAACAACATTCCAATTCCAATTCCAATTTCATTTCCAATTTCAATTCCTTTGCAAAACATTTTGCGAACCAAACGGCCCCTAACAGTTTGTTAATTTCGTTATTTTTTGGATTATTAAAATCGAAAGTAATCTAATACACATAAATCTTGGTTTATTACGTGGCGATTACTTTTCAAATCAACTTTAATCACAGAATTATAAAACTTGGGTATCATTAAGTCAATTTTTAACTATTTCACCTCATACTTTAAGTTAAATAAAAAAAGTTAGCACCCAATATTCATAAACGATTTATTTTGGTCACTTAATTTAAAAAAATATTAACATTTAAATAAGATTTTCACATTATCATAATAACCACTTAAAGTTAAATGGTTTTATTGAAAAAAATTTGCAGACAACGTTTACATTGATGAGACATTGATGAAAGTAAACACGACGCAATCGTTTACATTGTTGCAGACAACGAGCGTTAAGAAAACCAAATTTAATTTTAAAAGAAAAAAGGTTAAAATATATTATATTTAAACCTATTCGGTTTTGAATAAATCTGTAATGAAACATAGATAGAAGCATGGTGCAACAGTATATGCGGATGTACGAAAGCATATAAATCCTTACTTGTGTTGGTGGATCTACATATGTTAATATTTCTAAATCTTTATTACTAATTATTTACAAACTTAGTAATCGTAATATATTACTTGTAAATTTTTTTAGTTAACGTGTCACTAAAGTTATTATTTTGTAGAAGTGGGACTTTGCATGTTGACTAACATTTCTATTTTAGGGAAGCGTTGTGAAATAAATGCTAAGTTATTTTGGGAGCAGCGAGCGTCATTTATTCTCTAAAAGTGAGTTGAATTAAACAAATATCACATGTTCTTCATCTATAAATAGTATTGTTCTTTTCATTTGAAAGTTTGCCACCTCTTTAAGGTTAATTAATGGAAGTAGTTGAGGAAATGAAATTATTATGTGTTTCTATAGAAACTTATGCAAGAAAACATCACGTGGATCGTATAGGTTTACAATATTAGTTCTATTTTAACATCAACACGAGCCCAAAAGTGTTCACTTCTCGTAACTAAATGATACAACAAATGAACAAGCCTAATAACAATTGAAGCTCTTGATCACCTATTATAACTCCATTATACAATTATGTGAGTATAAATTAATAATTAACATATGATCTAAATCCAAAATGCTAAAAGAAGATAATATTTTTGGTACCGGAAGAAAATATGTTTAGTGAAGAATTCACTACTAGAAAAATAATTTTCACGAGAAAATTGCATAAGTGGTCCCTGTAGTTTGATCAGATTGCATTATTGGTTCCCAAAATTTAAAAATTGAAAGTTAGTTCAAACTTTTGTGTAGTCATTGCAAATTTAGTCCCCAAATTTTACAAAAGTGCAAAGTTAGTCCAAACTTTTATGTAGTCGTTGCACTTTTGGTCCCTAAAATTAAATTTAAAAGTTAGTTTAAAATTTAAAAAATAAATGAATTAAGTGGTAGGGACCAAACATGCAATGATTACATAAAAGTTTGGACTATTTTTGTAATTTTTAAAGTTTAAGGATCAAACATGTAATTTGGTTAAACCACAATGACCATTTATGTAATTTTCTCTAATTTTCTTGGATAATAAAGTTACCGCCAGATTTTTATAAGATTGGTTAAAATTCAAAAAATAGAAAAGTTAAGTTGTTAATAGCCAATGCGAATTTTCGACAAATCTCCGACCAAAGCTCTAAAAACAAAGAAAAATATCGGAATTCACAATGTTTGTCGGTAGTCAGTTAGTAATCACCAAAAAATTTTAAAGATTAGATTTTGGATAAGATTTGTTTCAGGTTTTTCCATTGTCGATGAGTTCGACTTTTTGATGCGTATATCACCGGTAATCACAGACTGTAAAGATATATTTCTTTTGCAACTTTTCTAATGTTGTCATTTAAAAACAAAATAAGTACGAAGGCCTATTCGTGAATGACCCATCGGGTTGTGAAGACAAGATTTCATATGAGATTTTTTCTAAACCTGGTAGGAATATAACTCATTGACCACCAAAACCGCATCCCTTGACTTGGTTAAATTATGTTTTAATTTCAAAACTATTTGTTGATTAATATCGAGTAGAAGCCAATAATTAGCTACAACAAAATGAATATCTTATGGATGATTAAAACCACTAATGAAGATTAATTAGTTAAAAGATCATCCTTTGAAAAAGTAAACTCTTCGAAGACTTGCACAAGACAATCCACTAAAGACTGAATTTACTGAAGGCTTCCACTAAAGTTGATTCAATACAAACCATTCAATTCTGGTGATCAATGGAACTACTCAACAGTCTTGCGCATAAGTCTACTCATTCGACAGTCGGAGTTTTCATACTTATCTGTTCATCTCAAGATGAGTTTTGTTTGTAACCGTAAGGACTAAAAGTCCACATATAATTTAAGTCTAACGAGATAGAGATAACATAATTCTAGGGGTAAGCATTATAATCTTTGTATTGTCAATTGTAATCTATTTTGTATCAAGTGAATGAACAGCTGACGAATTTAAATTTATATTTTGTGTCTTTGATTCATTGTTCTTTAATACTTGTTTTTGCATTTAACAATGATTGCTTAGACGAACAAACCATATTTATTCATTGTATCCATATAAGCATAGTTGCTTCATTCATAATAACATAAAGACCAAAAAAGATATCAGATCCAATAAGTGAAATCAAAGCATAGTTCATACATACTATTGATCAAGCGACCAAGTTTGAATCTTGCTTTTGTGTTTCTTTGGATCCACTATCAAATAGCAAGGGTCTTTAAAAACATTCCCATTTTGTTTGCCATTTCAAATGGATTTTTGAAATTTTGAATCTTCAAAATAACCACCAATCTTGGTGAGATCAACTTGTGATTTGGGAAGTAAGAATGAAACATTGTCTTTATTGTATTAACTAGTTTTTCTTCCCGCGCTTTGCGATAGGAGTGTGGTCAGGTTTTTTTCATGCAAACCAAGGGTTTGGTTTTTGTCGGTTTGGCTCGTCAAAACTCATAAAAGCGACCACAGATACCTGTTTTGATAATACCAACAACAATGTTGTTCGCTCATAAGCACTTGGTTCGTCATAGTACCATAATAATAACTTCACTCCCTATAGCCTACGAAGTGAAGAGAGGAAATATGCAGAAAGGATAACATGTAGCAAGAAGGTTATGTATAATCCAAAGGTACAATGTGCTTTAAAACTTGCAAGAACTCCTTGTAAATGTTAAGTCACTGAAGTTTCTCACTCGTCCTCCTTGTAAAAGAAACATAGTTTGATGTGTTAATTTGGTGAAAATGTTCATTGTAACTCAAAGGCTGCTAATTAATATAAGATATAATGTTGGTTGTGTTAGCTCTATTATGTATGGTCCTTTTGTAACGACAACTGTTAACATTGATAATGAATTTCCTAAGGGATCCTATTGACATTATTGAGAGAGATCTTAAGAAAATAAATTAGGCTAATAAAGCTTTAGCACTGTTGACAATGACATTTCCTATCGAAATGTATGAAGGATTGAATGCTACATTACAAGACTGCTAAAGAACTTTAGTACTGTATTTGCCAACATGTTGGAAAAACTTATGATAACTCTTCAGTAAAGACAATGGCTAAACAAACATGCGATATTCCTAAAGCTAACTCTATCACAAAGAAACAACATTTCATGTCTAAGGATCATGAGCTTGAAATATGACCTGATGGAAGGATCTTTTGTAAAATTTTATACCCAATAAAGGAGGTTATGTTTCATTTGATACTAATAGGAAGTGTTATATAGCATGTGTAGGATGTGTGTCGAATGGTAACATCATTTTTGATAATGTTAACTTGGTTGAAAACTTAGAATTCAATTTGTTAAGAGTTTCATAAATGTGTGATGAAGGATATAGTGTATTTTTCACAAACTTAACTTGTATAATTTTGTCACCCTCTATCCTATTATAATAGAAAAGCTTATTCAACAACGCACATTCCGTTAACTACTAAAGAAAAGGAAATGTATATGTTGTCGATTTGGATGAAGGTACCACTATGGGTTCACCAACTTGTTTATTGTCCCAAGCTTCGGACAATGAATGTTTTCTTTGGCGCATAGGGGTGCGCCATGTTAACTACAAAACTGTAACAAGTTTGCTTCACAACAACTAGTCAGAGGATGACCCATTAAGTTTTTGCCTATGATGCATATTGGGTTCTTGTCTTGAAGGCAAGCCACATAAGGCTTTCTTAAGTCAATTGATCATGGAAAATCCACTACATACCATTCACATGGATTTATGTTGACAAGTAAGGATCATGAGTTTTTCAAAGAGAAGGCTTTGTCTAGTAATAATTGATGATTATTGAAAATATTAGTAGACTTTCTTCTTACATTTAAAGGTAGAGGCTATAGGTATTGTTAGAGATTTTATTGAGAATGTGAAAAGATAATTTTATCATCAAGTGGAGGTTATTTATTAGAAATGATAACAGAACTGAATTTATAATATTAAAATTTTGATTCCTTTTATGCTGAAAAGGAAATAACAAGATAATTCAGCGTTCCAAGAACCCCGCAACAAAACGGATACATTAAATTAGTAAGTACTTATACAATTTAAAAAGGATAGGGTGTAGAAGATTTGCATGGATAGACTTAACATGAACATGTATACATTAAATTTGTAATTACTTGTATGTTTCCATGCAAGACATAAATGAACATTTCAATTAAAGAAAACTTGATCCTGATCAATGCTTGTTAGTTCCATCTTAAACACTAATATATACGTACAAGCATTTCCTAAGTTGATATAATGATTTAGATTTTTAGATGAAAGTTGGAATTATTTTTTTCTTTTGACCGACGTTTAATCTACTCCTAACAATAACACCAGCAAACTTATACACTACAAGATTCGAACCCTCACCGGTTATATGAAATTCTTCCTATGGATTATAATGTGCATTTTGCTATGACATGACAAGATTCAACTATTAGTGTGTCATACGTGTTATTTTGTGGTATCTTAGCTTAGGAGTTAGGAACCCACATAATGATAAAGATTAAACAAAGAAAAAGACAGAACAAAGACAGAGACATAGACAGAGACATAGACAGAGACAAGGACAGAAACAAAGACAAAGTGAGTTAACATGTATTCACGTCAATAAGAAAGTGGGTTTGTGGTTTATAACTCATAAAAGAAACAGAAGCTAGCAAGAAGATTATAAATTTATAATATATGAAACATGTTATCACTAAAGAAATAACATTGTGCGGATATTATACTTCAATAAATCACAAGAAAGACAAATGTTTGTATTGTGGTGCGTGGTGACTTAAAGGTGTGGGATTTAATAGCATACACTAAGGGGTGATACACGACCCAAAGGTGGCCACTTTCAAGAAGTATAAAGAATATGAATGCAAAAGATAATACAATGATGGAATAAAGATAATACACTTTGAATACCATGGTATACAAATTTAGAACGTAGAAAAAATGATGAACGATTGTCATTTTTCTTTTACTATTATGACATGATTTATATGAAACAAAAGATTTAATGAATGAAATATTATGAATTGTATTTTGTTCTTTTTTGTGATAACTCATTGTCTCAATTCTCTTCATAACTAATACTTGATTTAAATTGGGTCTGTGTGTATTTTGTGCATGTTGACTATTAGAGACTTGTGTTGTGAGTTGGAAGTTGGGTAGAGGATTTATAAAAAGCAGAAATACAAGAAACTATCTTTAAGATTAGAGTTTAATTAGTGCTTGCTTTATGATATGATTTGGTAGTAACCAAACTTATGATTTGATGATTCATGAATTTAGTTAAACATAAAATATTTTTTAGACTTCCGCTTGTTTATTATGTTTGTTATGAAAAGATTTGAAAGTGACAATTTTTTTGGTGTTACGTGTCAAACTCTCCTATGATTTGATTAGAAAGTTTATTTGGAGAATGTTGTAGCTTTGTGGCTATATAGATAACACCTGATGAGTTTAATAATACGTGATTCTTTATAATATAATCTTTCTATTTCTTTTGTGATTTTATTTTTTCTATTATTTACTGTCGTTACCAAGATAGTTCTAAGAAGTGATTCTTGGTTTTTGGAGTCATATTTCTAGTTTAAACAAACATTAAAGGTTTTAATAAGTAGAAAGAAAGTTTTCGTAAAAAATAAAGTTTTCGGTAACAAGTTCTCAGATAGAAGATCTTTAATCCGGAACTACCACATCATATAGAATGGTAAGAATTGTGAATTTTATATTTTCCTCTATTTATTTTAGGGTATAAATACAAATAAATTGACGAATATGATGGATTAATGGTGAGAGCATCTTTTTGAGATAGGGGTGTGCACAGTTGGTTTTGGACTAAAAACTCACATCAAAAACTAAATATCATTTTGAGGAAAGCATTTTGTTTCTCGGTTTTATGTTTAGCAAGGTTCAATTTGATGGGTTGGTTTTTTATTTTAACTTCTTAAATTTAGCCTGGGTTTGAAATGTTTGGGCTGATAAAAAGGAAGGACTAGGAAATTTAGGCTCAAAACTTCACCTAAAATTTTTGTTAACCATCATAATGATTTTGAGCATGAAACCTATGGTTCAAATTAATAAATTTTAGGTCATCAATCCAATAACTTTCCAAGAAAAAAGTCGGGGGTGGTTCAAAAAATAATAAAACCAAGCCATTGGTTATCTGGGTCAATTATTTTGGTGTGGTCTTGCCGATTAATTCGGTTAATAAGTTTTTCTGCCTAGTTTGAGATACGTTGCGTTGAGATTCTTGTTACTTTTGTTATTCCATTCAAGGTTCCATCGGATGTCATACAATTGACAGTCGAAAAGGAGTTGAAAGTCGAATTCAACACATAATCATGTTCGAATGTAAAATCAGTTAATCTTTGCATGTAGTCGTGTTTCGACAGACACTACATCAACACATGATCTGCAAGATGATTTACCTGTGAGAAAATAGAAGGGATCGACGAACAAGTCCAATTCAAATCCACCCGAAATCCCTAACTGTAAACAAAATAGAAACCGTTTGGAAAAAAATGAGTTATGCACTAGAGTATACACATGGCCTTTAAAGAATTTCTTCTACAATCAGTATTTTTCAAACAGAACAAGACGAGTGCCATCTTGAAGGTGCATATCGAGGACTTCACAGCTTGTACGAAAAGAGATATCAGCAGGATCATGTATTTGTCGCGCGTATCACAATAACTAGGCGTTGTGCTTTCTGTTGATGTCGTATAGCACACATAAATCTGCTGCTGTCTTCATCTGAAACCGTTCAAAGACAAATTTTAGGTAGCTATTAACATTGTGATAGGAGAGAGACTGAGACATTTGTCCAGTTAATTACAATTTAGCAGAAAACTATTAACACTTTGACCCATTAATCTATAACGAGACATATGGGTATAATGAAATATTTTAGCTGAAATGAAGCGCGTCAAAAGTCTCTCAAAGTGGATTCAACCGATAATAAAAATAGTCATAAATATATTGTTTTCTTATTCATACTCAACATACTAATTACTTATGAAAATCGAGAAAGGGGATAAAAAAGTGTGTCCACACATACAGTATACTTGACACAAAGTCAAGTAAATTAGGGTTTGGGATAAACGGGTTCGCGTCGTAAGTGGGTCGACATGTTAATGACACGATTAAAAACGTGTCTAAGCAAGTTCAACCTGCCTAACCCGCTTATGACACGAATAACATGTTTAACTAATCATGCTAAATGGGTCAGTTTCATGACACAATTATAACCCGTTTATCAAAATTACGTAGTTTTATATTTTTTTAAATTTTAAAAATATATCTTAATAACCTAATTGTCATTTTTAGGTATTTTAAGCGTTGTTACTTAAGGCCATGACTGAGTAGCCTAGTGGCACTAGAGATTGCTCCCCACAGAATTGGTGTGGGTTCAAATCCTAAAAATCTTAGCTTTTTGTGACTTTTATGGGTCTTTGTTCAAGTATGTTACGCATTGTTCTTTAAGGATTTTATGAATCTTAGATTTTGGTGACTTTGTTATTTGTTAACCGTGTTAATGAGGTCGTGTCGTGTTGTATCATTTATGCTACTGAATCATTTATATATAATCATGTGCCATCCATTAAACATGTTTGTGTTAGTGTTTAAGCAAATGACACGTTTTGTCAAACGTGTCATGTTCGGGTTTAATATCCGTGTTAATCGTGTTGTGTATCACCATTTAGTCACCTCGATTTTCAATTGCCATAATTGAAAGACATGTTTATAGTTAACCGTAGTTTAAATAAAAAGAATAGGAGGGGGGATGGGAGGCTTATTTACAAAAAGAAGAGCATGATTGATATTTATGAAAACTAGATCATGTGTATTGAAAATCCTTGCAATCGGTTTGATATAGTGCTTGTATGAGAGTAACTAAAAGCATCATGATACCTGTATAACATTGACTAGTTGCTTGGTTGCCCATCCAAAGAGAAGCAAAGCAAGTAATGCAGAAGATATTATACTTTGTTTTGCAGCACCCATCAAAGCCTAAGTTCCATATGAAAAAGAATTACATCTTTAACTCCAAAATATCAAAAGTACATCACCCTTAAAAATGTTTTAGGCTTACATCAGTCATCTTTTCCGAGTCCTTTGCTAGAAGAAACAAAGTTATGTAAAGAAGCTGCAGAATCAGAGATTCAGTTGTCAAGAGTAGACTCGATTGAGTAATCTCTAAACAGTAAAAAGATTAAAAAGAATAATAGTAATGACGATGATGATGATGAAAGGTAAACTTCTTCTACCTCGCAAGCCACACAGCAATATCCCATAAACATCCTGTTTCCATAGTATAACTTAAATAACCAACTGGTGCTGTCTTTCACGTCCTTATGATTAGATTTGCCAACCAAGAAAGTACTGCATTCAAAGAATTGGTCCAGAGTGTTTGAGATATCTTACTCCCATACAACTAGAGGGTGTGATTTCGACCCAATTACTTATGAATGGGTTGATTTGGGGACTAGGAGGTAATATCAACAAAATTAGCTTAAAAACCAACATATCAAATGGCTCAAAGCCTCAGACAGATCAAAAGTTGTCCAAAGTGTTCTTTTAAAGAGTAAAGCATCTTAAATTGTTTTATTTCAAAGAAGTGGATCATATTGAAATCATATAGCTTTGTAAACATATCTCACACACTTGAAATTTGGGACAGAAAGTGCTATGGGTCAACCCAATCAGACCCATTTAGATCCATACACAGTCCCAATCAGCCTATTTCATCAACTCTACAGCTAAAGAAAATGAAAAGGGTGTGTAGATTACCTATACATTTGCAACCAATGGCTTGCAATATCCAAAGCAAGCAATGACAGGAATACAAAGCTGGGTCTGTAATGTTGACGAATAATTAAAGTTACAAATAAGAAATAACAAACACAAAACTAATAGAATAGAAAGTGAGAAACTAAAAACCTGTAGACTTGAGAGAGAATAACCAGAAGACAAGCGGTGCTTATCCTGAAAGACGCCGATTTTCAGTTATAGATGTGAAATAAAAGTGATGAACATCAGAATAAATTAGGTGGATATACAGATACGGGAAAGATGACATAAATGTAAACAAGTAACCATTATCCACCTATCTGTGACCATATCCAGAACAGCGCCGAAGGTTGAAACTAGAAAGGAAAGATAATAAAAGAATAAATTAGATAAATAACGTAAAATCCAAGAAACAGAGAAAATGGTTAGAAATCGAAGTACAAACAATGTGTAAATAATAAATAGCTCAAGGCTAAAAAGAGTATCGATAATAATGATAATAATTATGAAATACTCCTTACCTTGATTAAATTTGCGAGCAAACCAACCATCAAGAGCATCACAAACAAAGCTGAAACAGCAAGATCAACCATTTAATATCCCAGTTACAGCCTTTCACATATATATTATCTTAGTTACGCCTGGAATCAGGATTAATTACGATATTTTTTATATTTACTCTTTACCTGATAAAATAGAGGATTGAAAAAAGCTCTTTATTGGTGAAGCATATCGCAAAGGCATAGCAGTTCAACAGAACTCTTATGTACCCTGTACACAGACATAAGCAGTCAAGTTCAACACACAAATGACATAATTCATAACGATTAAGCACATAAGCAGTCAAGTTCAATACAAAATGATGCATGAATGAAAGAGTAAACAAGTTAAGAGAAATAGAAAAAAGAAAAAGAAAAAAGATTCCTCTAGCAGATGTCCGTGAATTTTCCCTATCAAGTTCTCATGATTACCCAAAAAAAAATTTGATCAAAGAATACTAAATGTTGTGCTTTATCTGATCCCACTAGTTGAGATTGGAGGGGACTTGTATTTTCCCTGATTGGTTCTCATTGTTAACCCACCCACCCCATCCCAAAATTACGATACGAAAATACTAAACACTGCAGCTTTACCCTGTCTCACAAGTTAGCAAGGTATAGGTGAGGCCCCATAAATTTTCCCTAACAGGTTATCATGGTTGCCCAAAAAATATTTGATAAAATAAATGAACATACTAATTTTACCTTAACTCAATGATATTAGCAATCAATTGGATAAGGAAACAGACAAACAAATAATCATAATAACAGAAAAAATAACAAGGACATAGCGCATTAGAAATACTTTTTGGCCTGATTAAATAAATGATTAGACATTCTTTTTGGCCTGATTAAATAAATGATTAGACATTCTTACAATGTGATTTACTATGCACATTGATCATGTGTGTTTAGGCGTAACAAGTCACCCAAAATGAAAAAGGTTAGGATAACGATAAAATATAAAAAAATAAGCAGGAAGAATATAAAAACATATACCATATTGTGTCATGTGGTATATGAGTTAATTAATAGATTAATTTGTTTATAGATGTGTGTGTGTGTGTGTGTTGATTTATGTATGTCATAAAATTCATTGGCTGTATAGGAACTCACCAATGATGTTTGGGATGTAAAGATACACACTAATTGTTGTAGGTCTTGATTTTGATGTCATTTCTACTTAAGGTCACTCAGTTGAAATCTCCCAAAGCTTAAAGTATAAGCAATCCAAACCTGCACAAACAAAACATTTCAGAAATCAGAAATTATTATGTTTTAAATATTTTTATGGTCAACATATGAGCTCTTTGAAAATGACAAAATAGAGCATTTTAAGTGCATGAATGAACACATGTAAGTCCAAGTTCATAAGTAAAAGATGTTCTACATTTATAAGGTCTTGTAAAGAAGTAATCTTATCATTTTTCCTTCTAAGACCCCCTAACAACACCACATGAAGAAATGATTATTATAGCAATATATTCATAATCTAATTCTTGAGCTATTAGTTTACCTAAAACTCTTCAAGGCAACTTTGTTCGTATATATAATGTTCCAACAGATTATACTCAACTGACATATAGTAAATCCCATAAAAATTGATACCACCTGATGACTCCATATAGTAACCAAGAAAATGAAAAAAGAATACCCAAATAAAGACACTCTTTCCTTAAAATGGAATTACCATAAAAAACATCCAACACTCGACCAAATCATGAGATCGATACATCACCATACAATAATATACAGCCCAAAACACCAACTAGATAATAATAATGATATTAAACCAACAACCCATTGCACTAGTCCGTAAACAGAATGTCTAATAAAATTCACCATCATACGGTTCATCAATGAACGCCTGGTATGCCTTATTCCATAGCATTAATGACCCGTGAACATTTATTAACTGCTATAAGAAAGAATAACCCCTCCATAATTGCTGAATTTAGGCCTTTAAGGGCGGGCCTTCAAGCAACTGATAAGGTTGCGGCTTTGTGACCATAAGGTCATGGATTCAAAGGCCGTGAGAAACGCCTCCTGCACGGGTAAGGTTGCTTATATCAAATCGCGCCCGTTTAGCTGCTAGGGCACAGTTTGTTTTCAATAGGTTTCTGTCTGAAATCTGAATACCACCACTAACTGTACTTTGAAAGCTAAAAGGTAAAAACATCTGAATGTTTGTAATGGAATATCAGCAAACAACCTAATTTGAAGATCAACAGAAGCCATCCCTAATCTGAAATATAGATATACCTGAGCTTGGATGAAGAGCAGAGATGGAGAAAGATAAGAATTAATACGCAATCTCTTATAAGTCGCCCATAAGCCTTAAACCCATCAAATCGCTTCCGTTACCGAAAATCCCCGATTTCTGATCAACTTTAGATCGAAATAACAAAAGGGTAAACGCGAATACGTGTTAATTGAAGAAATTTGGTTTAATTTCAGAGCTGTGGTGAGCGATCTCGATATAAGAACGAGAGTATGAAAAATTTTGATGCGATTTCGTGCACCGGAGAACCTCAAACAGCAGTGCCGGAGCTAACGAGACGTCGGCGACGGTGAATGCGCCGGTGTACGGATTACGCCGGCGACGGCGTCGGAGCACTGGCAGAGAAGAAGACGAAGAAGAAGAGGGATGTGTGTTGTAAGCACATTGAGTTGTTTGTTAGAGGTCTTCAAGATTTATATATTTTCAAACAAACAACCACCATAACTTCTAATTTTACAATTTACACACTAATACAACCATTACCCAAGAACTGAAACAAATTGTAAACTCATGATCATGAAGATTCAATCAATCAACTACACATGCATATAGGGACATATGAATCGATGGAATAGCATGGGAATTACCAAATCTGATGATAAATCGTCTTTGTAGAGCAAAGATGGAAGATGCTGTTAGTGATTTTAAACCCTTGAATAAGAATTAATTGCTGCAATTAAAAAGCATCAATTTGTTGAAGAAGATGTGGAGTAACATGGTGGTGGATGAAGATGAGATGCTAGTAGATATATAGAGGGAAGAATAGGAATCAAAGATGGCAACCATTTAAAAGCAAACTTGTTACTCATGTCCCCCTTGTTTCCTTTTCTTTATGAAATTTTGGTGATTCCATATGCCTTATTTTGTTTATAGAGCCCTAAACTTTCTATTAATTGGATTATCAATGTTTGTTTATGATTTGGTTTTGTTTATTTATTAAATTATTTTTTACCGGTTAATACGTGTTATTTGTTTTATATTTGTTCTATGTTTAAATCATCACAATTTGTACTTTATAAAACTTGAATTTATAACTTTTTAGTTGTAAAGTACATTATTTTACCATCAAGATGTCTTTTTAAGAATTTTTTATGATGAGTCAAGGCGTGTTAGTCTTTTCTAATTTGATGTTTTTGTATGTGCAAACTAGTTCTTGGAGCAGCAAATTCACGCACTATCTAAACTACTTCTAGATTAACATTAATTAGGGATTGTAATGCTACTCTTAAATATATATTAATTAGGGATTGTAATGGGTTGTGTATTGGTAATCTTAATTTCAAATCAGATTGTAAAATCTTTTCCCGTGCCAGTTTCAATGCTAGTCGGGTATTTATAATAAATTCATCTTACGTATTTTTTGATTTTCATTAGAGCGGTGGTGGTTACGTTTCTCATTAGTAAGTAATGATCACCCTATTTTTTCCACACTAGTGTTAGTAGCAATCTATTCTCTTGAAGGTAGATATCACGTTTACACATTCGTTTATGTAAAATATTTATTTCTTATAAACTTGTATTAGTAATCGAGGTTTCAAACTACTTCCTTTAAAGCCAATATTTTTATTACCTTAGATGATTTTAAATTCTTTTTGTTAAGTATATTAAATTTATGCTTGTAAGCTTTGAAAAAACATTGTCCTACTTAATTAATGTACAACTTAATTTACATTAACAATTTATCCTTTGGTTGATGCATCTTGAAAACCCAAGAAGTAGGCCTATTATTTCTTAGAGAGATCAAAATTCGTTTTGTTCTATTGGCTCAGAAATATCACGGTCAATTTACAATCTAAATGTTGATTGAATTTGATTATTCATTATTGAGTTGCTTGAGTTTTTAAAGTTCGTTTAACTATTGACTCAATCAAGTGATAATTTTCTATACACATCTACCATGTGATTTATGTTCTTAAGTTTTAACTGTTGATTTTTTTCCATAGTTAATCCCACTTTTACATCAACATAGGACTTCATGATGCATCGACCTTTCTTTCAATGTCTATTTTTTTTAAATATTCATTAGAAGTTTAATCTTTTATTCATGATTGTGTGATAACTGAATAATATAAGATACAACATAAAATAATAAATATTAGTATTGTGTATCACTTGTTTATACTTTCATTGTAATAAAAAAAATATGTAATTATATATACACTCAAATAGTCGCATAAACATTATTAAAAATTTTATAAATAATAGCTATATAAAATCACGAATATAAGAACGATAACATATACGCCACATACTGTATATGTAAATTACTTATAAGATTTTATGATGTAATAGTATAATATTAATGTCATAGTAAAAGAATTATATCTTTTCTAATTATCGTCAGTTTTAGATATATTAAAGAAGAATATCATTTGAAATTCTCACGTTAGCCAATTGGCAATAAAATAGCCAAACCTAATCAATGTTTGTCTTTTTGTAATATATTTGAATTATTTTCAATCACGTTGCAAGTGTGGTAAGAGATTACACCAAAAGAGAGCAACTACCATCGTTATACGCTTTTATAATTTAACTAGCTTTAGTAAACCTATGTATAACACGGGTTGAACAAATAAAATATTAAATATAATAAAATTTTATCAATTATAAAACGATATTTTACAATAAAATATAATTGAAATTACGTATAGTAAGAATAATATGTAATAAAATAATTATATCAACTTTTAAAACTTTTGGTTTAAAACTTTTTTTTCAAAAAAAATAATAAATATTTTTTTTCAAAACAAACCATATTAAAAAATATCATTTATAAAAATTTTCTTATTATAAATTTCAATTTTAATTATTTTTTGTTTATAAAAAATTAACTTTTTAAAAATACTAATTTTAAAAAAGTTTGATATTTTGTAAAAATTTCTTATTCTATAAAAATTATTTTTAAAAATAACATATTTCTTTTTTTTAATTTATTAATAAAACTGTTTTTGTCCTAAAAAAAGTTAAATAATATTATTGATAATTAAGGTAATTATTTAATAGGAGAGAGAAGCGGGGAAATTTTGGTGAGAATTAATGTGACGCCGCCACGTGTCACCCCAAGATACTCTTTTATTAGAGTAGAAAGATTTGATAAATTACTTTAAATTTATAGTTTATGAAACGAGTTGTACGAAATATGTTAATATAATGATTATTAATGGTATAACTTTTTCAAACCCAAACAAGGCTATATAAATCATATGAAAAGTAGTCTCTAAAATAATTTATAAGCTTAATGTTTTGACGGAATTTAAATGTCTTCATTCAAGTTATACTTATAACTAACTTCGAAGGACATTTAGTCTTTAAAACACATTAAGGACAAGAGGCTAACATAAAGCAAATGAACACTAATACCCTTGAAATAGAGGGTTCTGAGCTCACATTTACACTATGTTTCTAAGTTTATTTTAGGAGAGAAGAGAAAAAAAATGAAGAGAAAGAAATAAAAATTGTTATGTTTCCGAGGTTTTTTTTTCCGGAATGAAGAAAGAAACATGAAAAAATTGTGTTTCCAACTTCACTTAAGAAGGAAAGAGACGAGAAGATAAAAGCTAAAATCAATCATTCCAAATTGAAAAAAAACCGAAGAGAAAAAAAGAGAAGCGAAGAAAAGAAAAAAAAGAAAGAGAAAGAAAGTAATATAAACGATTTATTTTCTCTTCTGTCCTTAACTAAACTCGAAAACACAACGTTACTCATAAGATTACTTAAAGCTTCGAAGTTTGCTTAAAACACAAGGTGTAACCTTTTAAAATAGCATGCGTGATTCACACTCTAAATATACCAAAAGATTTCATGGGACATTTAAGCCACGAGAGCAAGACAATTACAACCATACCTTATGAACAATTAGAATAATTCCATGCACTAAGAGACTCTTGCCACACTTTTGATAGGTGAAGCTCGTTATGAATGTTTGAACAAAAAAGAAACTCATTGTGTTTAAAAGCATCATGAGTTAGTTGTCATATCAATAACTGAATCATTTTTCAAAAACATCTATATTATGTCTATTTATGATCACAAATCCATAATGAAACACGCTCTTTCAGTTGTCATAATAGTAACTCCATCCTTCAAAAACATCTATATTCTATCTAATGGTCAATCATCCACAAACATCCTTATATTTCCACATCATAATCATATGTTTACAATTATTTTTCATAGCTAAATTATTTACTATATTAAACTACTATTTTTTTTAAATTCATAGCATGAAGGTATCGTTTGGAAAAATAGTTTAATCCCATCTCAAGTCCCTTTGATTGCGTGATGATTTGTTTTCTGAAGTGAGGAAATCTAAAGTGAAATGCATTCATGAATTGGATCTTAATTGGGCATGTAACATGTTGATTCTAATAATTGAGCCTAGTTTGTCTATGACTGTTAGGTTGAATTCCTTGGGCTAGTTATGTATGATTCCTATAGGTTGTATATCTGGTCTCAATTAATGTTGAAATCACATATATTAAATAAATCATTTGAACTTTTGAAAAGTTCAAATAGGGTTTTAAATTTCAAGTTGTTACAAATATTATAAGCATTAATTATCATGTAGATCATTGCTGATATCATGTATTACTAATGATAGTGGACATGACTATTATCGTGTACCACTGAGGATAGGGGGCATCGTTATTACCGTGTACAATTGAGGATAGTGGGCACAATTGTTATTATGTTCCATCAGATATAGTAGACAGGTCGTTATCATATATCATTGGGTTAATGGATAAGATTATTATCATGTAGCATAAAGGATAACAAACATGACTGTTATATCTACCACAAGAATAGTGGGCATGATTGCTATTGTGTATCGTTAATGGCAAGGTGAACACGATTGTAAAATACTAGGGTGTTATGCTTAAAGATAGTCAGTATGGGGTTATATGACATAATGATATGATGTACACTTATATACCAAAGTTAGTATGTAGTTCACATGTCCTTTTAGGTAATCTACCAAAGTTGAAAGGTTGAGGTAAACTAAGCCTCATGGGTGATGTGTTGAGCACACATCTTGTTTTAAATAGCGTAAATGTTTTATGATATGAACAAATGGGTGAAGTATCAAGCACGTGTCATTTTTTGGACTTGGAGTTGTTCATCATACCGCATGTGCTTATACTCCTTAACAAAATCAGGTTGTTGAACGAAAATATAAATATCTAAATACTGCTAGATCCCTTATGTTTCTAGGCGGGATTACCTTTTTCTACATGGATTGAGTTGGTTTTGACTACTACTTATCTCATTAATCGTACCCCTTCTTATCTGCTGAATGGTATGTCTTCATATGAACTATGTTTGTATCTCGTCACTCACTGGACTTTGAATCACTTAAGGAATTTTGGTTGCTTTTGTGTTTTGTAAAAGTTTGAATCCAATAGATAAGTTTAATAGTAGTGCTAAAAAATATGGTTTACAAGATATAATTTTCATAAAACGGGTTATAAAATATAGGCAGTGAAAGCACATAGGTTTTTAACTTCTTTTCTTGAAATCGAAAACCAGTCAATAACTCCTGATGATGAAAGGGGTTAGTGAATCTGATCCTAATAATTGGGATTCCTTGGTAGTTTAGATAATAGTCATGATCAGTTTAGTGGTCAGACTGATTGTGATAAGAACACTCATGTCTGTCATGATTTTAAACCCATTTGATTGTTTTCTTGTCAACCCAAGTGGATAACGAGGTGAGGACATCTGTATTTCTACTTGAACGGGTATTGGGAAAAGTTTTTATCCGGTTCAGCTGAGGATAACTACCCGGTATGGTATTCCTCCTAAGCATTTTAATGATTTTGACAATAAGGGGAAATAAAGTATGGAGTTAAAAAGTTGTTAATTACTCTAAGTTGTCTTTTGAGTCCGTGTGTTTTCTCACCTCCTTAGACAAGTATATCGAGCCTGAATCTTAAAAAAGAAGCATCCTTAAATCCTAATTAATTTAATACAATGAACGAGGCAATGGACACTTTTCATAGAAACAACACATGGATTTTGTGTGATCTTTCTATATGAAGAAAACCTATATGTTGTAGAAGAATATATAAGATGAAGTATAAAGCTGATGGTCAAGTTGAACGATAAAAAGCTAGACTTGTGGCTAAAAGATATAGTTAGCGAGCAGGACTTGATTTTGATGAGACATTCTCACCTGTGATGAAAATAGCCTCACCACATGGTCTCTGTTAGGTGTGTCAACAGTCTTGCTATTTAGAATGATTTGGCCATTATTCCAGTTTTGTGTAAATAACGATTTCTTATAAGGAAATCTTATTAAGACTGTGTATATATTTCTTCCTGAGGGGGATTGTGACAAACGTAAACAGAAAGTATGTAAGCTTGTTAAATCTTTTTTATGGTCTTAAATAATCTATTTGTCAATGGAATGACAAGTTGACCAAAACTCCTATTAAGGTTGGATTTGTCCATAGTAAGAACGATTACTCTCTATTTGTTAAAACTCATGAGACAATCATTAGTATCCTTCTTGTTTATGTTGATGATGTTGTGCTAACTGTAACATATTAAATCATTGTTGAGTACTAAATTTCAAATTAAAGATTTGATGACCTTATGCAATTTCTTGGAATTGAAGTAATCTAATTGAGTGAAGTGGTTGTTTTTGTCTCAAACAAACTATTTGTCTTGACTTGTCAAAGTGAATTTAATCTGTTGGGTGCAAAGCTGGTTGGTAATCAAATTGAACAAAGTTTTAATGACTACTGACAAATTAAATTCTCTTGAAAATGATTATGAGTTTGTGAACATTAATTTTTACCGGATATTAGAAACTTATTGGTAAATTTATTTACCTTACTCTTACTTGTACATTTCACACACACAACTAGTTGTTTATGTCAGTTCATACACAACCCATTGAATTTTCATCTCGTTTTAAGACTTCTTCGATAACTAAAACAATCTACTAAAAAAATATGTTTAGAAAAAGTGATTTGTTTGAGTTAGCAGGTTATTCATGTTCTGATTGAGGTAAGTGTTTGCCTACCCATAGATGTATCTATAGGTATCGTGTTTTCTTTGGAAATACTTTAATTTCTTGAAAAAGTAAAAACAATCTACCATATCACGTTCGTCTACCGAGGCAAAATATGGCTTGAGTTTTTTAGTCGTTCCATCAAAACATAAGCTCAAACTCGTTTAAGGTCGATTCAATTCAAACTTTTTAGCGAGCTACTCTCGAATAGTCCACGATTAATGTCTCAAACAATATTTATATTTCGGTAAAGAAATCACTCTAAAACCAATGGTCACAATCAACTCAAGTCCATGATAGTCTAGTGGAGACACAAACACATAAACACAAACTCTTATCCGGCAAAACCACCACGAACCCTTCTCAGAAGCCCCTTTCGTCCTCCTTCTAGAAGCCTCATCTCTCCACCACCACCGCCACCACCTGTATCCCACCCTCACCGTCAACCTCCGCCTCCAACCACCACCGCATCTCCGCCGTTCACTCCTCCACTCCGACGCCGCACACTCCTCCGTAGCTTCAATTCAGGTTACCTAATCGAATTTCAATCAGTTTACATTATTATGACGATTTACTCTAATTAACCACCACTGTTTTCACTTTTCATAATCGTGTTTTAAGCGCGTTACGGTGTGTGAATTGTTAATTAGTGGAGGAAGTACACTGGCCTTGGTCTCGTAGGGTTTTGTTAAGATGAGTTGTGTAGAATGTTTTCTGTTTTTTTGAATAAGTAGTTTATCGGTATGCGAATTCATGTATACAGTTGGTGTGTGCTCTTTCATTTTGTCAACGAGATGCTTCGTTTTGTCTATCAAGGGAATAGGAATGGGTAGAATGAGCTCTTGTTTTAGGTGATGACCTAATTCCGTGATGGGAGCTAAGTTTTGTGCTTCTTCACAAGTTTAAGCTACTTATTGTTAAAGATATTGTTTAAGTTTTGATAGTTTTTGTTTGTCTGCAGAGAGTATATCTAATGGCAATTGTACCTGGAGGGAGTACGTGGGTGGCTCGGTGGGGAATTCAGCCTCAATTGATGTCCAGAGCGTCTTCAACAAATAATTCGCTTATGCATTTGCCTCGGTGAGTACTGCTATCACCATTCGATGTTAAAGATTGTGTTTGTTTAGTAATGAATATACTTGAATGGGCCATCCTATGTTTTATTTCTGTGTTAATGCAACTTTTGTTCTATTTATTCATCCAATCCATGTCTTAGTTGATTTTCTTCTTTTCAGTCTTGTCCTAGTTCTAGTAATAGGCGTTGTGTCCTACTACGTCTGTGCTTTGCATACTGGGGATGTCTCCCCATGCATTTCTACAAGTCTAAATATATTCAAGTTTGACCTTTCAGATTCCTTTGAGTCTTAAGCTAGCAAAGTTTGAATAGCATGCAGGTCTATGTTATCTTTGGTTATTTGGACAGACAAAAGGAGCCCAAATTAGTATAGATTTTGGATACACTATTGATCTGTGTCTATGCATATATTTGGAAACAATGTGTCTAATCTTCCCCACCATTAGAATTACTTTGATGATCTGAAATCATTTGTATTAGAAGTGGGCATACTGTTTTGAGGAATCTTTTTAATGACATTTCCGGTTATGTTCACTTAGCTAAATGCGTCAGTTAAACTGTTCATTTAGAGGCTCTATTTCATGCATTGAGATTGATGGCATGCTTTGCTGGTACATTATGAGTGATTATCTAATACGCTTCTGTGTTCTGTGTGTTCTGTCTATTTTAGATGTAATGAAACGTTGATATGTTGATGTAACTTGAATGTAGCTTACTTGAAATAACACTATACCAGGAATGTTTTCATTGGTGATTGAAGGTTATTTCTTGGTCATGGAAATAATTGTAAGCTCGACATGCATATTACTTTCATATGGTGTTCATATGACAACGAGAAAGATGAGATCTTCTATGCATTCAAATGATCTGTAGGTATACACGTGTATTAAAATGGTTACAATAGGGCTCCATATATAGAGATGCAGTCTACACGAGTACCCCGTAGACTATGTTAAATACAATTGGGCACGTCTAATCTATTAACATGATAGTAATTAATGTGCAGTTGAAAATAATTCTAAAGCTAGCCTTGAACCACACTTTGTGGCTTGTGCTAACATGATAGTAATTGGGCACGCCTAGTCTAATAACATGATAGTAATTGGGCACTTTGTGCTGTTCACTTTCTCCATGGCTTTCTCTCGCTACTTGCTTTCCTCATATCTTACTCTAGTAAAGTGCTCACTTTTCCTCATTTCCAATATTTTATTTGATTATTTTTCTTCTTCCACCCACATCCTGTTCTGGAGTTGTAATATGTTTGCTCACATGTCTTATACACATTAATTTCTTATTAACAAAATATTTTTGATGGAAATTTTTACCATGCGTGATGCGTCCTGATCCTTCTGGCTTCTGCTGCCCTGTTCTCTCTTCCTGCTTTATGATCACTCTTTGCTACTGTTTTCACAATTGTTTATTCTGCCAATGAATTTCTCAGTTAATGTCTCATTGTGAAAGTTGGGAGAAAAACCTGTGTTTGAAAAACAATATTAACTACTTTTTTCTTTGATTTGTTCTCTCTTATTGGAACTCTAATGAAAAAATGAGTATAAGCAAATGCACCGAGTAAAGATAAAAATTCCAAATTGATCTTCTGAATTGTAGAAGGTTTCTGCATATTATATGTGGACTCATCTTTTAGCTATGGAATGCCTTTGTATCTAGTTGTATGCTATGTTCTTTTATGGTGTTCTGATGGAGTGATAAGTGAAATGCATGAGTCATTAGGTTTCATTCACGGGCTAGTAGTTCATGCAATTAAAGTAAACATCATGACTTGCACTATACTATCTATTTACCCTGAAGTTAAGTAGCTGCAGAAACTATGGACCAAGCCATGCACATGGTCTTTATGTTAATATATATTAGATTATATGATGGTTGTCAATTAGGTGAGATACTGAGATGTGACACTTCACTTTGGATGTGGTGCTCAAATTGCATAGGCTGAAATATTTTGATCTTTGACGCTACAGTACACATCACCGTGGTTGACTTTGTGCAGTGGCCAGTGAGAAGCATGGGAGCATTACCAAGAACTCTAAATTTGTATCTAGTATGCTAGTTTTATGTTTCTAAATTCAAGTGCCTAACTACTCACTTAGAGCCTTAGACAAGTATGCCTCACTATTTTACCAATTTAAACCATGCTAGATGGCTTGGTACCTAAAAATTCTAGCCTAAGTGTTAGATGTACAGTTGAAAGCAAAAGCTAAATTATGAAGTTCTCTCTTAAAATTTTCAAAGCTTTACGGTCTTTAAAATACAGCGATTATCATATTTGCTTACAATTACGCTTCTTTCAATCTAAATTTCATGTTTGTTTGTTTTTTCAGTTTCTCAATTAATGCAAAAGAGTTGGCATCACCATTTTCTGCCTTCTGTTCGGATGGTTCTTTGCATGCACTATACAATATTGGGTCATTTGGTAAATCTCATCACCGAAGAGGTGGACGTCTCATTGTTAGGGCTGAAAGTGTAAGTTTGCTATCAGACTATCATCTGTAATGGAATGAAATCAGTTTTTATTTGCTTATACTTTGGTTTATTGAAATGTTGATCGTTCTAGTGTTTCTACTTTGCATGCACAGGATTATTATTCAGTACTTGGCGTGTCAAAGAATGCTAGCAAATCAGAAATAAAAAGTGGTTAGTAAAAGTCTAAGCTCATAGAAAATTAATTGGAGTTTCTTGAAGCTATTCTCTGTTCTTAGTTCTTACCCATTGATAATGTACTTGTTTATATTGTTGAAAAGTTGATGCATTCTCTATGTTAGTCGTTAAGCACTTTCACATTTAACTGTGATTAAATGTGATCATTTTTTATTGGCTTAATTTGATGCTAAATATTCTTCAAAGTATGGGATGTCATCCAAAAGATAATCCAACTCTTCAAGCTAATTGTATTCGGAGTCTTTTCTACTACAAAACTTGGCTTGGTGTATACCATCTTGTCAACATATTTTTATATTCTAAAATAATTACTTGCAACTACTTGTGTCTACTTCTGTACCAGTTTCCAGGAAGGGTGATTGTGACTATCTAAGGAACATATTTGTATAATGTTCTTCTGTAATCATAACTAACTTTGGTCTAAAAAAATGTTGCTTGTTTGGACAGCATATAGGAAGCTTGCAAGGAGTTATCATCCAGATGTGAACAAGTAAGTTCAACTGTCACTTTCAGCTTTACAAGAACTCCATTAATCTGGTTCAGTATAACCGCTATATCCATTACCAGTGTCCAAATACTGGCTTTGATTTGTACTATTAATGCTTGCGAAGTGGCAATTATTGATGGTTTCTTTATCTTGTGAAAATCTCGGTGATCAAGTAAACAATTATTGTTATGCATTCCATCAGTCTTTAGTTGCATAATCAGTCTTCAAAATGCTCATAAAACTATCTTTTCTGGTGATTAGCTCTATAATGATCTTGCATGTAGTTGTATCTTGTAATTTACTGATTTCTTTCTGCACTAGATTTGATTCAATTTGTCTTCTACAATAAGAGAATTGTGTAAAAGTGCATAATGTCAGTACACATACTGCCTTCAACTTTTCGATTAACAGTGATTTGACTGGTAACGGCAAGGTGTTTGATCATAAATCATCAGTTAAAAACAAAGAACAACTAAGATTCATCTGCTGTTGTATCTCTTAGTTCTTATGGAAGTTACCATTATATACTCTGGAACCTTTTAAGGTTTTTTTGCGTGATCATGTCTTGCCTTTTCAGTAAAGGCTTAGTTGAGTATAGTAGGGTATTTTTCTTCTTCATTTGGAACCTTCAAATGCTCTTTCATTCTATTTCTTTTTGAACACTAATCCCATTTTTTCTCCTTTCATATGTTATGGACATTAACAAAATTTAAGCTGTGTGTGAAGTTGACATGGACATAATCTGTGAGTGTTACCATGCTACTTTAAGTTGTGAAACTATATCATGTGTGGTGTCATGGTTCGTTTCTTAGTTTTTCCATTCATGGGGTGGATGTAGTGGTGAGACCTGGATGGCTTGATCACACATTAATTCTATAAATATTTTATGTGCGTGTTAGATACTTACACAGGTCATATTGGGATTTTTTTAGAAAAATCTTTGTTATACTTCAATTCTGTTGATATTTATTTGAAGCTGTGTTGTTGAGAGTCCTCTAGATGGGAGATGATGTAAAACAAACTGCAAGTCCTAATGTGGCCTGTTTGACACTTTATGTGACCATAGACAAATAACATGCGCTGAAATTGTTATATGTTAAGGAGTTAGAAAATTGCTTTCATCATTATTTTTTGGATCGATCTCGTCCCTCTGATATGAAGTAGATTCACAAAGCTGATATCATATACAAGAAGGGATATATGAACACATTTACTTGTTTATTCCAGAGAACCAGGAGCTGAACAAAAATTCAAGGAAATTAGCAATGCTTATGAGGTACCTGATCCTACCTCATATTTTAGGAATTGGCATGTCAAGGGTTGCTAATAAGTTCTCTCTGTCAAGATTTTCATACATAAGTTGTTATGCAGGTTTTATCAGACGATGAAAAGCGATCCATATATGACAGATATGGGGAAGCTGGCCTTAAAGGCGCTGGTGTTGGCACAGGGGTGAGTTCTTCTACCTAGACAATAATAGTTAGATTCCTACATATATCCAGTTCACCAATTTACTTATGAATGGGTTCTCGGGTTATGTCTCTAAAGGGCCATACAAGTAATATGTAGTGATATTCAGCATGCTAGTTATTGACAGTATGTAAAAAAATTGGACAAGGTCAATCCAACTCGTTATCCAACCCACCAATGTTGCAACATCTAAAATATAAGCATCATCTTTCAGAACTAAAATTAGTTTTCATTTTCATGTGTTGACAGGATTTTAGCAACCCGTTTGATCTGTTTGAGTCATTGTTTGACGGGTTGGGTGGGATGGGTGGAATGGGAGGGATGGGTGGAAGAAGCTCACGCAACAGGGCTACACAAGGCGAAGACCAAGGCTACAATCTGGTTTTAAACTTTAAAGAAGCCATATTCGGTGTTGAAAAAGAGATTGAAGTTACTCGTCTTGAGACCTGTGGAACTTGCAATGGGTCTGGTGCCAAGCCTGGGACCAGCCCAACCAAATGCACAACATGTGGTGGCCAAGGTCAAGTCGTCTCTTCGGCTCGAACCCCATTGGGAGTCTTTCAACAGGTCATGACATGTTCTACTTGTAACGGAAGTGGTGAAATCTCAACCCCATGTAATACATGTAATGGGGACGGCCGAGTAAGAAAATCCAAACGAATCAGCCTCAAAGTGCCAGCTGGAGTCGATGCAGGCAGCCGTTTGCGTGTCCGGTCAGAGGGTAATGCAGGAAGGAAAGGCGGGCCCCCAGGTGACCTATTTGTTATGATCGATGTTCTTCAAGATCCTGTTTTAAAAAGGGAGGACACAAATATTCTCTACACTTGCAAAATCTCATATACTGATGCTATTTTGGGGACTACTATGAAAGTTCCAACCGTCGATGGGATGGTTGATTTGAAAATCCCTCCCGGGACCCAGCCTGGGACGACCCTTGTTATGGCCAAAAAGGGGGTCCCGATTTTGAACAAGAACAACATGAGGGGCGATCAATTGGTGAAAGTGCAAGTTGAAATACCCAAACGATTGAGTAGCGAAGAAAGGAAGCTAATTGAAGAACTCTCGAACCTAAAGAAGGGTAAAGTTCCCAACAGCAGTGGTATATAACAGGGCAAATGGGTAGTCAAGATTCTACACATGTATTCACAAATTTCACACCGATTTCTGAATAGGCCTTATGGAAACTGTGAAAAGAGAGTGGCTATTTTGTTGTATTGATTATGAAACATGAATCTATACAGGGTTCACCTACAGGTTGTGGAGTCGGCGGTTAGAGAGGTATTGTTATAATTTATAATCGATATATTCAGCAGGATTTTGGATCATGCTTAACAAATGTATATTATTGTACCCATTTTTACATCTCCCTTTGTTGATTGAATTTCATGTGACTGTGGATCATATTTCTTTGTTTCTGGCTTGCATTGCATGTTACATGATGTCATCAGGACCGGCATGTTGAACATCTCAACCTGTCATCAGGTCACCGAATGGCGTAAGGCGAACAGACAAAATCATCCATTTCTAGTTTTTTTGTCTCACAAGATTAGAAGTTGATCAAAAATTCATGGCTTGCTTGAAATCAACTTGGTTTGTAAATGATTCGAACTCAAGTCGAGGCAAATTCGGCTCATTCACTCGTTTACTAACTTGTTTAAATTATAGCTAAATTTATAATTTACATATTATATAAATTTAAGGTCCACTATCAGCCAATGTTTAATTAGATGGCAGTCATTTTACTATATATTTTGACACTTTTCTAAGGAAAACACAAATACAAAATATAAAATTGGATCATAATTGGTTCAACAAGATAAATTTGTTTTTTGTCTTGGTATATATCAGTATGTATAAAAAATAAAAAATTTAAATAAACTAGTAGGCTTGGTATTTTTTTACCTGAGCTTGCACTCTACCTTTCACCTGGTTAAGATAAACGAAACCAAACAACCAATGATACAATATGGGAACATGAGAGGATCATAAGTACAACATTACTTGTATTAGAAAGCATCGAAATAGCTAGAGGGAAGTTTTGATCTATTTCATTTTAGCCACTATTATTTGTAATTTTATTTTATTTCAAATATTTTTAAGGACATGTGAAACTGCTTTGTGATGACATGAGAATTTTCAATGATATGCAAGATTTAAGGTTCAAACTGGGATGTAAAACGTTGTTGGATCAAAGTCTGAGCACCTTCAACGAGTCTCTTTACGACTTGAGCGGCTGGCAAGATATCCTTGATAAGTCCCACGCCTTCACCCGCGTACATCACCATGCTTTCAATATCACCTGTTGTTGTCTTGTTTGGAACCGTACCCGCAAACCGACGAATTTCTTTCTCCTATATAGTTTGACCAAGAAAACAATTCAAAGTCAAAATGCCATTTTATTGCACTTCCATTTATGGAGTCTGACTTGTTCAGTTCAAACATAAAATATCTACAAAGATTGGTTGAGGTGGCAAAATGGATGGGCTGGGTAATTAGCCAGGGTCCAAACGGGTAACTTTTAGCACGGGTCAAAAGGACCGGGCAGGCTCCACAATATTTATAAAGTCCCATATAAAAATGCACTTGAATCAAACAACATGATGTATGAGAAGGATATACTTACCATTCCATGTATTGTTGAATGGCCAATAACTGGTTGATTAGCCTCATTCTCATGATCTGGTAGATTTCTCCATTCCAAGAAGAATGGTGTTTTCAGAACACGGTGAGGTGCTCCTGGCCACCTGGCACGGCCATATACGTTTGTATACTCTGTTTCGCACATTTCAACCAACCTTTTTTTGTACTCTGGGTGAGCATAGCTCTCCTCGGTCGCAAGAAACCTTCACGAGCAAATTTTACTTTAGTTTCAGACCCCAAAATCATTAATATCAAGTAGAGGTGATGATTCTTACAATCTTACCCATTTACTTAGTTGGGTTGCTTCTTCTTTAATCTCAAATAAATCAAATGGTGAAATCAAAAGATTTAGCTAATAGGGCAAAAGGGTAGCAAGTCGTCCAAAGTCTGTTTTTAATACATATTTATTTAAAGATCTGTATTTACTAAAAAGGATTAAAAAAAAGTATTAGTGGTTTAACACACAAAATTCACAGCGTACTAAACAATATCCAATTTGACCCGCTACCTAGACCATTCATTTTGACACCTCTAAAATGAAGAAGCAATGTACCTGGTGCCTAAGCATACACCCTGAGCTCCGAGTGCCAATGCAGCAACATAGCCTCGCTCATCGACAATTCCACCAGCAGCAATTACTGGTATACCCCAAGACCCAACAACATCGACTACTTGTGGTACCAATGCAATCAATGCTTCCTGTCAATGTAAAGAAGTGCTTTTAAACATTTCATGCTTTTTATTTTAGATCCAATTAGTAATAAAAGGATGGATACCTGACCAATAACATGTCCTCCTGCTTCATGTCCTTGAACTATTATAGCATCCACACCAGCATCAGCAGCATGCGTTGCTTCTTCAATGCTTCCAATCTGGAAAGAGGATTTAATTTGCAATATTTTTCAATCACCAAAGGAACAGCAGGAACTGAACCCGTGACTGGAGGTGGCAAAATGTGCGGGTCTGGGGGGGTGGGGGATCGTTTAGGTAACACAAAATACGAATGCTTTTTGTCCATATTTCCTAATTGTTATTATAAGTAACTAGCTATAGTAAACCCGTGTATTACACGGGTTGAATAAATATAATAAAAATCTATTAATTATAAAACGATATTCAAAAATAAGAAATGATTGTTATTTTTCTTATTATAAATAGAATGAAAATTTTATTTTAAAATAAATGTTTTAAAAAATTATCATTTTAAAAACCTTCTTATTATATCTATCAAATTTAATTATTTTTTGTTTATAAAAATTTTACTTTTTAAAAAACCAAGTTTAAAATATTTTGTATTATTAAAAAATTTGATGTTTTAAAAAATTTCTTATTTTATAGAATTAGGTTCATTAGAAATAACATTAATGAAAACTTCTTTTTCTTAATTTATTAAAAAATATTTTTATTTTTAAAAACATTTAAATAGTATTATTAGTATAATGTGATTATTTAATAGGAGAGAGAACCAGAAAAATTTGGTGAGAAAGAATGTGGTGTTGACATGTGTCACACCTAATTACACTTTTATTATAATAGAGAGATTAATGTGATTATTTAATAAGGGAGAGAAGCGGGAAAAATTTGATGAGATTGAATGTTGTGATGACATGTGTCCCCTGTATTTACCATTTTATTAGAGTAAGAAGATTAATGTGTTAAATTTGCTAGCACCAAATTAATAAACAGATTCATTTTAATAAAGCCTTTGAGTAGGTGTTATGCTGTAAAATACACTTCAGACGACTTTTTACCCGCTTGACCCGTTTAACTTTTTTTGTTTGAACTCATTTGAACCCTTAGAAATCTAACATAACCCAAAGTGACCGATAAGAAATTGGGTCTAGATTGCCATTATACCCATCTGACCCGTTACAGATAAAACATAACCCAAATGAACTCCAATCTACCAACATGATGTTTACAGTTAACCAGTGGACGAGGGCTAACCTGCGGAACAACCTTGACCCCGGCTCGATGAGCTTCAGAAACCACATCTTTTGTTACTTCACCCCAGTAAAGCTGCAAGACTGCAACTTTCTCTTCAAGAACACACTTCAAGTTCTCTTTGTGAGGAAATGCCAAAACAATGCCCACTCCAAATGGTTTCTTGGTCAAAGTCTTTGTCTTCCTTATGAGCTCCCTTAAATAATCAGGGGATTCCTGTTACAGAGTTTCAATAAAACCCTAGTTACCATCTTATATCTGATAACCCAATTGCCCCAAATTATAGGTCTACTATTAAAGCATTCTTCAACGGCAGTGGCAGCTCAACATATTTTAGGCCTAAAGCTAACTTTGAAAATTGAAATCGAGGCCTTTTATGAAAGAAAAAAAAAACTTTTCATTTATATAGAAAAATCATAAAGTATCTAAAAAAAGTATTTATATGTGTCACTATATTTTCTTCCACGTCTTATATTCTTCTTCCTTATCAACACTTTCTTTCATCTATGACAATAAAAAAAACCCATAAATAAGCCTTTAATACTTTTGTTATCAACTCTCATTTCTCTATAGAAACACAAAATTTGATAGATTATCACATATATTCTTAGCTTACAATAGGATGTTTAAATATTGATTAAAACAGTTGTTTTAGTTGATTGTATTGTAGAGATGGTTATGCTTAGCCTTTTTTGAACGGCCAACTAATTAAATCCCGGCTACTTGGGTACCTCAATGGAGAAAAGGCACCCCATACGCCAGCGAGCACAGGTAGCACTGGGTAGCCGAAGCCCACCAACCACCAATTCCGGGGAAAACCTGCCACCCGAAGGCCACTGTGGTAAAACCCGGCCCACCAACAGCATTTGCGCATAGTAGGACTCGAACTCACAACCTCCACTAGGGGAAGTCATGAGGCTACCACTCAACCAAATAGTTGGTGGTTGGTGGGCTTGGGCTACCACTCGAACTCAACCAAATGTTTAGCTGAATCTAATTCTTTTTTAGAACGACCAGAGTAAGCCTTCATGAGACAGGACGTTAGTCGTTCATACTGATTTTAACGTATCATAGGAGAAAACCATCATTGTGAAAAAAATCTCATTGCTTTAGCTTTTAACCTTAAACCTTAACAAATCCCAAACGCAAACCACCACCGCTCACCAATACCACAATCTAATTACAAGTTCAAACTACGCAAATCCCACACAAAGCATCATCATAATTACCAAAAAAAAAAAAAGATAAAAAAACCATAATCAAATACATTAAATCGATTGCAATTCTAACATCTTCAATTTCAAGTATACATCTGCTGAAGGATATGAAAGAGGGAGACTGACCCAATCAGGAGCTCGGAGGACGCCGATAGCACCGGCGTTAGCGACGGCGGCGACGAGCTCCGGGCCGGAGATATCTGGTCCGAGAGGTGCCTGCACGATTCCGTACTCGAAACCCAATATCCCCCTCCAACCCATTAGGGTTTCTTCGTTCAGCTTCGAATTTGGGTTTATGGTTGGTGTTTGTGGGTTGTATGAAGATGAAGGTGTTTATAGATGGGGTTTTGATCGCCATTGGAGGTAGAGGAGACCGATTGGTACATGTATGCTTACGTAAACATGCACAGGATCTTGACGAACAAATAATATTCATTGTTATCCATTTCCAAAGGTGGAAACGAATTTTGCCTCCTCTTTGTTATGTTTGAAACAGGTACGGGAATTTTAGACTTACGGTATTTGCGGTATAATTACATTAAAAATATTATTTTTTTTTTATTTTTCTAGTTAAATAATATTTTTTTATATTTTTATTATTAATTTTTTTCTCTTTTTCACTCATAATAATTTTTAAAAATATTAAAAAAATTATAAGAGTTAAACAATATTTTTTTAAATTTACAGATTGAGCATTAATATTTCTATCTTCTCCGCTTACAACACTCATATAAATATACCAAACGGGATGTGAAAACTCTTAGTATGAATATAGACATGGTTTTCATTTATCACTCTTTTTTAATTAATGCCATGTAAGTATCCTATAATTTAATATCAAATTTTTAGTATAAATGGTTGAGGTGAGATTTAGAATAATTAAAAATGATGAAGGTTTTGAGTTTGAGTTTTATTTGGAGTTTAAATGTTTTGGGTTGAGTAATTATATTTCCTCAGTCGTAGATTTCTTCCTAAAATTATTGGAAGAGTAAGAGGTTGTTTGATATTATTTTAATGGTCATTAAAATGCTATTTTTAATGGTTTATAAGTTCTTAATGGTTAAAAGATAACACTAATATTGAATGATTAAAATGTATCATTAAGATTAACATTTTAACCATTCAGTATTACGATTATCTTTTAACCATTAATAGGTTATGAATTATCAAGAGCTAACCTATTAATGATCAGTGGCGGATCCAAAAAATTTATTCATGGGGGGCGGAAAATTTTAAGGGTCGTTTGGCTATCACAATATAATATATTTTGGTTCGGTTCAGGTGAGACCGGGTCGGATCCTGTTTATTGCCGAGAAACATCGTTAAAACGGTTCCCAAACTCTTGTATTTGCACATGTATCAAGAACCGTATTAAAACAATTATAGTTATAAAAGTAGTTATCATTGATGTTTAAAACAATTATACTCATAAAAGTGAAGATATATAATATGTTTGAAACGATTATACTTATCGTTAAAACGGTTCCCAAACCCTTTAATGCTGATCATGTTTAACATGTTTGAGAACAATGTCGGCTAATAAATATACCATTTAATTTCTTATATCTTGAAACCAATATAAATTAGCTTGTTTAATAGTAAAAAAAAATCTATTTTGATATAAATTTATTTTGTTCATACTAACAATTTGATTATTTGAGTGTGAAAGTACTAAAAATCTATCCAGTTATAGACCTTGATTATAAGAAAATATGGTTCGTTGGACTGTGACCCCTTGTAGTTCCACCCCCACAATGTGTTTGTAACATTCTTGCTCTTTCTTCAATTTCAAAAGTTTAAGGGGGCGATTGCAAAATTTTATGGGGGGCTGTCGGATTTTTCACATATACGTAACACCGTAAAATTTTTTTTAGGGTGGACGGTTGCACCACCACCTCATAAGATGGGTACGCCCATGTTAATGATTATTAATAGGCTATCAAACAACCTCTAACTTCTAACTCTAACTTCTAAGACTATCCTTATTGGTTGGGTTGGGGGTTTGGTTGTTCTCTATTTGAAGGAAGAAAAAAAAGAGAGAAATGGAACAACCCGTTCACCATGGCAACTCAAATTGCTAACCTAAAATTTTTCTTTTTCAATGCCGCTTGTCAATTAATGATTGAGTCTTTTTTTCTTTTCTTTTTCAAATAATATTCATACTAGTTAGTTTTTTATATAAATTATATTTTTAATTTAAAAAAAATTAAAACACAGTCTTGTTTAATTTTTTTTTAACAAAGATACTGGTATAAATTTTATTAAAAATGGAGTTCGTTTGAAAAATGTATTTTTTATATAAAATGAATATTAAGTATCAATGAATTATCTTACCTGGCATTTAAATAATATATTCTTTTAAAATAAAATAATTACTTTAAAATCTTATATTTATTTGTAAATTGCGATAGTCTAAGGTCGTATACTCGACGTTCAAATAAAAATATGATATAATTTTTTATTTTTTATTCTCTATTCCTAAACTAGGGAAATGATGTTCACTTCATTCACTCCACATTTTTATTTATTAAATACAAATAATATTATCATGGTTTTAAATAATGTGTATAAATATTATTTTTAGAAGATTAATATTATTTAGAAAATATTAATAGTTAACAAAATAATAAATAAACAGATCACTTTCAATTGAAAAAACGCAAACTTAAAATACAAAAAAAAAATTAAAAAAAATTTGAATATATACTTAATACTTATCGTTGTTGGGTAGTCGAAATGCTAAATATGTTCCACAAAAGTTACCAATAGAAGTACATGTCGAAGGCGCTTACAACACAAATTACTTTATTTTGAGAACAGCTCAGTTTTCAATAAATTCATACAGAATGTTCATAAAACAATTTAAAACTTTGCATTTAGTTATTTTCTTTGTTAAAAATTAACTACCAAAAGTTATTAAAAAATCAAATTAAATAATATATGACTTTTTATTAAAGAATAATGTAAAAAATCCAATGTTATTTCTATGTGAGTTTAGTCACATCAGAGGGGCGTAGTGTATTAGTTTGACAATTAAAACGGTTATGAAAACTAAACTGGAAAATAGACCATAAGATTATCTTTTATATACAAGCAAACCATCACAACAATTTGCTGGAATAACACAATACTTCATGAAACGGTATGTCAGTTTGACGATTAAAACGACTAAAGATAGATTCTTACTCAGCTACTAATAATTCCTACAATCCGTCTTCTATTTTTCTCTAACCAAGAGAAAGATGAAGTCTTCGAAGCATGGGCAGACTTAAGAAGGGTGGGGAGGGGTCAACCGACCCCACAGATTTTTCCCCCTATGTGTAACGTGTATTGACGGTTTTCAATTGACCCCGTGTATTTTTTAATACTGACCCCAATAAAAAAATTTACGACCCCTAAACTCCATTTTATTGGAATGTTTAACCCACTAAAAGTTAAAATAAATTGCTCAATTAGTTAAGAAAAGTAATATCAGAATAATAATCAATAGGTTTATTTTGTATAAAATCTATAAGCTCATTTATTTAACTAAACACCCAAACACATATTTCATTAATCCATTAACATTCCTTAATTATCTCTAAAATTTCTTTTAAAAGAATACCTTAAACAATACTTGCATTTGTTACATTGAAAAATATGTTTTTAACAAGGTTTATATTGATGATGTAGTGGATATTTTTCAAGAGATGAAAACACATAAACAAAAACTATAAAATGTAATGCTTTTTACTTTTTAATGAAATCGTATCTTTATCAAATGTCTTATAATGTGATTGTAATTTGTTTTGTGTGACCCGACCCGACCCAAACCAAAATTTTCAACATTGAATTGAGATATACACGTTTATTCGAAAACTAAAAAACCGACCCTGGAGAAAAAATTTTCTGGGTCCGCCAGTGCTTCGAAGAGGTTGTGACATTAAAATAATCGGAAAAATACTATAAATCTCCTAAGTTCACTTTTTAACTAGAGGAATATTAAGAGAAACAATTGGTGTACAATGTACATAAACAAGCACGACGCTTCTTTTATTTTTTTCCCTTGACATGACTAAGAGAATTACTACACCTTAAATAGAAAGGTCGGTGGGGTGTCCATTGGCCTGCCACGTGTTAGGTTTTGGTTGATGCAAAAAAAGTTATTTTTATTTTTATTATTATTACTTTTTGTTTTTTCTAGAACCTCAGGCTTTATTAAATACGTTTGTTTCTGATCTTAACTTGTGTGTGTAGGTGGGGCAATTGGTTAGAGTTCTCTCTGTGTTGGATTAGTATTGTAGGTTCGAATCTTGCTGCCATAAACTTTTTACTTTTTGTTTTTTTCCTTTCTTTTTTTTAATTTTTTTTCTTATATAGTTTTCTAATTAAATTACTTTTCTTAATTATTAGGAACCAACTTCTATCTATGCTTTAATCCTCAAAACAAATCAGTCGCAACTTCACATGTTTCTCTTACTTATTTAACAACGTTCGTGTCACTGTCACAACTCGGGTAACGAATTTTGCAAACGCAAGCTTAAACACGTCAATGTAATCGTACGACTCTTGCTGCAACGTGCGGGTCTTAATTTCTCGTTGAATATAATTACATAATTATAAAATAAGAACCCTATACAACTTTGGAACAACTAGAAACTTACAAAAACGAAAAAAAGTTAAATTTTGAACAACAATAAAGGGCAACTAACCACCCAATTCGACCTCCCCCTTATGAACACCGCCTTTTATAAATTATCATTGCCCTTTCAAGATCTTTATCATTTTTATCATTATCATGCCATCTAAATTTGATACTTTTATTATCTTTTAATTTTTATTATTATTCAACAACCTAAATTTGATACTTTTATTATCATTTTTATTAGAGTTAAGTTTAATTTTACTACTTGAGATTTGCTAAAAATAACTATTTCCTCCAAAAGATTAAAAACATCAATTTGCCTCCAAAAGTTTCATAAATTGTTTTAATTTTAATCTAAAAGTTTCATTAGTTGTTTTAGTTTTATCCAAAATAATAAAATTTTTGGAGTGAAATTAAAACAACATATGAAACTTTTGGAGATAAATTGATGTTTTTAATCTTTTGGAGGAAAATGATTACTTTAATTAAACCTTAAGGGGTAAAACTGAAATTATAGTTACTATTGATTATTTATTGTCGGTAGAGACAAAGTTACTACTAAAGGTTGATTGTTGGCCCCAACACCAACATCTGCCGATTGCTCAATTGCTACTAATAAACGGTTTAGTACAATTTACCACTCATGGTACAGTTACTACCAACAAGGTAGATCGAAAACAACTCTAGAGAATCCAAACTCTAATAATTACCTTTGGGTCGTCGTGATCTGACTTGTCAAAGAGACCCCGCCAGAGGCACAACGCTTTAGATTTTAGAACAAAATAAGGGCATGCCTAAATGAAATTCACTATATCAAATACAAGCGCATATAAAAGCTCAAAGTGCATGTTATAAAGTATAAAACCATGGAAAAAACTATGTAAATATCTTATACAAGTACTGGAAATTACAAATGAATGTGTTATGTGATTAACTATTCAAACCATTTTAGATGACACTAGGTTATTTCTCAGCAACCATTGGCCATAATAGGACATATGACATCACAAGAAATCATATGGTTGGCAGGACTATAAAAAAGAAAGCACATTGAAATTGTTTTTTTTTTTTTTTTTTTTTTTTTTTTTTTTTTTTTTTGTATATTTGCAAATATGTATACTGTTTAAAACAAGATTGCATCACACTAATAGAATCACCTATATGAAATCTTGAACATCATGCAAGACTGCATGATGCCTTTACGGAAAACCGTTGACTGTAAACCCTCCATCAACAGCGATCGTTTGACCAGTGATATAAGAAGCAGAAGGTAGGCAGAGAAACGCCACCAAAGATGAAACTTCATTGGCTTCTGCAAGGCGTTTGAGAGGAGTTCTAGACCCGACAAGATCCAGAAACTCTTTATTATTAAGTGCCTGCACATAATAAACATTTTCCAGAAAGCACGAATGAGAACAATGGAATTTAACATTATCACTAGTAAAAGAATAGCGCGTATTACTTCTTCAATAAGAGAGGTTTTAGTAAACCATGGTGCTACACAATTTGCCCGAATGTTGTCTTTCGCCCACTCACAGGCTAAATTTTTTGCAAGTTGATTCATTGCACCTGTAGGTGTAAAACAAGCATTACAAAATCTTTTCTCTTGAGACATATTACAGGTTAAAATGATCATTCAACCATACCTTTAGCAGCACCGTAAATCGACCCAACTGAAACATGAACCAGACCTGTAACAGATGAAATGAACACAATACTTCCAACTCCAGAAGTCTTTAAAAGAGGATGTGCGAGTTGACACATATGGTAAGCAGATTCGAAATTGGTAGTCATGAGCATTGAATATTCTTCTGCAGTATATTCTGTAGTAGGTTTCATAAATGTAGTTCCAACATTGTTTACCTACATAAAAGAAATCCACGCGCGCAAGCCTTGTGAAACGCACAAAAGTTTGTGAAATTACTACAACTATCAGTTACTATCTATAAGTATTACATATTGACTGATAGAAACAAACCTCAGTCACAAGTTTATATTTCTATTTTTAACTTTGAAAGCACATCACACCATGAGATCTTACTTCATGGATCTGCCATATAATAAGATGCAAACAGAACCATCCTATAAACACCATGAGGTCTTACTTCTTGGATCTGCCATATAATGATTCTGGACATAAAATTTTTGAATTTTCTTTTCTCCTATGAGTCAATGGAATTTGTTTTTTTTCTTTGGTTTTTTTATAATGGTTAACTCGCGTACTCTCTAAACTTATAAATCTACATCAATGTCACCAAAAGATTACAACTTTGATCTGCTTATGGAGAAACACTTCTACTAGACTACTACACAAGATGATACTGCTAGTTTACAAGCCATTTGGTACCAACAAGATTAGGTTGGCAGCTTGTTTTGACATGTGGTTTATAAGAGGTTATAGCGAAAATCAGTGGAAGCAGAGTCAAACCTTAAACCCTGCTAGAGCGGAATCAGATACAATACTCGAGTTAAAAAATTGTTGGTAATTCCTAAAAGAGTTTAGGTATGTACTAGATCTCACATGTATCATGTAAGAATCATCAAGAGTACGAAGAAGAGTTCTTCAAAAAAGTAACTGTAATGTACAATCGGCAAAACCTATAAACCTATGATAACTGACATGTACAAGGCTAACGAACTCATCAGAAATATATAGAAAGAACTTCATAGAATATGAAGGAAATTTTAAAAGTATTTGAATCAGGTCACATACTAGTTTTATTTTTTTGTTTCAATTAAGTCACTAAAGTTTTAGTAGTGTTTTAATTAGATAACTCCTATTTTTTTTCGTTTTCTTTATGTAAATCACAAATTTTTTTAAATAATTTAGTTTTTATATAAATATTGTTAATTTTTAAATATTTAAATTTTTTAAAAGTATTTTACAACTTATGAATGACCTAATTAAAACAATTCTGAAACTTTACTAACAAGATTAAGACAAAAAAAAATTTATAAGTGACCTGATTGTAAAAAAAAAAAAGTTTTATAAGTGATCTAATTAAAACAATTCTGAAACTTGATTACTATTTTACGAAATTATCCCAAATATATATACTATAATACTGCCTTTAGAAACAAAGGACTTCATCCTCATAAATATTGTAAAATTGCTAAAAACAATTTCAAGAGTTGCGCTATCAAATGCTTCCCAATACATTTTGCAGCATAAAACGAACTTTGAAATTGATGCATTTTATAAAAGTAAAAACCTTTTTGTTTATATATAAATATCATAAAGTATCTAGCTCAAACAAGTATCAATATATGCCATTAATGTTTTTCCCACCTATACATTCTTCTTCGTTATCAACACTTTATTTCATCTAAAAGCATTATAAAAAACCCTAGAAATACACCTTCAACCATCTTCTTATCAACTCTCATTTCTCTCTAGAAACACAAAAAGCATGAAATTATCACATTTATTTTTAGCTTACAATATAGATAAAACTAACTAGTTTTTAAACTTTTCTCACCCTTAAACTTTAGGGGCTTAAAACGCTTGCTTTAGTTGATCGTACTTCAGACGCTCCTGCGTGCTATATGTTTGAAACCTAATTGATCACTACTAGTTAAGCTTTGACATCAAAACTCAATACCTTAAACAATAACAACTTACAAGAATGTTGAGCTTGCCACCGAATAGCGACGACACTTTTTCGATGAGCAGTTCTCGTTCAGAACGAGAAGCTACATCGCAAATTGATCCCGTCACACTGAACCCCTTGTCGGACCACTCCTGCAACCGTTGGTTGAGTTCAGCCTCATTGCGGGAGCAGGTGTGCACCACGGCCCCTAACTCCGCTAGTTCCTCCACCACAGCGTAGCCGATACCGCGCGTACCGCCGGTGACGAGAGCTGTCATTCCATTCAAACACCATCTGGAATTTCTAGTTGCCGGAGTCGCTGTTGTCATAGTCTGTTATATTAGTTGGAGCAGATAATTTGAGAGGTATTAATATTTAATAACGTTAATAACTTCCTTTATTTATTTTATGCAGACTTTGTTTTGCACTTGTCTTTTGACCGTAGCGATTAGTCGACATTTTTGAACAAATCATGAGATGCATTATTTTTCGTTGGACAATTCTATATATGTTTTTGATGAAATTTGACTATTAAAAAAAGAAAAATGCTATATATGTTTTTATTTGATTTGTTATAACATCTTACGTGTTTTACGGTTAGATATTCTGATTATAAGATGAATTTTTTTATATCCAAGAAGTTTTTTATATCAGGAGTTGTTTTGATTGCATTAAAAAAGGTTGTCTTATATACGATTATATTTAAAAGGAGAATCAAATAAAAAGTAGATATTATAATACTAACAATTAAAAATTGTTTTCTAAGATAAAATACCATAGGTTAACCAGTAATGTATAATTTGATATAAACCCATGAGGCATCAATTGGCACTGATGTGTCTTTCAAACTTCTTTTATTCTTCGTTTGCTTACAAGTATAGAGAGGAAAATTGTGCCACTTTTATTTCTTTTCCTCTTTTGTTGGTCACAAAGTCATGATTCTCTTTCATAACGTAGCAGGTTTTGATTTTGCTTCCCTCGGTTGAAATTTCTCGTTATGCATCCACTTACATCTATACTAATAAATAAAAATAAATCTGAACACTTGTTAAAATTCTAGGTCATCTAATAATTGGTTTTCCCGCTTCTCTCTGCTATTAATTATGAATGCTATAATAGCTATTTATTAATTAATAACTATCCATAAATCCGGACACTTGTCAACATTCTAGTTCATCTAATAATTCGTTTTCCCGCTTCTCTCTGCTATTAAATATGAATGCTATAATAACTATTTATTAACTAATAACTATCCATAATTAAAATTTAAAATATGTTAACTTCAAATTTTCAAATATGTACTACATGGGTTTATTCAATCCGTATAATACATAATATTTAAAACATAATTTTCTATATTATTAATCATGTAACAGTAAATTTATTTAGCTTGTATATTACATGGTATTATAACCTAGTTGATAATATTCACACTAATCAAAATTTGCCACATGGAGATTACATGATATGTTAGATGTGTTCAAGATAACTTTTCTTTTAACGACTAATTGAATCATTGACGGGACACTAGCTCATCCGATCATCTCTATTGCTCGAGTATGGAACCTTAGAGCACTAGACTGATACTCTCTCTAAGGAAGTCTTGTAAATCAATCCGTGCCCATCAGTCTCGAACTTGAGACCACCCTCAGGAAGAAACACACTTTAGGTGAGAAAACCGCTGGCCAACCTGAAATCTCCAATATTTTTGTACTAGGTGGGACTTGAACGGAAAACTTCTTATTTTATAATGAAGTCATGAGGTACCTCATTCCAATCACTTGGATTAAAGATCATTGCTATAAGTTCAAGATGACATGTAAATATTTGGAGGTCATGGGTTCAAGTCTCACTCTGAGCAAAAATGCTTAGGGTTGAGCCAGTGGTTCTTTTCAGCAATAGGTTCCCTTCTGAGAGGGTTGGGGGTGCGGTCTTGGCTGGGAAACGAATAGGTGGGCCCGATTAAAATAACATTTATTCTCCGAAACATGATCGCACATTTACCGTTAAAAAAAAAACTAACAAAACGAATTGTTTCTTTGTTTTCCACTCGGACAAACTAGGTTCAATCATTCATTTCTTTGTTTCTTTTCCAACCCACGCTTTATCAAAATCATCATTTATTACCTTTGCCCTATTGATCGAGTATATAACACGTGTAGGTTTTTGTTTTCCTTTCTAATACTTAATACTAAATTAATTTTAAGATATTTTGTTTTCTCTTATAATTTTAAAAATATCCTAAATATATCATCGTGAGATTCTTATTTTCATCATCATTTTGATTACATTTTATCAAAATTCAAATTCAAGCCAAGTCACAGACACACACATATATATAATATAGGGGAAGATTACCATACAAAGTACAAAAACGTGTTAATCGTATAAAGTCATTTAAGAGTGACACATGTCCTTTGGCAAAGCGTGACGCATGTCTTTTGGTAGAGTGGTATTTTCATTCGCACCATAATTACGCATATAAGGTGGATAATTTAGCAAGGTATATTAATAATTACGAAAGTTATATTCATTATTATGCAAGTTAAAATTACTCAATTTATAAATAATAATTACGCAAGTTATATGATAACGACGCAAGTTATTTTCATAATTATGCAGTTAATAATCACGTAATTTATACACACATCACATAAACGTTTTTTTTGAAAAATATTGATTTTAAAAAATTCAAATTATGGTGTATTTTTAAAAATACACCATAATCTCATATAAATAGAATAAAATTATCCCTCTATACTCAAATTAAAGAGATTAAAATGCTCGATTTTATGGCGTATTTAAAAAAATAATATCGTATAAATAGTTATACGCGTTTAAATAAATTAAGCGAATTTGAAAAAAATCAGCAGTTGTAGGTTATTTCTAAATTTATTCCTCTATATTCCTTTCTTGTGTGTTTATTTCCATCTATAATTTAAAACGTTAGTTCCTTAAATCGAGGATTGAGATTAATTTTTACACTTCGAACAAAAACAACACTTTGTATTCTTAACTTTTATATAAATAAATATATATATATAGAGAGAGAGAGAGACATTTAAATAAGAACAAAAAATCTGTAAAGAATATATATATATATATATATATATATATATATATATATATATATATATATATATATGAAGAGTTCAAATGAGAACTCACTTATTTTATGAGAACTCTAGAAACCAACGTGAACCACACATTTTCAAGGGCAAAACGGTAAATATAATAACATAATAAAATAATTTATAAAACAAAAAATAACATAAAAATAAAAAAAGTAAAATGATGAAAATGTTTTTTTTATTTCCCTCTTTTATAAAAAAATTTTTTTTTAATGAACGTCACTTTACACATATGTAATACCCGAAAATACACATTGTAATGACTAATTTACACATGTGTAAATAATGGGTGGACATTTTTAAAAAAAAAGTATATCAATATGGTACGCGTTGAAAAGATAAAAAAATACTGAAATTAATGGTGCAATTTTTTAAAAAAATAATGTCGTGAAAAAAAGTTATGAACATTTTAAAAAAAAGATAAAAATGACATGTGAGTTGAATGTGATTTAAATATGTGGGTTATATTTGTTCTTAGAGTTCTCACGAAAACATCTAATTCTCAAGATATATATATATATATACACACACACACATATATATATATATATAGGATTAGAATCCTATTAACCCATTAACCCATCACATAACCATTGATTTAATATAAAATAACAAGATTTTGTTTAAAAAAGTAGGATCAACTCAAGGGTAAGATGGTCTTTTGAATTTTTGTACTTTTTGTCATCTCCATATTGTAATCTCTGTGTCTCTGTCTCAAAAAGCTCACCATTTTCACCATCACCATAAGAGCATTCTTATCTTCACCATTACCATCTAATAGGACCCACCACCACGACTAGTCGAACACCATCCTACACCATCATTACCATCACCATCGGTCCCCTTCCTTGTTGTCTTCCACGCTAATGTTAACCATCAAACCCGTCACTCATCACCATCGTTACGCTTCTAATCGACCCTATCGCTCACCGCCATCTTCATCTTCGACCCTGTCGCTAAGCACCATCAAACCCATCGCTCACCACCGTCGTTACCCTCAAGAGCAAATCTCATTTGAAGATGTTGAAATAATTTTAGGTTAGAATTGATTTGGTTCAGTGGAGTTATTTTTAATTAATGCAATAGATGTTGGTGTGCAGATGGTACTCGACTAAAGGGCTTGGTGTTTTGGATTGCTATTATTTTATAGCATTAATCTAATCGGTAAATATGGTTCAAATACACTATTTCAATTTTTTTTGTTAATATTAATATATAACGATTCTTTATGAAGGTTTTCAAATCTTTTGTGAATGTAAGATGTCTCTTTTTATAAGTGGTTTATGGGTAAGTTGTATTTGTTTGTAACATAACAATTGTAATAATATAACTCTGATTGTAATATAAATTGTTTACTACAATGGTGTAGTTACAATGTATTCATTAGTTATAGTGTTGTAATTATAGCAATTGTAATGTAATATTACTTTGATTTAACATGAAATTTTCACTATAGTGGTGTAATTACAATGGTGTAGTTTTGTTAAAGTTGTATACTCTTGTTACTTTAGCTTTATTACAATGTTGAAATTTCATTAAAGTGTTGTAGTTACATGTTGTAATGTCGTTTGTTTGTTAGGTTGTCCTAATGACAATATTATTATTAATTGGAGTGGTGTAATTTAACACTTAGTTGAAAAGGGATTTGAACTCATTTTGTTAGGTTTTTATATGTATTTTGATGTAATGCATTGTAAGTAATTATAATATGATGTAATTAACTGTAAGTAATTTTATCCATAAAATAATTTTAAAATTTTTTGAGACTATATTGGAATTAAAGAGAAAAATTAGACAAGTTTTATGGTGCAATTTTTATAAAAAATTAACAATGTTTCAAAAAGTTATAGGGTTATTAAAAATAAAAGGGGGAATTTTTTAAAAAAATAGTAGGAAATAAAAGAGGGACACATGTCAATATCCTAGTAAATCTGAATTTTGATAGAATGGGTTAAATGACTCTTGTACCCTTTCTAAATAAAATAAGCAAAAGACAAAAGTGAAAGGATCTTATCCATTGAATATTTGATTAATGGTATAAATATGAGTTAAAAGGGTTCTCACGATAATATAGGGTTCTTATTTGAACCTTACCCTATATATATAGGTTTACATAATTTAATTTATTGATTTACATAATTTCTCTTGTTTTACATTTGAACCATCACCTATATATGTGTGTGTGGCTTAATCAAAAGATTTAACCAAAATTGTCGGCTATCTTTTATAGTCACATGAATCAACATAAATACGACAAATATACAATGTAGACTATTACTAGCTAATAACAAGTTTTTAAATTTAACATGCTTGGTGGATACTTGGGTAACCAAAAGCTTAATATCACATAATTTAGCACGAGTTGAATACTATAAACAACTAATATATAGATTGATAACTAGGATAGTTGACATACTCATTATCCTATATATGAAAAAATAAACGTCATGAACAGTAACTCAAGGGTAGTTTTGGAATTTCAACTTTTCTGGTACAAGTTGCCAGGCATGGTGTAAGATCTTTATTACGTAGTTTTCTCTTCTTCAGCTACACCTGTTTCTCCCCCTTTTAGAGAGAGAGAGACGCCATTTTTCCCGTTGCCGGTGGGCTTTCTGTTGGCCGGCAGTTGCTTTTCTGGAACGGATCTAGACCGGGTCTTGTGCCATCCGCCGGGTGCCGATTTGTCGTTGTCGCCGCCGTTGTCGGCGGCCTTTGGGTTGCCTGGCTTCGTGCATGGTGGCGTGGTGTCGGTTTGTTGCCCATGGAGCCGGTAGGCTTCGTGTTGTCCGACGATTGCTTTCTGATCTTTGGTTTTGTCTTCTATAGCCACACCTGTCTCTCCCCCTTTTAGAGAGAGAGAGAGAGACACTATTTTTGTTGTTGCCAGTGGGCTTTCGGTTGGCGACCGGTTGTTCTTGTAGACCGGATCTAAACCTGGTTTTGTGTCGTTCGGCCGGTGCCGACCTGTCGTCGTCGCCATTGTTGTCGGCGCCTTTGGGTTGTCCGGCTTCGTGCATAATGGCGTGGTGCCGGTTTGTAGCCCATGGGTGAGTTTGGTGTTGTCCGGCGGTTTCTTTCTTATCACAAACCTAAGCCTTTCCGAAACCCTTTCCGATCACAATTCTTCTATATACGAAAAAAGAGACGCCATGAACGGTAACTCAGGGTAGTTTTGGAATTTCAACTTTTCTACAGGCATGGTGTACGATCTCTATTGCGTGGGTGGTGTTTAAAAGGCTTCCGGTTAGAGAGACGCCATTTTTTCCGTTGCAGGTGGGCTTTCTGTTGGCCGCCGGTTGCTTTTTTAGAACGGATCTAGACCAGGTTTGGTGCCATCCGCCCGGTGCCGATTTGTGGTCGTCGCCGCCGTTGTCGGCGGCCTTTGGGTTGCCCGGCTTCGTGCATGGTGATGTGCTGTTGGTAAGGTTTTTATTGTGTTCTTTTCGTGCATGGTGATGTGCTGTCGGTTGACCGGTGACATGCGTGGAGTTCATGTTTACTTGTCTGCCTCTGGGTTCTAATTATCGATTGGTGACAATGGCCAAACCCACCCTCAACCCTAATCTTTTGTTTTCATCTGTGACGGTAGAGCATGTTTTGTTGTTCATATGTCAATGATGATGACGACCCGTCATCTGAGACCCGTATACCTCCGTTAGTTCTTGTTGATGGTTTGAAATCGTTGGGGTCTTACATCGGTATGTTTCTGGTTTTTGATGATGGTGGCTATGGTACATGGATGGAAGTGTTCATTCGTTGCCTTTGGAAGTTGCTGACTCCATTATGATTGCGGAACCAATTTGTTGTAACCATTGCTATGATGACTGTGGTGCGGGCAGTTGCTTGGCGTGGCATACTCGGTGATGGCAAGTGTCATGTTCTGCACTTGCAACCTGTGCTGCAGCCATGATAACCGAAAACCCAGATCTGAGCCAAATACTTCATCTTTTGTGTTTCCCTGCTTCATTTTCTTACTTCCTTTATTAACATATAAGTTAATTAATGTGTTATACGAGATGTGTATTAACGAATTTAGGCCAAACCTGTGAACTTTTTGAACCAAACGTTGGTTTGGTTTAGGTGTCTTGAGGTAAATTATGTTCCTTTAATCCTCATGCACCTTTGGTTATGTCTGTCTTTTAAAACAAATTGTACCTCCGTTTAAAAAAGGCTATGATGATAAAAACGTGATAAGCAAATAATATGCGTTTATCTGAGTCTCGGTTTAACCGGTGTTTAGTTACGCGCAACGCGCGTTGGGGCATCACGCCTAGTTAATATAACACACTATTTGGAGCCTACATGAATAAAATTTTTGGATTTTGCGGGAAACTATAGTATTAAATATGAAATCCCACAAGTAAACATAAATCTTAAATACATAAAATCTCAAGTTTTTGTTTTAGGATGAAATTTCATTTTAGGGGTAAATGAAGCAATAACCATAACAAGAAATTTCATAACACTAAGTAAATATATTAATAGTTTTCCAACATCTCGATACAATAATAAATCAGAGTTTGCATGAAAGCGTGGTTGAAAATAAAATTTAAAATTTTCAAAGCAGCCTAAATGAAAGCAACCTCTTGAGAATGAACAATTAAGCTACTCACATAAATTTTAAGCCATAAGTTAGAAAAAGAAAAAGATATTACAAAAAAGTATAAATCATTCAAAGATTTTACATTTAGAAAAAATCAGTCTAATTAGAGAAGATACTAAAAAATCAAAGATTCAATACATATGCAAATTCATTATAAAAAACCCAGACATTACAATTAGAACAACAAACATAAAATATAGTCCATTGGATTTAGAAAACAAATTTCAGAAATGAAAATCACTATAGCAAGCACAAGCACAAGCACATATAAAGCTTAAAGTACATGTTATCAAGTATAAAACCATGGAAATAATGGCATAATGGCGTAAATATCTTATACAAGTACTGGTAATTACAGAAGAAACTTATAACTGTGATTACCTATTCAAACCTTTTTAGATGGCACTAGGTTGTTTCTCAGCAATCAATGGCCATAATCAGACATAAAACATCACAAGAGACCATATGGTTGGCAGGACTATAACAAAAAAATGCACATTGAAATTGTTTTTGCATTTCTGCAATTATTTATGGTGCTTAAAACAAGATTGCATCATACTAATAAATCACCTAATATGAAATCTTGAACATCATGCAAGATTGCATAATGCCTTTACGGGAAACCATTGACTGTAAACCCTCCATCAACAGCGATCGTTTGACCAGTGATATAAGAAGCAGCAGGTAGGCAGAGAAACGCCACCAAAGATGAAACTTCATCGGCTTCTGCAATGCGTTTGAGAGGAGTTCTAGACCCGATAAGATCAAAAAACTCTTTATTATTAAGTAGCTGCACATAATAAACATTTCCAAGAAAGTGCGAATGAGAACAATGGAATTTAACATTATCACTAGTAAAAGAATAGTGCGTATTACTTCTTCAACAAGAGAGGTTTTAGTAAACCATGGTGCTACACTATTTGCCCGAATATTGTATTTCGCCCACTCACAAGCTAAATTCTTTGCAAGTTGATTCATTGCACCTATAGGTGTAAAACAAGCATTACAAAATCTTTTCTCTCGAGACATATTACAGGTTAAAATGATCATCTAACCATACCTTTAGCAGCACCGTAAATCGACCCAGCTGAAACATGAACTAGACCCGTAACAGATGAAATGAACACAATACTTCCAACTCCAGAATTCTTCAAAAGAGGATGTGCGAGTTGACACATATGGTAAGCAGATTCAAAATTGATAGTCATGAGCATTGAATATTCTTCTGCAGTATATTCTATAGTAGGTTTCAAAAATGTAGTTCCAACATTGTTTACCTACACAAAAGAAATCCATGCGCGTAAGCCATGTGAAACGCACAGAAATTTGTGAAATCACTGCAACAATCAGTTGCTATCTGTAAGTATTACATATTGGCTGATAGAAACAAACCTCAATCGCATGTTTATATATCTATTTTTAACTTTGAAAACACATCACACCATGAGGTCTTACTTCATGGATCTGTCATATAATAAGATGCAAACAGAACCATCCTAGAAACAACATAAGGTCTTACTTCTTGGATCTGCCATATAATGATTCTGGACATAGAATTATTGAATTTTCTTTTCTCCTATGAGTCAATGAAATTTGTTTTTTTTTCTTTGGTTTTCTTATTATGGTTAACTCGTGTACTCTCTAAACTAATAAATCTACATCAATATCACCAAAAGATTACAACTTTGAACTGCTTACGGAGAAACACTTCTGCTACACAAGATGACGCTACACAAGATACTGCTAGTACAAGCCATTTGGTACCAACAAGATTAGGTTGGCAGCTTGTTTTGACATGTGGTATTCAAAAGGTTATAGCGAAAATCAATGAAAGCATAGTCAAACCTTAAATCTTGCTAGAGCAGAATCATGTAAAAATTTGTTGGTAATTCCTAAAGGAGTTTAGGTATGTACTAGATCTCACAGGTATCATGTAAGAATCATCAAGAGTACAAAGAAGAGTTCTCCAAAAAGTAACTGCAACGTACAACTAGCAAAACCTATAAACCTATGATAACTGACATGTACAAAGCTAATGAACTTATCAGAAATATATAGGGAGAACTTCATATAATTCGAAGGAAATTTTAAAAGTATGTGAATCAGATCACTCACTAGTATTTTTATTTCTTCTAATTAAATCACTAAAGTTTTAGAAGTGTTCAAATTAAGTCACTCCTTTTTTTTCGTTTTCTTTATATAAATCACAATTTTTAAAGTAATTTAGTTTTTACATAATTATTGTTAATTTTTAAAGATTTAATTTTTTTTAAAAGCATTTTACAACTTATGAATGACCTAATTAAAATAATCTTGAAACTTTAGTAATCAGATTGAGACAAAATAAAAATTATAAGTGATCTAATTGTAACAAAAAGTTTATAAGTGATCTAATTAAAACAATTCTGATAATTAATTACTATTTTACAAAGTTATCCCAAATATATATATACTATAAGAGCATTCACAATCCATCCCCCATATCAATTATTATAATTACACTAAAGACATCTATTTTTTCTTTTTTTTTTCAATTAAATAATATTTTTTCATACTTTTATCATTACTTTTTTCTCTATTATCTACTCACAACCACTTTTAAAATATTAAAAAAATTTGTATGGGTTGTACCGTGATTCCCCACATATGGGAAATCACGGTACAACTCGCATAAATTTTATTTATACTTTACTCACAACCACTCACAACCATCCCCTATAATATAAGGCACCCACTCATATAAACATTTGATACGGGCTGTGAATGCTCTAATACCGCCTTTAGAAACAAAGGACTTCATCCTCATAAATACAGTAACATTGCTAAAAACAATTTCAAGTGTTGTGCTATCAAAGACGTCCCAATACATTTTGAGGCCTAAAATAAACTTTGAAATTGAGGCCTTTTATGCAAGTAAAAATCTTTTTGTTTATATAGAAATATCATAAAGTATCTACCTCAAACAAGTACCAATATATGCCATTACAATGTCTTTCCCACCTATGCATTCTTCTTCGTTATCAACACTTTCTTTCATTTAAAAGAATTATAAAAACCCTAGAAATGTGCATTCAATCTTGTTATCATCTCTCATTTCTCTCTAAAAACACAAAAGCCTAGAAATTATCAACATATATTTTTAGCTTACGATATAAATAAAAGAAGTTCTTAGATTTTCTTGCACTTAAAATTTAGGGGCATAAAACGCTTGCTTTAGTAAGCTGTACTTCAGACGCTCCTGTGTGCTATATGTTTGAAACCTAATTGACTACTAGTTAAGCTTTGACATCAAAACTCAATAACTTAAACAATAACAACTTACAAGAATGTTGAGCTTGCCACCGAATAGCGACGACACTTTTTCAACGAGCATTTCTCGTCCAGAACGAGAAGCTACATCGCAGACGGATCCCGTCACACTGAACCCCTTGTCGGACCACTCCTGCAACCGCTGGTTGAGTTCAGCCTCATTTCGGGAGCAGGTGTGCACCACGGCCCCTAACTCCGCCAGTTCCTCCACCACAGCGTAGCCGATACCGCGCGTACCGCCAGTGACGAGAGCTGTCATTCCATCCAAACACCATCTGGAGTTTCTAGTTGCCGGAGTCACTGAAGTCATGGTCTGTTATATTAGTTGGAGCAGAGAATTTAAGAGGTATTAATATTTAATAACGTTAACAACTTCCTTTATTTATTCTATGCAGACTTTGTTTTGCACTTGTCTTTTGATTGTAGCGATTAGTCAACATTTTTGAACAAATCTTGAGATGCATTATTTTTCGTTGGACAATTCTATATATGTTTTTGATAAAATTTGACTATTAAAAAGAGAAAAATGCTATATACGTTTTTCTTTGATTTGTTATAATATCTTAAGTGTTTTATGGTTGGACATTTTGATTATAAGATGAATCTTTTTATATCCAAGAAGTTTTTAATATCAGGAGCTTCTTTGATTGCATTAAAAAAATGGTGCGGTTCCAAATGTTGAATAGCGGTCAATTTTATATTTAGAGGCTCAAGATCGCGTGTCCAAAGACGATTCACTGAAATGAATGTAACTTGGGCTAGGAAGCTTCGTTTTGGGAGTGCGGCCAGTCAAAACGACCGTTGGACCGTCCATGTTTTGAGGCCCAAAATCGTCTTATTCTATGAGTTTTTTTTAATTTTTAAGTTATTTTTAGTTTTTGTTGTGCTTTGTTTATGAACTAGTTTTCGACCCGTCTATGTTTTGAGGTCCATTCGACTTTTGTCTTTCATTTTATGTTTCTGGAACTTGGAATAATGTTTAGTTTTTGAAATTTATGAAAAATCATTTTCTCTCTACACAATTGTATTTGTGAGTGAAGAACCCTGATTATCGGCATTCTCGCGAATCAACGATAATTAGAAGAATTATTCCTGTTATTCTCGTTTATTTCTACATCAAAAGGTTGTGTTATATATGGTTATATTTAGAAGGAGAATCAAATAAAAAATAAATATAACAATACTAACAATTGAAAGTTGTTGTTTACGATATAAACTCGTGTGGCATCAATTGGCACTTATGTGTCTTTCAAAGTTCTTTTATTCTTCGTTTGATTATACGTATATCGAGGAAAATTGTGCCACTTCTATTTCGGGGTCACAAAGTCATGATTCTCCTTCATAACTTAGCAGGTCTTGATTTTGCTTCTCAAGGTTGAAATTTCTTGTTATATATCCAACTAGTTTTAATAAACTCGTGTATTACACGGGTTGAATAAAAAATATTAAACAGAATAAAAATTTATAATTTATAAATTGATATTAAAAAAATAAGATATGATTGAAATCTTTCTTATAATAAATAAAATAAAAGTTTTATTTCAACACAACGTTTTAAAAAATATCATACTTAAAAACTATTTTATTGTAACTCTCAATTTTACTTATTTATTGTTTATTTAAAATTTACTTTTTAAAATCACCAATTATAAAATATTTTGTATTTTAAAAAAAGTTTGATGTTCTAAAAAATTTTCTAATTTTATGAAAAATTATTTTCTTAAAAGAAGATTAGTAAAAAGATCTTTTTATTAATTTATTAAAAAAATATTTTAATCTAAAAAAAATTAAATACTATTATTAGTAATCTCCAATATTTTTATCACAGGTGAAACTTGAACCGAAGACTTCTTATTTTATAATGAAGTCCTGAGATATCTCATTTTAATCACTTAGACTAAAGATCATTACTATAAGTTGAAGATAACTAACAAAACGAATTGTTACCGTAGTTCATGCGGTTGCTTCCACCTGGACAAACTAGGTTCGATCATTCATTTCTTTGTTTCTTTTCCAACCCACGCTTTATGAAAATCATCATTTATTACCTCTGCCTTATTGGTATATAACACGGGTAGGTTTTCGTTTTCCTTTCTAATACTTAATACTAAATTAATTTTTAAGATATTTTGTTTTCTTTTATAATTTTATAAATAACCTGAATATATCGTCGTAAGATTCTTGTCTTCATCATCAATTTGATTACATTTTATCAAAATTCAAGCCAAGTCACACACACACATATATATAATACACACATATATACACATATATAATATGGGGGAAGATTACTATACAAAGTGCAAAAAACATGTTAATCGTACAAAGTCATCGGAGCGTGACACGTGTCTTTTTGCAAAGCGTGACACGTGTCTTATGGTAGAGTGGTATTTTCATTTCCGCCACAATTACGCATATAAGATGGATAATTAAGCAAATTATATTAATAATTACGCAAGTTATATTTATTATTACGCAAATTAAAAGTACTAAGTTATAAATAATAATTACGCAAGTTATATGATAATGATGCAAGTTATTTTCATAATTACGCAGTTAATAATCACGCGAGTTATACGCACGACACATAAACGTTTTTTAAAAAATGTTGATTTTTTTAAAAATCAAATTATGGTGTATTTTTTAAAATTACACCATAATATCGTATAAATAGAATAAAATTATCCCTCTATACTCAAATAAAAGAGAATAAAATGCTCGATATTATTATGTATTTTTTCAAAAATAATATCGTATAAATAGTTATACGTGTTTAAGTAAATTAGGGGACTTGAAATAAATCAACAGTTGTAGGTTATTTCTAAATTTATCCCTATATATCCCTTCCGCGTGATTATTCTCATCTATAATCTGAAACGTTAGTTCCTTAGATCAAAAGTTGAGATTATTTTCTACACTTCGCGCAAAAATAACACTTTGTATTCTAAACTTTTCATATATATATATATATATATTAAATAGAATAAAATTATCCCTCTATACTCAAATAAAAGAGAATAAAATACTCTTTTCTATGATGTATTTTTTTAAAATAATATCGTATAAATAGTTATACGCGTTTAAGTAAATTAGGGGACTTGAAAAAATCAACAGTTGTAGACTATTACTAGAAAATAATATATATATATATATATATATATATATATATATATATATATATATACATATATATATATATAGTGGAAGAATGAGAACTCTCTTTTTTTGCGAGAACTCTAGGAACTAATGTGAGCCACTAGTTTTCAACGGCAAAATGGTAAATAATATAAACATAATATAAAAAATTATAAAACAAAAAATAAGATGAAAATAAAAATAATAAATACACAAAAATATTTCTCTCGTTTCCCTCTTTCATAAAAAAAATTTGAAAAAAAAAACTCGTTTTTTTTTCCGAAATTCGTTTTACACATGTGTAAAACCAGATTTACACATGTGTCAAACCAGATTTACACATGTGTAAATAACATGTAAGTGATGTTTTTAAAAAAAATATATCAATATAGTAGGTGTTGGAAAGATAAAAAAATATTGAATTTTATGATGCAATTTTTTTGAAAAAATAATATCGTGAAAAAAAATTATGAACGTTTTAAAAAGAAGGTGAAAATGGTATGTGAGTTGCATGTGACTTAATTGTATGGCTAAGATTGTTTTCTAGAGTTCTCACAAAATAGGGTGGTTCTCAAGATAACCCTACCATATATATATATATATATATATATGATGAGGCTCATAGAGGAGGGATCAAATGAAAACTATGCTTATAATTGAAAACCGTAAAAATCACCACTACCCAATTACATAATTGACAATTGATTTAATTTTTTAATTGTTTAAAGTATATTTGATTAAACTTTAATATTATTTTTTCAGGTCATAATATATTTTTTAGTTTAAACTCCAAGAAACGATAATAATGACGAAACGACTTACGTATACGTAACTTGTATGAGTGACATGTACGCAACTCGTACTTGTACACTTGGTAACACGTATTCACATATACATAACCCCTACATATATGTAATTCTTAGTTGTGCACTTTGTAAAACGTACTTACATATATGTAACCCATAGTTTTCATGTTTTTCATTTATAACATGGTTTTCAAGGGATCCCTCCCCGAGGCTCATATATATATATATATATATATATATATGGGAGGGTTTAAATAAAAACTCACTTATTTTGTAAGAACTCTAGGAACCAATGTGAACCACACATTTTCAATGGCAAAATGGTAAATAATTATAACATAATAAAAAAAATTTATAAAACATAAATAACATAAAAATAAAAAAAGGAAAATGACGAAAATGTTTCTTTTAATTCCCTCTTTCATAAAAATTTTATAAAACAGGAAAAAAACTCGTTTTTTTATAAACGTCACTTTTCACATATGTAATTATTAACAATACACATGTGTAAAACAAGATTTACACATGTGTAATGACTAATTTACACATGTGTAAATATCGGATGAACGATTTTTTTAAAAAAAGTATATTAATATGGTACGCGTTGGAAAGATAAAAAAATAATGAAATTAATGGTGTAATTTTTTTGAAAAAATGATGTCATGAAAAAAAGTTATGAAGATTTTAAAAAAAAAAGGTGGATTTGACATGTGACTTGTATGTGACTTAATTGTGTGGCTGAGATTGGTTACTAGAGTTCTCACAAAAAGGGGTGGTTCTCAAGATAACCCTACCCTATATATATATATATATATATATATATATATAGAGGGAGGTTCCTCTAAAAAATAATTTTTTCCTAAGAATACTAAGAAGTAATCTTAGCCTTCTAATTATCTAATTAAGGGTTAGGATCAAAGTGTAGGAAAAATAAGCAAGCAAGTGTAGTTTGGGTGTTTTATAATGTTACCACAACTGTTGACTTTTTAAAATTTCCCCCCATTTTTTTAAATGCTAATAACTTTTTCATACGACATGATTTTTTAAATAAATTACACCATAAAATCATGCATTTTTTCCTCTTTAAATTGAGTATAGTATTGCTATACTTTTTTACAAAAAAATCAAATTATGTGAAATTGTGCTGCATTTGTAACGTTTTTGTGCTAACAGCACAAAATTGTGCTGTATTTCATCAAAATAGCACAAAATTGTGTTATATTTCATAAAAACATCATAGTTTTGTGATGTTTTGCGTTAAACAGCACAGTTTTGTGCTGTTTTTGTCAAGCAGCACAGTTTTGTGCGATTTTACGTAACATGTTCTATTTTGTTTTACGTCAAAATAATAAGGTCTCGTGTATTGTTTTTGTGGTGCATTAATATCAAACAACAGAGAAACAACACATCTTTTCTATTTTAATGTTCACTATTTTGCGTTAATATAACACGTTTTGTGTTGTTTTGCGTTAATACAACAATCTATGTGTTGTTTTGTTTCGTTTTTAACAGAAAAGACGTTGTGTGCTGTTTTAACTCAAATATTTTTGTTTACAAACGTGTTGTTTTATGACAAAACAACATGAATTCTGTTTATTTATCGCACAATCTAGCACTTTAAAAAAATTCAACACAATCTAATATTTTAAAATAACTCAGCCCAATCTAGCACGTTAAAAAATATAGCACAATCTAGCATATCAAAAAATCTAGTACATTACATTCGAAATTATGCTACATTTTGATAAACTACAAAAGGGACTAATAGGTGTGTTTTAGGACCAAAATGCCCTCTAACCCTAATTTGAAGAATGTCACATTTAATCTTCTTGTTCATTCTTAGCCTACTTAGGCAAAACTTATTTTTTATTTGAACCTCTATATATATATATATATATATATATATATATATATATATATATATATATATATATATATATATATAGGGGAGGGTTCCTGAGAAAACCAATAGTTATGTGAAAACCAAAGAAAACCACGGAAATAATAACATAATTCATAACTTTTTTGTTATTTTAATTGTTAAAATATTATTTAAGTATGTGATACATATACGTTGAGCATACATACAAGAATGAAGAGTTTTATGTATACGTAATACTATGTCGAATGAAAAATGGTTACGTATACGTAACCTATGTGTGACCTATATGAAAAACCATGCTACGATTTTCATTTCATTCATAACTTTGTTTATATATATTCACACATATATATAGAGGGTAGTGATAAAAAAATTTATAAATTATTTGACCGTTTTCATTGGTTTTCTTTAGTTTTCTCATAACTTTGTGAAAGTTTTTAAATTTAACATGCTTGGTGGATACTTGAGCAACCAAAAGCTTAATATCACATAGTTTAGTACCGGTTGAATACTATAAAGAACTAACATATAGATTGATAACTAGGATAGTTGAAGACATACTCATTAATATAACACACTATTTGGAGCCTACATGAATAAAACTTTTGGATTTTGCGGGAAACTACAGTATTAAATATGAAATCACACAAGTAAACATAAATCCTAAATACAAAAAATCTCAAGATTTTGTTTTAGGATGAAATTTCATTTTAGGGGTAAATGGAGCAATAATCATAACAAGAAATTTCATAACACTAAGTAAATATATTTATAGTTTTCCAACATTTTGATACAATAATACATCAGAGTATGCATGAAAGCGTGGTTGACAAGAAAATTTAAAATTTTCAAAGCAGCCTAAATGAAAGCAACCTTTTGAGAATGAAACAATTAAGCTACTCATAGAAATTTTAAGCCATAAGTTAGAAAAAGAAAGAGATATTATAAAAAAAAAGTATAAATCATTTAAAGATTTTACATTTAGAAAAAATCAGTCTAATTAGAGAAGATACTAAAAAATCAAAGATTCAATACTTATGCAAATTAAATATGAAAAACCCAGATATTACAATTAGAACAACAAACATAAAATATAGTCCATTAGATTTAGAAAATAAATTTCAGAAATGAAAAGTCAATGATTGATTAGAAAATCAAAAAGTACTCAAAGATCAGCAACATTCATAATTAGAAATTATAGATAAATAAAACGAACAAAGCAAGAATAGTATACAATTATAAAAGACTAAACGACAATAAAGAAGATGATGGGTATAATATCCCAAATTAAGATAGCTTAATCTTTATACTAATAAATAAAAATAAATCTGGACACTTGTCACCATTTTAGAGCATCTAATAATTAGTTTGTCCGTTTTTCTCTCCTATTAATTATGAATACTATAATAGTTATTTATTAATTAATAACTATCCATACTTAAAATTTTAAATATATTAACTTCAAATTTTCAAATATGTAATACATGAGTTTATTCAATTCGTATAATACACAACATTTAAGACATAACTTTTTAATTATTAACTATGTAACAGTAAATTTATTTAACCCGTGTATTACACGGGATTGTAATCTAGTATATTTAATACAAAAGAAAAGATTTTTTCTTAAAATTTCATCTAAAGTCAAAGATATAATTAGTTAAAACTAGAAAAGAGTTTTAAACCTTGGACAACCTTTACATGTCCAGAAGGACAATTTGAATGAAATGTTTTTAGTTTTGGATTAAAAAATATACCTCTAATCTTTCACAGGTTTATGGTCAGTGTATTTTTAAAATATGATTTTTGTTTGATATATATAGATGATATTTTGGTTGCAAGTGAAATAGTACTGTAACACAAGATATATTTGAAACAAATATTTGAAGAAATTAAAAGAAATGGTATAGTACTTTCTAAAAGGAAACTGAAACTGTTTAAAAGATAGATATCGTTTTTTACAGGATTAGAAATAGAATATGATAAAATAGAATTACAAACATATATTTCTATAAATATTTTAGAGTTTCTAGAAAAATTGAAAACTTAAAATAGTTACAAGTCTTTTTATGACTCGTAAACTACGCTAGGGAATTTATCTAAAATTTATCAAAATTGGTAGGATCATTATATAGTAAAACAACAAAAATTAAACAAAGATTTTTTAATTACGAAGACATTAAATTAATAAGAGCAATTAAACAAATGATAAAAGATATTAAACCATTAGAACTTTCGATAGTAACAGATTTTATAGTAATAGATTATATGGTAATAAAAACAAATGGGATTAAAGAATGATGGGGGACTCTACTCCTTTGTAAACACAATAAATACATCCTAAAAATGAAGAAAAATTCTTTGCATATAGTAGTGGTAAATTTCAATTTAAAACAATCTGGACTAGTATAGATTTTAAGATACAAGCGTTAATAAGCGTCTTAGAAAAATTTAAATTTTTTCTACATAATAAATTTACACTTAGAACAAATTGTAAAGCTATAGTAAGATTTATAAAAAATGATAATAGTAAGAAAATGAATAGAATTAGATGGATTAATCTACAAAATATCATACATGAAAACTTATACATTATAAATTTTGAACATATAAAAGAAAAAAATAATGAATTAGTTGATATTTTCCTAGAAATATTAATAAATTATTGTTTTTAGATGGACAAAAATATTAAAGTAAATAAAAGATTATACATCCTACAATGCTTAAGAAAAACCCTTCGGCAATGAACGTATCTTTAAATAAGAAAAAAAAAAAGCAGAAAAGCTCATGAGCCAAGCTATAAAGCTACAAGAAAAATATACAGTTCTTCACATGAACCCCTATAGGTTGATGGTTTAGACAATATTTCACAATTCGACTCACCACATGTACAAAAATAGAAAGCATAGTACAGGTGATGTGTTGAAAACTCTTAAAATAAATTTGAAAACTAAAAGAAATTTAAAAAAAACTATTAAAATAAATCTAAGTAATTGAATGGTTAAAACCAATGGTTTTAGATAATGTTGAAAAAGGTACCACATACATACAAATCTATATTTTTTTTTATTAAAAAATTAGAATCATTGATATGAACCATTTAAATGTTTGGATTTAGTTTAAGAGTTTTCTTAATTTTTCTTGATTTGCATTATATATAGGGTAAAGTTCCTTTGTTAACCCTTGTTTATTGCGATAACCCGTTAACCCTAATGTAACGAACACTTACACCATAATTATGCAGTATAACTAACTCTTATATCGCGTTACACCAATGATGTAACTATTCCCCTTATTTTCAAAACTTCCCTCCCTTTTTAAAAAACTTCATCTTCTTTTAAAATCTTTTTTATTTTTTTGTATGATTTTATTTTTTATACAAATTACATCATTCAATAGTTTATTTTAATATGTTTAATTTGAGTATAGTCTTGTTATATATTTTTTAATTTTTTTTAACGTTCATTATGAACCATTAGTTTTATCACTATAACTTTAACTTACAGTGGTAACGTAACTTACTGTGAACCACTAGTTAGATTAAGAAGTAAAAGAAACTTTATCCATGTATTAGGGAATCAGATGGAATGTCAATATGATGGTTTTTCAAAATTTTACTTTAAATTATAGAGACAAGGCAAGTATATTGTAAGGTTTTTTTTTTTGAACTTGCAAAAATATAAACCAAGTGGACCTATATTCAATATAGTCCAAAGTAAAGGGGAGCCAAGTGTAAAACACCCTTATCCTCTTCCTTCACTTTCAAAGAGAAGAGTATGTGGTGAGAATTGCATCCTCTTAACAATGGTGCCCAAATTCTGCAACCAAAGCCCATGGAAGTCTTCACTTCATCTTCAAAACACCCATAATTTCACCAGGCATGTTCCATCTTTTCATCTTCATCTCCCTCAAATCACCATCAAATCCTCTCATCATCTACAATTCTTGAATCTTGAATCTTGAATGTTGAATCTTGAATCTCAATTCTCCTTTTGTTCTGTGATTTGGTTGATTCTTGATGCAATAGGTTGTGCCCCTCAGCTTCATTGTTGGGTGATTTGAGATCTTCACTGTTGTGCTGTATCTCCACTCGATTACACTTCAAATGTACTCATGTAGGAAGCTTAAATGTGCTCAATGGAAGAAGAAGAAGAAAAAGACAGATGATTAGCTTCAAAAGCCAATTGGATGAACTTTCTGCTGCTTCTACACATGAAGATGATGTCTCTAGAGCAACATTAGTATGGAGGGCGATCAAATTGCCAATTTATTCAGTTGCACTGGTGCCGTTGACTGTAAGTTGTTCAAAGAGATTTCAACACTTGTGTCATGCACACATTAGTTGGGGTTTAATTAAGTGTATTTGTTCGTAATTTGATGGGTTAAATTGTTCAAAATCGAGTTTATGACTTATAAATATTAATGAGCGGGGAGGGATCAAACGAGAATTTTTTTTTTTTAGAACTTTAACAACCAATCTGAGCCATTAGTTTTCAATAGTAAAATGATAAATAACAAAAACATAATAAAAAAATTATAAAACGAAAAATAACATAAAAATAAAAAAAAATAAAAACACAAAAATGTTTCTCTCGTTTTCTTCTTTCATAAAAATAATTATAAAAAATAAAAAAAAATTCTTGTTTTTTTTACAAAATTCGTTTTACACATGTGTAATACAAGATTTACACATGTGTAAATCTTATGTTGCACATGTGTATAACCAGATTTACACATATGTAAATAACGGGTTGACGACTTTTCTAAAAAAAATATATATCAATATGATAGGCGTTGGAAAGATAAAAAAATACTAAAAATTAATGGTGAATTTTTTTTTAAATAATGTCGTAAAAAAAAGTTACGAACGTTTTAAAAAAAGATAAAAATGACATGTGATAATAAATTTGTGGTTCGTATTGCTTTCTAGAATTTTCACAAAAAAAAAATGGTTATCAAAATAACCTTACCCTAGTATTTGTCAAAACCATTAATTAATTTATAAAATGTTTATATTATTTATTTTTTATTAACTTGTTGGATTTTCATGGAGGTCGTTAAGTTTCTTGAGTGTTGCTCAAGATTACAACATATACATGGAACTATAAACAAAATTTCATGAGGGTCGGATGACCCCATAACTCGCGTGTGCGCACCGATTGTTCAATGATTGTTCAATGAAATGATGTAGTGTGTGCGCACGCAGGTGGGAACAGCAGCAGCTTATCTGCAAACAGGGTTGTGTTCAGCCAAGCAATATGTTCTGCTTTTGTGTTCATCGGTTCTTGTAATCACTTGGCTCAATTTAAGGTAAAAAAGTTACCGCATTCATGAAGTTCAACTCGCGTATCTGCAATGGAATGTACGTTCATATAGCGTGTGATCTGGACAGCAACGACGTTTATGATTTTGATACAGGAGCAGATATAAACAAGAAAGAATCTGTTGTTAACATGATCGGCAGGTATATGATGATCAATCTTTACCTCTTTCTTACTCTATTGTCTGTCTTTATCTATGTAAAGCGTTTGTACATTGAGTGCATGCTGTATGCAGCCGGTCGGGGACCCTTATGGCTGCATTGTTAATGCTTGGGGTCGGGTCTACAGGGCTTGTATGGGCATCCATGGAAGCTGGAAATGTGAGGTCAATGTTGCTACTGGCTTCTGCAATCACTTGTGGTTACATATATCAGGTACAATTGTTAGTTGTTACACACAAATGGAAAGTTTTCATTATGCTGAGCTTGTAATATTGTGCAACTAACCTGTTATAGTGTCCGCCTTTCCGGTTGAGTTACCGGGGTCTTGGAGAACCATTGTGCTTTGCGGCTTTCGGTCCTTTTGCAACCACAGCCTTTTACCTGTTGCAGGGCAGCAGCACAAGGGTGGAGACGCTACCGATAACTGGCACAATTCTGTCTGCTTCGGTCCTAGTTGGCATTACAACATCTCTTATTCTTTTTTGTAGCCACTTTCACCAGGTAATGATATTTACTTGCAAAATGGATCGATCTGTGTTATGTTTTATCTCTAACAGGTACAATAAAACTAAAAACAATAGAATGGGTTGTGAGTCATCCGAAGTACATTTTTAATGCATTAAACCCCTATTATTCCGAAAATTATAGGATTATTTTGATATCATAGTTGACACTATTTATTTACTAAAAATGGAACTTTCTAAAAAAAAGCTTTTCGCGTCAACCTAGCCCGCCCTGAGCTGTTTCAGCTTGTACAAAAGACCACCCATTTTGACCCATTACACAATCGGCCCATTTTACCACCTCTATGTTTTCTGTATTGTTTTCCCATATTTGTCTGTTCGCTGACAAGTTTTCTTGACTTGCATACTCAGATTGCAGGTGATAAAGCAGTAGGAAAACTCTCTCCACTGGTAAGTAGTCTTCCAAGTCACAAGGGTCCACGCGGTTTTGTAATTATCCAAACCCACGTCGCCAAACGCGCAAGTGACCATAAACTTTGATCGGGTTTCACTAATTACAGGTGAGGATTGGCACAGAAACAGGATCAAATGTGGTGAAAACGGCAGTGATTTCCCTATATTCACTCCTGTGTCTTCTTGGCATTTGTAGAACGCTTCCACTCACTTCCATAGTAAGCGTTTTATTCAGACCTTTTTTCACCCAAATATATACTTTCTTGCAGGTAAAATTTATGAAAACTAACCTGAGTTTTGTGTTGCAGTTTCTGTGTGCACTTACAGTACCCATGGGCAAGCTCGTGGTCAGCTTCGTTTCAGATAACCACCAGGTCAGTTGCAAAATCACCAAAATTCTGTAAAAAGCAAGATGATTAAGGGGTTTCATTCTTGCAGGATAAAACAAAGATCTTTATGGCGAAATATTTTTGTGTTCGATTGCATGCATTATTTGGAGCTGCTTTAGCTGCTGGAATGGTAGCAGCCAGGATTATAACAAGAAACAATATACCAAGACCAATTTTATCTTGATCACCATATCAAAATATTGTATGAATTTGTATCTGAATCATGAGTGATTGTAAAACGGCATATAATAATTTTAATAAATCCAATTCTAAATTTTGTCAATGCTCAAGGATATTTTTGACATTCTACTTGTAATCGAGCACATTAGTTAGGTAACCATGTATAGAGTCGCTGAAGCAACTTTCATAAAACTAGTATAAAAGTTAAAACATGTATGTTTATTGACAGGAAAAACAAATATGGTCCAAATGAGTTGAAATCTGCCTACTTTTTCTGCCCCATCCGTCTTTTCGGTCCTACTTCTGTGTGTGGGATAGAAAGGGTTGAGATCCAACCGCGTGCTAAAGTAGCAAAAAGTTTGTTATTATTATAAGAGTGAGAGATCGGTTTGAGCATGCTGGTGTTATCACCTTGTGTTCTGAGTCGTGTTAATTTTCTATAACAAAGACTTTTGCGCGTTAATTATTTAAGGAAAAAGTGCTGGGCAGCTAAATATTATACATCATTTAGTTTATACAAGTTATGAACAATGCACAAATCACAATCTATGAATCTAATCATACACAAATATTTACATGGTTCAGTGAAGAACTGATTATACCCAACTCAACAATGCTTGAAAGATCCCTGAAGCTTTCAGAAAGATCGAATCTTTTTAGCCCCATTGGCGCTTGTTATGAGAGGGGGGTTATACAGAAACTAGGATAATTACTTACATGTTACTTGAAAATCAATAGAGCCCCAAAAATTTCCACCAGAAAGCACCAACAACCGCCCAGATCATTACGTTCACACAACCCATAATGAACCCGATTCTGAAGATATCCGGAAGGTCTACATAACCAGCTGTCAACAAAAGATGAGAGAAAACAGATGTATCATTCTTTATGCTATGGCAGCATTCATGTCAATCAGCAGTATAAAATGTTGATAAATAGGTCACAATTTCAACTTATTTACTTATGAATAATAAATCAATTTAGATTATCTTTAATCTCAAACGAGTCAAAAGAGTAGATTCAAGAAATTAGCTATAAAGCAAATGAGTTGAGTTCATTTTCATGTATTTAGATCATTTTTGAAGATTAATATTCCTAAACAAATTTGACCAGCTAGTTATTTATAAAGAAAATTCTGAAGAATTTGGAAAGTGATATGGCTCAAGCTAACTCGACACGTTTCAACCTGCACCAAAAGATGACTTTTTTGACCCGTTAACCCACCCACCCATTTTGCCCCCTCAAAGAAACGCACCTCCAAAGTAAACGGCTGCCTGCCCACTACTATAATGCGTTAAAGCACCAAATAAGTTTGTATTATAAGCTAAGGCGAGTGCAGCCAACACCTTGGGCACCCCAGCTGCCACATGCATAGCAAGAAAAGCAGAATACAAGGCTCCCACGTGACCCGTTTGGCTCGCAAACATGTAGTGGATCAAGAAATAAACCACCTGCAGAACACCAAAAGCCACAGGCCAGCTCAATGACAACGACTGCAAAACTACCGCAACATAACTTGATATCCAGTCAACGATTCCAAGTTCAGTTAACTGGCTAGCCATGCCCACGAGTACTGCAAACCAAGCTAAAGTGTCCCATGCTGAATTTTCATTCAAGCAGTCATCCCATTCAAGCACTCCTAACAACAAAAGTATAGATAATGCAATCATTGCAGTAAGAACACTAGATATCCCGATAGCATCCCTGTGTAAAGAACATATCACATTACTACTTTCAGTTACATTAAGGGGTCGTTTGGATGCGCATTTTGAAAGTATAGAAGTATATAGAACGACTGAAATGATCAACAATTCAATATTGCATTTGCATACCCAAACACCCATAGAGAGACAGCAAGAAGCATGGTCCCAACCATCACCCACTCATTGGTTGTGACCGGACCCATGAGTTCAAGTTTCTTTGCAGCCATAGCAGGGGCATCAGGTGTGTCTTTAGTCTCAGGCGGGTATATTTTGTACAAGATGTATGGATTAAGTAGTAGTGACACAAAAGCTGGTAAACTAGCGGCAATGAACCATTCGACCCATGGGTCTGCAACCACCACTCCAAGCTCCTCAGCTAATTGCAGGCATAAAAGATTTTGCGCTGCAGCAGTCAGAAAAAGAGCACTAGAGTTACCAGCACACTGTCATCGATCATAAACAACCGCGTAAGCTAACAATTTTAAAATAGCTCTAACAGTTCATATAAATCCACAATTTTCCAGACCAAAAAAACAGACAGCATTCTAGGATCCCTCCTCAAAATACTTTTATGCATACCTCTTCTACGTGATCCATGTCATACCCTATTCTCGTAAAGACAGTACACAACTACACACTAGCTAATAGTCCGACTGATGCTACATCATAGCCTCAGAGGCACATTGGGAGTGGAGATAATTATAAGTTTGGAAGGCTACCTTTAGAACTCCTGTTTTACGTGAGAACTCTTTTCTTAAACATGTTTACACGTGTAAAAAACGTTCTTAAAGTTCTCATAAAAGATAAATGATAACTCTTAACAACTCGTTTTTTACACATATTTACACATGAGTAAAATAGTTCTATTTTTTGCACAGAGTTTTCAGAGTTCTTATTTGATTTTTCCCCTATGACCATATACATATAAAATAACACCAACGGAATGCGAATCTCCGAGATATAACCAAAATCAAGATTTTCCAGTACCTGAAACTGTGACTGAACAAGATACGATCCAAGCTTCTTAGCCGACGGGTCATTCGGCTTACTCCCAGCGGAAAGCGACAACGACTTAATAATGGGCAAGAACACACCCCCGGCTCGAGCCGTGGTGCTGGGCATAGCCGGAGCAATCAAAGTCTCACTCAACGTCAACCCATAAGACAACCCAAGAGTACTCACCCCCAACCACTTCACAAAGTAAGTCGCAATCCGATCACCCAATCCCGTTTTCACAAACCCACGAGCGAAAAAGAAGGAAATCACAATCAACCAAATAACCTCATTCGAGAACGCACTAAACGCCGTGGAAAACGTCAAAGTACCGGTCAAAATCGTCGTCGTGAGCCCCAGAAAAGCCCACGCACCCACCGGCAACGGCGATAGCACCAGACCCGCGATGGTTGTGAGGAAGATCGAAAGCAATTGCCATGCTTGATCGCTGATTTCAAGGGGTTTGGGGATGATGAACCGTACGGTCAGACCGATTGCTATTGAAAGTGTTAAAGGTAGGATTTTGGCCCCTTGGAGTCGGAAATTAGGGGGTTTTGTGATGGGGTTGTTGTTGTTGTTGTTGGTTGATGATGTTGAAAGGGGTGAAAAGGGTCTGATGGGTCTTGAGAGGGATAGACGATAGGGGGTGGTGGTGGTCGGTGGTGGTGGTGATCGGAGTGGTGGTTTTGTGGTGGTGGAAATGTGGTGGTGGAGGCGGGTTATGGGGTGTGGGGAGAATGTAGAGGAGAAGATTGCAGAGGTGTTCATCGTCAATGGAGACGATGATGTGGGAAAATTTTGAAGTTGTGAGGGTAGAGAGGGTGTAATGGGTAAGGGAACTGTGTGGGCGTGTGGCTGTGTATGATCACGTGTTAATTTCATTAATGCCGAGCTAAAATTATCAAAATCATTTGTTTACGAGATGTATCTTTTACTCGGTTAGATGTCTTAATGAGTTAAAATTTTTAAATAGCCTCTAAGTCATAAAGTGTGTTGTAATCTCTGGTAGGCGTTATATTATTCAATTCATTAATTTTCACTCAATCAATCTAATAAAAAAATAATTTTATCATCTTTCATGGCATATCATACATTTTTTTATATTTTAATATTATACATGTAATAATATGTCGCTTCACCCTTTTTAATTTGGCCACAACGCCTGTTTAACATGTTCATATACAGAGCTATTGACACCTCAAAATGTTGGCTAGGAGTGGTGTTTCACCGGTTCAGTGCCGCCATGTAGGCTTAACCGCAATGGCGAAGTTTCATTAGGGTCGGGACGAGCCGCTCCCCCCCCCCCCCCCTTCCCCCTCCTTTCTTTTTTTTTTTTTTTCATCAGTGGTATTAATTTTTAGTTCGATAGTTGAAATTTTATTTATACATATTGAGTTCATCCCTCCTAAAAAAATTTCACCTTCGCCCCCGTCTTTTCATAAATTAACGCCCATGCGATTATACCAACTGTAATAAAAGGTTTTTACATAGACGTAATAAAAGTTTAAACCCAATGGTCCAAAAACCTTTGGTTCAAAAACAGTTTTTCATCTACTGCTTCGAATTGAGATTTAGTCCAAATTTAAGATGTTTTAGTTTCTTTTATTTTTATCTTAATTGTATTTTGGTTTTAACTAGAAATAATAATGGTCCTTTAACTTTTGTAAATTGAAAAAATTTGTCTTTAAATTTTCCAATTTCCATATTTAGTTATCTAAACTTATTTGTGTTGACGGTAAAAAAAAAAGTTAGAATGCATATACGTTATACACAGATTAAATATTTTATATTATTGTTCGTAAACAAATATATTGATGGTAAGATGATGTATTTCGGAATCAAACTTTATGGGTTCAAAGATTACAAAATGTAGATGTGATGATTTCAAGAGTAGAGTAACTGTAAAGTAATAATGTGTGTTTTCATCGTTCGAAAAACTATTTTATATTATTATTATAGCTACTTACAAAAGAAAAAAACTTTGATTCAAATTATCAAAAGATTGCAATACCTATATGCATGAATGGAGCTATTAACTAACTTTAACTAACTCAACAACTTAACTAACTAATCGAAAGAAACTAAACCAAAAGCACAACACATGGCCGTCATAATCTTCTCAAGATCATCCCCTGATATGGTCATAGTGCACTTTATTGTTAAATGGGTGTAAAATTACTATTATACCATTATGTTTAAAGAGGAAAGAAGGAATAAATTACATGAAAACAAATTATACGAACCACCCTTGTAGTTTTAAAATCACCTTTCATCTTAGGCATCAGACGTTAAACACATCATTTTTATTGTTTACGAAGTCATGACATATTTCATCCCTATGTTGGATGCTCGTCAATTACATAATTACCTTTTTACCTTTCAAATTGAAAAACAAAGAAATTAAAAACTACCCCAATCTCATATAGTTATTATCATCATACACCAATAAACCTCACGTTTTCTCAAACTATCTTCCTCCTTTTCATTCTACTCCATCATCAACTATAATTTTGCACCAAACCAACGTTGAAGGCGGATTGATGAAAGTGAATGAATCGACGAAGTGATAAAGGTAAAAACGTGTCTATGAATTTATTGCTTCATGCTAGACCATCGGTTTCTTTCTTCGGACCTAAGACGAAGGCGAATAAATCAATCAATGAAATAAAGAAGGAATGGCACAGTTGATAAAGATGGATCAAGTTGGATGTTTTCAGCTACTTTATTATATGTTGTTTTTCAAAGGTTCTTCTTGACCATGTAGATAAATAATTAAATGCAACTTACACCTTAGTTTTTGAGATGTAAATCATAAATTAGCTGGTTGTAAATGATAAGGCATTTGTTAGTCTTCATCTGTATTTTGACCAAAATTTATGTGATACCAAATTGAGTTAGATATTTGCATAAAAATGGTTTATACCATTAAAAAAATCAATGTACTTTTTATTTTTTTCATAAACGAATCTACCAACCTAATTTTGATATATTAGACTCTTATAACATGTAACAAATACTATACAAAGTCACCAAACTAATTTTTATATATTAAAATCTCTAAAGTTATCTAAAATACATACTTTTTTTTTTAATTTCCTTTTAAATAATAACCAATTAACTCTATGAGTGACATTCAACATTTTCGTAAAAGACTTTTTATAGCATCTTACTTAATCAATTAAAGTGTCAACAAATTATTACTTTTAATTTTCTTTTTAATAGTGTGTGTATTCTAGATAAGTTTAACATTTTAATATATAAAAATTAATTTCTTGACTTTTCTTTAAATTTTTTACAAGTTGAGAGACTTTAATACATCAAACTTGGTTTCAAGTCAATTTTCATAAAAAAAAATTTTAAAATATATATATATTGGATTTTTATGATACTAGCCGTAAGATAAGTTACCAACATAATCAGTTTGAACCGGCTGCTAACCCGATTTGAAACTTCAAGAAACAAACTTAGACCATGTCATTCGATTTTGGTTCAATTCAAATTTTAGTTCAAATTCTAGATTATAAAGTATGATTTCACACTAATAAATCATGCCTTAAACGTAATGTTGACCGGAGGAAGAGGTCAAAGTCAGAGGCATGCCACGATACAAGACAAAGCCAGGTTGGTATACCACTACATGTCTACATCAAATTATCAATAACCAATATGCATTCATTTTTATTTTTATTTTATTTTTAAATAATTATGAGCCCCTAGATTTCAGCAACCTCTTGTTCCACCTAATCCTTTTCTACTGGTTGCTAAGGTTTTGCTCATCTCACGATCACAGACCCTCAATAACTCGCAAACAATTTCATCATTTTACTTCATAGAGCAAAACGTCATGCATACGTTTTTTTTGTTATATTTAAGAAAAACTAGTACAATCGGACTATTGACTTCTTTGTTAAGCTGGTTAGAGACGTGAATATTAAATGAACTAGTTTAAAACCTCATATATTACACGAGTTGAATAAATAGTAATTAATAATGATGATATAGAAATTATAAAATGATTGAACAAAATGAATTGATGATAAATAAAATTTTAAATTTAAATTTTTTTTAGAAAGAATCGAGAAAATAAGAGTCATACGTTACCAAAGAGTGGCACGTGTTTCGTTATTTAATCGGAGATAGAGACGGAAAATAATAGTGAGGAGACATCAAAAAATGATATGTGTCTGTCAAATCCTTTATTTATCATAGAGTATAAACAAGATAGGTCAAACAAAACCAACATCCTTCTACTCTAATAAAAGAGTAAATAGGGGTGCCACGCGTCAGCACCACAACCATTCTGAGAGAAATTATCCCATCTCTCTCTCTTATTAAATAATTACCTTAATTACTAATAATATTATTTTAATACTTTTTAATATTTAATAAATTAAGAAAGAAATCTATTAATTAAGGTTATTTCTAAATAAATTGATATTTTTAAAAAGTCAATTTAAAAAAAATAATCGAGTTTGGGAGTTGTAATAAGAAAATTTTTAAAAAATGACATTTTTATACGGTTTGTTTTAAAACAAAATGTTTATTTAAAAAAAAAGTTGTAAAAACAAAATGTTAAAAAGTTAATATCATTGTTTTATTATTTCAGTCATATCATATATTATAATATCATTTTATAATTAATAAATTTATTATATTAACATTTTATTAATTCAACCCGTGTAATACACGGGTTTACTAAAGCTAGTGTTTAATAAAAGGGCCACACAAATCAACCCTAATGGGACACGTTTTGAACTTTCGTGATAATTATATAAGAGAATCTCTAATGGCAAAGATCACAACTTCTCCACAATGGCAATAAAGAAAGTACTTGAAGTACATGTCTCTCTCTGTTTTGTCACCCTCTCTATCTTGAAGGTCCTTAAAAGTATCCAACTATATCAATGTCAGGAGGGTCATTGAAACCCTCACGAGTGCCCATTGGAAACACTCTAACTATTATTAGTTGACTTTGAAACAATCAAGCTTCTAGAATTAAAAAAAAGGTTTTAGTAGTATTGATTGTTTAAAAATAAATTAAGTTGGTTTTTTTGCTACAAGAATCTATCAATTCTTAGTATATTTATGAGACGCCATCACTATCTTACTGATTAATAAGATAAGATTTAACATAAGTTGCATTTGAACTACGATTACAAATGCAAAATTGACCTATTTAACTTTCCTTAGTTTTAATTAAAGAATATCTTACTATGTTTATAATAAAGCATCCTCCAGCTGCATTGGTTGTTAATCTATTCATTAATTTAACTACAAACATTAATATGTTTTTAACTATTATACTATACAACAATAAAGATTCGTCTAAACAATTTTTTAAACAGCTTACTGTGGTGACCCTCTTCAACCTATAATTTTACTCAATGTATTTTAATTAACAAACATTTGAAAAATTAAAAGAACCTTTAAACAAGTGTTTAAAGGATGATTTTGTACTCATGAATGATAATTAGAATATCTCAAGTTTAAAACTGATAAAGACATATTAATATACTAGTTTAGACAGTAATCCATCAGTAACCCAAACAGCAATCAAGAAAAGGCTGTTTATGTCAACCCATCGGTAAATGAAGATTATAAAACAGCCACCAATTTGGATTAACCGGTGACGTAGGATTCTATCACCCACAATCATCTTCGACTTTCTACACCCAATCCTTTCTTAGTTGCTTCGCTTTCTCATTCATTCGTCTATAAATCACCACCCACCAATTTGGGCCCTTTTTCATTACATCAAGCAAATTCCCCTTTTCTTCATCCCATTCAATATTCACCTCAATGGCTTCCATTAACATGTCTTCTCCTTCCACATCTCTACTTCGCTCAAAGTAAGCTTTTCTCTTCTTCTCTTCCATATCAACATGCCTATAAACACCGTCTTTAAATCGATTACAATTGGAAAAATCTTCATTTCTTGATCATAGTTTGTTTGAAGGCTTTTGGGTTTGTTTGATTTCTTGTTAATTTGATGAATTTCTGCTCGATTCACACTCGTTGTTGATCTTTTAGCGCAAAAGAACCTACCCACGATTTCTTCTGTTGTTATGATATTGATTATTATCTATAGCAATCGATTATACGTTTTGAGGATTGGGTAATTGGATTTGAAGCTTATTCTGTTCAAATTACTGAGTTGCAGTTTCTTTGATTCTGATTCTTTTACAAAAGGGTGGAATTTGATGTTCTATATGGCATATATACCAAAAGGGTTTCTCGCGATTACCCCATGCTGCCATTTTTTGGATCAGAATTACTTTTAGATCTTGTTAACCTTTACAAAACAATTGATAGTTTTGATTCTGTGTATAATATGATATTCCTCCATTTTGTCATGATTGAAGGTACTTTAGGTGTTTCAAAAACTTCATTTATCCCACTAAAGTTGCATCCTTTAACTTATTCTCATGAGGAAGAGTGTAATAATATTATTTGCTGCCCCAGGTCTTAATACTAGATGTGGCATAACATGCGAGTCTTGGTGGGCTGCTAATGGGTCAAAACGGGTTGGCGGGTTGGAACACGCCATAATTAGTAATTTAGTACATGTCAAAATGGATTGAGGGACCCGCCAACTCGCTTTGACCCAATAGCAGCCTGCCAAGACTCTTGTTATGCCACATCAGATTAGATCACCAAAAGGGTGCCTAAACATCTATTTCCTTCAGTCTTTTTCTTTCAAATCTTGATTTTGCCTCTAATAATGGGCTATCTATGATCACTATGATGCAGGATGATCACAAATGTCAGCTCATATAACAATCATCACTTTGTAAATCTATTTTCATCCAATGGGCATACATCAGAGGCATTTCTTCATCTCACTTCTAGATCATGCTCCAAAAGTAAAGGTGATGGTAGGTTCAGAGCTTCATTAGATGGTGGTTTTCCGTTTAATCAAAAAAGAATTAATGGTGTTGACAAAAGCGGTGTTAGTGTCTCATCTGGGATTGTGATACAGCCCGATTCGATAGCTTTGGGTACTCTAGCAGCTGAAACAACTCCTAGCATGAATGATTTTGCTACCGGTGCTGATGAATATGATTTGGATCAGCCAACCCCGGGCTTCTCATCCATTCCAGAGGCCATTGAAGATATTCGTCAGGGAAAGGTTTTGGATTCTTTCATTTCCTTTGCTTTTATGCTACTAAAAATTGTTATTTTTCTATCTTGTGATGATAAATACTCATAAATTATGTGATATATTCCCTCTACTATAAAATACTACATTGTCTGACTCGACGTAATTTAATTGAAGTGTTTTGTGACTTTTGTCATTAGTCAAATGATAAAGGCTTCTCAAAAATGTTAAACCAGTGGGCATCTTGTGGATTAAAATACTGCTATCATTGTCTCCAGGGTTCTTGACTGCTAAATACATTATTTTGGATTAACTTGCGTCAAAAAGTTACAGGTTGCGAATGGGCATGTTGGGTAACAGGTTAAAACAATTTGGGTCAAGATGGGTACCATTTGGTATTTGTCAAAAAGGTTTGGGTCAGGCTTATCCGAAACACCTTTGTCATATTTTTGAAACATTTTTTATAAACTTTTTTAAACACCTTTTGTGCAAGCTAACGTTTTTTAGTTAGTAGAATGTCAATATTAGACTTACTGTAGGATTATAGGATTATTGATAGTTGCAAGAGAAATCACCTCTTAACCATAAGAAACTATTGCATCTAATAGAGATGAAGTATATCTTTTGTACCATTTGATTTTTTTCATGAGAATCTCTTGCAAGCTAAGGGTGTCATTTAAATTTATAGCTAATTTTGATCTACATTGCAGATGGTAGTGGTTGTTGATGATGAAGATAGAGAAAATGAAGGAGATTTAATAATGGCAGCTTCGTGTGTTACACCAGAGGCTATGGCTTTTATTGTTAAAAATGGAACTGGCATTGTTTGTGTAAGCATGAAAGCAGAAGATTTGGATAGATTAGAACTTCCTTTAATGGTTAATCATAAAGAAAATGCAGAAAAGCTCTGTACAGCCTTCACCGTATCAGTGGTATGCATAGTTTTTGATACATTCAAAATTTTTTACTAAAATATGTGTAATCGATTATTTATATGACTATATGTTGACATGTAGGATGCAAAACATGGGACAACGACAGGGGTGTCAGCACGCGATAGGGCGGTAACCATAAAGGCTTTAGCTTCCAAAGATTCACAACCTGCAGATTTCAACCGCCCGGGTCATATATTTCCATTGAAATACAGGGAAGGTGGTGTTCTAAAAAGAGCGGGTCATACAGAAGCTTCTGTTGACCTAGCCATGTTAGCTGGGTTTGACCCTGTGGCCGTCTTATGTGAGATTGTGGATGATGATGGCTCCATGGCTAGACTGCCAAAGCTTCGGGAGTTTGTCAAAAGGGAAAATTTAAAGATTATATCCATAGCTGATCTAATCAGGTAGCTGACGATCTTATGTCCTCTTGAACTATGAGTTTATAGAGATGATAAACTAGGCAGGGCGGGTAACTGCTCGGGGAACTTTGGTACTGGTTGACATGGGTTGGATTGACCCAAACAGTTTTTTATCCAAAATTTAACAATTTTACAGTAGTTAATTAGTCTAATCTGTTGGATATGATCACCAAATCTATATTATTTCTGTTTTAATCTGGTTTGACCAAAATTAAATTGGTCGAAATTTCCGCCTCTTGAATTTATGAAAATATGGTTTTTGTGACATGGGTTTAAATTTGACAGGTATAGAAGGAAGACGGATAAGCTGGTGGAGCGTGCTTCTGCTGCACGTATACCTACTACATGGGGCCCGTTTGTTGCCTATTGTTATAGATCAGTCCTGGATGGAATCGAACACATTGCTATGGTCAAGGTGAGGGAACATTTAGAAAAGTATTATTTATAGGTGACAAATCGACCAGTTTACTTATGAATGGGTCATTTTGGTTGCTTTTTACCTCACACGGGTCAAATACAAAGAATTAGCTAAAGTGGCACCATATGGTGCAAGTTTCAAATTTTTATAAAAATTTAATATTAATTCAATGAAATATTTTTTTTTTTAAACAGGGTGATATTGGGGATGGGAAGGACATTCTTGTTAGAGTACATTCAGAATGCTTAACGGGGGACATATTCGGGTCTGCAAGATGTGATTGTGGCAACCAATTGGCACTTGCAATGCAACAAATTGAAGAGGCTGGCAGGGGTGTTTTGGTCTATCTCAGAGGTCATGAGGGAAGGGGTATAGGGTTGGGTCACAAGCTTCGCGCTTATAACTTGCAAGATGATGGTCGTGATACGGTTGAAGCCAACGAGGAGCTTGGTTTGCCCGTTGATTCCAGGGAGTATGGTATTGGTGCACAGGTAATCTTAATATATCTATACTATTTATAAACTCCAAGCAAAAGACATAAAAATGCAACACTTTTTGTTCAGCTTTTATAAATAGGGAGTTGCTACCTTGAATTTCTTATTCTTCAAATCATTTTTTTATATTTTTTTGTTCTAAACTTTATGTTTTAATGAAACCATATGCAGATTTTGAGAGATTTAGGAGTTAGTACCATGAAGTTGATGACAAACAACCCTGCTAAATACAGTGGGCTCAAGGGCTATGGTTTGGAAGTTGCAGGCAGAGTTCCCCTTCTGACTCCAATTACAAAGCACAACAAACGGTATCTCGAGACCAAACGAGCCAAGATGGGCCATGTTTATGGCTCGGAGAACAATGGTGTACCAAACCTTATAACCCGAAATGACAAACCAGCTGCTCAAAACCCGAGTGTATAAGGTCAGGTTCATCTATTCGATTGACTCATTCTTTACTTACCCTCGTCGAACATGAGTTTAGTAACTGAAACCGAAAAATTCATTCTTTGAAACAAATTTGTAATACATTTTATTGAATGGGAAGATGTTGCAAGCCATATGTATCATGTATGTGCTTGTTGATGCATTGATTTTCTGCAAGAAATACCTATGGAAGGACACATCCAGTCTATTACTTTAATACAGGTTATTATTTATTGACCATCATATGTTGCATGCTGTTATTTTGTCATTTTAAGAACACTTTATGATTATTAGGAGGTCTTATGTTAAATTTGTTAGATTATAAAAAGTAAAGCCTTAAAAATTTAAAAAAATAATGTTCTTTAGAAAAGATCATGATAATTAGTCTCTTTAATAGTCTAATCCTTCTTACTAAACAAAGTTATGAACGGATCATCGATAATTTTGTTCTTAGGTTTTTTAGTTTTTTATCTTTTCAACTATATCATACTTGATGTGAACGATTTATGGTATAACCATATCAGCAACATAGCATTGTGTGTTGCAATACCTAATAATTCCTCTGACCATGGGACACCGGTTTGCTATATTGCCTTTAGGCGTAATAACGACTTCACAGGATCACCAACACCACCGATCATAAGAATACCCTCAAGCACTATTACATAGACCCATGCGTACCCTTGTGGAACTTGGTAGCAACAAATGCACAAATCATTATCATAAACATTATAAACCAAACTATTCTTAATACAACTAGGTGTAGCTCAACCTTTTTGAGCAGATACTTAACAAATAAGCAGATCATTGTTTAACGAGACCAACATGTATGCTTTCATGTAACAAATTAGCAGATCATTGTTTAACAAGACCGACGCACACGTCATGCTTTCATGTAACAAATAAGCAAATATGTAAATGTAGATAACACATAAAAAGCCAGTTAGGTTGTTTGTGAACTAAGACGAAATTTTATTTTTGAACTAAAATGCCACTTCGGTTGTGTGTAAACTAATAAATGCTTCTATAAGTCATTTCTATGATTGCTTCTGTAAGTGACAAAATTTCATGGCCTCCATTTTATTCCATTACAAGCAATCATATCTATTATTTCTTCCAATTCATTTTACCATAAACCAAGGTTCTTAGCTAAAATATTAAGGAAAAAAATGATTTAATCATGTCTAGTGACGTTTGCAAAGTCCCTAGTTCAAATAACACAACTATAAGAAATCAAAATTTTCTTTTGAGTCAAGTTGTGAAAGAAGAACACTTATAAGTGTCTTAAAGATAATCTTTAGGTTGAAGTAAGGTTTTGTGTATACAAAATTAAGTTTCTTGAAGATAAAGATCATGGTTTTTTGTGTTCATGAGAGACCTTCGAAAATAGGGGCTCTTTGTCTAAAACCTAGGGACGTTAACCATAATCTTTATGAGATATATATAAAGAAATATATTAAGTAATAGAACTATCGTACATTTGTGAGGAATATGGCAAGAGCGTTCAACGTATTGAATTTCAGGTTTCTTGAGTTATTCGATTTAAGGTATTTGAATTTTAAAATACTAAACTAAATTCAAATTCATTTTGAAAAAACTGATTCATATTCAAGTTAACGGAGTTTGTACAAATTAACATTAAAAAGTTAAATAGTTACAAATAGGGATGAGCTCGGTACCGTACCCGTACAGAACCGGTACCGTTACCGAAAGTACCCGGTCCCGAATTTTATAAAAAACGAGTACCGGTACCGGTACCGAATTTGGTATATGGGTACAGGTACCGGTACCGGTACGGTACCGGTATTTCGGTACCCAGTACCTCTTTGGTACCCGTTTCCTACACAACATTATTTTTTAGGCTTACTACATGGTGTATGTTTGGTTACAGTACCTAGTGCATGTTTTTATACCTATTACCCAGTATATGTTTGGTACCCGATATCTCAAAAAGTTTATAATAACTAAACAAAGTAAAATATCAAAAAAGTATTCAAATAAAATGATAGTTTATTTACTATTATCATTTTCTTCTAACTCAATTCATACATTAGTCCACCATTCATTTCTATTAAAATTATAAATAATATATCTCTTGACATTGTAGTGAAGTAAAAAGAATGATATTAAAAACATAATAATAATTACCTTCAAAAGTCAAAATAGAATATTAGTTGACGGGGTGAAAAATATTACAAAACAAAATATTCAAAAATAATATATTCGTATTCGGGTACTAGCGGGACTATACGGGACTTTTGGGTAAAATACCGGTACCGGTACCGATGGGTACCGATCCCGAAATATAAAAAAATCAAGTACCGGTACCGGTACCTTATACATATTTTCGGAACCAATTGGGTACCGGTACCGGTACGGTACAGGTACCGGTACGGGTACTGGGTACCAAATGCTTATCCCTAGTTACAAATGGGACTTTCAACATTCATCAATTCAAGTGCGAGAGTTTCAAATTAGGGCTACAAAACAGAGTTTCAACATTCACCAATCCAATTGTGAGAGTTCCAAATTAAGGCTCTTCATTTCTTCGGTTAGGTATTAAAATAATAAAATATCTAGCTTGTAATAGTTGACTAGTATACGGTTCTTTTCTTTGTTAGTTGTTAATCTTGTCCTTCTGCCATTTTAATACCTAACATCTTCCTACAAAAACAAAAACAAAAACATATAAAGATTAGAGATGGAGGTTTCTAGAGTTCTAGCCTTAGGTCATAACTTCGTAGGATAGCAGACTAATTGAAGAAGTATAATAAAAGGAAATCATACTTATTACGTGCGTTTAAACGACTTAACAAAAACATAAATGTAGTGTTTGGTATGTTGGAATGCCGGAAGGAATGTAATGAGTTATTACGAGGGAATGAAAAAATAAGTGTTTGGTTCGTCAATGGGGTGAAATCACCGATTACGCAATAAATTACATTCTCTCTAAACACCTCAAAATCATTCCTTCACACCCCCCCCCCCTCCCTTTTTTTCCCATTCCATTATCTCTTTCACCATTCATTCCCACCACCACCACCAACTACAACCATAGCCGTCACCACCGACGCCCACCGTCACCAGCGGCGGCTCGCCACCACAACCCACCACCACCGCCGCCACAACCCACCACCATTGTCGCCACCAACCACTAATACCACTCTCCAACCGCCACCACCACAACCATCGTTGCCACCACCACCCTCCACCACCGTTGCCACCAACAACCACAAAACACCACCCATCGCCACCACCCATTGCCACTTCCTACCAACAACCTGCCGCCACCAACCACCGCCGCCGCCCACCACCACTAACCTCCGCCACCACCACCATCACCATCACCATCATCGTCATTATATTCCATTTCTTTGTTTTTCTTACCCACCAAGCAATATAAAGTAATAATTTATTTAATTCTTATAGGTGACCAAACAAGATGATGAAATGAAATGTTTCATTTTATTCCTTTGCCAATTCCATCAGTTGTACATTCTATTTGTTGTCCATTTTATTAAGTCATACGAAACAGACCCAAAAAGATTAGCGTAGAGACTTCTAGAGCTCGAGTCTTTTTTCATAATTTCATATATAAAAAGGATAACAAATTATTGAAGAAGTCTAATAAAATGGATTTAGAATCTCATATTTTTAAAAATCTTTCTACCCTAATAAAATAGTAACTATGATGGACACGTAACAACACCAAATTCTCCCGCACCAAAATTTTTCCGCTTCTATCTGTTACTAAATAATTACATTAATTACTAATAATATTATATAATTTTTTTAGATTACAAACAAGTTTAATATATTAGGAAAGATATATTTTTGTTAATGCTATTAATAAGGAAACAATTTTTTATAAAATAGTGAATTTTTCTAAAACATCTAACTTTTTTAAAAATACAAAATGATTTAAAATTAGTGTTTTTAAAACATAAAATTTTTATAAACCAAAATATTTAAATAAACGGTTTGTTTTAAAACAATATATTTAAAATTTTTTGGAAAAAAATAAAAAAAAGTTTAAAAAATTGATATAATTATTTTGATACGTATATTCCTTAATCATACATAATTTTATTTTAAAATATCGTTTTATGATTAATAAAATTTTATTTTATTTATTTAACTCGTATAATATACGGGTTACTAAAGCTATTACCTATATATAAATTTCATGTAATCAAAATATTTGCATAGAATGAAAAACATAACCGTGCAACAGTGTACTGTCGTCAATGAAAATATAATAATAATTGTATCTTGTTTCTAAAGATAAGAATATCACACTAATTAAACAAAACTAGTTAAATTCCCGCACGCGCGTTGCGCGTGTGATAAAACAAACTGTCAACCATGGGTCAGATAATTCATCATAATCATATATGCATCACAAACTAAACAATTGGCTTAGAACTAAATTCCCGTTACGGTTGCAAACCATAGTAGGTTGCCACGTTGTAGTAACGAAGAAATTTTTTCGAATACAATCATGGTCAAATTGACACCAACAAAACAAACACGTTTCAACAACAATAATAATCTAGTAGTAATCGAGCTTAGAACCATTGTCTGGTTGTGATTGCATGCCATAAACGACTGCTAAGCCATGACAACTAACAGGCCTTGCATTCCAACCATAGACACAACAGCTAGCCTCAGATGAGTGACACCTCGTCTTCATCGACATCTCTACCGTGACACAAACAAATAGCAAGCCAGAATCAGTCTCAAATGAAGTAAACCTTATAATCATTGACGCAACACGGATCGACCTAACCACCATCAACACCAGACTTATATAACACCAAAAGAACTTATGCCAGGTAACAAAATCGGATACATAATCATAATAAGTATCAATGTTCACCCTCAAAAACATTCAACAGTGCATGACAAAATCAAGCTTAAATTCACAAAAAGAACAACATAAATGATCAATAGGCAAGATCATTGCAGCATACGACATAATAAGGAGCAATGAAGTTAAACCGAACCAGAGTAAACGTAAAACAAAAAAAAAAAAAACTTAAATGATTTCAAACATTATTGTTCGATTGGATTCAAAACAGAAACATATTATTCGCTAACAGAGAGTCGCTCCGATAAACATACCTTTATCGTAATCAACTCAATTCAGATCATCAGTGAGAGAGAGAATTGACCAGGCCAGATCTATGTCAACCGTAAATAGGAGACGGATCGGCGCCGTAAACGGGAGATCGGGGCCACCGCCTTCTTTGCCAACAGCACCGTGGTACAGATCTTACACGAGATGGAACAAAAGCCCTCCCCATCATTGTCTAAAGGCCGATTCTACCTCAACCATAAATGGAAATGGGGGCGGAACCGACAAAGGCATCACCACAACCATCATAAACCATCGCAAGGAAAATCGGCAAGAAAATGAGGGACCGGTCGTCATCGCCGTCACTACCGGCAACAACATTGGCCAGAAAATGGGGGCGGGGGACTGGTTGCTACCGAAAACATCACACAAAAGGATTGAAAACCCACAAAGCCCTAATAAAAAACCCACCAGACAGTAAACAAAGATCGGCCACCAAAAGTCGGTTCTTCGCGGGCGGCAAGCAGCGCTGGTTCGTGGGAGGCAGGTGGCGTCAACAACAAGACTTGGTCTCCCCCTCTCTCCTCAAAACCCTATTTTCTTTCTCTTTAAACAAATGATAGAACTTATATGCAAACACACATACATGGACAATAATGCAAAAACAAAAAGTTAAGTGATCAAATTATAGACCCCAAAGTATCACTATTCATATCACTTGCTTTATTAATATTATGTAATAATGTTAGCTAACATGAGTTTTTACTCGGAAAGCAATCGATTGCACAATATACTTTGTTGTCACACACCATTAACACCTTAATCTATATATTCACTTTAAAGCTAATATAATGTTATTGATATTGATATATTCTCATTAATATAATGTTACTAGTATCGTCATGTATATTTTTTTTATTACTAATTTATACACCATTTAATTATACTTTTAAATTTATACTTTATATCAACCACATAACTTGTTTCTTCAAACTTAAAAGAAAATATGTTTTTTCTATACATCTTGATACCATTAGATCACATGACAATTAATATTTTCATACATTCACTAGAAACTATTTTTTCTTTCCTTATCGTTTTAGTTTTACAAATTCTATAACTATACAATTCACATTTACGCGAACAGTTATTATGTGTGATTGGGTCTTTTTACCATGTGACCTTCCTTGTTTATTCCACATGCTCACATATCTTGCCCCGATATAAACACCTTACATCATATGAGTCTGGCTTTCTTATCTCCTTTTGGATTCATCAAACGTCTCTCTCTTCTTCCTCTCCCTTCAAGAGTTTCTCCCTCTCTCCTTCCGAGCCATTGTCACCATGATCGCCCATCGTTACCGACGGTGGTCTTTGTTATTTTCAAATTAAATTGTCGATATCACATATACATAAATTGACAGATTACCAAAATCACAATGTTCCAATAGTTAAAGTGCCATAACTAACATTCAATAAAAGTTGAAGGGCCAAAGTGTGACACTCCCATAAGTAGGATGAAAACGTGTCGTGTGGGTGATATTAAGACGGCTCTTTGTCTCTCAATCGCTCATCTATTGGCCACAACTGAAAACCCTAGGCGCCTCATATTTCTCTCTGCCCATCGGTAAGTTCGTACAACTCTAAATTCGATCTAATTATGATTTCTTTTTATATGATCTGTCGTATTGTTTATTTGATTTATGTCAATTGATATTATGTGGTTGTAATCGGTGAAGTCGTTCTGGATATCGGTTTGTTTGTGGATAGATCGATGAATTTGTTGTGTTGTTTTGTTGATGATTATCGATGTTGTTGGAGATCTAACAAGTCGCTGTGTTTAATCTGAAATCTGAATATGTTATTGCTGTTGTTGGATTTTGGATTGGCTGATTGGAATTGTTTTTAGATCTGAGTTTTGTTGTGTTTCGTTGTTGATTTGGGTTGTCTATTGGAACATGATTGCTTGATGATTGAACTGGTGGTCTGTGTGATTATTTGATGGAACTTTGATGATTTGAATCACTGGCTGTTTGTGTTTTGTTGTTGATGCTTGTTATCATATGTATTGTTTGTGATTGTTTGGTACTGTCTGTGGTGAACATGGATTATGTGAGTGAACTTCAGGAAGGTAGGTTGTTTTAATACTGATAGTTTATCTGGGATGGTTAAGGGAACAAGTAGATTAATGTTAATTACCTTTTGTGGTTATCTTACAACCAGGGAAAATAACTGAATATTCGAGATGACAAATAGGTTTTATGATTTGTTTCGACCAAAAATTATCTGAACAGGTCTAAAATAATTACACTAGCCCTAAACAATCCTGGAGTCAACCTAAAATAGCCTAAAGTAGCCCAAAACAAACATAAAACTTGTCTCAAACCCTTAAAGACGGTATTGTCACGTTTGGAAAAGCCCTTTCTTTTAAGCAACTTACTCCTAGACTCAAGGTTCACCCTTTGTGCCTTGAGTGCGCCTTGCGCCTTTGATAACTATGGGAATTGATTGAACTTTAGAAGTTACTCTTTCTGACAATCATGTCTAAGCAATCTTGCTGAACTTAAATGATTGGTGCTGGTATAACAGTCGCATGTAAATTTTGAAAAGTCGGTATAATTGTTTTATGTCGATTTTCTTTGAATGTTGAGTTATATTTGTTTATAGATTTGACGAAGTTGTTGACTAAGTGATTTTGGTAAGTATTCTTTAAGTTTGTATAGCTGGTGTTAACTAATGCTATACAATCTGTTACTGCTCTGCGTTGTGTCTTTCACTTCTATGATCGTTATATAATTTTTATGGGGATAGTAATTTTGCACAATAATTTTGATGAAGGTTCTGCTGTGATCTGCTTTCGAGAAGTTGGAAGTTGGAGTTTTTGGAAAGTTATAAAAAGGGTTTTTATGTCCGAGCAGGGTATTCTGTACTTAGGGTGTATCGGGTTGTTGGGAGAGTACTGTCCTATATTCTTTCAAGGAGGAACCTCCTATTTTGTTGAAAACAGTTGGCTGTATGCAGCAGGTCCTATCAGAAAATTTAGTGGTTGCAGCAGCTTGGCGCAGCTACCTTCATTCACTACAACTGACTGCTTGTGTATTTGTTCCAAAAATCTGTAATCTGGGCCTTTGATTTGTCTCTTCATCGGGAGTGATTACAAGAGGATTGAATTACAATGGCTTTGCAGAACATTGGTGCTAGCAACAGCGATGATGCCTTTTACAGGTATAAGATGCCAAAGATGATTACCAAGATCGAGGGGCGTGGAAATGGCATTAAAACGAATATTGTGAATATGGTTGATATTGCTAAAGCTTTGGCCAGGCCAGCTTCATACACTACAAAATACTTTGGGTGTGAGCTTGGAGCACAATCTAAATTTGATGAGAAAACAGGCTTATCACTTGTGAATGGACTTCATGACACAGCAAAACTAGCCGGTCTTCTTGAGAATTTCATCAAAAAGTATGTCCAGTGTTATGGTTGTGGGAACCCAGAAACTGAGATACTAATAACAAAGACTCAGATGGTCCAGTTGAAGTGTGCTGCCTGTGGCTTTGTGTCTGATGTGGATATGAGAGACAAGCTGACATCATTTATTTTGAAGAATCCACCGGAACAGAAGAAAAGCTCTAAAGATAAAAAGGCTTTGAGGAGGGCTGAGAAGGAGCGGCTGAAGGAAGGTGAGGCAGCGGATAAGATACAAAAGAAGCTGCAGCAGCAGACAAAAGACCCAGCAAAGAAGACTAGTAAAGATAAAACATCATCAAAGAAGAAAGGCAATGCTTCTGATGAGGATCGTGTTTCACCTACTGCCAGCCATGCTGGTGACAAAGACAACGGTTCTGGTGAGGAAGATGAAGATGACGTCCAGTGGCAGACAGACACGTCAGCTGAAGCTGCTCGTCGCCGCATTCAGGAACAGCTTAGTAGCGTGACTGCTGAAATGGTGATGCTGTCTACAGAAGAACCTGAGAAAAAGACAAGTAAAGCTTCTCCTGCTGTTGATGAGAATTCCAATGGCAACATGAAGACTAAGAATCTGGTTGACATGGCTAAGGAATATCTGAAGAAGGGTGTCGGTCCAAAGGAACTGTTGGCATCAATGTCTGGTTCTCCCCAGGAAAAAGCAAATGCTCTTTACGAGGCATTACTGGACGGAGTGGAGAAAGGGTTTGCAAAACACGTGCTTAAGAAGAAAAACTATTTAGCTGCTATTGTAGCCGAAGGTGAGGGTGATGAGGATTCACAGTTGCTTCTTTTAAGGGCAATTGAAGACTTCTGTGGGAAGTCAAACCCAACTGCAGTGAAAGAAGTGCCTCTTGTTCTGAAAGCGTTGTATGATGTGGACATTCTGGAAGAAGAATACATAGTCAAGTGGTATGAGGAGGGGTTGAGCGGTGGGAACAAAAGCTCCCTCATCTGGAAGAATGCAAAACCATTTGTGGAATGGCTTCAGAGTGCCGAGTCTGAAAGCGAAGAAGAATAAGATGGAGTTTTTACGTGCTTTATCTTTGTGTTATTTTATGGTTTCTGTGTGTGGCTTGAATACTTTGGTTTGGATGTTATATGACTTGGTATTATAACAATAAACCGTGTTTGTGTTTGTTAATTTACACATTTTATGCACTGCTAAGTATGGGTTTTAAGCATCTGGATATATCTATATATTTGGTGTTGATGTTTTATTAATGCCAATTTTTAGGCAACAGGCATGAATGATTCTAGATAACTAATTAGCTGTTAGAATAGCAATTTGACAATCTGTAGTTGTTTGCTTGGTGTCGATTTTTATGGTTCTTCGTAATTTTGTTTATAACTGATACCATACTTGACGATCATTGATTGATTGATTGAAAGTAAAAGACGCAACTAAGTTGATTGTTCATGGTTTTTGGTTGGTTTCAAACGTTTTTGGGTTGAGGTGTATGAAACAAAGGCAATGATAATTGAAAGAGAGATGCTATCTGAACTTGGAGTGAATTCACCAACGCAGCAACGCTTAGTTTTGCAGGATTTAATATTATTTATAAATGTATAAATTTGGTAATTTCTTAAATTTAACAAGTCATAAATTAAATGATTGTATTTCTAGTTGTGTCAATTACCAATTCTTACTTCAAATTACTTAAAATGATATAAGGTTTTTTTGTTTGCAATTGTGTTAGGTCCCACTCCTATCACTTTGAGAGGATTATTTGCAATTGCATATTTACATTTTACCATACACACATGACGATTAATTAGACATTTGATTAATTCACATCTCTTGATTTTGTTTCCTCCGTTGCTTGCTACGAGGAGGCTATTTGTGCCATAATATTTGCCATAAAAAGAGCCAACCCACAATAAATGCCAAGTTATATGACACTCTCGCGGTTTCAGTGACTTGAATATTGCTTAACTGCTCTAGGACTTTTATAGTACTTATTGCTTTTGCGAGCATAATAGGCAACAAAAATCCAACATGTTGCATAAGACAAAATCATAATTGTTTTATTTTTGGGTTATTGGATTATAATAATCTCAACTTTAATTTATTGGCTGATATTAATCCCAACTCAATAAATGTTTACAGATACTCCCAACTTTGAGTTAATTTTTCTTCAACGATCTCTTACTAACTGAGAGTTAACACCGTCAGTTTTTTGATAACGTGGACTGTTTATATGGCCAAAACACTAAGCAGAAAGTCGAAATCAACCATCTTGTTCGTCAATTTGAAACATTCGCACCCTAAAACCCGTCAATCTTCACTTTCTGATATGAACCACTTAACTCATTCGATCTAGATTTCAGGTGACGTTGAGGCTAGACACCGAAAAACGGACTTGATGGAGATTGGGCGGCGGCGTAGTTGAAAAATGGCTCAATGTTGGCCACATTTCATCGAAAAAACTAACTACAGTTAACTTTCAGTTAGTAAAAGATTGTTTGAGCAAAATAAATTAAAAGTTAGGAGTGAGTACAAATATCTTTTGAGTTGGGATTAATCACGGCTAATAAATAAAACTTGAGATTATTAAAATCCAATAACCCTTTATTTTTTGTAAATTCTTTACAACAATATGGTTCACCTTAACATAATTGTACGTTAATAAATTCAGATCTCTAAAATCCTCATTCAGAAAAATCAACCACCCCAATTGACTTTCAATAATTGATTGTGCGAATAAGATTTTGGATTCATTTTAGTATGATCATCACTTATTATTATCCCTATACTAAATGTGGTACAACTTACATCTTACCCCACTATTTATTCCACCGGTCTTTTGAGGTTATTAGTGTAGATAGAGTCGTTTTAGAGAGAGGTGAGGGGTGGGCATATTGTACTGAAAAATGAAAAGAGATTTGGAAGAGATGATGCAAGAGAGAGGAGGTTGTACATTATGTTTCTTGACTTCTATATAATATCATCATTTTTATTACTACTATTAATATATTATATGTATTTTTTTAATTAGTAAAATTTTATTTTATGCTTTTTATTAGTTGTTATGAATTTTAAATTAATTTTATATTTTATTAGTTTCTATTATATTTAGTTAATATATTTAAAAGAAAGTTTAAGGAGGATAACTAAAAATAACAAAGACGAAAACCATGGGTTTGAGGATGACTAGAGAAGGGATAATAAAAATCTAACATAGTGATGATGATAGAGCTTGAGAATATGAGCGATGTGAAAGATACAGTCTCCTTACCAATAAGGGTTATTGTTGTTCCTAACATCCTTTCCATCCGTAACAAACTCTCTCTTTCACGTCAGCGTCACATCACATTTTCTATTCCATCTGAAAACCATTCCCATAGCATGAAAATAATTCTCTTTTTTATTCCTCTCATCCTTTAACTTTTTGAGTTGTACAACGAGTTTGTTTTGACATATGTCACCTTTGGTGTACATAATTACATATAATCAACATAGTGATATCGCTTATCTCTCACCGCATAGGGTGGGGACTGTTCCCTAGTGGTACCGAGCGTCACCTCACATTCTTGCTTGCAGCTCGTGACGACACCCGTTCCCTTATAGCATCATGATCTTTTAATTTTGACTTTGTCTTTACTGAAAGCCCCTTGACTCTTAGGATTTCTATACAACTTGAAAATCTAGAAGTAAATGAGAGTCTTTTGATGAGATATAAAAAAAACCCCAAAAATTCATTTGATGAGATATAAAAAAAAATATCAAAATTTCAAGTGAGCAAAGCAGAAGTGTACTGCATGTCTAGTTAGCAGCTTTTTCAAAGTAGCCAGTATGGGACAATTAACCATGGCAGAACAACTGGTCAACTAATGCGTTAAAATGAGGCGTCTTAGAAAAAGATATCGAAATAAGTTCACCGGCTCTATTTATGTTTATGACAACTAGAAGCGAAGGTGGGGGGCGTTCCAGTAGAGGTGATGGTGGCGTTTGTGTCAAAGGTAACTAGTCTGTAGTGGAGGGGGTAGGTGTGACGGCAGTGGTGGTGGCATCGGCCTATTGAGACTTACCCTAGGACCTCTAGATCAGCAAGTTTCATAGAGAGACACGTTTTAACTCATTGAGTAACTTAAGTAGACCCGTATCAACATATTTAAAAGACCAAATTACTCAAATGAACACATAACCTAAAAATTTTTTTGTCACTGAGATAATACACAAGGCACATATGGGTATAATACAGGTCATCTCTGTTATGAAATAAGGTAAACATATACTGGATCCATGTTGACTGAAAACCATTAGAATTCAGCTTAATAGCATCCAATATGTGTTTGCAAGTATCAATCAGCTTTTCAAGATCAAATGAAAATGAAAATACATATAAAATCCATAAATAGATTATACGCGGCTGCAAATGCCTGTTTATGTCAAAGTTGCAATCCTACTAGTCATCTAGAACAATGCATAGCATTGACAAAACATCATCAATACCAACAACAGATTTCATTCTAACTACATGAAAGACATAAGCTTTTAGCAGTGCACAAACGTCGGCAATTAACAAACACAAATACCGTGTATTGTAACAAATACCAAGTCACAAAACATCCAAACCAAAGGATTCAAGCCACACACAAACGATAAGATAACACAAAGATATAGCGCGTAACCTCCATCTTATTCTTCTTCAGTTTCGGACTCCGCACTCTGAAGCCATTCCACAAATGGCTTTGCGTTCTTCCAGACGAGAGAGCTTTTGTTCCCACCGCTCGATCCCTCCTCGTACCACTTAACTATGTATTCTTCTTCCAGAATGTCCACGTCATACAATGCTTTCAGAACAAGTGGCACTTCTTTCACTGCAATTGGGTTTGACTTCCCACAAAAGTTTTCAATCGCCCTTAAAAGAAGCAACTGTGAATCCGCATCACCCTCACCCTCAGCAACAACAGCAGCTAAATAAATTTTCTTCTTGAGCACGTGTTTTGCAAACCCTTTCTCCACTCCATCCAGTAATGCCTCGTAAAGAGCACTTGCTTTTTCTTGTGGAGAACCAGACATTGATGCCAACAGTTCCTTTGGACCGACACCCTTATTCAGATATTCCTTAGCCATGTCAACGAGATTTGTCTTCATGTTGCCATTGGAGTTCTCCTCAACAGCAGGAGAAGCTTTACTCTTCTTCACAGGCTCTTCTGTAGACAGCATAACCATGTCAGCTGTCACGCTACTAAGCTGTTCCTGAATGCGCTGACGAGCAGCTTCTGCTGACGTGTCAGTCTGCCATTGGATGCCATCATCATCATCTTCCTCAGCAGAACCATTCTCCTTGTCGCCAGCCTGGCTTGCAGTTGGTGAAACACGATCCTCGTCAGAAGCATTACCTTTCTTTTTTGATGATGTTTTATCCTTACCAGTCTTCTTCACTGCATCCTTTGTCTGCTGCTGCAGCTTCTTTTGAACCTTATCCGCTACCTCACCTTCTTTCAACCGCTCCTTCTCAGCCCTCCTCATTGCCTTTTTGTCTTTAGAGTTCTTCTTCTGCTCCGGTGGATTCTTCAAAATAAATGATGTCAGCTTGTCTCTCATATCCACATCAGACACAAAGCCACAGGCAGCACATTTCAATTGAATCATCTGACTCTTTGTGATTAGTATCTCTGTTTCCGGGTTGCCACAGCCGTAACACTGGACGTACTTTTTGATAAAAATCTCAAGAAGAGCAGCTAGCTTTGCTGTGTCATGAGAACCATTCACAAGTGATACCCCCGTTTTCTCATCAAATTTAGATTGTGCTCCAAGCTCACACCCAAAATATTTTGTAGTGTAAGAAGCTGGCCTAGCCAAAGCTTTGGCAATGTCAACCATGTTCACTATGTTTGTTTTGATGCCATTTCCACGCCCCTCAATCTTAGTAATCATCTTTGGCATCTTATATCTGTAGAAGGCATCATCGCTGTTGCTGGCACCAATGTTCTGCAAAGCCATTGTTAATGGATCCTCAAGTATCAAAGGCTCAGATCACAGATTTTTGGAATAGAAATACGAACAATCAGTTGTTGTAATGAATGAAGGTAGCTGTGCCAAGCTGTTGCAACCAGAAAATTTTGTAATAGGATTCGATGCATACAGCCAACTGCTTTCAATAAGATAGGAGTTTCCTCCTTGAAAGAATATAGGACAATACTCTCCCAACAACCCGATACACCCTAAGTAGAGAATAGCCTGCGCGGACATAAAAATCCCTTTTTATAACTTCCCAAAAACTCCAACTTTCAACTTCTGGGGAGCAGATTACAGCACAACCTTCAAGAAGATTATGGTGAGAAGTTAGTAACCCAAAAAAACAAATGTAACAGATCATAAGAGTTAATCACCGCAATGCGCTTTATATATCACAGAAACAGTAAAACAGTGACAGATTGTGTAGAGTTGTTAATGCCAGTTATACAAACATGAAGACTACTTAGCAAAATCACTCTTACTAAACAAAGTTGTCAGAAATATACACAACTATAACTGAACAAGAAACAAAGGTTCAGTACATAGAAAAAAGGAGATTATTTCATCCACATGTTAATCCCAAGAAAAACCACAAATAGCCCACCAAGCAACGTGACAAAGTATGACTGCAAAATTAAGCAAGCAAGATATATTTATAAAAGGAATAAAATATACATCCCTCAACCAGGTATCCAATTTAAGTTCCTCAAAATTATATGGATATGATCATATATAAAAGAGTAACTGTTAACAATGTTCGACGAAACTAAAGTTGAGACGCCACCCGCTTCAACATAACTTGTCTGTTAACATATATAAAGTAGCGCAACATTTTAAAAAGGTGAATGTTAAATATACTAAAGGAGGCGTACAAATATACTACGATTTGAGATGACATCATAGCATCGGTAAGATAACAACAAATTTTCCAATACAACTCAAAGAAATCATAAAACCTATTCATCCTACCTTTCACTAATTGTATACTTGTACGAAAATCATATAAGGCACCTGTTAGCTAGCTAACCTAATTGAAGACACCATTGAGATAACCAAAGACACTAATAACAAAACACAAAACGATAGAGATTCATATCATCTGAATACCCTCAAATAATCATACACCACAGCTTCTATCATCAAGCAATTTGGTTCAGTAGATAACACAAATCAATAGCACAATAGCAAAGCACAATATAAATCAGATCTAATATTGATTATAACCAACTAATCCATATGATCAACTAATCCATATAACGGAAATGAAAATCCAAAAACCCCTAAGACGGTTAACAAATTCATCGATTTATCAACAGCGCAGTGAGAACAGATTCAGATTTCGGATGAAAACGCAACAAATTTCATCAATTTATCAACAATCTAACCAAAACACATATCAAATCGATCGGTTACAAGCAAATAACATCCATTTACACAAACCAATAGAATAAGTAAATCATCAATACAAATCATAATCGGAAGAACAAACTGAACTAGTAGAAACTTACAGATCGATGAAGAGACGTAAGCAGGTGTTTAGGGTTTTGAGTTGTGACCGATAGCCGAGCGATTGAGAGAGAGGCGGCCTATCTGAATGACATACATATACGTATATGAGGGTGGGTTATGGTGTATATAAATACACATAGGTCATGTAAGAATTAAGACGTAATATTAACTTTTTCACCTTCTTCTAATCTCGTCAATTCTAAATTAATGTACAAGGGTTCTCATGGTTTTTATTAGAGTAAATTATTGTTTTAGTTCATGTGATTTGATTGTTATAATTATTTTCATTTAATAGTTTAAAAACATTAGTTTAACTATTGTGGTTTAGAAAGTAAGAAGGGTGGTTGTGAGCGATGGTGTATGGTTTAGGAGAGGGTGGGTTAACGGTATGAATATGTCATTGGCATTGGCTTTAACCAAGGGTTGGGTAGTGGAGGTTAGCCGAGGGGGTTGGGGGGGGGGGGGGGATGGCGATGTGGTATGACCAAAGAGGAAAAATGTGGGTTTTAAGGTTTGGTTCAGATCTGAGTGAGTTGTGGTTGCCGGCGAGTAGTGGGTGGTGGCTGTGAGGTTGCCGGTGAGGGTCGATGGCGAGTGGTTCACATGTGGTGGTTGTCGGCAAGTTGTGGTTTAGATGTTCAAGGCGAGGTTAAGGTTTGGTACAGTGATGTGGAGCCGGACCACATTTTGTTTATCTGTAATACATTAACACTTTCAATCCAATGGTAATGTTTTTTTTAAGTTAACAGAGAAATTGGATAAAGTTAACGGTTTGAAATTAATTGAAATAAAATTTAAACCATGATGGCTTTCTCTATTGAATGGTAAGCAAAGTTTTTTTTTAATTAAAATCTAGCAAGATTCTACAAAAAAGAGTACATGAAATATATTAAAAAGAAAATTAAAGTCACATCACTCATAAACTTTTAAAATCCACTTATTCTTCTTCACCCATAAGTAACTAAGTAAGTGTTTGCTATCATCTCTTTCACTATTTTATATTTGTACCAATTTCTTTTGTTGAACACATAGAGAGTTTCTCTTTTTCTATATAAACCAAAGAGTAGAAAGAATTATTGCATAACATATGGTTTTGTAGTGTGCATTGCCTTTTAGATTCTTGTTGAAGCATTGCATCTCTTTAAATTTGGCCCTTTTTGAGTTGTTATTTTACACCATCTCCATATGATTGCCCATATTCCAGTGACTAGATGCAATTTAATAGCAAGTGGTCTCTATTTTCTTCTTTCATCCCATAAAGAGAAAGTAATAGATTCAAAAGGAGTATTTTTTTTTAGTGCCTTCTTTGTTGATATTTTTTTTTTGTAAACCGCTCTCCAAACAAAAAAGATTGTTTTAATGGGAACTAATTTGGAGTCGTCGAAAATTACTTCATCTGGATATAAGTCTTGGATTCGATCAGACTTCTTAATGATTTCACTACAAAAACGCATGAAAAATCACTTTTCCAAACCTATTGTTTTGGTCGTTCGAGATTATGCTTTAGAATTAATCTTTCACGGCTTCTAATCTGATCCGCCAATAGTCCTTTGATCTCTAGTTTGGTTTTGAGTCGTTGTCTCTCGTTATCATTCGGCAGATGGTTAAGAGAAAAAAATTTGTTGTTAAAAAAATACGAAAGTATACTATTTTTTTAATAAATAAAAAATGTATATATATTATCATGAGACATCTATAATATAAACTAGAAGGCAACATTAAATTTCATGCTTTTATGACCACCTCTCTTGAATGATGCAACTCTTTGGTTCACCACTACATTTGTTACACCAACATTCTCTATAAATACTCACAAACTCACCTTCTCATCAACAAGCTTCATTCATACTCTTCAATGGCTTTCTACACCATCACCATATTCTCACTTGCACTGCTTCTTGGATCAACAATGGCGTCCGTATCTCCGGCACCAGCAACTTCTGTTAACGAGCCGACACCTTCTCCGTCATCTGTCTCTCAATCTCCATGGCTGCCTGTAGTTTCTCCATCTAGTGGTTTTGATTCTCCGCCATCCGAACGCTATGGAGCTTCTTCGGCACCGACTACTGCATTGCCCCCGTCTGGCGGTGATGCGCCCGCGCCTGCACCTAGTAGTGCTGGCTTGAACAAAGTAACAGTTGGATCCTTAGTTGTTGGTTTCTTAGCATCCAGTGGGTTCATGAGTATATAAGTTTTTTTGTTCGTGTCATGAAGTTGAATAAATAATTATTATTTTAACAAAATGGTTATATGATATTTATGACTTATTTTTGATGATTTTGATTTGTGAGTGGATAAATGTAGCCCTTATGTATCGAATGTACCTTTTGTGAGCGGATATATGTTAATTTTTAGTGAGTGAGAGACGATTGAGAAGAGGGCTACGTTTAATAGTATAATTTTTTAGTTTTATTTGATTGAGTTTAACTATTGATATGAGATCTTGAAGATAGTCAGTTGTGTGAAATTATTTATCTTCTCTTAAAGCATAAATATCATAGAGGCAACACACAGATCTAGGTAACGGTTTTCAGGTATAGATTGGAAAGCTTTGGGTTTAAATCATATAAAAGTAATGTCTCTTAAAGGGGTATTTTCTATTACATAACCATCAACTAATCATCACACTTTTAAGCAAAATAAATAAGCAATGATTAACGTTTCTTACTGTCCTTTAATCATTACTTAATAATGATTTTTATGAAAAATTATGGTATTATGGTGAAAACGCCCCCACCTTTCACGATCCTATAATGCTTATGTGGGTGGTGTAAGGACGTTTTAAGATGTTATAATGCCAATTTAATGTTCCATTACGTTTAGTCTTATGGTGTTTTGGAAACTCTATTTACAGATCTAGCTTATGTGGCAACACAGGGCACAAACTCGTCGTAGGGATGTCAGAATATAGTCTAGCTTCGTAAGACCACATGTAATGAGGCGTTAAATCTATTAATCACATTACAAAACGCCCCCACCACCATTACGTTGGGGCGTTACGTCAAAAAAAATATACCCTAGACATTATTTAAATAACGCCGCACATTACTAAACCCATAACGATAAATTGGCATTATAGGGGCTTTATCAATTACATCTTTTTTTACGTATAAGGCTATAATGTTTCATACCGAGGTGGCATCCACATGACAGAAAATACCCATTAAAAACTTTAACCATTACGCATAGTTTCAATGAGAAAAACAAATCCATTAGACCCCGTTAGCGACTAATAATGATCCATAAACGACCGTCAATTGAACGTTAGAGCATCCACCTCCGTAAACCCCATTTATGAAAGTCCACAATGTCTAAGTCAGCATTGTCTCTCATCTTGTCACACTTTAACCCCAACCAACCACGTTTTTAAATCATTAACCCCTCCCGCTCCCATTTATGTCTTTATTTTTAACATATTATTACCACATATTTTACATCCTAGTTTAACTCCTCTATATATAAGCCACTTATATTATTACCTCAACCATTTACATCTACATCTTTCTACATATATTCTTCTTTCATCTTTTTAAATCATCTTTATAAAAGTTTCCTTTAAGAGTATGGCCAACAAGGTTGGATGCAGTCATTGTGGAATCGATTGTGATAATAAGAAGCGGTTAGCTAACAGAAAACAAATAAAAAATATATAAAATCTTTCATTTTTATATTGTGTTAAAAAATTTAACTCTATTGGAACTCATTTAAAATTATGTAACTCAAACCTGATCTCTTTAATTTAATCTATTTTTTAAAAGGGTCAAAATAATCAATGGGAATTTAAGATCTAAGTTGCACTTTCAAATTGCATATAATTTATGGTTTCAAGTTTAAAGTATATATTTTTGATAATATACATTTGTCTTTTATAAAAACCTTTAAAGTGAATATCAAAACTTTAGTTGTAAATTGAAGATAAAAAGATCTAAAAATAATTTACTAACGCAAAATTTAAAAGAACTAAAATAAAACTTTAAATCATACACGGGTTTATTATTAAATCAAGATAAATCACATTAAGATTCATATAAGAAACAAATATAACAAAGCTCATGAGGTGAAGGCTAAAATGTCTTCATCTTGTTCAAACAACTTCATATCCTCCTCCTTCAAACTCACCCATGCTTCAACACCATCACCACACTTATCATCCATTAAAATAACCATCTCTATCAAACTCCAACCTACACTTGCCCAAAAGGGCTTACCCCAACCAAAATCAACCTCATATATAGGAAAATTACACCAACTAGTAAACCTACAAAACTTATTTTCCTTTAGTTCTTCCTCAACCTCCACATAACATGCCATTACATGTGTGCATATCTCTTCACCACTTGCTTTTGCTACCCACTTCACAACACCTCTTGTTGTGTCCTCTACCACATTTGCAAGATCAACAAACTTCAATTCGTTTTCGCTAAATCGGATAGCGTATGGAGCCCATATGTTCCCGAACGAGCTTTTGGATATTGGTGATCCCACCTTTCCCCTCAGATTCATCGCAGGTGCCAATAAACATTTCCTGAGATTCCCACATTTAGACTTGTCAATGGCGATAATCGCCTTCCATATTAACGAACTCACCAACGTTACTCGACTGTATCTACGGCTCCTTGAACCCGCTTTTGCTCTTAGATTTGATATTGCAGCCCTGTTAAATACAAACCTTTTGTTAACAATAGGTTCAAGATCATTTGAAAACCTAGGGCTATTGTTATTTGATGATGCAATTTCCCATTCCCTAGGTGGGAAAATAGAACCCAGGTTATCAAAAGAAGGGTAATAGTCAGCATTGTTGTTTTTTTGGTTTGTGGTAGCCCATGCATTAATGAACCTGACTAGGTTCCATGTGTCCGTGACTTTGTGTGTCGCACTTACTCCAACTGCAAGTGCGCCACACAAAAACACGTTCACCTGAATAGTCACCAGCCATGTTGGCGACTGTTTAGGTGTACTGACGAGTTGTCTGATGTGATCAGTCTTGGGACCTTGTTGGAGGAAATGATGTAGAGTTGTAGTCACTTGAGTCTCCAAGTACCTGACCCCTTGATCGTTACAATCGATTTCAAGTTCATCTTGTGTGAGTCTGCCGGCTAGTGGGTAAAACAAAGATAGCGATTGTGATAAAGATTCAACTAGTTGATTGCACTTTTCGGAAGCGTTAACTTCACCATTGGGGTGAAAGTATAAGATTAGATCTATGTTTGAAGATGCAGCAAGATGATCAAGTAAAGATAACTTGAAATTGCGTTGAGATTCAGGAGTTGGGTTTGATGGCTTTATGATTTGTGTGGATTGAATCTTGATTTCCATTTTGTGGAATGGTGTATCAATTTTGAGTCTTGACCGTTATATTAAATAGAGAGAGATTGGGAGGATGCAGACCACCTGCCATATCTGAAAAGTTACATCAAAAGTTACAATTGGATGCATGGTTGGCATCTAGACCAATGCATGTGAACTAGTGGGGAGAACGATGCATTTTATATTTTTCTAAAACGCCTCTTAATTTACCACACATATACATTATTTAAAATTTTCTATCTTTAGGATAGAAGAAGAATAGGGTATCTCTGCTCTCTAGAGTTTAAGCCTTTGTTTGGGATTGTTTATTTTGATTGAAAATAACTTTTGACAAAAAGTACTTATTAACTTATGACTTTTTAAAAGGAGTTTTTAAAAAAGTGTTTAGATTATCTTATAAACTAAAATATCATAAAATGACCAAAAGAGACATACTTTTAAAATGAGAGGAGTTAATAGGATGTAGTAGAGGGGTATAATAGAAAATTAAATTAAAAGTCTTTTCAAAATTTAATAAATAACTCTCTACTTACTTTTCAAAACCTGCTTTTTACCCTATATGAAAAGTCAGTTTGAAAAATACTTTTGGGTTTGACAAACATTTTTTTTGACTTATTAACTTTTCAAAAGTTAATAAGTAAAAAGTTGGTTGCAAATAAGCAATTCCAAACACCCACTAAGCAACTAAAGCATTTGTTTTATGTTCTTATATTTTAAGGGTCTTATATTTTTTTTAGAAAAATCAATTTTTGTGTAAAGAGAAATTTAAAGAGATAACAAATTGATTGGAAGTTAACTTATGAAATTCTTGTAATTTTTTAAAATGAAAGAGAGTGTTTTTGAGGAATAATACTATTTTCGTGGAAAAATATTATGATTACACATATTGATTTATGTTTGAGATAAATTTTTAGATAATTTTCTATATAATAAATCAACGAACTTTTCTTATATTACAAAAAGAGCCTCAATTTCATAGTTCGTTCTAAGTCTCAAAATATGTTTAGCCGGCCTTGATTAGAAGAAACCTCTGAGTTGGTTGACAACAATATATTTTATATGAGACATGAGTATTTCAAGGATCCTTATAAAGTCAAAAAATGACACACCATAGGCGGAAGTTAATTTAAACCACCCTTCAAAGACCATTGGGCATGCTCATACCGTAAGATTGTGTGAGGTTCGACGTGTATAAATGGCATTGTGATTGTATCCTACGTGACAGCTCTTTTACACACGAAGATGAAGACAAGATGGTGTTGTGGGGCTGCGAGATCGACATGGCACTCTTGGGATCGCCGAACACCACACCCCACTTGTAGCGTGTGGAAAATGTATATTAGAAAACCTAACAAGCTTACATATGAAAAACAATGTTCATATTCATATCTTCATTATCGGTTGTGTGCTTTGAAACACCTTGTAGTCATAAGTATGTTTATGTTCATTTCATTAAATAAACGAATAACAATTGTCTCCATATATCTAAAAAAATGAACCTTTTGTTAACAATACTAAATTTAAATCAATTTGATTTTCATATTCCAAAACCTTTTGTTTGCTTTTGAAATATTGGAGGTAATGATAGTGATATTTTAGACTTCAATAATTTAAATATTCACGTTAGCTTTATTTTGATATTTATTTATGTGTGTTAATGTTTATTAACCGTTATCATACGTGGGATAACTTTGCTTTAAATATATTCGTTCTGCTTTTTAAACTTTTAGGTTTGATTTGTGTTGGTGTAGTTTACGTCATGTTTTCAGAACCGTCGGTTGGATCGAGAACCTGTCATGAAACCGGTTCGGTTGTGTGTAGTTGAATCATTTTCCATTTGAACCTGTCAGAGTGGATTTTAAAACTTTTTAATTTTTTCTTTTAAAATCTCATTTTTTTATTAATTTATGATACATATTTTAGTTAATTAAATGTTAATGTTGTGTTTAAAGTGTAAATGCACTCTAAAAAATATAGTATTTTCATATTTTTTTTGAACCAAATATATATAAATAATATCAATTTCTTTTATATATGACGTCACCTAGTTTTAAATACGGTCCGATCGATCAGACCGGTCCGCCTATTAAACTTTTAAGACGGCCGGTTCGATGTCTGGTCCGGTTTTAAAAACCACGTAACTTTAAAGGAGTGGTTCGACCGAGTTGACTCCGACAAAACCGTGAGCATCACTGTGCTTCAATACCATGTTCTTACGCTCTTCCAACTTTCAAAATTTATCCAATTTGTATCATTTACATATTTATTGCTATAAATCTAAAATTCCCCATTATAATTGTTCAAAAACTGATCAATTTGGGTATACGATTCAATGCAACATTGCAGTATTCCTAAACTTTAAATGAATTTAAAGAAATGGGTATGATACCATGAGTTTCCATGGATGATGTGGAACATCTTATATCTTGAATGTTTACTGCAACTTATTTTGTTGAATTTAGTGAGCATTCTTGTTATTTCATCTAATTGATTGATTTGGAGTTCTTTTGAAAGTTTTAACAAGATTGTATGTGAGAATCTAACATGCACACCATGTGTTTGATGAAATGACTGAATTAAGAATTATGTGCAAATTTTGAATGATTGTATGCTAAATTGCATAGCTTTATTCAAAGTGTGTTACGGGGTTTACAGCTTGTTGGAATCTATTGGTGAAATCAGAGATAAAATGGATGACATTAAGAGTAAATGTAGAAGAATAAGATGGTGTTTATATTCAATCAGTAACTTAGCCTTATACAGGCTGATACATGCAATATAAATTAGACTTATTCATGAACATAATACATATAAAAACTCCTAAGGAACTGACCCATTTGACCCAGCTTTTTTTTTTTTTTTTTTTTGAACGGCAAACCTACTCTACTCCTACACTACACCAAATTACATCATTGTTTGGGATTGAACCCAAGACCTCCCCTCTAAGAGGCAAAGCCTCTACCAAGTGGGCTAGCCCCACATTGGCATTTGACCCAGCTATTTCAAATAAATGAAGCAAAGTTTGAATTTATCTTTAACAGAATCAAGATGAGACATACATGTACACAAAGTGAAGGGATGCGTGCAAGTTAACAAGTTAGAGCATTTGATTAGGAGCTGAAGGCTATCATATCCTGATCTTGTTCAAACAGATGCATGTCTTTCTCATTCATACTCACCCATGCTTCAATTCCATCACCATCTTTGTCATCCAACAAAGTTACCATATCATGTGAACGATCAGCTGGACTAACCCAGTAGGGCTTCCCCCAACCAAAATCAGCCTCATATATCGGAAACCGACACCAACTTGTGATTATGCTAAACTTGTCCTGCTTTAGCTCTTCAAAAACCTCATTGTAACATGCCTTTGCCCGAGTGCAAATCTCTTCACCATTTGCTTTAGGAAGCCAGTTGATTATGTTTCTTGTTGTCTCATCTATCAGAGCCACGAGATCAAGAAACTCGCATTCTGTTTCGTTTGGTAAAAAACGGATTGGATATGGAAGCCATACGTTCCCAAAAGAACTATTTGATACCGGTGGACCTGTTTTTCCTCTCAAAGTTAATGCAGGAGCCCACAAGCAGTCCCTAAATGTCCCACTTTTTACTTTGTCAATGGCGATAAGAGCCTTCCATATTAACGAAGACACCAACGTTACTCGACTAAGTTTCCTATTTTTTGAACCGGCTTTTGCTCGTAGATTTGATATTACAGCCTTGTTAAAAACAAACCTTCTGTTTAGAATCACAGGCTTTTGGTTAAACGTAAAGGGTGACTGCTGATCAAGCGGTGAAACATCCACAGGTGGGAAGAAAGAAGCCAGGTTATCAAAAGAAGGGCGATATGCGGCGTCGCTGCAGCCTGTGCTGTTCATGCTAGCCCATTCATTAACAAACCTGACTAGGTTGTATGCATCAGTGACTTTATGTGAAGCACTAACACCAATAACTAGTGAATCACATTCAAAGACATTGACTTGGATCGTTACCAATGCGTTAGTGACTTGATCTGGTGCACCAACTAGTTGCTCAATCTTGGGACCATGGCTGAGAAAATCATCCAGTCTTGTACTCACAGAAGTCTCCATATACTTCACCCCTTGATCGCTACAATCAACTTGGAGCCCGTCTTGTGTGATCCTGCTAGCTAGTGGGTAATACAAATGTAGCACCTCTGATAACGACTTGATCAGCTGACCACATCTATCCAAAACATCAACCTCACCACTGGTCTTATAGTAGAAGATCTTATACATGCAAGATGATGGAGCGAGTTTATCAAGTGCAGATAGCTTGAAATTTCGTAGATTTTATGGGGTTGACTTTGATGGTTTTATGATCTGAGTGGATCGAACCTTAATCTCCATGATGAATGGTTGATTCTGAGAGGAACTTGTAGCAAATGACCCTACCAGCTTTTGATCTAACTTGGTCAACCCACATGTACTTGCAACATTTCCCCTTGTTTTTACCCAATCTGCTGGGTAGTAACAACAAGATATAAAACTGGCAGTTAATTGAAACTATAGTTGAAAAATATAAAGTTTGAAACTTCTAACTTTCTGATACTTGAATATATGAATCAACACACTTGAAATAGATTCGAAAATAATTATTTATTCCGGTCGTATTTTACTGGACTTGTGTATCTTATTTAATAAACGTAACTTGCTCAGATTCTGCTATTGTAAGAGTCAATTACGTTTTTCATCCCTGTGGTTTGACCAGTTTAACTATTTCAGTCTAAAAAGGAATCTTTTGACATATAATGCTCTACGATTTGTATTTTGTAACCATTCAAATCCTAACACTAATTAATCTTTTGGAAACCAGAAGGACCATTAATGAAGTTAACTCCACAAATTATCTGCAAATTTTTTATGATTATCTATGCTAAATTACTTTAGCTTTATTCAAGTTTCTTATAGGAATTACCACTTTGTAGGAATCAAGATGACACATACATTTAAATATCCTGATCTTGTTTGGACAGATGCATGTCTTTCTCATCTAGACTTACCCATGCTTCAATTCCATCACCATGTTTGTCATTCATTAAAATTCCATATCACGTGAACAGCCAGCTGGACTAGCCCAGTAATCGGTCTCATATATCGGGAACCAACACCAACTTGTGATTATGCAAAACTTGTTTAGCTTAAGTTTTGCAAAAACCTTGTCGTTGTTGGTTATCAAGCCTCAAATCACACACGCAAAACTCACGAATATAAAAAGTAGAACCTCTTGATAGAAATTTATATCTGAAGAGAACTTTAATGTGACAAAAGAAAGGAAATGAAAAACCACTATGTTATTCAACAAATCTAAAGGATATAAATAGCCATACAAAATAAACGTTGGAACATAAAACTAGCATTAAAATTATCCTAAAAGTACTACCCATTTCAACTGAATAACCGGTACCAACATACACTTTCACATATACTCAGTCAAACCCAAACTAACCTTCGTTTATTCAATCATCAAATGAAATAAACCAAAATGCTAAACTTTGACCCATACCCATTAGCTATTGAACCACTGACTCAATGACCCGTGAACAAAACCCGATTAATCCAACAATCATAACACGCCTTTTCCTATGTGCATATCTCTTCACCACTTGATTTTGGTAGCAAGTTGATTATATGCTTGTTGCCTCATATATCACAGTCACAAGATCAAGAAACTCGCATTCTGTTAGTTTTGTAAAAAATGGATTGGATATGGAACTCATATGTTCCCATACATGCTTTTTGAAATTGGTGAACCTGTTTTTCCCCTCAAAGTTATTGCAGAATCCAACAAGCAGTCCCTAAATTTCCCACCTTTGACTCTGTCAACGACGATAAGAGCCTTCCATATTAGTGATAACACCAACGTTATTCGGCTAAGTTTACTATTTTCTAAACCGGCTTTTGCTCTTAGATTTGATATTGCAGCTCCGTTAAAGACTAACCTTTTCATTACATTTGCGGGTTGTTGGTCAACTTTAAAGGGTGGCTGCTGATCAAGTGATAAAATTTACATAAATGGGAAGATAGAAGTCTGGTTATCCAACCAAGGGCGATATGCACTGTTGATGCACTCTGTGCAGTTCGTGCTAGTCCATTCGTTAACGAACCTGACTAGGTTGTATGCATTGACCTGGACCGTTATCAACGTGTTTGTGACTAGATCCGGTGGACCAACTAGTTGGTGAATGTTGGCACCATGGCTAACAAAATTATTTAGTCACCTCACTTGAGTCTCCATGATGAATGGTATGTTGATTCTTGATCTAACTTGGTCAACCCACCATTTCCCCTTGTTTTTTAGCCAATGTGCTGAGTGGTTGGTAAATAACATATAACTAGTTGTTCAACTATGATTGAAAACTATAAAGTTTGAAACTTATGACCTTTTGATCTTTGAAAATATGAACCAACACATTCTAAACATATATGAAAATATTCAAGTTTTGGGTTAAGCAATCAAACTTATTTATTTCGTCGTATTTGACTGGAATTGTGTAACTTTCAGAATGTGTCAAAATTACAACAATATTAAATTGTAAGAGTAAATTACATTTTTCGTCTTTGTGGTTTGGCCAGTTTAACTATTTGTAAACAAAAAGAAATCTTTTGATATATGATGCTCTAAGGTTTTTATTTTGTAACCATTCTTGTCCCTGAGACTAAATCAGTTAATATTTTGAACACATCACAGGCACCATTTATGTAATTTTATGCAAAAATTATTTGCAGATTTTGTATGTAAATTAATAGTTCAAATATATACATGATTCATCCAAAAATATGATTCTATTAAAACATCTATAATGATTCAGAAAAAATCATTCATAATGACTCGTCCAATAAACATAAAAACGTACATGAAATTTTTCTTCAATACATAAACGCAAACGCAAACAACGAATGTAAACAAACGAACATAAACTAATTTAATTAAATGAACGAATAAAAACGAACTTACTGTCGAACAGTTCATGAATGTTTGATTTAGGCTTACTTATACCGCTTGTTTTTTTTTTGTGATCCACTTGCTAATACCATGATTTTCATGGAAATCGTATGCAGGCTATGGACTTCATCATATTACTTTACTCTATTATATTTTACCATGGAAAATAAATAATTTAGTTTGAGTTTTTAAATTTTGAACCACATTACGTTTAAGTGTTTTTATTTTTAATCTTTACCTTTTGGTTATTTAATTTGACCGTTAAAGTTTAGGATTTTAAAGTTCAGCCAATAAATTATTTAAAACAAAACTTTATTTTAGTTAGTTTGGCCACTAGAGTTTAGTATTATATATTTTGACGGCCTGTTTATTTTTTTAACTTTTGCACTTAAGATCTTTTAACAAGTAAAGTTTAGGATCTTATAACCACTAAACTAACTATTTATAGTAAGATTTTATTTTTTTGAGTTTGGCTAGCCCACTACAGTTTAATAATTTTGTTTTTCGATTATTACTTTCCTATGTATTTACTAAATTTAATTATAAACAATGAAATATAATTATAATTAAGATAATTATTTAATTTGAGAAAAACAGTAAAATAAAGAAAAACCGGAAGAAAAACAAAAAAACACAAAAAAGTTAAAAAAATTTTGACACGACCCTAATCGTCACCCATAAAAAACAAAGAAAACAAGATTAGAAGTTTGTTATAGATAAACCTTATTTTTTTTTTATTTTTTCTATTGCTCTCTATACATACATATAAATATTAGAAGATAGATAGAGATAATAGAATGTATTAATAACAAAAATAGATGTTTGTACAACCTACCCGTATAATAAAATTTGGTTGCAAATACAAACCCTAATATAATATAATAAATAAATCGGGGTTTCTTTGTGTGTCTCAGAGATGGAAGACGAAGGTACGTACGTAATTGATGCTCTCGATACGATAGAGGAATTTGATTTTCACATATCGTATGCATGCTTTGCTTTGTCGTATGAATCCAATTGAATTGCTGTTTTGTGTGAACATTAATTTTTCTTTAATGGAATTGCCAAATCAGTCATTCGTTTAAAATAAAATATCAAATCGGAAAAATATCCTTTGGATTCGTATGAAATGAATTCTTATATTCACTGAGATGTTTTGTTGTAGTTTCTGATAACTGGATCGAAGTGAATTGCTGTTTCTGTGTGTATACCCATTTTTCTTTGGTTTAATAACTTTCAACCTTTGGATTAATTGCTTTTATGGAGTTCCAATACGTATAAAATGTGTATCTGTTATCATCTCTTTGCTTGCTTGTATAGTGATCGAGTTTCCTTTTGTTTGACCACTGCTCTAGATCTTCGGATTAATATAATCTCGTCTTCTCAATTATTAATTTGATGGTCACTTATCTGTCTATGCTATGTGGTATGACGGATATTACTTGTTGACAATCGAGTTGAATTGAATTGCTCCTAGATAGGATCAAAGAGCACGAACAGGCAAATTAGAAAATGATAAACAATAAAGCACGCGAGATTTATGGAGGTTCGGCCTCTTGAGACAACTAGGGCTTTTCTTTTTATTGAGTGATAATGATTACAAGTGCAAAATGATATATTTATAGGATACAATTAGGGTTAATCCCTTTAGTTAACAATCTAACTAAACTAGGTTCATTTAGAACTTGGGCCGGCCGACCCCAACCCCAACTGCTTCAAATTAATTCGCCCATTAAACTCACTCATATATAAAGTGGTCTTCCTTGAGCATTACTTAATTAAGATATTTGCAATCTTATTTATATTGCTAGTTAATACAGGTAGAGAATCTCAGGTGAAAGGGAAGGGACCTTGTGAGGATCTTGACCAGTCCTTCATTGAGAATCCAAGCTCTATGTCTGCAACTGCTGCTGCTTCTGGTAACTAAAACCATATGAAGATGGTTTATATTCTTTATTTATGCTGTAAAATGCTACTGACTCTTATGGTTATGATAAGTAACCATATTGTGTTTTTTATATACATCAATTTCTCTTGAACAGATTGATTATTTATGCATATATTATAGGTACGAAAGCTGAAGTAACTGGAGAATCCATTTTCGAGATTTTGGCATGTATAGTGAACAAGTTCCCTTTTGTCACTCTCACCATTAGTCTAGTTTTTTAATTTGGATTAACTTAATCTTGTCTTGCTAATTAATAGGTAGAAAGGCTCTCAAGCGCTCTTGTGAGGAGGATCTTGTTAACTCTACATCAACAAGTAAAGGTAACTTCTCGTATGGGTGGGTTGTAAAACATATTATTAAGATGTTAGAATTTTTTTTGATCGTTTTATTTATTTGTGAGAAGCTAAGACACTTATGGCTATGATTATTAACTTTATTTATGCCTAATAGTTACCAAAGCTGAAGTGGCCGGAGGATTCATTTTCAATCACCGTTATCACAATGGGGGCTCATCAGCATATGCATATCTCCCTCCAGGTAACAATGAATTCCGGTTGATTGTTTGAGTTATATTCACCTCTTTGCTTAAGCTTAAAAGGAATTTTATGTGATATTTGTACAAATGTCAGTAGTTTTAGAGTTAAACAAATAAAAGATATTTTTGCTTTAACTATCACTATCCCTACGTAGCGGGGTATTTTTATGAAATAAATTCTAAATATAACAAATCTGAATGTGTATCTTAGATGTTTGGTATGAATTCCTCTGGGAGGGAGGCCGCGTAGTTAGAAAACTCAAATATGTTCCAATGTGTGGGTGTAAGCCATATGATCATGATCTGCGCGGTAAGAAAAGTGTGCCCCCTGAGAACTTGTCAAGTGAACCCGTTATAGACAATTCATACGATAAAGCAGCAGTTGCTTCAGGTAACAGCTCATTTGACCTTTTATTATGTAAAATGACTCGATCACTCAGTTATTACAACTTTAACTAACATAATTTCTCTTGGTTATTAGGTGCCAAATCTAAAATATAAGGCCTATGAAGGAAGGAATACACGTAGAATTACTCTTGATTCTGTGGTTATGATAAGTGACTAAATGGTTTGCTCGTTTTTTATGCGTAAATATGATATATGTTTCAGACATGCATTTTATTTTTGATTCGTGTCGTGTTCGACACTTGGTTGTCATCAAATAGTTAATTTGTTTTTTTCTTCAGCTGTTTTAGAATTTAGACTTTGGATCCATTGATACTTATACAAAAAGAGTAGATTACAAAAAAAATTCAGTGGGTTCTTGCTAGGGTTTGCATGACCAATAATTTTAAACCGTTATATATTTAACTATTTTAGATCGTCGTCTCTACTCTCTAGTATTGTACAGAACTTAATAGTTCATTTACTTTGTTTCTCTTAGAGTTCTTTTTTCAAAAGAGTATTAATGAAAAACTTATTTATCAAAATGGTGTTATTAGATAAATATTTATCAAAATATTGTTCTTTAAAAGCATGTTGTATCTCACTCTTTTTTTTTTTTTGAATTGCCAACGAATATTTTTAAGCCCAGTCACCCAGGTAAATCCAATGACGAAAGACACCCATGCCCGCGAACACAGACAGCGCTGGTGACCTGGCCCGCTCACCAATCCAGAGGAAACCCACCACCTGAAAGCCCATTGTGGTAAAACCCCTGGCCCACTTGAATCATATTGTATCAAATGAGACTCCAACCCATGACCTTCACTTTGGAAAACCATGGGGTGCCTCCTCCCAAAGCAATTGATCTAGGGCTCATTGGCTGTTGTATCTCACTCCTAATCTCATTGGATAGAGGTTTGGGCCGTACCTCGAACCAGTTATAGGCCCACCGGATATTATTGGAATTGGGTGTAGGCAAGAAATAGGTAGGAATCAAACCTGGGTATGGATGGTCTTGTATCCTACCCAATGTACCCGGTTAGGGGAGGGTCAGTTTTGGTTCGGGTATGGAACCACGCAGAACCAGGCATGGACTATTTTTTTAATGTATTTGACCGTTGCGTGATGGGTATAAATTCTACCATTGGCAACAATTCGACCGTTGTGGTTTTTTGTACTATAAATACAACTAAATAACAACCAACTTTTACAACCAACTATCTAGTTGAAAAAATGTCAAGCATTTGGTTCGGTGAAGAGGAATACGGCTTGGTCATTGTCGTGGTAAAAATATGATACCGAACAGCTAATGTGGATTTCTTAGGATCTCCTTAAGCTTAAATATGATGATAAAATGAGTTATTTGGGTGAGATGTGTACAAATGCAATAACAAATTAACAACTAATTAATCTACTATATTAAAAACAATGATAAAAAAACACAAAATATTATATATATATATATATATATATATATATATATATATTATAAAACACAATGATAAAATGTCTCATTGTATTTTTGTTCGTTATTGTAATATCTTGTAAACAATAAGTTTTGTAAAACACATAGGTGAAATAACATCATTGTGTTTCTCTAATTGTAATACACAATTATAAAGCTGATCTTTATATTAATAAATTAATAAATAAAAATAAATCCGGACACTTTTTATCATTCCATGCCATCTAATAAATGGTTTTTCCGCTTCTCTCTCCTCTTAATTATTAATGATATAATAGCCATTCATTAATTAATAACTATCCATAATTAAATTTTCAAATATATTAATTTTAAATTTTCAAATGTGTAATACATAGGTTTATTCAATCCATATAATACATAATATTTAGAGTAAATTGCCGTTTTCATCCCATTGGTTTGGGCGTAATTGCCATTTTCATCCAAAAAGGTTTATTTTTACATTTGGCTCCCCAAGTTTTAAAAAAAGTTGCCATTATCATCCAAAAACATGAATTTCATGAAAGAAATTTTATCAACAACACGTAAACATAGATTAGGATTTCGTTTTTATATGAAAATTAACATAAATACCCATTTAACGATGAATATTTAATATTTTAAAATAATAAAACTACCATTTTTGGATGAAAATGACAATTTTTTTGAAACCTTAGGGAGTCAAATGCAAGAAAAAACTTTTTTGGATGGAAATGACAAACATAACCAAACCATAGGGAGGAAAACGGTAATTTACTCTAATATTTAAGACATAATTTTTTATATTATTAACCATGTAACAGTAAATTTACTTAGGTCGTATATTACACGGGATTGTAACCTAGTATACTATATAATAAGAGTGAATTGTCATTTTTTAGTATTGATGAATGTAATTTATTAGCATCACGTTAACATAAATTAGCATTTTGTTTTTATATGTAAAATTACATAATCACTTCTTTAATGATATATATTTAACATTTTAAAATATAAAGCACAATAATGAATACATAAAACAAATAAAGAAAAATATTTGACACAATGACCCGATATATAGACAAAATGACCTGACATGGTTGACACAATCACCAAAATATCATTCTATATAAAACAATAAAATAACACACATCAAGCCCAAAATCCATGTTTATTAGATTAAATACCATTTTTATAATAAGGGCACTTGCAACCGTTTCATTTTCACTGCTTGATACATGACTGCCACATCAATTTTTCTCATCTTGGTTTTCCTCGTTTTATATTGTGTTGTTTTATTTTTTCCTTGTTTTCCCCTTGTTAAAATATATATTTTTAAATTTGTATCTATATTTTAATATTATAACTAAATATACAATAAAAGAATAAAACAAACCTCATTAATTATGAAAATAAGACAAACTCCATTAAAAATAAACTAACACCTAGAAAAACAAAAAACACACGAGTAGAAGAACATATAGTATGGGAACTTTCCCAACGTTGCGTCTTCTTCCGCTTTAGTTGAAGATCAACTTCCAACATTGGCCCGTTATACGCCGAACGATCTTTTAAAAGTGAATTCATAGTTTGCTTATTGTTGTTGTTCTTCTAAAACTTATTGTTCCTTTTACATAAGTCGGAACTTTTCATCTCGAATATGTTTTAGTTACCATGTTGAAGCTTTTGATTTTCGCCAAGAGTTCTTCTTGCGATGTTGACGTTGCTGTCGAATTTTTGCCTTACCTCAGCGGCCTCTCCGGTTATACATTCTTATCATCGTTGACATCGGTGTTCGAAAATGGAGCTTCCGAAGATGTGGTGTAGTACTCGGATTCATTTGTTTTTGCTCTTTTACTTAATGGGACTCACTATCCATCGTCGAAATGTTGGCCCATGCAGATGAGAACAAACAACCTTCCACGCCTGCATATGTGAAAAACCTTTTTTATTGCAAATCTCTCTATAGTTAGAATTGGCTTTGCGAATCACGTCTTCTTCATTGCCACTACATCGTAAAGCGTTGGCTCTTTTTTGGTAAAAAGAACTCCATATCTTCATTGCATGGTTTAGATCTCTCCATTTCGAATAAAGTTGATCTAAACTTCGGTCATCGCATTTCATTTGATTGTGAAAATGTGCGGTAATCTACACATTAAACAAAAATTGAAATTAAACCAAACAATAAAAAAATAAACAATAAATTTTAATGATTAAGATTAACCTTCTTCCAAAATACATCTCGCTTTTGTTCGTTAACAATATGTAGATCTCCGAACAATATATACATGCCTTCGCTAACGCGATTTCTTGAATGCTGGTCAAAATTTTCAAACGATCAAATCGGTAATTCCTGGTGAGTAATTCACTAGGTCGAGGAACACTGGAATGGAGGGTGCGGGGTTCCTGACCAGCCCTGATTTAATTTCATTTTCTCTGTTCCAAAACCGCCTCGTGATGATGTTGAATAGGAAAACATGCTGGTTGTTGAAGGAGATTCGGATGAGAGATGAAATTAAGGAGTTTGAATAAAATATATAATGAATTAAAGTGTGGGGTCCGGTGAAAAGTGGGAGGATTCACTGGATTTGGGAGAATAAATTCTCCCCAGTGTAACAAGCATGAAACCGCACCGGATATTGTCCGCTACTTGGGGAGAATACCCCCATCACGGGTTTAAAACGCGTCCGATAGGGGAAGGTATCTAGCCCCTTATAAAGAGACTTTCGTTCCCCTTCCCAACAGATGTGGGATGTTACATACTCCCCCACTTGGGAGACCAACGTCCTCGCTGGCACACCGACCCGGTCCTGGCTCTGATACCAACTGTAACAAGCATGAAACCGTACCGGATATTGTCCGCTACTTGGGGAGAATACCCCCATCACGGGTTTAAAACGCGTCCGATAGGGGAAGGTATCTAGCCCCTTATAAAGAGACTTTCGTTCCCCTTCCCAACAGATGTGGGATGTTACATCCTCCCCCACTTGGGAGACCAGCGTCCTCGCTGGCACACCGACCCGGTCCTGGCTCTGATACCAACTGTAACAAGCATGAAAGCGCACCGGATATTGTCCGCTACTTGGGGAGAATACCCCCATCATGGGTTTAAAACACATCCGATAGGGGAAGGTATCTAGCCCATTATAAAGAGACTTTAGTTCCCCTTCCCAACAGATGTGGGATGTTACACCCGGAACAAGGGAAAGGTTTTTACTGGTTTGAGATTCTCCTCTCCTCGGATGGACTTGTGTTGAAATATATGTCTAATTTCAATTCAATGTCAAACATGTAGTTATATAATAATTGTTCTTTAATTGTTGGTTTTTTTGTTTATTTTCATGGTGATATGTCATGCTCGTGAGTTGGTTATGTTGCTGGGCTTGAATCGAGTTGAAGTTGGAAGCAGTTGAGGTCAAGAATGAAAGCAGTTGGTTAGTCACGTTTAGTTAGAGTGAAATTGAATGTTCTTGCTTATGACATTGAAGGCAATTCTCAATGAAATCAAGATTATTGCGTATGACATTAAGAATGAAGTTATTTTCAAACCCAGAGTACAGAAGCTCTGAACTTTCTGCAATGGCAAAGATTAAGGAATAGGGTTTTGCTTCAAGAACGCTTCATCATATTCAAGCAGTTAATCACGGTGAAATTGAAGCTTCTTCCATATGACATTGAAGACGATGAAGATTACACATTGAAGACGACTCTCTATCAAATAAAGAAATAAGTCGCGAATAAGGGTATAATTTCCGTTACATGCCGCCTAGCAGTTATTCTGTTCAAAAGTTATGAGAAACACGTTTACTTGTTCTATATGTAAAAGCATTCACAGCCCATTCTCTATATATTTGCGTATGCGTTCTTTATATTATAAAGAGTGGTTATAAGTGGTTGTAAGTAGAGGATAAAGAACATGTTACTGTTCATCTTTATATTTGATAAAACACTGTTCATCTCTATTAATATTTTAATAATTGTTGAAAGTGGTTGTGAGTAGAGGAGAGAGAAAATGTAATGATAAAGTTATAAAAAATATTATTTAATTGAAAAAAAGAGAAAAAGTAGTGATTTTAGTGTAATTATAGAAATGAAGATGGAGATGAAGAGTGGGTTGTGAATGCTCTAACAATGTTACCGCTATTTTTATCAATTCTATATTTTTTATACACTTTTCATCATGTATTCATAAACATTTACGATAACAACTGATATGTTTTTGAAATTGTTGTAAATGATATTACTCATTAACTAATTAAAATTTGACCAATGATTTTTAGTTCAAGTAATTGAGGTGTGATATTACAAAACTTTATTAAATAAGTACAGGTTTCGGGTTCAAGCCTCAACTGTGACAAAAACTGATGGGGACAGACTAGTGTACAAGCTTTCATTCGAGGATGTGCCAGCCTAGTGCCCCAAGATGTCGTACTCGAGTAATGGATATGATCGGGTGGACCAATAACCCACAAGTGATCCAGTTAGAGATAAAAAAAAAAAACTAGTTAAAAACCTTAATGGATACATCTTCTAAAAAGTGTTTACTTTTATATTAAACTATTAAGTTTTATCTTCCAAGTTTATTAGCTATTTGTAATTTATTACAATTATTATTTTTTACAGAAAATCAAGAATATTGAAATGTTAATACCTCATACCCACTTGTAAGTAAGATTTAAAGAATTTAATTCTTTTTATGGATAACCAGGTAAACATTCATACTTAATTTTCTAAATCTATAGTATCTAATAAAATAAGATTTTTTTACCAGTTTTCATTCTTTTAACCTGTATTTTTGTTACTTGTCCTTCTTATAGACAACTGAAACTAGACTTATTCATGAACAAAATACATAAAAAAAGCTCCTAAGGAAACGACCTAGTTAACCCATTTAATCTTTAAGAGTATCAAGATGAGACATACATGTGCACAAAGTGAAAAGATGCCTACAAGTTAACAAGTTAGAGCATTTGATTAGGAGCTGAAGGCTATCATATCCTGATCTTGTTCAAACAGATGCATATCTTTCTCATTCAGACTCACTCGTGCTTCAATTCCATCACCATGTTTGTCATCCAACAAAGTTACCATATCATGTGAACGATCAGCTGGACTAACCCAGTCGGGCTTCCCCCAACCGAAATCAGCCTCATATATCGGAAACCTACACCAACTTGTGATTATGGAAAACTTGTTCTGCTTTAGTTCTTCAAAAACCTCATTGTAACACGCCTTTGCCCGCATGCATGTCTCTTCACAACTTGCTTTTGGAAGCCACTTGATTATGTTTCTTGTTGTCTCATCTATCAGAGCCACAAGTTCAAGAATCTCGCATTCTGTTCCATTTTGTAAAAAACGGATTGGATATGGAAGCCATACGTTCCCAAAAGAGCTATTTGATACCAGTGGACCTGTTTTTCCCCTCAAAGTTAATGCAGGAGCCCACAAGCAATCCCTAAATCTTCCACTTTTGAATCTGTCAATGGTGATAAGAGCCTTCCATATTAATGCGGACACCAGCGTTACTCGACTAAGTTTTCTGTTTTCTAAACCAACCTTTGCTCTTAGATTTGATATTGCAGCCCTGTTAAAGACAAACCTTCTATTTAGAATCAGGGGTTTTTGGTCAACTGTAAAGGCTGACTGCTGATCTAGAGATGAAACATCCACAGATGGGAAGAAAGAAGCCAGGTTATCAAAAGAAGGGCGATATGCAGCGTCATTGCACTCTGTGCGGTTCATGCTAGCCCATTCACTAACAAACCTGGCGAGGTTGTATGCATCAGTGATATTATGTGAAGCATTAACACCAATAACCAATGAATCACAATCAAAGACATTTACTTGAACTGTTAGCAATGCGTTTGTGACTTGATCTGGTGCGCCAACTAGCTGCCCAATCTTGGCACCATGGCTAAGAAAATCATCTAGTCTTGTACTCACCCAAGTCTCCATATACTTCACCCCTTGATCGCTACAATCAACTTCGAGCCCGTCTTGTCTGATCCTGCCAGCTAGTGGGTAATACAAATGTAGCACCTCTGATAACGACTTGATCAGCTGAGCACATCTATCCGAAACATCAACCTCACCACTGCTCTTGTAGTAGTAGATCATATGTATGCATGACGATGGAGCGAGTTGATCGAGCGCAGAAAACTTGAAATTGCATAGGTTTTGTGGGGTTGACTTTGATGGTTTTATGATCAAAGTTGATCGAACCTTAATCTCCATGATGAATGGTATGTTGATTCTTTAAACAAGTTCTCAAAAGGAACTTGTAGAAAATGACCCTACAGCTTTTGATCTAACTTGGTCAATTCACCTATACTTGCACCATTTCCCCTTGTTTATAACCAATCTGCTGGGTAGTAAGTACAAGATATATAATTGGCTGTTAACTGAAATTATATTTAAAGGATATAAAGTTTGAAACTTCTGACTTTCTGATATTTGAAAATATGAATCAACACACTTGAACCAGATTTGAAAATGATTATATATTCCGGTCAAATTTGACTGGACTTGTGTATCTTATCTAATAAACATAACTTTATCAGATTGTTCTATTGTAAGAGTCGGTTACTTTTTTCATCTCTATGGTTTGACCGTTTTAACTATGTCAGTTTGAAAAGGAATCTTTTGACATATAATGCTCTAAGGTTTGTATTTTGTAACCATTCAAATCCCTGACACTAACTTTGTTAAGCTTTTGGAAACCACAAAGACCATTTATGGAATTAACTCTAACAATTATCTGCAAATTTTGTATGATTATCTATGCTAAATTACTTAGCATTATACATAGTTTCTTATCGGAAATACAACCTTGTAGGAATCAGAATGACACATACATTTACATAAAGTGAAGGAATGTCTGCAATTTAACAAGTCAAAGCACTTAATCAGGAGGTGAAAGCAATCATATCTTGATCTTGTTCAAAGATATACATGTATTTCTCATTCAAACTCACCCATGCTTCAATTCCATCACCACGCATGCTATTCATTAAAATGCCATATTATGTGAACAGTCAGCTGGACTAGTCCAGTAATCGGTCTCGTATATCGGGAACATACACCAACTTGTGATTATGCAAAACTTGTTCTGCTTAAGTTTTTAAAAAACATCATCGTTGTTGGTTATCAAGCCTCGAATCACACACTCAAAACTCATGAAAATAAAGAGCAGGACCTCTTAAAGAAAGAAAATGAAAAACCACTATTTTATTTAACAAAGCTAAAAGCTATAAGTAGTCATACAAAAGAAACGTTGGACATAAAACTAGCATTAAAATTATCCTAAAAGAACTACCTACTTAGCCATTTTAACTAAATAAACGGTACCAACGTACACTTTCAGATATACTCAGTCAAACCCCAACTAACCTTCTTTTATTCAATCATCAAATGAAATAGACCAAAATGGTAAACGTTGACCTGGACCCATTAGTTACTGAATTGTTGACCCATTGACCGGTGAACAAAACCTGATTAACCCAATAATCATTACAGGCATTTGTTCGTGTGCATATCTCTTCACCACTTGCTTTTGAAGCTAGTTAATTGTGTTTCTTGTTGTCTCATATATTCGAGCCACAAGATCAAGAAACTCGCATTCTGTTCCGTTTTGTAAAAAATGGATTGCATATGGAACTCATATGTTCCCAAACGCGCTTTTTGAAATCGATGAACCTGTTTTTCCCCTTAAAGTTATTGTAGGATCCAACAAGTAGTCCCTAAATCTCCCACTTTTGACTCTATCAACGGCGATAAGAGCCTTCCATATTAATGATGCCACCGATGTTACCCACTAAGTTTACTATTTTCTATACCGGTTTTTGCTCTTAGATTTAGTATTGCAGCCATGTTAACGAGTAACCTTTTCGTTACATTCGCGGGTTGTTGGTCAACTTTAAAGGGTGGTTGTTGATCAAGTGATGAAATTTCCATAGGTGGGAAGAGAGAAGTCAGGTTTTCCAACGAAGGGCGATATGCACCGTTGCTGCATCCTGTGTGGTTCATGCTAGCCCATTCATGAACAAACCTTGTATGCATCAATAACTTTGTGTGAAGCACTAACGCCAATGACTAGAGAACCATATTCAAAGACTTTGACGTGGACCATTATCAACGCGTTTGTGACTAGATCCGGTACACCGACTAATTGGTCAATGTTGGGACCATGGCTAACAAAATCATCTAGTCTTGTACTCACTTGAGTCTCCATGATGAATGGTATGTTGATTCTTGATCTAACTTGGTCAACCCACCATTTCCCCTTGTTTTTTAGCCAATTTGCTAGGTGGTTGATACAAGAAATATAACTAGCTGTTAACTGAAATTATAATTAAAACATATAAAGTTTGAAACTTATGACTTTTTGATTTTTGAAAATATAAATGAACACACTTGAATCATATATGAAAACTAGTATTAACTCCCCGCGCGTGGAGACATAAAACCATGCCAAGTAGCACTAAAGACACACCATCGTTAGCGAACACCAACATCGAAAAACTCGTATAAAAAAACGAAAAAAATAAAACCGATCATGGATGAAACATAGCACTAAGGACACACCACCGTTAGGCGAAACCTAAAACGTATAAAACAATAAATAAGTCGATTTTGGACCAATGAGTTGCGACGACCGCTAAACGGAAAAAAATAAGTGTAAAAACGCTAAATCACACACGCACGCTGCGGCGTTTTAACTCACGAAATGTAGACCGAAACATAAAACGTAATTTTTTTAAAATATAAAAAGTATAATGACCAAAGTTAAAAATAAAAAATATTTGAGCTAAATTGTAATAGATGTAAAAGTATTTGGTGAAAATTAAAAAGTTAAAAGATTAAATAAAAATAAAACAAAAAGTGGTACAACCCCTAAAGCATGTTGTACCACCTATAACACATAAGAAAATTAGTAATTAGTATATAAATGTAATAATCAAGTTTTGGGTTAAGCAATCAAATTTATTTATTCCAGTCGTATTTGACTGGACTTGTGTAACTTTCAGAATGTGCCAAAATTACGAAAGTTTGAAATTGTAAGAGTAAATTACAATTTTTATTTTTTTGTGGTTTGATTAGTTTGACTATTTCAGTACAAAAAGGAATATTTTGATATATGATGCTCAAGGTTTGGATTTAGCAAATATTTTTATCCCTGACGTTAAAACCTAGTAATATTTTGGACAAACCACGTGCACCAATTATGTAATTAATTGCAAAAATTATTTGCAAATTTTGTATAATTATAATATTATATGCTAAATAACTTAGTTTTATTTTAAGTTTCTTATGGGAATTACAACTTTGTAGGAATCAGGATGACACATACATTTACATAAAATGAGTGGATGGCTGAAGTTTAACAAGCTAAATCTCTCAATCAAGAGCTGAAGGTTATCACATCCTCATCTTGCTCAAACATATGCATGTCTTTCTCATTCAAACTCACCCATGCTTCAATTCCATCACCATCTTTATTATCCATTAAAATTATCATATCATGTAAACAACCAGCTGGACTAGCCCAGTAGGGCTTCCCCCAACCGAAATCAGCCTCGTATATCGGAAACCGACACCAACTTGTAATTATGCTAAACTTGTTCTGTTTTATTTCTTCAAAAACCTCATTGTAAAACGCCTTTGCCTGCGTGCATATCTCTTCACCACTTGCTTTTGATAGCCAGTTGATTGTGTTTCTTGTTGTCTCATCTATCAGAGCCACAAGATCAAGAAACTCGCAGTCTGTTCCGTTTGGTAGAAAGCGGATTGGATATGGAATCCATATGTTCCCAAACGCACTTTCTGAAATTTGTGAACCTGTTTTTCCCCTCAAAGTTATTGCAGGAGCCCACAAGCAGTCCCTACATTTCCCACTTTTGACTCTGTCAACAGCGATAAGAGCCTTCCATATTAGCGAAGACACCAACGTTACTCGACTAAGTTTACTGTTTTCTGAACCGGCTTTTGCTCTTAGATTTGATATTGAAGCCCTGTTAAAGACTAACCTTTTCATTATAATCATGGTTTGTTGGTCAACTGTTGCTCTTAGATTTGATATAACAGGTAGCTGCTGATCAAGTGATGAAATTTCCATAGGTGGGAAGAGAGTAGCCAGGCTATCCAAAGAAAGGCTATATGATGCATCGTTGCTGCATGCTCTGCGGTTCATGCTAGCCCATTCGTTAATGAACCTAACTAGGTTGTCTGCATCAGTAACTTTGTGTGAAGCACTAACACCAATAACCAGTGAACCACAGTCAAAGGCATTGACCTGGATCGTGACCAACGCGTTTGTGACTAGTTCTGGTGCACCAACTAGTTGGTCTAACTTGGGACCATGGTTGAGAAAATCATCTAGTCTTGTACTCACTCGAGTCTCCAAATACTGCACCCCTTGATCGCTGCAATCAACTTCAAGCCCCTCTTGTGTGATCCTCCCAGCTAGTGGGTAGTACAAATTTAGCACCTCTGATAACGACTTGATCAGCTGATCACATCGGTCATGGACCTCACCAGTGGTCTTATAGTACAGGATCATATTTATATATGTAGAAGGAGCCAGTTGATCGAGCTGCGATAGCTTGAAGTTGCGTAGATTATCTGGGGTTGGCTTTGATGGTTTTATGAACTGAGTGGATTGAATCTTAATCTCCATGATGTAAGGTGATTGATGAATGGTATGTTGATTTCTGAAAGAAGTTCTAACAGATATTTATAGCCTCCACATGACCTACTGTATTGACTTCGCTGGGTCAACCCACCTAAACTTCACCATATCCACTTGTTTTTTTTACTAATTTGTTTACTTATTACTTCTGATCTCTGAAGATAGGCAGTAGCAGACCCAAAACAGATACGGAAATGATTAGGTTTTGGGTTAGTGTTTGACTCGACTTGTGTAACTTGTTTAGTAAACATGTCGCGCTAAAGTTGTACAGAAAGTAAAAGCTTTCAAAATTATTATAAAAGAGAGCATAAAAATGAATATAAATTTAAACATTCCAGATCGTTAACAGCCATGTATAACTTGATCACAACCCATTAATCCAATTTGACATTACAACTTGTTTGACCCGTTTAGATAAACTAGTTACAAGGGTCATTTTCAGTTATGTGGTTTTTAGTGTCGGGTGCACATGGCTATCATGATCCATTCTTCAAAAATATTTGTTTGGTAATATTTGTTTCATTTATGGGGTCATTAGCGTCTATGTAAATTATACGATATAGATTGGGTTCAAATCGACCAACACCTCCCACTGCCATGTCCGCCACCACCTCGAGCGCCTTCACCCTTTGTTGCAACTAGGTGCCACAAAAACAAATATGGCGGGTGAATTCATTTTGACTGAGGCTACTAGCGTATTTTTATCTGAACCTGTTTTGACCCGAAACAAAATGATACTTTCAACAAAACGACCAGTTTTGAATCAAACACGTTTCAACATTACCGAAGCTAAACACCTGTCATCTTTTCATTTCATGCCTAATGTCCGATTCCCATGCTTAACCTATAGGTTAGGGTCGATGTATTTGACATAAAATAATGGTCTTTTCTCATTAATCTCAATTCTCAATACACAAGCATAACCCATTAACCTCAGCTATTGATGCTTTCAAGATTCTTGGTCAATGAAGACAAAAAACTGATTTGTTAAACTGGGTCAATGGAGTTGGTAAACGTACAATGCAGTGAAGATATCAAATTAAGAAAGAAATAACAACAATGATAATGATTAAATATGGTAACGTGAGCACGCAACTTGTTTAAAAATTAAACACATGAGAACAAATTCTCTAATAGGACAAGAAAAATATTTAATCTTGCTGAAAAGGAAACCAATCACATGTAAAGCGCAATTTACTAAATTAATCAGAATCAATTGAAAATTTTTTTGAACGGCAAATTAATAAAGCCCGGTTGGTTGGAGGCTCTAATGGCAAAAAAGCCACCTCATACGTTTGCAAACACAGACAGCTAGCTGGGTAGCCCAACCCACCAACCACCAATTTCGGAGAAACCCGCCACTTGAAGGCCTACTACGGTAAAACCCGACACATCAACAACATTTTGCTGTTAGTAAGACTCGAACTCACGACCTCTCCCCTAAAAGAAGTCATAAGTCTACCACTCAACCAAATGATTGATGGTTCAAATCAACTGAAATAATAATATTAATGAATAATTAGAAATTAAATTAATGAAAAATTTGAGGACGTAAGGTGGATGATGTAAACAAGTGTTGTTGGGTGTCAAGAATTGGGGGCTCGCTGTAGCCATTTCAATTGCAGTTATTAATATACACCAAATATGACCAAAATTAACTAAATTAGGCACGAAGATATAATAGACCCCAATAACAATTAAAAGAGAGTTAAAGAAGATATCAATTAAACTTATTTAAGTCACATGACAATTAAAAATCAATATGATATCAAGCAATATGTGTATAATTTGATTTCAGACGATATACTTGAAAGGTTAATTTCATTTTAAACGATACATCCAAACTTGCACAATATGTTGTTTTTATGTGAGGAACATTTTAAACGATACAGCCAAACTTGCACAATATATGGTTAGTAGATCAAAGTAGACATCATTGTAATACACTGGATCTATGCAACATTGTTAAATGATTTACTTGTACGCGTCTTTTATATCGAATCAACAACTTCTGATGCTTGTAATAGAGTCAAACAGATCTAATTGAATAACAAATGTTCTAGAGCTGCTGTCTAGAACAATAGTTTATCAATATGAAACTTAGTGTCATGTTGACACTTGAAGACTACTGTCAGAAACTTAAAGATTTATAGTTGAACGCAGTTGATGACCTAAAGCTTTGTTCTACAACTGGTTCATGTTCTACAACCTCGGAACAACTATCTATAGCCCAGACCTATGTGTTCAGATGTAATCCTTTAGAGCCCACTGAAATAATTTGTTGTGGATTTTCAAGCAATGTCGGTGAATAAAAGTGAATATTAATGGTTTGTGGACACTGGAGCATCCTACTATCTCACTTCCGACTCAGGTATGATTTCTAGTTTGAGCGGTGCTTCTTAAATCTATTTTAGTTAGGAATGGCTAGACACATGTATTGAAATTGCATATCTGGTTACGACTCATTGCCCCAATATGTGACAAATAGCAAATGTATGATTGTGTTTAAATTGTTTTGATGTCCACATACCAAATTTTTTTTTCAAGTATTAAATTATGTTATAAGAGCTTTTAAATTAGAAAACAAAACATTTTCAAATTTGTGCGATAACACCTCAAACAATACAAAGGCAGTGAACAAATTAGAAATAATGTATAAACCAATTTGCAATGAAGATATTTTGCATAGTCGATGTATTATACATATTATTAATTTGGTTGTGGAAGGCGGGTTCCTTGTTGAAGTAGTTGATAACTTCAAATTTGCTTTTATAAATATGTTACATGATGTTTTGAAACAGAGTAGGAAGAGATATGTACAATATAGTAAACGATGTAAGAATACAAATTATATTTGTTTAGGTTTGAATTAGCAGGGATGTTCAAAAAAAACCATAATCCGAAGTGCATTCAAATCTTAAAAAATCTTTCGAAATATTGATGGTATAAGATGCCGAATTAATGTTACAAATGGTATTAAAGCTAGGGTTGGGTAGGTTTGCCATTGAGGACACTAGGCTCCTAGTGAAGGAGAATGATACATTTCACATTGGCTAGAAAAGAGAACAAAAGCTTCATTATATTGGGCCGAGTACCTTTCTTATCAGACGTATTTCAAAATTACAAGGGGCGTGCGCTTGACGTGCCAGTTGTCAAAACGGACAATGTATGGTACGGCACTTGGTTGTTACCTAGTTGTTATAGAATCAAAGCATTTATATCAATCTCCACAACATTTTCTAAATCATTCGGTTTGTCATCTCTACGTGTATAAGCATTCACAATCCATCCCCTATCCCTATCCATATAATTACACTAAAAACATCTATTTTTTTTCTCTACTTTTCAATTAAATAATATTTTTTCATACTTTTATCATTATTTTTTCTCTCTCATCTACTCACAACTACTTTTAAAATATTAAAAAATTTATGGGGGTTGTATCGTGATTCTCCAAATATGGGGAATCACGGTACAACCCCCATAAATTTTATTTCTCCTTCACTCACAACCACTCAAAACCATCACATATAATATAGGGCGTCCACTCACATAAAAATGGGGCACGGGCTGTGAATGCTTGAGTTAATCAACATTCTACATACGTTAATTCATAATATCTTAGGAGGCAATTTGCTAATAACGTGCAACACACTAAATTACTTTGACGTTGGGGATTAATTACTCTCCAATTCTAATACCTGAATAAAAAAACATTAATTACATGGTATAATAAACATCAAGTTTTGTCAATAGAAATAAAAAATTTGTTAAAAGAATATGTTAATTGTTTATTTTTTATGTTCCATTTTATCAATGACAGGTTCCACCATAGCCTCAATCTCCTTCAAGTCTTGCTTTACATCACCAATCTGCAAGGAAAGAACTCCCTTAGCAAATGTAGATGTTACAATATAGACGGTTTGATTGCGTAATTGATTAAACTGTCGGTATAGTTTCGGTCTAAACGTGTAGAATAGGTTTAATGAGCAATTATCTTCCTCAAGAATGTGTTAGATATGCTTAGAAAAACTTTGTCATTATACTAACGTTATGAATTTATGAATAAAACGATCTTGTAGGTTGTATGTAACAAAAATATCTAGTTGACCCGTTGAGACAAACAAACATGCAATATATGTGTTTTTGCTTTAAAAAGTGATTTAATTACTCGTGTTAGATAAAACATAACCCGATTCATAAAAAAGGGTCAACATTGCCACATCTAATCAATAGTTTGTTGTTAAGTACCTTGTGAATGAAATTTTGTGTCATTCGAGCATCCTTAGCAATGACATTGGATACATGCTCTACCTTTAAAGCAACTTCTTTCAATTCACCATTGTCTAGCTTATCTGCAATCTCGGCTGATAATCTTTCAGTCGAAGATGCGACCTTTTCTACCACCTCCGCCACTTCCTCCGCCTCTTTAACAACCCCTTCAACCCTACCTGAATTTATCATCAATCTTTGTATTTTTTTTTCATCTTTTGTTGAAATAAATAATTGAACCATCATCAAGAAAATATATATAACACCACATTAGTGTAAATTTGCTTGCCTTCTAGCTTTAACATGGAGTCCCATTTTTGCTTCCAAAATGGGAACATTAAGGGTAACATAGAGCCCAATATCCATTTTACCCTGAACCATATTAAAGGATATTTGTTACTTCACTTTTGGTTATGTAGATAGAGGTGTTAAGATGGCGAGACATATGTTAGGTAATGAGCTAGTCAAAAGAGGTTTCGATCAAGACAAATACTGTTTATGGGTTCAAACAGGTTATATTTAATCTGGTTTGATCTACAAATACTTTTTATATAATTAATTAATATATTATGGTTGTCATACCCGTAAAATAATATAATTTAATAATATTACTAGTTTTAGTAAATCCGTGTGTTAGGGGTTGAACAAATAAAATATTAAATAGAATGAAAATTTATTAATATGAAAATTTATTAATTATAATAATATAAGATAAGATATAATTAAATTATGTATGAATAAATTTATAAGTAAATAAACAATGATTTTAATTTTTTAAACTTTAGTTTTAAACCTTTTTTTGTTTTTTCCAAAAAAAAAATTAAACATTTTGTTGTTCAAAATAAACCGTTTTTAAGAAAATTATCTTTTTTGTAAAAAAATTTTATTATAACTATCAATTTTATTTATTAATATTTTATAAAAATTTTACTTTTTAAAAACATCAATTTAAAAATATTTCGTATTTTTAAAAATTTATTCATAGAAATTCACCGTTCCAAGAAAAGAGAAAAGGATTTGTCTTTTATGAAATGGATGCATTAAAGTACGTTTAGAGAACTTTTAGCTTGTCAATCCGTTTGATTCATTCTCCTATTTTGTTTTTTAATTTGATATGTTTGAGATAAAACAAGAGTTCGTAAAACTAAAGAAAATGCCATAAAGAAGGTTTTTTTTTTACAATTTTCTTTTCTATAAAGGTAACAAAGTATTATACCAAGAAAAGATGTTGGCACTTGGAGGATTTGGATCAGATTGTTGAACCTTTAAGTTACTTTCACGCTCCCTACAATTACCAAAAAAGAAAAGAAAAACCAACTTCAATGTTCAAGTGTTCAACTAATAGCATAAAACCGAAAAGAAGCAGAAAGGTGAAGAGATTGATGTTTTAGATTCCGACCTCTCAGTTGAAGCGCCGCTAGAAATGCTCAACGCATGGTGCATTGAGCTGCCAATGCCATACCCAGGCTTGGAAAGCCTCATGCCACCGCTAATATGGTGGTAATCAGGAGTACTAGCCGTGGTTTTTGAGCTAGCTCTGTAACGACATATCAACGTGGTGGCAAAAGTTCGAACGCCATAAGATGCTAAAGAATTTCCTGGGCTCATGGTAGTCAAGATGATATATTGATATTAATCCAAAAGGGTTTTAGAAGGCTAAGGAAATGATTTTTGGAGCAAGAAAAGATAGTTTTGAATGGTGTGAGAATGATGATGCATGTGACAATTTGTTTTAGGTTTTGATGACTTTTAAGCAACTAATAGAGTATTTTGTTTAACAAGTTATGTGTTCCTTGCAAGTTTTGAATAAATAAAGGCATATATTACGTTTGTTTTTGTAAAGTGAAGGTGTAAAATATTATTAAAAAGAGTAATTAGAAGTATTGAAAACGATTAACTTGATAATAGATTAGATCCGTCTTTAAGTACGAAATTTGCTTGGATTAACTACGGTTCAATATTTTATGTGATAGATATCAATTTCATTTCTAGGCACCCACTCAACCTGTGAGTTGATCCTTTTCATTTTAAAAGAAATTGATTTATATTGTTATGTGTCCCATATGTATTTTTTTCTAAGAGCCCTAACGACATTGTTTTCTTCCAGCCCAATTGAAGTCAAAAGAGTTCTGTAATAAATTGAATAAAATAAAAAGAGAAGAGAAAGAGAATGAAGATCAATGACAAAAAAAAAAAACAAAATAACTTTCAATAACATATAAGAAATTGAAGTTTGCTTATAGGATTGAGAAAGATGCTTGAGCTAAAATGCTAAATTAATGCTATCATGCGTCCATATAATTATGTGTCATAATACACAAAATGTATCTATAAAATTGCATAATATTATAATCAATATATTAATAATTATGCAACATATATACATAATTGCAACTCATATGTTTATAATTATGCAGCGAATTTTTTTAGAACAGCTCGTAACTTTTAACCAAATACACATACACCTTACGTGATTAATTTGAATCTCCAACTTCTTAAATAGAAATAATGTAGCTTATCACTAGGATGTCCCATTAAGGACCAATATATGTATATAATTACATAACATTATATCAACAAATATAAACTATTTTAATAAAAAGTAAGTTATAAGAAACATAACAACACTATACTTATATTATAGATAATGTAATTCTTTATTTTTTTGGTATAATTTAGAAAAATAGTAAAGTATATACGTAAGTTGTTTGATTTTTAAAATTGATGAAACTATAATTAACCTAAAAATCTCAACAAAAGAGTCTTTCTCATTTTTGTCTTTCAACCAAGTCTAACTTTTTATTATTTATATTATTGTCATCACCTTAATATTAACCATTAACCATTGAAAAACTTGATTAAGGTTCTAGATGTAATTCCCATATTATTAGATACTTTTAGAATAATTGAGTTGACTTGTTTAACCAACTTAAATCATAATATTCACCAAACAAGTCAGGAGGTGCAGAGTGTACACTTTTTTATGTTTATAATAATTTTCGGTATTTTAGAACCTCATTGGTTCTTACGGGCGAAGCCCCTAACCAATGAGGGTTATAAGAGGACAACAACCCCTTGATCAAGGTCTGAGGCAGTGCCCTTTGGGCGGGGTTCAAAAGGCGGCAACTTCTGGCGTGGTCTAAGGGGTAGAAGTGTATAACCCTTCTCTCGGAGTTGAGCTGCTTGACTGTAAGTAATTATTTTGATAAAAGTTACTTTATTAAAAACGAATCCGAATTTTATTTATTTTTTTTAAAGTTTCATATGATAAATTTAGATTAGAAAAAGGCTTCAAATATTACATTTTAAATTAAAAGATGATAACTGCCTGATATTATTATTATTATTATTATTATTATTATTATTATTATTATTATTATTATATTATTATTATTATTATTATTATTATTATCTTTAATATTAAACAAATTAAATTTTAATAATTTAAATTATAACTTATTGACTGATAACAATACATACTATTAGTATGACCAATGATATTCTTAAGTTTTATTTTTGTTGTCATTGACAATCCAGTAGTATAATCATTAATTGATTTATATTTGATTTTTATTAGATTTTTCTCATGATGATTGTAAATGAAATAGGAAAACTAACAACGAAATGAATGAACAATAATGATGATTATGATAATAAGATTGCCATTGATGATAGAATTAAAAGTTAGATATATCATTGGCCAAACTAATTGTAATTATAGTATAGTTGTCATTATTGTTGTTGTTGCTATTATTATGATTGTTATTATTATTAACTAGCTTTAGTATACTCGTATATTACACAGGTTGAATAAATTAAATATAAATATAATAAAATTTTATTAATTATAAAACGATATTATAAGATAAGATATAATTGAAATTGCGTATAAGTAAAAACTATAAGTAATAAAACAATGACATCAAATTTTTATACTTTTGTTTTTATTTTTTTATTTTTTCAAAAAAAATTACACGTTTTGTTTCAAAAAATCCATTTAAAAAAATGTCATTTTATAATTTTTTTTATTATAACTACAATTTTTATTATATTTGGTTTATAAAAAAATTACTTTTGAAAAACACCAATTTTATAATATTTTGTATTTTAAAAAAAAAAGTTGATGTTTTTATAAAAATTTCTTATTTTATAAAAATTTGTTTCTTTAGAAATAACATTAATAAAAAAATCTTTTTTTAATTAATAAAAAAACTAATTTTAATTTAAAATAATTAAATAGTATTATTAGTAATTAATGTAATTACTTAATAGTACAGAGAAGCATGTATATTTTGATGAGGAGAAATATGATGATGACATTTGTCATCTATAGTTACCCTTTTTTTTAAAGTAGATGGATTATTATGGGACATTAATGAGCTTTTTATATAGCATATCAGTGATTTATAAATATTAATTATATTAAATCACACAATATGTTATAACAAAAAAAAATCTAAATGCAAATTACATGTATTATATTATAAGTTCTCACATATAATCTAAACTATCTTAGTCTCTTATCTATACTAATAAATGATTACATGTGATGACACATGTCATCACCAGATCTCACCTCACAAAAATTTTACTGCCTAAACTTTCATTAACAAATTTTCCACAAATCATGCTATTTTCCTTACTTGAAGTTTTTTATTTTTATTTTAATTTTTTTTGAACGACAAGTGTGAAGTTTTTATTTTTTTTAACTACCTTAATCACACCAACTATTTTTAGAGATTTTGAATATACGATATCAATCATCTTAAATCTTATTTAACCCTTTAAACCTTATGATCACAAGTTCTTATTTTTATATAATCGATTTAAAATAAAAACAATAGAGTTTAAATATTTTTGTTTACATATTTGAATTATATATTTATAACTTTTAACTCATGTGATACACGGGCTAATAACCCAGTATCTACATATATACACACATGTATCCTCATGGTTGAGTGGGGCATAAGAACAATGTTTTGACACGATCCCCATATTAGAGCCCTTAATCTTTGATGGGTTGAAGTGATAGATGTATTGAAGTGATAAATGCCGACATTTATTCACATTCCAAGCCTACTAGTTTCCATTGAATCTAACATACTGTCGACAGATTACGCACAAAAGTTATATGTAGAAGTACTTAAATTTCAAAACCATCAATTTTAGCTTGCTCGCTAATTAACAATGGTCTTTAGTATAATTCTACCTAAAATGAGTTATAGAACATTTACGGGCCATGGAATACCGACGTGAAGTCAAAATCCCATTGCTAAATCTCCCAAGGCTTCATTCTTCCGAATTTATATATCAATGATACCTTGTTTATCTAGCAGTGAAAAACAATCTCAATATTTAAAATTTTACACTTATTTTACATATTTTCTCTAATCTTAGATAACTTTTTATTTAATTTTCCAGTTTACGTTAACATTTAGATTTCTATATTTTATTTTTCATTTACTACTCTTACTTTAAGTTTATAGAATATATCAGATTGCAGTATTTTCCATATTATCTTGTCAAATCCTTGTCATGTATGCTTTTTAATATTTTACAAAATTGAAATAGTCAAACGAATGTTGCTCAACTAACTTCAAATATGGTTCTAAAAGATATTCATTTTTAAAGTAATCACCTAACCTCTCCGACTTTTCAATTGTGCATTATTTATGCTTAAAAAAATCAATGGAACAAAAATCAGTACTATGTTTTAGGACGGATCACAAATTGAGTCGAACTAGACGAACTTTTGCTTGTGTTTGTTTCGTTTTAGACCGAACCGAGTCGATCTTCTCGTTTAGGATTGAGCAAAAAAACAAACGAGTATTTATCAAGCGTTAATTTTGCGAACGAGCATCAAGCGAGCGCAAACGATTGGTGAACAATTTGTACAACCCGACTATCTAGTGTACTATCTGATTTATATTGCAATGAGAGACAGTGACAATGTTAGGTTATAAGTTTTAATGACTTAAAAAACAATCACATTTAATAACATAAAATTTTCATAAATTACAATACATTATGGCTAGCGATGATGTCAAGGCTGTAGACGATGAGCATATTGCAGAGAATGATGATTGTGAGAGCAGGAGATGATTGACTAATAGTAAGAGCGGAGTCAAAAATTGTCTCGTAACAACTTTGGATTTCACTTTTATACTTAGTATTAAAATATTTTATTAAGTTGATTGATTTAGTGCGTATAAATATAATTGTATATTTGTATACAGTGAACAAAATCTAATAGAGTGCTATGTATAAACAATATATATATATACAATAAAAAATAATTTGAGCCGAGCGAACCTTTGTTCGTGCTTGCCTCGTTTAAAATTCGGCCGAGCCGATCGGCTCGTTTACAACTGAGCAGAAGTTCGAACGAGCATTTTTCAAACAAATTCTAAACGAAAGTCGAGCGAGTGTCGAGTGACGAGCGTTTTGAACAATCCTACTATGTTCCAATAAACAATATAAATTTTAGTTTAGAAATACAAATTTTAAAAAAAGACCTTACACATAAAAGTAATTGTAATGAATATTTTAACCTTGAATTATCAGGAACATATTTCATGCCAATTTTATTTTAGTTTTTAAAAATGTATTTTTATGCTAAAATGAAAACATGATTTGTTTGTCTCAATTCGATTATTTTTTACCTAAAATATCAGCATAATTAAAATGTTATCTACTTTTTATTTATATTGTTATACGTTTCTTCTTCATAAAAATATTTTTTTTTGTAACTTATTTTAAACTAAAACAATTCAAAATTTATATTTTGTGATATCAACTACATAATATTAATGTCCGAGTAGGGCATCTTAATGGTGAAATGATCATCTTCTTTTTCTTCTTAACGAAAAATACATGATCTTGTTGAAAAGTGTAGATGTTATCTTGATTGAGCGCACTTATTTGTTTGCAGTCGTGACCACACCTCCAACTCACCCAGGAAAAAAACCAACGACATAAAAAAACATCTGGTTCAACCTAGTTTAATTTTACTTTGAGCGAGACCTGAAACTCAAAACCTTTTATTTTTAGTTGTCTTAATTAATTCACCTCAATCACTTATGTTGAGAAAATAATTTTCTTTTATTTGAAAGTTAAGATCCTACACTTGATTAATAAGAGTATATTAGTATTAAGTTAATACTATTAACTAAGAATTTACACACCATAACCATGAGTATCTTCCTTGGTTCTATTATTCTATATAATACAATTTAGAATATCTACTTCTATTCAAACACAAATTTGTGAGGTTTTTGAATGTTGACTTTTGATTTCTTATCTCTAATCGATTTTCACGTGAATTGTTAACGAAGATCGACGACCAAAATCCAATCCAAACCCTAAATGCTTGAAGAATCACCACGAATTTTCTCCTGCAAATTCTTTAATTTTGAATGATCATCTTCTTCCCCAATTCAAAACCAGCAACTACGCCACCATATCAAGCTTTCATCAATGGCGGCCTTCAATTTCCACCGAAAATTATTCGAAGATCCAAAAAATTCGAGTGCAACAACCGAAATCTTCACTTTCCAATGCGATCCACTGAAAAATCCGACGGTTAATTGCACACCCATATGCTCTCTTTTATGCCCATCGAACTGTAACACCACCGCTTCTACTCCGCCACCGCCGCCGCCGCCGTACACCGGCTGTGGCGTTTTCAGTACACCACCGGAACACCACCACTCATCACTCAGTATCCCCCTCAAAATCTCCATTGTTGTTCTTGTTCTCACGTTCTCCTTCTTCCTTCTTTACACCCTTTACAAATTCTACACCGTTTGGTACCGATCAAGACGCCGCCGATCGCCGCCGTCTCCGGCGCCGGAGAATCAAGAAACCCATGACGAGTTTCTTGATCACGATGTTCTTGATCACCCCATATGGTATATTAGAACAATCGGTCTTCAACCCTCGGTGATCAGTGCAATCACCGTTGTAAAATACAGTAAAACCGATGGATTGATCGATGGAGCCTCATGTTCTGTTTGTTTGAGTGATTTTCAAGAAGATGAAACACTCAGATTGTTGCCTAAATGTAATCATGCTTTTCATATATCTTGTATCGACACATGGCTCAGATCACACACAAATTGCCCTTTGTGTCGAGCTGGAATCGTGAAGAACAACACGACCAATTCGTCGTCTCCAGCCCAAAATTCAAGTGATTCGGGTCGGATAGAAGAATCCCATATCGCGATTTCGATAACAGAGGAAACTAATGAAGAACAGAGAAGAACAGAGGATGATAATCAGAGTTCTGATTTGACAATTGGGGTTGTTGATGAAGAAGATAAGGGGCAATTGGATGGTGCAAGTGGAGCTAATGAATTCTTGAGTATCAGAAGATCAGTTTCTTTGAATGATTATGCAGCATGTAGGATTAGATCTGATATATATAACAATAATTATTATTATTCTGATCGTCATGATGTTCAGATACAATCCCTTGATGGCAATTTGGGGTTTGAATTGGTGAAAGTTGATCGAACAGTGTCTAATCGTCTTCAACAAGAGAATTAGAAGACGATTATTCGATCGAAATAATATTCAAGATTCAAGAATCAAGAACATCTTGTAAGTTTCAGGTATCTAGAAGAACTCTCAACAAGCTGAGGACCTTCATGGTTTTATTTCTTTTTGTTTTCATATAAACACGATGGTTGTACACACTCATGTTTTGTTTCTGGTACGAGGATCATGAATTATAAGTGCACAGTTGGTGTTATCAACTAATTATTCGGTTATTATATGCTTCTTGTATGATAATTTGCAGTTTCTTGATTCCATTTTTTGGCTTTATCTTTGATGACAAAGATGATAACTTTATATATAGTTTGATCATGATATCATCATACATATCGGCTATTGCGTTTATGTGTATAAATCTGCTAGTTTCATGTTAGCCACTCATCCCGAGTGTTTGAAGATGAATTCCTCGGCTGATCGTGTGATACACGGGTTGAAAGTGATCCAGAAGCCGTTTCAGGTTGTTGATATTATCATAACTTTAGTCACTTAAACAAAGGCTATAGATTGTTTTTATCTTATTCTATTTGTTCAGGTGATGTACCAAAGGTGCTTACAGTCTGGTTCGACTAGTTTTGATAATATTCTAGACTGAACTGCTAACTATACTATCTGTTTTTTGGAAAAGGAGAATGTCCTTTATGGTTTGAGGTAAACAGTATCAATCTTTTAAGTTCCCAAAATACCCTTGATGTGAGAAATTACATATGTGAGAAATTACATATGTGTCCCTTACATAAGGTGTGTAAGGGGTCATAAAAAGGCCAAAAGAAAGGGTCCTTCTATAGCTGTAAAAAACAAAAGGGTTGCTTTCACTTCCAACCCATTCTTATCAGTTGTTAGTTGGCAATCTATTTGGTCAACTAATTCCACTAACTAATATATTTATTATTTTTATCGTTTTGTTTGTTTTTCAACGACTCTTAAAATCCACATATTGTTCATTTTGTGGGTCTTGAATTCGCACGAATTTAATGAGATAAATACCATCTGTCTGTAGGTTAAGTGGATGTCGGCTTATAACAGTTTGTTATAATTGTTTTCATTAGTTTTGATAATCTGACTCTAGATATAAGTTGTTCATAACATTCAACATATGTGTATATTCAACATTTGAGTTATCAGCATATAAGATTAGTGCAAGGGTCATCAACTCATAAGATCAACTTTTTTTCGAATAGGCATTTTTATTCTTGTGGTCGTTGTTTGAAATGTCTAGGCTTTGAAATTATTATATCCTGCATCTCCTGACTTATACAATAAGTTGACTTCAATCGATATAATTAATATAAACGTTTTCATCTGTAAAAGAAGTATAAAATAAGCAAAAGCATGTTAGAAACACCACCTAGAATAGCTCAGTACATTAAAAGATCTGAGTGTCACAGATTGCTTCAAGTTCCCTAAGGTGTGGTGTCTTCAATGTGGTGTATAAGACCACAACAGTACCTCTACACGTGTGAATGAATAAGATGAAGGAGCAATATGTAGTGATATCTCTTACATTTCAAATGGGCATCTACATTGTTAAGGGTAGGCGGGGTACCACTCGGGTGCATACCACTTGCGGATATTTTAGGTTCACGACAACACTGCTGCAACACATTCGGGTGAGCCATGCGGGTTGCTTTCGCGGCTATTAATACCCGATGAATGATTTAAAAAAATGTAAAGGTTCGATGACTGTTTTGGTAATTGAAATGGTTTGCTAATTGGGGTAGTTCTGGGTAAAATTGAGGTGGCGCTGCATGATTGATGGAAATCTTAGGGTAGTGGGGGGTGAAAAAAGAATGCCCCTTCCACCCTAATTGACTATTAACTGGTTTTGTCGCGTGGTGCTTGTTTATTGTACGAATTGTTTTATTTATCTTTTTTTTTTTTTTTGCCTGCTTTTTGAATGTATTAAAGACTATTAAGAGGAGCTAAACATCAAAGGGGCGTTGACCTAGTGCTAAGGATGCGCCCCTACCCCCTTCACCTGAGTTGTTGAAATCCTACTTATAATCCACAATATCTCAACTTAATAGATTAACGATGATAACTATGGAAATGATATATTAGAGTATGGATATGGATTATAAATACATGATCGAGAGCTTTGCTTTTAAAACGTTAGTAGAGTCTCATGATTCGTTTAAATAAGTAAATTAGATTGTTTTGTTACAATATTTTTTTATTTATTATTATAACAATTATTATCGTATTATAGACTTTTTATATATGAACCATTGAATTTATATTATAGAGATCTGTTTTTTTTAATTGCCCGGATCCAAAATTTTCAAGGATTCTTGAAACTGTCTTTATCTTACAGAATAGACAATGGCTTTCATGGATGATTCTCTAACTTATGTTTAACGTTCGTACACACAAATTACAGCACTTAGTTTTGCTATTTAAGAGTCTTGTGTTTCATTTTGGCTTCATCGTGGGACCATTTGTTGGTACATGATTAGACAATACTTGGTTGATTGTGAAGATGATCATCACATGTGGCATCTCATGCTGCGCATAATCAGTGGCGGATTCAAAATTTTTATTTAATGGGGCAAAATATGAAAATAAACTTCACTAAAATTTAGACCATAAACTTAATTAACTAGATATATTAAAACAAAATGCATATTCCAAATTTGATTGCTTAATATATGTCTTTATCTTTACCGCCAAAAAACGTTTCTCAACTTGCATTTATAAATGGTTAAACTATATTAGCTTTTAAAATTATACAATCTTATTAACTTAAAAGCATCAAATTAACTTTAAAGCATCAAACTTAGAAATTAAATTATACGGATTGAAAGCCGTTATCTTAGATCATAGAGATAATCCAAAATTCATTTTTTATTATATCAACTAAAATATGGCCGGATGAGATACGTTTGAAAACAAAATAGCATTAAAACTATCTGATTTGAAGCAGTTAAAATATCAGAATGTGTGATTTCAACAATAATGTATTATAGCAAAACTGAACCAAAAAATAAAAGTATCATTAATTCAATATATTGTACATGAGGCTTGTAACTGGGCTTGAAAAAATAAAGCTCAAGGGTCTAAAGGTTGCCTATTAACTTTAAGGATATATTAAACAAAAATTAACAAATCAATTATAAGGTTGAGTGGGTGCCTATGCCCCCACTGAAGCACAAATGAATCCACCAGATGATCTGATCATAATATATATGTTTGTACGTTAGCAACTTGTTTTGAGCCTTTGAAGATGAACTCAGTTAAAGCATTAGCTGAATCGCCTAATCTCAAGACCATTCCTTCCATCTACGCCTACTCAGTAAACTCAACCGAGCCCCGAGCTTCTGATCTTCAAGATGCAATCCCAACCATTGATCTTTCCCTACTCACCTCTGCTGATCCTGATCAACGGTCCCAAATGGTTCAAGAACTCGATATCGCGTGTAAAGATTGGGGCTTTTTTCAGGTAATTGCTGTCTTTCTTGAATGACTCATTAAAACAATATGGATGCAGTTTGTTTTTAATCTTTTTTAATAGCGTGTTATATTGTTTAGGTGATCAATCATGGTGTCCCTGAGAGCTTGATGAGCATGATTATTGAAAAGTCGAAGGAGTTTTTCGATATGACAGATGAAGAGAAGGAGGAGTTTGAAGAAAAGAGTATGCTTGATCCAATCAGGTATGGAACAAGCTTCAATTCTAAGGAGGATGAAATCTTGTACTGGAGGGATTATCTTAAGGTTATTATACACCCGGAGTTTCACTGCCCAAAAAAGCCCTTAGGTTTCAGGTGATTGTTTGTATTTTATTGTGTCAACCATTTTATTACTAAATTGGTTATTGAACTGACCATCTTGTTGGTTCGAGCGGTTGGGCTTTGTTTAACTAAATCCTGATCCGCTTAACAAAGACCGTTTGACCCAAACAAGCCTTTAGGTTTGAGGTGATGGCTAAAATCAGACCGGACCAGCTGAACAATCCATTTAACCAGACTACTAACAGGATCGGGTTGAATGGGTGAACCGACACTACCCGTTAAACCGGTTCATGATTGGACCAACTTTGAGTAAATCTAGTAAGATATTAATGTTGTATAAAATTATGTTTTTTTTCTTATATGTCTTTTTATAGTTTCTTAAGCAATATATTTTTATATTCTTATAAACAACATATACAACAATATACTATTCACATGTACAAATATCTTTAAAAATTATTTATACTGGTCATTTGGTTTTTAGTCTAGCCCAGCTTATTCTATCTATGAACCAGTAGTGTGGTCGATTCAATAACTGATTTGGTATCAATACGTTTGAATTTTAAATACTAATACAAAATAAGATATTTATGTCACAGTGAAGTTTTATTTGAGTACTCGAAGAGAACTAGAGAAGTAGTAAAAGGGTTGCTTAGTGGCGTATCATCGAGCCTAGGACTCGACCAATCTTACACGGAAAAAGCTTTGAAATTGGAATCTGGTTTACAAATATTTGTGGTCAATCTTTATCCTCCTTGCCCACAACCCGAACTTGCTATCGGGTTGCCCCCTCATTCGGACCATGGCTTGTTCACGCTCCTAATCAACAATGGCGTAGGCGGACTTCAAATCAAGCACAAGGGAAAATGGGTCAATGTGAACAACGATCTTCCAAACTCGTTTCTTGTTAATACTGGAGACCAACTTCAAGTACGTATACATGCCTTTGTTAGAACTAGGGTGCTTACTATCTGATTCAATTGTTTTAACGATATTTTTGTTAGCCAAACTACTAACTCCCGTTTAAAAATTAAAATAGGAAATAAAGGGTGAGTTGCCTCAACCGTTTGGTTGTTTTAAGTTTTAAAATGATAAAAATGGTTGATATTTAAAGTGGTTGATGAATGATGATCGCTTATTTTAAATATGAAACATAGATAAATAAAGTATTAATGTTATGCAGCCAGTTTTTTAAACCATTGGCGTGATTGTTAAAACTGAACTGTATAAATCTCACTCCTTGGTATGCTAAGGATGGTTTATCTTTTTCGTTGTAGGTTTTTAGTAATGGGAAGTATAAGAGTGCGGAGCATCGTGCGATAGTGAATAATGCGGTCACAAGATTGTCGATTGTGGTGGCGAATGGTCCATCATTGGAAACGGTGGTGGAGCCGGCTTATAAGTTGGTGATGGAAGAAGGATGCACACCGGAGTATATTCCGTTGAAGTACAAGGAGTATATTCCGATGAAGTACAACGAGTATCTTGAAATGCAGCAAAGCAACAATATCGTTGGGAAAACTTGTTTGGATAGGCTTCGAGCATGAAGAATTAACGTCATTCATGTCAAAAATATTGATAAAAATAAGCACGTCAACAGTAAAAACAAAACCGTTAAAAATAAACCGTTAAAAAAATTAGTGTCATTCATGTCAAGAAAACTGTTAGTGACAAAATGAGTGTGAGGCGACGGGCAACAACATGTGACAAAACAGTTTTTTGTTTTATTAGAGAATATATGATAAACTAGTTAAAGCAAATTTAAAGAAAAAAACATTTTATTTATATATTGGAGGCCAAAGTTGGAAAAATTCCTCCACTTTAAAAGTCAACCAATAGAGCCAAGTGAAAGTGGGTTGGAAAAAAATGATCTGCTTATAATAAGGTTAGCATGGGTTGGTTCGATTGGATTATGTTAAAATCGAACATCATGTTTTGGTTTTAGTGTGTTAGAGTAGTTGTCTAAGTTATGTTCTATTTATAATTCTATATTATTAAACCTTAATAATCATTGATTTAAAAAAAAAATAAGATGACAATTGAACATGTTGATTCACAAGTAATACCAGAAACAACTCTTTTAATTATCGTTGATTCGCAAGAATACCGATAATCACGAATTTTCACACACTAACACACACTTGTGATAGAGAGAAAATAATTTCATAACTTTTCAAAAACTTAACCATTTTCTAAGTCTCCAGAAATATAATAAGCAAGATAAGCTTCAAATGAGCCGAAAACTAGTTCATAAACAAAACACAATAAAAACTAAAAATAACTTAAAAAGTAAAAATACTCATAGAATAAGGTGATTTTGGGCCGAAACAAAAACCCAAACTAGTTCATAAATATTTTGTTTGATCTAGATTTGCATTAATTGAAAAATGAGATTTGGAAGAGAAATAAATTAATACCAAACTAAATGTTGTCCGACCATCCGATCCGGTTCACAGATCCGACCGGTGACTAACCATTTCAACTGTAAATGACCCTAATAAGCATAATCGAACTGGTTGTTCCAACCGGTCCAGTTCTGACAATCACTCCTAAATATAATAGTTATGTATTCTCATTAGCACCCCTTATCTCTAGCATGTATGCATTACGCTTGATGATATAGTTTTCTGCTTTTTGATCACACAATGTTCACTTTATAGTTTATAAATTCAATTTCAACAAGAAACAAATTATTACAATAAACTGACAAGTAAATGGACAAACTACATAGCAACCTATATTTAGATAGCAAAACTAATACTGCTAGAAACAAAGCTTTGAAAACGACTCGCTAAACCTTTATTTTCAAGATAATAAAACAGGAAGAAATTGATACAAGCTGTTGTTTTCATAACAAGTTAGAGATTTTTGAAGGCAAAGAACGAGAAGGTTTTCAATAAACTGATTTCGGTGGACAATGATACTGTGAAGGTCAAGACAATGGCTTCGTTATGGGGTACGAACCATTCGGAATTAAAGAATTTTGATTGGTCAATTTGGTGTAATTAAAATGTAGACACCATGGGTTTGTTTAGTATGAGTTAATAAAATGAACGAAACAATTATATAAATAAAAGAATGAAATGAATGAGATAATGAAATAAATTATTACATTTTATGGTTCTCTTTGGTTACTTTTTAAGAATGAAATAAATATTACTTTATATTGTTTGTTAAAGAAAATTGCATAAATAGTCTTTGTGGTTTGATCAGATTGCATGATAGGTCCCCAGACTTTTAAAATTGCAAAGTTAGTTCAAACTTTTATGTAATCGTTGCAAATTTGGCCCTCAAATTTTACAAAAGTGCAAAGTTAGTCCAAACTTTTATGTGAGCGTTACACTTTTGGTCTCTAAAATTAAATTTAAAAGTTAATTTAAATTTTATAAATACATAAAAAATAAATGAATTTAATGCCAGGGACCAAACATGCAATGATTACATAAAAATTTGGACTATCTTTGCAATTTTTAAAGTTTGGGGACTAAACACGCAATTTAATTAAACCACAAGGACTATTTATGCAATTTTCTCTTGTTTGTTAAGTAGAAAAAGATGAAGGATTGACATATAAAAGTTGGTTATAGTAGTGCTGGATGTGGCCGGGTGGTGTTCCCGGTGGTGCATGGTGGCTGGTGGTGGCGGCTGGTGGTTTCATTTTCTTTGGTTATCAAACATGTTATTTTCCATTTACGCTTAATGTTCATTCCATTTCATTACCAAATGCTAGGTATGTCTTAAATTTGATGTTGTTTGATGTCTAGCTTCTTGCTAGCGTCTAACTTTCTATATAACATCCCCACTAAGAATAACATAAACTTAAGTACTTAACATCATATCATCATTAAAGTGAATCGAAATTGGCGTTATCATCTTTTGACACAATATACCCATAGTACGTAACATAAATACATTATGATTTTATGCAATTGAGTGCCTTATCCCCAATTCTAAGTATCCTCAACAAGTACTTATGATTTAGAAAAGTTGAGGGTGGGGTTAGAGTTCTAAAGCTCTCTTTAATATTATAAGTTCATGTTTTGCTTATGATGAATTGATGTAAATTAATTATGGTGTAAATTTGATCGAGTAACATAGATAGAGTATCTTCTATTTAAAAAAAAAATTAATTCTTTTAAAAGATAGAATTTTCATATTAGGTGTGAACAAATTTATCAACACACCATGTGAAGCCTTGGAAAATTAAGAAAGTTGAAATTATATGATACTTCAAAATGGAAAAACAAACAAAAGAATTCAGCAACTTAATAGGAAAAACATGAGCTTTATGTCTTTTTTCCATAGGTTAAACTTATATATTAGATTAAACAAAATTAAAAAAGCAGGATGCGTAGATTGTATTATAACATTAATGTGTCGTCTCAAACCATGTCACATCACACCATCACATTTGAAAGGACCACTCGTGCCACATAAAAATAGTCGTTGAAGTGGGAGATTTGACCCCTAATTAGCGGTCGATTTTGGGGGTGGGCCACCACGAGAACTCGCTGATCATATACGCCATACGACGTGAAGAGGGTAACGGCGGCGGTGTTTCCATGTCATGCCAGGGAACGCCATGTCTCACTGTGTGGGTTCCCCTTTCACCCTAAATACTATATGTAAACTCACGCCCTATTAAGAGTTATTAACATTTTAATTATTTTAGTCCACTGCCATATACCCGTTACTAAAATTTAAACTCATATTAAAACCTGAATAAAAAATTAAAATTTAAAGTGGGGCGATAAAAAAACTGATCAAAACGTTACACACAGGAGGTCCGGGAGGCGATCGAACTAAGGTCTCAGCCGACCTAACACCTCAGTCTCTCAGGGACGATTAAAACATACTCTTTAGGATGAAATTTAAGGCTCAAGGGTGCAAGACTAGCCCACAAAATCACAAATAAGGTATGAAATTGAATATGATTTTAATTTTTGACTTATGATGTTTTATTGTTTGAAATTGAATGTTTGATGCTTTGAACCTTTGATGCTTTATGCAAGATCAAGATGAGAGTTTCATGTTTGATTTACATTTTAAACTAGTAAAACTTTGATGCTTAAATGCTTTATGCAAGATGATTAGAGGAAATTTACATAATTACATACTTACATGTTTGAAATTGAAAGTTTAATACTTTTGAATATTTTTTTTTTATAAATTATGCCTCCTAAATAACAATACATATACGGTACTCGAAATACTTTTGAATATTTTTTTTTTATAAATTATGCCTCCTAAATAACAATACATATACGGTACTCGAAAACATAAAAGATAAAAATAAAGGAAGAAAAAAAGAAATTCTCAAGAAGGAGATATATATAAATTTTCATAAACCACCTCAAAATTCTATATGTGACTAATGTTGATGCTGATGTTAATGAAGATGATGTTAACACTAATGTGGATGAAGATAACAATTATTGTTTTGTTTTGTTTTGTTTATTTTTATAACAATTATTGTCGTATTAAAAAAAAATTATATACGAGTTATTGCTATGTATTATAGGTAGGTGTGTTCAAAATCGAAAGTCCGAAAATTTAGGATAGTGAATTTCACTATCCGAATCAGTATCCGAAATTTCGGATATCCCAAAATTCAAATACCGAAATTTCAGATTCGGATTCGGATATCCAAATTAAAAAATATATATTATTTAATATTTTTATAAAAAAATAATATTTTTTATTAAAAAAGATTTCGGATATCCGAAGTTTCTAAAAATATACGAAATATCAAAATTTCTAATTATGTGACTAATGTTGATGCTGATGTTAATGAAGATGATGTTAACACTAATGTGGATGAAGATAACATTATTGTTTTGTTTGTTTTGTTTATTTTATAACAATTATTGTCGTATTATTAAAAAAAATTATATAGAGTTATTGCTATGTATATAGGTAGGTTGTTCAAAATCGAAAGTCCGAAAATTTAGGATAGTGAATTTCACTATCCGAATCAGTATCCGAAATTTCGGATATCCCAAAATTCAAATACCGAAATTTCAGATTCGGATTCGGATATCCAAATTAAAAAATATATATTATTTAATATTTTTATAAAAAAATAATATTTTTTATTAAAAAAGATTTCGGATATCCGAAGTTTCTAAAAAATATACGAAATATCAAAATTTCTAATTAATATTTATTATTTAATAATTTTTAAAAAAATATTTCGGATAATTCAAATATCCGAAAATCCTCAAAATCACTATCCGAATCCAAAATTTCAGACATTTTGGATTCGGATTTTTTGAATTTTACGGATTCAGATATTTTTTAACACCCCTAATAGTAGGGGTCCGTGTTTTTCTACTTGTCCACGATTTAAAATTTTTCAAGGATTCTTGGAGACCGTCTCAAAACCAACAGTGCTTTTCCGGATGGCTCTAGAACTCCAAATAAGCTTGAACATGTTCATGCAGTTTTCCATTCTATCTATGTCTGTCTTAACTTTTATTACTTTTGTACACACAAATTACAGCATGTAGTTTTGCTATTTAACAGTCTTTTGTTTCATTTTGGCTTCATCTATGATGATGGGACCATTTGTTTGTGCATGATCATACAATAAGTGGTTGACTGTGAAGATGATCATCACATGTGGCATCTCATGGTGCACATTTCATCCATCTGATCACAATACATATGTTAACACTTTAGCAACTTATGTTGAGCCTTTGAAGATGAACTCAGTTAAAGCATTAGCCGAAGCGCCTAATCTCAAGACCATTCCTTCCATCTACACCTACACAGTTAACTCAACCGAGCCCGCAGCTTCAGATCCTCAAGATGCAATCCCCACCATTGATTTTTCCTTACTCCTGCTGATCCTGATCTACGGTCCCAAATGGTTCAAGAACTCGATATCGCGTGTAAAGATTGGGGCTTTTTTAGGGTACTTGCTGTCTTTCTTGAATCAGTCATTAAAACTATATGGATGGAGATTGTTTATACTCGTGTTAATGGCGTGTTAAATTGTTTATATAGGTGATTAATCATGGTGTCCCTGAGAGTTTACTGAGCATGATTATTGAAAAGTCGAAAGAGTTTTTCGATATGACGGATGAAGAGAAGAAGGAGTATGAAGAAAAGGCTGTTCTTGATCCAGTTAGGTATGGAACAAGCTTCAATTCTAAGAAAGATGATATCTTCTACTGGAGGGATTTTCTTAAGGTTATTACACACCCGGAGTTTCACTGCCCAAACAAGCCCTTAGGATTCAGGTGATTGTTGTTTTTTATTGAATTAATATTTCTATTACTAGACTGGTTATTGAACGGATTGTCTTACTGGTCTATTAGTCTTATTGGTCGAACATCTCTCATCCTTTTAATGGACTTTGCTTAACTAAATTCGGTCCGACCCGCCTAACAGAGACCGTTTGACCAAAACAAGCCCTTAGGTTTGAGTTGATGGCTCAAATCAAACCGGACCCGCTGAACAGGCCATTTAACCAGACCACTAACAGGGTCAGGTTGATTACCTGTTAAATTGGTGAACCGGTTCACAATTGGAACAACTTCGAGTAAATCTAGAAAGATATCATTAAGGTTGTATAAAATTAAATATTTTTTTATTGTATAAGTTTTTTTATTATGTCGTTTCTTAAACAATATGTATTGTATTCTTTTAAATATAAACTAACATATACAACAATATACTATTCACATTATATTATAAGTACCTTTAAAAATTATTTATAACGTCATTTGATTTTTTAGTCTAGCCTAGCTTATTATATAAATGAACCAGTAGTGTGGTCGATTCAATAACTGATTTGGTATGAATACGTTTGAATTTTAAATATTAATACAAAATAAGATATTTATGTTACAGGGAAGTTTTGTTTGAGTACTCGAAGAGAACTAGAGAAGTAGTAAAAGGGTTGCTTAGTGGCATATCATCGAGCCTAGGACTCGACCAATCTTACATGGAAAAAGCTTTGAAATTGGAATCTGGTTTACAAATATTTGTGGTCAATCTTTATCCTCCTTGCCCACAACCCGAACTTGCTATAGGGTTTCCTCCTCATTCGGATCATGGCCTGCTCACACTTTTGATTAACAATGGCGTTGGCGGACTTCAAATCAAGCACAAGGGAAAATGGGTCAATGTGAACAACGATCTTCCAAACTCATTTCTTGTCAATACTGGAGACCAACTTCAGGTACAAACATGTCTTTTTTTATGTTGGGTGTTTACAGTCCGATTCAATTGTTTTAATGAAACTTATGAGACAAATTACTAGATAGAGTTTTAAAATTTAAAATAACAAACAAAAATAATAGTGTTGGTGAGTTAACTTAACCGGTAAAGATATAGAACTTAAATTAGGAACGAGAAAAAGAAAACGCAAGTATTGATCAAGATAATATAATTGACTCTCTTTTTATTAAAGAATGAAGAAGTAAAAATAAACTCTAAACCCGTAAAACTTAGGGGCTGTTTGAAATCCCCTTTTTGGTCAGAAGGTGATGACCGGGTAAGGGGTTCTTTCAAAAGGACCAAAACTGACCGGGTAAGGGGGAAATATGCAAGGGTCAGTGGTGTCGGACCGGGTCAATGGGTCGGACATTTTAACCAGGTCAGAAGCAAATCAAACAACCTCTTATTTATTTATAGATAAGCTATACGTTAAGAAACAAGACACATCAAACCTTATATTATGGAAACTAATTAACCCAATAAAACCTTATCATCCAAACACCGATTAAAAATAATTACCATAATAAATAAACTTAAATATTTAAGTTCTAAAATTATAAAGATGGTTGATATTTAAAATGTGATCGATTACCGTATATTCTAAATGTGGAAAATAAATATATTGTAGCTAGTTATTTAAACCGTTGGTATAACTGTCAAAACTGAATTGTATAAATCTCAATCCTTGGTACGTTAAGGACGTTAGCTTATCATTAACGTCGTTAATGATGGTTTTATCTTTTTTTTTTTCATTGTAGGTTTTTAGTAATGGGAGGTATAAGAGTGTGGAGCATCGTGCGATAGTGAATAATGCGGTCACAAGATTGTCGATTGTGGTGACGAATGGTCCATCATTGGACGCGGTGGTGGAGCCGGCTTATAAGTTGGTGATGGAAGAAGGATGCACGCCTGAGTATATTCCGATGAAGTACAAGGAGTATCTTGAAATGCAACAAAGCAACCAATTAGTTGGGAAAACTTGTTTGGACAGGCTTCGGATATGAAGAATAAACGTGTATGTTTTCTCTTGTGAATTATAATGACAACTAGTATTAAAACCATTGCATTGTGGCGCATAAAACCGCCAAAAAATTAACATCATTCATTTCGAATAATAGATAAAATAAGCACATCGGAACAATGGAAACAAAACCGTTTAAAAGTTTACATCGAAACATTGATTAGTATAAACACGTCGCAACAACATACTTAGATTTTGTTAAACCTCATATTTTTAAAGTTGTAGGAGAAAAACAAAAAAGGAACTAAAAAAGTCAAAACTTTGAAACAGCTTGAGCGTCTATACATTAGTGATTCGATGAGTTGTATATTTTTATATGCATCTCCGTTTTAAATAAATTTATACCAAAATATAGATAAATATTAACTTTTGGGCTGGTTTGTTACCAAGAGGAGAATCTAGTGAGTGATTAAGGTTAAGAAAGGTAGATCAGTGAGAGATTGATCAAGAGAAAGATATAGCCGTGTGGACCGGTGAAGGAGTTTGAAGAAACTACGGTTCAAGATCTAGGCGCGATACATGTGTGGAAGAAAGCTATGAAGGTGAACAAACTTGAGCAATTCAAGTTGGTGGAAAAGACTTGAGTGACTTTAGGGTGTGAAGTTGGACCAAAAAAGTCTACGTGAGGCAGATTAAATTGTGTGGAGCTAGTGTCTTAGTGTTGTGTTCAATACAAGTCAAGAAAGATAAACATGAAAATCATGATTCAATTATCATGATAAGGATGGGATTACCATGATCGAGTGAGTCGATATAATACAATGATCTACATGGCCAAGGAGTGGATCAAAAGGAAAAGTTTGAGGCATACAGGTGAATTATTACGGTGGATCAAAGACGGGTCTTGATGAGAATTCAAGATCTAGGTGGCGCAAATCAAGATTAAAAAAGTTTAAGGGAGTTTGTATTAGATTAGGATTAAGTTTGTTTATTTATTTGATTATTGTTTGAGTTGGATCAGAATTATTATTTGTTTAATATAAAAAAATGGTTAAAGAGTCATTGTAAAGTATGGTTTTTTATTACTAATAATAGAGTTGTGATCTTGTGATTGGGTCATAAATAATCATGTTTTGATGTGCGGTGCTTGAATATTTTTTTTTAGCAAATACTATGTGATCTACCATCTACGTATAAACTAGCTATAGACGACACATTAATGGTATCTTGATTATTGTTTTATTAAGGATTTTCCAACTTGAGATAATTGTGTGTTTATACTTTACATGTTTTTGGCATGTTATTAATGAGTTGGGCTTGGATCATAGCTGAAATTGGGCTTGGAGAGCTAGATGCCAAATTTGTTTTTGGATCATAGCAACTCTTTTTATATGGGCTTTTGAATAATCTGAGTACAGACTAAACAAAAAACTCTTATATCATTGAACTATTAGTTTACCAAGTCATTTAACTTGATTCCATTAATTTTATAACCATAATAATTCTCACGAATATATTGTTTTGGATATATTACATGAAAGGCCCTGTGGTTAGGTCTGTTTTCACTTCCGGTCCCCAAGTTTGAGAAACTACAAGGTCAGTCTACAGATTTGACAAAACGTAACACAAAAGGTCCCTATCGTGAATGGTCGTTATCTTTTTCTATTAACTTATAAAAAATGACCATTATACCCCTGTTTAAAAAAATCAAATAAAACAAAACATTCACTCTCAATCTCTCTTATTCAACCACCGATGGTCTTTCAAACCACCACCACCATACACTAGACCCACCAGCCACCACCATACATTACACCCACCAGCCACTGTGCACAACACCCACAACCCCGTTCAACAAACGTCCACCGCCACCAACAACCACTCATATCCACAGCCTCCCTTTCTTAAACCCACTACCATCAGTCCACCCTTAGTCACTGCCACCACCAACCACCACTTGAAACCATCATCACCGTCACAATCATCGGAAAATTTTACCTTAATCACGTGAGGTTGTAGAGGAGCAACATCTTCTGCGTCTGCGTGTGGTGTTGCACCATAAAGATCGACCCATGAAAATACAAGGTATGGTTCATTGTTAATTTTCTTTTCAAATCAAAAGTTTGGTTATTCCACCATTAGTGAGTTACATTCAAAGGTGTGAGAAACCAACCATGTGGTGGTGACGGATTGGTGATGATGGTGGTAGGTTCCGGCGGCAGGTGGTAGTGGTGGTGGTTTGTTAGAATAATAGTGGTTGGTTTAAGTTAGGGTTTTGAGGTTAAAGATAAAGATGTTAGGGGTATTTTGGTCATTTTACAAGGACTTAACAGAAAAAGATAACGGTCATCCACGACGGGGACCTTTTGTGTTACGTTTTGTCAAACCTGTGGACCGACCGACTGACCTTGTAGTTTTTTAAACCTAAGGACTGAAAGTGAAAGCAAGCCTAACAACAAGTAACTTTCATATAATTAACTCAAAAAATTTCTTGATCCACTAGTAGACATATTATCACTACCACGCGTTCAACAAAACTATAAAGTAAGCATTCGGATATGGAGCCAAATTCTGATAATACTTAAAAAAACAAATCAAGTTATGATTTTCTCCACTATGAGCAACACAAGATCCAATAGCCAGCCAATAAAATTAATATTTAACCATACGTGGTTAACATTTAAGCCACGCATTCCTGTTTAAATCTCCTTTTCTTTTAAGTTTATGATACTTAAAATTATGTTTATCTAATGCTGTGTTTCAGACTATTTATAAATTATATTGTGAGAACAGAGTAACTAGATGTGGGACTCTTGATGAACAGGACCAAGATCGAAATGATTAAAACTGAAATATTTTTAAAACCGGGCCTGGCATTAAAACGTTCGTTTTATCTGACCACAAATCCAAACGGTCGGATAAACTGTAAGAACTGAGTCACATCATATATGATAGAAAAACAAAAACTTTTTAACTTAAATGCAATTTATAACAAAATATAAAAATAATGTTGTTTTGACTTTTAACTTAAATGCAATTTATAACAAAATATAAAAATAATGTTGTTTTGACGTAGAATTGTATTTTAATTGAAATATGTAGACTTAAATATATAAAATATGGATTTTAGAATATTATATTATTTAAAAATGAGATTATGAAAGAAAAAATATATATACAAAATTAAAATCATCCAACCAGGTTCATATTGTTAAACGATCCGACCGATAACTGACCGGTTCAACTGAAAATGACATAATATAACAGGTCTGGTCTGCCGATCCAGTCTGATTCAAACAAGCACTCCTATATATAATAAGTTATGTATTCTCACAAGCACCCCATTCTCTCTACCATATATACATTACGCTTGATGATATAGTTTTCTGTTTAAAATTGTTAATTTTCTAATCATCCTTAGGTTACCTTTTCTTGAACCACCACTTTCTTCAAGTAGTTTCTCCAAACATTTCTCAAATTTCTTCATGTGGGATTCAGAATCTGAATCAAGTGCTGACAACAATGGAGTTCTTAATGGTGTTCAATCTAACATGTTTGAACAAAGAGGTCAATCTTGGTAAGCATCCATCAGTCAAACTCAATAGTCAAACTTTAATCACAACTTCAAAGATCCATCAAATTGTCAAATCTAATTAACTCCCATAACCTTTGTGGTAAAACAGGCATGTCTCAACTGATATCCCAAGTGATTTGACTGTTCAAGTTGGTGCAATTAGCTTCCATTTGCACAAGGTAAAGACCTTACAAAAGTCAAACTCACTTGGTTTTTAATGAATTTGACTCTACATTTGCAAAAGATTGATGATTACTTATATTATATGTGTTTGTTTATTCAAATTTTAAAGTTTCCCCTGCTTACAAAAAGTGGGAAAATAAACAGAATCATACATGAATCAAGAGAAACTGAATTGAAGAATATAAGCCTACATGAACTACCAGGTGGACATGAAGCTTTTGAGCTAGCAGCAAAATTCTGCTATGGGGTCTCCATTGATCTGACCGCCACCGCGATCGCGGCCCTAAGATGTGCAGCAGAGTACCTTGAGATGACAGAGGATCTTGAACAAGAAAATCTAATTGTCAAAACAGAAGCTTTTCTGAATTATGTGGTGTTATCTTCATGGGAAGATTCATTGCTGGTGCTTAAATGTTGCGAAAAGCTATCCCCGTGGGCCGAAGACCTTCAGATTGTCGGGCGGTGCAGCGAATCTGTTGCCTTGAAAGCCTGCACCGAGGCCCAGCTGCAGGACAACAGAGAACAGGAAGGTTGGAGCCCAAATATGAGTCTTGATTGGTGGTGTGAAGATGCGTCGGTTCTTGGGATAGATCATTTTGTTCTGGTGATTACTGCGATCAAAGCGAAAGGAATGAAACACGAATCGGTTGGTGCTGCAATCATGCATTATGCTGTGAAGTGGCTTCCTGGAATGATCAGAGATGGTTCTTCTGGTTTGGTTGAAGAAAGTGATGGTGTGACCGCTGGTGCTGGTGTGGGTATTAGCACCAGCGGTCAGAATATGATCATGGTGGTGAATAATGGGGATCATTGTTGTAACCCTCAAAGGGAACATCAAAGAACAATTATAGAGAGCTTAATTAGCATAATCCCACCACAAAACGACAGCGTCTCGTGTAGCTTTCTTTTACGGTTGTTACGAGCCGCGAATACGGTTTGTGTGTCGCCGGCTTTGGTTATAGATCTCGAGAAATGGGCCGGCATGCAGCTCGAAAAAGCTACATTGGTGGATCTTTTAATTCCTTGTTACAGTAAAAGTGACATGATGTATGATGTCGATCTTTTTCGACGGCTTTTGGAGCATTTTCTGATTCAAAGACGGATGGAAATATCAAGCCCTCGAAGGAACTTGATAGTTGCTAGGCTCGTTGATGGTTATCTTGCACAGGTTTCACGAGATAAAAACCTTTCGTTAACAAAGTTTCAGGTCTTGGCTCAGGCTTTACCAGAATCAGTAAGAAGTTGCGACGATGGCTTATATTGCGCTATTGATTCTTACCTAAAGGTACTTTGTTACAGATTACAAAATGAACGAGTCGGGTGGTTAGGTCACAACTCAAAAAACGGATTATCCGTTTAATACGAGTTGGGATATTTATGGTTCGGTTTTGATGATTTTTGTATCGCATTGTTAGCAAATAACGGTTTGTAAACTCTTAATCAAAACCAAGCTCTTGTATAATTAAAACCAATATGAACAAAGTTGGTTAAACGGTTAAAAAGTATATAATTAAAAAAACATCTATTACTTTCTTTAAATGTTTATTAATATATGCGTATCTTGAAAAACAACGTGACAAAATCTTTTGTAGCTTGATGTTATACGGCCATACAAAAGAATATTTACCAACTAATAATCATTGTTGTTGGGACCGGATCGGACTAGCCGGTCCAACAGGTCTGACCGGGGATCGGCTAGGTGGCCGGTCAGGTTCGCATCGAATCGTTTTGGGCCGGTCGAATCGTTTTGGGCCTGTAAAACCGGCCGGTTCATCCCGAATCGGTGGTCAGACCGGGAAACCGGACCGTTTCGAACCGGATTTTGTTTTTTTGTTTTTTTGTTTTTTTTTGTTTTTTTTTGTTTTTTTTTTGTTTTTTTTTGTTTTACTGGGTAAAAACGGAGTGTTGAACCATAAATTAGTGTGTTGGATATAAAAATATAGTTAAGTTTTATATATAACTATAAAATACATATATAAATTACTTATATTTAATTATATATATAATTATGACGTAATCCGGTTCTTAAATCCGGTCCGACCACCAAACGAGTAAGGCGTCTGTTTCGACGTCCGATCCGGTTCTGAAAACATTGCTAATAATACTGAAACCAAAAGAACAGATTACTATTCTCATTATTTTGATCCAGAATTTATTTGAAATTAATTTTAAACAAATGTTACTGGTCCGATTTTTCACGGGTTGTATTTTACTAGAATGTAAACCGAACCGAATGATTTGAAATTTATAAGCCAAGTTTACAGGATGTTACTTTTTTGCAAACAAATAACCGGTTTCAATGGTTTCACTTATTTAAACCGAATCATAAACACCATTTAACCATTACAATTAAAACAAACAAGTGAGACAGTGAGTGTCCTAGTTCACCTTTCACTTAAATGCGATAAAAAAAATTTTAGTATAAACTATTGTTGGCTATTAAACTTAATATATTTCATTTTAATAAATAACTCAGTTATTTAAAAAATAAAATATAAAGTATGATATGTCTTGATATATATATGTTTTATTTTGTAGGCTCATCCGATGCTCTCTGAACATGATAGAGCGAGGTTATGTCGATTGATGGACTTCCAGAAGCTCTCAACGGACGCATGCATACACGCTGCCCAAAATGAACGACTACCTATTAGAGTCACGATACAAGTCATCCTCTCTGACCAAATAAAGCTCAACAACACTTTAGCCAACGCCTCTTTTAAAGAATCTCGAGACAACCACCACCAACCAAATATTCGAAATAGAAAGACATTACTCGAAGAAACACCACAATCATTTAAAGAGGAATGGGAAAATGTTCAAAAGGACATTAGCATGCTCAAATTTGATCTAGAAACAGTCAAAACAAAGTACTTAGAGCTTCAACATGATATGGAGGGTCTGCAAAGGCAATCCGACAATGTAACGAAGTTAAAACAACATTCGGCTTTGTCAAATAGCTGGAAGAAGTTGATCAAGATGACTAAGATTATAAAAACTGAGAATGCACAAGTTGGATCTCAAGGTAACGCGAAACCAACCATAAATATACGACAAAGGTGGAGGTATTCAGTTTCATGAAGTTATGCTCCATCTTATTATTAATGTCAAAAGCATATCGAGATGCGTCATCACGAGATAACTTTTGTCAAATGGTGATCAAATGTGATCTTATTTATTGTGTTTGTTTGTGTCATATGTAGACATGTTAATTCTCACGATTTTACCCACAAATATTTCATGGGTACATATTAGAGATTAACTTGAAAAAGGGTAAATTTATAATTTGAATTTGTATTTGTTTACATATGAGAGCTTATTTGAGCAGCTGAAATCTCATTTAGTGGATCTCTCACACATTTAAACGATAATCATGAAGATCAACTTCATGAAACGTACAACCTTTGGCCTTTATTGATCCACAACACCCAGATTATGTCTATTGTTTGAAAATCCCTTATGTAGGTTTAAACAAGCTCGTTGTCTCTAGTTTCAAAGTTATAGCAAGTTCATCATTCGTGTGAGGTACTACTGCAATCAAGCTGACACCTTTTAATTTTTCGTCAAACATATTTTTTATGTTTTCTTTATCTGTTGGCTTACATAGATGATATTGTTCTCCTAAAAAAATTGAGCCTACCATTTAGACATTTCATCGTCTGACTATGTAATGTATCCCTTTTCAAATCATCTCTAAGTTTATCCTAAGCTCTAATAGTAAACTATAATTTTATAAAAACCACATAAAAGTATTTCGGACACAATAATATTTGTGTGTAAATTTTCTGAAAGAATAATCATGACTACATGTATGGTTATTTTCAGATAATTTATGATACTTTAAGAAACACACTCCCGTATGCTAATCAACGAAAAACACTACTAGAAATTAATAGTGGTAAAGCAAGGAAATTATTGGTGTTCATATGTTTTTGAAGAAAGATCATTGTCGGGTTGGGTCATTCTGAAGTAGACTGAAACGGACCATCAAAATATTATGGGTTTTTTAGTGTTGAATTGCACATACATTGGTTATCCAATTTATGGTCCTAACTTGTTTTAAATACATGAGTCCTAATGCGTACTAGATTTTCGTTTCTCACCTCTCCCTGCTATTTAATAACAATGATTTTTAAATATGGTAATTATTTATTTAGAATCTTTCCTTATATGAAAGTTTCATAGTTTTCAATAAAAAAAACTTTTTTTTAAACGAAATGTTTAAAATCGGTTTTTTAAAAGAAGATTTCTTTATAAAAAAAGGCGATTTTTTCTTTACATGGACATTTAAGACTAGAGTAATTAGACAACGAGAGTTTTATAAAGAATGACATTTTTTTCAAAAATGGCTTTTTAAATAGAATGTTAAAAAACATAATTTCTTTTTTTAAAAACAAAAGTGTAATCAGAGTAATTAGACAACAAGATTTTTACAACAAAACATTTTTTTTAAAAACGGTTTTTAGATAGAATGTTAAAAAACAAATTTGAAAAACACAATTTCTTTTTTAAAAAACAAAAGTGTAAGAAAAATGATATTATTGTTGTAGGAGGGTTCAAATGCTAACCCCCATTAATTGTGTTAACCGTATTAACTTTTCAAAAGCAATCAAAATTATTACTTTTTTCAATAACATCATTAAAGCATATATGTAAATTCGTAAACATAAAAAAATTTACACTAGTGTAAATTACACTTTAAAAATATAGGTGTAATTTACATTAGTGTAAACTTTTTTATATTTATTAATTTATATATATACATAAAATAAACATATTTGTGTATGTGTATGATGATATTATTCCAAAAAAATAATGATTTTGATTAATTTTGAAGAGTTAACATGGCTATCGTAATAATAAATAGTTAACATTTGTACTCTCACCTATTGTTGTATTACATAACGTAGTTACAAATACGTAATTTTAATTATAATTTATCTTAAAATATTATTTTACAATTCTCAAATATTTATTATTAGATATTTATTTTTTTAGTTATACATTTTTCATCATTTGAGTTTATCTTAAAGTTTACTTTTCATCTTTAACTTAAGAAAATAATAGAAAAAGTACTTAGTATTAGTATTTGTCTTAGATTATGTCTTTGTTTTCACTTTTTGTCCTTACATTTTTATTACTCTAAGTTCACATCATTTTTTTAATGTCCTTTGTCTTAGTAAAAATGACTTAAAGTGTGATAAAATACAAAAAATAAAAAATATCTTTTGTTATTTCTTTAGTTTAAAAACAAAAAATGAAATTTTTGTTAAACTCAAATGAAAAAGAATTTAATTTACTCTTTATTTTTTATTCACACACCTAAAGAATTTTTTCACACCTTATTTATTAGATTTTACTTGAAAATGTTAAATTAAATTAGTGATTTTGTTTAAAGTAATTGCAAATATTTGATAATAATTTATAAATCTTATTAACGCATGTAATAAATGGATTTTTAACTTATTTATCTTTATATATAAAAAGGTATCTATAAGCCTTTTTAATGAAAAATATACCATCCTTGATAATATGCTTAAGATAATATCTTATGTTATATCATGTAATAAAGTGGCTAATTTTTATATCTTATCTGTCTTTATCATATAAACAAGGTATCTATAAGCCTTTTTAATGAAAAATATACCATCCTGCTTAAGATAATAAATGTTATCTTAATCGGACTAATTTATCTATTTATCTGTCTATACCGCACCCCCAACTCACTTGAAAGGAAACCACAAGTAGGAAAATCTCTTGGCTCAACCTAGTGTATATTTGCTATAAGTTAGACTTAAACTCAATATCTTATCATTTTAATTGTCTTAAAAATCTTATTTTAACCATTTAAGCTAAAAATCATTAGTGATATCTATAAGTAATAATATTCACAAAAATATTCTACTTTAATCTTTCTACTCTAATAAAAATGTATCTATGGTGACACTTGGCATCATTATATTCATTTTTAACAAAATTTTTCCGCTTCTCTCTCCTATTAAATATTTACACTAATTGCTAATAATATTATTTAATTGATTTTGATCTAAATTAGTTTTATAAGTAAATTAAGAAATAGATATTTTTATTAGTGTTATTACTAAGGAAATAAATTTTATAAAATAAGAAACTTTTGAAAAACACCAAACTTTTTTAAATATATTTTTTTATAACGGTTTGTTTTGAAACAAAATGTTTAATTTATTTTTGGGAAAAAAACAAATAAAGGTTTTGAAATAAAAGTTTAAAAAGTTAATATAATTTTTTTTATTACTTATAGTTCTTAACCATATCTTATATAGGAATACAGTTTTATAATTAATATATTTTTATTTTATAAAATATTTTATTTGATCAATCCGTGTAATACACAGGTTTATTAAAACTAGTACTAGATAAATTACATGGATGATCCCTGTATTTATGTTAATTAACCTTTTGTGCCTAGGAATGAAAATTTACATATTTAATCCAAGGGTTTGAAAAATAATAAGACATTTCGTCCCCCAGTTGGATATAATTACTATTTTATCTTTTTAATTAAATAAACAGCAAAGAAAAGAAAAAGAACAAATAGTTATTAGATGATTATGGGCAGGACCCAACCTATTTGCAAGTCATCTTCTCCAAAGTTGGAGGTCATCTCCGACGTATATCTCCAAACACAAACCATATTTCTCCACCTCAATCATGCATCTACGGCAACCTGCGCATCGATGGGTTGGTGAGTAAAACGACCCACGTAGCTTCTTCAACCCAGCCACCCAGTGGCGGACCAGAAATTTTTTTATGGGGTGTAATTTTTTTATGGCTATCATAATATAATATATATTCTTTTGGTCGGATTCGGTTCGGTTCATTGTCGAATAACATCGTTAAAACGGTTCCCAAACTCTTATATTTGTATATGTATATCAAGAACCGTATTGAAACAATTATACTTATAAAAGTAATGATATATGATGCTTGAAGCAATTATGTAAATAACATCGGTGATATCTCATTTGCTTGAAGCAATTATAAGTTAAAACGGTTGTCAAACTCTTTAATATCAATAATGTTCAACATGTATGGGAATAATATCAGCTAGTAATTATAAATTTGTTCCCTCATATTTTGAAATCAATATAATTTTAGTTTGTTTTATTGTCAAAAACATTTATCTTGATATAATTGTTTCTTTTTTCTTTGTATTTACCACTTGATTATTTGAGGGTGAAATACTAAAAAACTACTTTGTTATAGACCCAATTCGTGAGAAAATGTGGTTCATCGGACAGTCGAAAGGTCACTTGACCCCATCGTAGTTCCGTCCCTAATAATGTATTTGAGACAATTTTGTTATTTCTTTAGTTTCAAAAGTTTATAGAGGCCGATTGTAAAATTTTATGGGACGATCAAGATTTTTCACATACATATAAAATTGGGAATTTTTTTTAGGGTGGGCGCCCCCACCCCTCCCTCAGGGTATAATGTAGGTACGCCCAGAAATTAAGACCTCCCACCACCACAACCATACAATTGATGTCATCACAATTTAGTACTCTCTCCCGCCGCCATCACCATACTCGTTTGCGACTAGATCTAGTTCAGCTTAGAAAAACAACCACCGCCATTAATCTACTTCAACCTTTTCTTCACTCACAGACCACTATCTGATATATTAAAAACACAACTAGTGACTAGATCTGTTGAAGATGGTGTCAAAGATGGTCCCAGGTGAGTCCTAGTGTCAGACGTTGAGGAGGTGGTCGTTAGAGATGTGTTGAAGCGACAGGAGAAGAGTTGAGTTTTGGTGGTACGACTACGTACTTGTTTTTCAAAAGAATTATTAAAATTTTTTTTTTCTTTCTAGAATGAAGGGTATTTTGGTCTTGTTATAAAATTTAACGATCATCTAATCGAGGGACAAAATGTGTTATATTTGTCTAAACCTATGGACTAAACATGTAATATTTCATTTCTAAAGACGAAATATGAAATTTACGCATAGTTCAATGATGATCCGTGTAATTTACTCTCAATATTATTTTCTGATTCACTCCTTAAAATATCAAATGCAATTCAATTTAAAATCTTACACATGTACGCATAAGTAATAGTCAACTAAACCAATAAGTGGGTTAAAATTACTACTCAAAAAAGAAAAAAAAACATATAAAGGGAACAATCATTTAAATAAAAAATGCATGGTTTATAACATAAAATTTAACAATTCCCACATACATGTTCCCATTATATGATAAATAGTTCCAAACGACTATCTTTATCACACTTAAACACAAGAAAACAACATCACATATTATAGCAAATGCATGGATCAGAACCGTAAGCTAGCCACGTACATTGCTTCAATTCAGTGGCGAATGGTTCCGGCGACCGGAGGAGTGAATATTCTGGCGAAGGGCGGCGTCGTGGAGGGCGTGGAGGGGGTACCGATGGGAAAAGGGAAGTTAAAGGGAGGCAATGGCGGAAATGGTAGTAACGGGACACCAGGCGAGCCCGGGATACCCGTGGATGGGGCGAGTGGAGGTAGCGGTGGCAGTGAGGGGATCGGGAGGGTCGCCTGAAAACCAGGGACGGGGAAGAACAAGAGGCGGCGTGCCGCGGTGGTTTGGAGGTTGCCGGAGAAAATGAGGGTGGTGAGCAAGGAGAAGAAGATGAGGGTGGTGGATGCCATTTTTGGAGTTAGAAGTTAGAACCGAAATTGTCGAATATAATGTATTTTGGGGACGATATTATATAGAGCCATGCATAGAGGAATGAGGATGCTTATTTTATGCTATTATTTCAAACAAGTATAGATATAAAATAATTAAGGGGGATCAAATATCATATAATATAATATAACTAATTTAATCATTTAGAAGTTGATATATGATTTACTAAGTTATAATACCGTGTAATACACGGGCTAAATAAATTTACTGATACATGGTTAATAATATAAAAAGTTATGTCTTAAATATTGTGTATTATACGGATTGAATAAACCCATGTATTACACATTTGAAAATTTAAAGTTAACATATTTGAAAATTCAATTATGGATAGTTATTAATTAATAAATAGCTATTATAACATTCATAACTAAGAGTAAAAAGAAACGGAAAAATCAATTATTAGATGATCTAGAATGGTGACAAGTGTCCGGATTTATTTTTATTTATTAGTATAGAGATTTATTTATTTTTCTTGAATTTACTTTTAGTTTTATTTTTCATTATAGTTTCTTCATTGAATCTCCACAGTAGACAAAAACAAAAAAATAGTGTACGTAGTAATATTGAAACAGAAGAAAATTCAGACTGTGATATGTGAATAATTATTGTGATAATCTTCAAGATTGGTGAAATAAACAACCAATAAACAATATTCATCCGCGTTACAATTCGTGTTCCTTATTTACACAGAATTTGAATACATCTTTAACGACTCAAAATGTATAACGTTTTATGTATCATTAAGTATTAGTTCTTTTAATAACTCATACTACTATTTAAATATATAACTATAAACTTGATGAATTGAGATCCTTACATCTATCCGGCCTTCTCTCATGTCTTAGAAAATGAGCTATCTCACATTATTACCATTTGTATATGTTAACTTCTTCTTTAATTATAAGAAGAATATTGCATAAATGATCACTGTGGTTTAATCACATTGTTTATTTAGTTTTCAAACTTAAAAATTACAAATATAGTCTAAAACTTTATGTAATCATTGCATGTTTGCTATCTGGCATTAAATTCATTTATTTTTTATGCATTTTATAAAATTTAAACTAACTTTTAAATTTAATTTTAACGACCAAAAGTGCAACGCTCACATAAAAGTTTGGACTAACTTTGTAATTTTGTAAAATTTTGAGGATCAAATTTATAATAACTACACAAAAGTTTAGATTAACTTTGTAATTTTTAAGTCTGGTGACCAGTCATACAATCTGATCAAACCACAAGGACTATTTTTGTAATTTTCTTAATTATAAGTGTATATTTTTTTTTTGACTTGTATTTAACATACTTAAAGCAAACACGCGCGTTACAACTCGACAAGCAATAGAAATCACTTATCTGTAAGATTTAAAAAAATGATCACGTTATGATTTGACAAACAACGTATATCGTATGATTAACTTACACTTTTTCTATAATATGCTATACATTTATATACAAGCCCATCATGTTTGACGGTCAAAATAAGCTAGAACTTTCTATTTGGTGGCTATATGCTTTCAAGATTCCATGTTAAACAAACATATGTCATATGTTGGCATTTTGCTGCTAGAGTACAACTTCCTTTGCACATTGTACCACAAATACTAACACAAAGCACAAAAACCCAATACTTGAAAGCTTGAGAGTTGGGAGATTCTTTTCCATTGCACGTTGTACCATATATATTAATGAACGAGAAGGTTCTAGTGAACTTCTGTAGTAGAAGTCATTGAGGGACCTAGGGGTCGACGAGTTGTGATTTATTCATATTTTGCCCTAAATTGTTATATGCTTGTAAGATTCATAAGGTTAAAGCTTGTGTTAATTTAGATTCATGTAGGTTGTGTTAATTTAAATAGTACATAATGTGTGTTGTTTAAAAAGTGTGCGGACGCTTGAAGCTTGTTAGAATCTGACTCATTTGTAAATGAGTCGAGTCGGAGTCAATGTCATCTCCCTTCTTGGCTCACGTGTTAACTCGCTCGTTGGCTCGTTCGTCACAATCTCCAATATCAAAACACAGACATCAAAACACGTAGCAATGGCGTTTGTTCCGACGTAAGCTCTAATGCATCAAGAAACTCGATTGCAAACCTAGGTCACGATAACGCTTACACCCTTAAAAAACCCAAAACAATATAAATAGAAATACAAAAAAAAAAGCACAAAAATTTAGGCTGGGTGCAGCCTTGAACCCAGGTCTTCGTGACTACACGATCCTAAATATTAAAATGCAAATAACAAAAAACACGTCTCAATAGTCGTACTATGCCGTAAAACCCTAAAGTGTACCAACTCGATCGTAAAAGTGAGCGTCAAAAATCCTGAATATAAACGCAGATGCAACAATAAACATAGCATTAATAAAATAAAGTTTTGAAACAAAAATATATTTAAAAAAACATTGAACAAAGGCTGAAGAAGTTTTATAGCCAAAATAAAAATACTTAAAGTTTTGTGGCATTTATCTTCTCGTGTTTAAAAAAAACACGCACACACACATATACATATATATATAATAAGTGACTATCTAAACCTAATCGTTGTCAAACCCTTCGGCCTTCTCCAAGACCATTGCGAGCTACTCTATGGTCTCATCATGTTTTATGTCTTTGACAGACTCATTACCTTGTAATCTAATGATATTAATGATTATTCTTATAAATATGATGTTGGTTTACATTTTTTTCAAATGTAAGGTTGCATGATATTTTTGAGCAATAAATTGTCATTAAAAATATAAATAATATGTTTTTAATTTTCTTATATTATACATATCATGTGACTTCTAAATATATATTTTAATGATTTTTCAAATTTCGAGTAAAGTAATAGCACATGCAAAATAATTAACCCATGAAAATAATTAAATATTTAGCAAAAGAATCATATTCCATGAACAGATCGAAAGTAGAATATACTTATATACTACCATTTTGGTTTACATGTGATTTAATTTGTCAAATTAGCACCAACGTGGTTGCTTTAAATTAACATGTAGTCATGTAAGATCATTAAACCTTGCGATTGTTTTACTTTTGGACGGCCTTGGGGTTTCGCATTTTCAAATTTATATGTTTAAAGAGAAATTTTCCTTTCTACCTTTCATAATTTGAAACAAAGTGTATGAAGCGTACGAAGTTTTGGGGTGGTTATCACGCAAGAACAATAATAATCACGCAATAACAAAGTGATAATTACGCAAGACGAATTACACTCGCATAAAATTATCACGCAGAGATGGAATTATCACGCAAGAATACCTTCTTGCGTGATAATTTCATCTCTGCGTGATTAAATCTTACACTTGCGTTATAATTCCACCCGTAACCTTCAGTCTTGCGTGATAACTTCGTACGCTTCGCACGAAAAAAACACTTTGTACTGTAATTTTTCTATATATATATATATATATATATATATATATATATATATTTATATATTATTTATATATATATATTTTTTGTTTTCTTGTGAACTATCTATTTGAATTTCACAACTTTTAGGTTTCACAAATGAAATTGAAAATATTGAATGCTTATTAATAAATGTTGAGACTAAATTGTAAAAAATATAAAAGTATTGAGTTAAAATAATAACGTTATAGAAAAACAAAAAAACAAAAGATGGGTACAACCCACCAAACACATTGTATGACCCATGATACATAACTAAGTTGATAATCAGTATATATACAATATAAAAAAATAGTAGTTAAGCTGCAAAGCTATTTTATTATATAAACCTGTAATTTACAATTAAATTTTACAATTTGGTAATTAGCAAATTTGATTTTTGAAATTATAAACCTGTGATTTACAATTAATTTTTTTAAAGTGATTTGACTAATCCAAATATTGCTTCTAAGTTCTAAATATCTTGTCATTTTTAGGCTTTTAAAAAAAACAGAATGTTTCTTTAAATTCAGAAAACAAAATCGTCTATATATTTATCCATTCATGCACGTCTAGATATACATATATCAAATAACCTAACAAAATTAAAAAAGCTTTAGAAAATTTGTTTTTATCTCTCATTGAAATTCAATTTTCTTATTTGTTTTTTAAATTTGGCTATCACATTAGGTAGGAACTATTTGTAGACAAATGATTATAAATAGTTGGTTTTCTTTAAAAAAAAACTCAAGAAAGAATAAGAGGATATATGTGACTTATGGCTCTTAAGCATATCTATCTTTTGATAAGAAACACTTACCGTATAGAATAGAGTTAAGTTGTGTATGCAAGTATTAATATACATGCACACGAGACACTACTTCATTTGTTTGGACCGCTAGACATGCAAGCATGAATACTCATCATGTTCATCTTTTAATAAGAGTATTCATGCTTACGTATCTAGTAGTCATGATAAATGCACTTATATCTAGTCCCGTTAATGTTCACCTTTGTGTGTGTGTGTGTGTGTATTATATATATATATATATATATATATATATATATATATATATATATGGTAGAGTTATCTTGAGAACAACCCTTTTTTGTGAGAACTCTAGGAATAAATCTTAGCCACACAATTAAGTCACATGCAAGTCACATGCCAAATTCATCTTTTTTTTTAAATGTTCATAACTTTTTTTCACGACATTATTTTTTCAAAAAAATTACACCATTAATTTCAGTATTTTTTATCTTTCCAACGCGTACCATATTGATATACTTTTTTTAAAAAAATCGTTCATCCGTTATTTACACATGTGTAAATTAGTCATTACGCATGTGTAAATCCTGTTTTACATATGTGTATTTTTAGGTATTACATATGTGTAAAGTGACGTTCATAAAAAAACGAGTTTTTTTTCATTTTTTATACTTTTTTTTGTTTTTTTATGAAAGAGGGAATCAAAAGAAACATTTTCGTCATTTTACTTTTTGTATTTTTATGTTATTTTTTATTTTATAAAATTTTTTATTATGTTATAATTATTTATCATTTTGCCATTGAAAAATATGTGGCTCACATTGTTTCCTAGAGTTCTCACAAAATAAATGAGTTCTTATTTGAACCCTCCCCTATATATATATATAATTTTCTTGTGAGTATATGTGACACAACTTTTATGTTTCACAAAGGAAATTGAAATATGGATGTTTGTAAATATGGGAGTTTTATAATAGTAATCTTGTTTTTAAATTTAGTAACCAATATAAAAAAATATTAAACAAAGAGATGATTTGAATTTCTCGAATATTATTAGCCAACTAGCTTTAGTAACCCGTACACGGGTTAAATTAATAAAATATTAAATAAAATAAAAATTTATTAATTATAAAACGATATTCTAAGATAAGATATAATTGAAATTACGTATTAGTAAGGATATAAGTAATAAAACAATGATATTAACTTTTTAAACTTTTTTGTTTAAAAAAATTAAACATTTTGTTTCAAAACAAACCGTTTTAATTCAATTCGGAAATCTCCAAATCGAATTCCATTAAAATTTTCAATTTCAAATCCGATCCGATTTGAAGTTTTATTATCAAATTTGAATCAAATTTTGAAATTATGATTTTAGATTTGATTCAACTTGATTCGAATTTGAATTCAAAATATACATATAATCTTCTCTTTTTACTCTAATAAAAGGGTAAAAAAGAGGACATATGACATCATCACATTTATCATTACCAAGTTTTTTCCACCTCTCTCTCCTATTTTTTTTTTAAACGGCAAATGTGCGACCCTGCTTCGAAGGATATGTGTTATCTTAATCGGGCCCACCTATCCGTGTCCCAGCCGGGACCGCACCCCCAACCCCCTCAGGAGGAAACCCATTGCAAGGAAAACCCCCTCGCTCAATTCTAAACATATTGCTCAAAGTGAGACTTGAACCCATGACCTCCCCCATATTTACATGTCATTAGTACCTCACCTTAACCAGTTGGGCTAAGGATCATTGGTTCTTTCTCCTATTAAATAATCATATTAATTACTAATATTATTTAATTTTTTTATATTAAAATAATTTTTAATAAATTAAGAAAAATATCTTTTTATTAATGTAATTTATAAATAATTTTTTTAAAATAAGAAAATTTATTAAAACATCAAACTTTTTTAAAAATAAAAAATATTTAAAATTGGTGTTTTTAAAAAGTAAAATTTTTATAAATATTAAAATTAGGAGTTATAATAAGAAAGTTTTTATAAATGATATTTTTTAAAATGTTATTTTTAAAATAAAATATTTTATTCTATTTATAATACTAAAGATTTCAATCATATCTTATATTAAAATATCATTTAATTATTAATAAATTTTAATTCTATTTAATATTTTATTTATTCGACCCGTGTAATACACGGTTTTAATAAAGCTAGTTTTACATATTTATAGATATTATATACTTATTTATTTTATATAAATATACTTATTTAACTGATAATTCAAATATTTTAAATATTTATTTCCAGTTCTCCAATCCTAATTTTCTTTTTAATTATTCTGTTTATTTATTTGTTTAATTTACAGTTTCTCCACATATATATTTTTTAATTATACACCCATAGGTTGTACGCGTGAACTAGTGCCATTTTGTTTGTAGTTTGGATATATATTTATTTAATGTTCTGTAAGTATTATTATCATTTTGTTTTAAATTTTTTATCATTATAAAAAAATCAAATTTGTTGTTTAAACTAAAATATAATATGTGGCCTGATGAAACCGGACTAAAAGACTAGAAACTGGACCGGCCTGACCCATTCTATATATATGTGGCCGGATGTTTGGAGTTATTTTGGTCTTTGGTCCGGTTCGGTCCTAACCCGATGAAAACCCGTATTGCCTGACCCATTCTACAAGAAATGTTTATAGATACTTCTAACTTTAAGTTTATTTTTCTCCAACGATGCTTTACTAACTGAGCGTTAACCCCCGTTAGTTTTTGATAAAATGAGTCAAACTTTGAGTCATTTTTCAACTCCACCGCCGTCTACTCTCCATTATGTCCGTTTTCTGCTGTATAGCATCGATCGTCACCTGAAATCTACCTTCAACAAGTCAGGTGATTTAGATCAAGAGGTGGATATTGATGAGTTTCAGAATGTAAAAATTTCAGTTTGACAGAAATGATGGTAAATTTCAATTTTTAGCTTAGTGTTTTAATCACATAAACAACCCATGCTATTAAAAACCTAACAGGGTTAACTATCGGTTAGTAAAAAATCTTCAGATAAAAATAAGCTCAAAATTGACATATGCGGGGAGAAATGGTTTTTTACAGCCCCGTCATCTTGATAAACCAATCAACTCTCAAGTGTCGGTTGAAAAAACAAAAAAAAAGAAAAAAAAAAAACTAAAAAGGGGTAATTTGTGCCGAAAGACGACGTGTGGCCCTTCAAAGTTGCCGTTACATGTACTCTTCGTGTTCCCAAACCCTTGCAACTTTCATCTCTCGATGATCAAACCCTAGTTCTAACCTTTTATCACGATTACTATGGGCATGATTTACTCCAACGACAAATTCAAAGATTTTGAGTTCGACGATTCAGTTCCAGAGGAAAATCCTAGGGCTTTATCTGCACCATCGATGAAGAAGAAATCTCGTTACGGTGGTGCCGACAATTACAGTTTATTGCAATCACGTACGTAATGTAGAATATCATAAACCCTAAGTTACCAATTCGTGTTATTAGTTCACACACGTGCACGTTGCACCGGTTTGTCGTATGCGTATTGGTGTTGGCGGAGTCACGGGATTATTGATTTTACCGTTTGGATGTTTGGAGTTATTGATATGAACTTTTAGTTGTTTCGATTGTTTACATTTGATTTCATAACAAATGCTGCAAATAGGGCAATTTTGACGATGAAAGGTGAAGGTACCAGGTTTGACCTTGAAATTTTTGCTGTGTGCTTGGTAGCATGGAGATGGAGTATTCTAGGGTGCTAGGAGTTGGTGTTTCTGTGTTTGAATTTGTATAGTTTCTAAGGTTTATTACTGTTGTCTATGGTTATTTTATAATTCATGTTGAGGTGATGATTGAAGATAACTATCTTTGGACTCCCAGGGCTGTTTGGCAGCCTTTTAATCAGCCTCTTAATGGTTCAGAAGTCTGAATGACTCAGCACTTAATGGTTCAGACTGTTTGTTTTGCGAGCAAATGTCTGAATGGTTCAGACATTTGCCTCTGAATGGTTAAGCATTATACTAATGTTGAATGGTTAAGAGGTCTAATGCTGAATGGTTAAGAACTCTTATGTGAATTGGTCAGACATTTGCCTTTGAATAGTTAAGTGATGTACTAGCTCTTAATGGTTCAGACCTCTTAATGGTTCAGCACTTAATGGTTCAGACCTCTTATTGGTTCAGCATTTAATCATTCAGATATTGCCAAACAGCCCCTCAGTCTGATACCAATTCACTTGTTAAATCACTAAATCTGTTGTTTAAATCTACTATTTCTAATCCTTGTTTGTAGAAACAACTAACTACTTATCATTTTAATCAATGAGCTGATTCTCAAAAGTAGTCTATCTTTCTACAGGGTATGTGTAAAGAAGACTACAATTCAGGTAAAGTTAGTTTCTTACTAAATTATAAGTTGTGGTGGAAGATGGTTATTGCACAATTTGTTCTGAATTATTTAGGTTCACAATCCAAATAGGACAAGAAATAGGCATGGTTTTGATGATAAGTCTGAAATTGGTCATAAATTATTTGCTTAGTGTATGTTAAATCAGACTGTTCTTACAGTCAGTTACTTTTTCCGTCTTTCAATGTGATAAGTTCAACTATTTACTTTTTTTTTTTATCTCCATAGTTACAGGAGGAATGGGATCTAGAGGAAAGAAACTACAGAATGAAACATCAGCTGTTCATGATGTTGAAGAAGCAATGAGTGAAAGGATTTATCGATCAGATGCTGGTTTACAATCAAGTTCTTCAAACTACAATTCAAATACTTTATCTCAAAGCAAGTGTCCTGATTATTTATTTTCACACAAAGCTGCCACTGACAGGAAGGATTCAGACTGTAATCAACGGATTCATTTGGCTGATGTATATAGCATTTGAATTTACTTATTAATTTTATTAACAGTGAAAGGGACTGTAACCTAGATTTCGAGCAATCTAACATTTGTTCAATTTGGTTGTGCTGCAGAATGAACTCGTTTCTATAATCTCAGATGAGGACATTGATAATTCATCTACAATGTCTTCTAATTATCTTGCGGACGCTGAAGGTTCTGTACTTTTGAATTCTCTTTCAATGTATTATGTACCATGCATCTTATCTGGAGAATAATGTGTTTCTAAATACATGGTGATTGATATATTTTAGATTTATCAGGAGAACAGGTTTTTGAGCATGAGAGTACTTCACATCACAAGGCAAGTGAACTTGTACTCATTCTTAAAGTTGATGAAGAAATGTGCTTATTTTACTGATTTTCCTCATGTTTGATCCATGGCTTGTTTTGCCTTTGTGTTCAGCGCCCTCATCGCTGCTATATATAAATGAAATATAGGGGGTTTTAGGATGTAGATTATGAAACTGAGACTGGTTATCTGATTATTGCATTGTGATGCTAATTAGTTATTTGCTAACCACACAGTCAAAATTTAAAGGAAACGTAATTAAATTGTTTACATCTATGAAAATAATTTTATATTCTTTTCTCATTGTTATTACTTATATTAGGATAAGAAGATAACTGTTTGGATTACTAGTAAAATTATGCTGTTTGAGAATAGATGGATAGAAAACATATACTTGTATCATCTTTTCATAATTAGAGCTGTGGTCTCCCTGGAAGCAACTTTTTTATCTCCTAGGATAGAGGTATAGTTTGCCTACATCCCACTTTTCCCTAACCTACCAATAGCTTTGCTATGGGTGGGAATTATTGGGTATGGTTGTTTTTGTTTTATAGTCTCATGATGATGTTGAAAATTTAAGATTGAAATGCTGCTAATGATGTTAAAGAATGAGTTGATGGTTAGCTTTTAGGTTTAGTTTTTTAAACATCTTGTATTATGAAAGATTTTGAAAATGAACTTATGGTCTTTTGTCATATGTTTTGGTCAATTTCTATTTACTCTATGTGTGCTTGCACCAGTAGTAGTATGCTGGATATTCTCCCAAAGTTATTGGTCACATCACCTGTCTAGACTCTAGGATTGTGTGTGGCAGTCAAGTATACTGGGTCAGTTTGGACAAAAGTTGAAGAGGTATATGGTGGGACAGATTTAAAGATTCTGTTTGACCAGACTTTAAATACTTTCGTGGGACTGATTTAGAGATTTTGTTTGACCAGACTTTAAGTACTTACGTGGTTGCACTTTCTGTGGTAGTAGTTTCTTCTTTTAAAAAGTTATCTTTGTTCTTCAGTTTGGACAAAAGGTGAAGAGGTTTATAGTGGGACAGATTTAGAGATTCTGTTTGACCAGATTCGTAATATTTACGTGGTTGCACTCTCTGATGGAAGTAGTTTCTTTCTTCTAGAAGTTTTCTTTGCTGTTTCGTTTGTTTAGATAATAATAATTATAATATTAATTTGAAATGACCAAGATTCCTAACAAATGTTTTGCACGTGATGGGGCTAATAGCTGGATGTTATAGGTATTTAAACTGTATGAAACAGCAAAAGCAGGACTATTGTTGTGTAAAACATTTCGTATTTTTTGACATACAATAGTTATGGAAAATGTAATTTACTTTTATGATTATTAGTTTTCTAAATCATAGACCAAACAAGTAATCACAAAGGAACCAGAGAAAGGGTAACGCAAACAATTGCTTTTCTTTACGTTCTAATTTCAAAACTATATCAACAAGCAACACAAAGAAATTGAATGACAATTTCGTTTCATGCCTACCAAACATGTGGGTTGACCACATTTTATTCCAGTTTCTTTTGAAATGATATTGTTTTGGCAATTTTAGTTCTTTGAAAAAAGATTTGCTCTATTTGCCTCTCTACGTGTATATGATATGAAATATCATTGTCAGACTTATAGGTTATGTAAATTCATGGATCATCATTTTCTCAATTATTTGGAAGTCATGAAGTTGGATTTTCTCATGTTGGAGTACGGTTCTTTTTTCTAAATGACACAAAACATTTCTAATTGACAAATTATAGGAAATTGCAGATTTATAAATATGTTGGGGTTTGGTTTCTAAATATTGGATTTTATTCTTATCTTGTTTTTAGATAATGTTTAGTATTAACTATTAGTTTGAGATAAACATAGATTAGGATAAGTAGGAGTAGATATTAACTAGGATTTGTTCATATTTATATATGATTTTATGCTCATTTATTATTAATCAATAGAAATGACATTATATTTAGGTTTTCTCAAATTTTTTCTGAGGAAAATTAGACTCCAGGCCTCATTTTTACTGTATGGAATTAATGGGTTTGGACTTTTTGTGTGGGAATACGCAGGAATCAATAGTTGTTGTTTTCCCAGAGTTTGTTACTTATGGAAGAAGCTGTTACTCGAAAGCGCAGCTGACTTTTTCTTGCAGTTCCATCAAGCTTGATGTTTCAGAGGAAGGGGCCACAGGTTGTCTTACTTTTGAATGGAAGACTCTGGATCTTATTAGTATCAAGTCACAATGGTTGGATCCTGTGAGTTAAAAGTTTCATTTCTATGATTATTTTAGTTTGTTTGTCATACGTTGAACTTCTATCTAATTTCAAGTATTTTTTTACTTTTTTCAGTCTATAACAGCTGAGGTCTGCCTTCTTATCAAGTTAGAGCGTGGTCAAAAGTCAGGTGTTTGCATCTTTAAGTTATTTTTTTGATGTATAACTTTCAAGATGTGTAATCTTGATGCGGTATTTGTTTTATGTAAGTTTAAGGGAGTAACACAAACAACCACTTATAGGTAATAGTTGGTATCAGGTTTCCATACTGTCTCAAATTTAGATGTTAATGAGTATGATAATGAATTGTTTGTGCTTTTATAACAAAAGGCTGTTTTTATTACTTGGTATGAATTAATAATGACATCTAGATATTGATGTATTGAAAAACACATAGTTCAATGGTACTTGCTATACTTATTCATGTGTTTCATTGGTTAACTAGTCTCCATATATGAAATAATTCCCTTTACTCTCTTGCTTGTGCATTGTCGGATGTGATGCAACAATTGTTAACAAATTACCATTGTCATACAAATTGCTTAAGGAAGCCAATGAATTCCAAGGACCAAATTTTGATCCCATGTTTTTTCTGTCTGTGGTTGGCATGATTACCTCATGTTATTTTAGCTGTGGGACTGATGTAGGGGACCCCTAGGGTTGGTTACTTAAATTTTCTTTGTGATTAGTGATTACATAGTATTAGTGTCACACGGGTATTATTGCCACACAACTACTTGTATTTTTAATACCGTATTTCATGCATGGCATGTAAAATGGAAAATATTATTTCTGTTTCTTTCACTTCTTATGAAGCATGAACTGTCATTTTTACATTTTCATGTATTTGAATGATCAGCTTGTTATCTTATGAACTTGTATATTTCAATATTTATATAGGCTCTATTCACTAAATAGTTAGTGTTTGGACCTTATCTCATTTCTCTATTTTTAGTATATGATACAGTAAGGTAGATAACAGTAATGGACAGACTCTGTAAACCTGTTGTATTATTAATATCAGTTCCTATAAACATGTGCAGTTGTGTCTCGTTCTGTAGGACGTTTTTAGTAACTGCATAATTTTTTTTGTTGCATAACTTCTATAGAGGTCCATGTTTTATGGAACAACAGATAAACGCTTCAGTGTTTTTCTGCCCAGCCTACCCTCTTTTTGGCTCTTTGCAAATATTACTAGGTGTCGGGTTTGTTTCTTCTTTTTTTTTGGTGGCTCTTAGGAAGTTCATATATATTTTAGTGGCTGGATTATTAGAGATTCGGAAGGTTTGTAATTAAGATGATTATCAGGGATTTAATTTGAGGGAATCGATTTGATTCTGTTTTCTTATTGGATTCTCTATGTATATATTCATGGACTGTTGTATACACTAACACAGAAAGGTCATTTCAGTTTCTTACAGCCTAATTAATCTTCTATTTATATGTAGTGTTTGTATTAGTGTAGGGTAAAACCTAAGACACTAAGGATCCATGTAGGGTATCTTCGGCATACATAGAATTTACGTCCAGCTTGATTAATATTGTGAGTTCAAACGTGATTTTAGAGTTAACTTTTTGGTTATGGAACATGTGAGATGCTTATGTAAACTGTATTGTACAAGGGATGGAAAACAGAGAGGTATGTAAATAATAGTGTTTTGATTATTAACCTCTTGCAGGTCCAAAGGATGTGCCTTTTGAATACATTAACTAGCTGTTTTGTCTAGTTGCTTTCTAAATTAAACATGCCATCTATTTTATATCATATATCTGAAGTATGTATACTTACATATAGTATATATTCAACGTATCATATTCTTTTTTAGATAATTGCAATCTGTAAGTGTAGGGATTGGTAAATTTTTTTCTAAATAAGTGTCTTATATACTATGAACTGTTACAATCAGGTGTAGTTTCTATTTTTATGCACGTTCTGTTATGCATGTGATTTTACTTGCATCTCAGGAAAACACTTGTATGCAGCCACCTCTCTGCTAGTCTGCTTTGAACTTGTTTTGTTATTTTAACTTCTTACTCTTGTACAATTAAATATAGTTGTATATCAATCTTGCAGGCATTTTGGAGGTGAAATTCACTACTACTGATCCTTGTTGGAGCAATAAGCAAGATCTTATTATATCTTTGGATGAGCAATATAAGGAAAAATGGGATGTGGATCTTGAGTGAGTTATTTGCTTCTTTATAAATTATATGCTGCTCTTGCTTTTATTTTGTAGAGACTGAACTCTGAAGTATACCATATTCATTAATCATTACTACCTAGGAATAATGGAATGTTTTGGACTGTAGGTGTGAAACATTAACGATGGATAATTTTTTCTAGTCTTTATACCATGTGAAGCATTAATGATGAATATTTTTTTCGAGTCTTTATACCATGTCGCTCATGAGTTATAGATAATCTAGGCTGCACACAATTATTGTAAGGAAGCTTATGTGTGGAAGAGTCAACATATTAAATTTACATGTATCTGGGAGTTGATCTTTTGTTTAATTTCTACAGTTCATGTGAGCTGTCTGAAGATATTACATACGTGGAAGGGGATTGTGATTCTATAACTATTTCCAAGAGGGACTTTCAGCTGCTACAGCCAGAAAAGTTTATCAATGATACCATTGTTGACTTCTATATCGAGTTGAGTGTTTTTCTTTGACTTGATATTATATGTAGCAGAATGCATAGGCCTATGGTTGTAAAAGGGGTCTAAACATGTTTGGGGTGGAACGGGAAATCTAAAATTACTGATGACAGCAGGTTGGGTTGACCAAACAATTTCTTCGATCGTTTCTTAAAGCTTAGTAGACATTAATGTATTAAATATGATTACTAGAGCTGTTAATATGATGCTTTTTATTATAATGATAATCAATTATTTTGTATAATTTAATTTTAAAAGGTTATAAGCATTTAAGTACACTTCGAGTAGACCTGTTTGACCCGTTACATTTTCAACAAGGTTCATAAATATCATCTATTTAACCTGTTAAGTAAAATATAACACGAAAGTGTCTGTAATAGGTTGAAATTGACTCCTCTAACTTATGTGTAACTACTATATCTGGAAGATTACATTACAAAGTTCTAGTTATTGACAGATATCTGAAGAAGATCAAACCTGCTGATGTGAGAGTCCAATTTTTCAATAGCTTTTTCTTCAGAAAGCTGGCAGATTTTGATGAAAATCAGTCACGATCTTTTGACTCTAAGGAAGCTTTTCAAAGAGTTCGTAAATGGACGAAGAAAGTGAATATTTTTCAAAAGGATTACATTTTTATTCCTGTAAACTTCAGGTGAGATTTTAGCCAGCATTCAAATATAGCAGCTATTGTTGTCAGAGGGGCCACTTTGATCCTTTGACTTGTAAATGGGTTGATTTGGGATGTTTTTTTTTTAATCACAAGTGCATCGGATTATAAAGTGAGAAGGGGAATGGTTAAAATAGCTCGAATGGGTTGAAAGTCTCCCAGATTTTTAATGCATACAAGCATTCAAAAATTAAGGTTGTAATAGAAATATACTTTTTTTCTAAACTATATTGAGCACATTAACTATCTTGTATATAAGATACTAAAGATGGACCACAAAAAATGCTTGCTTTTCTCATGGCGCTGTCCGTTCAGCCCATATTAATTTTTTTTTGTTTCAATCAGGCGCTTTACCTAAACTGCTCGACTTGTCAATCTTGCCACTTTCTATTATGATTATGTTCTTTTAGTTGAACTTCTTGTTTTATGGCAGGTTGCATTGGAGTTTGATTCTTATTTGTCATCCTGGTGAAGTATTGAATTTCACAGGTATCTCTCTTATTTAATTCTGAACTCCATTTCATTTAGAATGTGGCTCTTTTTTTAATATAAGTAGCACTCGTACAGATGATGAATTGGAGCTTTCACTTAAAGTGCCATGCATTTTGCACATGGACTCTATTAAAGGAAGCCATAGAGGTCTCGAACATTGTATCAAAAGGCAAGCTACATAGAATTGCTGCATGGTTTAATGAAAGCTTTTGTAGCGCATGATCAGTTTGTCAATCCTAACAGTTTTTTATTCTAGTTTTTTGTGGATTTTGTTTAATAGTATATGTTTAATTGCAGCTATTTGTGGGAAGAGTGGAAAGAGAGGAATGATGATGCATCAGAAGATATCTTTAGAAAATTCATGGATTTGCGGTTTCTTCGGCTAGAGGTACTTTGTTTGCATTCTAGACAATAATAGAAAATTATCTTACATGTCCTGGTAGTCTATAAAATAAAAAAAACTTTGCTTAAATGCATCCTTGGTTGCACTGCACATGCATTGCATTGTTAAATACCTTTCTGTCATTGCCTACTCTTGCAACAAGAAGCCTGCGACAGTGCTGGGTCCGGAGCTTCTCGTTCAAACACTGTCAGTTTGTCATGGGATTAAGGTCCTCATGACCAAACTCTGAGGTGTGCAGCGAATGATTTACCTTTTTCTCAAAGCAAAGTATAAATAGGCTGAGATAGTATGGCCTGGTCCTTTGGATATTACCCATGCTTTCTCATTGTGCGAACACACTATCCTTTAATGTTGTGTTCGGTGCATAAAATAGTTGCATTGATTGTGTCTTGAGTTCTGGACCTCGTTCATGCTTTGGCTTTCCGGCATTTGGTTGGACCTAGAGGACGGTTACCCATCAATTACTAAGTCAGTTTAGAGCAATATGGAGTTTTGGTTGTATGGTTTTATTTTCTTTCTGGATGCAAAGTTGCAAACAGTCGTTTGGCTTTTTTAACTTTGTGCCTTTAATTTTACTCAGGTACCCCAGCAGGAGAATTCATATGATTGTGGGCTATTTATGCTCCACTACATGGAACTTTTTGTGAAACAGGCTTCCAATAGCTTCAATCCGTTAAACAACTTTGTAAGTCATGACTGTTTTATTTTATGTACTCTATTACCTGCTTTTACAACTGTTTTTGGGTCATTAAGCTAGCCAACTTAACAGATTCCTTTGTGATAATTTTTTCTAAATATTTGTGTTTTCACTAAATTACTTATTTATGAATGACTGCAAATAACTAATGTCTCTCCTCAGATCAATACAGATTGGTTCCATCCTGTGGAAGCTTCTTTAAAACGTGCTCGTATCAAAAGATTAATATTTGAACTTACCAAAAGCAATACTCAGCAATTTTTATCACCTAAATCATCTTTTGAGCTCAAGGATGAAGATGAAGAAGAAGAAGAAGGTGATGTACAGATTCTTAATGATGCATGCACTTCCAAGGAAACTTGTCGTGAAAACATTTCTGATACTTCTGTCAATAAATCAAGAGATGTCACACCATTGATGGTTAAACCTTTGAGAAGTGAAGACATGGACATGAATCTTTTAAATAGTGACATCAATGGAGGATCATTGGTTGCTGACACAGAGCAGAAGAATCATGGTCAGATGGTTTTGTATGATCTTTCTATTGACAGCATGTCACCGACAAAGGTAGTAAGTTATATTTGCCTAAATACAAGTATCATAGTTGCTTTGATTTCTGCTGTTCATGTTGTTTTGGTTGTTTCTAATTTATTAAAAAAGATTATTATACACTTATACATCAAACATAGCGGTGTCAAGATGAACAGGTTAGGTCGTGTATTATGTCAAATGGGTTTGGTTGAAACAAGTCATTTTTTGGTACAAGATGAACAGGTTAAGTCGGGTTGGGTTGACCCATAAGAAGTTTTTTTGTCTATTTTTTATAATATTTTAATGTGTTTATTGTTTTAAGAAAAAAAAGATTATTGTTACTGTAAATATTTAAATTCTTGAATTGACCTTCAACCCATTTCCCTTCTAGCTAACTTGTTTGACATTCAGCGTGTCTTTCCTTCCAGCTAACTGTTTCAATGCCACAAAAACAAATCAAATTAATTCATATGATTTTCATTCTAATAGGCATTGACCATGTATATAACTACTTTCCGTGTTGCATAACTGACAATTTGCATTGTGTTACATGTTTACTTTTGTATAAACAGAAAATTGATGAAACAGAAGACTTTGTTGACAAGCAAGTGGCCACAGTTCCCGAAACTATTGAGATAAGTCCAATTGTGACTTGTGTTAACAAGTCTATGAATCTGTTACAACTGAAGGATAAGTCAGCACGAGAGGACGATGTGTTTGAGTCTCATGTTGTTGAAGATTCTGACAGTGATATGTTTGAAACATGTGTTGTAGAAGATTCTGATTCAGATGACGATTCAGGCGACTTTTGTATCTGTGATATCAACAATAACTATCACAAGGCATCGTCTTCTGTTTTCAAAAATGTTGCAGAAATTGGTTTGAGTTCAAAAAGAAGGCAGAGGCGGCCTGTGGTTTCTTGTGCACGAAAAAGACACAGGAGAAGCTCATAGGTGATCATGTGAATAACTGAACTCAGATGTGTGGATTTTGGTTACCGAAAGGATTATAAGAACAGAACCCACAAATCGCCCTCTTTTGAAATTGACGTCGCATGTATGTATGAAACTGACGTCTTTTCTGTAGTAAATGAAAAATAACATCCCCAAGTTTATGGTTTTTTGTGTTGTAAAGTCTGATTATGGGAAGATCGTGCTTTTTGATACTGTCTTTGGAAAAATTATTCCAAGTGATGTCGAAGATCGTCTTAAGGTTTGATGCTTTTATAATGAAGACCATTTGTTTTTCGATCATATGATGATATAATTTGTAAATACAGTGGGATCTTTGCTTTTTTACTACCTGGTGCTGTAACTGTTTTCTAGCAATCCATAATAAAAAGAACGACACATTAATTTCAAACCATATATTTTTGGAGTTTATTTGGCATCTAGTCCTTTTTATTGTTTGGATGCAGACTTAACGTTTCTATTTTTTAGCTTTATGGCACGTCTATCTGGTATCATCTGTGATTTGGCATTAATTTGTCTATACATAAATAAGATAAGTTTTAGAGACTAAATCATTTAACAAAGTTCACGAGCTTAGTTTTCAAGAATTAAACATGATTATTAATATCATATATATCCTAATTGTTAAGAAAAAATCTTACATCTTTGTAACTTAACAACTTGGGGGTTCCAAGATTATACGATCGTAGCAAACTTAAATACACGTAATAGTAGTTTTGTGCTGAATGCCATTTACAAAAAAATATATATATATAACAACTAGTAGCGTGCCCGCGCGATGCGGCTGGTGCGACACTTTTAATTGCGACTCTCGTGCCCCGTACACAACGTATGCAAATAATATTATTAGATAACAATATATATAAGTTATGAAGTAGGTAAATGAAACGATAATGAATTAACATAACACACGAATTAGAAAATTCAAGTGTTGAATAATAAAAGCTGCAAACATAAAATCATAAACGTGTAGATAGTTGCATGATTTGAGAAATTCAATCGTACGCCTCACAGAGCTTGATGATCTCCTCGATATTGTTAGCCCACCATTCGTCGTCCATAGGGGACACATGAATATCTTGTACTTCATCGTGTTTGTTTGCCACATCTTTGGTTGGACAAATATCTTCTGTATTTTCTACTTTGATCGGCACCTCAGTGGTTGTAGCAGCTTTACTCACTTATTTTATCTATAATTAATGTAGAATAAGAGAAAAAGTTGTTAATATAAAAAAAATCCAGATTTAAAATTGCACTCATCTGTAATATAGTATCACTTAATACAAAAAAGTAAAAGTCTTTTAAATTATACAGTTTAAAAATTACTCGTACCTGTTTTATATGTTGTTACTATACATGAGTAAGATATTAAAAAAAAAAACTTGTGCATTATTGTATTAAATAATAAGACCTATAAATTTGAGAAATTTACCTACACCCACATATCAAAAACCATATTATATAGATGAAAGAATGTTTTACTTACACAGCATGAGATATGCTTGTAAAACAAACTACAACTTTTATTATATTAATTAAAACATGCATAAAACTACGAAACAATATAAAAGTATTCTGATTTAAACGTAAATCTAAACAACATGAGGTCTATTTCGCTTCTGTACTGTCACACGAGAAAATTTAATTATTATTTCTGGCTTCTTGGCTGAACATGCAGTGTCTTCTAGATCATTTTCTTTGTCAATGTTAGCCGGACCATCTAACTCAATGACCTCACTCCATTTCCATTCATCAAGCCTCTTGATTCTTTTTTTTTTTTTGTTTTCAAATATCCTAGCCTGTGCTTCAAACTTGCGATCCTTAAAAAAAGTTAGTATACAGCTAATCAAAAACAAATTTAATAGTATAAATACTACCTCCTACTAAATTCATGTTGAAGATCATATTTATAGGGACTAAATATGGCACCACAATAAATAATCTCATCACTATTATCAAGATCAAGATCAACCTGTATATAAATATATGAGAGTGCATAATACAGTTAATTTACAACTTGAATCTAAACATAAACAAATGGAAACCATTTACCTTTTTAGGATTATGTTTCTTCAAATCGCCATCAAGATCTGCAATATTCTGCACTTTATGTTCATCCACATCCTGATTTATTAAAACAATGATAGTTTAATATATAAATTTAAAATAAGATCTAATTAGTACAAAACAATGATATCTATAAAGTTCAATTTAGCTCTAAACCAATCTTGTTATAAGAAACAACCTGCACACAAGAAAATATACAATTAAAAAATTTATTAAAACATATTCTTTTCTCAGTACAATTTTAATATAGTAACATTTGATGTTTGTACCTTTGATTTGCTGAGATCAGTATTCAGAAGTTCTAAAGGTTCAACCTTAAAGGGTTGGTATCCACGAATGTTTGTAGCATCCAAAGCCATGGTTAGTTTTTCTCCATTTAAAATAGTTGTGAACTGGTATGTATTTATAGACTTCTATTGGGTATTTGAATATTTGTTTGGCGCCTGAAGAACAACCGATTTAGGGCTTCCCCTAAGTAGGTTGTTTGTTTGGTTTTTGTTACTGACTTTTAAATGGTGGTATTTTTTTTAAAAAACATCTTCGGGTTATAAATTTCGCCATCTTTACCATATGATGAAAATTTAAACCAATTTGAAGTAACATAAAATGGGTACATTAAAACCGGTTACAATGTTAGATTTGTAAAATATAAAAAGCCTTTATAAAGTTATTATATAAAATAATAACACATAATATTACATCTATCTTTGAAAACTATGGTTTTAATTTTAATGTCCAAAAGGGCTTATACAAATAGTTTTTGGATTTTGATAACATTTTTATAGGTTATATATTAGTAACTTTATATACTATTAAAGTTTTTCATAAGCATATGAGGTATGTGTATGTATTTTAGGTTTGCTTATTGCTTTTAAAGTTTTAATATGTATATTATATTTATAAACAAACATTTCATTTTTGATAACTGGGTCATGTTGTATTTATCTATATATATATATATATATATATACATATATAGTTAATTTGTTTATCTATACTATATTTTATATTCAAATGTATTCTCATTGATATATAGGTAATTTGTTTTTTTAGATATTTAATAATGAAACAAAAATGTACCCGATATTTATTATTTCATAGTTCTTTGAATTTCTTTAGCTATAATGCAGCATAAAACACGTATGCTCATTTCTGTCCGGTTTTGTGAATTAAAGTAGCAACAATTACGAAAAAAAGATATATATTTCATATTTTTGAACTTTTGTATATATTTGTAACTGAACATTAATATTCGGAATTTTTATATTACTGTCTTATGTTTGTTTTATTTTTCATGTTAATATTGATCATTAGCAATCTCAGGTAATACAAGTGAAGCTGCTGGTTATACTATTATTTAATCCAGATTGTACTGGACATTTATTTTGATGTATTTGATATGTTTTTAGAGACTTTATGTCGCATTCGTGAAAAGGTACAAGCAATTTTTTTTAAAAAGCCGAATTCCTCCTTTTAAGCCCATTTTGACAACCATGAAATATATTTTAACATCTGAAACTGAAAGTAGATAGAAAATGAGAGGTTTAAATATTGAAATTGAAATTGGGTTTTCAATTTTCATGTTTGAACTGTGTGGGAGCGATGGGAGGATTTAAAGGCCATTTGAGTTGTTTCATGTGGACATATGGTATAAAGAGATTTGGTCAACTATTTATAAACTGGACTATATTTAGTGCGTATTTGTAAGCTGGATTTTTTTTGAATTCACTGTAACTGTTTCTTAAAATCAAAACAAACATTTTCATATTTTAAGTGAAAATATCTAACAACCACACAAATAGTAAATTATTAACAAATAAAAGGATCAATGTGTAAATAGATTTGAATGTCCACGTTTATAGCATCATTAAAATGACAATATTAACAAATAAAGGGATCAATGTGTAAATACATTTGAATACCCACGTTTATAGCATGGTTAAAATGTCAATATTACCCTTTGAAATAATTGATTTTAAGTTGTACTTTGTGCTTAAAAATCACAAAACTCTTAAATTTGGCCGGTATCCTTCATTCGTGCATTATAATATAGTATAGATAAAAAAATAAGGATACCGAACCTGTAAATACCTGTAATAAAGAAATAATATAAATACTCTATATATTACTAATTACTAACTTTTTTATGCATATTGAGTTGTACATTATTTTTAGCGGGTTGTATCTGCTTTTGGGTTTTTTTATCTTTAACTTATTTTTACTTTTAATCCTAATATCTTTATATTTTTTATAATTTTAAACCCTATAATTTTTCATTTTCAACGGTCCTCCATAAATTTTATCTTTTATAAATTTTTCGTTTTACGTTTCGGTCTAAATTTTACACATTAACAGCCGCAACGTGCACGTGTGGTTCAACATTTTACGCCTACTTTTTCCCGTTTAATGGCATTGTCACATTTTTACGTTTTTAATATTTCTTTTTTTAGTACAAGTTTTTCATGTGTTGATGGTTGCTGACGGTGGTATGACATTGGTGGTACTTTGGCACGGTTTTACGCTCCCAGTGTTACGCGAGGGGCTTAATACTAGTTGTATCTTATTATAGTGTAGAATATAAGTTAACAAGATACATAAATGGAATTTCATTTTACTAGAAAAGGATACTAGATACAAACATAACATCGTCTCATTACCATTTAGATGACAATTCTAACAGGATATGAAACTAATTTGAGAGTTCACAGAACTGGCCCTAAATGGCTAAATGTTCAACGAAAAAGGGGCGTAACTTTTTATCATGTTGGAGTTACATAGTCCATAGAATATGGATGAAGCTCAGCGCAAACTTTGAAACCGAAATTCCTTCGTCAAGTGATGATTTCTATGAAAATTTCCCCCAAATTTAGTCATTTTCTAAGTTCTTTCGCTTTGTAAGAACACATGAAGATAATTCACACAATTTTTTAGGCGTTTGAAACTACATTTAATACTTGAGTGTGCTTGATGAGACAGGAAGTCAACCGTTCATACTTGTTTTCACATTCTAGGCCTGATTCACTCAGGAACACCATTAAAAAAACCCACGATTATAAAAATACCCTCTTGAGTTAAGTTTGAACATGAAAACTTACACATCTAAGTCCAAACAATCACCCCATGTCATTAAATCAGAAAACCAACTATAGTAATTTATGCATTTATCTAGTTTAATCTCTTTCTAAACTATCAATTTCTATCTCCCAAGATTCGGGGCTAAAATTGTGGCTTTTGAGACCTTTGAAATGTAAATAACTTCTGGAGATCTATAGATCTGTAACAGAAAAACGTTTTTTTGCAGGTTATAGTGGCGAGAATATAAGATTCAGAAGCTATGGTTGTAAGTCCAAATCCAAGAACTGTGTGAAGCACATGAAAGACGCAAAATGTGACCGTCTGTGTGGACTGTGGAAGACATGAAGCAAATGAGAAAGAACTATGATCTGGGTTGAAAACAAAGTGAGTGGCATGTTCCTGGTGTGTACATGATATATATATAAGTTTATAAAGTATGTAACATAAGATATGATGAATGACTTGTGGATAAAATGAACTTGGAATAATTTTACCAACAAGTAAAACTGTATTCTAGTTTACTGATACTATGAGATTACAAAGTTAGACAGGACATCTAATAACCAAACTGATGTGATGAGAAAATAAATATCACTTGGGACGATTTTACCAACAATTACTCTACCGTATTATGTGTTATAAACTTCTAGCACTTCTGCAACATCTTTTCCAGCATTCCTGTTAATTCAACATCCTTAAAATATTCTTCCATCTGTTTGGATGCTGTTTTCATTTGAATTATCAAATCATCCTTGTGTGATGATAACTTCTCAATATCTTTATATAAAGCTTGGTTTTGAGCCTCAAGATCATTCACTTGATTCACCAAACGTGTTTTCTCGTCCATCAGATTGTTGGTTTCTGATTTGTTGATCCGCAGCAAGTCTTCTAGTTCTTCTGCTCGTTGAGTTGACTTGAACAAGGACTCGTCTTGGACTTTGACTTTTTCACATAGATCAGAAAATTCATCCTTCAGTTTCTGCTTTTCTTCATATAAAACTTGGTTTTGAGCCTCGAGATTATTCACTTGATTCACCAAACGTGTTTTTTCATCCATCAGATTTTCGGTTTCTAATTTGTTGATCTGCAGCAAATGTTCTAGTTCTTCTGCTTGTTGAGTTGACTTCAACAAGGACTCGTCTTTGACTTTGGCTTTCTCACACAAACCAGAAAATTCATCCTCCAGTTTATGTTTTTCTTTATTTAGAACATGGTTTTGAGCCTCAAGATTATTCACTTGATTCGCCAAACGCATTTTCTCATCCATCAGATATTCGGTTTCTAATTTGTTGATCCGCAGCAAGTCTTCTAGTTCTTCAGCTCGTTGAGTTGACTTCAACAAGGACTCGTCTTTGACTTTGACTTTCTCATACAAACCCAAAAATTCATCCTCTAATTTCTGTTTTTCTTCATATAACGCTTGGTTTTGAGCCTCAAGAGTATTCACTCGATTCACCAAACATGTTTTCTCATCTATTAGTTTTTCGGTTTTTAATTTGTTGATCTGTATCAAATTCTCTAGTTCTTCTGCTTGTTGTGTTAACTTCAACAAGGACTCATCTTGGACTTTGACTTTTTCACGTAGATCAGAATATTCATCCAGCAGTTTTTGTTTTTCTTCATATAAAACTTGGTTTTGAGCCTCCAGATTATTCACTTGATTCACCAAACGCATTTTCTCAACCATAAGATTTTCAGTTTCTAATTTGTTGATCTGCAGCAAGTGTTCTAGTTCTTCTGTATGATGAGTTGACTTCAACAAGGACTCGTCTTTGACTTTGACTTTCTCAGACAAACCCAAAAATTTATCCTCTAATTTCTGTTTTTCTTCATATAAAACTTGGTTTTGAGCCTCAAGGTTATCCACTCGATTGACCAAACACGTTTTCTCATCCATCAGATTTTTGGTTTCTAATTTGTTGATCCGCAGCAAGTCTTCTAGTTCTTCAGCTCGTTGAGCTGCCTTCAACAAGGACTCTTCTTTGACTTTGACTTTCTCACATAAACCAGAAACTTTATCCTCTAGTTTCTGTTTTTCTTCAGATACCATTAAAGCATTTGTCATCTCTTTCACAAGTTCTTCTATCCTCTGGTTTTTCTCTTCTATGACCTTTAAAAGGCTCTTTATGCTGCTTTCTTTTTCTTCAATAAGTTTTAAATTCTTTTCTTTTTCCTGTTTTTGTGCTTCTGTTCTTTCTGTAATCAATCTTTCTAGTAAATCAACTTGTTGCTGCAACTCAACATTTTTTTCTTTTTGTTTGTTCAAATTACATAGAAGGCTTTGATTCTCCGTTTTAAGTTGCATATTGGTTTGAGCCTCAAGGTTATCCACTCGATTGACCAAACACGTTTTTCATCCATCAGATTTTTGGTTCTAATTTGTTGATCCGCAGCAAGTCTTCTAGTTCTTCAGCTCGTTGAGCTGCCTTCAACAAGGACTCTTCTTTGACTTTGACTTTCTCAATAAACCAGAAACTTATCCTCTAGTTTCTGTTTTCTTCAGATACCATTAAAGCATTGTCATCTCTTTCACAAGTTTTCTATCCTCTGGTTTTCTCTCTATGACCTTTAAAAGGCTCTTTATGCTGCTTTCTTTTTCTTCAATAAGTTTTAAATTCTTTTCTTTTTCCTGTTTTTGTGCTTCTGTTCTTTCTGTAATCAATCTTTCTAGTAAATCAACTTGTTGCTGCAACTCAACATTTTTTTCTTTTTGTTTGTTCAAATTACATAGAAGGCTTTGATTCTCCGTTTTAAGTTGCATATTCTGGCTTTCAGCAGTTAGTTTCTCTTTCTCCAGTTCGACTAATTTCTGTGATAAAATGTCAAAATGCTTTTTATCATCTTGATTTTGAGAATTTTCCAGTGCACGAATTTTTTCTTCCAACAAAAGTTGATTTCTGGATGATTTAGAAAGAAGTTCTTCCATGACAAGTTGCTGATGTTTCATTTCATCAAATAACTCAACTTTCTTCATCAATGATGCAACTTCCTCACATCTTTTAGAATGATTCAAGTTTACTTCATAAATAGTGTTGTTCTTGACATTCAATTCCTCTTTTAGATGTAGGATCATATCTTCATTTTCTGTGTTTTTTTGCTCCATTTTCGTGTAAATTTCTGAAAATTGCGTCTTCAACACAAGAACTACCGAAGACATTTCTTCATTTTGAACTTCAGGCAAGGAATGACAAGATTTCAACTCCTCTTGTAGTTGCATAACTTGTTCACCTTTATCTTTCAGTTTTACTGAATAATCGTCTATCTCTTTTCTTAACTTTTCTAATTCATTTTTCAACTCAACTTCTCCTTTCAATTTCTCACTGCACTTCTTGTGTACTTGTTCCAAACTATTATATTTCTTTTGAAGTTTTTTCAATGAGCCTGTATTTCCATAGTTACCAATTTGAGATTCTTGGAGTTCTTTAAGAGATGCAATCAGATCCTTATTCTCTTGTTCCAGATGCTCCAATTTATATCCCATTTCTTTGGATAATGAATCTTTTGCAGCCAAACTGTCTCTTAATTCTGCAACCTCTTCATCCCTTTTATGAGACAATTTTTCAATTGTCAACTTTGCTTCATGACACTCAGCAAAGATATCATCAAAACGTGATTTGTATTCTGAAATCTCAACTTCCAACAGTTTTCTTTTGCTTTCTTCATGTGCTAAAGCTTGGTTACATATCCTCAGTTGGGTCTGAAGGTTTTCAGATATTCTTGTTTGAGAATCAAGATTTTTTTGAAGTGAGCAAATCTCCTGTACCAATGATGATTTTTCTTTCTCCCATTCTGTTTTACTAGATTTAAAATCATTTTGAATCTTTTTATGTGCTTCTTCAAGATGTTGAAACTGTTCATTCTTCCACTTCAACTGATCTTCAACATCTCTGTGTTTTTCCTCGAGTTTGCTTATCACCTCATCTCTCTGGTTCAGATCCTTTGTTGTCTGTGATTTGTCAGAAATTTCTACAAGTTTTTTCTCTTTAAGTAATAAAACTCTCTTAAGACCTTCAATCTCCAATTCACTATAATCAACTTTTGACTTCAAAGATTCTGAAGTTGTTTTTGCTTCTTCCAAAGCCAAGACGAGTTCTTTGTTTTCTCCCTCACACTTTTGAAGTTTTTCTTGATATTCATACCGAAGCTTTTCGATTGCAAAATTAAGGCGTTTGAAAGCCGATTCTTTTTCTTGGAAACTTGATTTGAGGTCTTCATGGAGTTGACTGAGTGTAGATAACTCCTCACATTTGGCCCTTAGTTCTTGTGCTTCTTTTTCAGATTGTCGTTTTGCTTCTTGAAACTTAGTTAACAGTTCATCCTGAGCTCTTTTCAAGTTATTGCATAAATCTGTCTTGATACGAACTTCTTCCTCGAGTTTTTCATTATGTGCCCCAACTCCTTCAAGTGCTTTAGGAACATCATTTTCTTTAGCATTTGTCATTGTGAGTGTGGTGTATCTCAAGGTTTCCTGTTGATTACAACAGAAGAGAGTACTACATATTAGTCAACTAAATATATCTAACCAACTATGAACATTTGGAAAGAAACATACTGTTTAGAATTTTTAACTGATTAGTCTTTAGAATGTAGGGCTTATTTCATTTAATCTTGAATCAAGTGACCAGAACCATAATCACATCTGTGTTGTTTCTTAGACCAATGAAAATGTATCAACATCAAAACAAATAGGACAACATCACATATAGACACACATATATATGACCTATCATGACCTCATTGATTCAAGTTTACTCACCACTAAAACTAACTTCATATATTTTGACTATCCTTAAATTTCTACAAAATTTCCTAATCCTTCACACCAACTGCCCTCATACTGACCAATTGTACGTTTTCTCTACTAAGTAGTAAGAGACTAAGAGCTCAAGACCTAATTTTGAGACTTCCAAAAAGGTAACCATCCTAGAATTCTCCCACCCAAACACGCTTAACCATGGACGTCTCATCTCATCGAAAACCAATGCGCCCAAAACGCACGATGCGAGACCTAACGTGTCACACTAACAACTTTTAAGAAGTTAACATTACAAATAATCAAACAAAATTATGAAATAACAAATTTCTTCCCAAAATTAGACAAACTTTACAAATCCTAACGTCCATACATCCCAAAGTTAATACAGCTATTATTTACTAATCTGACATTTAACATCAAATTTGAAATCGAAAACTCATCAAAATTCAAACATTACATCTTGCTTTCTAGACACAACGACTAAAACTGAAATACAGCTCAGATGTGGCACAAATCTTACATCGCTAGCAACAATCAACCACATGATCAAATCAGCAACGAACGAATCAAACTAATTCAACGAATTTCACTGAAACACAAATTGAATAAACCCTAGAAACAAATCACATAACGAAACAAACTTACACCTTAAAGCTCACTGATGTAACAACCAAATCTCACCTTAATCGTACGAGAAACTGATCGATCGAACGAACTTTCAACCAGAGATTGAAGGGTTAGAAATCAAATGTCCAATGTTCGAATGTGCAATTTTTGCTTGAGTTTGAATTATGCCCTCCTTTGAATCGTCAGATGCAGATATACGGCGTCGTTTAGATCTTTGAAGAGAGTTACAGAAACGGTCCCTGATCTTACTCGAATTTTGTGGATTTGATACATAATAGAATTTTTCTACCATTTAAGTCCATAGTGAATTGGTGATAGGGCTGTACAAAAAGTCCGCGGCTCGAATTTAACTTAAAATTCGCTTGAGAAAAGCTTGAAAAAAGCTCAGCTCAAAAAAAGCTCGTGTCTAAGCGAGCAGGCTCGGCTCGGCTCGAATTCTAAATGAGCCGAACTCGAGCCAAGGTTAGCTCGGTTCGAGCTCGGTTCGTTGGCTCGGCTCGTGATTCGGTGCATAATATATATATATTATAATAGTAATAATTATTATTACTACTACTATTATTATGATTATTATATTTATAATAGGATTTTAAAAAGGTTTTCTTAAAATAAAAATGTATTCTTTTTAAAAACATTAAGTATTTTATTTAAAAATATATATATAACTTGATAGTGAGTTGTTTATATTCAAAATAATGATATTTGTTCCCATAATTATGAAGTAACTAACAAAAGTCAATATTTTTTAGGTTGTCATATAAATAAATTAATGTGGAAAAATTAAAAAAAATTTAAATTGAGCTGGCTCGAGCTTTTCACGAGCCGAACTTGAGCCGGTGTTTTCAGCTCGTTAAAATTTTATTGAGCCGAGCCGAGTCTGCTCGATAAGCTTCGAGCTTGAACCCATCCTGGCTCGGCTCGGCTGGGCTCGTTTACAGCCCTAATTGGTGATGGTATGGTGTTTTATCATTTGAGATGCAAATGATTAGGAATGTGTTCATGTTTATATTAAACTATCTTTAGTAAACTCGTGTATTACATTGGTTGAATAAATAAAATATTAAATATATTGAAAATTTATTAATTATAAAACGATATTTTAAGATAAGATATAATTGAAATTACGTACGAATAAAAACTATAAATAATAAAAAATATCAACTTTTTAAATCTTTTTTTCTGAAAAAAAAAGTTAAACATCTTATTTCAAAACAAACTGTATTAAAAAAAAATATTATTTTTTAATTTTTTTATTATAACTCTCAATTTTTCTGGTATATAAAAATTTATTTTCTAAAAACACTAATTTTAAAATATTTTGTATTTTTAAAAAAATTTAATGTTTTGAAAAAATTCTTATTTTATAAAAATTTGTTTCTTAGAAATAATATTAAAAAAAGATCTATATTTATTAAAAAACTATTTTTAATCTAACAAAGAGTTAAATAATATTATTAATAATTAAGGTAATTATTTAATAGCAGAGAGAGGCAAATTGTGTAAATGTGAAAAACAAATAATTCATCGCAAAACTAATATTAGATTGGGAGGGGGTGGGGGGCACCCGCGGTGAGGGCGTGGTGGCGCACCCATGCGGCAACACTGTTGCCGGCCCCCTATGCTACAAACTTTTGTTGTTGAACGGCATTGCCACACTGTTGCCCTCCCTCATTTTTTTTTTGACCGTTGCAATAGGGCCGTTAGGCTCCCCACCCCCCACTAACAGCTATAGGTTTTTTTTTTTTTTTTTCAAACAGTATAAATACTAACTAATTATCACAAATTTTATACATCATTCTCAAACATCTCTTCGACTCATTTCCAACTCTACAAAAATGTCTCGTGAAGTTTATTTTATTTCCTCTTCATCTTCAGGTAGTTCGTAGTTTGACGGGTTGGAATTTTTTAGTCTTTTTGTCGAACACGTCAACGAGACTGGAAGTTCAAGAAAAAAGATCTTGAAACGTGATCGCATTAGGGCTAATAACGTTCATATGAACTATTATTTTATAGAGAACCCAAAATACAAGGGCGAGATGTTTAAAATAGGTTTAGGTTGCCTCGAGATTTATTTATACGCATTGTTAAAGATATACGCAACAACTTTCCTTGGTTTAAAGAAGGGTTCGATGGGAGGTGGAAAGAAAGTTTCACGCCAATACGAAAATGCACTTCAACTATACGTCAACTCGCAACATGTAATTCATTGGACACATACGATGAATATGTAGCTATGTCTGCTAGAACTTCACGTGAATGTCTTTAATATTTTTGCAACGCTATTATAATTTTATACGGTGATAAAATTTTACTAAGGCTCACTAGCCATGACATTGCATTATTGTACGATGCACATTAATATAAACATGACATCTCAAGAATGCTTAGTAGCATTGATTGCACTTTAGCAATACGTCAACTCGCAACATGTAATTCACGAGATACATATGAAAAATATTTAACTATGTCTCCTAGGACTTCAAGTGAATGTCTAATATTTTTGCAACGCTATTATTATTTTATACGGTGATGAATTTTTACGAAGACCTACTAGCCATGACATTGCATTATTGGATGATGCACATCAATATAGACATGGCATCTCGAGAATGTTTGGTAGCATTGATTGTACTCATTGGGAATGGAGAATTTGTCCTATGTGTTTGGGAGGACAATATCATCGAGGTGATCACGATCCAACAGTGATTCTCGAAGCCTTGGTGTCACAAGATTTGTGGTTTTGGCATGCTTTTTTTGGTGTAGCTTGTTCTAACAATGACATGAATATTTTCAATCAATCTTCACTATTCATGCTAGAATTGAATGGAACCGCCCCCATATGTTCGTTTCATGTTAACGGAAATTGATGTAAACGTGGTTACTATCTAGGCGGTGGTGCTGGGCGGCGCCGGGCCTTGCCATGGCCACCACGGTGCTTGTGCCCGGCCCACCAATAAAGTGAAAGTTTGTAAGAACGTGCAGTGGAGTACATATTGACTTACCGAAGCATATATTTGGTAACTAATAATGAAAACTACATTCAAACAATTCATAAATATCTGTGTAAACTATACAGTGTACGTTGATACAATATTGTTGGTACATACATGCCAATATATTCAAGATATATATCTTTCATAATTCTTAAATTATAAACATGTTAGTTGAATATTCACTAAGACTTTGCTATTCGATACAAACCCATAAGAATAAATAAGAATAAAAAAGAACTACAGTCGATACACGATGTGACCATATATCCATCACAAACAACAAAAGAGACACAATCAATGAATGGAATTAATCGACTGCGACAAAAAGAACCATAATACCTATCATTTGATTTTTACCTACGTCGAAGCATGCTATGTACAGACCGACTAATACAGACTTTGGTGGTGAGATGATGTAAAAGATAGAAAAGGAGCAAGGATGGATCATGGCTTCCTAGATGTAGAAACTATTAAGGTTTTCACTATTGTGATACTACTTTTTTTTTTTACAAACAATTAGTCAATTAGTGACCCACCTTTGATGTGATTAAATCCTATTAACTTAATAGAAAATAAACGATCATCCAAAAGTATAAATTACTTTACTCACACGAAAAGAATTAGCAGAAAAATTTTCTAGCATAAAAAATGGTAATTACATCCTGTGTAATTATCAGAAAATGAAAACCAACAGACCCAATCCAGTTTTTATACAACTGAACCAAAGAATTAGCATCTCCTAGCAATTATCATCAAGGAAACAAGAAGGTTTCACTCACTCTACTTCTTCATAGTGGTGGCATATTAGCAGCCAGGCACTTGTGCTGATTGACATTTGTATCAAGGGGTATCAATGATCAGCAGTGCTTCAAGTTCTGCTCGGCGGTTCTCAAGGTCCTAAAATGTTCAGATCAGAAATATGTGTTTTATGTCATTAAAAAGTCATCTTCCAATGCAAATAATTTGCATATACAAGAGTAGAGGTGGTATGGGTGGGTCGGGTGGATTGAGTAAGAGGTGAAAATGGGTAATTATTTAGAAAGGGTCAGGTTGGGTTGGTCCAAACCACCTCCACTTTTTACCCGCTATATGAGTTTATAAACAATTAATATGATTACCAAAACTATATTATTATTAAAATTAACTAATCTTCCTTGATAAACCATACAAGGAGGCTTGTACTTAATTGAATACACTTCAGATGCCTTTTAACGTTCAACCCAATTGACCTTAATTCCTTTCAGATTAACCTATTTGACCCATTAGAGATTAAACACAACCCAAATCAACCCATTTATAAGTGAATGGGTCAAAACCGCCACTTCAAGATTAAAGTGTTGATTAGTGGATGACTAGATGTACTAATGTTCAAGACAACTCAACTGATTATCCATTCTTGGTAATTAACACTAACAGTGTACCTGCAAATCTTTAAGTGCTTGCTGTGTTGAAACTTCTTTCTTCTGGCGAGCACGCTTGAGAAAACCAAGGCACAAAACTCCCTACAAATTTAGTTAATTCCAGATGAGTTCTAGCATCCTAAGTAGCAAAAAAATGAACATAAATCAGAATTCTGTTAAATACTGTTGATTCGACTTACTGAAAGAACATAGATCAGACCACAAGCAAGAAGCGTGTAACTGGCTATGTCCTGGAGAAGAAGAATCTCATGGCGCTCGTGATACATACCAGGATAAGCTCTTGTAGTAACAGCAACACTGAAATGAAAGCACCACCACATCAAGATTTGGTAGAATGCGTTAGAGTACATGTATAACTAGACTTACAAAATTTGCAGCATTCCCCTGCCAGCCCAATACTCCAGTACCTGAAATACATCAAAATGAGATTTTATCCCTCTTTGTCTAATTGTCTCCCCCCTTTAATCACTACATCATTCACCCAACAACCCGTGTAAGAACAAATTCTTTTTAACCGTAAGAACCTTTTACCAGAAAACATGTTATCCAAAATATGATCATATAGAGGTGGTGTTCAAGGAGGTTAAAGGCAGAACACGAGTGGAACTTAGAGTGTAGAACATTTAGATTCTACGCGTCTAGGTTTGCTGTTTTGTAACCTAAGCAATGAGAAACAACCTCCAACCTCCTGCTTAAAATGTAGGGTAAGACTGCGTATATCATACATTCATACGCGCTTTTTATTAGGTTTGGAGTTCAGATTCTTGCTCTATTTGGTTAGATTATCATGAAACACTGTGACATTAGGGTTTAGAATGTAAATCAAGATAAACAACCTTCCAGAACTTGATGATGAACGACCACTCCGTCTCCGCAACAATCACAAACACCGCAATCGCCAGCGCGTAACACCGAAATACAGCATCAAATATCTACAAACACCACACCGATTCTATCAGCAAACGCATCACAATCATCATTTATAAAAAAAATCAAACAGATACACATCACACAATCGTACATCTAATCCATTCGTCAACGATCTGATCGCAGATATCACATTAACAACAATGCAGAGAACCGAAGCAACAACAGTAACGAAGCTGAAACATCGACATGTGGAGAGAACCGGGTCGGGTTTGGCCCGGATTTTGAGGTTGTTGCCCCTAGGGCTTGATGAGCTGGTGGTGGCGGCATTAGTTAGCGGTTGTGAGGTTTCTTCATCGTTGATATCTGTCGCCATGTTTTCCGGCGAGATTCTCCGGCGATCGGAAAATCAAAAGCTCCGGTGATCGGATTATGAAATGACGTTTTTAGTGTGAGTAACGGCGATAACGGATCCCGTTGGGTAGTTACTCTGTTTCGGTGAAGTTTACGGTTTTAGGACCTTGATTATGGCTTGATCAACATTTTTTATCCCTGTATATGCAAAGTTGTCATTAATTCACCTAAAGTGAATTTTTTTTTTCATTCTTGGACTCACATATAACATTTAAGGCTGTTCAAAGAACATGCAGTTGGAGGCTTACTCGAAAAAAGCTTGGGTGTAACATTTAAACGAGCCGAGGCGGATCGGCTTGGTTTGTAAACGAGACGAGCCCGAACCAAGGTCGTTATACTCGGGGCTCAATTGTTAGCTGACTTGTTGACTATATTGTTGGCTTGTTTGAATTTTAGCTTAAATTATGCTTTATATAAATTATAAGCTAGATTTATTTTATATCATTTAACATGCTATAGACATATATGGTTATTTTTAACATTCAATAATGAAAAAAGTTAAGTACTAAGATATCGAGAATGATCATAATTCAAGAAATACAAATGTCGTATAATTGCTTCAATGAGTGAAAATAAATAAATATAAAAAAATGTTTTTATGCGTATGAATATGCATAAAAAATAGCAAAACTATTTTATTTAAAAGATAAACAAGTTGGTAAAATATATGAGCTATTCGTTAATTATAAAACTTGATACCAAATTTACAGGAATTTTTTGATATGGATCAACGCTTGTTGTTCGTTAGTTAGTATCGTATTATATCTTTGCTATTGGATAAGGTTTAAGTAGTTACATCTCTATCAACGTAGTTTGTCCAAGATAAGGAGTAGCGTAAATTAGTGACCATCATGGATAATCTACGTAAATAGAAATATATTGAAGCATGGTTGAAATCAGGGGCTGCTCAACATGTCTCGGAGTTTAAAGCGAATAATTTAAATGAGGTTTTTTTGCTTATAAGTTAGTTTTTAATAGTAACTTGTAATATACAAATTGAAAATAAATTTACAACTTTATATATATTATTCTGTCCATTTTATTTTTTACGTACATTCTAATACATATTTTATTACAAATTACATCTAATATTACATTTAGGCGAGATGTGACAGTAGGGTGTCTTAAAAACTCAAACTAATGTTCTAGTGACGTTTTGATAACAAGTAGTGTTTATAAAATATAGATAACTCAAAACTAAATTTACACCAAGTTATCGAAGCAAATCACATATCCCAACATAAATTAATTACCCTAATATTCTAACAACATGGTTTTTTTATGAGGCAATTACATATATCCTCCAACAAGTTTGATTTTTAATTATATAAATGGTCCATGTAGTTTATATAAAATAATATGTTTAAGTATTAAAGGTAATAGACGTTAAATTTTTTATTTAGCTTAAGGGCATTTTAGTTATTTCACTTCTGAGGGACTAATTATGAAACTTAGGTGACGGGTTGTTTGTGTAATTTTACTTAAATATATTTTTATATAACAATTCATTTTTGTTTTATATTTAAGTAACGTAATACATTTGTGTGTGCAAACTGCCAAACATCACCTCTAGTCACCACCAATGCCACCCACCAGCCAACCACCATCGCCTCCTCCACCACCACACCGTGTCGTTGAACTCCATTTCCTTCTCTAAATTCACATCAATTTTTCTAGCAACTCGCTCCCACTAGCCAAGTAAAACTGCCTGCTTCTTTTACGTCTTCCCCGCCCTATTGGCATTTTGGGGGTCGCCAACATCCGGAAACTAGCATTCGCCATCAATTCCACCTATGATGAAGGTTAAATGTGCAATCACTAGTAGTGTCTGACAATTGTTGGTATGGTTGCGGTCAGATGAGAGAGAAGAAGAGAATAGAAGGGGGGTTGTTTAGGGTTTTAGATTTGAGAATCATCGCACCCACCATCATTAAATCAGCTCATGAGAGAGCACTTTGCCAGAAAATTACGAGTAAGGTGTTTGTGGTGGCGATGGCCGAGGAAGTGGTAGTGGATTTGAATCAGGTAGTGGAGTAGCAGCGATATGAGTAAAGAGGGTCGATGGGGTGGCTTTACATAAATAGTCCCTAAAGAATGGTATGTTTGACAATTAAAATAAGAATATGGCATAAATGATCCTTGTAGTTGTAAAAGGGTAATTTTATCATTTCACTCATAATTAATAGAAAATTAAATGCCCGTTAGTCTTAATACCCATTCTCATTATAAAATTAAAAACATAATACTCAAACCTGTTACTTGAAACCTTTATTACTCAAACTTGTTATTTTGGATAAACCACATCAACTATTTATGTAATTAACTCTTTGATTTATTACATATTAGTTTAGTATCCCGTGTAATACACGTGTTGAATAAATAAAATATTAAATAACTTGTAATAAAATTTAAAATTTATAAATAATATTTATAAATAAGATATGATTGAGTTATGTATATATAAGTATTTTAAGTAAAAAGTAACAAAAATATCATTTTAAAATATCGTTTTATAAGATTGTGTTTTTTTAATTGTTTTTTTAGAACATTCTGGTCTTTTTTTAACTTTATTTAAAACTAATCATCTTATAAACTTATAAAAATGGTATTAAAATAATTCGTATTTAAGAATTTTTCATGTCTTATACAATTTTAAAGTGTGTTTTCTATTAAAAATCTAGTTTTTTATTTTTATGATATCTATTTTTTTAAATTAGAAATGTTTTAAATAATATAATTACCATATATACTAATATCATCAATTTTAAAGTGTGTTTTCGATTAAAAATCTAGTTTTTTATTTTTATGATATCTATTTTTTTTTTTAATTAGAAATGTTTTAAATAATATAATTACTATATATACTAACATCATTAATTTTATGTAAATTTTTTTTTATTATAGTTAATAGATTTACTATACGTAAAGTTTTAATTGCATATATCTCCTTTCCTTATCATAAATACTACATATATATTTACATATTTGAATTTATGAAAGGACTATTTTACCCTTATTTGTTTTTACTAAAACTATAAAATTACATATATATTGGTTTTAACTAGCTTTTTTAATATATTTTTACTAACTTTTGGGTTTTGAAGATTTTTGCGTTTGATACTAATGTTAGTTATTTGTTCTTACTTTTACATTTCGGTACTCACTTTTTTTTATTTGTTTAACGTATTAATCATAAAAAAAGTACGAGTAATCTACTGTTTAGTAAAATATTTGACCAAAAAGCGTCAAATAATACGGGTAACATTACGGTACAAAAAATCAGTCATAAAAAATCGCCGAAACGATCTTCAAAATTCCAAAAACAATTGTCAAAGGTTTGATGCATTATAGTAGGAAAAATTTGAATTTAATTCGATTCAAATTTAAATGTCAAAATCAAATCGAATTTGAATTCACCCAAAAACATATAAGTATATAACATGTAAAATCCCAGGTATATTTTTAGTTCGAATTTCAAGTGAAAATCAAATGAAAAATCACAAATCCAAAATTCAATCCAAATTCGATAATAAACTGTGAATCAAATCCAAATTGATAATTTTCGAATCGAGAAAGTTTTTCGAACCCAATTCAAATACTAAACACCCTAATAAACTATAAACATAATATACAATCAACCAACCTAAATGTGTTTCTTTTTTGAATATATTCAACCTCTTTTATTTTTAACACGTTAAAATTGAGAAAATAAATATCATATCATATGCTCAAAAATATAGCATATGAATTGGAAAATACTATATGAAAATAAAAAGATAACAAAGAAGGCTCCGTGAAGTGAAGGATTTGTTGAGTACTTGCGTAAGCCGCCAACGTTTGATAGGTCTTCGTGTACCTCCTTCAACATTGGGACGGCGCAATCCGACAAACTTCCATTAATAGAAACAAAAAACCATTGTAATATGAATCAGGAAATCTATCACGTAAAGGTATTATTAATAACTTTCCATTAATAGAAACAAAAAAACTATCGTAAAGTAAAACTGAAAGTCTTATGTGTTACGGCATTATCTATCATATCTCACGTGCTTTAGTATAATTTCTAACTTGGTTTAATTAACTTCTAGCATTTAAGTTGTCGTTCAAAAAATATACTCATCTATGTACATTAATTTAGTTAGGTTGAAAACTTATGTATTATACGGATAGAACAAAACCCACCTGTTATAAACCAACAAGATCTATCTAGACTTGTATGTTGAGTGTGATCAACCATTAGTAAAATAAGAAATAATTAAAATTTAAGAATTATATATAATATATAATAAATATTTAAGATTGATAAAAGTATATTTTAAAATATTACATAATTGAAATATTCTTATGATTTAGTAAGTTTTAATAACTACTTGGTTGTGAGTTCATTTTTGTGGAGGAGGAATACATCCTAACTTGTCAAGCCTACTTAAATAAAATAGTATTAATTTTTTAAAATATAAATAGTAAGTTTGTATATTTTAATATTAATTTATATTCTTATAAATAGATAATACTTAAAATAATATATAATAAATAATGTATTAATTGGGAGAAATTTATTAAATATTACCAAATTAGGAACTATTGTATATAACACTTGTATCTTATGTTTAAAAAGTTATATTACGTGTCTTACATTTTAAGTAAAATTACAAGTGTGTCATCATCGAATGTTTTATATAATAAATAATGTTTTATTTATAAATTTAATTATTATTATAATTATTACAAGGGTTTTTAGATTTTAATAATTTCAATTTTTATTTATTGGCCGGGATAAATCCAAACTCAGAAAATGTTTACAGACACTTCCAACTTTAAATTTATTTTTTTCAACGATCCCTTATTAACTAAGAGTTAACACTGTTAGTGTTTTTAATGACATGGACTATTTATATGGTCAAAATATTAAGCAAAAAATTGAAATCAACCATCTGGTCTGTCAATCTGAAACTTCTGCACCCTAAAACTCGTTAATCTCCACCTTTTAATTTAAACCACTAGACTCATTGGTGGTAGATTTCAGGTGATGTTGGAGGCTAGACACTAAAAAACGGACTTGATGAAAGCTAGGCGGCAACAAAGTTGAAAAGTGGCTCAATGTTGGTCACATTTCATAAAAAAAAAAATTAACGGAGGTTAACTCTCAGTTAGTAAGTGATCGTTGGAAAAAGATAAATTTAAAGTTAGGAGGGTCTGCGAACATTTATTGAGTTGAGATTAATCATGGACAATATATGAAATTTGAGATTATTAAAATCTAATAAGCCTTTTTACAGTAAAAATATTTAGTAATTATACAGTTAAGTATTCAAATAAAATAATAATTATTAATAAATTTAAATGTTAATTTGCAGTTTTATAAATAATACAATATAATGTAGTAATTAAATTATCTTACTTTATTAAATAATATTTTAATAATATAAATAATTAATGTATTAATTAGAAGAAGTTTATTAAATAAGAGGTAAAATAGGAATGATTACATAAAACACTTGTATTTAATGCTTAAAAAATTTATTAAGTGTCTTAATTTTTTAAATAAAATTACACTTGCGTTTCAAAATTTTGTTTTATATAGTATTATAGATTATGGATTATAGATTTATTAAAAAGCTTTTTTATAGCTTTTAAACCCTCGTTGGTTTTCCTTTGTTTCTTGTTTATTATTATTATTATTTTTTTGCAATTGGATTAATGATGGGTGTTTTATTTAATGCTTTTAATCGTGGTATTTCAAAGTCATCTATGGCTAAGTTTTCTGAAAATTAGCATACAAAGCCCAACTTGCTTACAAACACATATGTTTAAAAGATGACGGCACTTATTGACTGGTAGACTCATAACTTCCTCTAGAGAATGTTTTGAGTTCGAGTCCTACTAGCAACAAAATATTGTTGGTGGTCCGGGTTTTATCGCAGTGGGCCTTCGGGTGGTGGATTTTCCCCAGGATTGATGGTTGGTGGGCTTGGGCCACCTAGCGCTGTTTGTGCTCGCGAGCATATAGGGTGCATTTTAGCCATTGGGGTACCCTGGGTGGCCGGACTTTAATTAGTTGGCCGTTAAAAAAAACTATATATTATTACTATATATAGAAGGGAGAGGTTATACATACCTCTTTTTTTACTTGTCCTACCCACCACTTAAATATTAATTTTTAATTTTATTATATTTTAACCCTACAAAATTTTTATTTTTTTTAAATAGTTTTTTTTTTCAGGTTATAGAGTAATACCATGTGTAATAATTATATATTTGATAAAACAATCTCCTACTTTTTATACTTAATCACTTTTGGTATTTAAATTTAAATAGATGTTCGTTTACAACATAAAAAACAATTAAAAAAAATCAATAATAATCTAAATTAGTATACGACTCGACAAACGATACATATATAAATAATAAATTCAACTAGCATGAAGCCTTTGTGCGTCGTGGCAATGCAACTGGAACCTTTACCTAAAGAAACATTAGAGCAAATGCATTGACGATACCTACAAGTCCATATAAAAAACTAGCGTTTTAAAATTTTTAAAATGAGACGTTGATGAAAATAAGAATATAAAAACCTTTATGTAAATTCAAGTATTACAACAAGTGCAGTGATGATAGTATAAAGCTTATATAAAAAATGAACCAGTTAAAAAAGTTCATGTCGAATCTTCAAGAAAAATAAGCCTACCGTAATGGTAGTGGCTTGATAACATCCTATATCTATATAAGAAAACGAACCCATATTAAAATCATGACAATAACATCTGAACTTTGTTGAAAGAAAAAAAAACCGTTAAAATCATACATATTATGTAAGTATTAATTAAGAAAGAGTTTATTTAATAAATTAACCACAAAAACAAAATATTGAATAAAGCAAGCTTATTATATGCTATCAGATTTAAACAAATTATAATTATAATATATAATTATCCTAATGGTATTTAATTTCAAAATAGAATATTGTAAGTTATCTCGAGAGTTTGAATAAATTTAAAATTTTGAATTTTTAGATATTAGAAAGAATAAATTAGTATTATTAAAAAAATTCATGATAAAAGACATAAAAAAACAAAAAGAAAACAAAAAAGTTCAATTTTATTTATCTTAATAAATTTAAAAGGATAAGTATAACAAGTAAAAATATGTCAGAGGGGATGCGTATAGCAACACTCTATATAGAAACAATCACCAATAACGAATAAATGACAGGACAACAGGTGTTTTGTCGCACTAACAAATAACAATCCATTTAAATGCTTGGGTGAGAATTCTATTTGACTAAACTTCACCGACGGATTATGAACGGATAATTACCATAAATTAAAAAAAAAAAAAAAAAAAAAACTGGGACTGTTGATGCCCACTAATCCCTCGGTATTAACCTCTCTTTCATGTGGTTTTGGATTTAATTTGGATGTTTTCATTGGTGATTCGAGGAACTGATAACATCCGTTGGTGGAACTCATTTTTCTTGTAGCATAATTACTTTGCTAAATAAAAATATTAATCAATATTTGTGATATATATTATTGAAATTTTTAGTTTTACAAGTAATAGGCACAATCAATAAAATTTTGTATTTCATATGACTTGGATAACTTTCTTGTTTTGAATTCCAAATTTAAATATCTTGTGTATATATACAAAATCAATTAGCGACAAAGAGTTTTAAAAATAAGAATGTGAGTTTTTTGCTAGTTCTTGTTTTGAAGAGTCCTAATGAAACCCTTTATGTATAGGGAATGGATCATCGTAATAAAGTGAAATAATGTAATTGTTTGTGAATGAGTAAAACTGATGACGATTATATTTGGCAGTAGTTGATATTTATATCAATAGATATTCTTTAGTACTATCGATAGTAATTTAATGATGCCTTGTCTTTTAGCAGTAACTTAATTGTTGCTGATCATCACACGTATTGCTAAGTCATTACCACTAATGTTGTTGAGTACTTGTTGTTGATGGACCATGTTATCAATAATAATTCCAGATACTATTGATGAACGCTTTAAATTACTATAATTTTATTTGTTTTTTCTGATTTTGAATTTCATGCAACATGTATCAACCAAGTAAATCTGAAGCAACTCTTAGGGGCCTTGGCCACTTTATCCCAACGGAACGCTACCTTGAATCCTGTCATGGGAAAGTACACTCTGGAACCACTAAAATTTTAGGGGCTTCACCCCTAAAATCTTAGAGGTTTCTTAGAGCCTAAAATCAGAGTGGTTTTGATCAAGTGTAAAATCCACACTTTCGAGTTCGTATCCATGCTCACCTTAATCTCTAAATTAATCTTAACTAAATTCAATTATATTAAAATGAACATTAAAAATGTTAAAATCAACAACATAATCTTAGTATGGGTTATATGTAAAAATCTTATTTAAACGGATATGTGATATAATTTTCTAGTGTTTTTTTTTTGAACGGTAGGTTAGTGGTTAAAAGTTAGTAATACAAAGTTAATAATAATTCGTCAATGCCAAACCTCGCACCTCCCCTTGAACCATTAGACCAAAAAACCATTGCCACTCTAGTGTATTTCCTTTTAGTAAGCACATATTAAATCCATCATGAAATCAAATGTAAGATAACGATGTATCCGAGTTGTTTCATTGACTTTGAATAAAATAAATGATCACCTACACCGTTCTTAATTGAAAAGCACAGATGCTTCAAAATAAATTCTCCATAAATGAAAAGAAGTAGCAGCCCCAGCTCAAATTTTCCGTCTTGCATGCCATACTGAACTGTTGGAATTAAGTAACATTTAAACATACATCGTCTAATATTCTAGTGACATTAGTGATTTACTCGTATAAAAATGTATTTTCATGAGTTCTCTAGGTTGTTTGCAATAGAAAGGAAGGTATGAGACCATTACTCATGATTTGGTGTGGGTACTAATGATCGCAATTATTGCAAGTTAATAGGTAGTATTTAAGAGTAAAAAATGCTTTTAAAAATAACACTAAACTTATTGAAAAACAAATATCATTATGAAATATTTGACAAAACAAGTTTATCATAGAACTTAAATCACAACATAAACTTAACATGAGAAACAAGGGCCCGATTAATAAAAAAACCAATAATAAGCAGAGAGAATCGCCTACTAAGATGTACGAATTGTTAGCAACTTAACAGGATAAAATGAAAATAGTTTTTCGTTCTCGTTAGTGATAAAATGCAAATATGCTCATGCATATATTATAACAAATACAACTTAGTGTAACAGTGCTTCTAGATAAAGATAAATAAAAGTTAAGCAAACTAAATGATACATTTAAGTTCGTTCGTATCATAACATTACTTTTTATAAGGTATTAGAAGATAATAACATCTTACTAACATTAGAAAAGAGAATATTTCATATGCTTTTATTGGTTGATCAAGTTGGCCATGCTTTTTTGGCTAATAAATTAACCCCTAAATCAAGGGCATCGACCGATAGATACGTAAGGCCACATGGGTTGCATCGACCACTATACTGTTCAAACCATTTGCTACAGGAAGGTATTGTCTTTGTATCATTAATGGTGTCTTCACTCTAGCTTGATGTAACATCTCATTTGGTCATTTGATCAATTGATACGTACAATGACAATTAAAAGGTATAAAATACAATATTTTAAGAGAAAATCCTATAATATCTTAATGGTAAATCATCATATCAAAAAATCATTTGTCAGCATCAACAAAATCTTGAGAAAGGAAGGTTGAAATCAAATTACTATTATATAAACATGTGAATTGATGACTTACGTATATTATCCAAATGTTCGTCTAATTAAAAGGATTGCAATCAAAATCACTAAAAGTTAAAAGTTGGAGGCTTATATGAGTGAAATTTGCCAACGAAAGTCTAGCCAACCACATTTTGGCATTTATCACAACGTCGTGTAGGGATTTGTGATTCCAAAATTTGGATAATCTTAGATGCATGAAACATACTTTTAAATTGAAATGATTTGATGGTTCAATTCGAATTAGTCAATCATATAGAATTCAGAAATCTGACAAATAAAAAGTACGGTTCTCTGATATTTCGTGAACCAGAGAGGAACCAAAATGGCAATGTCATACTCAAAGGAAAGGGATAAAAATTGTTATCGGTGAATTTTATCATTTTTTAAATACAAAATGCATAAAAGTAAAGCAATTTTAATTTAAATCTCACATGTATAATTTCTGTAAAATAAAATTATAATGCATTTTCAATGATACTGTTATTATTGAAGGGTCAGAAAGCTCGACCTTAACCAAAGGCTCTGGCTCTTAGATCTAGCCAATGGCTTTCGCCCCTTGGACCGGGTGCTGTCCCCGAACCTTGTTATCTCATTGAAACCCTCATTTCTTAATGGCTTAGCCTTTAAAAACTAACGAGGTTCAAATACATAAAGTTATAAATAAATTCAACACAAACATATACTTCGTATACTTCTGACTTTTTTGATGAATTATTATGGTTATATTGTCAAATAACTTAATTAAATTACACTAAAATATCTACCACGTTATAAGGACTATTACATTCCTTTCGTCCATATTTTACTGGTATCCTAACTCTAGACAGATAAAAAAACAAGCTCGTTTGAAGTTGGATTATTTTCTAACATACCCACCTACTTCTATCCAATTGGTTTAATTACAAGTCTGTCAATTATTAGCTAGGTACGCTATACGAACCAAGATCTTATTTACTTAAACCAAAAAGCTAACACCCATAACCAATTACGAAGTTAGTCGATCTGGTCAAGGTAGACCTTGGCAAACAAGATTTAATTAGACAAATTGTATCCACAAATAAACTACCAATATTTATTATTGGTAGGTAAAATATTTCCTTTTGTGTTATTATATATGTGCATCATTCCAAACAAACCAACACCTCCTCTATCTAAATTCCTTATATAGCTCTTGATCTAATTTTAAGATTTCAATCTGCCTGCATGGGTAGTTTTAGAAAACACAATGGAATATGTCCACAACCCGCAGATGAACATGAAGGATGTTGCATCCCGATTGTTGAGTCGTCTGAGTGCAGTGTGACGAATAAAATACGCGCTATTGGAGCCTATTTGACGTGGGAGAATCTTGGAGTAGCTGTTTCAAGCTCTAATGGGTATAAAACCGTGCTTACGGATGCCAATGGTTATGCGAAACCAGGGGAGATTGTTGCGATTATGGGTCCTTCTGGTTGCGGCAAGTCTACTCTCCTTGATGCATTGGCTGGTATTTAAACATGTTCATATATAGGGTCAATCCAATTCATATATATCAATAGTTTACAGGTTGATTATGCGACATGCAGGGCGATTGGCGTCAAATACTAGGCAAACGGGGCGAATTCTAATCAACGGACATAAATCAAGACTTGCATATGGCACCATGGTATGATCAACATGATCAAAAAGTGAACAACTTTATTAGATTTATGTATTGGGCATATCATATACACAAATTAAGCTAGTGTAAAGAGTTTTGGAGTTGGATATATGTTATGGATTAGAAGAATAATATTCTTGAATTAAGTTAGTTTGGCTAGCTAGCTAAACTAATATGCACATGATCATGCTTATACCTTTTCAAATTTGTGTAGGCATATATGACTCAAGAACAAGTTTTAACATGGACTCTAACGGTTAAAGAGACGGTCTACTACTCAGCTGAACTGCAGCTACCCAAGTCGATGCCAAAATCCGAGAAGAGGGAGAGAGCCTATAAAACTATAAGGGAGATGGGGCTGCAACATTCTATGAACACAAGAATAGGAGGCTGGGGGATCAAAGGACTTAGTGGTGGCCAAAAGCGGCGCCTAAGCATCTGTTTAGAGCTCTTAACACACCCCAAATTTCTCTTGCTCGATGAGCCTGTTAGCGGTCTTGACAGCGCGTCGTCATATTATATCATGAGCCGGATTGTTAAGCTCACTAAACAATACCAGATGACGGTTGTCACCGCGATTCATCAACCTAGTAGTCAAGTTTTTGGGCTTTTTAACAATCTTTGTCTTTTATCTTTGGGGAAAACATTATACTTTGGTCCTACTTTTGCAGCAAATCAGGTTATATATCTTGATATTATGATCATAGCAAATAACATACAGTAATAGTTAGATATCATAAAGCAGTTACATAACTACTACTTTTGTTGCTACCATCAGTTTTTTGCAGTAAATGGCTTTCCTTGTCCAGATCTACAAAGTCCTGCAGATCATTATCTAATGACTATCAATACAGATTTTGATGAGGTAGGACCTAGCACATGAAGTATGTTGTTCAATACTTCAATCATTACCATTAATGAGTAATAATATCAGGCCTTCAATCTAAATCCTAATAATATCATATGTTTTATACAGTGGCGGAGCTTGAACATTCCCGTAGCGGGGGCGGGGGCGAAAATAAATTTTTTTAGGGGGGGCTAAGTTGATATTTATATAAAAATTTACACTACCGGGCCAAAAATTTACACTAACGGACCAAAATTTAACACTACGGGCGAAAAAAAGAGGGGGGGGGGGGGGGCGGCCGCACCCCCCGGTCTCCACTATCCTCCGCCAATGGTTTTATACAAACCAATATTATTCGTTTTCCACGAGTACGTAGCTTAATTACGGTTTTGTTTTTGTTTTCCTGTTGAAAACTTCCTAAAAGGTCACTCATCCTAAGATTATTTCCACTTGAACATGCGTAACTATGAAATTCTACTCTCTCTCAAGCAATGGCGAACCAGGAATTTTTTTTTTATGTGGGGCGAAAGTGAGACGATTGCATAATTTTAAGGGGGGCGATCGGATTTTCACATATATATAACACTAAAAAAACTATCACGGGGGCGGCTGCCCCCACCCCTCAACATAGGTCCACCCTTGCTCTCAAGCACAATTATTTCATCTGAAACGCGTTGATGATATTTAAATAAAATTATGTTTATTATGAACCCAAAGGATCTGGAATTTACACTAAAATTTGTTTTTAAGATAAGTTTGTAAATATAAGTCTTTAAGAACTGCTGGTTTCTTACTTTTTTCAAATTTCTTGTTTTTACACCACTATTGAAGGTCTTGTTAAATTTTTTTCAACTCTTCTTCTTCTCCCACTAATAGGACTCTGATAATGGAAACATTCCTGATGAAGTAATCCATGTACTTGCTGAAGCCTACAAGTCATCTGAAGTATACAAGGATATTCAAAGAGAAATCGCTACTCTAAGTGCAGAGGTACATGATCGATATACTCTCGTTTTTCATAAATCCAAACTAAACTTACACAAATGATATTGATGAACTTTATTTTATCTTTGAAGAAAGGTGATCTAATAGAGGGAAAAGGAGGTCTGCAAGCCAGTTTCATTACACAGTGTCGGGTATTATCCGAAAGATCATTCAAAAACATGTATCGTGATCTTGGATACTACTGGTTGCGACTTGGCATATATATTGCATTGGGTTTTGCCTTAGGAACACTCTTCTACGAAATCGGTTTGGAATTTGACTCCATCAGTGTAAGTTTACGTTAAACTGTCCAAGTGTATAACGACATTGAAAGAGTTTGAAAATCATGTACGAGTACGACTAGGTCACCTCAATCGACTTCTAAATGGTTTTGTTAATTATATTTGAATCAGGTAAGTCGCGAGTTGCACTTTGGACCAATTTTCAATAAACTCTCATTTAATGTGGGATTTCATTGAAGATGGGTCCAAACTTCACTTATCTAGTTCTAAAGATAATTAGCAAAACCAGTTATAGTCAAGAAGTGGTATGGTAAAACCACCTAGTGGTACAAATTATTGTGGTACAAATTATTCAACACAAGTAATTTGGTCACATGCAAATCCATACCACCTAGTGGTACAAATTATTGTGAAACAAATTATTCAACACAAGTAATTTGGTCACATGCAATGTAACTCTCGCAAGAAAACGACTGGGAAAATGAGGAAATGATCATATCGAGAAGTCGAAAGTAACACTTTGACCATTACACTATTTCAAAGAGAGGCTCCAAAATAACACCTAATTAAAAACTAAATTTCATTTCTATCCTTTTTCTTTTTCTTTTATTTTTTATTTTAATTTAGGTCTTATCTTTATCATAACTTAATGCATTATAGTATTTTAATAAATATAACTTTAAAAGACAAACTACTTTAATAAATCACATAATCAGAAAATCTCCTCAACACATTTATTATAATAAGAGCATCGAATTTTATTTATTTTTGGTTTATTTTCTTAATTATAATGCAAATAAATAAAAAAGTAAATTACATGGATAGTCCCTGTGGTTATGTTAAAATTTTGGATTTAGTCCATAAAATATAAAATTTTGGATTTATTATAATCCCTTATAAAATTTTTGTCACTAAGTCTGTTAGTCAGCATTTAATAATGTTAAATATTATCAAAATTAACATTTTATTCGTATTAGTCATCTATTTAATTTACCTTTTAAACTATAGTATTATTTTTATTAAAGAAAGTTTTATATTTTTTCAAAATTTTTTTTAAATTATTTTTATTTATTTTATTATTAATATGTTTATTATTGAATAAAATATGATTTAAATACACAAATAAAAAACTTTTTAAAACGTATTTTTTTTGTAATCTTTGGATTTTAAACCGTTTAGTTTCTAAACGTCACTCTTAAAATCATTTTATTTTTTAAATATATTTTTAACTAGTTGATTTTCTAAAGTTCTTTTTTAAAACCATTTATTTTTTTAAAACATATTTTAAAAAATCTCAAAATTTTAAATATATTTTTTAAACCATTTAGTTTTAAAAATCTTTTTTAATATTTCTTAAAACATTCAAAAACATTTTTAAAAATAATATCTAGAAAATACATAATTTTAAAAACTACATTTAAAAAACCGAATGATTTAAAGAAAGAAAATGTTATTAAAAATACCTTTAAAATAGAAAATATTTAAAAAAGATGTTTAAAATTCAATAGATTTGAAAAAAAAAATTTGAACCAAACATTAAAAATAAGATTTTTTTAAAAATATTTTATATTTGTGTATTAAATTATACACATATGTATAATAATAAACTTAAAAATATAATATAAATTATATTGATGATCCACACAAATAAAATAGTCATTTTAAAAACTAACACAGTAATACCCAGGAAAGAAACATGTGCATTACATAGAATGAAACAAAAATAAAAAAAACTAAATAGTTAGTAATTAAGATTTAAGGATTATGAAATAATTTTTTTAAATAAGATATAATTGAAAATTATTATAAATACATAATTTAAGTAATAAATCAATAATATCAAAATTAAGAAAAGAGATTTATTACTTAATGAAGCTAAAAGTGTGAGTATAGTTAAGGATATAGATAACAAAATATTAAAACAAATAAAATAAAATAATATGACATGCTCAAACTATAATTTAGCAATATAAGTTTCGGTATAATTTAATTATCACCCTTTAAAAATTACTCACTTATAATGTTAGATACCCGTGTATGATATAAACTTATTTTCTGGTGCTATTTATTATATAAAATAAATATTCACTGTCATATTTCAATTGATTATATCAATAAGAGTTAATTTTATTAAATTAGCAAGTACTATTTGCATAGTTCACTTCACCAATTTTAAAAAATATTTCATGAATAATTTCACTCACAACTTTATAATTACAAATAAGTATATATATTTAGTTAAAAAAACTATATATAATTATCAATGTTCCAGAAATAAAATACAAATATAAACATTAACTGATGAGGGTATACATAATGTATGTAGTTTTTATTTAGTTAAGTTTATAACTTGTAAAGAACCATTTGTCAAACTTTATTAAATTACGAATGCATATGTGCGCTTTGTTGTAGGAGATATACACGTATATTTAAACGATCATATAATTTAGTTTATTTAGTCGCTTGGTAATGGATTGTGTATACTGAACGAGTCTTGTCAAACTTTGTTAGATTACTAATGCGTATTTGCGCTTTGTTTTAGGAGATATACACGTATATTTAAACGATCATATAATTTAATTCATTTAGTCGCTTGGTGAAGGATTGTGTATACTGAGCGGGTCTACTTGAGTGTACTCTTTTATAATCATTTATAAATAAATGGTTGGAAATTATACAATTATAATAATATTTAATCACTTATAATTTTTTTAAAGATAATGCAAAATTAATTAAGCATAAAAACTAAAAGAATGAATAATAAAAACCAAAGAAAAATATATACTTAAAGTACGTTTATTTTAGTAAAAAGAAAAATTAAATTTATTGTTTTTATGATTTTTCTCTAATTAATAAAAGAAAGAGAAAGATGGGCAAGAAAACAAATACTTTTCGGTGCTAAAATGTTGTCAGCGTGTCACATTAAATCGTATTTTATTGTATATATGTAGATATAGATATAGATAGATGTAAAACCAATTAATGTAATTTTTGAGAATGTATCATGCATTAGGGCAATTGTTTGCAATTTTAATTTGTTGTTTTCTCGCTATAGGAAAAAGCTAAAGAAAATTAATTTTTGACATGCATAGCTAATATATTAACACTGATGTTGCTAATCATTGGAATGGTTTTTAAATCACACAGGCTAGGGTTTCAATGATTTTGTTTGTTTCTTCATTCCTAACCATTTTAGCCGTTGGTGGGTTCCCCTCCTTTGTTGAAGAAACTAAGGTTTGTTCATACATCTTATGTTGTTGCATAAACAAAAGATACTTGCGTCGAGTTCCTTTTTAATTAACAACAATATATATTGTAATAAATACATGTAGGTATTCCAATGTGAAAGACTAAACGGACACTATGGGGTTGGATCATATGTTATCAGTCATGCAATCTCTTCGACACCATACCTACTTCTCATTTCTCTAATCCCAGGAGCAATAGCTTACTCGTTCATTGGACTCCAAAGAGAACTTGGACCATTCATATATTTTGAATTAGTCGTATTAATGGCAATGCTATTGGTTGAATGTCAAATGATGATTGTGGCTGCAGTTGTGCCAAATTTGCTCATGGGCATCATCTGTGGTGCTGGCGTCCAAGGCTTGATGATACTAGGCGCAGGGTTCTTTCGGTTACCAAACCATCTACCTCATATCTTTTGGAAATATCCTATGTACTATATTTCATTCCATAGGTATGCATTAGAAGGATTGTACAAAAATGAGTTTAAAGGGCTTATATTTCCTGCATACCCAGGTGGTCCTCCTAGCATTGATGGTGAAACGTTACTAAAGAGTGTATTGCACGTCGAAATGGGATACTCTAAATGGATAGATCTTGGAATCTTGTTTTGTATGGTGGTTTTATATAGGGTAATGTTCTTGTGTATCATTAAGACAAAAGAGAAGGTGAGGCCTATCATTAACGATTTCATGTCAGGCTATACCTTTAGGAAATAGAATGCAATTGCATCAAATATTCCTATTTGTCTTTATTTTTCAATGATGTTTACCAAGGTGCTAAAGATGCCTTTCAATTCTTATGTCAGTTGTTCTTTCCATACCATTGATCTAAATTATATGAAATGTAAGTAAATTTATGTATTAAGCTACCATTCTTGTATTTGGAGTATTTAGTTAAAAAATTATATAATTTACATATGTTTTTTCAGTTACATGATTAATACAACTAGGTATCCATTCCCATGCATTGCACCAAGATCTCGTCACGATTTCAAATATTAAAATATAGATATAAAAACACGTCATGATATTTATCCCTCCCACGTAAAACCCTAAAGCATCCCCTATTGTAAAAAGTACTGCACTCAATATTGTATACACATATTCGACGTGGTTCATCAGGTACCTAAACCGTATCCTAGCCTAAGACATGAAAAATACTCTATTTTAAATACGAATCCATTTTGAAAAAAAAAAGATTTTATATCAAATGCTGACATAAAAAACTAAAACGGCCTCACATTTTTTTTCAAAAAAAATTAACAAATAAAACTTATTACAGGAAAACAAAACTATTAAAAAACTAAACGGATTAAAAACGTATATTATTATATTATTAGTGCTGAAAATGGAGATAAAAAAAAAAGTTAGAAGTGACACGTGACATTAGTGGCAGTCTAAATCTAAACCTAAGAAAGTTAGTGGCAAAATTCAAGTTCTCTAAAATTCAATATAGCCCTCTTTAGTTGCTCTTCAATGGGAATCAATATGTATATAATTGCTAAAAAATGAAGTAGATTAAAATAATAAAACATATCTATGTAACTCTAAATGGATCCATATTATACATGTCATTTGAAATCGTTGATATAACAAGCCATGTTCGGCAAATAGATTTTAGAACCGATGATTCAAACATAAATGAATAATTGTAGGCCGCTTATCTACAATTGATATTGATGAAAGAGATTAACAAGTGATGGTGAAATACAATTGAAGGCGATAAACGACTGATTAACCAACAAGTAGTAACTACTTATCAAATAAGTTATAATTGTGTTAGTTTGCACTCACGGCCAACCCAATACAATACATGGGTAAAACTAGGGTTCTGGGTCTTCAAAAATTAAAGGAGATACCTATTATTAAATATCTGAAGTTTTGGGCCAAAAATCTTTTTGAGCTATTGATTTAATGAGTATTTCGATTGCTCTCGTTGAGTTCGACAAGGTTGATCGTAAAGGTATTCACTTCACAATTTTTGTTTTATTAGAATTTTTTTAGTTTGTGATCTTATGTTTTTTTTCGTATAAAACTTCAGTTTCGTTGATCAAAGATTTTTATAGATTTCTTGAAAGATAACAGTTCATACGGTCATAAGTTTCATGACAGGATTTCTAAGGTTCTTTGTTAAGCTCATCTTCATCCCTATAAAGAATATTATTGTTGGATCTCATTAGAGTAAATCATTCAAATTTCAATTCCTTCTTATAAGATTAAGCATCAAATATCAATGTCATTTAAACCTGATTTAATACTCAAGCTAAGAGATTTTGATTTATCACTGATGCACTCGTTAATTCATCCTTGTTTTGAAGGAGAATTTCTTTTACACATTGGGTTTGTGGTCTATAATATGCAAGAACACAAATTCAATGATATAGGAATCATAAGTTTGAAAGCAAAGTATAAATTCTTTTTCTATGAAAAGGCCCCGATTTTGTATTCCTGTTTGGATACCCAAAAGGCTTGAGTCGGCGCTGTTTGCACTGATAAGCAAATATCTTCGACTGGAGTACAACTAACGAAGACTTATAATTAATGATGATGTTAGAAACCAACTAAACAAAATTGTGATTGGGTTACAAGTGTGAGTTTTGTGTATTATTTGTGGGATGGTGCATATGCACTATCCTTTCTCCTATTTAACTAGTATAGGGTCAAGATTGTTCTACATCTTGAATACTCTATTGATAAGTGAACCTATGCCATTCATGTGAAGATTGTTTCTTAGAATTACATGTTACAATTTAGTATAGATCAAGTTGTCAAATGTTTGTATGCATGGTTTGTTGTATCTAGGGTATATGTGATGGTAAATTATGGTTAACCTAAGTTTCAATCGTATATAGTTATATAATGCATTAGTTAATTTATTCACTTTCCATCTAACTGAGTACGTACATGAGCAATGTTACGACATATTGACATAAAGTATAAAACTATAAAACTAACTCACATTTTTGCGCGCCTTTATACACCTGACTTAGGCTTTTATAGCTAATATAATTGAAAAGTAAAGACAAATGGGACATTTGATACATTTTTATTCTAGTTCTTGAAGGTATAGCTTGACATGAAATCTCTAATGATAGGCCTTGCCTTCTCTTTTGTCTTAATGATACAGAAGAACAATATTTGATATGTAACCAGCATACTGAACAAGATTCCAAGATCAACACATTTGGAGTATCCCATCTGGACATGCAATACACTCTTCACTAGCATTGCACCATCAATGGTAGGAGGACCTCCTGACTATGCCGGGAACCTAAGCCCTTCAAACTCATTTTTATACAAGCCTTCCAATGCATACCTATGAAATGAAATATAATACAATGGGTATTTCCAAAAGACACAAGGTAGATCGTTTGGTAACCAAAAGAACCCTGCAGCTAGTATCATCAAACCTTGGACTCCAGCACCAAATATGATGCCCATGAGCAAATTTGGCACAATGGCAGCTACAATCATCAGTAGGCATTCACCAAATAACATAGCCATTTAGACTAATAATTCAAAATATATGAATCGACCTAGATCGCGTTGGAGTCCAATGAGTAAGTAATCGATTGCTCATGGGGTGAAAGAGATGAGAAGTAGGTATTGCGTTGAAGAGATTGCATGACTAATAACATACGACCCTACCCCATAGTGTCCTCTTAGTCTTTCGCATTGAAAGACCTACATATATGTAATTACAATATATATTGTTGTAAGAAAGTAATTTAGCTCAAGTACATTCTATTTATCCAACAATACTTAAAACACGTCAACAAACCTTGGTTTCTTCCGGGAAGGAGGGGAATCCACCAGACACCAGTAGCTAGAAATGTGAAAAATGAAGAAACAAACAAAATCAATGAAACCCTAGCCTGTGTGACAAAAAATCATTCTCATCACTTTACCTTCAGATGACTAGAAGACATAAGACTTGAATTATTAGCCATACGTGCCACGTTTATATTTTTAAAATTAGATTTCTAGACTTAAAATTTGATGTTTCCATAGTAAGACATCAAGAAAATATTTCTAACTATCTTTAACAACCCGTGTATTACACGTGTGGTTAAATAACAAAATATTAAACCTAATAAATTTTTATTAATTATAAAACGATATTTTAATATAAAATGTAATTGAAATTACGTATAAGTAAAGATTTAAGTAATAAAACAATGATATTTACTTTTAAACTTTTTTGTTTAAAAAAATTAAATATTTTATTTTGAAAACAAACTGTTTTATAAAGATTTTATTATTATAACATTCAATTTTAATTATTTTTTATTTATAAATACTTAATTTTTAAAAATACCAATTTTAAAATATTTTATATTTTTAAAAACCTCTAATGCTTTAAAAAACTTCTTATTTTATAAAGATTTATTTTTTATAAATAACATTAATTAAAAGAACTTTTTTAATTCATTAAAAAGTATTTTTAGGCTATAAACAAATTATACTATATTATTAATAATTATAATAACTATTAAATAAGAAAAAAAAGTAGAAAAAATTTAGTTAGAAAGAACGTGATGTTGCCATGTGTCCCGTTAATTTATTATTTTATTAGAGTAGAGATATTAAATACATCCCTTTAGCTTAACTTTAGTTTTCATTAAAACATCATCTTTTCTTTTCTTTTTCTATCCTTTTTTTAACTTTCATTCTATATCCTTATTATATATATTGTTTTATCATAGATTATCAAATATAACATTGTGGTATATCCATTACTAGCACGATCCGGTACCTGGAAGCATTGTTGTTGAGATCGGATCGGACCAGCCGGTTCAATCGGACTAACTAGGAATCGGATAGGTGGCCGGTCCGGTTCGCATCGACTCGTTTTGGAGCGGTTCGTCCTGAATAGGTGGTCGGACAGGGAAACTGAACCGGTTTGAACCGGATTTCAATTTTTTTTATTTTAATGGATAAAAACGGAGTGTTGAACAATATATTAGTGTGTTGGATATAAAAATATAGTTAAGTTTTATATATAACTATAAAATACATATATAAATTACTTATATTTAATTATATATATAACTATATATATAATATACTATATATATATATATATAATTATGACGTCATCCGGTTCTTAAATCTGATCCGACCGATCCGACCATCAAACCAGTAAGGCGTCCGGTTCGACGTCCGATCCGGTTCTGAAAACATTACCTAGAAGATGTGATCAAGCTATTTCGAAGTTTGTACCGTCCTGTATATTGTTTTCTTTCAAAAAATTTTTGTTGCCTCTTAACTATTGTCCTAAAGACAGGTTGTGGTGGTGAAATTATGCACAAATATAGAGGTTAAGATGCCGTTAAACACTTGCACATTTCTATGCACTAATATATAAAGTAGGCAGGATTAAATCTTTCTTATTTTACAAATAAATTGTATAACGCAAATCACGCTCACTAGTTTATTATAACAATACAACGCTAGATAAGTAATTAGGATTTTTATGTTTGAACATAATTTCTCTATAATTAAATGCCAATGAATGAATAGCATGACTTTAGTTTTTTATTTTAACCATAATAATTTAAGTATTTTTATTTTGATCACTAGAGATTAAGAAAATACATGCATTGGGTTTTAATTTTTTCTTTGTGATTTGTTAAAATCATTTGTTTTCTTTTACTTTTTTTAGAAAAATTGGTTTTGTTTTTTTACTCGAAAACATGATTTAATAAAAATGATACTCTGATATTAGATTATGAATTTATTAGAGTTTGATCATATAATTTTGTTTTTTGCAAATTTTGTTATGTTTTTGTTTTTTGTCTCAAACATATGATTGTGTCACTTTTAGAATGAAGTATATGTTAGGGTTTTACGACGTAGTGACAATGATTGCAACATGTCTGTACTTTTCTTAATACTTAGAGTTTTTACAACGTGTTTTGGTATCTCATATTTGTGTTTTATTTGTTTCTTTTAGTTTTTTTAATTTGGGGTTTTTCTTTAAACACATTTGTTTTGCAAATGTGATAACGTAATATTAGATTTTGGCAAGATTCCTCGCACAACGTACGGGTGGTAAAACCTAGTTATTTTATTATTTAAAAAGAAAAAATAAAAAAAATCATTTCTTGAGTTCAAAAAAAGTTGACAAGTGAAGGATAAAGTTATTCATTATTATAATAACGACGTGTCAATGATCACAATAAAATTTCTTGTCTTTTCTTTACTTTGTTTTTTTCTTTTTTTCCTACGCACATTCATCTTCAATTATTAGAACAAAAGAGAAATTAAATCAAATACTTCACCTCCCACCAATAATTTTTGGCTCAAGTGATTGATGTAAGTTACCCTAAAACCTAATTAAAATAGGGCGTATTGGGTTCAAGTCCTGCTTGTGACAAAAATAGGGGTTACAAGTTGGCCAGCGAGTTTCCTTTCACATATGGTGAGTTTTCTTCTAATGATGGTCTCAGGTTGCGTCATTGATCGGGTGGGCCAGTGGCACGTAGTCATTCAATTAGCCATGCAAAAAAAAATACTTCATCTCCAATGAGGTCATATGGTTTAAGGGTGAGAGGAGTGCCCACACTACACACACCACCCTACACCACATACCCAATAATCATATTATGTCATGTCACACCACACTATACCACACCATTTTGAGGGGGCACTCACACCGTACCATATTTTCTTAATTACTTCATAATTATAAAAAAAATACAAATTAAAAATTATATTAAAATAAAAAATTCATACAAATAAAAGAACACACTAAATTAAAAAATTATTACAAACTAAAAATTAAAGAATAAAAAGAAAATAATAACCCAAACTAATCTTCATCATCCGAAACCATGATATCCACATTATCCCGCAACTCCAAAATTGTATTTTCGTTATCAATTGGTGTGGTCGGTGGATTCGAAAGTGCACGAGAGAAATAGCGTTGTCGTCATTTTTTATAATCTTATTGTAGAGTATAATGCACGCGTACATTTGACTTCATCGCTCTAACCGGTCGAGCAATTAATTACCATCTTATTTTTAAAATACTAAAAGTTCATTCCACGTCTTTTCTTGTGGACTCTTGCACCTTTTTAAATTTCTTTTTAATGTACTCAACTAGATAAGAATATGATTTCGCATAAATTGATCATGGGGAATATATACCATCAGCTAGATAGTAACTACGTTTATATTGATGCCCGTTAACATGAAACGGACATACGGGGTGGTTCCATTCAATTCTAGTGTGAAGAGTGGAGATTGATTGAGAACATTAATGTCATTGTTAGAATCAGCTATGCCAAAATAAGAATGCCAAAACCACAAATCTTGTGGCGACATGATTTTGAGAATCACTGTTGGACAATTATTATCACCTTAATGATATTGTCCTCGCAAGCACGTAGGACAGTTTCTCCATTGCAATGAGTGTAATCAATGCCACCAAACATTCACAAAAAGCCATGTTTATATTGATGTGCATCGCTCAATTATGTAATGTCACGGCTAGTGGATATTTATAAAAATTCATCACTGTATAAAGTAATAATAGTGTTGCAAAAATATTCAAGATATTCATCACTGTCATGGCTAATGTCATGGCTACTTTTGTCTTTTTTACTTGTGAATGTTGCTTTTGTTTTGTTTTCACTTAAAATTTTTTTCGCGTGATTAGAACTAATGTAAAAGTTGTCAAAATTAAACATTACAAATTTTTAACACCCCTTTTAACATCTACTTTTCAAACCCGTAGCGAAGCACTGGTATAAAACTAGTTTATATCATTTATTGCCATTTTTCTTCTATTGCATAAGCTTCACAAAAACTGCAATAAAATTCTATGGGAAAAAAACTAACGCCTAAACTATTTTCGTTAGATTTTTTTTGCCACAGAACACGTTTCGTGATGATAACTATGATTTTAACCATTGTCAATAGTAGTTTCTATTCCACTAGAATAGAAAACACAAAGGTGACGTTTTGTCAAATAATTTGTAATTGTATCTATTTTCCGGTACTTGATTGTTAAATGTCAAAATTTAACTTTCAATTATCTATTGTTGGCAAATTTGAATTTTGATGCTTGTTTTATTGAAACACGTGTCATTCTCTCATGTCTTCTTATTATTATTTTCTCGGTTTTTTCTCCTATTAAACAACAAGACACGTGTCACTTTCTCATGACTCGTCATCATTATTTTTTTGTTTCTTATCCAATTAAATCATGTTGTTTAAAAATACTTTTGAGATATTTACAAATTTTTGAATTTAAAATTTCGTTTATCATCAACTAAATTGTTCAACCTTTTTATAATTTATAAATTATAATCAATTATTAATTACTAATAAATAAAGGTTATTGGGGGATACATGACGTTTTTTGTGTATTTTCAACTTGATTTTCCCGACTAAGCATGTATGCACGTTTTAATCGCCACAGAGACCCTTTACCATATATAATTGAAATAATTTTTAACACTTGCTCTTATTTATATGAATTTCTTATTTCTTTCTTTGATCTCATAACAATCACACTTCTCATCTATTTTTTCTCTCTTTCGTTATAAATCAATGTGTTTGTTTTCATCAATCGCGTGTTACACGAGTATCAACTTAGTTAGACATATATGGACCATATATTTTGAAGCATTTGTTGTTTTCAACTAACTACTACGTAGTTGCTCATTTAATATCATTAATCGAAATCAAATAAGTGGGATGCACTAGCTTCAATGCCATGTGTGGAGTCTCCCATCAAAGAAGCCAAACATTTTAAGTAAAGTGGCATTGATTTTTAGAATCAGATATTTTATTGGTCTTGTGTATCGAGAAGATGTATAGCCTTACATAAGCCTCTCGTATTTGATATCAACCATTTGTTGTTTATATGATCAAAAACATTTAAGGATGAATGTTACTACCAAGAAAAAACTTCCAACTATGGAGAGTTTGTGTTGCTGCTCATAGGAATTGAAGTTCACGCCAGAGATGATCAAGATAATGATAATGATAAAGATGCAATCCGAATTATCTGTTTGAGATTATCAGGATAGTTAGCTATAGTATATGCTTTTTTAGAACCGCATACATGTGTTTAACTGCGTAGACTTAAACCCTCAACCTTATAAGGAGGGATATCACTATGTATATTTTCAGTATTCCTTTTCACGCAGACTGGGTGGAGCCAATCTTGGACGGCAAATCTGAACTTTTAATCAATCAATGATATTAAGCTAGCCCACGGAATATATATATATATATATATATATATATATGTATATATATATATATATTTACTAGGTTAGTCCCCGTGTATTACACGGATTAACTAAATAAAATACAAATAATTAGTATTAAAAATTTATGCATTATAAAATCATGTTTGAAGATAAAATATGATTATAGTTGTATACAAATAGCTAATTTAAGTAAATAAATAATTTTGTATTTTTCTTAAACTTTTGTTTTATCAAAAATTATGATTTCTAAATATTTTGTTTTAAGAAAAATGATAAAAAAAGTTCATCATATTTTGTATTTTATAAAATTTTTGCTTTTAAAAAGTGTGTTTTTAATAAAAATAGGTTTTTAATTTATTAAATTATATATTTTTAATTTGAATATGCTACGAGTAATATTATTAGCATTCAATATTATTATAACAATATAGAAAAATGAGAAAGTAAGTATAATAAGTCTTACAATTGTTTAACGCTTATTTTAGTTTTTTTTTTATAGATAGATGGATAGTCTAAAAACCATTAATTAAAAGTATTATAGTTAATCATAAACAAAAAAAGTTACAGTATAATATTTTAATATAAAACAATTATACTATTTTTAACTATCTTATCTAAATAGTTTCACTTTTAAAAATTCGTTTTAAAATTTTTTTATAAATATTTTTTTATAAAAATATTATTTTTAAAAAACGCTTGTTTGTAATGATTCTGGTTGTTTTAATAAGACAGTTTTTAAGAAAATGATTTCTAATTTCTTTAATAAAATATATTTAAAAAAAATAGTTTGATTTTAAAAAAATTTAGATAAGAGAGAGAAATATAGAAATTAATAACATTTATTTCTAAACAGTTTTTAACACTATTTAAAAACAAAATGATTTAAAATATTTTATTTAAAAATGTTTATTGTTTTAGAAAAATTCATATTATATAAAATTTTAGTTTTTTTATTATTTAGATTTTAATTAAAAGATTTGATTTCTAATTTCTTTAATAAAATCTATTTTAAAAAAAATAGTTTGATTTTATAAAAATTTAGATAAGAGAGAGAAATATAGCAATTAATAACATTCATTTTTAATTAGAGAGAAAATTTGTATGAGTATTTAAATTACTATAATACCCTTTTGGATGGAAAATTAATGTGTGGATGTTTAGAATAATGACATGTGGCAAAAAAGTGGGATAAGAGAATGTCAAGTGGCAAAGAAAACCTTGTTTTATTAGATACTATAGATATACAATTGGTTTGTGAAAGGATTATTGATGAAGCAAGTAACACATTGATAATTATCTTATACATACAATAATGTTTTATCTAAATCAATATTTCATGAACGAATTATGGAACTTAACAGGTAAGCTTATAAATAGTAAAAGTTATTAATTAAATTATAGAATGAATTGTTGTTTATATTCCTATGACTCAGTCACATTTGTTATTATCATTTAATATGGTTTGTTTTTTCATCTGGTTTCCCGTGATTTTGAAAAGTTGTTATTTTCATCCAAAAACCTTAACTATGTTAATTTAAAATGAGATCCATCATTAGAAGGGACAATTATGTAATTTTACTTATAAAAATAAAATTCTAATTTATGATTATACATTGATGTAAAAAATTTCCACGAAACTTACATCGGACCTTTTATCTTCTCATCTTTGAACTTTTCATCATTGGCTGAAATCACGAGATGTCGGCTTCATTGGTGGGGTAGGAGGATGAAGCTGGTTTTTGGTGGCGGCCGAAACCTGTTGCAAAGGGATTCTATAATTGAGACTATTGACTCTAGTTGTCATCTCTCCTATATCGTGATTCATGATCACAACCACGCAAACAACCCCCTTATGGCAAAGTGACAAATCGAGATGAGATCAGGGAGTCAATTCAATAAACCATAGGAGCAAAGGAGCATGTCCATTGTTGGTGAAGCTCTAACGATTATTGCAACCTTTTCTTTTTATCGAGTCTGATGAAACACAAAAACAAAAATTTTGATTCAATTCTACTCGTTTAGTGGTATGTAATTAAGGTTTTTTGTTTTGTATTTAAAGGGTAATTTTGTAAATTTAAATGTTTAAATTTTTTTACTAACAGTAATATTTTTTGATGAAAATGTCAACTATTTATAACCTTAAAAATAGGGTGTTCAAGAAACTGATATCCGAAACTATTCAAGATCCGATCCATATCCGAATCAGAATAAACCGATGCGAATCCTTGTTCGGATATTCGGATCGGATTTCATCCGAATCCGAATTCCTTATTTGGATTTCGGATGTTATAAATGTTTTATTTGGATATCCGATTAATCCGAATAAGAATTCAACTATGTTTATAGTGCAATACTCATTACCCAATTGCAGATTATATTTTTAAATCAATAATCAAGAATTTTGACACATTACACTCATCTAATCTTGAATAATTATACAATAATCGATTATTGTTATAAATTAAAGATTCTAACCTTCGGGTTATATACAATTACTTATTATATTTCAATTTGTGTTCAAGTCAAATTTATATTTTCTGTTTTTGTATCTTTTATTGTGATTTTATACTTATAAAATGTTAATAAAATAAAAAATTCCAAAAAAATAGGAACAAAAAAAATAGAAAAAATTATTATTTGGTTTATTCGGATTATTCGGATAAATTCGGATTACTCGGATATATCCGAATCCGATCCGAATTGAATTCGGATAAATTCGGATCGTATAGAGATATCATTATTCGGATCGGATTTCAGCTAGGCTTATGAAAATTTCAAATCCTAATAATCCAATCCAAATAATCCGAATAATCCATTATTTGATCCGATGAACACCCCTACTTGAAAAGCAAGATGCCCAAAAAATATTTTAAATAAAAATAACAAATGTAACCAAATAATTAGAAGGAAAACAATAATTCACTCTAAAATATATATCGAAAAGAAAAATTACAATAGTTATAACATATATTTGCCTACTTATAAAGATTTATGGAATGTTTTAGTATAAATTATTAGTTAAAATTTTACTATGGAATTTAAGATGTATGAAATTATCAAGTTTAGAAACTATATAAAATATTAATTTACATTAATTAATAATTAGCTAAATTTTTTTTGGAACATCATGAATGTTAAAAAAAATTAAACTAGCGGAGAGCTAGACAAATTACATAGAGAATCACTAGACCACCAAATTATACAAACAATTACAGTCAAAATAAGTAGAAACATTAGAAGCCAAGTAATTGTGATCACACAATAGCGGAAGACGTCCATCCATAGAACCAAGACCACGAGCAGCGATAGAAGAAGCAGAATTAATACGAGTCGCGAGGAAGAAAGTGCAAAACAAAGCAATTGCAGGGAGTGAAGCTATAGCCGAGACCCGAGTGGCAGATTGAATAAGATTTCATGAAGGATCAATTAACTTGCCTAAACTAGACATGTCTCGACATATAAGACAGTTGAAATGATATCCAATGAAAACCACTTGTACATCAAAAAGTTGATAAAAAGACACCTTGAATGTATGGGCAGGGTTGCCATGTGCCCCAAATCAATAAGCCCAAATCATGTGCTAAATTGAAGCTTGAAATAGTTTATGCACCCCATATGAAGATCATGAGCTTGAAACAAACCATTTGAAAATTTGTAAGATCTTTTGACACGGAAAAGTTTCTAATAATTTTTCAACGTCTAATTTTATGGATTATTACATAGGATTATTTACTAATTTATACTATATTATAATATAATATATTATAATATATTTGAGAAAGATGAAATTATTTTTACATTAATTTTTGAGAGTTTAATAGGACAAAATTGTCTTTTAAAAATTTAAATACTTTAATTATATTTTATATACATGTCAATTATGTGATTGCAATTGTTAACTTTTAAACCAACTTCCCTCGCAAAATGACTTTAACATTTTCGTACGATAATATATTATAAATGAAAAACACCATAAAAACGAGAAATTAAACTAATTTACGTTATATGGACCCTACAACATCACACAGGCACCTCACTAGTCAAATAGTATACAAACATGACACGAAACTAGAAAGTCAATACAACAAACCATCTATATAGCAATTTAGATCAACTTAGATAAGACTGGTTATGGGTCATTATTATCCTCATAAACAAATCTTATATCACTTTGGGTTTTGAAATATATTGAGATATGAAAATTAGAATGACTTATAGTTCACAATATAATGTATTTTAATATTTTAAAGAACATAAATTGCAAATCTGATTTTAAGAGGGTTATGATTTTTAAATCTAATGAAACAAAATTATAAACAAAGTATTATTTTTTAGAATGTGATTATATGATATAATTTTGGAAATTGTGTAATTGTACCTTGAGGCGAATGGATGCTTCAATGAAATGAAGTGAGCGCATTTGGTGAGTTTATCAATGACCACTAAGATTGTATCTTAGCCTTGTGAAGAGGAAGAGTGGAAGACTCTTACAAAGTTCATGGATGATTGGTGTCGATTGAAGTTGATAACGATAATAGATTCATTAAGCCAGGAAGAGCTTTAGTTTCATTATTTCGTACATGCCTTGTTGTGCATGCCTTGCTGAACTTTTTGACCTCTTCAGATAATCATTTTCAATAACGCGTTCTTTTTAATCTTTAAAAGGCATGATGGATTCCTGACTAACCTCTTGGAACCTGAAGATTGACAAAACTAAATAATGTCTTTTCTAAGTTGTTGATCATGTCGGACCAAACTCTTGTTCTTTCTTTGTAGTATTGAGCCGTTTGAGGTAACGCGTAAACTAGTTGACCTTGCAAAATTTTCTGCATAACTGCATTTATCTTAACAACTTGATTCCAACTAGCCTTTAATCTGTTTCATAGCAAATAGTGTACGATGACAAAGCTAGATTTAACAAGGACATACCATGTGCAGGTAATAAAAGTTGCTACAACAATATTATCCATCCTTTTTCTATACATTTATTACGAGTGGATTTTATGGTTTATTATCTTGGATCATGAGCAAGTTTAATACCCTGAATTATGTTGTACTAGCTGACTATTGTTCCTTTTGGTTTTGAGTTGTTCTTGCAGGTGACTCACTTTTACTCAGTTAATACTTAGGATTCTCAGATAGTGTGACACCCCGTAATTTCAAGTCAATACCCGACCACGATTTAGTTATAATTATGGTTGTTATAAGCGAATTTCAATTGAGTTTCATTTATTTAAAGTCATTTGATGCATAGTAAAGTTCATGCATAACATTACATGCATCGCTAATTCAGCGTAATTACCAGTTTGCACGCGGTATGATCGGCACACACGGACGTTGGTAATAATAAATATATATGTGGTAATAAATGCTTAAATGCTACAAAGTATTTTAGAACTCAAATTATATATGTGAAAATAGTCTGAATTTATTAGAAAGCCTGAACATATATATTGATAATTTACATGATATAAAACCTTTTCACTACCACACTTGAAACTCCACTTTTCCCCCTCTCTTGACCGATATTTAGTGTCCCACTCTCCGAAAGCTCAAATTTGAAAAGTGTTTGCAACTATAAAAGGAGACATGCACTTTACGTATCAATTACACCAACATACCACACTCACTTTTTTCCTTCCCTCCTTCAAAATTTGGCCAAACCATATTTCCAACTTGTTTTCTACATATCTAGCGTGTTTTAAGTGACACAAATAAAGAACAAGCGATTTTTGAAGTGTTCAAGCATCCTATAATACTCTTTCCATATGTTTTTGGCTTGATTTTAGTGAGATCCCTTTCTATTTGTTTATAAGGAACGTGTTTGAGTGGTTATGAGTGGACGAGAGAGAAAATGTTATTGTTCATCTGTATATTTGATAAAACACTGTTCAACCCTTATTAATTTTTTTAATATTTGTTAAAGTGGTTATGAGTGGAGGAGAGAGAAAAAAATAATGATAAAAGTATAAAAAGTAATATTTAATTGTAAAGTAAAGATAAAAATAATAATTTTAGATAATTATATGAATAAAAATAAAAATTCTAGTGTAAATGCTCTTAGAGCATTCACAGTAGGTTTGGTATATTTATATGAGTGTGTTTCTTATAATTTAAGGAATGGTTGTAAATGGTTGTGAGTGGAGGAGAGAGAAAAGTTACTGTTCATTTTGTATATTTGGGGAATCACTGTTCAACCCTTATAAATTTTTTAATATTTTTGAAAGTGGTTGTGAGTAAAAGAGAGAGAAAAAATAATGATAAAAGTATAAAAAAATATTATTTAATTGAGAAGGAGAGAGAAATAATAGTGTTTTTAGTGTAATTATAAGGATAAAGATATGAAACCTGATGTGAATGCTCTTATGAAGCCATCAAATGGTTAGCCCCAAAAATTAGAGGTTTTCAATGATTAAGAAACTAAAAGATTCATATTTATGATTGTTACACCCTCGTAATAAACTAATTTAATTGAAATATAGTTTTTTTAACATTAAATGCCGAGAGAATATTTTGGTGAGTGATGATGAGTATATGGAATATTTGGTAATTACATATTATTTTTCTCAACAGATTAAATTATTATATAAATATTAAAAACTAAACTTGATGAAGAGTTATTTTATTAATATTCTATTTAAATAATATTAAATAATAGTTTTATAATACTACTAAGTTTATATGTAGTTTTTAATTTGTTATATCGTTGTTTTATAATTTTTACTAACTTTAATAAACTCGTGTATTACACGGGTTGAACAAATAAAATATTATATATAATAAAATTTGTTAATAATAAAATAGTATTTTATAAAGATATGATTGAAATATTTCTTATTATAAATATAATAAAATATTTTGTTTAAAAAGAACATTTTAAAAATATCATGTATAAAAACTTTCTTATTATAACTCCTAATTTTAATTATTTTATACAAATTTTACTTTTAGAAAAACACCAATTTTAAATATTTTATATTTTTAAAAAAGTTTGACGTTTTAAAAAATTTTCTTATTTTATAAAAAATTGTTTCTTTAGAAATATTAATAAAAAGATCTTTTTTTTAATTTATTACAAACTATTTAAATATAAAACAAATTAAATAATATTAATAATTAATATGATTATTTAATAGAAGAGATAGACGAGAAAACTTGACGATAATAAATGTGGTGATGTCATGTGTTCTTTTCATTTACTATTTTATTATAATAGTAAGATAATACAATACTTTATAAAATTTCAGATATAACATTATGAAGTAATTTTTTCTATCTATGTTTTCATATAAGTTTTATTTAAAACCAAAAAAGGTTGAATACAATATACTTTTAAGTTTTTTTACTTATAAATCTTTTTTATTACTTTTGATATTTAGAAAATTCTAAATATTATCACGTATTCACGTCAATTCGTCAAACTTATTTTCACCCATGTCTAACGCTTATCATATTAGGAGCTGTTTGTTTGGGTCTAACCCGGCTGACTCGGTCAACCGGTTAGTGTGTTTTATGTGTCTGTGGGGCTGTTCTGACCGGGTCCGTAGGTTCTGACCCAGACCCTAATTTTAATCATTCTAACCAAGAAAAGGGGCGCTGATTGGCCCTCGGCGGGGTCTTCCACCCGTCGGCGACCCCCTCTCCGGCGGTCTCCCCACCGCGCGACCCCCTTTGCGAACCCCCATCCCCTCCTGCGCTCCTCCCTCCGGCGCTCTGCCCTCCCTCCCTCCGCCGCTCCTGCCCTCCCTCTACTGGTGGGTCCTGGTAGTCCTTGGCGGAGAATGACCCTTGCTCCGCTACGTCTTTCATCATGTTTGCCATGGTGGTGACGATGGTGACAGTGGTGACGATGGTGGTGGTTGTGGTGGTGGTTAGAGGATGTGAAGAATGTATATAAAGGGGATGAGAAGATAAGAAGGGTGCAAGATGTAGGTTTTGTTTTTTGATGGTTTCTTTTGTGTGGTTTTGTTTTTTGATGGTTTCTTTTGTGTGTTAAAATAATTTATGGAGTTATTACATAATACCAATTAAAATATATGGGTAATATGGTTATTTTTATCATTCAGCAAAGTCAGTCAAATGCTGAATCAAACAATCAAGTTTCAGTCAGATGCATACTCAGTAGAACTTCTAACTTAATCAGCTTCAAACTCGTTCAGATCTTACGAAGTGCCCCTTAGTAGATACATATATCACACCCGTCTAAGAACACTGTTTTATTAAAAAACGTAACAATTTTTTTAACATCATTGTAATCTGTATTAAAATATACCTCTTAAAGTCCAAGACGCTATCGGCACTTTTGCAGAGAAAAATGGAGACGAAAGAAGAAGCTGTAAATGAAAATGGAAATTCAGAAGAATCATCAAGAACCCTAAAAGATGGATCAATTTGTGGGTTTGAATCTCTTCATCGCCTCCTTGAATCGTCTCTATCCCCCCAAGTTTTCAAGGTAACTATCGAGTGTGTGCGCGTAAGTGTGTTTACTGCTGCAAAAGTATGTAATTTTTGGTTTCAATTGAATTCCATTTTGTTTTTCAGATGTTCGATTGAACGGATTCTTGCTTGTTTGATCTAATTTTGGTGTATTAGTGCTTTCCCTCTTTTCAGCGGGTTTAGTATGATGGTGATCGATTATAGTTATAGGCCGATTGAATTACATTTGTTTTGATTACGATCGCTTGCTCAGATTGGTAGTTAATGTTGATGCAGATTTATAATAATTTTTTAAAAGCTAATTAGCTCTGTTTGATGTGATCTTCTATCTGCCTCCCCTTTAGAAGATGCTGCATGTTAAATTCTTATGTCAAATTGAGTTGCTTTTTCACCATCAGTGTTGATATGGTTAGCTAACTAAATTTCATCACTAGTACTGAAAATGAAGTGATGCTGGTGCCAAGTTATCATTAAATTTGACAAAAGTTTATTAATTTGAATACTAGATCTGACATAAAAATGAAAATGTTGACTCATTTTTGATTTCTGAAAAAGAGGGATTATGTATAATTACATGGGTGTTAGTATTTTGCTATTTAGAAACTTTGTAGTTTCGTTTTAAAACTTAATGTTTAAAGTTCTCAAGCTTGAAAAGTCAATTGTGGACTTAGTATTTTTCTTTCATTGGTGAGAAGGATGATCAATCTGATCGACACGGTCAATATTGAGTTTGTGGTGTTGTAATTCTGGTTCCATTGGCAACTATCTCAAATGCTTAGACAAATGATTAATATCACAATGGAAGTCACCTGGCAGAGCCATAGGCAGTTTGGCACACACACAGTGACTCAGAATTAAAGTTCAAGTTCCATCACTTTAGTCAAGAATGAGACTTTGTATCACTTATTAACATGAGAGATGATTAGTTTACAGTTTAAGAAACAAAGCCAAAATTCTTGGTTGGGGATGTTTTTAATTGCTAACTAGATTTCATTTGTCTTTAAAGTATGGTATCAGGATTGAGATTTAGGCATTTTTAGGTCAATCAGCTTAAAACAAAGCCAACATTGTTGGTCTTGGTCTGCTTTATTTTCAGCTTGTCTTGAGAATTCAATTTCTTAATTTGATTATACTCTCTTCACTCTAAGATGAACCTTGCTAAATGAAACATTTCCCTTTTTGACAAAACTAAATTTTGTGTCGTCAATAACCATTGCTAATTATGAATAACATGGGTTTACTCCGTAAGATTCACATTCGTTTATGCTAGGTGTTTGATTAATAGCCAAAAATTCGATTCATGTATATTTGCACAACTGGCGAGGATGAATTTATATGCATCCGTTTTTGTAACATTCAACCTTAGGCGCAATTTTGCATTGTTGATTTTTGAATTATGGTGTTGTATTCTTGATGATGTGAATTGCAACTCTTTTTGCAGGAAGTCAGCCGCTTGCTTATTGGACTGAATTGTGGAAAACCACTTGAGCCCTTGACAATAGTAGAAAACGCCAAAGGGTTGTCCTCACAACATGATTTTGATATCCAGGTAGACTGTTATCTCCATTGGCAATTTTCCATCTGGACATTTACGTCATTAATTTATCTTGTAACTAGCGGCAGAGCCAGCTTTTGCTGTGTGCATAAGATTTGTATTCCCCCTAGCATAAAGTCACTTGCATCAAGTACTTTTTGTTAGCTATTACCCACAATGAAGTTTTTAAATGTGATTGAAAGAACTAATTAGAAACACGGCTAAAAGAAGCAGTGTGTTATGTGTACTTGTGCACCCATGGATAGACTCGTAAAATAAACAAGAAATGTTTTACACATGGTTTTAATTCATGTTGCAGGCGTTCAGATTTAATGCTGACAAGGAATTACTGAGAGAACCACGTATAGTGCGAGTTGGACTAATACAAAACTCCATTGCTCTGCCAACAACTGCACCCTTTCTTGAGCAGAAGAAGGCCATCTTTCAGAAACTAAAGCCCATAATCGATGCAGCAGGTGCTTCAGGGGTCAATATATTATGTCTACAAGTAAGCCCAAATATAACTAACTCTTGTTGATAACTCGATGTCCATCAGTCTTTGGAATAAATAAACAATATGTAACTGAAATACAGGAGGCATGGATGATGCCTTTTGCCTTTTGCACCCGTGAGAAACGATGGTGTGAATTTGCTGAGCCTGCAGATGGAGAATCAACACAGTTTCTTCAAGGTTTTGCAAGGAAATATAACATGGTCATAGTAAACCCGATACTCGAGAGAGATTTGAAACATGGGGAGACTATCTGGAATACTGCAGTTATAATTGGGAATAACGGTAACATAATTGGCAAACACAGGAAGGTAAGTTCTTAATTTATTTCGGCTTCTTAACAAGTAATCAACTTTCTCAATCATTTTATTTTGTTTTATGTAACAAATTAACCATAATGCATAATGAGATTGGAAATACAGAAAACCTTGTTATCATGTCCAAATCTGATTGTGTTTGCAATAAACGACAAGTCTGATTGTTGAAAAAAAATATTATATGCTTCTCTTCTGATAAGGCTGAAATGTTGTTGCAAATTTAATGGCAGAATCATATACCCCGTGTTGGGGATTTTAACGAGAGTACATATTATATGGAGGGCAATACGGGGCACCCTGTGTTTGAGACTGCCTATGGAAAGATTGGTGTCAACATATGCTATGGAAGGCATCATCCTTTAAATTGGTTAGCCTTTGGTTTAAATGGTGCTGAAATTGTGTTCAATCCATCAGCCACTGTTGGTGAACTAAGTGAGCCAATGTGGCCCATCGAGGTACCCACATATTTATCTCTTTATTTCCTGTCTTTAGGAGCAATTGCCTTTTCTTGGCACTTGAAATAACAACACACATTTTGCATACAGAATCAAGTGATTTGGGCAAAAGTTGGCAATCTTTCCTATTTTTATTCAACTACCTGTTCAGGATGTTTGATCTCTGAACCTTTCGCCATTTTCGCTAGTTGTTGCAATTTTTACTCAATTTGAGCAAATGGGCCAGTTTAGGTTGTGTTTGTCTTTAACGGCTATGCTAAAAGATTTAACTAAAAAGAAAAAAGAGTAAAGAGGTCGAAAGTCATGTGAAATGTATTCCAATGCAAGAAACTTTCTATTAGAGTGAATAATGATTTAGTTGCATTTAGTTAGTTGTTTGTTAGACGGTGGTTATTCTGTCAATAAAACCTCTATTAATAGAGGTGTATATTTCAGATTTCATTAAGAGAAATTCAATTTGTTCTCACATTCGATCTCAATAGATTAGCTTAGGAATGGTTTCTTTTACAAAATCCCCCTTTCTAAATCGCTTTGTTATGAAAGAAACAGATTTTAACATCATTATAATAGTACAGGTTTGTAATCATATTTAACATGTTAATTATATTATGAAATTCCAAAATAATCAGAAAAATGTCTGTGGGTCAGCCCGACCCGTCATGTTTAGATCAGTACAAAGAAAATTGCTTTTTTTTTTTTTTTACCATTACTCAATCCTCCCAGTTTACCATTCCAGGATATGCAAATTTAAAGGGTACCACAATGGTTCAGGAGTCTGTTAATTCTTTCTCTAATCTAAATTACTCTTGTACATGCATTTTTTTCTTTTAGGCAAGAAATGCAGCCATAGCAAACAGTTACTTTGTGGGGTCCATCAACCGGGTCGGGACCGAGGTGTTCCCAAACCCGTTCACATCAGGCGATGGAAAGCCACAACATGCAGACTTTGGTCATTTCTACGGCTCAAGTCATGTTTCTGCGCCAGATGCTTCATGCACGCCATCACTTTCAAGGAACAGAGACGGGTTGTTGATATCAGACATGGATCTTAACCTCTGCAGACAGCTAAAGGACAAATGGGGATTCCGTATGACGGCTAGATATGAGTTATATGCCGACATGCTTTCCGGATACGTGAAGCCTGATTTCGAGCCCCAGGTGATTTCTGATCCCTTGTTGCATAAAAATCATTTGTAAAAGGTTGGAAATACTTTAGTCATGCTCTTTGTTGAGTTATACCAACTCAAGTGGTTTAAAGTTGAAATGAAAAACTTAGTGATCTTGAGTTCAAAATTTATAAAAAGCTTTAGTTTCTGGGGTTATGTAAAAGATATTGATGTATTATGGATGCTACATTGCTATGTGAAAAAATAAAATTTGGTTTGATGTTGATCTAATAACTACTGTGTGATGCCCGCGTATTGTGGCGGCTAGGTTTTGAATAAGATTTATATGGAAGTTTAGATGAAAATAAGTAGTTTGTAACGGTATATTTCAGAATTAAAATAAAAAACATTACTGTTGAATTTGGTGCACTTTTGGTATGTGGTACTTTCTTGTTGTGTCTTCTTTTTGGTGGCGATGTGGGTTGTGTTTCGGAACCTCGACTTCGAGTTTGGATAGAGTTTCAGGACAACGTCGGGTGATGGTGAATGTGGAGGTTGGTTCGAATTGGCGATTGTTAGCATATAATCGTCTTGGACTCCTCTCCATTTAGGCGCTAACACAAGTTCGGTCGAATAAGTTAAACGAGTTGTTTGGGTTAAAAGGGGCTTGGTTGAATCTACAGTTAAAAGGGGTTGTTGAAAGGATTCATGGTTAAATTTGATTTGAAGAGTATAATTGTTAACTTTTGATGAAGGGATTATTTTGTGGTTTTTTTTAAATGGTTGCTATCCATAGGTGTTTTTTGAAATGGATTTTTTTTCTAAACTAATATGCAACAACTAGTTTCGGGGGTGGTGAAGTGTGCTCAACGCTCGTTGAAGCCACCTCGCCCAAGCCCTTAACACCTTTATCACACCCACGAGGGCGGTGTTTTGAGCGTAATAGGGCAGTGTTTTAAGTGTGATAGGACAGTGTTTTGAGCGTGATAGGATGATGGTGGCACCATGAATACACTTATACACCCCATAAACATGCAATAACCCTCTTTTTGTCTAGATACCATGTAAACTTTTATTCAAAACTAAATAATGCATTATTATGATGCACAAGTAATCGAAACATAAATGTACAGGTCATAAACTTGCTTCAAGATCTTGTTTTTGTTTTTTTTTTTACAACCTTTGAAATATGATGTGGATTTATCGTTACGTCTAGTTTATTTTTATCAACATTCTGATGTAATTTTTTTCATAAGACGAATATTAATATTCACATTGTTGAAATGGAGTCTTACGAACTTTAACACACCCGCTGCAACATTGTTGGAATGGAGTCTTTTGAACTTTAACTCATTTGCTGCAACTCGTGGTTTTGCTTACTTGTATACTTCTAAGGAAAGTATTGTTAATTTGTTATGGGTAAAACTTAAATGACCTATATAATAATGTCTATCAAGTTCAAATTTTTCTTACCAGACAGTATAAATATGCAAAAATGACTAATTTCTCATAATATCATGGTTTCTACTTTCTAAGGGGTGGTCGAACGAAGAAATATGCTTACTAATTTCCAAAAACTCCAAGTCAATATAAGACAATCTCCGGTTGATGGTTTTTATATCCCAAAAATAGACACGTGAACATTTATCAAGTTTTTCATCATTGGAGAGGGTTGTTTTTAAGACACTAGTTTTGTTTCATGAACTATAAAAAATAAGTTGGTGTGGCTCTCTAGTTACTATATGCTAAAATATTAGAGAGAGAGAGAGAGAGAAAAAATAAATTGTTAAAAATTAAAAGATGGTGATAATATGACAATACTTTTAGATTTACTTATTGTAGGGATTATTTATTATAACTGATTGTGTATCGAAGACATCCATAAAAAATGCATTATATTCTGAAGGAACTATCATATTGGGCTTATTGGTGACAGAGGCAAAAGGAAACTTCTAGCTTTGCAATTTTTTGTTCAAATTAGCTGATTCTTGCTAAACATGTTTCTTTTTTGACAATTAGGTAAGAATATTGGTTTGTTAGTAGCAAAATCCATAAAGTCCGTTTTTCGTAAATAAATATTTAGTTCTTTAAATGTGAATCCGTTTAGCAAGGAAAAGAGTAATCTACAAATCCTTATAGATGCAATTAAAGAATACCATAGTTGACAAAAATGAATGATTTTGCACACAATAGAAAAAGAGAATATCAGGAAATATAATCATTTTCTTACGTGGTGTGTCATACCTCTACAGTCATGTCTTGAATAAATCACATATATAACCATGAGATAAAATTAGAGGTGTTTATCGAATCGGATAATAGATTACTCGGATTATTCAGATCGTATTATTCTGGTTTGAAAATTTCATGACCATATTCGAAATCCAATCCAATTCGGATAAGTCCGAATAATCCAAATAAACCAAATAATAAGTTTTCCTATTTTTTGTTCTTATTATTTTTGGCTAATTTCTTATTCTTAACATTTTATAAGTTTAGAATCACAATAAAAGATATAAAACAAAAAAATACAAATTTGACTTAAATATAAATTCAAAATTGAAAACATAATAAGTAATCATATAAAAACCGAAGATTAGAACTCAAATTTAGAACAACAATTGATTATTGTAAAAGTTTAGAACTAAAGGACTAGAATGTGGTCGAAAATTCTTGTCTATTGAGTTGAAAACATAATAGGTAGTTGGATGATAAGTATTGGGCTGGAAACATAGTTGAATTCTTATTCGGATTAATCGGACATCCAAATAACCCGAATAAAAAAATTATGATATCCGAAATCCGAATAGAGAATTCAGATTCGGATGAGATCCGATCCGAATATCCGAATAAGTATTCAGATCGGTCTCGGATTCGGATATGTATTAGATTTCGAATGCTTTCTGATATTGGTTTTTTTTAATACCCCTAGATAAAATCGTGTATCTACTTCTAGTAGCGTGTCAGACTCCCATCAATAATAACTTAGCTAAATGTGAAACGTGACACCATATCACATATTAGTTCGTGAATGGATGGTTTTGCACGTACAAAATGCAAATATTTAAGGTTTAGAAGAATAAAAATATATACACGACCAAATATTCAAGCATCTCGTGGTTATATGCGTGAAATTGTTCTATCATAATCATGAAGGTATAACAAACTCATAAATATAGACGATTTCTCGATTTTATCGGAGAAAAATGAAATTTACTTTTTTTTTTTCTTTTTCTTTGGCATTTTCCTGTATAATTGTCCTGCTAGTTATTGTATCCGGTTTTAGCAAGGTCATATGATATAATTGCTTTTAGTTTTTGTTATATTAGTTGAGTGTCAATACTATATCTTTCTTATGGTAGTTTTCAGTTTGTTTAATCTCGATTGATTAATTACTAAAGTTAAATTTCTTAATTGTTTGGTTTTGTGGAGTCTTCGGTTGAAACCACAGGACAACCGGCTCTAACCCTAATACGTTGTCTAATTTACGTTTACTTGTTCCCAAACTTATTCACCCTAATTTTGCATAAAAACTAACGGAGCTAAGATTACTAGCTAGTTGCAACCTCTAGACATAGGCCAACTTAGGGTGTTTCTTAGATTTTAGTATATGTGACCGTGTGTGAATACCTAACATATGGGTGCTTTTTTAACAGTAAATCAAATGAATGCATCTTTATGAAAAGATGACAGGAGAATTTGTATATGTACTAGACGCGTTATACAATGTTACTAGCAGGCTGAGGAACAACTTATTTTCCAGCAAAACATCAAAACATATCATATCTCGTGAATATTATTTCTAAATCGACCTGAGCCGTTACAGTGTTTACTTATGTTTTGTGCAAAACCAGATTCAGGGACAACTAACCACATTGTAGTTATATCTGGTACACCTGATAAAACCCAATCAGTTCAGAACCTCCTTCAGGCATTGATACATGCTGACTAATCTTGACCAATAGTCAAAGTCAACAAGTTTCTTTTTTCTCAGGTAATAAGATTAACATAGTCAAGGCAGTTTCATTTGTTTGGTCATTTGTTCAATACCCTTTAACAGCAAACAGACAATGTACAAATGACCAAGATATTAGAACATATTGTATCATAAGCATGTCGATTATTGTTTTCTTAACCTTTTAGAGTTTGTACTTCAGACTATGAAATTTACAGTTAATGTAAAATGAATTTATAATGACTTGTGGCGGTTATTTGAGTACAATTTCAACATTATCATGCACACCTTGTAGCAGCAATTCACCATCATATGTCAAGACTTTGCGTTTCTTGGCTGCTCTTAGCGTCCCAACTAGCGCTTCAAAGATGTTGGCACACCTGTCATCGTTGAACAGCACGCCAAATGTCACCTTCATCATTTAGTTTTTAAATATGAATTAGCAGTGAGAAAGAAAAATTTGATCTTGATGTCAAGATATAAATATGATCACTAATCAATGATAAATATGATATACTTCAGAGGTAAAGTGTTAGTTTGGAACCACATTTCATAGTTATCAACTGAACATGAAAATGGTTTTTTCAAGTTTGATTAATCACAAGAGCCATTTAATGTAATAATAAAGTGTAGATTTGGGTTATAATCTACCTTCAATTCATAGAGAAAGAAATAAAAATCCTAATATCATAACTTGAAAACTAAAATAACGGAGAAATCGACGGTCTGGCTATGCCTTCTTATAACTAAATTTTGTGGTTTGTTTATGGTTAAAACATGTATAAATAACCAACTCGAATTTTCTGTAAAACCTTGCTTTATATTTATAGTGTACAAGTGCTGTTACAATTTAGGGCATGTTGGGATTGCTTATTTTGGTTAAAAAGGACTCTTGCTAAAAAATATTTATTAACTTATAACTTTTCAAAATTAATTTTTAAAAAAATGTTTGCATTATCTTATAAACTAAAATGTTATAAAATGACTAAAAGTAGTTTTGAAAAGTTAATAAGTAACTCTTTACTTACTTTTCAAAATCTACTTTTTACTTGTTATGAAAAATTAGTTTGAGAAGTAATTTTAGATTTAATAAATATTTTTTTTGACTCATTAACTTTTAATACGTCAAAAGTAAATTTTCAAAATTCATTGCCAAATATGCATTAAATTGCATTACCTTCCCTCCTCTTTTACAAATTGATATTTATTTAACCTAAAATACAATTTGATTTGTTAATTTAAATAAGTATGAGTTATCCCATTTCAATCATAATGCACAAGCATCATTGCCCTAAATCGATCAAATTGTTATCTGCATTCTAATTAGATCAACGAATTGAATAATTTCAATTGAATTACCATTTATTTATGTGAATCTTTAATTTGCTGGAAGAAAACTCAATATATATACAAAAAACATGAATGTATGTGTGTGTGTGTGTGTGTGAATTAGAGGGTAAAACATTACCTTGTAAGATCCATCGTTTTGTTTGTGGCCAAGTCGTTTGATTTCGTTTCTGAGTTGCTCAATTTCTTCGTCGACGTTCATCGTGTTTGTTGGTTTCCTATGATCCCATTCTCATGGGTGTTTCATATGTACGGATCGGCCAATTTATATGCTCCTTTTTTTATGTTTCATAAAATAGAAGTAAATAGTAAGTTTATGCAAATTGAAATATAATTGATACCGATTATTTTTTAAATAAGACTCCTAAAGCTACACGGAACGGGTTCGAGAGGAGGGCGGGGGCATTGGGGATTGGCAATAACGTCGGCTCGTGCAGCAAGTTTTCAATCCCGATCGATTATATTATTATTATGTTTATTGCTATTATTTTCATTATTTGATTACTAGTATTAATTTATTATTTATCTATATATGAAAAAATCAATAGTATCGAGGGTAACTCTGTCATTTCAACTTCACTTCAAATGTTATTTTGGTAATTTACATTGCTATCTGTTTAAAAACATCTTCTTTTTCATTGGAGATGTATACAAAGAGAGAAATAGAAATGGGAGAGGGAAGGAGAGGCTTCGTCTCGCCGCCACCATCGCACCACCACCGTCGCGCCTCTGCCATCACACCATCACCGCTGCTACAACACACGATCAGCGCTTGCCACTGCTAACGGCGAAACCCAAAAAGGTTAGCCATGGCAGCGGTGGTTTTGCACTCCAATCACCTCTTTCTTTCCTGACAGGCAACATGCAACAATCGTTGAGTCGTTGTCACCTATTAACGAGCTTGTCTGGACCATAAAAGTTATGGGGTTCGTCTGGGTTTTGGTGTTACGGCCGATGGTGGGGGTGATGACGATGAGAGGGCCGTCACGCTGTCACGGGGGTGATGACGGTGAGGGGGCCGTCGTGCTGTCACTGGGGTGATGATGGTGTGGGGGGTGATGACGGTGAGGGGGGTGATGACAGTGTCTGGGTTTTCGATTCATGGATCGATTTAATCAGTGTGAAACTATGTTGTTGATATTTGGGGGTTTTTCAGTTCTTGCTTCTGATTTATATCTTATTTGATTTCTTTAGTTTGATTTGAAAATTTTGTGGCTATGATGCGTAGCTGAGCCGTGCAGATGAGATGTTCGATAGAAATGTTTTAAGGTTACCTTTGGAGCATGGTTGTTATGTTTGTAAACCTTGTTTTTTGAGGGTTTTATTGTTGGCTTTGCTTACTCGTATGTTTACATCTAATCTAATTCTTGGGTATGAATGGTAATTTTGAAAATTGGAGGCTATGATACGTTGTTGAGTCTCAAAGGCAGTGATCGTCACCTGAGTTCTTTGTTGGAAATATGTGTTGCCTTAGAAACCTGCACATCAGAAAGTGGCTTTGACACAAGTAGTCATGCCTCTTTGACTGTCTAATCTTTGTGTAACTTTGATGTGATTAAAGTGTGCCATTTGTGTTTGAAAAGTTTGGTTGTAAAACGTAGCCAAGGTTTTTTGGTGGTTCTATTGTTTGGATTGGTGTCTGGGATGGCTTTACACAGGCAACCGCACCTCTCTGATTATGAGCTTAAGCTTTATTATAAATTTACCTATATATGAAAAAACCAAAGTGATGAACAGTATAGAGGGTAACTTTATCATTTCAACTACATGTTAAAACAAGTGAATGAACAGTTGAACGAACGGCTAACTCTGTCATTTAATGTTTTCTACAAAGGGTGAGTTGGTTATTTCGGCTTCCTCCCTATTCATTTTGGGCCGGAGGTGCACATTTTGTACTTGCCTTTGTATACATGAATTGTTGTTTGGGGGATAACAGTGTGTTGTTGAATTACAATGTTTCACTCTAAGGCAATGATGATAAAGGACCACAAATGGTTGTTGTTATGGCATGGCAAATGTTTTGTTTGCAGCCACAATAACCTGTCTTTTCTGAGCCTCATGTTAAGTTGGATTTGATTGTATTTTAACTTTTATATTTTCCATGCAACATGTTTGCAAGTATTTGTCTTATCTACCTTACACGTTACAAAGAGAAAGATAATGTCAAAAAAACATATTAGATGTGTTTAACATCATGTTATAAATTTACATGTTATGTATTCGATCAACTTTTTATCAAAAAGCAATTTGAGTTTAACATATGTAATTTGATTGTTAAATTATGTAATTTGATTGTTAAAATTATGTAATTTGATTGTCAAAATTATGTAATTTGATTGTTAAAATTATACCAAATGGTTATTATGAGGGTGTGGATCATAATGAAATGGATGTTAAGGTTTGCTAAGGTCTCATAGACATCAATTATAACGTGTTTTGGATTCCCCGCGCAACGCGTGCTGTCTTAAAATCTAGTGTTTTTTAATTATTAACAAGCAAATTCAAAAGGCACGATTGTACTTCATCAATACTTGTAGAAGAAGCGGTGTAGCTTGGTCACTAGTATTCTGATGCAATAAATACATATAAATCACTATTTGTTTCATTCTAAAATAAAACTGCCACTACTTGAACACTAGAAAATGAACTCAATAGAACACCAACCATAAACACCATCGTCCTCATCGATTCTATCTCTCTCTTTGTTTCTATGCATTTCTAGAGATGAAAGAAGAAAAAGCCTTTTCTTCCTCTCTTTCTTGGGCGTACACAACACAATGCTGAAACGTGGCGTTAAAATAGCTTGCACACCGGACTTGCATAAGACTTCAATACCAAAGGCTGCATTTGTTGTAAATTACTACCGTTCATTTCCCTTTACAATTGATTATAGAGTAATAGTATAACTTTATTGTTACTATTTCCTTGTTATTATTATTTTACTACTCGATTGGATCTTATGTAACATATTGAAAACATCTACATACCTGACTTAGAGGAGTAGATGTATTTTTAAGTTAATGAAATATTTATTAATATGGGATTTGTATGTTTTTAAATTAATTTTATAATTTTTATTATTATTATATACTTAATTAATTGATTGAAATTTGGTTTAGGAACGGGAACATGCATGCCATAGTTTTAGAGAAATGAAAAGATATGAGAAAAAATAAAAAACTAATGTGCTACTGATGTGAAGAAATAGCTTGCTTTCGTCATCAATGAAGTCTCACTCATATAAACATTATAAATGTACATTTGATTTAAACTTGATTTATATTCAAATTCATTTATAGGGAATGTATGTTTCTCCATTTCATATATAGTCATCCATGTGAGCGAAGATTGAGTGGAAATTAAGTATAAATTTACAATGATCATGCAACTAAGATTGTCCTTAGGCAACAGAAGCGAAAGTTGGGAATGTAATTGTTTAAATCATCAGTATGAATTATAATTGGGCAAAGTGAATAATGTGTGTTGATGTATATATATTTTTGATATAAAGTTTCACACAATTTGTTTTAATTTAAAGAAACGATTATCACCTTTAGACTAACTAAATACAAGGCAAGTGCACTTATTTTATAGTAGTATAGCTTGAGTTAAGAATCGAGTATCGATCCGTGGACACAATAACTCTCAATACCAAATTATCATCACTATTTAACCGATAAATTGAGTTTGGATTTTCTTCACAATAATCGTAGAGTTTCATCCGACAACTACAAAATTCAAATAAAACACAAATAAGTGTCTAGATTATGAATTTGTAACAAAAGTGACTTAAAATGTAAAGAAATATATATTGTAAACGTATATAATTATTAACATATCAATGAACACCTTAAAACGCCTACATATATGGATTGACAACCTCTTATGCTTAATGAAATGATAAATCAGATGGAATGACACCAGCCATTGTGAACATCTAATGCTTGTCCTTTCTTGTTACGATGCTTTCTCTAATATGCTCATGTGGTGGTATCCATGACATCCCACGACTTTATAATATCAACGATAAGAAGGCCATTGAAGCACCCACTAGCATTCTTATGAAGAATGTTTTCGCTATAGATTGGAAAACAAAAATTTTGGTTGTCGACCATTTTTTTAGGTCTCAAGTGTCAGCTAATGAGTCACCCGCCAAAACATTAATCGAAACCAAGCATAGGGTCTATAGTACGTGCTGCGATTGTTTTTTTGTGGTGGTTAATTGTTGTTTAGAGTCATCCAAAAAGCTAATATAAGCTTAAGGGTTAACGAAGAAAAGAGTCACGATATATAGTTTTATTTAAGTAACCAAGTAACAAGCTCGAAATGGCTTTCACTAATAAATCTAAAGAAGCAGAGAAGGGTGAGGTTGTTGGAACCTCACTAGACACTAAGGAAATAAGTGTAAAGGCGGAGATCATTCGAGACGAGAAAAAAGTGCGTTCGAGTGAAAAGACAAATTAACAGCAACACGATGGTGTGTAGTCGTCTTCAAAAAGAAAAGGAAACAAACTACGGTTGCGCAGCAACACATTTGTCGAGTGATGAAAGAAATGAACAATGGTTATGTTTAATCAAGGTATCAAAAAAAGATTTGGAAAACGATATCAAAATTCACCCTTCAATGTTTTATCATCTACACAACTAGCATTAAAAACCCGTGTATAAATCTATATATATTTATAATTACAGAATTCCTTAGTATATATAAAATATATTGAGAAAGAATGATAAATATGGTATCTTTTTATTTACAAATGAAAAGTGAATTTGAAAACATTTAATTCTTTATTTAAATAAACAAAAATTTAAAAGATAGTTATAAAATGTGAATGATTTATTAACTTAATTACTAATCACCATAAAATTGCCATAAAATGGATGAAAGTAATTTAGGCGGGAAAATAAAAACTTTAATAGTATAAAATTATGACAAGTGTCCATTTGAGATACTATTTTATTAGAGTAGTTGTATATTTTCAGACGAGAATCAAATCGAGTATGTAATAACTGTATTTTTAATCCTCTTTGATGTGATACAATTTGCATAGATGTGAAATTAATAACAACATTCTAATTCCATACCCAAAAGGCCAAAAGACCCTAAAGCATGAACAAATATTGTTACAAGAAGTACTGCACAACGTACAAGTCAAGAAGCATATTTTCTTCTTCCACCATATTTTCAATCCTCCTTTCTATGAATCCACCAAATCATGAACTTCATAAAACACCCTCATCCTTATTCTCGTAATCCCCCTACCTGCTAAATTAGGGCTCCAAAAAACCTAATTTTCCCTCCTTCCCCCTTTCACACATTCATCTTAGGGTTCAAGAAACACAATACCCTTAATTTTTCTTTTCAATTCATGGAATCTCACATGCATCCACCTTAAAATCATGTTCAATTTCACAGAATCTTCATGGGTTTTGCTTGATGCGTTTGGAGAATGTCGGAGGTTAATACCAACACCCAACACCACCATCATTCATCGATTTACGAGGCCGTCAATTTACGGCCCGCTAATTTGCACCATCAACAACAACAACGAGGGAATGGCATCAATAACAACGATAATCAACACCACTTGGTGGAAGATGTGGTTGGGCAAGAAGACGATGATGTTGCAGGGGGTGAAGAAGAGTCTATAGATAACCCTAGTCAGACCCGTTACGACCACCATAACCCTCATCATCAGCACCATCATAATTTGCAGACCAGTGGTGGTCTTGAAGGTGGTATGGAAGATATCAGCGTTCCGCAGCATCCATTGTATGTACCTGAGGCTGATATTCATCCTGTTAATGGTGGAGGTGCTGATCAACTTACGCTGTCGTTTCAGGGAGAAGTTTATGTCTTTGATGCTGTTTCGCCTGAAAAGGTTTTGGAGTTTGATTTTATGATATTAGGGTTTTGTTTGTGTAAATTGATAAGTTTGTATTCATTATGCATTGATGATTGAGCTAATTGGGCAAAGTTTTAAACTTTTAATGATATTATCAATGCATATGTTTATGATTGATCTAATTCTTGATCTTATGGAGAATTTGTATTTATGGGGATTTTACAGGTGCAAGCTGTGTTATTGCTATTGGGTGGGTATGAAGTACCAACAGGTGCTCCTACTTTGGGGATGCCTCCTCAAAACCAAAGGGTATGAGTACTGCAAATTGTTGGTGCAAGTTTTGATTTTGATTTTGTTGTTTGTTTTGGTTTGATTGGGTCTTTTATGTGAGCGTTTAGAGTTTGACTGAATTTCCTGCAAGATCGAGTCAGCCGCAAAGGGCTGCTTCGTTGAGTCGGTTCAGGGAAAAGAGAAAAGATAGATGCTTTGACAAGAAAATCCGTTATACTGTATGAAAGGAAGTTGCTCTTAGGTATTTAAGTAACTAGAAATTGTGAGACTGTTTACATGCTTGTTGCGTTTTGCATCTTTCTTGGTATTTCCGTCTTGAATTTCACTGCCCTTTTGGTCGTGATGATTATCAATTCATGCGGGATCGGATTTGTTTTTCTCAATGTGAATGTGATTTGGTTCCCTTTTTGATTTTCACTACCTATTTGCTACTGCCTAGAGTTTTAGTTAGTTACAACAGGCTTGATAATTGATTCTCTCTTTGACTCTTGTAAGGTATTCAATAGAATTTTTTGAATTTAGCACATGACCTATTAAATACTAGGTTAAAAACATGTATATTATATGAGCTGAATATATGTTTGGTGAAAATATTTATTTTAAATAAGTCATCACATATTTCTCAAAGATGTTTTATAAAAAAATGAACATTAGAACTTTGCATATAAACAATCATACAGTACTAAAAAAAATTAAACAATTGATAATTGAACAAAAGAACGCCCTTGGTATAAGCAAATCGATGATTTGATTGCAGAGGAAAATAAGATAACTATGATTTGATTACAGAGTAAAATAAAGTAAAGGTGAGTTTATCAAGTACAAATATTAATAGGAGAGAGAGGCGGTAAAACAATCCTAAGAATGCATATAAATGTAAAATGTGCATCAAAAGTTAGTCTTTTATTATAGATAGATGATTGGACATTATGCCAAAATTCCTTCTATTTGATTTTCCATTTCTGTAGTCCATTTAATTGGTAACTTAAAAGTCCTAAACTGATTGTTCTTCCAAATATTACCTAACATAGTTGTTAATTAATTGTACTTAAAACTGTATTGGGCCAATTTATGATGTTGTAATCTGCAACTGTTAATTTATCCACAAAGGTTCATTTGTAGACATCATATATGGACTCTTATTTCGCTTGTAAAGCCTTCCTGTTCTTTGAATTGCTAGATTACTACGTATTACGTCAATATGTTATATATGGATTCATGCTATAAGCATATGTACTTTTCTGTATATAACTTGTGTGCATCAGTTTGTTTGGTGTTAATTTTTGTTATATACTTCTATTCAGTCTGTAACGACATCAGTCACACATGGTTGTTATGTATGAAGCATGGTATTCATGCTTAATGATGCAAAGTCTCAGGGATGAAGCTTGAAGTTTTTTTCAGGGTGGACCGAGAAATTCGTAAATCAGTTGTTTATATTGAAAAATTAGCGCCTAAGTTTTTTCTTTATTGGAATATTATCGTGTTAATCTTTATGAATTTGCCAAATTCTAAAAATTAAAAAAATATTGCACTGTTTGCCTTGTTTGACTTATTTGACTTGGATATCTGATTGGTATTTATGCTACCAGAATGCAGCGGAAGAAAGGTCAGTTTACATCATACAAGGCAGTCTCAGATGAAGCAGGTACCGCAAGTTCAGAATGGAATGATGGTTCTAGCCAAGATGAAGAAACAATGTCAGTAGCCTTTTTTCCACTATTTTTTTGGGATTCTTCGTGTCCATTTTATTTGGGAGAATTACATATATCCCCCCCTCCATCAAAAAAATTACATATTTCCTGAAAACACAAGTTTCAATGCATAAAGTACAATGCTTTTTAAGCATGATTTGGGGAAATATGTAAATTTACAAGTTTAGAAGGGGAAATATGCAATTGTCTCTTATTTGTTTGGTTCTTATCTTTTTGAGTCATATAATTGTCAAGTTGCCAATATTTTTAGCTCATCTTCTACTTAGACTGTTTGCGTTTGTTTCCTTGCTTGTTTCTGCTACTTGCAGATGTAAACACTGTGGAATCAGCTCAAAGTCTACTCCAATGATGCGTCATGGGCCTTCTGGCCCAAGAACATTGTGCAATGTATGCGGGCTCAAATGGGCCAATAAGGTTTGTATCCAAACACCTTGGAACTTTCCATCAACTGTTAAAGAGTTAAAACTTATGGACTTCATATTATGTTTACTCTCAACTTTGTGTCTCATCTTAACCTTTCTTCTCCTAATATGCATTGGGGATTGAAGGTCCATATTCGGTAATTAGATGACTAGATCTAATAAAATAAGTATATTTACGAACGGTGATTGACTTTTGCAGGGAGTTCTACGAGACCTTAACAAGGTTTCAGCATCAGGAGCTCCAGACCCTACTGCAAAGACAATAGAACAGGTACGCACACTCGTTTCTTAATATTAAAAATGAGAATAATATTGATGCCAAATGGGTTTGTTTTCAGAGTGATACGGAAGCAAATGACGCCGATGCTGTAAATGCAAATACCATAATACTGGTCTCTAATGGAGTTAACAGTTCGGCTGAAAGATAGGTCGGTAATGTGGAGCTTGTAATTTTGTTGCAGCCATTTAAGTTATTGAAGATAAAGGTGTGAAAATAAGAGAAGATGTTGCATTCATAAACTCATAGTAGTTGTTACAGAGATTGTAGATATATTGGTTCCTGTCTTGAGACCTCATTGTTATTATTACTGTTACCACGCCAAATCAGACCATTAGAATTTCCTTTGAAATTTTTAGATCTTTTCATCTCTGTTTTGGTGAACAAGCCCACTCAAAATGCAACCTATTAGAACAGGCTGAATGCATTTATGAAATTCATTCACCTTTCCAAAAGTACTGTTGTAATTCCAGGTAGTACCAAGATTGTGTAGACAAACGAATCATGTATTTCACTTTTTTTATGGATAACTAGCTTTAGTAAACCCGTGTATTACACGGGTTGAACAAATAAAATATTAAATATAATAAAAGTTTATTAAGTATAAAACGATATTTTACGATAAAATATAATTGAAATTACGTATAGTAAGAACAATATATAATTCAACAATTATATCAATTTTTTAAACTTTTGGTTTAAAACTTTTTTTTTTTTCAAAAAACATAATAAATATTTTGTTTCAAAACAAACCGTATTAAAAATATCATTTCTAAAAATTTTCTTATTATAAATTTCAATTTTAATTATTTTTTGTTTATAAAAATATTAACTTTTCAGAAACACTAATTTTAAAAAAGTTTGATGTTTTGTAAAAAAAATTTATTCTATAAAAATTATTTTTAAAAATAACATTAATAAGAAGATTTTTTTTAAAATTTATTAAAAAAGCTAAATAATGTTATTGATAATTAAGGTAATTATTTAATAGGAAAGAGAAACGGAAAAATTTTAGTGAGAGTGAATGTGATGCCGTCACGTGTTATCACAAGATACTCTTTTATTAGAGTATAAAAATAAAAATTTATCAATCAACTGTCGGGTAGAGACGGAGAAGTTTACAGTTTATACAAGCCAAGTAACTTGATGGATGAGTTACATTTGAGCTTTTACCGAGCTAATTAGGAACGAGTTACAAGCTAGCTGGGGCAAGTGTGTGATGGTTGGTGTTCATGAAAGCAATGTTCACCTCTTAATGAAGACATTGTACAACTCTCTTTTGTATGGTTAACCTAATAATGAATAAAAAGCAATAGTTTGTTAAGTTGTAATATGCTGAAACAATATAGCATGGTACAGTCTATTTAAACCCAATATGTCTTCTGGACTTCAGAGTTCAGAAGCCATTGGCAATGGTATGAACATACAGTTACCAAGTTATCATTTTCTTATGAATACTCCACACCCTCTCTTCACTCTCCTCCACGCCGGATGTCTTTCCTCCATTCGCCTTCCATGATTGCGTTCGTAGGGTGAACGAACCCACTACAAATGCTCTAAGCCTTGATGGATGGGTGCTTCGAGGTAGACGTCATGAATATAGTTATACTCAGTTGAGTAAGTTGAATTATCAATTAGTTGAGTATTAGTTAAGTCCTATCTTTTTACTTTAATAAAATAGTAAATAGAGAGGACACATGACATTACTATATTCATTCTTATCAAATTTTTCTCGCTTTTCTCTTCTATTAAATAATCATATTAATCACTAATATTATTTAATATTTAATAAATTAAAAAAATATATTTTTATTAATGTTAATTCTAATAAACAAATTTTTACAAAATATTTTTTTTTATAAATATCAAACCTTTTTAAAAATACAAAATATTTAAAATTGGTGTTTTTTAAAAAGTAAAATTTTTATAAAATAATTAAAATTAGGAGTTATAATAAGAATTTTTTATAAATGGGAAATATTTCAATGATATCTTATATTAAAATATTATTTTATTATTGACAAATTTTAATTTTATTTATTTGACCCGTGTAATACACGCGTTTACTAAAACTAGTTAATATAAATAAATTCAAAGCCATATGTAACATTACAATTTGTAATTTGTAATAAAAAAAGTTTATGAAAAAGGTAAAATTTTAATTTCTAAAATGAATAAAAATAACTAAGAATTTTCTTCACTTCAAAAAAAAGAATGAGATTCTTGGGGAAGAATTAACGCCACGTATTTGACAATCTATTTCCAGAAAGCAAACAAATTGGAAACTTCCAGAAGAAAAAACGATCTAATTGTCCAAGTCAGCGGAAGCGCCTATAAAGTATAAAGTAGTGGTTTGATCGTAAATCCCCTATTCATAATTCATTCATATCTTCGTCTTCAATCTCTCATCTCTCTCTGTAGCAATCATCATGCCTCGCAAAAGCTCCGGTAGTATGTTTCCTCAACGATTACTGTTTGATATTGCGTTTTATGTTTTAATAATCTTGCGTAAGTCTCATTGTTTTTCATCTGTTTGGGGAAATATCGATCTACATTACGTTTTCGTTTCCATTTCTAGGGTTTTCTGCGTTTTTATCGACTGTTTGTTTGTTTTTTCGTTAGGTGTTTGTAATTTTGTGATGTGTGATTGCTTTTTGAATCGTTATTGTCTGAACGCAGTGGAAATAGCTTGAAGTTTATGATTTTTAGTTGTAGGGATTGTGATTTTGGTTTTGTAGGAATTAGGGAGATTTATCTGCTTGTTTTACAGGATTCATTTCAGCAAATTAGGTGTATCTTTTCTATTTGTTGTCTTGTGATGTAAACTTGTGGCTTTGAAACGTATTTCGTCTGGTTTTTGTGGTTGCTTAAGAACAGGCGTAACTTCTGACTTACAATTCATTTTCTTCCAGTTTGTGATAAAAAACAAATGGCTTGTTGGCTGATGAAAAGAACTCTGGATCAGAGCAGGTGTTTTTGAAGCTTCATATTGAAAATTGAATGAGCAATTTCATTAGTGCTGTAGATTGTTTTGTTTTGTTGCTTTGTCCATGACTCCATATATGCTCTTGAGTTTTGATTATATGTTTAAGTGCTTTGAATTATGTGTGGTTTTTCAGTGCTAACACTCTAAATTGCAGGAAGGTCTGCTCGTGCACCTGCTCGTGCTCCGGCACGCGCCTCCCCAGCACCAGGTAATGTGTTTTTACTGCTTGTTGATATGACAATCACTGTAAAAGTTTGAGATTATGTTCTTTTCTTGATGACACTACTTCATCTAACATGTTTGTATTTTGTTTCTGCAGTCAAGCAAGCACCCCCTCCTGCCCCTAGCAGTGGTGGATCGCTGCTTGGTGACATTGGTTCAACCATAGCTGAAGGTAGATCTACAGTCTACTACATATCTTTATCATATACACTTGTTGTAACTATATCGTTCTACATGCGCATGTGCTTTTCATCTTATGTTGTATTTTTGTTCTTGGTAGGCCTAGCGTTTGGTACCGGGAATGCTGTTGCGCACAGGGCTGTGGATGCTGTAATGGGTCCTCGTACCTTTCGACATGAATCTGTTCCTGCTGCTGCAGCTGCTGCTGTCCCAGAATCTGCTGCCACTAGCAGCTCTTACTCTGATGCTTGTGGCATGCACTTTAAGGCATTCCAAGACGTACGTCTCTTATCTCTTTGCTATCGTCTCTATGTCACACGCAATATCATAAAACATGAAAGTTCATTGTATCTCCCATTAAGATTATGGTGTTATGAAACATGTGTTTGATGTGTGTTATCAATGCAGTGCATTAACAGCTCTGGAAGTGGCATTGGCAAGTGCCAGTTTTACATGGATATGCTGACGGAGTGCAGGAAGAGCTCAGGTCTTGCGGTTTGAGTGAGTTGCTGTTGCTGAAACTATTATTTATCGATGATATTCTTTTTGCTAGTTGGAGATATGAACTAGAAATACTTTGGTAGCTAATAAATACATGGATGTTTGATCATGTTTGTTTTTCGGTTGTTTCAAACCATGCACTTGATCACATGCCTGCAAGCATAATAATATTATGTCATCGACTATGTCTTTTGCTTTGCTTTGCTTTGCTTTGCATTGAAACATGTGTTTGATGTAGCAATGGGCGTGTTAGAGTTAAATAAATCAAGCTGCTAATGAGTTTCCGATATCATGTTGGGTTCACCCAGGCTTCCTTCCTTCAAATACAGCTTTATATTCACATCCATCAGAGCGACCACCTGTTTTGAATTCTCCATATTGAATCTTCGAATCACTTCTCGACAATAGCTTTCGGTTGATGGAGCAGCAACGCGCTACTGCTGCATTTTACTTCCAACTCCTAGACGCGACCTAATCGGCCCAAATATATGATCTTAAACCGTGTTTCAAGATTTTCTTTTAACAAATTGATTTCTTTAACTTCATCTAAGTGATCGACATATACTAAAACTAGGACTACCTTGTTTTCATGAGTTTTCACAAACAAACTTGCATGAGCACTTGTACTTGAAACTATTGTGTTTGAGGAAAACTCTAATTTTCCATCTCACATTTGTGGTAACCATGGTTCGAGTTCTTTTAAATTCCCTTTGGTTGTTTTGTGTATGTAGAATGATTTAGGTCTGTGAAGAAATGCATTATTCACGTCCTGCCACAGATCCCATCTCTTAATTGTAGCCACGACTAGTAAACCTCGGATTGTTGTTAGTTTGCTTACACGACTTAATGTATAAGCATAATCGAGCCTATACTCTTAAATTATTTTTTAAAATTTTAGAGTTATATTATTTTTAAAACAATATATAACAAAAAATAAAGTTTCATCAATTAAAAAAATGCAAACAAAACAAAAATTAAAAAAAAGTTTCATTTGGAATAAAAAAATGCCAACATAATACTGTGTTTTAACGCTTTCATTGAGCATTACTTTCAACATCGGCTGAAATACTCGCAATGGATTTTAGGATAATAACTGATTCACTTGTTTTTGTTGTTCGTTCAAAGCTTTTTGTTTCTTTCACGTCAATTCAGCCTAAACTTGAGTCTTCAACGGTTGTGATGATAGTTGCGACGATTAGGGTTGTAAACGAGTCAAGCCGACTCACAAGTTGCTCTTGATCGGCTCAAAAAAATATCGAATCGAGCCAAGCTTAAATAAGCTCGAGCCCGAGTTAGAGCTCATAGTATGGCTTGTTTACTAAACGGGTTCGAACCCAACCTTCAAATATTAAGCTTGGGCTGACTCACGAGCTTAAATGAGATTTTTGTTTATATAATTTTTTTTAACATATTAAATAGGGGCATTTACATATTTCTCTCTCTTAAACTCATTAATTACATATTTACTCAAACTTAAAAATTAATTACATATTTTCTCTTTCTAAAACATATGTATTACATATTTACCCATCTTATTAAAATTACTTATTGAATGAATATTGTATCCATATTTTTACTAAGTTATTTATATATAGTTCTCTTCCGAAGAACATCAATCACATGTTTCATCCACTTCGAGTATTTTATATAAAGGAAAACAATAAAATTACAAACTGCAAATACAAAAGTTTAAAACTTTATTTCAAAACAATAATCACCGATAATCAACATTATATCTCCAGATACAAAATACAATTGACAAAGTTTTATTCAATTATAAATAAAAAAGATAAATATGCAAAAATTTCTTAGTAAAAACAAGATAAAATAGTCATTTGATAGGTTAATTTTAATGGAATGAATAAATATGTAATAAGTATGTATTAGAAAGGGGAAATATGTAATTGTTATGACTTGGGGAAATATGTAATTTGTGTTCTTAATAAGTGGAAATATGTAAAAATCCCTATTAAATATGTATTATATAAATAATATTATTATATATAAATTTATAATAAATTTGATTTATACTTTCTAATAAACAAAAGTTATGGTTAAACACACATCCTAATTTTAGAGCATGTAAGATTGATTGTTTTCCCCGCCTAAAGTCTTGAATAAAAAAATATTTTTGTTCAATATTTTCGTATTTAGTTTTTAATTTAAATATCAATTATTTCAGTTACTGAGAATCTCTTAATTGAACCAATGATCTCTTGGCCTAGTGGTTAAGGAGGAGGTGGGAGGTTTTGTCTCTCTTGGAGGTCCAAGGTTCAAACCTTGACATTGGCGAATATTACTAACTTGGTGATACTAACAACTAGCCACTAACTAGCCATTAAAAAAAAAAAAGAATCTCTTAATTGAATATCTTTTGATTTTTAAATAATTTTAATGTTCCACCACTTGATTCAGCATATGATTACCAAAATAAAGTAAACAATAAGTCACATAATATGGTATCAAAATAAATGAATGAAATAATTGAAGTGAATTAATAATCATTCCATAAATAAACTTTAAACTATTTTAGTATTTGAAATCGGATTTGAAATTGAAGTGAATCCAAAATTGAATTTGAAATTTTAAAATAAGATTCAGATTCAAATTCATTCCAATTCTAAAAAGTTTTCAAAATTGAATCGTATTCGAATTAGAAATCAATACAATATATACACACATACATATTTGAAATTATATATACATATACACATGCATAACTAATGTAAATTATTTATATATAATATAACTAGGTTAGATACCCGTGTAATACACGGGTTGAAAATATAAAAATTATATAATTCATAAATGTATAAATAGTTCATATGATTAAATTACGTATTACATAAAACAATAAAAAATAAAAAGTTGTATTTTCAAGTTATATATATTCGAATACTTCTTTGGATAATATAACATACAATTGACCCGTGTGAAATAAAAATCCAATTGTCTTAAATTGAAATTAACCCAAAATATATAAATATATCAATAAATGTTTTTTTAAACTTTTTTTCAATTAAATCTTATTTGACTATAAAAGTATGTACAATTCAAAATAAAATATGATTACACAATTTAGTTGATAATATAAAAAAAATTTAAAAACAAAATCAATTATTAATTTAGTTTCTTAAAAAAAAAACTTAACTAAAATAACATAATAATTTAGGCGGGAAATATTTTTTGAGAAGTAACAGGAGAGTGACATGTGTCATTCTAGTTACTCTTTTATTATATAATATAGATATAGATATAGATATATACATACATATTTAAAAGCATATATATTTCAAATACGAATTTACAAAATTCAAATTTTGATTTTAGTTTCAAAGTTCGAATCGAGATTCGAATAGTTAAGTTTCTAATCTAATCGAATCAAATTTCAAGTTTTCTGAATCCATTCGAATATTGAACACCCATAGCAAGTAAATTATCATTGTAAGCAAGTTGTTTGAAGTCTTCTCGTCATTCAATAGAAATGTATTCTCTGCTCTTGTGTTGCAGCGATGCCTTGATATTAATACACATGAAAGAAATATTATTTAGAAAATATATATTACAATACTAGCTATAATAACCCGTGTATTACACGAGTTAAACAAATAAAATATTAAATAAAATAAAAAAGTTATGAATTATAAAACGACATTTTAAGATAAGATATGATTAAAATTATATAAGTAAGGACTATAAGTAATAAAATAATAATATAAAATTTATAAATATTTTTGTTTAAAATAATCTTAACATCTTGTTTTGAAACTAACCGTTTTAAAAAAATCGTTATTATAACTCCAATTTTAATTATTTTTATTTGTAAATATTTTTCTTTTTAAAATCATTAATTTTAAAATATTTTGTGTTTTTAAAAAAGTGTGATGTTTTAAAAAAAATTTATTTTATAAAAAAATATTTTTTTAAATAACTTTAATAAAAATAGCTATTCTTAATTTATTAAAAGTATTTTTAGTGTATAAAGAAATTAAATAATAGAGTTAAATACGTTTTACACACTGGGGTTTTATAGAAATTATCATTTGAATCTAAAAGTTTAAAATGTACCATTTGCATACAAAGGTTTCACTAAAATTATCATTTGAATCCATTTGGCTACACCTAACTAACATTGTTAACTTTTTCCGTTAAGTTTTCAACATTAATGTATTTTGGTTTAGTAATCGTGTTACTTTTGCCCGTTTCAGTAAACATAGATTTTTTTGTTTAAAGTTTAATTATGGTTACGATGATTGATGCTTTATGATTATTATTCATAAGCGGTTAATGTTATATTATTATATTGTTCTTATACTTTTATGATAATATGTATTTTATGGTTATGATTCAAATAATTTATGTTATATGAATTGTTTGTTTATTTATACATATTTTTATTTTGTATGTTTTATAAAGTTAAAAATGAATCACTTTTAGTTAGTTATACTTATATTTTATGTAATAGAACATTCAAAGATGTTTTTTTTGATGAAATAAAAAAAATGTTGATCTATCATTCCTTGTAAATCAAATTCGCAATGGTGATTACCAAAATAGAATGAACTTCTAAAACTTATCACGTATAGTTAATTTTTTATTTTGTAATTGTTTTGACTGAAATACATCTAATTTAGGAAAATTAACGGAAAATTTTAATGGCGTTAATTAGGAATAGTTAAGTAGATTCAAATGGCAATTTTTGTAAAACTTTTGGATGCAAATGGCAAAATTTAAACTTTTGGATTCAAATAGCAATTTATATGAAACCTCAGGGATGTAAAACACATTTAACTGTTAAATAATATTATCAGTAATTATATTAACTATTAAATAGAAGAGAGAAGCGGGAAAATTTTGATAAGAAGAAATGTGGTGCTGACGCTTGTCCTCCTCATTTACTTTTTTATTAGAGTAAAAAGATGCAAAATTCATGTAAAAACTAAATAAATTCATTTAAATATTATACGGTCTCGTATAACGAAAATATAAACCACAACCTATCCAAATTAGGTCAAATTTATATTTTTAAAAATAATTTTTAATATAACACACTTGTTTTAAATGACAAAATCATACACATACAAAATCTACTTTTATGATATGATTTAATTGATAAAATTGGGTTATTGGATTTTAATAATCCCAACTTTTATTTATTGGCCGGGATTAATGCCAACTTAGTAAATGTTTATAGACACTCTCAACTTTAAGTTTATTTTATTTCAACGATATCTAACTAACTGAGAGTTAACACCGTTAGTTTTTTGATTACGTGGACTGTTTATATGGCCAAAACACTAAGCAGAAATTTAAAATCAACCATTTGGTCCGTTAATCTAAAACTTTTGCACCTTAAAACCTGTCAATCTACATCTTCGGATTTGAACCATCTAACTTATTCGAGGTAGATTTCAGATGATGTTGGAGGCTTGACAATGAAAAACGGACTTGATAAGGGCTGGGCGGCGATGTAGTTGAAAAATGGCTCAATGTTGGCCCTATTTCATCAAAAAAGATAACGGAGGTTAACTCTCGGTTTGGCTTGAATTATTTTTTTATTTTTTAAATATAAAGTTTATACATAATGCTTTAGTAGATTTGGCCCACTATATACAAATATACAATTATATTATACATACTAGTTTTAGTAAACCCATGTATCACACGGGTTGAATAAATAAAATATTAAATAAAATAAAATTTTATAAATTATAAAATAATATTTTAAGATAAGATATGATTGAAATTTTTTTATTATAAATATTTTAAAAATATATTTTTAAAAACTTTCTAATTAGAATTCCCAATTTTATTTATTTTTTGTATATAAAAGTTTTACTTTTTGAAAACATTAATTTTAAAATATTTTATATTTTTAAAAAGTTTGATGTTTTAAATATTTCTTTATTTTATAAAATTTTATTTTTTTAGAAATAACATTAATGAGAAAAACTACTTAATTTATTAAAAAATATTTTAATATAAAAAAATTAAATGATATTAGTAGTAATTAATGTGATTATTTAATAGGAGAGATAGGCGTGAAAAAATTGATGAGGATGAATTAATGTGATGCTGTCACATGTCACTACAAGTTACCTTTTTATTATAGTAGAAGGATTAGATCAATCAATCTAATAAAAAATTTTAGCACTAAGCATAAAAGTGAAATCTTAAGCCGCTAAGAGAAAATCTTTGACACTGCTGTTACTCTTAGTTGATAATCTTTTGCTCTCATGTATCGTTATCTGCAATATGCTTACCGCCTCATCGGCTAAAATCATAGCCTAATTGCCAGCCATAACGTATTGTTATTCATGAAAATATTATGTTATAAAATGTAACTGCTTCGTAAGTTGGATGACAATATAAATCGGATGACACACTAGATAGTTGAGTTTACAAATTGCTCGCCACTCGTTTGTCCTCGTTTGACGCTCGATCAAAAAATTAACGCTCGAAAAATGCTCGTTTGATTTTCCGCTTGGTTGTAAACAAGCTGATCAGCTCAATTCGGTTTAAAAATAAGCCAAACACAAACAAAGATCAGCTTAATTCAGTTTAGCTGGGAAACAGCCCTTATACAAGTCAATAAACACAATAATAAAAGCATTAAACTAACAAATCACCTCTCTAGAAACGAAAAACTAAAAAAAATACTAAACAACAGTCCAGCCCATAAAACCATCCAACCCCAAAAAAAAAGGTCCATTAGGCCCACATCAAACATCATGAAATAGAGAAACCAAATGTACTCTCTAGGGTTTACTTCCATTATTATTCTTCAATCTTCGTGCCTCCGCCACTGAAAAAGCTCGGATCTCTTCAACAATGGCTGAACAGGTTACATATAATTTCATAACTAAATCATCTTTTACGTATCTATCACACCTACAGATATTGACATTTTGGTTATCTTCTTGACTCCTCTGTGATCGATAGACTGAGAAGGCGTTTCTGAAGCAACCCAAGGTGTTCTTATGGTGAGAAATTATCATTTAATGCTTCAAAAGTTTCAAATTTGTTGAATTGATTAAGTATGGAAGATGATTGAGATTGTTGATGTTGTGATTTTGTTAGCTCGAAGAAAAGTGGAAAAGGGAAGAGGCCTGGGAAGGGTGGAAACAGATTCTGGAAGAGTATTGGGCTTGGGTTTAAGACTCCAAGAGAAGCCATTGAAGGTAATGATCATAATACAAAATGTTAATAGTAAATTGCAATGGTGTTTTGTTTCTTTATAGTATGATCATCATTTTATCTGTAATGGTTTTGTTCAGATGGTTTTGATGAAAATTAAGGGTTCTAGCTACAGTTTTAGAAACTAAAAGGCTTGTAGCTTTTAGTAGTAGAGGTTGCTTGAGGAATTTAGGATTATTTTAGAAAGTGTGTTAGTTAGCCCCTTGTGTAAAAAGCTACAGTTTCATAAACTAAAAATAAAACAAGCCAGTTTGGGAATAGATTGTTTTGTTTGTAGAATTGTTGGATTGTTTTATGTGTTAGTTTGATCCATGCTCATTAAGCTTGTGTTTTTATTTGAATTATGTAGTAATAGGCTGCAAGCTAATAGATTTTAGTGACTTACTGATCTTGATTTGATACCTGATTATTTTAGGAACTTACATTGACAAGAAATGCCCTTTCACCGGTGATGTGTCCATTAGAGGCCGTATTCTTGCTGGTACGTGCCACAGTGCTAAAATGGTTAGGACCATTATTGTTCGCCGGGACTACCTTCACTATGTGAAGAAGTATCAGCGGTAAGACTCGCACCCTTCGATGTAGTTTTTACTATTATACCCTCTGCTATCTTGCTTAAGTTCAGCTTTTTAATTTTTAATATTTCATCTCTGCTGTTTCTAATATAGTTATGAGAAGCGCCATTCGAACATCCCAGCGCACATTTCTCCATGTTTCCGTGTTAAGGAAGGTGATCATGTCACCATTGGTCAGTGCAGGTATGTCCTCTACACTCATTTTTAGTTCTAACTTTTGTTTATTGCGGGTATTCAGATTTGAATATGATTTTGGCTTCATCTGTTTAGACCATTATCCAAGACAGTGAGATTCAATGTGTTGAAGGTGATTCCAGCTGGATCTTCAAGTGGCGGGAAGAAAGCATTTACAGGCGTATAAGAAGCTTTATCTTCTTGATCTTGTTAGGCTTTGCAAAAAAACAGTTCAATTTGCTCTAATTTTGAAGTAAAATGTGTTTTGATTATGTACCTTGTTAAATGTTTTCCTAGACAAATTATGTGCTCTACAATCTATTTTTGTTTCGTATGAGTAGCTTGGTTTTTAACAGCATTGAGCGTTTATCATGTTAAGTCAACATTCATTCATTCAAATTAACAGCAATAGATCATTGATCACATTTAACGGCAGTCTTACTAAACAACTTAACTAAAATATGAATAATTTTACAGTACAAGGCATAATCAACAGTTTTGAGGGCTACCCACACTCTCAAAGCCTTGCTACCCTGAAGAAACCTACTGTGCATTTCGGCTCCTGAAACCAAAAACATTTATTTATGCACCTATATATTGTATTTCAATTACTTGAAAAATAAAAAAAATAAAAAGGAATTACCAGTTAAGAAAATGGGTCAAGAACTTGGGGTCCTGTGAACCATCAGACATGAGTAATGCAGGAGATACGCCATCGCTATTTTGGAAATCCCTAAGCTGCAACCCTAGAGAAACAGCTTCACCTGTTTGGAAATCCTTATGTGGTATAGTAAATGATGGTCCATTGTCACATTCAAGGTTATCGGATGGGGATGCCAGGTGTCCTCTGTCATCGTCTGTGTTGGGAAAATTATGAGTTGGTAATAATAATGATGTCCCGTCGCTATTCTGGAAATTGGTTGGAGGCATTTCCAGGGGTATTTCGTCGTTGCTACTGAAATCTTTCCATTGTTGGTTCACCATCTTGATCTGTGTGTAAAAGTCAACCCCTGTTTTGCCTGCAACAGAAACATTCACCATTTCCAGTTTCAAGTTTGTTTTTTTTTTATGTAACCAGAGGTAATCAATGACAGGCCAGGCAGGTTAATGGTCAGAACGATTTGGGTTAAACTGAAATAATTTCTATTCAGATTTTCTAAAACAATATAAATATTCTATCATATATGATTGTAAAAACAACACTAAGTCAATAATAATATGTTCTTTGAATAAAATAATTTAAGAGGTTTTATGCATTGAAAATTCACATTCGAAAAGAAATAACAACAGAGGACATGTAAACTCACCATGGAAATTTAGGTCTCCTGAGAAAGATGCCTCTGTCCCAGTAAATGCAAAGAACGGTAGTGGGGCCGGAACAGGGACGTTTACTCCGACCTGTGTCATGGAAACTTAATATAAGTTTAAATTAAAATTATTCTTGACTTTTAGGGGGTGGGGGGGATATGAAGGATAAATACCTGCCCAGCTTCTATCTCAGTTTGGAATTTCCTTGCTGATGCACCATTTTTGGTGAATATTGAAGCCCCAAAGCCATACCTGATGAACCAGAAGCAAACTTAGGACATAAAACAAGATTGAAGGTATTGATCTTTAGACGACGGATTCTACAAAGTTTGTGGGGATCACCTATTTCTGTTGACAATAGCTATGGCTTCCTCTAAGCTTCCAGCCTGAAAACACATGGGAACATTTATGTTGAAATGTTAACTAGCTCGAAAACTATGTAAAAATCAATCTAGCATATATTGCAATGATGATAGTGAGCCAACCTGCATACAGAGTAGGACTGGGCCAGCAATCTCCTCCTGAGCACACAAAGATAGTGATATTAGGATTAATTTATCTTCTATTACGATAGGAAGCGAGACAAATAAGATAAGATACCTTGTAGCATTCCATGCCATCTGTGACATCACTTAAGATGGTTGCGCCGACAAAATTACCCATTTCATATTTTGGAACCTATGGTGAGACCCAAAAATTTCATTAGCATACAAGAATGGAGTTCTCAAAGCATGAATAGGAATATATTCATGAAAGCTTCCATGCTTTAGTTGAATGCAGTTGATTAATCATTGTAAAAACAGCTCAGTTTGTTTTATAATTTTTTTGTTTTTAAAGCATGAGGGTGAAATGGTTATTTCACACGTATTTAACAGATTTTTATTGTCTGCTAGTGAAAAGGACCAAACACACACGTGTTACGGTTTGAAAAACAAGTGGGATATATCTGTAATTTCTAAAATGAAAGGGACTAAAACCGCAATATATGCACTTGTTATCAAACTAGTACTTTGATTCCCTATAAGTTATAGACTATGTAAGAGAATGAAAGATAAGGGTGAACCTCAATATGTCTTCCATCCAGAATTAATCTAGCACCAGCATCAATACCACCTTGGACTAATCTATTTACTTTTTCCTTTGCCTGTTGATGCATCACAATAAAAAATACATCGCAGAATGACTAATAATTGAAACATTTGGAGCAAAAACTTAATAGAAAATGTTACAAGAACAATTTATTCTCAAAACGTATTAATGTAGGCACCGTTTTATTGATCACAGGGCCAATGTCTGTATCAGGGTCAGTTCCAACATTTACTTTAAGTGTTTTGGCACGCTCCACTAGTTTTTCTTCCCTGCAGGAGATCAAAACAGGAATTATTTTAAAAAAATAAACAAATAACGAATTAATAGTCCAAATATGACCAGAACATAACTAAATAAAAAAGAATACCATGTTTTTGAACCTCCAACAAATACAACTATATTCAGTGTCGTACACCTTTGTCCTGCACCGCCAAATCCAACAGCAGCAAGAGTGTCCACTGTGGCATCCATATTTGCATCAGGCATCACAATTGCATGGTTTTTTGCACCAATATTTGACTGATAAAAGAGTACGATCAAAAACAGAAATGAATATACATGATAAGAAAACACAGCATTGTGTATATAAGCAAAAACTTAACCGCAATTATGAAAACGGGACAATAAGCACGATACCTGAACACGTTTGCCATTAGAGGGGGCTCTTGTATGAATGTGTGAACCAGACTGCAGAACAAATGTAGAAATCATAATTGAGTAAAGATAAAAATTTTAGATGTGGAATACAATCCTAAAGGATACCATTATCCTTCCATGAGTTAAAATACAGACAGAAGCTAAATCAGTGCATTCTTTAAGCAATCATCAATAGCATTCAATTATTTAATTAGGAATTGCTGAAAATATTTCAAAATTCAATAACTATCTACTAAACCCGACCAGATATCTCAGAAAAAACCATGTCAACTGCCAACTTAGCCAACAGATAAATCAAATAAAAAAGCGACCGGGCTGTCCTTCGTGATCATAAGGATTAAATCAACAGTTACTAAACAAATTTTCTTTCAACCAGCTAACAATTCAGAAAGGAGAATTTAATAGATTTTCATGTATAGAAGAGCTATTAATTCCAATTTAATTATCCCAAGTTAGGAACATAAAGAGTGCTTCTAAAAGCATACATAATTGCACTTATCAATCATTGTGTATACCAACCATTTGGTTAAAAAAAAGTTAACTAAGCTAAACTGATCATAAATGTTATTTTAGAAGTTCAGTTTCAGGAAAGGACAAGAAAAATAATGAAATTGTTGTTCTTAAATAGAAATTAAAAAAATGTAAAAGAGAACGAACGATAATAAAATGTCAAGACATGGGTCAAATGAAAAGAATAAAAGAAAAATACAGGGAATGGAAAACAGAAAAAGGAAATAAAAGAAGAAAAAATATGTAATGATGGAAAGCTTTAAGAGTTCAACCACTGTACCTCAAGGTTAGCAAACAAAGAATTTACCATCCAAACAACATAGTGGATTCACACTGTATGCTAAAATCAATTAGAATCTGTTAAAAAACACCTAACATATTTTACAAACTAGTCAAATTCATGTTGTGTCACATGACACTGCATGTGCATTTTAAGTTCCATCGTCGTACATGGTAGATAAACTTATGGCTAACCTAAAGCAAACAAATTTGCAGATAGAAGGCAAAAAATATTTTTCAGGCTTTTGACAATGCATTGACAATTTTGAAAACATATTGTGTAAGTTTTGATTTGAGAAAGCATTCACATTGCTGGTGCTAGGCGCACATATATTTAAGGCCTGACAAAAAGATAATTATATCCATACACAATTGAAGACATTCATAAAGTAAATGAAACTTACAGAATCTGAACCAACAAATGTTATAGCTTTGATATCATCATCATCACATATGGCATTCACAATATCCTGACAGATCAATCACAAAACAATTAAATAAATCAATTCTGGAAACTAGACTTCTAAGACATGTGAGTGTGCTCAGAACTCAGAAGCATAATCAGCAAAATGTCAATGACAAGTTCAGCATGCCAAACAGAGAATTATTAATTAACAAATAGGTTATACTTACATTGGTTCCATGAACTATATTTAGTACACCATTGGGCAAGCCAGCCTCCATTGCTAATTCAGCAAGCATCATGCATGGCCCTATAGGATGATTCCGGGGTGAGTTAATACCTTCTTTTTGATACAGAAGATAAGTTCATAAATACACTTCAAAGAAGCATCAATCCACAGCTACATTAATCTTTAAAAGTTGCTGCTACAAGAATTAGACTTAAAATTTCATCTTTAAGGAATTTGTGACAGCACAAGATGAAAACATAACTACCTGGATCTTTCTCAGATGGCTTAATTATAAATGTATTACCACATGCCACTGCAATGGGAAACATCTGCATTACAACATACAAAATTAGAGTGAAATAACAACAAAGTTCAGTAGGCATCGTAAGAAACTGTATAAGGATCCATTGTATCAAAACAAGTTTAAACAGGCTTACCAACAAAGGAACCAATGCTGGAAAGTTAGAGGGACATATTCCAGCACAAACACCAAGTGGTTCCCTCAGACTGTAGCTATCAATTCCACTTCTGATGTTTGATACAAATTCCCCCGTCTGGAGAGATGTCATCCCACAAGCATGTTCAACCACCTCTACATGTTAATACTAGCGATCATAAGTTTTATTTTGGATATACTGTATAAACATAATTAAAATAATGGAATGAAACATTCACACCAAGTCCACGAAGCATTTCATTGCGTGCATCCTTCAGTGTCTTTCCATGCTCTGAAGTTATATTTTGAGCAATCTTATCCTAAAAAAGAATGAAGACTTCTATTAATATTTAATAAAAATCAATGATGTACACACAGTGATGTAAATGACATTTGGACACATACGATGTCTCTACGAATAAGTTCCTGAAACCTGAACATGATACGCTGACGTGTCATGACAGGTGTATTTCGCCATGATGGAAGTGAACATTTAGCTGCAAATACTGCTGCCCTAAACTCTTCACCAGTGGTTAAGGGAACTTGGGATACTACTTGTTGGGTTGCCTATATTGATTAATAAACAAAGTATTCAGCAACTCAAACTCTTGGGAAATTAAAAGTAAGAGAAAAAAAGTAAGAACTAGTAAACTTACAGGGTTTATAACATCGATAGATGTTCTTGATTGTGAGTCTATAAACATACCCCCAATAAAATTTGGTACCCTCTGAGAAATAAACAAAAAGCAATGATATTTAAAACATCATTTATTTGATTGTCCTACCCTCCTACAATACATTATGAATGTTTGATTACATCAAATTATATCTCCACACTATAAACTGAAAGTTTACCATAACTGGTACTCAGGAAATATTTCTAGAATAACTTCATATGAATCACACAATCTTACAGGAGGATATCGCTGTCTCCATGATGGCTCTGAAGTTAGTGATGAATTAGAGTTTCCTTGAGCTGAAGTCTGAGGCCTCAATGTTTTATATCTCTTAACTGAACATGAAAGCATGATAATCACGAGAGAGGAATAAGAATGCTCAAAATTAAACCCTTATTAAATGTCTAGAGTAAAAGAAAGAAAAAATTCGATAAATATTATTTGGCTGTGATTGAAGTCAAATGAAAGTTCACCACCAATTTATTATCTAATCATAAATGTAAAATGTGCTTCTATCCTACCAAAAGCATCTGTACATGCTATGGAAAATGATCGCTAAAAGGGAATGAAATACTAGCATAATATTAACTGCAGGTCTGCATCATAGGATATAAGTTACAATCCTGCTTCTAAACCATAAGATTCAAGTGTTCTCTAAAATCCTGCTTCATGATCATACGATTCAAATGAAAGCTCACCATGAATTTATAATCATGCTTCATGATTCATATGATAAGTTATAATCCTGCCTTAAATGAATAATATTTGTTTAACCTACCACCTTCTTAGGTCCCAGCCATTATCAGTTCATATTTTTTTAAATCAGGCTACCATACTCTTTCAGAAACAAGACAAATGATTTAGATATGCTGTTAGAACCATTTAATAGTCACGTGTAGCTTTCACTTGGGAAGGAGTGAATACTCTAGTATATCTCCCGACAAACTATACCTCCACCGATTTATGGGCATAATGTACAAGCACTTAGAAAACATAACATGCATCTGGCACAGCATAAGGTGTTTCATGAGGAAAACTTATCAATTTATATGATAGATCACATGAAACATACTTTCCATAGTTTTGCCATTGCATATGAGTAACTAATATAGCAGGTAAAACAGTTATGTGGCATCTTTTTTTATGACATGTCGGTGTGCCATATAACAACTTTACCTTGTGCTTTACAATTATTAAAAACTTGAAAATATGTTACATACAATCATAAGAGGTGACAATAAGTGACATTTTGATGTAATAATTTAACAAGGTGAACATTTATCTTTTGGATTGAGAACCCCACCTGTAAGATTTCCTTGGCGAAGCTTGGTCTTAATATTGTACACATGCTTTGGAGTTGATAAAAGCTCTGGATTGTGTTGTCTTAGTCTCTTTAGAATTTGACGTGGTTTTAAACCAGCTTCTGTCATCTCCTTAATAAGCAAAACCTCATTTTCTGTAAACCGTCTAGCAGATGGATGTTGTGTGATATCACTCAAAGGTTCATGATTGTGGGACCCGTTCTTAACTGAAAGTACCCAAATTCCGTCATCCTTTTTACCCACTAATTCGAATGGACAATTTGTAAGCCGTGAACCAGATTTTCTTTTGCGAACAAGTTCACTCGTGCCATCATCAATTGTTTTACGCCTGTCTCTATAAACACCTCCTCTTTGGCATCCAAGAACTACAACTTTTTCCTTTTTTGATTGTTTAATAGTTACAACATATCCTTGAGAGATGCCAAACTCCCCAACATGTTGGATAAGTTCTTCACGATCAGAGAAACTGCCAGGTGGCGGTGGAAGCATTTGTGGAATATCTGAGATAACTTCATAGTCATCCATCACCAAGCAAGTACCTACATGAACAAAAAGTTATGAGAAGACTGCAAGAGCTTTATATCCTACAAAGTGGTGCTGTCAAGGTGCTTGATAACTTAGTAAAAATTATCACTATTATGAAGGCAATGCATCAAAAATTCTAGATTATATTTCAACTTGGTTTACCAAGATACAGAAGCAAAAGGAAATGATTTATATAAATGAAGTCCTGGAAGGCCGGAATGCATGCAACAAATAGATAAGCATATTTTATATAGAAAATATTTATTTATTAAATAACAAGCTTTCCTTGCAGTTTTACCTAACTTTGAAAGTTATTTTGTGTTTGGGTATTATCAAACTACAAATCCTGCCAAAAAAAGACATATTTTGCCGGATTTTCCAAGTTTTGGCCCGATTTTTTGAAAGTCGCCGGAGGGTCGCCGGAATCTGGCCGGAACCCTACCGGAATTTCGCCGGAATTGCAGATTTTTGGCCGATTCAGACCACCTAGGTCCGCCTAGGTCCGATTTTGACGTTGACCGCCTAGCGATTAATTGGCCGATTAGCAAAAATCTACAAGGTGGGGGCCCGATCACCGATTAATTGGCGATTAATCCCGATTTTTGCAACACTGGGTGATGAGGCTAAAAACCTGCAATGCCTCTTCATATTTTATTACTTCCTTTTAATCGTTATCATTTGTACCTTCATTAATTTTTCAAGTTCAGCTTTAGCTATGGATTTGAAGAACCTTATCCATTAATATATGGATTAACTTGGCTTAATTGAATTTACATTATTCAAACAGGAATGCTTATCGAAATTTTAATATGGATGTCACATATTAACATCAATCAAAATTTTATTGATTGATTAAGAATTCAAATATATCCCGAGTTGATCAGTTTAATTTCCGTTTATAGGTCAAGTTCATTTGTTGGCATGTCCTTGTGAGTTTGGGGATGTACTTTCCACTATAAGTTACTTGATAGGTTGTATGTTATCAAATCTAACTTAAGGGGGGTAAATACCTCGTCATTTTTTATGTATGGTTCTTTCAAGTAGATCCTAAGGTTCTTGGTTGGGTACTTGTGTGCTATGTACATAGCTTGTGTTCTAGATCAACCAAACTTGACACTGGGCCTAACCGGTGCGTGTTCGTTTGGTATGCTAGCTTATCTATCAAAACTGTCAACAATGTCATAGTCCTTAGTTCCTTACCTTACAAAATAATAATTAATTTTCTTTTATGAAGTTGGATTTTTTAGTTCCTATTAAATTTAAAGCAAGTACAGTACCTAAAGATTGTAGGAAAATCACTATAGATGCATTCAACTTTTGTGCTTACTACAAGGAAGACCGTCTACTTTAACTGGTGAAAGAGTATACGATCTTAAAACCTCTAAACATTTATGGCATAGTTAGTTGGCTACAAGCATGATGTTTGTGGTTGTTACATGAAGTTGAGCAAGTACAGTACCTAAAGATTGTAAGATAATCACTATAGATGCATTCAACTTATGTGCTTACTACAAGAAAGACCATCTACTTTTAACTAGTGTAACAAATATATGACCTTAAAACCTCTAAACATTTATGGGAGAGTTAATCTGCCACAAGCATGATGGTTGTGGTTGTTACATGAAGTTGAACTCAATGATTTAACATGCTTAGTTAGTAATGGCTACAAAAAACTTTTATTTCATACTATCTGTAAAACACTTTTTAATCTACCCATAATCCTAAAGTTCAAAATTACCTTGAAATTTATTTTTTGTGGCTTTCCTTGTCAATAGTATCATTAATGACAATGTATCATATAACAACCATAATAATTCCCAAGGGATGTGTATAGTAAGCTAGATATGATACATGCTATCTATCGTGTATATATCTCATCATTGTATCGGCAATTTAAACTCCTTTCTCTATCTTTCATACACGCTATATCTAATTATCTATAACTGAATTTTATACCTTTATACAAATGCTAAATCCAACTTTTGCAGGTTCAGCATTCATCCATGCCAATTGCTGCTGTCAATCTTAACCCGCTTTATAACAAACAGGTCCATCTGGGTAAAAAATATCAAGGCACTGACCTGTTTTTTATGAAACAGGTTAAGATTGTCAGAAGTACGAAGCACCATGGATGTGGATGTTTACTAGCAATCTGTATAAGAAATACATCAGAATGGAGGCTTACCGCTGTTGATTCCTAACTGAAGAGAATTGATTGTAAAGATCCCTAACCCACAAAGTTATGAAGCCATAGCCTGACCATCATGTGGTTTCAGAAATGCACAAGACTCTGATTTTGTGAGTACTGAGGGTATACCCATTCTAAATTTGCTCAAAATGAATGCAATACTTGTTGTGGCTGCATGAGATATTTATCTTCTCAATTTATTATAGCTTACATGTGCATTTCTACAACATAACTGCTGCTATAACTTTTACCCTAGATTCATAAACAGGTATAGTTCTTTGATTTATGGCAATCTCATACATGTTAGTTGTTATCCATGCTAAAAAATTAAACTTTCTTGAGTAGGTGGCACTCTTGGCAGGATGGGGCAGAGAGAATAATGGAATAATAATCAATTGGGAGTGTGATAATATATACTAGCCTCAAACCACGAGAAACTCAAGTAGTTCCCAAACAAGATTTCTCTTCCCCCCCCCCCCCCCCCCCCCCCCACCCAAACACACACACACAACAACGACAACAAACTCTCTTTTAACTATGTAGGCAATAAATAACTCACTATAGAGCCATGTTTTATTACAGCAATCCATTCATACGCTTAGATGTCCTTATAAACCACAAATAAAATATTTTCCTGGATTTATAGCTCATTAGATAATCCATAATCTATACCAAACATCATGTTACTAACTTGCAGAAATCACATTCACAATTTTTTTCCTTTGCAGGGCTTTCCAGTTGCATAAATGGAAATCCCTATTGGGATGGAGTAGAGATATTGGAACTCACCTCAAACTCACTGATCCTTAGAAATGATCAACAGATAACAGATTAGGGTTCCCACAGCCCTCTTTTTTTGCACGAAGCCTGTAAACAAATGTTAAACCACATTAATTCTGCATATCAAGATCCCAAATTCATGACCAGGTTTCCTACACTAGATCCATGCACAATGATGTTCTATTGTTCTACTTCCAATTCCATGTCACAGTGACATTCTCGTATCCTCTTTAAGTTGCAATCCACCAATCACGTAATAACACTAAACACATACTAAACTAAACAGGTCTAAACCCTAAAATCGAGATTCTTACATAACTCGATAAAATTTGAAGAAAGCATACAACAATGTATCCGTACATGAACCATGAAATTCGATAAATCAAACGGTGAACAGATTAATGTTACTACACAAGTAACTTGAACTCACACAACGAAAGCATACAATTTGAATACACTACCTACACAATCTATTGTGATTCAGTGTGCATAATCAACATACTAATCCATGAAATTGGGGATGATTTCTAGGGTTTGGTGCGAAAACTTTTCAGATTTATGCAAATAATTAGAGTTTTCTTTTTTAAGTTTACCTGCTCACCGGACCGACGAAGAGACCTTTGATCGGTGAGTAAGAGAGACGAGTTGAGGCTGATGTTATTTTCAGTTTTATTTATATTTCATATTACATTTTTTACTTATATTATATAATATTATTATTGTGTGTTTGGATTTTTGACTGTGTTAAATCTGGCTTTCCATGCTTTCAAAATAAAAAAATTCAAATTAGATTATAATAATCCATAGTGATAATGTATTCTCCGATGATGACCGGTGCTATTAAATTGGTTGGTGATATTCTCTAACTTACATTTTTATTACCAACTAGCTTTAGTAAATTCGTTTATTACACGGGTTGAATAAAAAAATATTTAATAGAATAAAAATTTATTAATTATAAATCTATATTCTAAAATAAGATATGATTGAAAATTTTTTTTATAATAAATAAAATAAAATTTTTATTTTAAAATAAACGTTTTAAAAAATGTCATACTTAAAAACTTTCTTTTATAACTCTCAATTTTAATTATTTTTTGTTTATAAAGAGTTTACTTTTTAAAAACACCATTTATAAAATATTTGTATTTTTAAAAAAGTTTGATTTTTTAAAAAGTTTTCTAATTTATTAAAAAACTATTTTAATCTAAAAAATTAAATAATATTATTAGTAATTAATGTGATTATTAAATAGGAGAGAGAAAAATATTAAGAAGCAATATAGTGTTAACATGTGTCCTCTTACATACTCTTTTATTAGAGTAGGGAGATAAGGGTCTTTATAACAAATCATCAAATATTTACGTTTGATTTGTGCGACAATAGCTTAGCATCGAGTTGGGCGGCAGCGGTGTGAGCAACAAGAGATTAAGGACACGGTTCGAGGGTGATGCACGGTTATTAAAGAGCCTTGTATTTTTCTACTTAGCACGTCTGTAAAGAAAATCTAAATGTGGTTGAGATTAGATATAACAATTTCAGTTGAAACAAGTTTAAAAGTGACATGTTATGCTCGTTTTAAAGTGTTTTGGGCTAGAATACATGCAAGTAAAGTTTTTCTAGTTATATGTGTGCTACATGAGTTTTGAGTTTTGAGTTTTGATTACATGCATAATGTTCATACAAACAAGGGCCAATCTTAACAAATGTCGTGGAGATGGTTTGTGACTTTGTGGCATGAGAGTGATTCGCATATTGGCATAGGATAGGCCACTTTGGTTAGCAAATATCAGGCTGCACGTTGACAAAGAAAAAGGCATAACAAAACCAAAACGACTCATGAGTCAAGACTCAAATATTGAAATGTCATAAACAAATTTGTCATGTCATGTTTTTGGTTATATAAAAGTGAATGGTAGAAAGACTATTTTTAAAACAAAAATTCATAAGCGTAAGCTTACCGTTATAATATTTATTTTAGGAGAGGCAACTGTTCCCTAGTGCGTTGTGACAATAAGAAAAAAGAAAAGAAAAGAAAAAAAAAAAGATAAGAGCATTAGCTTGTTGATCTAATGAGGGTTGACGATTCCAAATGGGCGGTTGCCACCACATCATCTGTTGTCGGATCATGTTGAGCAGATGATTTTCCCATAATTTTCACCATTAATCAATAACCCTTGAAGCATTAACAACAACAAAAACATACAACAATGTGAATGAAACCCTAAAACACACAACTTTCATAAAACAACTAATTTTTTTTTTCATATTTATGAAACCCTAGAAGTAAAATCTATAAAATCTTGTATCTAAATGAAGATGGAAAGGTATTTACCTGGTGAAACAAGAAAATCAAGTAGAGAAAAGATGTTGGAGTGCAAAAATCTAGCAAAAACAATGGGGTGGAGGGTGATGTCAGCTGCGATGGTCGATGTCAAGGGTGATGTTGGACAGACGACAGCGATGGTGATGGTGGTGACGATGGGTGCATCGGCGATGAGTGGTCGCGCCAGTGAGGGTGAATGTTGATGGCGGGAGTAGAGGATCTACTTCAAGTGGATGGTTGAGGGTTTTTGGTTTTGAACGGTAAAGAGGTAAACAATTTCATTCAACATGTTTTTTTTAACTTAATCATTTAGAGCTAAATGTAATGATTAAGATATTTTGTTATTTTGAAACAAATACTTTAGTTTCTAACCGATTCAGATGTAACATCTTAGTGATAACCGTTAATAGGCTATCAAACAACCCTTAACTCTTATTACTTATGTAATAATTGTGTTTCAACATCTGTAGAGTATTTTTGTAATTGAAGAGCTATAAAGTTTAAGTTCATTAATAAGTCTTCCATCGAGTAAATGTTAACTTTGAGATGTCAATTCAACGTTTACCAACTCTTTAAGTACACATTTTCTTTGTTTTTTTATTCCTTCTATACTTATTTTATATTTGATGTTCTACTAATATTATTAAAGTTTGGTGTGGTCGGAATGGTTAGAGCTTGAGTTTCAAAATCAATTGTCCTCCTGATTCGAACCTAGTCAGTTGCGAATTTTTATTTATTTATTTTTTTACCTTTTTGATATTTCTTTTTCCTAATTAATTCTTATTTTTCTTGAGCGATTTTATCGTTTTAATATTTGGTTTTATTTACACCGCAACATGCTAGACATAATACTTTTTTTATCTATACAAAATCATCAAAATTTAACATGTTTTTTTACTTACTTAACCACGTTACCAATAACATAGCAACACATATAACAAGGTTTGAAAATTGCCGTATCATGCGGTTTTGATTTTCTAGTTAGCTAGAGCCTGCAGGGTGTTAGATCTAGTGGGCTTTGTTTTCTTGGGCTGAACCCATATACACCTATGGCATGTTTTTTGTTTTTTGTTTGATTTCTCAATTAATTAATTTGTAAATTAATGTTTTGCACAAATATTTTATTTGACCAACTTCAAACTTTTCTCCGAAGTTAAAAACTAACCATACCAATATTTTTATCTTTCAACCTAACACAATGCTTATTTGTTTAAGTTTAGCAGTTAGCACAATGATGATAGAACTAATAGTTCATAGCTAGTCCAGTTAAAAACTAATGAAATTTTAACGTTATTGGTGTAAATCTCGTTATTTATTTCTTGTGAAAATCGTTTTCAATTAGGAAAATAATTGGTTGATTAAACAAATTATTATTAAATTATTATATTCACAAAAATTTACTAGAATTTCCTACTAAGGGGCCTAAACCATTACTTATTTAAATTACCCTCGCGTTTGATTGGTACTGACTTCTATAAGAGTTAAAAAAAATATAGCATTTATTAAGATTTTGGTGAATAATAGCTACTACTCTTCAGTTGTATAAGATTTTAATACTATCTAAATTGTTATCAGGGTTTTATTGCATTTTACAGAATTTAAAAATAAAAAATATCTAACAGAATAGAAACATTTAGTGATTTTGTATTATTTTTAAATGACAAACTCACACACGCTCTAAACCTACTAATAAGTTTATTTTTAAAAATAAAAATACACCACTTGCTCCCGACGAAACTTGAATCCTCAACCTCTTAAGAAGAAAAAAAACATTGGTACTAGTAGTCAAAACTCATTTGGTATTTAACCTTTTTATTTTAGTTATGCTTGTGTGTATATATTAACTTTCATTTGAAGGTTTGAAAAGTTGTGAAAGGCACTTAGACATGAAATTGAGATGTTTTGTAAAAGCAAGGAAGGAGCTCACTTAACTTCTTTTGAGGTGTCACAATCAAACATTCCCAAGACATGTAAGAAGTGGGTTAGTGAATATGTGAATTCAAAGTTAAAGAAACTAAAAGTGTTTGTGACTTTAGTATAGATATATCCATTTTAAATATAAGCGAAACCTAATTGGTGTTTATTTACACTCACAAAAACCATCTTAACGTATTATATTTACCCTTGGTTGATGACTTGCACTCAACAAGCAAGGTTCAAGCATCTCCAACAAGGGATGCATTCAAACATCCCAAATACCATGTCACATTAAATTTACACTCATATTTAAAAACTTTTATTATTTATTTACATTAATAATTATATTAATTACTAATAATATTATTTAATTACACTAATAATTAATGTTTTTCCGATTTTCTCTCATTTTAAATAATTACATTAATTACTAATAATATTATTTGATTTTTTACATTAAAAATAGTTATTTAATAAATTAATAAAATAGATTTTTTATTAATGTTATTTCAAGAGAAATAAATTCTTACAAAATAAGAAATTTTTTCAAAACATCAACTTTTTAAAAATTATAAAATATTTTAAAATTAGTGTTTATAAAAAGTAAAATTTTTATAAACAAAAAATAATTAAAATTAGGAGTATAGTATGGAAATCGTTAAAATAATGTTTTTTTAAAACGGTTTGTCTTAAAACAAAATGTTTAATTATATTTTTTGAAAAAAAAAATATTTTCAAACACAAATTTAAAAAGTTGATATTATTGTTTTGTTACTTATTATCTTTATTCATATGAAATTTTAATCATATCTTATACTAAAGTATTGTTTTATGTTAAATAAATTTCATTCTACTTAATATTTTATTTATTTAACATGTGTAATATACGAGTTTATTATAGATAATATTGTTTGTGTGGTGTCCCCACCCAAGCCCTTTTGGACTCGTTCGAAACTCGGATGTCAAATGCTACGTTTAGCTTCGGATGTTCACTCCAACAGTTCCCACTCCAGTTTTTTATTTTTATTTTTATTTTTATTTTTTTTTTATTTTTTTTTTCAGATGAGGCCACCTAAGCATCATTGGAGGAGCTCTTACCGCATGAACTTTCAATATAAGTTTTTAAAACGTCACAAACATTAACACTACAATACTTACAATCATTTGCGATTGCCAAAACTGTAAACATTCGCAAACATGCAAAAACGTCGTTATGAATAATAGTTGCGATAGTTTTTCCGTGATGGATTTGAGGTCATACCCCTCTTACGATCAGAAAATACTGTCAATGCCTTTGCGACGTGTTTTTTCACCGGAAAGCCATAGGTGATACTTGTTTATACAATCAAGATAACAGTTAAAACAAAAATAAGCTGATATATAAAAAAAACGACCATCATAACTTTCCATCAACGAGAATGCAACCCACAACCCGTATCCAAAGACCGTATACCGTATACACCCGACATACACAACACGTAACCAAAGTTAAAGATCCAACAACAGTTACCACGGTGACAAACCCAAATCAAGAGAACTAACAAGCCGTTCATCAAGATAACTCAAAGGCAACTCACACCCATCATCATCACCATCATCATTCACACAAAGCATCAACCTTTGCTTACACAACCTCAACCGATCTTCAAGCAAGCTTCTTTCGGATTCATGCTTCATCACGATCCACCTCAACGATCGAATAACCTCTTGATCATGCAGCTGTTTCTCATGGCTCAATCTCCTGTGCTGTTGTGCTTCCAGTTCAATCACACTTTTCTCATTCTGCAGCCGCAAGATCATCGCCATCGCCTCCTCGGCCGCAGTCGTAGACGCCATTCGCTCTTTCTCGAGCTCGAGATAAGCATCACTAGCTCGTTGCCTCTCTATCTTCACCAGTTTTCTCAGAGACATTACGTCGAACACCGCATCTTCATCACAATGTTCTTGATTACCACCATCGTTTTCTTCATTAACACAGCTTTTTCTTCTACAATTTACAGTTTCCATCGATCCACAGTAACAACTTGAATTAGAGTTCTCATCTAAACAGTTTCTTGAGCAAAACCCATCTACAAATCGATTTAAAAACCCTAAATTGACTACATTGAAATCTAGAAACTTCAAACTGAAATAAAACAAGATTAATAGGGTTGAAAGATCGACGAACTTTTTGAAGCATCCAGATATCAAAACCCCTAAACCCCAGGAGTTAAAAACTGAATCAAAGTTCATAACTAAATCTTGTGGATGATAATTTGTGTATAACTCCTTGTAGGGATCAAGAACACCATTCAGATGACTAATTAACGAAAATGATCAAAAATCTTGATGTGGGTCAATCCTGTTCTTGCTTCTTTGTATAGCATTTGGGGTGCAACAATCGAGATATATGGTAATTTTGCATTAATATGCATAAAAAATGTATGAAAGAATTGCAATTCACAACGATTTATATGTGTTTTTGAAATGATTATTACTTCTAGTCGTTTAGATAAACAAATTCTGAAATTAGAGAAATTTAGATGATTTTTTACATTTACTAAATATGTGATTAGTAACGAGTGATTTAAAAATTAGTTTCACCTTCTGTCATTTTTCTAAAATGCTTTTTAAATCGACGTCAGTCGAGAATACGACAAACTTATATGAAAATTTCATGAACCATGTCATATATAAAATTTCTTTTACATATGTCATATGAAAACGGTTAGACCACTAGCAACCGTCTTGTTTTTTCTGTTTTTCTTTGTGTGACGCATCAACGTCATATAATTTTTCATTTTCCACTTTAGTTTCTTCCCGTTATACATAGTATCGTCCTACATTTTCCCTGTTTCTCAATTTCCCATTTTAATTTTCAACAGTTGGATTTTTGGGTGGCGTGGTTGGTAAATCCCGGTGAAAATTCATCGGGTATTAGCATATTGGAACCGGGGCGTAATGTTCCTGGCCGGCCCTGGCTTTTCCCAGATAACTCCCAGCTTCTCTACTGTTCGACTTTGTGCCATCTTGTAACCCATTTAGATCTTCTCCTTTTTTATTAGTGAAACTTTTTGACTTTTTGTTAATATATTTGATTAAAAGTTACAAAACACAAAGTATACTTTCAATATCATAACGATCTTGAAAATGAATAGAAATGATACAATTAATATGATTATTAGGTATATAAGCTATGTGGAAATTATTTTCTTCTTGTATGTAATTGAATTTTGAATATAAAATTGTATTTTTTGTGTTTATAATATGAGACCACCCAATGAAACATATAACAATCAGGGACCACATCTACAAAATCATAACCAAATATATACAAGGGTTGAGCTCATTTCTGTTTTGTAAATCTCATAATTGTGAGTTTTTGGACCACTTATCTTTTGACATAATCATAACTCCTGCAATTTTTTTTGCTTAAATTAATTTAATTTATTGTCTAAATTAAAATGTATTAAATACAAAATTAAAGTAATGTATAAGTTATAAGAGTAGTTTGAAAATTCAAACACTTGTTTGAACAACCATTGTAAACCCCCAATAAATTGCTTTAACGGGTAGTAGGTAGAGTCCTTACCAAAAATATTTTAATGAGGAGTAGTTTTGTAGTTTTTATAAGTTAATGTAGCATACTTATGAATTTTGATGGTTTTAAACTTGTACTTCTAAAACTTTTTCTAAAAAAGTAAGCTTTTATCTATTAAACGGGTCGATATTTGAAAAATTGATATTCCAAGTGTTCGTAAATAGTGAAGTTAATATTTTACAATAATATAAGATAATAATATAAGATGATGCAAATGTGTATTTGAAAGTATTTAAGTAGATGAAATTGTGATTAATCTTTCGTGTCAACAAAAGAGTCTACATGACATGTAAATCAAGAAAAAGTTGCATATATAATTTCCACACAGGTAAGTTTGCTAATACCCAAAGTTTAGCGTTAATTTCACAAATACATGTATCAAAGTGTTCATGTGTTTGTAACGATTTCAAACTTGTGTTGTGTTTTGATGTCTTTTAAGTTTCACAAATACACAATCATGTCAATATATGTACAATCTATATATGGTGAGAAGCATGAGAAGCTATAAGAAGACATTGATTCAAAAAGTTTTATAACTTCTATTTAGAATTTTAAACTTTTAAACTTTTAGCTTATTTACAAAATTATTAAGCAAAGTTACGATTTACAGTATAGATCCAAAATTTTGTATATGTACACGATCAAGATCAAATAATCATGAGTTGGTCGTAAGGTAACGCAAATAATATTTTATTTAAGGTTATTGACCACTTGATCATAAGGTAAAGCTTTAACCAATTGCGATACCAACTTTTAATGATGTAAGCTGGTTGAAATATATATAATCGGTTATTAGTTATAAAGTTAATTTGTACCTATTATTGATAAGATGTTAGGTTTGGTTTTTTATTTTATGAGTACACATTTTTATACTTTTTTTTTCCTAATTATGTCATGCATCTAATTTTCTCTTTTATATTGTGTGAAGGCGAAGAAGGGCACATGTATCATGTAGAGTTTGTAAACACTAGGAGATAAATTTAATTCTTTTGAGGTGAAATCTAAACACCATCAAACATCCCCAAGAAAAGATACATGGTACGCTTTAAAAATCACGGTTCACTATTCGATATTTATCTGATCAAATTCTTTAAGTTGTATTTTCGTCAAGTAACCCTACTAAGTTTTTCCTAAAACATAAAAATTATACAAATAACTCTTATGATTTGATCATATTATAAATTGTCTTTAGTGAACCGTGAGGTCATGGGTTGGAGTCTCATTTGGTGCAATATGCTTTAAGTGGTCCAGGGGTTTTACCACAGTGGGTCTTCGGGTGGTGGGTTTCCCCTGAATTGGTGGGCGGGCTGGGTAACCAGAGCTGTCTGTGTTCGCGGGCGTGGGTGGCCTTTCCCCAATGGATTTACCCGGGTGACCGGGCTTAAAATTATTCGTTGAACATTCAAAAAAAAGTTTTAAAAATAATCAATTTAGTTTAAAGTTTTAATATACCAAAGAAAAATAAATCATTCAGTTTTTACTCATTTTAGTAATGAGGATCATAAGCTACAGATTGTCTTTCTCAAAAATAGGGAACCTAAAGCAAATATTAAGAGTAAACTTCGTTTTTGCTACATGTGGTTTGGTCTAAATAATGGTTTAGCTCCAAAGGTTTTAAAATCTTGATTTTACTTCTTGTGGTTTACATTCCATTTCAATTAACTCCAACTCACTGATGGCGTGATATATTTCTGTTAAATGGATGGATATTTTAGTTATTTTACTAACAGGAGTCAATAATGTAATTTAATCAAACTAGTTTATAGAACTAAAAAAATTCAAAACTTCAACACAAATATCTCCAATCTATCTCTATTTTCTCTCCCTCTACTCTCCCTCTCCCTTTACTCTCTCTTTCTCTCTCTCTCCCTCTCCCTCCTTCCTTGCCCCTTGTCTTTGCTTCCGCCTTGAACCAATGTCTTTTCTACCGCCTCAAACCACCACACTAGATATGAAGGCAGCTGACTTGAAAATCATCATCACCTAATTTCCAAATCTGAGAATCCCGTATGTTGTAGACGATTAGGTTAGGTTTCAGGCTTCCATTTGCAGAGAAAGAAGACGAAGGTAGGGTGTTGGTGGTGATGGCACATGGTATTGCTGGTAGTGACCTACTACTGGTGACAGTTGATGATGAAGATGAAAGGTGGTGGTGTGGGTTTATGGGATGACCGAAATATGACGTTGTGGTGGTGCTGGTGATGGTGATGGTGGTGGTGGTGGGAAGTTGTGCATTCATTGTATTAAAGATTAATGTTTACTTTTTAATTAATTTAACTAAATTACACAATTGATCCCTATTAATTTAAGTATATTACACAATTAGTCCTTGTGTTTGAAAAGTCTAGAATGCCCTTTCATTTAACAGAAATATTTAACATCGTCAATGGGATGGAGTTAATTGAAATGGAATGTAAACCACAAGTAGTAAAATCAAGATTTTAAAACCTTTGAAGGAACACTGTTATTTAAACCAAACCACGAGGAACAAAAACGAAGTTTACTCAAATCTTAAATATGAAAGACTTTTTCCCCTTGATTTGAAACAAACAAGATAAATATAAGTCCATAATATCTTATTGATTATCAGTCAAATTCAAAAGTACGAACCAACTTTTAAGGATCTTAAAATGCTTAAGAAATCACTACCCTTTAAACAAAATCAAAGGATACAACAGAATTATCAGTCATCCTTTCCATGGTCGAGTGAAAATAACTAAGAGGAGAGTTCTATATTCATCGATTACTTTGTTTCCTCGTTGCCACTAGCGATGAACAATGGTGATGCTGATATAATGCATTTAAATTCTTCGTCGATTATGGTGGCCAATCATAAAACATCACCGGAATCTTCACCGGTCGCCGGTGGGGGAAATAACTCAACGAAGAAAAAGAGGCAATTTATTTTTCTTGATTCTTAAAACAATATATTTGAACATTATTCTACTCTAATAAAAAAATAACTATGAGGGACACATGACAATACCACATTTATTCTCACAAAATTTTCCCGCTTCTCTCTCCTATTAAATAATCACATTAATTACTAATAATATTATTTAATTCATTTTAGATTAGAATAGTTTTTTAATAAATTAAGAAAGATATCTTTCTATTAATGTTATTTCTAAAAAAATAATTTTATAAAAAGAAAGTTTTCTAAAACGTCAAATTTTTTTAAAAATATAAAATATTTTAAAATTTATGTTTTAGAAAAGTAAAATGTTTATAAACAAAAGATAACTAAATTTCAGATTTATAATAAGAAAAAATTTTGAAATGATACTTTTTTAAACGTTTGTTTAGAAATAAAACTTTAATTCTGTTTATAACAATGAAGATGTCAATCATATATTATTTTAAAATATCAATTTATATTTAATAAATTATTATTCTATTTTATTTTATTTTAATTCAATCCGTGTAATACACGGGCTCGCTAAAGCTAGTAAGTGAATAAGGGCAATTTTACATCAATCTAACGGACCTTTTTAATTGGCATTAATGGTAGGTATTACATTTGCAACCATCTAACAAAACTTTGGATTAAATTAGCTAATTTCAAAATCTGAAGATTGTAATATGATCAAACCATAAGACTATTTATACAAGTTTCTCTACTTAAAATATTGACTTCTTTCTCGCGATGATAATTGACTTACACCACAACTTCATTCTTATTGTGGCCTATAATACGTTGTAATAGCAACAATTAGCGGGTAATTATTTGTGCTCCGGGACGGTTAATTCTATGTAGAAATAAATATATAGCAAGCATATATCCGAAAATTGATGAAAATGATGTCATGTTGTTATGAAAACAAACGTTGACGAACATGAAATTTGATTTAAACCAAACGATCACAATCTATTATTAGAACTTATTTAAATATCGAGTATAAGTGTAAGAGAAAATATATAATAACCAAAAGCTTTCATAAAAAAAAAAATAAAAAAAAAATTAGTATATGACAAAATAGAAAATATTCACGCTCCACACGTTTTAGTATGTATAATAATTAAATTTAGATTTGTATGATAGAGATGGAAATAGGTTTACAAAATACAATTCAAAAGAAGGAAATGAAGAACAATTGAGCCTCGTATTTGACATGGTCATCTTAAACAAATTCGACATCAGTTTGTCAAACAGTCAGAGTGTAATGTTAGAGTGATCAAACTTTGTTGAAATTTTACCTAAACTTGTGTTAGCAATTATTGTGAATTTTGCTGTGTTTATCGAATGGAGAAGAGGCATTTGTGGTCTATATTACATTTCCTCGTCATATAAACAAATTAACGTTAGATTTAATGTAAGTTTAGAATACAAGTATCTCTAGCCTAAACGCGACCAATCCATTACCATGCTTGTGTTCTTAACAAGTGCTACTTGAATTAACTAGATGAGTTTTGGACATATTTATAAACCATCACAAATTAATATTTAACGTACGTGAATCTACCATGCAGTAATGACAATATAACATACAAGAACACGGGTTAGTAGACCACCATTGCAACATTTTAATTACTACCAAATAAACAAGAAGGTATAAAATAAGAAAACTCGACATGAGGACAAAGAAAACCAATCAAAGTTATAGGTATCAAATGAAAACAACCGATTATTACCACTTATGGTTTGGTTGATGTTGGGTCCTCATCATCATTTATATTAATAGACATTATTCCCGACGAGTTACGAACAGACTATCTATATCAAACAGGCCCTTGAAAAACGACTGAAAAGTCTGGACAAAAATCTTTTCAGTATTCCTACAAACCTCCCTTGTCCCTCATCTTTCTTCATGATGAAGTCGGGTCATTATACCTGGACTCCGAAGCACCTTGCAGATCCAGCCCAAGACATATTTTCAACCCATTGTTGTCATATTCTCAACCCAAATTAAATCATTTTATAAAAAATGTGTTTGCTAGTTAAATGGATCTTAATTGATTTATAACTATTCAAACAAATAAACTAAATTTCATTTAATTTAATAAAACTTAATGTATTATTTACATTCTATAGTAACTAAAATGAGAATCAGAGGAAGCTACGGGATGGTCGTCTTAAATTCGGGAAGCAACAAGGCGGGATGGAGTAGTGAGGCGGGAATAACGACACCAATAGAAACACCACCCGATAGCTTTCGGGACGGGATGGGCGAGACACACTCTTCTAACATCTTTTTATTACTTAACTTTTGTGATATTGGTAAATGGCTATATAAATGTTGTTCTTTTTAAGATATAAAACAAATAGCTATGGTTATAAAAAGAGCATAAGAATAAATATGTAATGTTCAAGTCTTTAACTATCGTTCTAAGAGTAAATATAATTTTTAGCTTAAAAACATAACCTAAGTTGTTAAGTGTTCACAAGTTTTTCAAATTAATTAATGAATGGACCATTTTATAAGTTCTTTAATTCTGTTAACATCAAAACGGGTTAGCATCTTTTAAAGATATCGTGTATTTCTTAAACATTCAAGTTATTTAGTCTCTATGATTATTATTTTTTCTTGAGGAAAAGTAAAAACGAATACGACTTTCAACTAATTGCTTCACTCAAATTTAGGATTTAGAGTGGTGGGGGCATATACGACCCGGCCCGACTATTAGTGAATTGAACATTAGGAATGTGAAGTATGGGTGCATTTTATCACACAACGTGAACATAAGAAATGATAGAAATGCTTGATCATGGTATACGTAAGGGATCTTTCTTCGAGCCTGTTATTGACGATAATGTCCTTTCAGAGTTGCAAGATGCAAGTACACAATTTCCGACTTCAATTTGATTTTATGGAACATCTTGGAACTCCAGATCTAGACTAATTTCTGTTCTTTTTATTGACGATTAGTAGCTTAATTTCATATCTATGTGTTTTTTTCGTAGTTTATAGCACTTTTTATAAATGTTTATGTTTTATTTATGTTAATTAAGTGTTTGAAATCAATTATATATGTGTTTTTAAATATATAATTTGTTTCTAATTAGAAAAAAAAGAAGAATGGATAAAGGTACTTAGAGTCGGTCGTCACCAGTTAGGGTACTTGAAAAATAATTTGGATAGTTGATATGATACTTTCTTATTGGTTGCAGGGCCGGCCCAATAAGGTTATTGGGCCAGGCGGTGGCCTAAGGTCTCCACATGTTGAGAGCCTCAAGTTTTTTCAGTGTTTGGGCTAGTGTAATTACAGTTTTAGGTTAGCTACTACGTTTTGGGCTAACTGTTTTGTTTTGGGCCAGACTAGGCTTGGTATTAATTTTAATTTTTAAAACATGGGCCTGCTAGAAAAAGATTAAATGGGTTAGCTATTTTGTCAATTGAAAAAGATTTATCTTATGAGATTGAGTATAAAGATTTGATTAAAAAGTTTGCTTCAAAGAAAGCTAGAAAAATAAGCTTTATATAAATGTTTCGCATGTTTTTTAAATATATAAAAAGTAGATTAAATTTTTTTTTTAACTCCGCCAAATATAAGCTATTTAGTTTATTTTTGCCGGTACCAAGCCCGGATAAAGGAGGAGGGTTTTTATTAAAAACTTAAGAAAAAGGCCTCCAAAATTAACCCCGCCTTAGGCCACTAAAATGGTTGATCCGGCCCTGATTGGTTGGTACCTAGATACTTTACATGAAGATAGTGTCCCCTCTACCCTTAGGCAAAACTCATCAATCAAGAAGTTATAAAACAGTTTTATCTCAATTACCGTCTCTCACTTAGCTCAATAAGCCCAACTGTAAACATTTTCTTTCAATATATACATATATATAATTATATACATATATATAGGCTGGTTACTATACAAAATACAAATTTCATGCGAAACGTACAAAGTCATCAGGATGTGACACGCGTTTTTTCGCGGATGTGTAGTTTCGTCCGACAACAATCACGCATATAAGATACATAATTACGCAAGTATATATTCATAATTACGTAAGTTATGTATATTATTATGCAAGTTATATTTATAAGTACACAAAGTAAATTACTCATGTTATAAAAAATAATTACGCAAGTTATATTTATAATTACGCAAATTATATGATAGTTACGCAAGTTATGTTCATAATTACGCAAGTTATACGCACAACATATAGACGTTTTAAAGAAATATTGATTCTTTTAAAAAAGTATACCAATACTATACTCATATTAAAATAGATAAAATGCCCGATTTTATGGTATAACTTTTAAAAAGTTTCGTATAAAAAAGTTAAATGTGTTTAAAAAAAAAGGGAAAGCTTGAAAAAAATCAACAATTATATGTTATTTTCAAATCTACCCCCTGGCACATTTTTTCTAACGTGATTATTCCATCTTAAATCTAAATCGTTCATTTATTAAATCAATGTTGTTATCACTTCGTATACTTTGCACTAATTCATCACTTTGTACAGTAAACTTATTCTATATATATACATACTAGATTTATTAACCTACGTAATACACCAGTAAAATAAATAAAATATTAATTAGAATAAAATTTATTTTTATTTTCAAACTCTAATAAAAAAGTAACTAAAGAGACACGTGATAGCAACACATTATTTCTCACCAGAATTTTTTCGTTTCTCTCTCCTATTAAATAATTATATTAATTACTAATAATATTATTTAATTTTTTTAGATTAAATTTTTTTAATAAATTAAAAAAAAGATCTTTTTATTAATGTTATTTTTAAAAGAAATAAATATTTATAAAATAAGAAATTTTTCTAAAACATAAAACCTTTAGAAAAATACAAAATATATTGAAATTGTTGTTTTTAAGTAGTAAATATATTATAAACCAAAAACAATTAAAATTGAGAGTTATAATAAGAAACTTTTTAAAAATGACATTTTTTGAAAAAAAAGTTTAAGAAGTTGATATGATTGTTCAATTACTTATAGCCATTGCTTATACGTAATTTCAATCATTTCTAATATTAGAATATCATTTTATAACTAATTAATTTTTATTATATTTAATGTTTTATTTAAGTTAGTTAATTATAAAATAATAGTCTAAAATAAGATATGATTTAAATAACGAATTAGTAAGGACTATAAATAATGATAGCAACTTTTTAAATTTTTGTTTTTAACTTTTTTTGTTTTTTCCAAAAAAATAAACAATTTTGTTTTAAAGCAAAATATTTAAAAAATGTGATTCTTAAATTTTCACTATTATAACTCCCAATTTTTAATTATTTTTGGTACATAAAATTTTAATTTTAAAAACACTAATTTTAAAATATTTTGTATTTTTGAAAAGTTGGATGTTTTATATAAATTTATATTTTATATAAATTTATTTTTTAAAATAACATTAATAAAAAGATCTCATTCTTAAATTATTATAAAGCTATTTTTAATTAAAAAAATTAAATAATCTAGTAATTAAGATAATTATTTAATAGGATAGATAAGCGGAATAATTTTGATGAAAAAAAATGTGAGGTTGACACGTGTTCCTCGTAGTTACTCTTTTGTTAGAGTAATAAGATATATTTTTATTTTTCATATTTGAACGACTACGTTTCAAACATCTATGCTATATAATAAGATAAGCATAGGGCTAGTGTTATAGTAGAATAAACATATATAATCTAAAAAGTATAAGAAGTATCGTGAGCTTAACGCATGTCATTTTATTATTTTAAAAAGAAGAGCATTTTGTTATCATGTTAAATACGTCAGCTAATTCTGTCTTATACGTTTATTGTGTCTTATGCATTCATTGTGTTAAAAATACATTGATGAAAGTATATCATTATATATTTCTAATTGTAAAAATATAATAATAGATAAAAAGTTTATATACTCTATAAAAATCATAACAGAAATAACACAAAATAATTTAAAATGTAAAACATAATGATAAATACACATAACAAATAATACAAAATATATGACACAATTAACAGATATTTGATATAATAAACAAATATTTGACATAATGAACATATAAAACACAATGAACTGACGTATTTGATACAATAAGTAAAATGCTCTTCTTTTTAAAACAATAGAAGCAACCGTATCAAACCCAAAAACCTCTCTTAGAGCATTCACACTAGCAAATCCATTCTCATCCCCGTATTTACACTAAAAACACTATATTTTTACTCCATCTTTCAATTAACTAATACTTTTTAATATCTTTATTATTATATTTTCTCTATCTTCTACTCATAACATTTTTAAAAATATTAAAAAATTTATGAGGGTTGTATCGTGTTTCCCCAAATATGAGAAACCACGGTACAATCCCCATATATTTTCTCTCTCCTTCACTCACAACCACTAACAACCATCCCCATAATATAACGCACACACTCACATCGAAAATGAAAAACCTACTGTGAATGCTCTTTTTAGATTAAAAACTCTTATTACTGTAACTTTACCGTAAGGTATATAAGCAAATCTGAGTCATATATAGAAGTGTCAATAACTTCATAACTTCTTAGATAGGAGAACTCAGTCTTGGCCTCACGCTCAATTTTTTATTATATATTAAATAGTTAATTATTTTGTTTACATACACATAATAAATCTATCAATACTAATAAAAAAAAGTTTTTGATTACACATGAGGCAATTATAAAGTTTTTAAATATTATTTTTCAGTTTCTCTCTCCTAATTAATGATTGCATTTACTTTGTTTTTGAACAGAAAATCTATCTTACTTTTATTCCTAAATTACTTCATATTACACCACGCCTAGGTTTGAACCCAGTACCTCCTCTTTAAAAGGCAAAACCTCTACCAAGTGTGCTAGTCTCACATTGACAAAAAAAAAAAACATTTACTACTCATAATTTTATTTAATTCATTTAAGAGTAAAAACATTTTTTTTAAATTAAAAAAAGAGATCATTTAATAAATGTAATTTCTAAATAAACAACTTTTTATAAAATAAGAAATTTTACTAAAAGATTAATTTTTTTTTAAAAATATGAAATATTTTATAATTGTGTGTTTAAAATTTTTTTATTAAACAAAAAATGATTAAAGTTCAGACTTTTTATAAGAGAAAATTTAAAAATAGCATTTTTAATAACGTTTTGTCTTAAAAAAAAACTTTTGAAACAAAAAATTTTCAAAAAATTAAAAATAAAAGTTTTAAAAATGATATCGTTATTTTATTATTTAAGTATTTACTCGTACTTAATTTTAATAATATCATATCTCAAGATATTGTTTTATAATTCATAAATTCTTGTTACTAACTATTTAATATTTATTTATGCAACCCGTGTAATACACGGGATACTAATCTAGTATATATATACAGTAGGTTAGATACCCGTGTAATACACGAGTTGAAAATATAAAAACTATATAATTCATAAATGTATAAATATTTCGTATGATTAAATTACGTATTACATAAAATAATAAAAAATAAAAAAGTTGCATTTTCAATTTATATATATTCGAATACTTCTTTGGATAATATAACATACAATTGACCCGTGTGAAATAAAAAACCAATTGTCTTAAATTGAAATTAACCCAAAATATATAAATATATCAATAAATGTTTTTTAAAACTTTTATTCAATTAAATCTTATATTATGATAAAAGTATGTACAATTCAAAATAACATATGATTACACAATTTAGTTGATAATATAAAAAAATTAAATTAAAAATAAAATCAATTATTAATTTAGTTTCTTAAAATAAAATACTTAACTAAAATAATATAATAGTTTAGGCGGGAAAATTTTTCTGAGAAGTAATAGGAGAGTGCCATGTGACGTCCTGTTGAAGTGTCATTTCCAGCTCATCAAAAGTCCACGTGCAGCGCAGTTTATTTATTATTGTTTTATTATTGTTTCTTTGGTGATTAAGTGTTTTAATTTAAGTATTAGAAAGAGTCATAGAAGCAGTTAAGTCTTCCTAGTTTGTTTCCTATTTTGTTGGAGTTCATGTGAACGTTAGGTAGTGGACGTATGGCTATTTATATCTTCTATGCTTTGTACTTGTTTTGATATCCAGAAAATAAAGACCACAAAAAGGCATTCTGCCACCAAATTTTCTGTCTTTGAGTACTGCTGCAGCCTTGTTTAATCCACTTAATTTATCACATCCTAGTTACTCTTTTATTATATACTATAGATATGTGTGTGTTTGCATGTGTATATTTTTATTTAGTTAAATATGAATTTTATAGCTTCAAATAAAAATTTCAGTCTAATATTCTTTTCTCCTGTCATTTTATTTCTTCTATAATTCAGCCATTTATGTCTGCTGTTAATTTCTTTTTTGTGGTTTTATTTTATTTTTTATTTTTCTTTTCGTTTTCTACACCCCTATGTATGTCTGTCTTCATTAATGCTCGCTTCCCCTGGTTTGTAGGAGAACGTCATGTCTTTCCTTTTAAGTGAATTCAATTCGATTGATATTGTTGGCTAACAGAATTAAAGTTAACATTCAATAATCAAACAAGGTAGCTGTTAGTTAAGTTGTACAGTTATAAGTTACACATTTAATATAACAAGTTGGAAGCCTAATTATTCCGCTTTTAATTTGTGAAAGTAACATCTTGGAGAATAAAACTTGTGAATATCTATTTTCCAAGAGTTTATTAGAAAAAATCAAATTTCCAGACATTTAATATGCAAGATATATATAAGCCTGTTACATTCATACATGATTATGATGATGATGATGAATTGATGATGATGGTATGATGATCTTACAGCATCACTTCATGCTAAGGTCAAACAACACGAGGAGCTTTGTAGTATGCTGGAACTGTTGCAGGAAAGAACATTTGTCTAACTCCTTCAGACTTGATAATTGGAAAGATGATCCCTGATGCACCCTGCAAACATATTATATCAAATGTCAAAACATGTGCCAATAAATAACGATTCGTTGAGACAAATTAAAAGCTAACCGAGATGAGTCGAGCCCCAAGCCATAACCGTTTTGGTGATGGGAATGGGATAAGCAAACGACCGACACCGTAGATGGCCACGGCAAAGAAATGAAGAAACAGGACTAGCGGGCGTGGGTTGAGCCCCGAAAGTAAAGATATTGGTCCTTGTGAGCAAATGCCTCCCAGGCTTAGATAATCAAAGCATGCTTTACGCATTTCTTTTCTGGCTGGATCTGGTGATGCACAAAATACCTTGTATAGAGCACCCGCCAATGTGTTTATTGTAGATGACACCGGCTGCAAAAAAGGAAAAAAAGGTTATGAGCCCAAACGCAATTAACTGTGGAAGTTCTCACCCATCCATAGCCAATGCGTCCAAAACGCATTAATGGTATTGAGTTTAGACAATTCTTATGAGCCCATGAGATTTGCCTATGGTGTTATAATATTACTATATTAGATTATTAATTGAATATTTCAGTCTGCATGTTACTTGCCTTTCTAAGAGTATAGAAGCACTCAAGATAATTGCAAAGTGTAGTTGCATCATTAAGATTACTTAATGGTCTAAGAAGGTCACGAAGTAACACGATATCTGATAACGCCACTGTCATTCCTCCACCAGTTAACGGGTGTCGCATATTAAACGCGTCTCCCATTAAAAGTGCACCGGGAGTAGGTTGAGGATCAGCTGGCATGCTTCTGTTTGGCATTGTTCTTATGTTTCCTTTATCTACTGCAGCCACAAATGCATCATATAAGTCCGATGGAATCTGAAAAATTTAGCATAGCGTGGTTTGATCAAATAATATAAGCAAATAATAAAAAAAGTGGGTAGTGATCAGTGAATTAAATACCTGTGGAGCAACAACAGTTTTGAGATAATTGGCCATTTCCCCATTGGCAATAGAAGGTACCTTCTGTCCAGGAACATCGACCAAACAACGAACCTCTGTGTTACTAATCGGATAAAACAATATTGGTGAAGGATCCGCGAGTATAACGTGCCCATGGTTTGCATATGGAAGATCAATATTCTCCAAAACCAGACCCACAAAGCAAGAAGGTACGTCTACCTGTTATCATATAATCAAATTCAAATATTTTCAAGAAAATATACAAGGAAAAATAATCTTCTTATGAAATGACTTGATAAATTATAAATACCTTAGGCTTGCAGAGAGCGCGACGTAGATTAGAAAAACAACCATCACAAACAATGGTAAGTGGAGCGCGTGCTGTCGTCACTTGTCCATCTTTGGTTTTGTAAAACACGCCTTTAACTGTTCCTTCTTCCTCAAGTAATGAAGTTACAGTCCCTTGTTCCAGTTTCACACTGGTAAGTTAAGATTGAAAAAGACCATTCATCAGTAAATCTGATACGAGCAAGTCCTAAATTTGATAGTGATTATATGTAAGGAGCAGTGTTGTCAATAGCAAATAGCGGTAAATATCGACAAGCCACCTATATGCTATGTAGCGAATAGCGGTAAATAGCGACCGTTATTTCGTGTTTAGCGATTGAGTAGAATAATATGTAAGAATGTTTTACATTCAATAGATAATCATGTTTAGCAATAAAGTAGTAGGAAATCTAAGCAAAGACCCCCAAAATAGCTAAAATACTTGATTACTAATAATCTAAATCTCATATTTACCAAAAAAAAAATTTTAAAAAGAATAAAAAAATTTAAAAAAAAAAAAAATTCCGCTATATACCATATAGCGGCCGCTTACCTATACGCTACGTAGCGGGCGATAGCGACCGCTACGGTCGCTATTGACAACTATGGTAAGGAGGGAAAGAAACTATACTTTGGAAGAGATGCAGCTTTCTCCCTCATTCGCTGAATAAAGCGCCCGTTGTGAAAGCTTCTTCCAGAAATATCAGATTCGAATTTCTCCAAAGGATAAGAGAGTTTTGTGTTTCTGTTATCCATGTAAATGGCATAACCAAAAACTTGTTGAGCCTCAATTCCATCCACACAATCTGCAAAAACTCAAAAGTAAAGAAAAACCGTCACTGATATGATATGATCTCCAAAAACTTATGTTCGGATAAATGGTTAGACAACACATTTGGTCATTTTCAAATCCAAGATTGCACAAGTCTTATAAGGTTTAGGCAAATTAAGAGGAACCTTACCCTCAAGACCCAACTCTATCAGTTTTAGATAGCCACCCGGCTGTAGAAGTTCACCCACAATCCGATCCGGTTCAGTCAAGTCCCTTTCAATCACATGCACTCGTCGTCCATCCTGCTTGAGTCAGGAACATACAAGATCAAGTGGTTTAAAATATATCATATTAAACTGGATTTTAATATGCTGTTTTTTAACAACTTTTGTCTAATTCTCATCAAACAGTAACAATTGACTAATTCTCAGAACCTGCTTTATCATGGCATTATAATATTATTCATCATGTATGATGTTTCTCAGCAATAAGGCTTCTTCTACTATGCCGCCTTCTTATGCTGTTTACCAATATCACCGACTTTTTGATTCACTACTAATTTATCTAATCAACTTAGCTACTTCACGTGTAGACATATAAATTAGTAGTACAATATTTATCCTTATTCGCTTAGCTGTGTCACATTATTTTCTTTTGTCATATCCTTCAGGATAGATCGGTGACTAAAATAATCCTCCCAAGAGGTGTAAAATACTCACAGTCTCACACTAACATTTGACTTATAGCATAACAATATGCATATAATATAACTTCTCATCGGTGCAAAACTTCAAATTCTCATTCACCAAATTCATCGGAAAAAAGTGAGGCAATTTTCCATCTGTGTATAACACGATTAGAAATGTTTAATAAAAATTATATTATCTATTTTTCTAAGTTTTTAAAAATAATTAAAATTATAAGGCTAGACTCTACTATTTCTCATTCTTGATTCACAAAAACATTTTTAAAAAATTAAAGCCATGATATATAGATAGTTAAACAAGTTACTTTTACGTTTGATACGTGTGCTACGCGCGTCATCTCTAACCGGTTAACCATGATAAGATATGGTTTGCCAGCCCTAGAAAAAACTACCAGTAATCCACAAAAAAATACTTAACATTAATTTTGTCTAATCTCGACACGAAGAACAATCGATTCGAACTACAATCGCAACATTCAGAACATCATAAACATCGTGACGTTTGTAATCACATAACTCAATCGACATATGCGTATAGAGATAAAGAGATGACGATTGGAGTAGCTCACCTTCGCTAGAGTACACGCAAGAGCAGCACCGGCGACACCGGCTCCAACAACAATGACGTCAGTGCTTCCATCACTCTCCGGGAGCTGAACTCCGTCGTCACCGGAGTTAGTATCACATTTCCGAGCAATGTCCTTCGATTTACGAGGCTTTTTGAGATTCGACCTCAAAATGTACAACGAAACGAAGCCTAATAATAACGCAACGGCGGAAGGAAGAAGATGATAGCTAATCTGGTGAATCAGTGTGGGCGATTGAAGCTCCATGAAATGTGAAGGTGATGGGAAGAAGAAATTGCAGTGGTGGTGGTGGTGTGTGAGTCGTGACTCGTGGTGACTCGTGAGTTGGTGCACGTGTTCTTCTCTTTCTCTCTCTAGAAGATTCGTTTGTGGGTGGTATGCTTTGCGTTGGGTGTACTGTGTGTGTATATATAGCATTTAACCAACTCAGCTTGGGTTCATGGGGCCGTAAACCATGTGGCTTAAGAACAGCGACCTGCTTTTTCTATTTTCTATTTCAAGTATCTTTTTTCCATTTCAAGTATCGTAAGTTCGACATGTTTCGTTCTAAAATATCGTTTGATTCACGGAATGTTTTGTAAAAAAATTAAAATTAAAAATAAAATTGAAATTTTGTTAAAATTGATAACATGTTTGGTTGGTCAGTTTTGAGTAAAATTAAAATGTTAATTTTGAACATTCCATTGGATTGTCAAATATTTCATGGGTAAGTGGAAAAAATATTAATTCCAATGAATGAGGAAAAAATTTTCAATTCCAATTCCATCTGTTGACCAACCAAACATGATTTTGGATAAAAAATTTTTCAATTTCAATTTCAATTCCTGAGAATTCCGTAAACCAAATGAGCCCTAATTTTTTAAAAATAATGATATTTTGATATATTTATCTATAATAATAAAAGAAGATTTTTGTAAGTCACATGTCACAATTCTAGGCTATCTAAATTTTATTTTTCCGCTTCTCTCTTCTAATAAATATCATATTAACTACTAATGATATTATTTAATTCATTTATATCAATTTTTTATTAAATAAAAAAAAAGATTTTTCTACAAATGCAATTTTTAAAAAAATAACATTTATAAAATAAGATTTTTTTTAAAAAAATATCAAAGTTAAAAAGCAATATATTTTAAAACTTGTGTTTTCTAAAAAATAAATTCTTATGAAACAAAAATAATTAAAATTCAAAGTTTAAAAAAATTATTAAAATGACACTTTTTCTAAAAATGGTTTTTTAACAGTTTGTTTTAAAACCAACTTTTTTTGAGGAAAACAAAAAAAAATTAACAAAAATTTAAAAAATGATATTTTCCTTTTATCACTTGTATGTAATGTTAATCATATCTTATATCAAAATATCGTTTTACGATTCATTAATTTTTATTAACAACTATTAATATTTTATTTATTCAACCCGTGTATACACGGGGTATTAACCTAGTTGTGTTATATACGTCAATTTATTGTGTTTTATACGCTTATTGCGTCAAATTTCAGCTTATTGTGTCATATGTTTTACACAATTTATTATATATATATTTAATATTGTATTTTACGTTTTAAATCATTTTGTATTATTTTTGTCATTGTGTTGCAGAAAATACAACCATTATTTACGAACACACTTCAACCTACCTATGGTCTTTGTTGGCCCTATTGGTACATTAGATTCAAAGAGTGTTGTTTATGTTATATTTGTTTTGTTTTGTTTTTTAGTGAGTGCACTTCTTATTTTACGACTTACTTGAAATCATTTTCGTTTCGCAATCGTTACGTACAACATTACTTCAATTATGGTATCTGGCTATCCAATATTATCGTGATCCATTCACAAGACAGTTAACTCTGTCTATACAAGTGGGATGTGATAAGAGAACTCATAGCTTGTAGAGAATTTAAGACTCTTACGAGAGCATTCATGATAGTCTTTTAAATTCTTTTAGAGAATTTAAGTCTGTTATGAGAGCATTCATACTAGAATTTTTTTTATCTTTATACTTATAACTTTGTTAGAAACTCATGTATTACATGAGTGATATAAATTCAACATGTTAAAACATTAGTTTTTATGTGTGTTTTGAATGTTATCATTAGACATTAGTAAAACAAAAAATAATAAATATTTAATAAATTATAAATAAAAATAATAAAAATAATAAAATTATGTTTTAATATTTAATATAATAAAAATCATATAATTTTGTATGTTTTAATAAATTAATAGAATAAAAGATTTATAATTTAAATATTTGATTGTTTAATCTTATATACTTAAAATCATTATCATTTAAGAGAATAAAGAGACGGAAAATATAAATTTAAGTTTAACCATAAGTCATTACGTGTCTTTTCTAAACTTTAATTTATTATATACTATAGATTTTAACTAAAAATCAACTTTATTCATAAATTTTGTTCATATTCTAAAAATTTCTCACGTCTTATTCCTTATCTTCATTTCTATTCCGTTAATTAATGCTCTTTTATTTAATTTTACTAATCCTTATCTCTCTTTTACCCACAAAAATATTATAAGGGATGAATAGTGAGTCAATAAATATAAGAACTTATTATTCAACCCAAATATATAAATTTTTATAATTTATGAATAAGGAAATTATAAAAATAAGATGGGGTAATTTATTTTAAGTTTTCCTAATATTTTACAGATATAAAAATTATACTTAGTGTTAATACTCTAATAACTTAATAATTTTATAATAATTTTAGTCTTTTAATATTGTTGGTAGAACTACAGCTATGCGGATTTGTGATTTGTTGTGATTGTGATTGTTGTAATAAGATACTTATTCCAAGTTGGTTGTATGTGTAGCACATTGGCACACACGATATCCTGTAGAAAACTTGAACCTCAAATATATATAACCTGAGTTTATTGATAAATAATGAGTAAAGGATTTCATCTAATCTCTCTCTTAGATGTAGTTTCGTCGAAAGAAACCGAAGATCATTTGCATTTCTTTCTTGATGTCTAACCAAAAATCATTCATGTAATCGAAGACATATGATTGTGAATAAACTTGGTTGCACTCACTCTAGACTCTTAGCTAACGGATACGAAACCACAGTAAACCACACATGCTTCACAAGATAACTCACAAGAACTATCTATCTAAATAATTATGGTGACATGTGTAAGTTTTAGATTGTCATCTTTTAATGATTCATTTAAGTTAAGAAATTTGAGCTCGAGTTCATCTCATCTTTTATACGTCAATGATTTACTAATTATATCATTAATAATCTAATTACATATCATAAAATTAATATCTATATTAATAATATGCTCGTTTATTATACAAGCTCAATTTAGACTCAAACTTTAGCTCAAGATCCTTTAAACTTGACTTGATTTGATCTTCTACTAATGAATCTTAAGTAGCTCTTATAAGACTTGACTCGTTTACATATATATTTATAAATCTCTTTATAGGTAGTGGTTTGTTTAAGCTACTATTGGTATTTTGTTCCAATTAGGTTCACGTTACTTTAATAAGTTTGAAACAAAAAATTTATTGTACTTTAAGCAATTAATACTATGCCTTGGATATTTTCGGTATCATTAAAAAACCGCACAAACATCTTTAATGAACTTCGTACGTACCATCGTTAATACTACTTGGGGTATGCCATATTGGTAGATGTCTCTGTATTATATTGAATGTATATATCATATAACTTTAAGATAATTAAAATTACAAAAAAAAGAAAAAAACTTTTAAGTTTATATGAACTTACATGTATCATTATTTATATTTAAAAAACATGTTTACCACCCTTTATGTAAATATTTGTAAGTTGTAACATGTTTTGTTATTTATGCTTAGTCATTTTTTGCCATTAAGTTAAATCATGTGAGTTTGAGAGGGAATTTTGATATTTTTTAACCTACAAGGACCATTAATGTGAATTAGATAAATATTGGTTGGGTTTGTACTAGATGATTACTGTTATCTACAACAATAAGATGTTTATTATTTGTGTGATTTGTTGTATTTGTTCTTACAATTATGCCTTTGAGTTATTTTATGTTCATCCTCATTACTACTTGCTTTTTCACATGGATCTGATACACGTCATCAGCCCAAAATGTAGAAGTACTCACAACAATCCCGCTTAGATCAAGTCTCGCGAATACCAAGGGGGAATCTTGGAAGCACCTTGCTCCTACTCGTTTCTTGAAAAAGATAGTTCGGATGCTGGCTTGAGTTCTCTTGGAAGTCCAAGCAAGCTCCTAGAGTACTTTTTACACAAATAACAAGCCCTAGCCTTGTCACGAGGAATGAGGGTTCCTTGTGATCAAGCTCAAGCAAGAGAGTAAGTTTTTGGTTCGTGATATATTATTTATTTATGTGGTTTGTTGTACTTCTTTTAACAATTATGTTTCTAAGTTATTTTTGGTACGTCCTCTTTATTACTTACTTTTGCACGGAGCCGCGTGTCATTCAGAGCACCCGGATCCGATGCAAGTCATAAACCCCCGACAAACGATACCGACTTGTTGGGAAGTTGTTTGCTTGGCTTATGCTCATTATTCGTTTAATTATTAGGCCCCCACCAGGAGATTGCTAATGGCTTATTATTTATGCATAAAGTACTTTAGAAGATTGTTTGGACTTCTAAGAGAACTCAAGGCAAGATCTAAACCATCTGTTTCCATAAAAGAGTAGGAGCAAGGTGCTTCCAAGATTCCCCCTTGGTTTCTCCAGACTTGATCCGAGCGCGATTGTTGTGGAGTACTTCCACAAGGTCTACAAGTTTGTGAATCTTGCGACGTTGGTGATGAATTTCATTTTTTATTCTTGTCTAATCCGATTGAGGGCAACAAACTCATCACTACTGTTGACACCGGAAACGTTTGCATTTCTCGATTACTCTCTAGTCGGGCATTGCAACAACACTAGAGTTTTGAAATGGGTGATGTTTTATAGGATCTGATTATTGATGAATTTCTTTCGACAAGATCAAAGGCACTCTATATTAAAACATCAATCGATGATGATGTTTATGCTCTGTTCCCGACTATAAACAAGATTTAGTCAAGAAAGCTAAGTCTTTTATCACAAAAGCACCATTGTACCCTAATGTGCTCTGACATTATGCATTAGGTACTTGTACCTTGTCATAATCTTTTTACTCTAATAAAAGAGTATCATGGGGTGACACGTGGCGGCACCACATTCATTCTCACTAAAATTTTACCGCTTTTCTCTCCTATTAAATAATTACCTTAATTATCAATAATATTATTTAACTTTTTTTAGAACAAAAAAAATTTTTTTAATAAATTTAAAAAAGATCTTCTTATTAATTTTATTTCTAAAAATAATTTTTATAGAATAAGAAATTTTTACAAAACATCAAGCTTTTTTTAAAATTAGTGTTTTTAAAAAGTTAATTTTTTATAAACAAAAAATAATTAAAATTAAATTTTATAATAAGAAAATTTTTAAAAATGATATTTTTAATACGGTTTGTTTTGAAACAAAATATTTATTATTTTTTTTGGAAAAAAAAGTTTTAAACCAAAAGTTTAAAAAGTTGATATAATTATTTTATTACATATTATTCTTACTATACGTAATTTCAATTATATTTTATCGTAAAATATCGTTTTATACTTGATAAATTTTTATTATATTTAATATTTTATTTGTTCAACCCATGTAACACATGAGTTTACTAAAACTAGTTACCAATATAATAATTGTCATATATATAATATATTCGTTTACATTATTTGTTTATCATCCGACTCGAATAATGTTTGTAACACATAAGTTTAAAATTGCTCATAAGAGGTTCAAATCTTTAGGCTGACACACTCATTTAAGTTTTTTTTTTTTAAACAACAATATATTCCACTTCTGATACTTCATTATCATCCATCATCTGAGAATGAACACTATTTTACAAGGTATTTGGTATAGACTCATTCCATGTGTTCAACCAAAAAATGATATTGGCTTCTAAACCCAAGGGGCCGAGAAGGCTAGCTACATATACATTACAAAACTCGAATTGGGCCTCAGGTCTTTTGTAAGATCCGACAGAATCAATCACCATATTCAATCAAAACTCGAATTAATTTATGAATTTGAAACGTTCTGCATGCGGAGATTAGCAGTTTTGCTAATTTAGGGTTTTTTAATCGGTTAGTAGTTTTTTGGTCAAGCAAATTTCATCAAGTTAATTTAGAGTTTTACTTGATCCCTTCTATAGCATCAGTAGACTTTAGTTCATAAAAACCAAGTTGCGTTTTTATGTTTTTCATTCGACCCAAATTTAAAGTTTACTGCTTTTCTAATTCTAATTTAGATCTACCTTCATATCATTCCAGTTCGAGGAGACCGATTCAAATAGCCAAATGATTCAAATCGATTAGTGATTTTATGGGGTTAAATTTTAAATGAGTTCGGGTTTGTAGATTGGAATTCTAGGTTAGGTTCTTGTTCATTCAAACTAACATAATCTCATTCGTGTTCAGGTTGTCACCGAAACCAGAAGAAGGAAATAAAAGAGATCTCTAAAAGGTTTGTTCTTAGGGTGAGTGTTTGTTTCAGTTTTGATTGTAATGACAATATGACCAAATCTAAGTGTGTGACCTAGAGGTGGGCATTTCGGGTTCGGCCCAATACCCGAAACCGGGTACAACCCAGGTTGGGCCCAATCGGGTTTTTTTGTACCCGAGTATTGGTGAACCCGGGTACGAACCCGGGTCGGGTTCACTTGCTTGAAAACCCTACCCGCTATACCCGGGTAGGGTAGGGTAGGGTCGTGTCCGAAACCGGTTCCAATACCGGGTTTAGTTTTTTTTTTTTTTTCCTTCTTTTCTTTTCTTGTGTGTGTCCTCAATACCGGGTTCAACCGGGCCGGGTTCGCTAAAAAAACTCAAAATCTAAAACCGGTTCCACCCTTACGGGTTTAAACGGGTCCAACCCGGGTACACCTCCTATCGGGTACTACCCGTACCCGGGTCCGAATCGGGTCCACCAGGTCGGGTTCGAACCCGGTTTTTATGCCCACCTCTAGTGTTTGATTCCCATTGGGTCGTAACAGCAACAAGTCCCAACATCTCAAGCTTAGGAAAACACTAAATAAGGAACACTCCAGCTGCATAATAGAACACTGTATAAAATGTCCACTTCAGGGTGTATCTAGTGCTTGACTTAACTCACACTTTATGTAGGGTCCATGGAGGGCCGTATCGCTAGACGATCTGTTGTGGCCTTACCCAACATTTTGTGTAAGAGGCCATTTTTAGGGCTTGAACCTGTGACCTCAAGGTCACAAAGCAGCGAACTTACCAGTTGCTCCAAAGCCCACCCTCTATAAATTCACTTAACTCCTGCAAAACCATCCAAGCCCAAGATACCACGGGTAGCCTTGGTGGCTTTTTTAGTGTACGGATGCCAGGTCAGCAACTCGGCGTATTTAAGGAGAAATCCTCTAAATTAACCAGTGACATAAAAGTGGTGAGGACAAGATATCTCATCTCACATGTGGTAAAAACTTGCTCAAAGAAAATTGCTTTAAGGTAGTGGTGGTGGTGGTTTATGTTCTATGTAAGTTCTGTCTTATCAATCATTCATTAAAATTCACCTTCATCACCATGTTTGATTCTCTATGGCCATTTATTTGATAATATAATTGTGCTGCTACAAAAATGTTGTAGCTGTTTATTCAATTTCTATGTGCCTTATATAGAATTATGAAGATTATGAAAGCACATCAAGATATTTTATGCATCCATTTGTTTACCAATGAGAAATAAAAAGTAGTTATTATCAGAATCACACCCATGGATTGTAATGGAAACTGAGAGCTCTTGTGGTTTCAGTCTTAACCTAAAGCCAAGCTTAAAACTAGTTAAAAGTGAAGGGCAAACCCTGTCCACGAGGCTACGTGAGCACAGGGTCCAGGGATTGTCAGCCCACTTTGGACCTGAGTTCACTTGTTCCTAATAATGTTCTTCAGCTTCTCATTTGCGGCTACAAGTTCTGCCGCTATACCAGGTTCATTAGCAGAGTGCCCTGCGTCTGGAACCACCTGCGTTCACACCGAAACTATTTTAGAGAACAATTACAACTATTTATATTTTAAATGTTATATACTAAGCAACATCACTACCCATTTTGTACATCAAAAAGAAGTTGATGGTTTAAACTGAACAATAAAAGTCTCAGACTATAGGTGGAAGAATGTAACGGGTTGGGCAACGGGTGAGAAGGTTAAAAAAAAAATTTCTAATGGGGATCAAAACATGTTTAGGGTGGTGAATAAATATGATTAAAAAAATTTCTAATGAGTTCCCTTTGATAACTAGTGTGCTAAATATGATTTTATCCGTTATAAGAAACTGATAAAGCCCAAATTGATCAGTCATAAGTGGACTCAAATTGCCTCCTGCAGCTTGGATGAAGGAAGTGCATACCTTAAAATCGGCTTCTGGCCAAGCTTTATGCAGATCCCATGCTGACATCATGGGGCAACAACAATCATATCTTCCCTGGTATATCCAACACAATAGAAACATAAAGAAACATTAAAACATTAGATAATACATGATGCATTTTAAACATTTGACCAGTAACCGTACCTGTACAATTACAGCGTTTATATGTTTGATTTTGTCAATATTATCCAAGAGATATGAATCTGTAGAAAAGAATCCCTTATTCACAAAGTAATGATTCTCAATCCTTGCAAAAGCCTGCAGTTTAAAGCAACCCTTTTAACCCAATTTGATATTTTGGAACAACAAATGGAATCGACTTGAATTTACTGTTATATGCACACATATACAGTAATGCATTTCTTCTAAAATCAGTAGACATATATGTTTCGGTCTCAAAGGGAGAAAAGAAAAACTCTCTATGGGTTTTATACAGGATCTCTTTTTGCAGTTAAAGATAAATAGAAACTGGATCACATTAAGCACACAAAAACTAAAAATCCAGCATCTAACCAAACACACGCACCTATACGTAATACGCACACACATATATATACAATAAGAATCAAGAAAGAAATACCAGTGAGAAATCATCATTGTCCCCTTTCTTAATAGTCTCTTCATTTAGTAGCAAATGAGCAGTCATCATTTCCCATTTGGTCCACGCCCTAGCAGCCTCATACTATCAACAAGATATGAATATATGATATTTAACAGAGAAGTCGATATAAATTATGATTCGTATCAATAAACACTAATGAAGATAATCAAAGAAACATACGTTTATAAACAAAAAGATTTTGTTTGTGGTTCTATGAAAAAAACCTTACTTGGGTGTTCAAGTCATCAGAATTCAATCTCTTGTGATAGGCCTTCACAAAGCAATCTCTTTCGTTTTCTGGTATAAGATCTCTGAACGGCTCCCAAGCTGTTGCGTTTATAGAGAAACAAATTGCAAAAACAATTAGCAAGTAAAAAGACTTGTTTTTAGTTTATAGAATGGAGACGAGGACAAGAGAAGCATACCATCAGGGAATATTGCAGCGGCACCGCCTTCATAAAACCAATCAATCTCTTTCTTCCTCAATAAGAAGATCCCTCTTAGGACAATCCCGGTGACCTTATCAGGATGGGACTGACTATATGCAAGAGCAAGTGTGCTTCCCCATGAGCCACCAAACACCTAAAAAACCAAGAAGGTGAGAGAGATACATGACTCAAATTCTTGGTTTGAAATTCGCAAAGCACCTCAAGGCGTTTAGGTCCTGCGAACCGAGGCACGAGGCGTGAGCTTCGCATACACGAGGCATTCCTCAATGCAGAACCTAACAAGCTTTATGTACGACCAAAAGTTGAATGTCTCATCTCTTTTGCCTATTAATATTATATTTGACCTAGAGCCACCTCAGGACCCTAAGGCGCTTTCCTGTTCACCTCACGCCTCGGACACACTTTCTTAAACCAAGCTCAAATTCACTAAAACATCGAAATCAAGTAAAAATCAAACCTGCCATTCAGGGATTTCAAGGTGTTCTCTTAGTTTTTCAATATCTTTAATGAGATCCCATGTTGTATTCTCCTCCAAACAAGCATGGGGTGTACTCTTACCAGCACCTCTCTGGTACAAAAATAAAATCATGGTGAAAAAACTTCAAAATTGTTACTAATTTAGCAGAGGGTTTAATAATGAACCTGATCAAAAAGAATAATCCGATAAAATTCAGGATCAAAGAATCTTCTATTACTTGGTGAGGTTCCACCTCCTGGACCCCCATGGAGAAATACAACCGGCTGCAAGCAATGAAAATATTATAAACAACTTGCTGAAACGAATTATATTGCAAGTTTGCAACAAGGAAATCAGATGGCCAAAACTTAAGAAAGATCATTTTAATCACACCAGAATTTAAAAAATCAGAGTCGAAATCTGATCATATCAAACCAAAAAGGAATATAATTCATCTATTTATTCATACTATTATTGTTTTTATTGTTATCCCATTGCATACAACACTTAAAAAATGCAACCAATTCACAATTTCCCTAATTGTGTCACAATTAACCAGAAACAAATAGCGCACATATAACTCAAACATATTAAGGGTGTATGGATATGCGTTTTCAAATATAGAGAGGTCAAACACTCTAACGAATCCCATTGAGGGGTGCTCCAGCGATATGTCATTGCCAAGTGCAAGTCTATCACCCTGGCAGAAGATACCAAAGTTTTTTTGCTACTTACCTAACCTTTAATTTTTACTGCTAAACAGATAATTAGTGCTTAAAGGTAGGCATACTTGGGTAGTTTTACATTGAGAGGGTGTCTAGGATTTCTTGCTTAAACAGCTTATCTATTTACTAATTATTTGAATGTTTGGATAGAAAAAGTGCTTCTGCACATCTACTTGTGGTAGGATGAAATAGATGTTTTTGGTAGGTGATTTGACTTTGCTTATTTCAAACTAATAATCTTTTGTTGGATCAAGGGGATGTTAGGGATTGCTTACTTTAAAAAGTTTTTATCTAACTGCCTTTAAGTGCTCAGGGTATGCATGGGATTGCTTATTAAAAAAAAGTTATATGCATGAAGAATAAGTAGCTACTTTCTGGCTTATATTTAACTGCCTATTTCCTTCTAAAATAAAAAGATAAGTTGTTTTTAACCCGCAAATAAGCACACGATTAACACTCATAGACTTGTTAAGCGTATTTGTTATTGCCTATCTGCTTTAAAACTATGCAATAAGCACTGAAATAAGCAGATTAATCACACAACCAAACATAATCCAGAAAACAAAACTTTCAAATGTGAAATCAAGAAACTATAATTAAAAAACAGAGTATTGATCACTAACATGACCAGATGGATTCCCAGATTGCTCCCAGTAGATCGAATGAACATCAGAAACCTTTAAGAACCCAGTAGCATACGGCTCTATCGGTTCATAAAGATTCTTATTCAACTCATGAACCTCGTTCTTTACATCCATTGATTCTGTAAGTAACTCTACTGGTTCACTCTTAATGCAAGAATTCTGAACCCTCAAATCAAAATTCTTTCCTCCTGCAAAACCCAACAAATTCATCAATCATCAATGCATACAAACAAGGGTTTTGATCTTAAAACCTCAAATCTTGAAACGAAACAGTCAATTTTCACATAATTCACCAAATTAGAGAAATTGAGAACAAATTAACATGAACCCATGTGGGTTTCTTCCAAGAAAGTAGTATAAGAACAGGGAAAACTTGACCATCAGTTTGTTGTTTGGATCAAACACAGAAAGTATGAAATCTTTGAAGATGAAATTCGATCGATCGAATGATCAAGAGAGAGAGACCTGTGAAAGTGGGAATCTTGTAGTGGGCGAATGTGAAGAAGAACTGAGAGGAGATTGAACGTGGAGTGGCAGTGAAGTGAGGGAAAAGAGTGTTTGATTAAGCCTAAATTCATATGTGATAGATGTGATCGATGTAAATTGTAAAATATATGAGCATCGAATCAAATGCTCAATTAATGGTTTAATGGATATGAATAAAGTTGTCTAATAGATTATTTTTTTATTTATTTTATCATAAGCGCAATACATTTGAATCATTTGATGATCACAAAAGTGGCTGTTTTTGTAGAGAGTGTACAAATTGTTATTATTCAGGTTGCATGATCGAATGATCAAGAGAGAGAGATAGACCTGTGAAAGTGGGAATCTTGTAGTGGGCGAATGTGAAGAAGAACTGAGAGGAGATTGAACGTGGAGTGACAGTGAAGTGAGGGAAAAGAGTGTTTTGATGAAGCCCTAAATTCATCTATGATGATGTGATCGATGTAAATTGTAAAATACATGGGCATCGAATCAAATGCCCAACTAATGGTTTAATGGATACGAATGAAGTTGTCTAATAGATTATTCTTTTATTTATTTTATCATAAGTGCAATACATTTGAATCATTTGATGATCACAAAAGTGGCTGTTTTCGTAGAGAGTGTACCCATTGTCATTATTCAGGTTGCATGATCGAATGATCAAGAGAGAGAGAGAGACCTGTGAAAGTGGGAATCTTGTAGTGGGGGAATGTGAAGAAGAACTGAGAGGAGATTGAATGTGGAGTGGCAGTGAAGTGAGGGAAAAGAGTGTTTTGATGAAGCCCTAAATTCATCTGTGATGATGTGATCGATGTAAATTGTAAAATACATGGGCATAGAATCAAATGCCCAATTAATGGTTTAATGGATACCAATAAAGTTGTCTAATAGATTATTCTTTTATTTATTTTATCATAAGTGCAATACATTTGAATCATTTGATCTTTACAAAAGTGGCTGCTTTTGTAGAGATGTACCCATTGTCTTTATTTAGGTGGCACGATTCCTTAAAAAGATGTAAATATAGCATAATTTGACATATTATTTTTTTTTGGTTTGTTTTGCATTGTTAAAGGGTGCTTTGAAAATGTTTTAACAACCTTGTTAGATTTTTTTTAACGACGATTGTTTTAATAATGTAAGGTTGAATTTTGGCACGAAACAAAAGCAATCGAAGTATACATTACACCAGGGTTGCTATTCAAGTGATTGTATTTCCGACTCATCCTTTACCAATATATACACACATGTCTTGAGTTCTTTCAACATTTTAACGTTGGATTGTTGTTAAAAGTCTTATTGTTACAAGCTCTCTAAAGAAGCCATATGATGGCCAAAAAGAATACTTTGCACCCTAACCTCGTTTCACGTTAAACGATGTCTCAGGAATTTTTAATCAATCATGCCAACACATAGAGCTAGTAGTTTGCACCACTTAAAAATCTCGGCTTAGATTCGTTTACAAAAAGGCATTTAATGACATATGCGTAGTTGTCTCCGAGGCTCTGTCATATAGTGACAGCTAGCTCAATTTTGTGTTTTTTTTATGCTTCCGTCATGGGTATATTTATTTAAAGCCACTCTCCATCAGAACAATTCACTTTTGATGAACCCAACTTGACCAAATATGTACATAACATTCTTAGCTCCCCATGCATTCTTCTATTAGTCATCTTAGAGAACAGACCACGAACTCCGAAACGCCCAACCATAACCGTTTATCCGAGTCTCCAAGCATTGATAGATTGAGAAAGTAAAACATTGGTTTAACCCAAGCTGATTAATTAACCGTTCCTTAAAACAGTTTCATGACTAAATTGAATTATATAACAAATTCTGCTATAATTAATTTAGAAATTAGAATAAAACTAGTTAGCGTTACCACGTATCGCAACGCAGATTGTTATCTGGTTAAATGTTATTTACTAAGGTTGTTTAAGAGGGAAGAAATGTAAAACTTGAACCCAAAAATATTGCAAATCGTTTAGGCATCAATTCCTCATAACAAAATAAAGAACTCAATCCAATATAATATCATATTTTAGGGGAAAAATTTAGATCCAAGAAAACAACTCATAACCCTATATTTTGTTGAATCAACTGTACAGCTTTACGATTCAAAAACATATCAAAGATTATCAATTGGGTGGAAGAAATTTTATCCTGATTTCCACCAAATTATAGTTAAAGTTGAAGTTGATATATGTCAATAATTTGATTTCAACTTCTTTTCTTTTAATCTTTGTGACTTGCGCATCAATCTACGCTTGGGCTGTGTTTTCCAGAAAAAAAAAAACCTGAGAGCCTGCTAGTATTCACCATAGTTCTCTGCGATGTACATAAAAATATTAAGAACTAACAATATATGCATTCGCCTAAATCATATGCATGTAATCTGGCTACATGTCCCATTTTAATATACTTACATCAAGCTCACAAACACCAATCACGTCACGCATATGAGGGCAGGGTTCCATAGCAAATCAACTAAAGAAACGATTAAGAAACTGAATCATTCATATATCACTAGATAAAAAAGTAATTAGACTACTGTAAAACCTACTACTGGAATGAACTTCAATGGCTCGGGAAGAAGCTTACTATGTCTTAGGATGTCAAAGTGGCAGAATAATATTGGTATTTAAGTTCCTTAACGATCAGGTCATATTTGCATAGCAATTCAAATGTTCTAACATCATACTTAAATGAATATCTTTAGTATAAGGTGTAAACAACACAACAAAAGCATTATTTGTCAAAGTTTCAAGATGTGTTGAACGTAAATTTATTGCAAAAATAATAAACAAAACATAATTCACTAACCATTACGAAACTATATCGCTGGAAATGTGTTTAGTCCTTTTCCACAGATAATCAGGGCCCCTAATTTTAACCGTAAAAACTGAAAATTTCTGGACATATGACGATGAAGCAGAAGCATCAGACACACAAAAATTAAAAATAAAATAATGAATCATACATATCAGGTTAATGGAACTTGACTTCCTTATAAGGGCGTTTATGTCTTTAGGACCATTAAATGCATGCTACAATAGTTGCTGGAAATAAATAATTAAAAAATACAACAGTCAAACAAAGATCTTTGCATATAAGATCCTAGAGATACAACAAAAGTTGCTTTATAAGATTTATCAAATTATATATAACTAGTTATTTTACCCGCCGCGCGTTGCGGCGGCGGCGGCGTGATGGGTTAATCTTGACGGGTTTAAATCGGGTCATCAAGTTGCGGGTCATGAAGTTAGTTCATGGGTTTTATTAGTCTAGTATTAGAAGTTTTTAATTAGCATATGTTTGTTAATTTCTTGATTGGGTCAAAGTAGTGGGTTTAGATCATGGTCATGTTTACTAATTTATAGGGGTGATTTTCTTTTTCACGTAGCAATAGTTGAGGTCTAGCTTTATTATTTAAAGGGTATGTAAATCTCAGTAGGTTGTGCTCATGTTCTAGTTTATTTTTCATTCAATCAAAGAGTCGAACAAGTTGGTGTTCTATGCTTGTTAGTGTTTGAACTTGGGCTTTTGATCCAACAATTGGTATCAGAGCCCTAGGCTCATACCGTGGGATCTAGGAAGAGGCATGTGAAAGAAACGAAGAAGTAGACTTCCAAAGTTTCTGCGTGTAACTGAGCAAAATCCGATCTGTGTGATCGAGATCGAGAGAACAATCTGTGTGATCAAGAGCAGAGTCTGGTGTGGAGATCGAAGAAGAGAAGTGAACAACTGATCGAGATCGCCTGTGTGGTTCGATCTGATCAACCTGTGTGGTTCAGCGGTTCAAGTAAGAAGACAACCTGCGTACGTGGATTAAAGAAAATTGAGGAGAGATATGTGTGATAAACCGGTTACCTGTGTGAGAGCCGAGATTCGTAGCTGAGTGCAACAACAATTCTGTTGTCAATTGATTTTATGTAATCATTTGTGATTATCGTCTTTGGTGGCGGTGAAAGAAATCAAGGCGGTGCATATCTTTGAATGGTTGAAAAACTCAAACAACACAATTAATTGTGATGATTGTTTGATTAGTGTACGAGAAGAAGAAAAAAAAGGAAAGAAAGGTTGTATTGTTAATTTTTGTCTTTTGCAGGTTGAGTAAAAAGTAAGATGACTAAAGACAATTCAAATCGTGATGCAATTGTGCAGGCGAGTAATCAAAGCAATATCCCTTTGCAATGTCCGAAGTTATCATCTACAAACTATACGAGTTGGTCAATCATGGTGGAGTCAATCCTACAAGCATACGGCTTGTGGGAAGCTATTGATCCGGTAACGGGAGGAGCGGTAGAGGCTAAAAAGAATTTGATGGCGAGGGCATTCGTGTTTCAAACTCTACTGGAAGACGTGTTACTTCAAGTTGCAAAGTATAAGGATGCGAAGGATGTGTGGGAAGCGCTTCGTGTGCGATATTTGGGAGCCGATAGAGTTCAAAAGGCGAGACTTCAAACGCTTAGAACCGAGTTAGAGATGTTGAAGATGAAGGAGAACGAGATGGTTGATGAGTTTTCGGGCAAACTTAGTGGAATTGCTACAAAGTTCAGAGCCTCGGGTCTAGTTTGGATGATGAAATTGTGGTGAGAAAATTATTGAATTCGGTTCCAAAGAAGTTTTTGCAGATTGTTGCTTCAATTGAGCAATACTCGGAGATAGAAACTATGTCACTTGAGGAGGCCGTGGGGGAGATTGAAGGCTTATGAAGAGAGGATCAAAGTTCATGATGAGGAAGACAATGATAAAGGCAAGTTGTTGCTTTCAAAGGAGGATTGGCAAGAGAGAACCAAGCATGGTGAGTTTGATCAAAATCAAGTTGGATCTGGACGAGGTCGTGGTCAAGGAAGGGGTCGCCGTTTTGGTAGAGGTCGAGGAGGTCGGTTCCAAACCAATGAAGACCGAAGAGAGCAAGGCATGCATCGAGATAAAAGACATATCAAGTGTTATAATTGTCAAGAGTATGGTCACTATGCGATCGAGTGTCCAAAGCATGAACCAAAGGATGAAGTTGCTAATTTAGCTCGAGATGATGAAGAGCCAGCATTGCTTTGATAAGGAATGAATCGAAATCAAGATTAAGGGGGTGAATGATGGGTTAATCTTGACGGGTTTAAATCGGGTCATCAAGTTGCGGGTCATAAAGTTAGTTCGTGGGTTTTATTAGTCTAGTATTAGAAGTTTTTAATTAGCATATGTTTGTTAATTTCTTGATTGGGTCAAAGTAGTGGGTTTAGATCTTGGTCATGTTTACTAATTTATAGGGGTAATTTTCTGTTTCACGTAGCAATAGTTGAGGTCTAGCTTTATTATTTAAAGGGTATGTAAATCTCAGTAGGTTGTGCTCATGTTCTAGTTTATTTTTCGAGTTAATTTCTGTTTTGCTCCTTGTGTTTTGACCGTTTTAACGGTTTTGCTTCAATAGTTTAAAAATAGCCGAAATACTTTTTCTCGAAATTGGCCCCCGCCGTTCACTCTGTTAAACTTCTCGTTAAAAGGAACCCACATGCCCCTCACATGAGGGGCAATTATGTCTTTTAATCATAACCCTTCTTTTAAATGACTTATATAACTACAAAAACCCTAAATTCTCTTCAACACCATCACAACACCACCAACCCCAACACCACCACAAAACCACCAACCCCAACTGCCAACACCACCACTACCGCCACAAACCACCGCCTCCAACACCACCACCACTACCACGTCGACCCACCACCACCATGGCTAACAAAACCATCACCATCAGTCACCACCATCATCGCCGCTACCACTATCACCTCCGGCATCACCCCTACGCCACTGCCAACGTCCACCTCCGACAAAACCCCAACCACCAGCCATCCGCCACTACCACTATCACCTCCGGCATCACCATCTACACCACCACTGTACCTGTAGGATACTAATTAATAAAAACCCTAGCCCCCCACCCCCAACCCGTTTTCAGCTCTCGCACCACAGGTTGCCGCCACCGCCGCTTAGGAATCTGGTTAGTTTAAGCTTCGATCGATGGTGGTAGAGATGACGATGGTGGTGTCGAGCGATCGATGGTGCTGGTGCAGTGGGGGTCTTCCGTTTTGCTACAGATCCGTCCACATAAAAAGGTGGCGCTGCAGGGTTTCGAACCCTTCATCCTTCGACAAACCCTAACCACCTCACCTCGTCGCCATCATAGCTGCAACATCTCCGGCAAAACCCAGATCTAGGGTTTTGTAGTTTGGATGATGATGAGGATTGATGATGATTATTAAATTCGATTTAAGGGGTGGGTTATAGTTGAAGTCAAATAGGCAGGTAGGAGAGGATGGTGGTGGATGGCCGGCGGTGGTGGATGGCCGGAGGTGACGGTGGTGCGAGTTGTCGTTGCTAAAGGGGAAGGGGGTTGAATTGGTTGGGAGAAAAAGACATTTAAAGAAGGGTTAGGAGTAAAAGACATAATTGCCCCTCATGTGAGGGGCACGTGGGTTCCTTTTAACGAGAAGTTTAACGGAGTTAACGGCGGGGGGCAATTTCGAGAAAAAGTAGTGACTTCAGGGAGGGTTTCGGCTATTTTTAAACTATTGGGGCAAAACCGTTAAAACGGTCAAAACACAAGGAGCAAAACAGGAGTTAACTCTTATTTTTTATTTAATCAAAGAGTCGAACAAGTTGGTGTTCTATACTTGTTTGTGTTTGAACTTGGGCTTGATCCAACACGGCGTACGCAGCGTGATAAAGGATAACCTACAATCGACGTTTCCAAACTAAACTTATGTCGAAACATAAAGAAATTTGAATTTAAACCGTCAACTCTAACCGGAAACCCTTCCAAAGAAAATATAAAAAAAATCAAACAAAAAACAACTCTACAACGAAATCGAATTATATCTTTTTAACGGCAAATGTACGACTTTAATTCAGAGAATATGTGCTATCTTAATCAGGTCCATCTATGCGTTTTACAGCTGGAACCAAAACCGCACCCCTAGCCCCCGCAGAAGGAAACTTATTACTGGGAAAACCCACTGGCTCAACTCTGAGCATTTTATGCTAAGAATGAGACTTGAACGTATGAACTCACGAATTATATCTAACACGACTGGAAACAAAATATACGTCAAAATGTAGACTTACTTAAAACGTGGGTAAAAATCAGCTCAAATACAAATCAAAATATAAAATGTGATTAAATTGTATATTTCAATACCACTTTCTAAATTATTGCTTTTAAAGAAAGCTTTAAAACAATACCCAACATATGATTTCATAAATCTTCTAGTAAAACAAACCCAAAGAAATCTCTCTTTTTAAAGATACTTGTTTAATTTTATTAATAAATGATGAAATATAGTAAGATAAACTCAGGCAACAAAAAAATGAGAATTACTAATAGAAGCTTAACCAAATTATCACTATCTGTCAAATTCTTTTCTTTTTTAATAGCAATATATATAGGTGTTAATCGGAGGCTAAGTGCACATGCATGTAAGAATCGGTTGTCATGCGTGAAGAAGTAGAAAAAAACCCACGGATTTGAACCCTAACATCTTCTTTAGAAGCTTTGGATCAAACAGACTCTGCTAGGTCTATTATTGTATAACACAAAGTTTAGCAAGTGATTTAACTAACAAAAATAAAAAAATAAGTCGTTGGCTTGACTATTGCCGTCCACTGTGTGAAAAACAATCTGACTATTACTTATTTAAAAAACTGACCGCTCGAAGGGTCAAGGACCCCAAGACCTTCCCCTGGGCAGCTGAAATCCGTCATCACCGGAGTTAGTATCACATTTCCGAGCAATGTCCTTCGATTTACGAGGCGTTTTGAGATTGGACCTCAAAATGTACAACGAAAAGAAGCCTAATAGCAACGCAACGGCGGAAGGAAGAAGATGATAGTTAATCTGGTGAATCAGTGTGGGTGATTCAAGCTCCTTGAAATGTGAAGGCGATGTGAAGAAGAAATTGCAATGGTGGTGGAGTGTGAGTCGTGACTCGTGATGACTCGTGAGTTGGTGCACGTGTTCTTCTCTTTCTCTCTCTAGAAGATTCGTTTGTGAGTGGTATGTTTTTGCATTGGGTGTATTGTGCGTGTGTATATATAGCATTTAAGCAACTCAGCTTGGGTTCATGGGGCCGTAAACCATGTGGCTTACGAATAGCGACCTGCTTTTTTTTTTTTTTTTTTTAATTTCAAGTATCGCGGGTTTGACACGTTTCATTCTGATTGTTTTAAAGATGACAATACTTTGGTCATTGTATCATATACGTCATTTTATTGTGTCTTATACGTTCATTATGTTAAATTTCAGCTCATTGTATCATATGTTTTACACAATTTGTTATATGTATTCATTATTGTATTTTATTTATTTTAGGTGTTAAATCATATAGTGTTATTTTTGTCATTGTGTTGCAGAAAATGCAACCATTATTTACGAATACACTTGAACCTACCTATGGTCATTGTTGGCCCTATTGGTAGATTAGATTCAACGAGCGTTGTTTACATTATATTTGTTTTGTTTTGTTTTTTAGTGAGTGCACTTCTTATGATACGACTTATTTGAAATCATTTTCATTTCGCATCATTACGTACAACATTAGTTCAATTATGGTCTCTAGCTATCCAATATTATCGTCATCCATTCACAAGACAATTAACTCGGTCTATACAAGTGGGATGTGATAAGAGAACTCATAGCTCATAGAGAATTTAAGACTATTTCGAGAGCATTCATAATAGTCTTTTAATTCTTTTAGAGAATTTAAGACTGTTAGAGTATTCACATCCGGTTCCTTAAAAGTTTGTGAGTGTAATTCTTATTTTATATGGTATGGTTTTGAATGGTTGTGAGTGGAAAAAAGAAAAAATATTACTGTTTATCTGTAAATTTGAAGATTCACTGTTTAACCCTTATAAATTTTTTAATATTTTTGAAAGTGGTTGTGAGTGGAGGAGAGAGAAAATATAATGGTAAATGTACAAAATAAATATTATTTAATTAAAAGAAAAAAAAATAATGATTTTTAGTGTAATTATAAGGATAAATATAAAAAATGGGATGTGAATGCTCTTATGAGAGCATTCATACTAGATTTTTTTTTATCTTTATACTTATAACTTTGTTAGAAACTCATGTATTATATGAATGATATATATTCAACATGTTAAAACATTAGTTTTTATGTGAGTTTTGAATGTTCATATCATTAGACATTGGTAAAACAAAAAATAATAAATATTTAATAAATTATAAATAAAAATAATAAAAATTTTAAAATTATATTTTAATATTTAATATAATAGAAATCATATAATTTAGTATGTTTTAATAAATTAATAGAATAAAAGATTTATAATTAAATATTTGATTGTTTAATCTTACATATATACTTAAAATCATTATCATTTGATAGAATAGAGAGACGGAAAACATAAATTTAAGTTTAACCACAAGTCACCACGTGTCTTTTTTAAACTTTAATTTATTATATACTATAGATTTTAACTAAAAATAAACTTTATTCATAAATTTTGTTCAAATTCTAAAAATTTCTCAAGTCTCATTCCTTATCGTCATTATTTTCTGTTACTTAATGCTCTTTTAATTAATTTTATCAATCTTTATCTCTTTTTTACCCATAAAAATATTATAAGGGATGAATAGTGAGTCAATAAATTTAAGAACTTATTATTCAACCCAAACATATAAATTTTAATAATTTATGAATAAGAAAATTATAAAAATAAGATGGAGTAATTTATTTTAAGTTTTCCTAATATTTTACAGATATGAAAATAAGAACTCTAGTGTTAATACTCTAATAACTTAATAATTTTATAATAATTTTAGTCTTTTAATATTGTTGGTAGAACTACTGCTATGCAGATTTGTGATTTGTTGTGATTGTTGTAATAAGATACTTTACTTATTCCAAGTTAGGTTGTATGTGTAGCGCATTAGCACATACGATAACCTGTAAAAAACTTGAACCTTAAATATATATATAACTTGAGTTTATTGGTGAAGAATGAGTAAAGAATTTCATCTAATCTCTCTCGTAGATGCAGTTTCGTCGAAAGAAACCAGAATCAATTGCATTTCTTCTTGATATTCTTGAAACTAACAAAAAATCATTCATGTAATCGAAGACATATGATTGTGAATAAACTCGGTCGCACTCACTCTAGACTCTTAGCTAACGGATACGAAGCCACAATAAACCACACATGCTTCACAAGATAACTCGCAAGAACTATCTATCTAAATAATTATGGCGTCATGTGTAAGTTTTAGATTGTCATCTTTTAATGATCCATTTAAGTTAAGAAATTTGAGCTCGAGTTCATCTCGTTTATCATACGTCAATGATTTACTAATTTTAGTTATGTACATATATAATTATTTTTATGTCACATACATTATATATATATATATATATATATATATAACTATATATAAAAGAACATGCATTACTTAATTATTTATTATCATAACTAAATACATTAATAATCTAATTAATATTCATAAAATTAATATCTATATCTATATTGATAATATGCTCGTTTATTACAAGCTCAATTTAGACTCAAACTTTAGCTCAAGATCTTTTAAACTTGACTTGATTTGATCTTCTACAAATGAATCTTAATTAGCTCTTAAAAGACTCGGCTTGTTTACATATCTATTTTAAAATCTCTTTATAGGTAGTGGCTTGTTTAAGCGACTATTGGTATTTTGTTCCAATTAGGTTCAAGTTACTTCAATAAGTTTGAAACAAAAAATTTATTGTTCTTTAAGCAATTAATACTATGCCTTGGATATTTTCGGTATCATTAAAAAACCGCACAAACATCTTTAACGAACTTCGTACGTACCATTGTTAATCCTACTTGGGGTATGCCATATTGGTAGATGTCTCTGTATTATATTGAATGTATATATCATATAAATTTAAGATAATTAAAATTACAAAAAAAAAGTTTAAGTTTATATGAAATTACATGTGTCATTATTTATATTTAAAAAACACATTTACCACCCTTTATGTAAATATTTGCAAGTGGTAACATGTTTTGTCATTTATGCTTAGTTTCATTTTTTTGCCATTAAGTTAGATCATTTGAGGGAATTTTGATTTTTTTAACCTACAAGGACCATTAATGTGAATTAGATAAATATTGGTTAGGTTTGTACTAGATGATTACTATTATCTACAACATCAAGATGTTTATTATTTATGTGATTTGTAGTATTTGTTCTGACAATTATGCCTCTGAGTTATTTTTTGTTCATCCTCATTACTAGTTTTTTCACATGGATCCGATACACGTCATCAGCCCAAAATGTAAAAATACTCACAACAATCCCGCTCAGATCAAGTCTAGCGAATACCGAGAGGGAATCTTGGAAGCAACTTGCTCCTACTCATTTCTGAAAATAGATAGTTCGGATCCTGCCCTGAGTTCTCTTGGAAGTCCAAGCAAGCTCCCAAAGTACTTTTTACGCAAATAACAAGCCTTAACCTTGTCACGAGGAACGAGGGTTCCTTCTGACCAAGCTTGAGCATGAGAGTAAGTTTTTGGTTTGTGATATATTTGATGCGGACGTATAGAGTGAAATGTCTATCAACTTCTTTTGCTAATCGTTGTGCCTTGTATTCATATATGATCTTTTTGAGTGGTTAATTCAGTAATCACTTCGTACATATAATGAAAGTATGGTTATTGTACTAGATAAACATTGTTAACGGAGAACAACAAGGTGATATTATTTATTTGTGGTTTGTTGTACTTCTTATAACAATTATGTCTCTAAGTTATTTTTGGTTCGTCCTCTTTATTACTTACTTTTGCACGGAGCCGTGTGTCATTCGGACCACCCGGATCCGATGCACGTCATCGGCCCCCAACAAACGATACCGACTTGTTGGGAAGTTGTTTGCTTGGCTTATGCTCATTATTCGTTTTATTATTAGGCCCCCACCAGGAGATTGCTAATGGCTTATTATTTGTGCATAAAGTACCATAGAAGATTGCTTGGACTTCCAAGAGAACTCAAGGCAAGATCTAAACCATCTATTTCCATAAACGAGTAGGAGCAAGGTGCTTCCAAGATTCTTCCTTGGTTTTCGCCATATTTGATCCGAGCACGATTGTTGTGGAGTACTACAAGGTCTACAAGTTTGTGAATCTTGCGATGCTGGTGATGAATTTCCTTTTTTCACCTTGTGTAATTTGATTGAGGGCAACCAACTCATCACTACTGTTCACACCGGAAAGGTCTGCATTTCTCGGTTACTCTCTAGTCGGGCGTTGCAACAACACTAGAGTTTTGAAATGGGTGATGCTTTATAGGATCTGATTATTGATGAATTTCTTTCGACAAGATCAAAGGCATTCTGCGTTAAAACATCAGTCGATGATGATGTTTATGCTCTGTTCCCGACTATAAACAAGATTTAGTCAAGAAAGCTAAGTCTTTGATCACAAAAGCACCATTGTACCCTAATGTGCTCTAACATTATGCATTAGGTACTTGTACCTTGTCATAATTACCAATATCATAATTGTCATATATATAATATATATTCGTTTACATTATCTGTTTATCGTCCGGCTCGAATTATGTTTGTAACACATAAGTTTAACATTGTTCATAAGAGGTTCAAATCATTTACGCCGACACACTCATTTAAGTTTTTTTTTTTTTTTTTTTTTTTTTTTTTTTTTTTTTTGAAACAACAATATATATCACTTCTGATACTACATTATTATTCATCATCCGAGAATGAACACTATTTTACAAGGTCTTTGGTACAGACTCATCCCATGTATTCAACCAAGAAATGATATTGGCTTCTAAACCCAAGGGGCTGAGAAGCCTAGCTACATATACATTACAAAACCCGAATTGGGCCTCAGGTCTTTCGACAGAATCAGTCATCATATCTAGCAGCTAGTTACACTCTATGTTTTTATCACTAAAACTATGTGTAATGCTTGTTTAGTTAAAATGTCACATAGTTGTAATGTAAACAAAAAACCATTTCACTAAAGCCCCTTTAAATCAAGTGTAGTGGTTAACTAGTGTTTGAGGCCTCTATTGATGCAATAGTGTAGTCAAAGTTGTGTTTGAAGCCTATTAAAGGCTTAACGCCTTATAGGTTTAGATCTCCTTTAACTATCAAGTAGTGGTCTTTGAAGGCCCCACTTGTGTCCATGCCATCATTACTAACACCCCCTCCTTGTCCACTACGCATAGTCTAATGATCGCTAGTGGTTCTACTATCTGGTTGGCATGCCATTCAAAATTTCAGCTCAATTTTATGTCGATTAATTTATGAATTTGGAACGTTCTGCATGTGGAGATTAGCAGTTTTGCAAATTTAGGGTTTTTTAATCGGTTCGTAGTTTTCTCGTCAAGTTAATTTTTAGTTTTACATGAACCCTTCTATAACATCAGTAGACTTTGGTTGGTAAAAACCAAGTTGCGATTTTATGTTTTTCATTCAACCCAAATTTAAAGTTTACTGCTTTTCTAATTCTAATTTAGATATACCTTCATATCATTCCAGTTCGAGTAGACTGATTCGAATAGCCAAATGATTCGAATCGATTAGTGATTGTATGGGGTTAAATTTTAAATGGGTTCGGGCTTGTAGATTGGAATTCTAGGTTAGGTTCTTGTTCATTCAAACTAACATAATCTGAATCGTGTTCAGGTTGTAACCGAAACCAAAAGAAGGAAATAGAAGAGATCTCTAAAAGGTTTGTTCTTAGGGTGAGTGTTTGTTTCAGTTTCGATTGTAATGACAATATGACCAAATCTAAGTGTGACCTACCGTTAGATTCCCAAAGGGTCCTAACAGCAACAAGTCCGAACATCTCAAGCTTAGGAAAGCACTAAATAAGGAACACTCTAGCTGCATAATATAACACTGCATAAAATGTCCACTTCAGGGTGTATCCAGTGCTTGACTTAACTCCCACTTTACGTAGGGTCCAGGGAGGGCCGTATCCCTAGACGATCTGATGTACGCGGCCTTACCCAACATTTTGTGTAAGAGGCCATTTCTACGGCTTGAACCTGTGACCTCAAGATCACAAAGCAGAGAACTTACCAATTGCTCCAAAGCCCACCCTCTACAAATTCACTTAAGCTCCTGCAAAACCATCCAAGCCCAAGATACCGCGGGTAGCCTTGGTGGCTTCTTTAGTGGACGGATGCCAGGTCAGCAACTCGCCATATTTAAGGAGAAATCTTCTAAATAACCAGTGACATAAAGGTAGTGAGGACAAGATATCTCACCTCACATGTGCTAAGAACTTGCTCAAAGAAATTGCTTTAAGGTAGTGGTGGTGGTGGTTTATGTTCTATGTAAGTTCTGTCTTATTAATCATTCGTTTAATTTCACCTTAATCACCATGTTTGATTCTCTGTGGCCATTTACTTGATAATATGATTGTGTTGCTACAAAAATGTTGTAGCTGTTTATTCAATTTCTCAGAGACTTATATAGAATTATGAAGATTATGAAAGCACATCAAGATATTTTATGCATCCATTTGTTTACCAATGAGAAATAAAAAGTAGTTATTATCAGAATCACACCCATGGATTGTAATGGAAACTGAGAGCTCTTGTGGTTTCAATCTTAACCTAAAGCCAAAAGCCAAAGCACATGGCTTAAAACTAGTTAAAACTTAAAAAGTGAAGGGCAAACCCGGTCCACGAGGCTACGTGTGCACAGGGTCCAGGGATTGTCAGCCCACTTTGGACCTGGGTTCACTTGTTCCTAATAATGTTCTTCAGCTTCTCATTTGCGGCTACAAGTTCTGCCGCTATACCAGGTTCATTAGCAGAGTGCCCTGCGTCTGGAACCACCTGCGTTACCACCGAAACTATTTTAGAGAACAAGTACAACTATTTATATTTTGAATGTTATATACTAACCCCAACATCACTACCCATTTGTACATCAAAAAGAATTTGATGGTTTAAACTGAACAATAAAAGTCTCAGACTAGAGGTGGTAGAATGTGAAGGGCTGGGTAACGGGTGAGAAGGTTAATTTTTTTTTAATGGTGATCAAAACATGTTTAGGGTGATGAGTTGACCCAAAACACTACTTGCAAAACAAACGAGTTCCCTTTGATAACTAGTGTGCTAAATATGATTTTATCCGTTATGAGAAACAGATAAAACCCAAATTGATCCGTCATAAGTGGATTCAAATTGCCTCCTGCAGCTTGGATGAAGGAAGTACATACCTTAAAATCGGCTTCGGGCCAAGCTTTATGCAGATCCCATGCTGACATCATGGGGCAACAACAATCATATCTTCCCTGGTATATCCAACACAATAGAAACATAAAGAAACATTAAAACATTAGATAATACATGATGCATTTTAAACATTTGACCAGTAACCGTACCTGTACAATTACAGCGTTTATATGTTTGATTTTGTCAATATTATCCAAGAGATATGAATCTGTAGAAAAGAATCCCTTATTCACAAAGTAATGATTCTCAATCCTTGCAAAAGCCTGCAGTTTAAAGCAACCCTTTTAACCCAATTTGATATTTTGGAACAACAAATGGAATCGACTTGAATTTACTGTTATATGCACACATATACAGTAATGCATTTCTTCTAAAATCAGTAGACATATATGTTTCGGTCTCAAAGGGAGAAAAGAAAAACTCTCTATGGGTTTTATACAGGATCTCTTTTTGCAGTTAAAGATAAACAGAAACTGGATCACATTAAGCACACAAAAACTAAAAATCCAGCATCTAACCAAACACACGTACCTATACGTAATACGCACACACATATATATACAATAAGAATCAAGAAAGAAATACCAGTGAGAAATCATCATTGTCCCCTTTCTTAATAGTCTCTTCATTTAGTAGCAAATGAGCAGTCATCATTTCCCATTTGGTCCACGCCCTAGCAGCCTCATACTACCAACAAGATATGAATATATGATATTTAACAGAGAAGTCGACATAAATTATGATTCGTATCAATAAACACTAATGAAGATAATCAAAGAAACATACGTTTATAAACAAAAAGATTTTGTTTGTGGTTCTATGAAAAAAACCTTACTTGGGTGTTCAAGTCATCAGAATTCAATCTCTTGTGATAGGCCTTCACAAAGCAATCTCTTTCGTTTTCTGGTATAAGATCTCTGAATGGCTCCCAAGCTGTTGCGTTTATAGAGAAACAAATTGCAAAAACAATTAGCAAGTGAAAAGACTTGTTTTTAGTTTATAGAATGGAGACGAGGACAAGAGAAGCATACCATCAGGGAATATTGCAGCGGCACCGCCTTCATAAAACCAATCAATCTCTTTCTTCCTCAATAAGAAGATCCCTCTTAGGACAATCCCGGTGACCTTATCAGGATGGGACTGACTATATGCAAGAGCAAGTGTGCTTCCCCATGAGCCACCAAACACCTAAAAAACCAAGAAGGTGAGAGAGATACATGACTCAAATTCTTGGTTTGAAATTCACAAAGCACCTCAAGGCGTTTAGGTCCTGCGAACCGAGGCACGAGGCGTGAGCTTCGCATACACGAGGCATTCCTCAATGCAGAACCTAACAAGCTTTATGTACGACCAAAAGTTGAATGTCTCATCTCTTTTGCATATTAATATTATATTTGACCTAGAGCCACCTCAGGACCCTAAGGCGCTTTCCTGTTCACCTCACGCCTCGGACACACTTTCTTAAACCAAGCTCAAATTCACTAAAACATCGAAATCAAGTAAAAATCAAACCTGCCATTCAGGGATTTCAAGGTGTTCTCTTAGTTTTTCAATATCTTTAATGAGATCCCATGTTGTATTCTCCTCCAAACAAGCATGGGGTGTACTCTTACCAGCACCTCTCTGGTACAAAAATAAAATCATGGTGAAAAAACTTCAAAATTGTCACTAATTTAGCAGAGGGTTTGATAATGAACCTGATCAAAAAGAATAATCCGATAAAATTCAGGATCAAAGAATCTTCTATTACTTGGTGAGGTTCCACCTCCTGGACCCCCATGGAGAAATACAACCGGCTGCAAGCAATCAAAATATTATAAACGACTTGCTGAAACGAATTATATTGCAAGTTTGCAACAAGGAAATCAGATGGCCAAAACTTAAGAAAGATCATTTTAATCACACCAGAATTTAAAAAATCAGAGTCGAAATCTGATCATATCAAACCAAAAAGGAATATAATTCATCTATTTATTCATACTATTATTGTTTTTATTGTTATCCCATTGCATACAACACTTAAAAAATGCAACCAATTCACAATTTCCCTAATTGTGTCACAATTAACCAGAAACAAATAGCGCACATATAACTCAAACATATTAAGGGTGTATGGATATGCGTTTTCAAATATAGAGAGGTCAAACACTCTAACGAATCCCATTGAAGGGTGCTCCAGCGATATGTCATTGCCAAGTGCAAGTCTATCACCCTGGCAGAAGATACCAAAGTTTTTTTGCTACTTACCTAACCTTTAATTTTTACTGCTAAACAGATAATTAGTGCTTAAAGGTAGGCATACTTGGGTAGTTTTACATTGAGAGGGTGTCTAGGATTTCTTGCTTAAACAGCTTATCTATTTACTAATTATTTGAATGTTTGGATAGAAAAAGTGCTTCTGCACATCTACTTGTGGTAGGATGAAATAGATGTTTTTGGTAGGTGATTTGACTTTGCTTATTTCAAACTAATAATCTTTTGTTGGATCAAGGGGATGTTAGGGATTGCTTACTTTAAAAAGTTTTTATCTAACTGCCTTTAAGTGCTCAGGGTATGCATGGGATTGCTTATTAAAAAAAAAGTTATATGCATGAAGAATAAGTAGCTACTTTCTGGCTTATATTTAACTGCCTATTTCCTTCTAAAATAAAAAGATAAGTTGTTTTTAACCCGCAAATAAGCACACGATTAACACTCATAGACTTGTTAAGCGTATTTGTTATTGCCTATCTGCTTTAAAACTATGCAATAAGCACTGAAATAAGCAGATTAATCACACAACCAAACATAATCCAGAAAACAAAACTTTCAAATGTGAAATCAAGAAACTATAATTAAAAAACAGAGTATTGATCACTAACATGACCAGATGGATTCCCAGATTGCTCCCAGTAGATCGAATGAACATCAGAAACCTTTAAGAACCCAGTAGCATACGGCTCTATCGGTTCATAAAGATTCTTATTCAACTCATGAACCTCGTTCTTTACATCCATTGATTCTGTAAGTAACTCTACTGGTTCACTCTTAATGCAAGAATTCTGAACCCTCAAATCAAAATTCTTTCCTCCTGCAAAACCCAACAAATTCATCAATCATCAATGCATACAAACAAGGGTTTTGATCTTAAAACCTCAAATCTTGAAACGAAACAGTCAATTTTCACATAATTCACCAAATTAGAGAAATTGAGAACAAATTAACATGAACCCATGTGGGTTTCTTCCAAGAAAGTAGTATAAGAACAGGGAAAACTTGACCATCAGTTTGTTGTTTGGATCAAACACAGAAAGTATGAAATCTTTGAAGATGAAATTCGATCGATCGAATGATCAAGAGAGAGAGAGACCTGTGAAAGTGGGAATCTTGTAGCGGGGGAATGTGAAGAAGAACTGAGAGGAGATTGAACGTGGAGTGGCAGTGAAGTGAGGGAAAAGAGTGTTTTGATGAAGCCCTAAATTCATCTGTGTGATGATGTGATTGATGTAAATTGTAAAATACATGGGCATCGAATCAAATGCCCAATTAATGGTTCAATGGATACGAATAAAGTTGTCTAATAGATTATTCTTTAATTTATTTTATCATAAATGAAATACATTTGAATCATTTGATCATAACAAAAGTGATTGTTTTTGTAGAGATGTGTTCATTGTCTTTATTTAGGTGGCATGATTTCTTAAAAAGATGTAAATATAACATAATTTGACATATTATTTTTTTTGGTTTCTTTTGTATTGTTAAAGGGTGCTTTGAAAATGTTTTAACAACCTTGTTAGATTTTTTTTAACGACGTTTCTTTTAATAATGTAAGGTTGAATTTTGGCATGAAACTAAAGCAATCGAAGTATACATTACACCAGGGTTGCTATTCAAGTGATTGTATTTCCGTCTCATCCTTTACCAATATATACACACATGTCTTGAGTTCTTTCAACATCTTAACGTTGCATTGTTGTTAAAAGTCTTATTGTTACAAGCTCTCTAAAGAAGCCATATGATGGCCAAAAAGAATACTTTGCACCCCAACCTCGTTTCACGTTAAAATATGTCCTAGGAATTTTCAATACGTCTTCAATCAACCACCATCAAATAAAGCTAATAGTTTGCACCACTTACAAATCTCGACTTAGATTCCTTTGCAAAAAGGCATTTAATGACATATGCTTAGTTGTCTTCGAGGCTCTATCATATAGTGATAGCTAGCTCAATTTTGTGTTTTTTTATGCTTGCACCATGGGTATATTTATTTAACGCAACTCTCCATCCGAAACAATACACTTTTGATGAACCCACCTTGACCAACTATGTACATAACATTCTTAGCTCTCCATGTATTCCTCTATTAGTCATCTTAGAAAACAAACCGCGAACTCCCAGACGCCCAACCATAACCGTTTATCCAAGTCTCCAAAGCATTGATAGATTAAGAAAGAACATTATTGATTTAACCCAAGCCGATTAATTAAGTGTTCCCTAAAACAGTTTCATGGCTGAATTGAATTATAGAATAAATTCTGCTATAATTAATTTAAAATTTAGAATAAACTAGTCAACGTTACCACGCATTGCAGCGTAGATTGTTATCTGGTTAAATGTCATTTACTAAGGTTATTTAAGAGCGAAGAAATGTAAAACTTGAAACCAAAAATATTGCAAATCCTTTAGGCATCAATTTCTCATAACAAAGAACTCAATTCAATATAATGTCATATTCTAGGGGAAAAAATTAGATCCAAGAAAAAAACTCATAACTCTTCTATATTTTGTTGAGTCAACTATATAGCTTACAATTCAAAGACATATCAAAGATTATCAATTGAGTGGAAGAAATTTTATCCTGATTTCAACCAAATTATAGTTAAAGTTGAAGTTGATATATGTCAATAATTTGATTTCAAAATTTTAACCGCAAGAACTGAAAATTTATGGACATATGACGATGAAGTAGAAGCATCCGACATACAAAAATAAAAAATAAAATAATGAATCATACATATTAGGTCAATAGAACTTGACTTCCTTATAAGGATGCTAACACTTCGGCATATATGTCTTTAGGACCATTAAATGCATGCTACAGCCTACAATAGTTGCAGGATATAAATAATCAAAAAATACAACAGTCATACAAAGATCTCTGCATATAGGATCCCAGAGATACATCAAAAGTTGATTTATACGGTTTATCAAATTATATATAATAACAAATATCATTGGTATATTTTTCTTGAAAAAAAGTAACTAATGAGGTCTTTTAATGAATAGCTGCCCACTACAATAGTTGGATGAAATCAAACAAATAAACACATTTAACTAGTTTAGGAATTTCATTGCTACTTATGAGTAGGGTTAGAAATGTGTTTTGCAAGTACTAGTCGAAATATCAATTCGAGTCATCAAACATAATAACGAAAACTACATTTTGAATATATGAGATAAAACTGATCTTCAATCATAGCGTCAAGAAGCGACTTTATTTTGTCACCATGTGTCTAATTGCAAAACACCCAATATTTCTTCATCTTCTCTCTTTTGCAATATGTAAGTGAAATTTTATAAAATTGATGTCTGATGGTTAAAGAAAAGATGTCTCAGTTGAAAAGGGGTGCACATCTATGACTCAAGAAGCAATATGTGAAATGGAAGAGAAAAAGTTTGACAGTTGAAGAAACTCAAGAAGAACACAATGCTATAAGAGGCGAATAGGCGATAGTTGAAGAGGGGTGCGAGGAAAATGGTTGTCATTTCCTTAAAGAGAAAATTTTCTTTTCTTTTTATTTTCTTTTTCATCTTTCTCTTTTTTTTTTTTTTTCTTTTTCTTTCCATTTTCTTTTAATTTGGAATGATTGATTGGCCTTTATTTTTTTTTCAATTTTTTTTCTTCTTAAGTAAACTCGAAAACACTACTTTCTTACTTTTCTTCCATTAAAAAAAACTTAAGAACAATTTTTTTTTCTTTTCGTCCAGTTCCTTTTTTTTCTCTCCTTAAATGAACTTGGTAACATAGATGGGAGCACACGTGGAAGGATATTAAAAGGTAAACACCGTGAAGTAGCACCGGGAAATTGTTAAGTGGCTATTTGTTATTATATATAATATTAAAAGCAAGTAACTAGAACTTTAAATGTTAAATTGTAAACTAGTTTAAATGTTAGGTATTATAAATATGGGTATGGTTATAGTAAAAAAAATATTTAATCTAAAAAGTCTAAGAAGAATTATAGGTTTGACATGTGTCCTTTTAAACCCTAAACCCTAAACCCTAAATACACCAGGTCACTGTTTCTAATGCGTCAGGTCATTATGTCAAATACTTTTCATCATTTATTATATGTATTTATTATTGTGTTTACATGTTAGATCATTTTGTGTTATTTTTATCATGGGCTTTTATATATTATGTAAACTTGTTATCTTATTATTGTGTATTATAATTAGAGGTACACAATAATGTTATTTTTACCAATATGTTTCTCGAAACTTATCATGTCCAAGATAACACAATGACGAACAAAAAATATAATGAGGCATTTTATCATTATGTTTTTCGTTATATCATTTTGTGTTATTTTGTTATTATTTTTAATGTATTAGATTAACTAATTGTTATTTCACCATTATGATTTTTTTAATTCATCATTTAAAAAAACACAATAGTGTTCTCTAAAAAATACAATAACTAATAAATAGACACAACGAACTAACAGATTCCATATTAGCTGAAAAATATAAAAAAATTATTATCTTTTTATATAATGATATCGGATATTGTGCATGCTTTAAAGATATAAAACAACTCGTTATAGTGTAAGTTTTATAAAAAAAATATTATACATAAAAGTTATAAACATTTAAAAAAAGTGGAAAACTGGAAAAAAAATCAATAAAAATGATTATGACTAAAATAGTGTTCTAACAAACTTATTTACTATGATTTGATTTCAACTATTAATTAAAAAATTGATAATTGAGATTTTTTCTTAAGTAGATCTATTATCTTTTTTATTTGAACACTTTCTCATATATATATATATATATATATATATATATATATATACACACACACACACACATATAAAACATAAATTCAAAAACAATTATTGAAGATTTGAAGTACAAAATAAGGGAAAATTGCATAAATGGTCCCTGTGCTTTAATTAAATTGCATGATTGGTGCTCAAGCTTTAAAAATTACAAAGTTAGTCCAAACTTTTGTTTAGTCATTGCAAATTTGGTCCATAAATTTTACAAAAGTACAAACTTAATCCAAACTTTTGTATGCGCGTTACACTTTTGGTCCATAAAGTAAAATTTAAAAGTTAGTTCAAATTTTATGAAATACATAAAAGTGATTGAATTTAATGACAGGGACCAAATATGCAATGATTATATAAAAGTTTAGATTATTTTTGTAATTTTTAAAGTTTAAAAACCACACATCCAATTTAGTTAACTTACATGGACCATTCATGCAATTTTTTCACAAAATAATATAGAAAACATCCTACCTTCAAATACAACAAAAGAAAGACAAAAATTAGACGGCTCAATCATTGACAACTCTTAAAATACGAATCAAACTGACGAGTTCAAACTAATGATCATGAGTATTCGCCATACTAGTCAAAGAACTATGTTAATCACGTGGATGTCAAAAATTTTGAAAACAAAATTTTACAAATATATTACCATAGTATTGCTTTTCTAGAGATTTTGTTCACATCTAAGTCCATCAAATTGGTTCTTCTACTTTAGAATAGTACAATTAATCTTCTGTAACAATTGATATTTAGCGGATAGTAATGTTACACACATGTTGGATTTAAATTCTCTTTTATCATTGTTGAGCATAAAAAATCTTCAACTGTACCACAATTGACAATACAATATCTTTTTAAATCGTTCTATTTACATAAACCTATCATTTCATGTATACAAAATTTAGGCCTCGACAATATTGTCATTTGTCAATGACTACACGATAGGTGAACCAGGCTCGATCTGTTCCAGCATCTGGACAATGATCCTCATTGACGGTCTTTGTGCAGGGAATCGCATTGTGCAACGTATGGCAATGGTCAACACCTTAGTCGCATCTCTCTTTGATTCATTTGAAATATTAGGGTCAATCAATCCGATCACGTCATCCTTGCTCCTCATTTCATCATGAACCCAACCTACAATATCTTTATTTTCCCCAAACTCGGGTTCCACTGGTTTTCTCCCAGTTATCAGCTCCATCAAAACAACCCCAAAGCTATATATATCGCTTTTCTCGGTCACATTGAAAGTGTATCCATATTCTACAAGTTAAAAGACACACATTCATTCAACTAAAATAATATATTCTCAAGCAAATATGGTTTAAGGGTAGAAATTTACCGGGAGCGATATAACCATATGTTCCTGCTATAACGTGTGATGAATTTGTGGCCTTATTTGTTTGCATAATCTTTGCAAGCCCGAAATCAGCTATTTTCGGATTCATTTCCTCATCCAACAAAATATTACACGATTTCAAATCTCGATGTATCACGGGTCGATCACACCCATGATGTAGGTACTCCAATCCCCTTGCGGCCCCTATCGCAATCTTGTAGCGAACACCCCAATCCATTTCAATCTTTTGATATGCATGTAATTGATCCCATAAACTCCCATTAGGCATGTACTCATAAACAAGTAGATTCGAGTCCTCATTTGTAATGCTACAATACAGCTTCACCACATTTACATGTCGAATCGAGCTTAAAGCGGCCACTTCGGCAACATACTCGGGCGATTGGCTTTTTTGTTTCGGTAATATAGTTGCACTACTCGAGTAACTTCTACGGTCACTTGAGTCTATACCAGACCTCCACATATGTTTTACAGCTAACTTCTTCCCGCACCCTAATTCAACCTTATAAACATTCCCGGAACCACCTTTTCCGATCAAATTCTCTGGTTTCAGAGATCTTAATATCTCGCCTTCATCGAAACTAATGACATGAAACTGTTTCATGTCCCACGAGAAACTTTGATTTGTAAGATTGTCACACTTTTTCACTCTCGACCTCACGAGGAAAAAGCTCACCACTAACAGCACCAACACGAGTGCACCCGCGATGAAGCAGTACTTCGCGACTCCTAGCCCGCCCGACCTACGAGAAACCAGTGAACATTCCCGAAGACTTTTACTCTTATCCGCACATAACCCCGGGTTCCCTACAAAACTACCATCATACGCCTCCGCCAGTAACGACTCAGGGACCCGCCCAATCAACATATTGTTCGACAAATCAATAAGGCTCAACTTCAACGACGACAAACTCGTCGGAATCTCACCGGAAAGCTTGTTACCGGAGAGGTTTAAGGAGTTCAAACCCCTTAAAGACCCAAGACTCGCCGGAATTTTCCCAGAGAGCGAATTTCCGGCGAGGTTTATATCATTTAGAGAAGCACATGATCCAAGAGACTCCGGGATAACACCAGAAAAGAAATTACCTTCAAAATGAAGACTATTTAGCTTCTTCAGATCACCAATTCTCGCCGGAATCCCACCGAAAAACTGATTATTCATCAACTCAACCTCCACCAAAGATGAAACCTCCGATATCTCCTCCGGCAACTCGCCGGAAAATCCATTATTCGATATGAAAACCTGTGCTAATGACTTAGCTTCAACAATATTATGTGGCACTTGACCCTCAAACTGATTCATTGCAAGATCAATCAGTTCTAGACGAGGTAAACTCCAAATTCCCACCGGAATTTCACCGGAAAGCGAGTTATTACTGACCCTTAATCGTTTCAACGAAGAACAATTCGCATAAGTCTCCGGCAAGCCTCCGGTGAAGTTGTTTTGAAGCATCAGAATATCATAAATCTTCCCATTTTTGCACATATAGGGAGGAATCGAACCCGTTAGCGAATTCTCCGATACATCGATGAATTCGAAATCGGCCCACGACCCTATCTTCTCCGGCAGTTCTCCGGTGAACTGGTTGTGGTAGATTGAAAACTCCTGTAAGAATTTGAAATCCCCAAACTCCACTGGAATTTCGCCGGAAAACTTGTTCTCAAACAGCTGTAAAGACTCCATACGACTCAAATTCCTCAATTCAGAGAGATCACCTTCAAGACTGTTGTTAGAAACATCAAGTTTAGAGAGCATAACAAGATTCCGAAACCCAATTGGGAAAACTCCGGTGAGTCGATTGTCGTAAAGCTCGAGCACTTGAAGATTCACGAGCTTCGTTATCCCCTCCGGGATGTCTCCGGTGAGATAATTGTCGGAAAGTTCAAGCCTTTGTAACGAACCCAAGTTCCCAATTGCTTCAGGGATCACCCCTTCGATGCTACAGTTGGTAAGATAGAGAATTTGCAGGTTCTTGAGCTCCAAAATCTCCAACGGAAATGGAGTTTTATCAAATGGGTTATCCCCCAAACTCAAGAACGTGAGGTTCGTAAGCTTTTCAATCGATTCCCATGGAAATCGGCCGGAGAAACCAGCGAGAATCACGTTAAGAAACCGTAATTCAGTTAAAGACGAAATCTCCGGGAACTCACCGGAGAAAGAGTTATCTCCGAGATCAAGATGCTGCAGATTTCTACAGTTTGATAAACTAGAACCGATGGCACCATGCAAAAGATTTGATCCCAGAGAAACCTTTCGAATCGACTCAATCGAACAAATCGAATCGAAATCAACGGTTCCGGTGAGCTTTTGTTGTGAAAGATTGATTTCTGTGACGGAATTCTGGCTGTTACAGATGATTCCGGTGAAGTTGCAAATCGGGTTGCTGTTGTTCCACGTTGAGAAGATTTGGGTGTTTGAATCTGCTAAATTTGACTTGAATTTGAGGAGAATTTGACGTGGGTCAGATAATTGGGAAGATGAGGGGATGATGAAGAAGAAGAAGATAAGGGATAGAAGGAGGATGTGACCGGAGAATGACGCCGGCGACATTCCGGCGGCCGGAAAAGGGTGTGATGAAAGTTAAAAACTTAAAAGTCGGTGGGTTGATTTATGGGTCAAAATTGGCGGGTGGGAGTATGAAGTGAAGTGGGAAAGAGGTCGTTGAGATTGAAATACTTATATAGTTTTGTAATGTTTTATGAATTATGATCATTTCATTTTCGTATAGAATTTACGAACCGAATAACATGTGATTATGTGAATTAGCAAACGGAACTTGGTTTCTGGATAGAATTTGTATTTGTGATTTTCCAATTTATTCTAGCTGAAAAGGATTGATTCGGAATTATATTATAAATTTCTTTCTAAAGGAATACTTATGCTTTTTTATTTTTGTTACATACGTAGGTAAAATTTTGGATTTGAAAAGTTAAAAAACGGACCAGATGAACACCTAAGAAATGTGATAACTGTATGTTCTTTTTATTTATTAATCAATTACTATATTTTAAAGCAATATATATAATATAATAGCCAAAACTATGAAAATAAGTAAGTACAATAACTCTTTTATAAATATAACAAAACAGGAATGTTCAACTATTTAGGTCAATTGAAACATGAATAATTAAATATTCTGGCGACTTTATCCAATAAATTAATACCTTTTTTTAATTTTAAATAAGGAAGTGGATATTGGATGCCCCAAAATTATAAATTGACATCCCAAATTTCTACACGGGTCGTATAGCCCCATACGCGTCGTATAGCCTTATACGGAGAGTATAACTCTTCTAACAGCCCCCTGAATTTTTCCTTGTAGTCAGGGTCGAAATTTGTTATACGCGTCGTATAGCCATATATGTGTCGTATAGGGGGTCGTATAGGGCTATATGGGGCGTATAGCTCTCTAACAATCCCCTGAATTTTCCTCGTTTTCAATGTCTTCGACCACTATACGCCGCATATCCACACGAGGCGTATAATTAAGGGGAGTCGATTTATAATGTGAGGTGTCTTTATATTAAGACCCTTAAATAATTGGTTATTTGTTTAGAGTAGTAAATTTCTTTGGAATGCGTTAGTGTAGCCATATGATAGTAAAGTATTTTATGCAAGTATATATGGTGGAATTAGCGAAATGTATTACTATGCCTCACACTTTTCCTTTTATCACCTTTTCTTTGCACAATGCATGACAATAAGCATGGTTATCATCTTGCGATTGTTGGCATTAACTAGAATAACTAACCAAAAGAGTGACTGCTGGCTGAGATGGCCTTTCACTGCCCTCATGTATTTTTTTTTTTTCTTTCATATTTCATGCATTATACATAGGTACATGATTCATATATGTTGATCCATAAAACAAACCTTTTATATTACAATAATCAAACCTTTATCTATACTTTTATATTATTTTACTTAAATTACAATGCTTACACTATATAAATGTTACAATTTTTTAATACTTATTTATTTATTTATTTTGAGATTGAAGGGTAACCTGAACCGCACTTTACATTATAAATATGACATATATGAGTCTACGAGCGAAAGGTTGGCATTTCAATCTTATATATGTAAATTCCTCGTTGTTACTTGCAACTTTGACTTTTGCAACTGTCGAATGTGCATTCCACGTGTGAACCACACCAGAAAGTGCATTAGTATTTGCCACTTTTACTTCTCCTTCCTTACTTGCCATACTCGTCATGAATCTATATGAAGCTTCTTAAGAGTCAAGTCCACTAACGGGTGGCATCAATATAAGATTAAAGAATTATACTAAGACTACTCCTGTCACTTTGTAACAAATACAAGAGAACAAAAAGATACATAGAAAATAGTAGTATTAATAATCCAAAATGATAAGCTAACACATCTAGGTGCTACCTATTCAATAGATACATAGAAAATAATAGTATTAATAACTTGATTATTTTTATGTCATATTAAAAAAAATCAACATCCGCTAATGCGCGTAATGTAAGGTTTTGAGTTTTACATTTTTGATAGTTTCTTTTTTTTTTTTTTTTTTTTTTTTGTTGTTGTTATTATTGCCGTCCAATGTTGACGAAGGTAAATGAAAACTCATCACGTGGGCGGTCTGTTTACTCACGTCAATAAAGAAATTTAGGTGCAAAAAATTGGATTAATGCAACACAACCTTCACGGAGCCTTCTCTTTTTGTTTTCATTCTATTTTTTTAATATTTTATTCAAACTTGCTTTAATATAATATTCAGCAAAATAAACAAAAAAACATGACTAAATAAAACTAAAATAAAAAACAAATCATGTTTGTTAGGTGATGCTATGTTATTTTTTTCAAAGAATGGTAATATGTCGGGTATGTCTTTATCAATCAACATTTAATGATTTTAATTTTGGGTTTGGTACTTTTTAGTAGAATCAAATCCAAAGAGTTGATTTTGAATTAAAATAAAAAATGCTTTCATATATAACAACTTTATATAATGATGAAGTTTTTGTTTTTAGCTTGGAGGAAATTTAATATTAGTTTGTGTACTTTAGACGTGTCTTTTGAAGCTTAACATTAGGCTCGAGTCTATGTACGTTTGTATCATGATCAAGTCTATGATCCTTAAGTTCAATTTTTATTGTTTGTAAACAAGTGCACTTTAATTTTCATGCTTGTGAGCTATTTGAAATCTAATCATCACAAGCATAAATTAAACAAAGCTTGAACGGCTTTTTGTTTAAAAATAACTTAGTAAATGAGTCGGACCATGAGCTACATATTTTTAGAAGTTGATTAGGATCACAAGCCTAAACAAATCCTATTATTCATACAAATATGATATGTATAATATATTAAACATATATTAATATAATTAAAATAATAAAACATGTCACTATTAAAAAAGTAACTACATATATAATTATAAGAAATAGAAAATACAGCATAAAATATGAGTTGCATCCCAAGCCCAAACTCAAGTTTTGAAAATATCTGATGAACAGTGCCTAAGCTATGAACGTAGAACTTGAGCAAGCTTTGTTGATAAAAAATGACGAGAAATCAAATTTAGATAGACTTGAACTTGATTCAATTCGTTTACTTTCTTACTTTATTCTTGATTGACATAATATAATGAATTAATGACTTGATAGTTGAATTGTGTTTCTAATACTCCCATCTTAGATGTACTTAAGTTTTTTATACTTGGAAAAAAGTAGAAGCGATCAATCCACCAAGATTTGTAGCTAACTTATACCTTTCCCAAACTTTCTTTTTTATTTTATCAGAAAACCATGTAAATTATTATATTCTTACAAATAAAGGTTGGTGATTTTGTTACGAGCTAAAACCCTCCTCAGGTTTTTTGAAATGTCAAATTTACCTTTAAGCTTTTTATAAATCTTTAAGAAATGTTACTTTAACCCCCCCACCTTCCTTGAGTTTCTAAAGCCTCGCGTTTACCCGATTTACATTCTTACTTCAAAAATTTTTTTTTTTGAGTAAATCTACATTTTTACGTAAATTTAGTTCGGAAACGAGTCGAGAAAGTTATAATGTATATTTTATCACGTCAAATAAGGCCCCGCCGCAACATATATCTACTAGTTATTTTCAAGAACCAACGTTTTAAAGATCAACTTTTATTCTCTTTCATAATTACGTTTATATTTTCCTTTATAGTGCCCCTAATTGTAGGCTAATTATTAGGCTCTTTTTGTATATATTGAGCCGTGTGTCTCTGTTTTGGCATGAATCAACCATAACAAATTTTGTTACGTCTAGTTATTGATTTCATTTCGAGGTTTGTTTATTTCAAATCAGACCAAAACTAGAAAAAAAAGTCGAGTTGCTTCTGAGCTATTCGAGGTTGCGAGCCTAAATATAATATTCGAGATTGGCATTCGAGGTTGGCTTACGAGCATCTAATTTATAAATATAATGATTTTAATCTAACCTAATAAATGTGTCGTACATGATTAGAATAATTATATGTACAATTATGATAAAATAATTAAATAATATATATTATACGTATTATACTATCGTTAAAAATATACACAAAGAATTATATCTAACCTAATAATCTTTTACATGTGGTGCCACATGACATTACCACAAGTCATCTCATTTTAGTTTTCCCGTCCAAACTATTTATTAAAATTTAAAAAGTCAAATAACTAATTCTTAATTTTTTTTCTCTTTCTCTCTCTATATTATAAATTCATATCATTTTTTAATCATTAACTTTTTTAAAAAATATTTTTTCATTATATGAAAACTAAGTATTTTGATTAACAATATACTTTTTTAAAATCAAAATTGTCTAAAACTATGATTTTTTTCTAAAACAGTTAAACCTTTTTAGATTGTGAAATATTTTAAAATCAACCTTTTTAAAAAATAAAAGTTTTACATAAAAATATTTTTTACAAAACAAGCTCATAGTTTTTAAAGAGTGAAATATTGATAAACAAAACAAAATTTTTTCAAATCAATAACTTTTAAAATGAAAGTTTTAAAAATTTAAAAGTGTTTTATCAGTTAATCAAAGTAACTTTATATTTGACGTTTTACAGTTCGTAACTCTTCGTTAATAAATATTTAGTATTTTTTTGTTATTTAACCCGTGTAATACACGGGGTTATAACCTAGTATGCATATATATAAATAAATAAAATGAATATGTAATTAGTAATACACGAATCAAACTCAAGATTTTTAAATTCCTCACAAGCCGAGCTCAAACTTGAAACTTTTTGCGAACCAAGCTATAGTTTTGGATATGAAACTCGGAGCTCCTTAAGCTAAACAGTCGAACTTGAGCCTAGACAGCTCACCCGTTTATACCTCCACACATTATACAATAACCCAAGCAATGACCAACATAGAAAAAGGTTTGATTTTCTCGATAACAAAAATTAATGTTTGTATAACCTAACCATAAAAAAATTGTGAAAACGTTCCTTAATATCCAAATAGTTAAAAATATATAATATTCAATCTCTAGCAAAACGAACTCCTATGGATTTTGCATGATTTTCATGTTTGGATTGAGATAACTGCTTCTTAAATGAACTTGCTAGATTTTGATTCTCATGTTGGGAAAGGGAACACGAGAAAATCTTGGTAAAATATCTTAAGTATTAACGTTGTGACATTGTCAATTAGATCAATCGGTTTGGGAGTAAACACCCCATGATTTTATAATGTGAAGGTTATGGTTCATGTTTCACTTGACGTAAAATACTTCAGATAGGTCAGGGATTTTATCATAATGGTCATTTTGGTGGTGGGTTTTCCCTGTAATAATGGACGGGCCAGGTCACTATTGTTGTTTGTTTTCGTAGGGCGTGAGTGGCCTTCCCCAAGTGGGTTTACCGGCGTGAAGATGCTTATATTATTCGTTGAACGTTTAAAATATATTAACGTTAAGACATCGAAACATCACATCACGAATAAACATCATTAAAAATCACAAAGAACACCATAAACTATTGTTGCATACAGTTAAAAATATGTCGAATGCCCAAAACAAGATTGTTTTAAAGTTCCACATATGAGAGTGGAATGAATCATAAAGAGGTCGTAAAGAACATAATAAACTCCATAAGATGATAAAGATAGTTCCAGCACTTAAAAAATGTTTAAGAGCAGACATATTAACGTGTCAATACCAATTTTTACTAGTCAGTTATTAACGAGTGATCTACTAGTATGATGTTGCTACAGAGATCCACAAGCATTTATTCGTATGATGGTTTAAAAAGCCTGAATATGACAAGGTATTTGCATATAAAAACCGAGAATGTTAAATAAAGGGATTCGTTTGATATTCGAGTCATTCGATGTCGCACTTTTACAACGCGAATGGACTAAAAGGAGTATAAACAACAGGTACCTTTGACATAGTTGTATTTCCAGTAACAACACTGGGTGCTATGGTGTGTTCCACAGGGACAGGATTAACCTGCATTACCCTCTCAGGTACAAACTTGTCGCCATCAACCTTAGCCAGCACCTCAAAGTGCATTTTCACGGTTTCGGGCTTTGTTCGCCACTCGGGCAGCTGACCCATTTCAGAGAGATCTCCGGTCAGCTTCCTCTCGACCCTAAATCCCATCTTAACAAAAGTATGAGCCGATACATCTGCTTTTAATAACTTGAAAGAACCCTCTTTACTGGCTTTTGAACCCAACACTGAACCGAGCAGCCTCTCTAAACCAAGTAAGTTTGAGTGTGACCCGTTGACAGATGTGACAGGCCAGAATGTGGTGAAATGGTCGGGGGTGAGGAGGGTTGGGGCTTCTCCTTCAAGATCAATGGTCGAGAGTGCGGTTTTTGAAACAGAGGATAGCTGGACTAGGCCTGGAGCAAGGCGTTTAAGCTTGAGCTTGTTTGTAGAAGAGGTTGATGATGTAGTTGGGGATGTGAGAGATGTGGGGCCCACAATACGGAGGGAGAGAAGTTGGGTTTGGCTGCTGGAAGCGTGTCGGAGACGTTCGGCTAGGGTCAGGAGACCAGAAGCAAAGCCGTTTTGGCTCTTGTTTAAAGGAAGCGGAAGCTCGACTGGGTGGCGTAAGCTGACCGATCTGGCACCCTTGACAGTCACAACAGCACCATCTGATAGGATTACTTTCCTTAGCTCACCAGCATCAACATCATGCTGCGTATAATCAATAACAGGATTTAATGATTAAAGCAAATCTTAAAAGAAGTAAAAACAATCAAGAACTTAAACGCTCAATCTTAAATCACTACCTACCATATAATATACGACATCCCAGATAGCAACTATATTACATTACCATAATCCATAAGTAAAATGATCCATCAATATACCACATCCAGTAACTTCATGATCCATAAGGTTCTTTAGCATTACCATGGCAACTATAAAACACATATAACAAGTTAATGCAGTTATCAAAAGTCGCCATGGTAATGCTAGAGAACCTTACGGATCATGAAGTATATGCCTTTTTCATGGTAACCACCTAGGTAGTCAAAGGCTCAATGCGCATTCAAGGCACAAAGGGTTTCTATGTGCAAGGCACTTAAAACAAGCACACCCAAGACAAGCAAAGGGCACGTGTATTAAAGACAATTTTTAGCTGCTTTAGACATGTTTAATGCTAGTTTAGACTTTTATAGGCATGTTTAGACTATTTTATTGGCACATCTAAACTGTTTCAGACTAGTTTAGGATGGTTCAGATAGGTTTTTGCGTGTTCACATTTTTTGCACCTGGTCCCCATTGCCGCACGCAAGGCGTTTTGCTAGGCCTCACCTTGCCTGGGTGCCTCTAACTACTATGGTAACCATGTTATGAAAATTATGAAATTACAAAAAAAGGACGCACACTATATAAAGAGAACGGACTTACAGGTAAAGAAAGCCTCATGTCTTTGGCATCCTGAATCCAGAGCTCCATTGGACCCGCAAGCTGAAACGGGGCCAAAACAGGCAACCTCTCTCCTGTGGCCTTCTTCTCTACCAGCCCATTCTCATCACCAGTGGTTCTTGCCTGTTCCTCCATTCGGAAAATAGGCAAATCCACATATTCCCATCTATGCACATCTTCCAAAAGTTTGAATGGAAGAACTTTATCATCAATTTCCACATCAAACTCATAAGCCACTGATCGTCCCACTAAGGCGTCTCTTGAATCAAAACCAGATATCTTAAGATCATCCGATTGAAGCCCTAATCCTTTGACAATAGCTTCCTTCAAATCCTAAAACACCCAACCAAATAAAAGCATCAGAAACCCTAACAATCTTGATCAAAATTCACAAACTTAGTAAACAGAAAAACCTACCAACATAAAAAACTAATCACTGCAAGTGTGTTTTCAAATTGATTACTTCTACTAATATAAATCAGTGTCAAATCCTCAAGTAATCATTTAAACTTTTTAGATGATTCTACTAATTTAATAATCTGACTTAATGCAACAGAGAACCATCATCATAATCACAATTATAATAATCAGTTTTACCCTAACATCCAAAATCACAATCATCTAATCAAACAACTGTAGATCAACACCGGCATACGACTAGACTGATAAATTATCAACCACGGTTTTCAATCTGTTGCCCTCTCTCACCATGAACGACTGATCGATCAGATCCGAATCAAAACTCACAACGACAATAAAAGTTTTATTAGAACACAACAAAAACAAACAACATGAGCATTCAATTTATATTCTCAACAATCGGTTGACGAACATGCTTGATATCAACCATCTATACGGATATCTGATCCAAAAAAGAAAAAAAAAAAAAACTTCAATTAAAAAACTGTTGAAATTGCATAAATTACTTACCGCGATGGCTTTAGGATGCTGTTGATTGACGTCAGTCGTGGAGATCAAAGCGTTTGAACACAGAAACTGAACAATTAGGGCAAAAAAACAAATATAACATGTAAATTTTGAAACCCTAACTTCCATTGATGATCCGATTTTCAATTGGGATGCTTATGATGCAAAAATTGGTGATTTGATTTTAATATGTAGCCTTTTAAGGGTTTTTAAAGGTTGTGTTGATAATAATATTAATGGGATGATGATTCTAGAGAAGGGGAAAGCTAACGGTGGATGGGGGAAGATGACGTGGAATTTTGAGGAGAGGTAATTTGATTGGCACACGTGGTATATGAGATGATGCTGTTGGGCTTACGTGGCAAGAGGTTTTGATTCTATTGATCTATAATCTAACTATAACATATAGTAAATAATTAATTTAAGGGGCTGTTTGATATATCTTACCCGGTTAGAAGGTGGTGACCGGGTAAGAGTTTGTTCCAAAACTGACCGGGTAAGTGGAAAAATAAGCATTGGTCAGTGGTGTCAGACCGAGTCAGACGCGAAAGAGTGCAAATCAAACGAGCTGATCGGCCAAAATGTCTGACCGGATGAACGGGTCAAACATTTTGACCGGGTCAGAAGTAAATCAAACAGCCCCTAAGTTTAACTATTTAAGGTTTAACTAAAATAACTATTTTATTTTAAAATATTAAAAATATCAATTTAGCTTTAAAAGTTTCATATGTTGTTTCAATTTCACGCTAAAAGTTTTATTATTTTGAATAAAATTAAAATAACTAATGAAACTTTTGGATTAAAACTAAAATAATTTATGAAACTTTTAGAGGTAAATTGATATTTTTAATCTTTTGGAGAAAAATAGTTATTTTTAACAAACTTAAATGAGTAAAACTGAACTTAATTCTATAATAAAATAAGATTTTTTTAAAACACATATCATCATTTTAACATATCAAATGACACGTGTTATCATTTTAGCATATCAAAAAAATCATTTGCTGTCTTTTTCTCATAATAAATACGAAAATTATAACAACAATCTATTTGACTTTCATTTATTACTAAAATATATTAAAATAAACATATTTATATTTGTATTTCTTGTCTCTCTTATATTAAATGATAATTATTTTAAATAAGTAAATTAAACTATCAAACATCTAAAATATGATTATTTTTATTTTAATAACTTATTAATACATACTAAATTATATGATTTCAGACATATTTTAAATATAGCGTAAAAATTTCTAATTTTATTATTTGTTATTATTTTTAGATATTTATTATATTTTTATTTTACCAATAACTAATAACATCTAGAAAATAAAATATTTATAAACTAATGATTTTTACATATTTTATTTTTTATTCATGTAATACATGAGCTCTAACCTAGTAGCATTTAATAAAAGAAAATTGTTAACTCTTTTTTCTCCTCTGACGAATGTTTTTAGAATTGCGTCTCACAGCGAATTGATCGCATTAATGTTCACCGGTTGGACTGGCCTTACCGGTTGAACCGGATTAAATAATCAGATGGGTAATATATATAAAGAGTTAATGTTATTTATAAATATACAATTTAAAAAAATATATACAATTACTATATGTTTTTAACATGAATTTACCCTTTTAACAAAATACCAAAACTTAAATAAAAAAATATGTATCTTAAATTAATAAATTAATTAAAAAATTAGATTTTGAAAAGAAAAGACAAAAAAAAAAGTTTTTAAATCGGGTCCGACCACACGGTCCAGTTCAACCGGTTCACCAATCCAACTACTAACTGGCCGGTTAAATGAAAAGGGTTCAAATATACACAATCAAACTTGTTTAATGACCGGTTTCTGGCTTGTTCCAGTTCTAAAAACAATAGTTGTACTTCTTAACTATTACATGTATAGGTAATCATTAAACCACCCAGTTTGTTCTGGTGGAAGAGCGTTTGAATTCTTTAAAGAGACCTAGGTTTGATCCTCACCTAGGTAAACATTTTTGGTGGTCAGCCCATAACATTGACCAGAGAATGTTAGGGTAAAGTTCCGGCGTATTGCGGTTGTAGGAAAGAAATAGTAGTTCGAATATCTCCTCTTGGCTTGGTTTTAAATCATGAGTCAATTGCTTCATACGATGTTTTTGGACGGGGGTGTTACAGGCTGGTTAGAAACCCCAATAACTCTCTTTCTTATAATAGTTAATTATTATAAAAAATTACCTGAATAAAACTCATTAGTAATGTATGTGATGTGATTTTGTGTTTTCTCTAACTAATCGTATTTTATGAATAATAATTTAATAATACATGCTTTTATTCATTAAAGATAACATAAATGATTTTGATAACATAGACATTTTTGCCTTCTCTTTCGAGTAGTTGTTCTCTTAACGACGACAATTTCGTTTCATGTTAGTTTTCATTATTTAGGGCAAAAGTCTTAACCATATTATTATAATAACTAGTTTTAGTAAACACGTGTATTATACAGATTTAATAAATAAAATAATAAATTTTATAAAATTTTATTAATTATAAAACACTATTTTAAGATAAGATAAGATTGAAATTGCGTATGAGTAGAAACTATAAGTAATAAAAAAATTATATTAACTTTTTAAACTTTTGCTTAAAATTTTTTTTTCAAAAAAAAAAATTAAATATTTTGTTTCGAAACAAAACGTATTAAAATAATGCCATTTTTAAAAATTTTCTTATTACAACTTCCGATTTTAGTTACTCTTGGTTTATAAAAAATTTACTTTTTAAAAACACCAATTTAAAAATATTTCGTAGATTCGAAAAAGTTTGATATTTTAGAAAAATTTCTTATTTTATACAAATTTATTTTTTAGAAATAACATTAATAAAAAGATCTTTTTCTTAATTTATTTAAAAACTATTTTTAATCTAAAATAAGTTAATAATATTATTAGTAATTAAGGTATGATTTAATTGAAGAGAGAAGCGTGAAAATTTTGGTCAGGATTAATATTATGTTGTCATGTGTCTCCATAGTTACTTTTTTTATTAGAGTAGCAAGATTCAACGTTGCTTGTTTCTCTCTTACACGCATGTACTTATGGCATATGTTGTTGATCCGGTCGCACACCCTTTTGCTACCACTTGTTGTATTACATTTCTTCGCAATCAATTTTCTTGGATTACTCGTCACTTGTTCTATATTATTGAAGTACTGGGGACAATAGTTACTAGTTGATGTTGTAGCTTCCTATTATCACTTCGTGTTAAACAACGCCTTTGAAACTGACGTTCATGGACTACATCGACATTTTACTTTATTAGATCCAACCATCACAACCTTTTTCAGAACCGTACCTAGGTCAATTGACCCCGTAGGTTCTCGAACGAGGACCCTTGTAAATAATTCACACGATAGAAACAAAAGAAGATATATGGTTATATTGATAACCACACTACTCCATTGTACCAAAAATGGTATCAAACCTTGTACTCATATTTTTTTACATTTTATTTCCAATTAACCCAACAGAGTCCATTTTAAATTAAAATAGAAAAGGATTTGGTGGTATGACACCTAAAGACTAAATGCTTTTAAGGTCTAATTTGCAAGATATTTTGGTTCTTATGTTAGGTTTTGTTTGAATTCTATTTGGTACAAGATGTGATGTTTCTTGGTTTTTGGTTTTCCATGTGTCAGTGTTTACTCTATTTAGGGTTGTAGTTAATTACTAAGAAAATATTATACAACTTCGGCTGAAATTTGAAACGTTCGAGGAATTTGGTTCACATTCTAATTTCAAGATTATTTTATTTCTCTTTCTATATGATTTTAAACGAGCAAAGTTGTCCGCGCGTTGCGACGTCATCGCGTATTTATTAACGTTGAATTTACGAACTTTCCTTAAATGAGACGTTGCAGAGCGTTTGCGAACTTCGTTACACGAATTGCTCCGGTGACACTAACGTGGTTAGTTGTATAGAAAAAATGGTAAATAGCGCATTTGCATATCTCGTAACCAACATCAAAACGTTGTCGTTAACCTTATTACATCGGTGAAATCAACAGAGAACCGACTCTTGTAAATGAGATATATAGAACGGAGCTTTGTTTAATATCATTATTTATAATTATATTAATATTATTTTTTAAAAATTATACAATAAAAACAAGATTATATTCTCTTTAATTCAAATATAGTATTTTTATATTTGTTTAATTATAAAATATATATTGTGTTCACTGTTGCGTATCGCTAGCCACCTCTAGTTATACAATGTAAGTTTCCTCCTACCCTACTAGACTCGTAAGTATACTTAGAACACTAATTAGATTTCAAGTGATGGATTGATTGTTCAAGTGGATTGGAATCTAAGTCATTTCCTTTTACTTATATCAAACCAACTATGTATTCATAACATACATATGAAGAATACTAGGACCTATTATATTGGTGTGTGTCGCTCATCATAAAAGTTAGATGTTTTTTTGAACAGATAATTGGATACGATCAAAGGGGCTAGATAAATGATTGATGCCAAACTTAAACACACATAATTTAAAGATACTAATTATCAAACCCAAATAGTTAACGATTACATAATATCCATATACCAACATCTTGTACTAACTATTCTCGATTTATCCATAAATAACTAAATTGTTTTTAAGATTAACTTCACATAAATTGTCTAGGGCTTCATAAATTAGAACACCAATAAAGGCTTTCACTTGATCTACTATAACCACCTTGGGCATCTTTACGACCATCTCCCCGAATCACTTAATTTGTTGAAATACTAATTCCCTAATAGAATAAATTAGTTTTCAGAAATACATGCTTACAAATATTTTATTATAAAGTTGGTGAGTAAAAACGTTCAATAAAATTGAACACATATTTCATTTACTGTAAGTGTTCTGAAACAACTCATAACCACACTGTTGTTAATTGGATACTAGGATGTTACTTTTAAGTCTGTCACATCCGGTCTAGTGTTCTTATATTCTTATTAAGGTTCCCATTAAGACGGACTTTCAGTTTGGAAGTATCCTCACTAAACCTATAGAAAACACAAAAAGATTTTATTTGTACAAAAAGATTTTATTTGTAACAAGCTGGGCATAATAAACATATATGCTCCAACTTAAGTAGGAGTATCATTTATATATATTGTACTATCTGTATTAGTCTATTACTTTATTAGTTTATGGTCCATGCGTCCTATACAGACATTCCTACAACAGGAGGGTTTGTTAACAAGGTCAATCATTCAAAAGTTTGAAACAGAAACCCTCCTGCAAAATGAACCCATAGCCACAATGCACAAGCTTTTAAATCATTCTAGTAAGAAATATTAACTGCAGAAGGAAAATAATAGCGTGTTTTAATCTTCACATGAACTGCTTGAGACTGAAGTGTAGATTTCTTACAAAGTCCTTCACTGTCATGGTTAAATCTTTATCCATCTGTTAACAAATATAGTATGGTTTCGATTAATATACACCAAACACAAACTTTAGATACAAAATCAAAAAGTCAATGATCCTTTTGGACTAAAAGTCAAATCTTTACCTGAGCAATAACTGTGATATGCAGCATGGAATTGGCAAAGATTACAACATTGCTGTTGATCACAGATAGGTGGTGCTTCTCTATTTCAGCTAATGCGTTTTCTACAACACCTGTTTTTTTCTCACAATGGATTCTTATTAGAACATCCTTGCCTATAAACCGCGCTTTGATTTCAGGCAATTGTTCTGAAAAACATGAGACATTTTCATCTGATGTAGATGTTTCACCACCATTAGCCGCAATCTGAAACTTTATAGATTCAATGTCTGCTCGCTTCGAGATCTGCTCCTCGAGTATTTTCACTTTCTCTTTCAGAGCTTTCATGTACTCAATTGCATCTCCAAGAACAGAAGCCTTATCCATCTATTATTCATAGCATGCAAATTATGAAAAAATAGTCATATAATGCATCCATCCAAGAAAATAGTCATATAATGCATCCATCCATTTAAAGATCTAATATTTGTGATGGAAATAAAAACAAGGGAAATGAAGAAACTGATAACTTTTAACTGAAAATTTGCAGAATTGGTCAATTTCGTGTTGAATTTGCAAATTTTCTTAAATAGAGATTATAATAACAATTATATCATTATAGATGATATCATCACAAGCCGATACTTTTCCTATAGGATGGAGGTAAGATTTGCCCTCATCTTACCTTCCCATTCCCTAGTGCATGAGTAGGATTTTAGTGAGATTTTACTAGTATGTTTGTTTATATGATATTATCAGATATCTGGTATGTAATCAAGAAAGAAAAAAAAAATCACTTTTTACCTTTTTGAGGTTAGGGAGAAGAGCAGAGAGGGCTATGAACCTCTGGCTGAGTTTTTCTCTCCTCTTTCTCTCAGCCAGTATATGATCTTGATATGGAGTAATGCTTCTAGTGGTGTTTTTTGTTGATGTTATATTTGCACCACCACCGCCACCTTGAAATTCATTGCTAAAAACATAATAGTTTAGGTTGCCAGAATGAGAAGATAACTTATTGCAAGTGAAATCATCAATACTCTTGCAAGAAACAACAGTTTCATCTTTAGGCTTCACAAAGGAACCTTGAATATGATTCTGATTCATCAATGAGTGATCACTGATGTGAGTTTTGAGCTGTTTAGCAGGTCTTAAGGATGGTTCCATAACAGGCTCATAGCATTCAAACAAAGGCGCACGAGCATGAAACTGGTGCGTTTGCGTGTTCTCATCGACTGCAGCCATTGAACTGAGGTGATCATCAATCGAATTGATCACCGGCCACTGAAAACTGAAACAAGAATCCTCCATTGCAGACACTTGTGCCACAGTTTCGAATCGTGGAATCTCCATAACAAAACGACGAAAAAAACCCAAAATCTACTATCAAAACGCACCAAACCCACTCTCTCAGACAATTTAACAAACACCTTGTGTGCACACTGACCCAACACACAAAACCCACCCTATTAGCAGATAAATAAACACATAAACACCATATGATTAAACCCCATCAAGATTAACAATCAACTACCCAAAATCAAAGTAACAAATCCCATAAAGATCAGAGCTTTATGATCTTGAAAGTGAATTTATATACAGGTGGAGCTAAACGACATATATGGGTCTAACATTTGCAAGGGTCGGTGGTCTTATGAACAATTGAACACCCTGATATCCACATTACACCTAAACCCCTCAACTGCACGTTTGCATCGAATATTATATATCAATGGTGATTGTTTGATGATTGAAAGAAACATAAGAAGATGGAATTGTGATGTGGGGTGGAAGACAAAGAAGTGTGTACAGGTTGTATGGTAAGTAACCCACCAAGAATGTCCCCCACCTACCTTCATCATTCTCCACATTTCGCGGCAAAATGGGAATTCACAATTTGTCTTATTTGCTTCGTATAAGGAAATTGTGTGTTTCCTCTATGGTTCTATATATCGCATAAGAAAGTTCATATTTTATGATGTATCTTGTAGTGTTATTTATTAATATACATATGATGTATAGAATAACTTTATTATACAAATCATCTCCCTATCATAAATATATATCAATTATTGGACATGATAGTTTACATATTTTATCATGAGTTGATGTATTATAAAGAAAAATTGATGACGAAGAAGTTTATAAAATTCATTGTTTGATAGGATGTGATGGCACTCTAGGTTTGGTTTTACTATTCATTTGTTACCGTTTAGGTCCCTCCACGAATGTTATTAAGATTTGTGAGAAGGTATCACATGTTTTGTAGAGCAGTTACACGAGTTATGTTTGATGGTTAGCGAAATAACATTACATAATCCTAAATGTTTTTCACAAACCTGGGTATTGTGTTACACATATGAACTCGAACATGACATTTGTATTCACGGCTTGACACAACCACGATTCGTTTAACATGAAAAAGCAATTTCTTTAATCTTGTTTTACATTAAAATAATTTAAATTCTATATTTTTATATTATTTTTTTAAGCATTTAAACTAGGTTAGCTTATTTTTAAAATTTTAAGGCATAAAAAATACTCAAATTGTTTTAAATTATTATAAACAACCTATTAAAAAAAACTAAAAAGTTAAATAATTGGATTAAACCAGTCAATTCTCCAAACCGTTAGGCTAACACAAACAAGACAGGTTTAGTTAAATGTATTCGTAGGTTCAACTCAAATCTGACTTAAACACGTTTAGATTAAACTCAAGTTCTCAAATTTTGTGTTAGGCATGTGTCTTATTTACATATCATACTAGAAATTCATACTCATGATGTCTTATACGTGAGACTAATTTGATCATTACCGATCACCATTTGGGTCCTTTTGTTTTGCTAAATCTAGCAACGTAACTCAACTTCATCTTCAATATCTTCATCTACAAACTCAACCTGTTACCTTTTATTACAACAAATAAGTTAAAAGATCTGATGAAAGAGTTATAGTAATTAAGCTACTTTCATGTAACAGTTAAAATATATGATAAAAGTGAAAATTGATGTTTGGATGAGATACTTGAAAATATGCATGGTTAAACTGAATCGTTGGACTCGTGACCGATATTTCCATTTTAGAAGAAAAGATTTGATCCGAGATGGAAGAGGCAAAAAAGTTCAATATGACGGGTTGAGTAACGGGTAAAAATAGATAAATTTTAGTGCGTGTTAAAACAGACAAGTTAAGTTGACTAAAGAGAACCGTTCAACCTATTTTTGAAAAAATAAAAGAAAAAATAGAAAAAAGAAACATCTAATTCTTGTCACATTAGAAACCAAATAGTAAACCAGCTGACATTAATTTGTTGTATCATAACAAGAAGATAACATGAGATAACCAAATGTTAAACCAAAAGGAACAATGATGAGTCATATCTTAGTTGTTCAATGTAGCCAAGAAGGATTATGTTGTTCAAGTAATATTTGCTGCCCAGAAAACAATGTTTCCAACAAGAATCTATGAACATCAACAATAAGTGAACCTGCAGGCTGCATCTCAGTTTCTTTTTAGAATGTCAAAATACGATGCAGGCTGCTTCGTCTCCACACGCAACCCCTGAAAGTTAGTAGGAGTTTGTAAATTCTCAAGGAAAATCGTAAATTAAATTTGAAGAAATAAAAAAAGATTTTCCATATATACCTCAAACGCAGCAGCCAAACGCAATATTGTAGCTTCACACCAGGGGCGGCCTATGATTTGCAATCCTATTGGAAGCCCTTGCTTATCATAACCAACCTACAAATAAATAAAAGCAGGTACCGTTATTTATTTTCATGATTTTTAAACAATTTGTTACTAGAAGGGGCAAAATCAGTGCAAAAGGCTCCTGCATGCATAGGGTCCAGGAGGGTGTCGGGCCACTTTGGGCCAGATGTACGATTGTACACATCCTTGACCTGCATTTCTACAAGTTGTTTCCACGACTCGAGCCTGTGGACTTCCGGTCTCACGGAAGCAACCTTACTATTGCTCCAAGGTCGAACCAATTAATTTGTTACTAGAAATAAAGATCAAATGCTTTTCTGGTTATCTATTATAGAAAGTACACAAAACTTACAGGAATAGAAATGGCTGGGAACCCAAGAAGATTTGCTGCTATGATAAACCGCATCAGATTGCCTGAAATTCATGATAAAAAGGCATTAGATTGCATGAACGACGGTCGATAACTCCAGAGTTTGCTAGTCAACTCACCTGTAACTTTCATATTTGACTCGCCCAACTTAAGAGCGCCTTTTGGAATTACAGGAGCTGTCATACTGAAAGGTTTGAAATATCAAACAATTAAAACCCATGATAACAGATAAGTGACTGTTCTAAAGAATTTCATGGTTAGATTTATTAATCATAAATAGATAGATTAAAAAAGGACACAATGGTTTTGAAATAACTAATCGATCATACCCGGTGGTTGGAGTAACTATGACATCAACATTCTTGAAAATTTCAGTGTGATAGTACATAATTCTTCGCCTGCAATCATATAAACATATTTAATCTAAATGCAACAACTTGTACTTCTTTTTAAGCCTCACCTGAGACGTTGGGCAGCAACATAGTCTGAAGCGGAGAATGAGTTGAAAAGTGCAAAATTAATGCGCGAGTCCAAAGTGAGTCTCCCACCCTTTCTACATAAGATAAGTGAAAATATGAATAAACAGGAAATTGATATATTTATATAATATAATCCTTAAAAGTTCCAAATAAAAGAGGCATACCCATCCTGAAGATCAGGACTCATTGAGGTTGCTGCTTCAGAACCAATTGATACTACATGTGCTGTTCGCATCTCGTCAAGCTCAGGTATCACAATCTCTAATACCTTCGACGACAAACACAGAAATAATTGAATTAAAAGAATCTGTGCAAATAAATTCAACTAAAATAGATTTACATGGTGATAGATACAAAGATAATACAACCTATATTTTACGTACTTACTTTGCAACCATAAGTTTCTGAAAATGTATTAAGAGCGTCTTCACATTTATTCGAGATATCAGGTGAGAAAACATCATTAAACCACTGCAGAACAGTTTACAAAGTGAGTACATATGTCCACTAAACATTTATAAAAACCAAAACAATAAAGAGATCACCTCAGTGTACTTTCCTAACCGCAATGATCCCAAAATGCTGGAATTCTCATGTGATGACTGATCAGGTAAACAAGGGACAGACTGCAGGAAGAAAAAACATAAATTGTTAGAGTTAGATAACTTAAATTTAATGAGTTTAATTGTTACAAAATGAAAACTCTGATTTGGTCAAGAAAAACGTGTAGATTACTGGATGCAGACTGATTTTGTCAGCAGGAGAGGATCCTAAGATTGCTGCATAGCTTTAATAACAACAATATTCAATGTTAAAGAATAAAAATCACATGTATATGCAACGTTAAAAGCTGAACATATATCCTGCTTACACCAGTATGATATCTTCAACACTAGATGCAATTGGACCTACAATTTCTACAGTCCCTCCATCACATAAAGAACTGCAGAATATGAACAAAGATAAACAGCTTGTTAAGAGGATCATTTAACCATTGACCATCGACTACAAAAAAGTCAATCAATTGGGATTACCCTTTAATGTCAGTACGTCCATATGTTGTTTTCAGTCCCACGACACCACAAAGAGAAGAAGGAATACGAATTGAACCTGGAATTTTACATCAATTTTTGTTAGTAATCTCGTATTAGAAACTCGTTATGACTATTATCCAAACCCTATTCTAGCATGTATACAACCTCCTCCATCTGTTCCCAATGCAGCTGAACATATTCCTGAAGCTACAATGGCTGCAGGGCCTGATGAAGATCCACCTGTGTATCTTTCCAGATCATGTGGATTTCTAGCAGTTCTGTAATGAAAATTTTATATAATTTTCCATATGCTTTTCACTAAGGTTACCATATTTGGTTAAATACGCCATATAAAAACTTACCCATAATTTGGATTAACTCCAGTAGTTCCCATGCCCAATTCATGCATATTGGCTTTTCCAACCAATATTGCCCCACAGTTTCTTAACCTTGATACAGACACTGCATCTTCCTTAACACTTCTTACCTCATGTAGCCATGTTGTTCCACCTGTTTATTGGGAACTTAAGCATAATTTGACAATGTTGAAGAATATTTAGGTTAGTAAAAAGTCAGCTGTATACAAATATACCGTTAGATGAATAGGGATAGCAATCTATATCATCCTTGATTGCCACAAATATACCATCTAATATTGACAAGGGCTTTCCTGCATAAGCCAAAAATGAATAAAGACATCAAGGGGACCAGTTTTTACCAGTTTAAAGACAAATGGGTTGTTGTGTGTTACATTTTTATCTCAAAGTGGTCAAACACATAAATGTTTAAGAGAAGAAGTAACAATTAAAATAGGTCAAATAATAATTTCAATACGGATATTTACCATCCTCAAACCGTCGTGTGGAAGCTGCTGCTTGCTTTCTTACATCTTCAGGATCGAAGGATATCAATAGAGGTGTTGGAGGTTTCTTATTGCTGAACTCTTCAATTGCGCAGATGACATGTTCCGCCACCTATTTAATGAGAAAAGTTCATTTTTAATAGAATAAAATGGACTAAAACATGGAGTTACTTTTAGGTGACCTACCCTTGAGGGGGTTGTAAGCCTCTGCCTGTAATAATATGCATAATCACGAATTTTCCAATATCGGAATGGACTCGAGTTAGAATTGTGATTGCTATCTGGATCATATTGAGGAAGACATCTAATGGCAGAATCAACTCGGTCTTCAGATTTTCCATCTTCTTCTAGAAAAACCACCCCTGGTTCTTGTTCTAGTATAAGTAAAAAAAATTGACAAAATTGTGATTAGTATGCGTTTAAGCAACTTTTGACATCCATGTAAATGAGTTATATCACTTGAGGAAATTTAAACATGAAGGAGGTCAAACCTTGAGGAGGGAACTCAGGTCTGAACATTGGTGGTTCTGGTATCACAGTATCTCTTAACATCTGTTTAATACATGGAATTAAGTAAAAAGGTAAATAAAAATACATTAAGAACGAATTTACTTTCTACTTTCGTTGAGATTATACTTGTTAGTATAGAATCTTTAACCTTAATCAAGTACTTGCATTTTCACCCATGACATTGTGGTCTAGTGGTATGGTGCTTGCCCCCCACAAAAGTGGTGTGGGTTCAAATCCTTACAAGTGCAATATAGATGGTATTTAGGCGTTTTAAATTGCCGTTAAAAAATAAGCGCTTGCATTTTCTCTTTGCTTTTGTATATCAATCTTTGAGACGGTAAAATCAAAATTTAGGACCTTAGTCGTGCTATAAAAGTTTCTATTCCCAGATATAGACGACGATGAACCATAAACATATAAATCTACCAATTGAAATTTATCAACTCCCAGTTTAGATAGCATTTTGACTCCTATGGTTTATATGGTCAATTGAGTCATATTCAAAAGACTAGTCCATAAGATCTATTCATTCTCACCAAATTATACCGAGAGTCAAGTTTATATAATCTACAGTTTGAATGAAGTAGAACACATATGCATGTATATATGTGTGTATCAGAATCAGAACACACCTCATTCATTTTGTTCTGCTTCTTCAACTGACCCAAGATTAAAGAACCAAGTAAAGGCATTTCAACTAACTTCACAAAAATCTTCAGCCATATCCCAGTTATATCAGGAGCTACAACAAACCCAACACTTATAACATCACAAAAAAGCTTAATTTCACAAAAATAAATAATAATAATAATAATAATAATAATAAAATTTTTTAAAAAAAATCAAAAGTACTAGAAAACAAGAAAAATACCTTCAATTTCTCCGGGATCATACTTGACAGTGGTTAAATCAACTTCAGTAACGGGCAACATCACTCTCTTCTTCCCCATCTTCACACAGACATTTCGTCAAACATCATATATGCATCATACAATTGTACTTAAATTTCTAAAGTTTGAACATGAAATGCTTACGATTGAGGAGATGAGAGTGAGAATTCAGAGGGTAGTGAAGGTGGGTTGTTATGTAGATGCTGTGATGATGATCGGTGACATCGAAATCGCCATTGACGATGCCAATAATGCTTCGATTTTGTAGGATTCAACGGGGAAAAATGTTGTTTATATAGTTTTATTTTCTAAAATATATTAATTATGGGTCCTTATGCGACGTCGTTAACTTGTTTGGAAGTTGGTCGTCTGATGCCACTGAATTGATTCAGGCGGCAGATGCACCCACTCTTGACAATATTTATTGAGATTTATTTTTGCAGCATATAATACTCTAGTTTTAGTAAACCCGTGTATTACACGGTTTAAATAAATAAAATATTAATATAATAATATTAATTAATTATACAATTATATTCTAAAATATGATATGACTGAAATTACGTGTAATAAACGACTATAATTATAAAACAGTGATATCAACTTTTTAAAATTTTATTTTTAACCATTTTTCCAAAAAAAATAAATATTTTCTTCTAAAACAAACTGTATAAAAATGTCATTTTTAAAAATTTCCTTATTATAACTCTCAAATTTAATTATTTTTGGTTTTAAAAATTGAATTTTTAAAAATACCAATTATAAAATATTTCATATTTTTAAAAAAGTTTTATGGTTTAGAAAAATTTATTATTTTATAAAAAATTCTTTATTTAAGAATAACATTAATATATAGATCTCTTTTTAAATTTATTAAATGTGAAAGAAGATTAAATAATATTATTAGTAATTAAGAAAATTATTTAAGAGGAGAGAGAGACGGGAAAATTTTAGTGAGGATGATTGTGGTGCTGCCACGTGGCATCTCAAGTTACTCTTATATTATAGTAGTAACCGAGTAAAAGATTTGTTGTTTACTTGTTTAAAATAAGTTCACTACCACCTTAGTTTCGATGTCAATGATTTCAAAACCAAGCCAGTAACTGAATTGGTCGTCTTGTGTTTTCACTGGTCAAGCCGGTATGAAAATTCCAAATAGGTTATTTCTACTTTTATTAAAACCTAAAAATATAAAAAAATATCATATTTTTAATTTAAAACCTAAAAATATAAACATTTTAGGTTAGTATCTCGTGTATTATACGGGTTGAATAAATAAAATATTAAATAATTAGTTATGAATATTTTTTAATTATAAATGATATTTTAAAATAAGATACAATTGAAATTACATATGAGTAAGGATATAATTAATAAAATGATAATATTATTTTTTTAAACTTTTATTTTTAAACCTTTTTTATTTTTCTTTTCAGAAAAAACTAAACAATTTGTTCCAAAACAAACCATTTTAAACGATTTCAATTTTAAAAATTTTCTTATTTTAACTTTAAATTTAATTATTTTGTTTTATAAAAAAGTATTTTTGAAAAAGTCCGATTTTAAATTATTTTGTAATTATAAAATGTTTGATATTTTATAAAAAAAATTTATTTTTAAAATTTTTGTTTCTTTAGAAGTTACATTTATAAAAACATCTCTCTTTTAATTTATTAAAAAGCTATTTTTAATTTTAAAAAAATTAATTAACATTATTAGTATTTCATGTAGTTATTTAATAGAAGAAAGAAGTGAGAAAATTAGAATTAGATGGTCTAGAATTGTGTCAAGTGTAATCTTAAAAAAAAAATATTATTATAATATATAGATAAGATATTTCTATTTTACTAGATAAAAAATATCATATTTTTAATCCCTTGAAGTTCTTCAATATGGTCAACACGTTAGTTTGACAGACAAAAATAGAGAGAACTCTAACGAATGATGAGCTTAGAAAAATAAAACATTTCGGTCCTAGATCTTACTTTTCCTTGTGGTATTAATCAAGAATCAGCTGATAATATTTTTGCAGCCTATCTCATGACAAGAGCTATTTAGTGACAAATTCGTGTTTGGGTAAAAATTTCAATTATGGCAACCTTTGTAAATAGAATGGTTAGGAACTCCAACGTTCAAATAAGCATAAAATGGTAATTCATGCCATCTTCCTAATGACCATTTGGAGAAAATGGATATTTAGGAATGGTAAAGTATTCAAAGGGTTTCATGTGAGCAAAGTGGTTGAAGAAAGTAAAGAGACTTACGTTCTTGGACCAAGCATAGGACTAAACTTCATAGTCTTAATTGGAAGAAATGGGTTGGGTTCAATATTGGTGAATTTGTAGCATAATTTGATTTCATTTTCTCCCAGCTTCTTGCTAGTAGAAGTTTTGTATTGTATCACTTTCTTGAGTTTTAATATCCTCCTGTTCAAAAAGAGTTCTAAAATCTTTAATAGACATTAGAGATATTGAATCCAGTTTATCCCAATGTTCATGTTCTCTCTTTATCGTCGATTACAGTTATCCCAAACTTCTCTCCTGTCTCATTCCGTGGATCATTTAGAGGATCAAAGTTTGTACTTGCTGGTTCTGTGATTCACACAGAAACCGTTGTGGGCCGAGGTTGATTGCTGGATCAAAAGGCTAGTCAAGAGACTTTATAACTATCAACTCACATTCCAATGAGGACCCTGGTTACCGATTCAACCGGACCGACTTAAAACCAGCTGGTCCAAAACAGGGTTGGTTCACAAGTACGGAAGCAGGGGTATCAATGGTTCCAAGTCCGACCAGTGTGGCCCGCTCTAGTTATGAAAACATTGTTAACGATCAATGTTTGTAATAAAACTCAAACAATTATGTGCAACTGTCATTGCATAAAGTACAAATCATTTAAGGTTTCTTGGCAAATAACAGCCATAGGCCATGGAGTAACAGATCACTAGATCAAACAATGAAATCTCATTCAAACTTTCCCCTCAAAATTGTATCTTGGCAAATTACAGCCATTTAACAACAAAACAAATTGTTAATTATTTCTAATTCCCATGATGGTCAAGATACATAAACTCTTCTACTCATGGAAAAAGGGAGCAAATCAATCAAAAATATCCTACTTCTTTACCTCCTCATATTCCGCCTCTGGGGCTTGCTCGCCGCCTTGTGATCCACCTGATCCCGGCTCTGAACCACCTGCTGAACCGCCTCCTTGCATATGTTGTCCAATCTTCGACTGCGCCTTGTTTGCAGCATCAATCTTAGCCTGAATCTCTGCAACATCCTCGCTACTAGCAGCTTTCCTCAAATCAGCCACAGCACCCTCGATTTCAGACACCACGTCACTAGGAAGCTTATCTCTATACTCGTTCAGGTTCTTCTCGACACTGTAAACAGTGGTGTCGGCGTTGTTTTTAGCATCAATAAGTGCCTTTCGTTCGGCGTCCTTTTGGGCATGGAGCTCGGCGTCTTTAACCATCTTCTCAATCTCATCATCTGACAGGCCCCCTGACGACCTGATTGTGATTTGCTGTTCTTTACCAGTGGCCTTATCTTTGGCTGATACGGTAACAATGCCGTTTGCATCGATGTCGAATGTTACCTCGATTTGAGGCATGCCTCTTGGAGCGGGAGGGATACCCATGAGGTCAAATTCTCCTAACAACTTGTTGTCAGATGCCATTTCCCTCTCTCCTTGCAGCACTTTAATACCCACTTGAGTTTGGTTATCAGCTGCTGTTGAAAATGTCTACAAACAAAAGCTTAAGTTAAAAACATGTATAAACAAGAACACGTGTTAGCCTACATGTGTGTGTGTGCGCGCATGTGTGTCTTTTAGTGATTGACTCACCTGACTTTTCTTGGTTGGGATTGTGGTGTTCCGACCAATGAGCTTGGTGAAAATGCCACCAAGTGTCTCAATACCGAGTGATAAGGGAGTGACATCAAGTAAAAGCAGTTCTTTAACATCACCACGAAGAATGCCACCTTGAATAGCTGCTCCCATAGCAACCGCTTCATCAGGGTTCACCCCTTTGCTTGGGGTTTTCCCGAATATTTCTGTAACAACTTCCTGGACCTTGGGAACACGGGTCATCCCACCAACAAGGAGAACTTCATCAACGTCCTTGGTTGTGACACCTGCATCTTTCACACAGTTTTTGCATGGGATCTTGGTCCTCTCAATCAGGCCACTTACTAGAGCCTCAAATTTGGATCTTGTGAGAGTAATATTCAAATGCTTAGCACCCGATGCGTCAGCTGTGATAAATGGCAAGTTAATATCAGTTTGTGTTGTTGATGACAGCTCGATTTTAGCTTTCTCAGCAGCTTCTCTAAGTCTCTGGAGAGCAAGTCTGTCTTTTGTCAAGTCAATCCCTTCTGTTTTCTTAAACTCACCAACCAAGAAATCCAACAAGGCATTATCAAAATCTTCTCCTCCAAGAAACGTGTCACCATTTGTAGCTTTCACCTGTATAAACAAAGAGAAATTAGTATGTCATACATCCACTTCGGAAGAAACAAATCTCGGCCAGAAGTTACATACCTCAAAAACACCATTTGATATCTCCAAGATGGAAACATCAAAAGTTCCACCACCAAGATCAAAAACAGCAATGAGACCCTCTTTGTTATTTAACCCATAAGAAAGTGCAGCAGCTGTTGGCTCATTAATGATCCTCTGCACATCTAAACCAGCAATTCGCCCAGCATCTTTAGTAGCTTGTCTTTGTGCATCATTGAAATAAGCAGGTACAGTAATGACTGCTTTATTGATTGTTTTCCCAAGATAAGCTTCAGCAGTTTCCTTCATTTTAGTAAGAACAAAAGCACCAATCTGGCTTGGTGAATACTTCTGGCCATTTGCCTCAACCCAAGCATCTCCATTAGGAGCCTTGACAATTTTATATGGAACCATTCCCATTTCTTTCTGTGTTTGGGGATCATCAAATCGTCTTCCAATCAAACGTTTTGTCCCGAAAACAGTGTTTGTTGGGTTAGTGACTGCTTGACGTTTAGCAGGAGTGCCCACAATTAACTCTCCCTTTTGGTTAAAGGCCACAACTGATGGAGTTGTTCGTGCTCCCTCAGCATTCTCAATAACTTTAGCAGTCTGAATATTAGAACATCAACAATTGTACTTCAATAAATATTCAAAAACAAAACTTCTGGTCCCTTTGAACATCTTAAAGACAGATCTTACCTTGCCCTCCATGACTGAAACACATGAATTTGTGGTACCCAAATCAATACCAATAACTTCATTTCCGATAGGCCTCGTACTGTATCAGATGCAGTTTATTAGCTAGATACATAAAGGCAAAACAAAACACACATGTGCAAAACAGTAGAAACATGGTACCTGAAGGGTCTGGCAATTGCGCCTAATTTGTGACTCAAATGTGACCCCGTAAATGATGTTTTAGCTCCACTTAACTGCATGAAGATTCATGGCGTTACATTCAGAACTAGTTTTCTAAAAGTGTATTCAAGTACCAAAACGGGACAATTACAAGTGAGAAACTGCTCAACAAAATATCATTATAATCATAGAACATAAGACGGCAAGCAAACTTTTAAACACTGATTTGCTAAGCTCTATAGAACTGTAACTTTTATACAGATGAAAAATCAAGAAGTCCTCATGCCATTTTTCATAACGAACTAAAAAACAACAGTCATTCACTCACAAAGAGTACTTACTAACCAGATAATGGATCATCAAATTTTATCTAGCTCCTCTACTCAGAAAAACAGAAAAACCATTGAATATCATAGAGACAGCAAATGATCCAACAACTTAATTACTGGAATCTTATAAGAAAAATCACCATCCAATATCAGAAAAAAGAAAAAATCCAGCTACATATTAAGCATCGTATTTGACAATAATTATCACACAGACGAAAAAAACACTAATCAAATCAAGTCTACATGACATACAATTTAAGAACTCCAAAACATTAAACCATAACCAATTTAAAAACTGAAATGGAAGTCCATATGTGTAGTGCCAATAGTATAACAAACTATGTAACGAAAGAAGTTATCTACAATAAACTCACGTTACTTACGAAATAATAAACACACAAACAAAACCAGAGAACCTAAGCGCTATACACCTTTCATTCTCCCCGAGTTCACCGAATCAATTCATTCAATAACCAAACACAAAATACAAGTTCCATAGTATAACAGAAGGCGATCTAGAGAAACACAAAATCACATATGAATCAAATGTGAAGTTGGAAATGATGATCTTACAAATTTGAAGGCGGATAGAGAAGCAGATGAAACTTCTCGTCGACGAAGAGATCTGAGCAACGCAGCTGTCGCCATGGATGGAGGATGAGAAGATCAAATGTGGTGCTGTGTTGAAATTAGGGTTTAGGGTTTATGCAGAAAGGGGGTGTGAATATATTCGTTTATGGAGGGTGTGGGAGCTTGGAGAAGGGGCCATTGACCGTTCTAAAATAGTGAGATGTTAGGTTTACTGAAGGTTCTAGATCCTATGGAAAATTGAATATTGAAAATGTCGTTTCAAACATATTATGATTATTGAATATTGATTATTGAACCACTAGAAAAGCTTGCTTGATTGATGATTTTGTATATGGGTATTTAATAGATTTTATTGTTTACTCAATTGTATACGGATGGTTTTTGAAGTCGATGAATATAAAGTTTTTTAGTTAATTGATGTTAGAGTAGTGGTGTGCAAGAAACCAAATAACCGAATCATAACCAAAATAACCGACACAACCAAACCGAAAAAACCGAAACCGCTATGAAACCGACGGTTTGGTTTGATAATTCTTTTAAAATCGAATTTTTCGGTTTGGTTTTGGTTTTGCTTGTAACAAAAACCGAAAAACCAAACCGAAACTATACAACCAAACTTGTAAATTTAAAGGTATAATTATACATTTATAAATATTATTAGCCTATTAGTTAGTTGTTTAACTTATGTTATCTACAAAAGATTGAGTATTTAGGTTTCTAGAATCATATTTAAACTTTTAATGTTTGAATTAATAAATTAAAATATTTTATTGAATTTTTTGTTCTTATATTTTATTGATTGCATTTACTTTTTAATATCAACTAAATTATAAAAATATATAGATTATATTTAAAAATCAGCAAAATAATGTAAGGCCAAAGTTTTTATGTTAAAATTCATTATTTCAAAACAATTTTTTCCTTAACAACTTGAAATCCAAATGGTAAAACCGAAAAAAACCAAAACTGAACCGAAACCGAAATGAAAACCGAAAACCAAAAACCGAAAAAACCGAAACCGAACGGTTTGAAAAACCTAGAAACCGAAATATCGGTTTTCGGTTTCGGTTTTAGGCTAAAACCGAACCAAACCGACCATGATCACCCCTAAGTATTAAAATGTTTTTAAAAGTGTTTGGTTTAAAGAATTTTTGTAAATTAATTGATTTTTTTTTGTTAAAAAAATCTAAATTTGAGGGAATTAAAATGAATTTTAATAAAAAAAAATATGATGTGAAATTACAAACTTACGCTTAACTATATCCTTCGTCCCAATCATTCAAACTTAATTTGCTCCCCTTTTCAATTGGATTTACTCCAATTTGTCCACGGGAATTCACATATCTTCAATCGACTAGTTTGTTCTTTATCCTTTATCCATCATACAACTTCTCTCTTCCATAGCATTTTTTTTTTTTTTTTTTTTTTTTTTTTTTGCTTTTCATCTTCCCTAATGTCTGGAAATATTGGTTTATCAAAATTACAATCATCAAATATAACCATAAATATATCTCCCGTAAATGGCTTTAAATATTTAGTGATAGATGTAGATTTTTTCCAACATATATTCCAACAATATTTAGTGATAGATGTAGATTTACTATATGGAATGGATTTTCCATATATCTCCAATTTTCAGCCCAATCAATATAAGAACTTTATTTTTGCAATATTATGTACAAAAAATGTGTCAATTTGGAGTAATCCAAAATAGATATATTAAAATTTCATCAATAAGAATTAATAATTAAATAGAAATAAGAAGAAGGAGTCTTTATGTCGTGTTACTGAGGTCCTCGTTTCAAACAAATACGTCGGTTGTTAATAATAGATTACCTAGAGAAATAGGTAAAAGAAATTTCCATCCAAGATTTAATAATTGATCCATTCTCAGCCGTGATAGAGTTCATCTTGTTGCGATAGGAATAACTAATTGATTGAGCAGCAGCTCGTAGACCACCTAAAAAAGAATATTTATTCTTTGAGTCATATCCTAACATAAGAAGGCCGACAGGAGCAATGTTTGAAATAACAATCCATAAAAAAAAAAAAATACTGAGATCGGCTAGAACAAGGTGAATTAGTTTGATCTGTTTTACCGAGAAGGTTTATTGTTCTAGTCCGTATAGCCCTAGAGCCCAAAAAAAATGAAAATCAAATCAAAAAATAAATATTTAAATACAAAAAATCGTATCCTTTTTTATTTGAATTTCCTCGTTATTGTTTTAACTGACTAACCTTCTTTGAGATCCCATTTTTATGCATCGAGTGGAACGATTATATACGGCACAACTAGAAATTCTTAGATGAAAATATTATTTGTTTAAAACCGTATCTTTCTTATAGATATGTCATTTGTTTATATTATAGAGTTATTGGATTTTAATAATCCCAACTTTCATTTATTGGTCGGGATTAATCCAACTGAAGAAATGTTTACATACACCCCCAACTTTGAGCTTGTTTTCCTTCAACGATCTCTTACTAACTGAGAGTTAACACCGTTAGTTTTTCGATAGCGTGGACTGTTTATATGGCTAGAACACTAAGACGAAAGTTAAAATCAACCATCTGGTCCGTTAATCTGTAACTTCTGTATCCTAAAACCCGTCAATCTCGACCTTTTTATCTGAACCACTTAACTCATTCGAGGTAGATTTTAGGTGATGTTGGAGGCTAGACACCGAAAAACGGACTTGGTGGAGGCTGGGTGGCGGCATAGTTGAAAAATGACTCAATGTTGGCCCTATTTCATCAAAAAAAGTAACGGAGGTTAACTTTGAGTTAGTAATGGATCGTTGGAAGAAAATAAATTCAAAGTTGAGAGTGTTTTCAAACATTTAATGAGTTGGGATTAATCTCGGCCAAAAAATAAAACTTTAAATTATTAAAATCCAATAACCCTATATTATATATACCTAAATAACTAATGATGACGATGGTGTTTGTAAATCGAGTGTTTCTTGAAACATGATCCTGCTTGTTGTTTTAATCAAAAACTTGGTAGCTAAGCCATTACTTATTTACAAGGTTTAATTAATGAGTGAGAAGTTTTTAAAAAAATACCACAAAAAATTGATTATTTGAGAGAATTTTATAAAAAGAATGTTTTGGACAATACAAAGTATTAATAGTTCTAATTTGATTCCCTCCCCACATTTAAATTGTACATTATCCAAGATGTACGAATCAAAAAATTTACTACGCAAATGTAAGTTGAAAGAAAAAGAAAAGATTGAACTCCCATGATTCATTTTACCAGATCACCAGGTCTGCTAGTCACCGATAGACTAGAGGTCATACATGTCCTCAACTCCTCAAGTGTATAACGTTGCTAATATTACTCAGACATTTCAAAGACAAGAAAAAAAATTCATCAAAGCGTAGAAGGTTATGTTCACATGATTATCATAACAAAAGCAATAGCAGATATACCATTGTAAACCTTCTCAATTGTATATTTATCTAATTCTAAAACAAAATTGCATATATTCCCTTAATCTACTTTACTGCATATTTACCAAACTTAGAAGTAAATTGTATATAACCCCTCATTTAAAGAAAAAAAATATCAAATTTACCCATTTTGATTTTTTATTAAAAAATAGATTATAGTATGACTATTTTACCCATGATTGTTTGTGATTGGTTTTTTGTCATATTTTTTTTCTTGGTTCCGTAATGAATTAAAAATTTGGTATTTGTGTTGGATTTTATTATTGTTACTCAAAAGCTTGATCAAGAATAATAGATTCAACATAAACGAATAAATTTATCAAAAAACACAAAAAAGGGAAAAAAAGTTTAAGAAACTATAAATTCTCATTAGCAAAACATGATTAAAAAACAAAAAAAAAAAAAAAGATTTTTTGTTTAAATAGCTTAAAATGGGTGTAGATGAAATTCAATTTTTTTAATAGTTTTAGTAAAGACAATGGTAACATTTATTTTTTTTAAATAATAAATCAATGGGTAAATTTAAAAATTTATCATTAAGGAAGAGGATATATACAATTTTTATTGTGAATTTGATAAATATACGATTCAAAAAAAATTAAAGTAAGGGATATATACAATTTTAATTTTGAATGTACAAATATGCAATTAAATTATTTTAGAAAAAGATATATGCAATTGTCCCATCATAATATAATCATCTCACAAGCACTCAAGCAATATCAACAAACAAAACAACTAATGATAACAACAGCAAATCAAAATCATTCCTAGCATCTCAGAACAAGAAGTGTAAGCAAGCACAATTATTAGCATACATTGTTAGGTTAGTAGTGATCCACACAACAAGAAACAACTAAAGTATTAGTGTCAATCATCAAATACATGAATGTGGGGATCAATAATCATCAAAAGAAAACACCTACATAATCTTCCTACCCCTATGTTTGGATGAATGGGAGCCTGCTAGTCTTTCAAGCCGTCCGTTTCTTATTGCTCGACCATCTCATGTGGTAACATGATGTGGCGGTTAATGCTAGCATGAGGTGGAGTAGTGGTTTCGATCCGATAGCTAGGGGAGGAGGCTGGCTATCTAATTGGTAGCCTATGACATGCACCTCAAGGTGTTTCTGCATAACGGCTTCCCTTGTAGATTTGGTCATAGGAATCCGCCCTGGATCCTTTGTCCTCTCAACAAGCTTAAGGATATTGTAATGTTTGCAAACAAGTTTATTGATTCTACCAAAAATCTTTTGTGAGGCCTTCCCCTTGGTCTTTTTGATGGGCCTGATTGACCATTTGATGTCATGTTCCAGCATATTATAAGGTATAAACATAGATAGAAAAAAAGAAACATAATCACGCCAAAATAAGCACGGTCGTGTTTACACAATGACAATACATAAAAAGCATAGTCAATAATTAAACAAAATTGGCCTTTATTTCCCTTAGCCAGTATTTGACCACACATAATTATACGTCGTTTCTCTCTAGAGCTACATCGCCTAATGCCTTAATATTTATAATCGACCCAAAAAAAAAGAAAAAAAAAAACCACCGATCACAACTAAAAACATAGAAAAATTTAGAAGCTGACAATCTTAAAACATTGTCCATTCTTATTTTTTATTAAGAGAAAAATATATAATTATTTATTTATTGTAAATAATGCAAAACAACCAAAATATATAATATAATTAGAAAGAACGATTATGTATTATTAGAAGCCAATAAATTGTATGACAATTTTCATATATTTATATTAGACACTAATTAAGATGCAAATTATTTTATATTTCGGTCCCTATCACCATGTTAAACTGTTGCTACAATATGCCCATTAGTTAGACAATACTACAAGCATCGTTATACCATCCTCACATTATATTATTGTTGTACTGCTTGTTATTTGTTTTATAGGCTTTTTTTTTCAAACTCTATCTATCTCTATCACCTATCACCTTTGAAAGATTCAAACTTTTGCGAAGTTAAAGTTGGAATATATTTTTAACATGTATAGGAGTGATTGCGTTAGGGTAAGGGGGGTGGAGGCGGGGGAGAGGGTACCGTTTAGGTACCGCAGGAATGCTGCCCACCTCCTCGGTACCCGTGAAAGATTTAGGATCTGGGGTTCTTTAAAACGGGGTAACATCGAGTCATTGTGACCTTTTTTTTGGACTATTGGAAGCTTCAACGACATCACATCTACAATCTCTCTACGAATACTTTTTGAGATGGATTCAAGCACCGGGAAAAAGAAAAAAAAAACCGGATATGACTGATGACAACCCAACCAACAATCCCAAATCGATGACTATATACGCATACTCGGACAACAAAAAAACAAAGATATGAAGTCAATGTTAGAGTCACAGAGTCATTTGAGTGGATAGTCATTGACCATGGTGTTGACTGCCATTTAGATGTGTAATCATACACTTATAAATGTTATTCGCCTATTAATTACTTGTTTAACTTATGTTATCTACAAGATATTGAATATTTAGGTTTCAAGAATAATATTTAAACTTTTTTTGTTTAAATTAATATATTAAAATGTTTTATTGAACTTTGTTCTTATATTATATGGATTGTATTTAATTTTTAATGTAAACTAATTTATAAGAATATATGGATTATATTTAAAGATCAACAAAATAATGTAAGGCCAAAGTTTTTAACTTAATAATTATTTTTAAACAATTTTTTCTTTAAAAACTTGAAGGCCAATTGGTAAAACCGAAACTGAACCAAAACCGAAATGAAAACCGAAAATCAAAAACCGAAAAAACCAAAACCGAACGGTTTTAGAAACCGAAATATCGGTTTTTGGCTTTGGTTTTAGGCTAAAACCGAACCAAACCGATAATGCTCACCCCTATAATGACTGGTAAACGAGAAACCATCTTGACTCGTAAACGAGAAATCGCCCCAAGATGGTTATTTTGCATGGTTTATTTTAGCCTGACAAAACAAGTCCAAAGAATTCATTTTGGGTAATTTTGGGTTGTTTTAAAACTTAAATGGGTCAGGACGGGTCAAATAAAATATCTAAAGTGGTCAGAGTGGGTTAAGAAATTCAAACATGCACATATTATGGATTAGGATGGGTGGTTAAGAAAATCAATAATGGGTCAAGATGGGTGATTAAAAACAAAAGAAAAAATACCATCCGGTATTGGAGACACACACAGGAAAAGAAAAGAAGAAAAAAAAACTAAACCTGGTTTTAGACCCGGTTTCGGACCCGACCCTACCCTACCCAAGTATAACGGGTAGAGTTTTCAAGAGGGTGAACCCGACCTGGGTTCATACCCGGTTTCGCCTCAACCCCGGTACAAAAAAAAACCAGGTTGGGCCAAACCTGTTTTGCCCATAGCGATATACATAGATCTATAAACATCTATGATTTGGGTAAGTATGTTCAGAAGCTTGCGGCAATGATGAGCGGTGGCGGATGGGCGGCGGCGGACGGGCAGCGACGAAGGAGCGACGATGAAGGGGTTAGTGCTGTGAATGAAGAATAAACTTAATTGATGAAATGATGCTAACTTATATATATCTATCTATCTATATATATATACGCATGTTACGTGTCGAGCTAGAGTTATGCATGATAAAACTTATATGAAATGGATTCATGCAATTGGGTTTACATAAATTATTTTTGTTTGTTCATAAGAGTAAGCTTATTTGATTTGAAATCAACTTTGTGATGTTTGTAAGTTTGTTGCAAACAAATACAATGAGACTAATGATAAATTTTAGCATCAACCCATGCTAACCCGAACCCATTCTAACCCGAACCCATCTTGACCTAAATCATCCTAACCTTTTTTTTATAATTGTCCATCCTAACTTCAACCCACTTTAACCCAAACCCATCTAGACCCGGCAACCAACCCAACCCAACCCGCTCATTTTGCCACCTCTAGTTTATTTGTTTTCTTTTCATTTTTTATATTTTAAGTTTAACCTAAATGACAAATGTTGTGAAGTGTTTGTATATCGATTCTGGACTAGAGGTAGAACATACCGAGCATGCATCAGTTAACAAAATATTTGTAACCAACAAGCACCCACATGCCATATAAGAATGAAATTTGAAGGATTCTTGCACCAAATCATTTTCATGCAGCAAGTATGAACAAAGTTACACCAAGAAAAAACAGAAACAACAACTACGAAACGGTTCGATCTTGATTCGGGTCAAAGCCGAAGGTACCCGCCTCGTTCTTCAGGCACGGTTCTTTTAAGGAAAGATCTTCGGTTAAGAGACCAACTCCTTCTTAAAGTCCTTTGTCTTCTCCAAACAGTTATTCGGCTATAAAGAAACGGGAACAAGAAACACAAAAGCACAAGACCTAACGTTGCCACACAAACCAACATCACGTTTCTGAATCCGTCTGCTAGCGCTGGATCTCTTTGTCCCGTCCACGGCACGCCTCCCACATTCATCCCAAAAACTGTTGCATTATCATATCATTCACAAGTCAAATAAAGATGCAACATAAGAAACGTAAAAAAAAAATAACGCGTGAAAAACCTAAGAACATTATGGCCGTAGAGATGGCAAAACCGGTGAGTCAAAACCTGTTGTTTTAGAATCGTTCGGGTTGGTTTGACCAACAAACATTTATTTGACTCATTAGGGATGAACAATAAACTAGAGCCATCCATAGTTATGGGCTAGCTCGCTAAAAAAACGGAAGTTGACTTTGGAGGTCAAACGTATTCGTCTCAATCCAAGTTCTACATGTATCTCATCAAGTTTTACAATAGAAAATATGCCTTTGAACTTACGAATAGTAAAAGTTTAACAAGGACATTATACGCTTCTTGAAAGTCAATATGATACTCGTTAAAATCAAGGTTAAAAATGAGTTTATTTGACCTAAAAAGTCAAAGTGATGGTATCTAACCTCCTGTGATGATGGAAAGAGGAAGAAATATGATGGACAGAAATGACAGGTAGTAGAGTTTTCGGTTGATCTGCTCAGCCTGCCAGCTGTCAAGACCAGCCTGAACAGCGGTGACCCGATTAGAGATAAAACCGACATTATCCTTTAATCTTCTCAACCTTCTGATCAACTCTTCAAGTGAATTTATGTCTTCACTTGCAAACCACTCTTTTGTGGAACATTTTTCCTTCACTCGCGGAAATACTTGTTCTCCATGTGTAATCACCTGCATTCATGATCATCAAGCCACTTATACCACACAACGTTGTACTCAATTTATATCAGTTATTGTTAAAGGTAAGATTTACATGGAGTTTCAAACCAAACAAGAGTATAATCACATCAAGAACCTTCTACGCGTGTTCATACATTTTTATAAAAAAGACTCTATCTTGAATATAGAGTAAGAAAGTGAAAGATCACCTGCAAAAGCCGTTGCAAGTCTAGATGCATTTTAGGGAATCTTCTATCATCAAGCAACTGTTTCTTTAAAGAAAAACCACCTGAAAACATTGAACTTCATGAAATAAGGATGATAGTTGTTTCAACTGACAGTTGTCATTTTTCAAGACTTTCAGTTCATTAAATCATCAATAGTAACATAAAGACTTTACCTTTATCCAAATCAACTTCTACAGAATCAAGCTCGATCTCAAGTTTAGTAACAACATCCTCAAGATGATCCACATGGGTATCAACAATATGAACAACCAAATTAGAAACCGATTTAGGAACAGGATTATCCGCCTCCTCAGAGTGATTCATGGTCAACAAGAAATCAAGAACATGTTCCTTAATCACTATCCTATCATTCTCCCGGGCCCCACTTTGTTTAGCACTCGGGCTCTCCACACTCGGGATCTCAGACAAAAGAGACTGACCCATGGGAGAGAACCCTAACCTAGGCACCCGACCTAACGACACAGTGATCACAGAATTCTCAGTGACCCTAGCAGCTAACCTAAACGTAAACTTGCTAGAAGGCGGTCCAGGTGAATTGACTCTAAACACAAGTGCCCCATCAACATGCCCACAGTATGGTCCATTGCTAATCAATGCAAGAATATCTTGAAGCTTCAATGGTGGACAAAGAACATCAATCAGGTATTGAGCAGATTGCGAAAGCTTCTGGTTTCCTTTCGGTATTTCGACATGATACCAACAGAATTCTTTGTCCCTACCCTCTAACAAATCCCATTCTTTATTGTAGTAATCACCTAATCCATCAAATATATAGGCTTTCAATCTAACTAAACCAGGATAACGCGTGCGAAAAGGGGTCACCTCATTGATATGAACACGCGAAGAAGACGATTCACCCAACAATTCATCTCCTTCAAGATCCATGCTTGGCTCTCTTTTACCCATATCTAATCAAAGTCCATCAAATCAATTTACAGAAACTATGATAAGAAAGCTGAAAAATTAATCAATTCAAACACCCAGCTTTGATTTTAGATGAATTTGAAGATTAACAAACAGGGGCATGAATTGGGGGAAAAACAGATTAAACCCTATATGTAATCGATCTGGATGAAACCCAAAATTCAGCGAAATCGAACAGCATTGAACCCGTGAAATCCGCCAAGAAATCAGGGATTTCAAGAAGGAAAAACACATTGATTGGGTGATTGAAAACAATTCAAAGTGAACGAAGATTCATTCAACAACCGAAATAAGCAAAGAAGATGTAAATTAAAGAAAACCCATGAAGAAAACTGTACCTGATTAACGTTGGTGGCTTCTATCAATCTATTGAATATCAAGATTGCTGAAAACCGAAGAATTGAATGATAGATGGATGAATGTTTGCATGAAAAATCGAAGTCAAATAGCTGCAACCAGTTGGAGCAGTTTCCGTGAAGGTTCGACATCCATATTCGAATTATAGTAAGCCAGTTTGAATCTCTGATCAAGATTTTGGCAGATTAAAGATGTGTTATTTATTATATTTCTAATTATGTACTAGTTTATAATAAGATCTGTAAATCAATCTAACTCTATTTTTATTTTTATTTTTATTTTCTAAAACAATACACAACAACAAATACGTTTAACTAGCTTTTTTTTTTACCCATCACGTTTTACGGCGGTGTCATACGTGCCGGGATAAAGTATAGACTACAATCGACCCGACTCGTTTTTCGAACTAAAAGTACGTCGAAATGTAGAGCAATTGTAATTTATAGCGTCAAATGAAAACGTATTAAACGTACATAAAAAATAAGCATGTGCGTCGACGGCGAATGTGACGTGATAAAGTATAAACTACAATCGTGCTGACTCGTTTTAAAACAAAATTTATGTTGGAATGGTAGAGTAATCGTATTTATACTAGCGTCTTGTATTTGACCAAACTCGTTTCCAAACAAAACTTACGCTTAAACGTAAACCAACTAAAAATTTATATTTAACTGACTCGTTTTCTAAAAAAAAAATTTATATAAAAACGTTGACGGATTCGAATTTATACCGACACGTATGTAAAAGTAAGAACATAATAATTTAATTTTTTTTTTATGTGAAAATGTACAGAAGGTAAACCCTAAGCTTTTAAAATGTTAAAAATGTCATTTTATAAACTTCATAGAAATTGAAAAAAAGGGTTTAAACATGTAAATTCAAAAGTTGAGGGGTGAGGTATTTCTTTTTAAGATAATAGAAATGTTTTAATTGTTAAATTCAATTAATTGTTTCTTAGGGTTGGGAGGACTAATTAATTGTTCTTAGGAGTTGGGAGGAAAAGAAAAACATAAGAATTAAAAAAGTAGTTGCAAAGGCTCGAAGCAAGAAACCTTCTTTTAAAAACCTATGCACTAGCTAAACAATTGTTAATTATAATTAAACAGAATACATATAAAAGCAAAGTCGAGTGATTCAATTTTATTAGTCACCAACTTTTGCTTTTAAATATTAGTATAATTTATATTAACCCGTCACTTATAGAGTCACAGTCGACGCTCAAATCCTTAATCTCAAGAGGAGTACTACCGCTCTAATTCCAATTGAGTTTATCATTAGACCAATGCTAACTCCATCTAGTTGGATATAAGAAGAATATGATAATTGCTTCACAAATTATCAATTATAGAAATTAATTATTATTTTTTTAAACTAATAACTTTTTGTCATTTTAATATTTTATCGCCGGTGTGGACATGTGGTTGTCATGATGTGGACTTTTTCGAGAAAAATAATGTGAGGTCTTAAAAATATTTTTTTTGAAAGACAAATGTGTGACTCTGATTCGAATAATAGGTGTTATCTTAATCGGGTCCACCTATTCGTTTTCCAGCCGAGACCGCATCCCCAACCCACTCCGAAGGAAACCAATTGTTGAGAAAATCTCATGACTCAACCCTAAGCATATTTTTGCTCAGAGTGAGACTTCAACCCATAACCTCCCAATATTTACATGTCATGAGCACCTCACTTTAACCAGCTGAGATAAGAATCATTGGTTCTTATAAATATCTCTGTGATTTAAATCATCTTATGTTTTTGGCTGGCTTGTTAAGTTTATAAATTAGTGTTTGAAGTGATTTATTATTTACAGTCACACATCTGTAAGGTCAATAACAATTCTATCTCAATCACCACAAACTTGTTTATCATGAAATCCCAAAATTCAAACCTAACTATGTGAAATGCCCCCAAATCTCTTTTGTCATTTTATATTAGCTTGACCCGGAAGCTCATATTAGTTATTATTGGGTGCCCGTATGATATGTCAGAGAACACAAACCGAGCACAACCTAGCTCAGGCTTGATGTTTTTATAAACCAAACCAAACTGGCTCGACTTATTTACAACTAAGTCAATCTTGAGTCGAGCTTTTTTCGAGCGAGCTTCGAACCTTAGTTAAGTTTCAATTTTTTTTCACTAAAAATATAAATTTATATTCAACAAAAAATGTTCATTGCTTGGTTTAATTTTCTCAAGCAGGTAGATTTCTCTATTTATGGTTTGCTCTATGATTCTTAGCTTTAACTATCGATTTGGACAAGTTAAAAAATTAAAAAGAAAAACAAAAAGAAAAAAACACTTTTGTTTCGGCTTTAAAGGATTGTATACCGGTGTTTTGGATTTTATATAAACTTACTTTTTTGTCATCTATATAAATATATAATATAGTATAAATAAATAACCAAAATTACATATAAATTAAAATGTAACTAATAGATTATTCCCAAGTTCACAATTCTATCAAAATAGCCCATTGGAACTGAACCAACCACCCCAAGTTTTGTAGTTGCAAACATACCGAATGAACATGAACAAGATCTTGTTCATGTTCGTTTATTAAGAATATGAACCTATTCATAGACAGTTAACGTACAATAACTGAACGAGATTTTTATTCTAGTTCGTTCATAAGAAAATGAAATATTTAATAAACTGTTCACGAACACTTACCAAACACAAACGAACAAAAATAAATACTCATGAATATAAACAAACACAAATAAACGTTCATAAACATAAATGAATACATATGATTATATATTATTTTAAACATTTTTTCCATCACAAACATTACGTAAAATCTATCAAAAAAATAAATGGGTGATGTTGGCAGAAGCGTATAGTATAATTAGGGTTTCATATTTTTAGAAATTAAAACCAATAAAATAAAAATATAAAATATAAGACCTTTAAATCAACAAATACAAAAACATAAATGAATATATTATCGAACGTTCATGAACATAAATGACGAACGCAACCTCTGTTAATGTTCGTTCGTTTAACTTAACAAAATAAATTTCTTCGTCGTGTTTGTTCATTTATCATGCGAACAACATAAATAATCATTCTGTCAAACAATTCACGAACCATTCGTCGAACGTTCGGCTTGTTTACAATCCTATTAAACATACATCTAAAGTTCACCACCTTCAATGGAGTTTTGCGAGTTATAACACTTTCACACGCATAAGTAAGTCATTCTCGACCCAAATCAACAAGAGTTCCTAAATTTTTACCCACTTTTCACTATAATCTCAAAACTTTGAGTTTTAAAAATTAGTTATCAAAGCTTCATTCTTCACCAAATATTGGTTGAAATTTCATCGCTTGTAATCAGTTTCTTCCCTACAAAACTTTCTCAACACACCCAAACACCCATCGGGTTTTATTTTTATTTTTCACACTTTTGACACATTTAGTTCCTAAGCTTTAATTTCATTAACAGCATGTTAGTTTATTTACGTCAATATTTTTCACTAAATGCACCGACTGAGGGGACTCCTGTTAAAAAAAGCCAGCTGATTGAACTTTAATTGATAATAATTTTGTATTTTCTTTTTTATAACTTTTAATATAAGATGTTTTATAAAAAACTGAGACATCATATATAAATTTTCGTTGGTTAGTATATTAAGATGACTATGTTTCATTATTTATGAAACTTAATCGAAATGGACACAAAAATAAAACATCACAACGTAATATTTGTTTTTTATAGAACATTTAACATTAATAGTTTAAAATAAATAAAAGTGTATATATATATATATTAATTATAATTTATATCACTTTGACGTGATGTGTTTAGAGTCAGTTTGGTAACATCTTAATGATTTCACTAAAAAATCATATCTGAATCAATCAAAGGTAAAGTGCATTTAGTTTATTTAACAAACACATCGCAATAGTTAATGAGACATTTTAATTGGTTAGTTTTAAAAACATGTTAACTGATTCAAAGGTTAGCTTTTAGAGCATTCACAGTGGAATCTGTATAATTATGTGAGTGTGTTTGGTATATTATATGGAATGATTTTGAGTGGTTGTGAGTGAAAGAGAGAGAAAATGTTATTGTGGATTGGTATATTTGAAGAATCATTGTTCAATTCTTATAATTTTTTTAATATTTTTAAAAGTGGTTGTGAGTGGATGAGAGAGAAAAAAGTAATGATAGAGTATAAAAAGTATTATTTAAATGAAAAAAAAAAATATAATAATTTTTAATGTAATTATATGAATAAAGATAAAAACTCTACTATGAATGCTTTTATTCAATCAAATATTTTAATAATTTGGAATAAGGTTGGCAAAATATCCTACAGTTAAAAAGTTGGTGCTAGTAGTAGGGCCCGCCTCGAAGTATTTAACCTATTGTCTCAAAGCTTGATAATTACCCCAACCCCCTCACGCTTTGATCAAAGTTTCATTTTGAACTTTCTCTTAGGGTACTCGGGCATTCATGGGTACATGATGGTGGATATAAGGTACCAAGGCCCCACCACCACCGATACCTTGGGTACTTTGCGCTGGTAGTTGTCGCATATATAAAAACCCAAAGGATTATAGTCGTTCAAAATAAAAAAAAATAATTAAGGGTACTTGAAATGATTGATGACACTAACAACTGTATTTGACTGTAAGAATGATAATGAATTTTTAACAGCAATTAAGGGTAATCTAATAATGCCTCTCCCACCCTTCCAAGAACAAGATAATCCAATAATAGACATCATATGTTGAGTACAATAACATACCCTTTTTTTTTGTGTGTGTGTGTATCTTTTCTCAACAATATAACTCACGTAAGATGAAGATAAAAAGTTAAAAACATGGTAGAAAAAATTTAAGCGGGTACCTTTTGTTTCCGATTTAAGTAATAAGTAATTGTTTTCTTTAAATTTAAATATAACATAATCAAAACCGAAATTTGTTCTTTTTTTAAACTTGGGTATCAACTATAGTGTCGGTGGGTTATTAATCTGCCACACTATTTTAGCATGATAAAGTTGATGTAATAGAACCTCCGCATAAGGCGAATGTGATCGAAAATTGATAGAAAAACTACATATTTAAACATGCTTTGAGAGTTGGGAGTCATTTGAGATGGATACTTTGTCATGTAAAGTTTTCATATAAAGAAACAAATGTAATCAAGTGAACTCTAGGTGAACAAAACGCACAACGTTGATTGATACAAGATTTTTCTGAATACCAATTTACCAACCTTAAGAGGTTAATGAAATCATAAAGGTTACGTTAAACGTACCCTCAACTTATATTTTTACTTAATGCACCCCTAAATACAAACGCATGATAAGTCAAATACAAGCGCATACAAGCGTATACAAGATTGTATACGGGCTATACATTGATTATTAATTTATTATGATTTTTAGTTACCTAATAATATAACAAGCTAAATGACCATCCAAACACCCCCTTCAAATAATTTATAATGTTTTTTTCTTCACTAGTGCTCCAATGGTAAGAATGTGAAAATTTGTAGTGAAAGTCATGGATCAAACCACGACACCATCTGTTTTACTCTACGACACGTGACTTATCTCCCTCATGTAGGTCATGAGATTGATTGTTGAGTTATGCTTAGTGGTGTCGTACCCTATTTTTTTTTGATTTCACGTAAATGACAAGATTCCCTCTTTTATCCCCGCTTCATCACTCTTTATTTACTCCCTTATAAAAAGGAACATGGTGGGTGGTCGTTAGGTAATGACATGTCAATAGCGTGAAGGGTGAAAAAGATACATCATAACTTGGTAAATTTTGAAATTTTAAGATCAAACTTTAACATATTTATTTATTAAAAAAGAACTTAGAGGGTCTTATATATGGGTTTATATGCACAACACTAAATATTACTAAAATAAATAATTCTTTTTTCAATCTTAATTTAGAAAAAAAAAGAAAATGATAAAAAATACAATATTTATCCGTCTATCCTGAAATTTAGAAAGATTATAAAAATTCAACAGTTAAACTGTTAAAAACACATAAAAAAGTTTGTTTGATGGGTTACATAAAAATATTGACCGTTGGGAAGCGATTCAGTAATTAAACCTTCATGAATCCATTTTTGTTCTGTACAAAAAAATTAAACGATTTTAGTTGTTTTATTTTTTCTCGCAATAATTTAGTGTTTTATAATAAACCTCACCACACACGAATATCATAGAATTATGTGAAACATGCTAACACTTCTACATAGTACCTGAAATATAATAACATGTAGCACTAGAGAGTAAAAGAGAATTAAAAGCTAGTCATACACGTCATAATTGATCATTTGTTACAATTGATTTAATTAAAAAGCTATTTTACAGGTAATATTGAAACATGAAATAAGAATCCTAATAATAACAGTAAATACAGAGGATTTGTCCTACAAACTGAAGTTTACTTATTCAGAGAAAATGTACCTGAAATCCACTGATTGTACTCATCCATTCTAATTATAAATGAGCTTGAAGAAGGGGTACCTCCTCCACCATATACCTATGTAGTTGAGTAAATCAAACAAATTGGTACAAATGTTTCGGATTGGTTTGGTTTTAACTCGTATCAAAAGCTATCGGAACATGTAAAACCATCGATTGGTTTAATTTTCAGGTTTGTTAGCGGTTAATTATGTAAAACGGTAAGGTTAGCCAGCAACTGTGATTTCATTTTTGAGCTTGACTTAATTGTGCAAAGTTTAACACATGTTTGAGTTTTTGACAGATGTAAAAGATTTCAACAAATTAAATTCATACACTTGTGTCTTAATACATATTAGAATTCCAGATTACCTCACTCAATGACATTAATCTCTTAAAAAATACAATAACTTCGGTTAATTTGTTTTTGTAAATGTATGTAACCAAAACCGAATAGATATAATGAGTTTATCAAAAATATTAAAACCTAACTGCTGGCTTTCAATTTTCTTTAGTTATTTCGGTTTCTCTATTTATAGTTAGTTACATATTACATTTTCATGCATACCTTTGCAATTGCAGATGTATCAGTACAACTATCTGTACTCCTTAAGCACATTTTGAGATTTTTCCTTTGCATGTAAACAACTGCTCCAATAGGCCTGAGGTTATATATCATATATGCCATGTCATCACCGGATTTTATGCAAAAAATAATAATCAAGACAAATATTTAGGTTTAAAAGAAGGAAATTAACATAAAAAACATATACTGCAAGTCTCAGACTTGAATAGAAATTTAAAATACCTCAAACCAACTGATTTACTCTTCATGCTGAGTTCCTTGCCAATTATATCACTTAAATTAGAATTTCCATCGATCCTAACCCCCTAATATATGATATAAAATCATTATCGAAAATAATCAAGAATAATTAGACTAATAAGAACATATGATAACATACAAGACACTCCCCGTATAATCCTCTGCCCAGTCTAACTTTAAACACCTTTTCAAGAAACTTAGTTGCTAAACTGTGTTGGCTAGCCATGAAAGCACTTCCATGAGCAACCAAATCCGTGAAACTAATCTTCATTAACTGTTTAGAAATATGACTCGAGGTAAGTTAAGTTTAAAATTATATAATAAACGCTCAAATACATACAGATACATTAAATTTTATTGAGACTGTTTCTTGTGGAGCGTGCCAGACCTGTTCAAACAAGTGCGGATTTGTGATGCAATTCAGCTTTGAGCGCCAATTAGATAAGCCGATATTGAACTCTTTGATATCTGGCAATGTCCATTGTCGTAGGTCTCCATCCTCGATATACTTGAGCACTGTTTCCACTCTTTCTTGGTCTTCAGTGTTCAATAGAAGTGCAGGCCCCTGGTTACAGAAATATGTAAATTTGCTAAGAGAGCTTATAAAATATTCATGAAAAAACAAACAAACGTCAGATTACTCACATTATCGCACTTCATTTCTGATAATTTGGCACAGAAATAGTCATATACAGCAGAAGAACTGTTCTTCTCCAAATTGACTTGAAGTGAGAGATTGCTGTTACAATCCTCATACAGATGGATATCAGACAGAGTGGTTTTCCGGTGATCGAATCCTATGACACTAAATGTTACAAGAATCAGTCATAGAATTAAGTGAACTCCAATGAGGAGTAACACATAGAAAGAAACCCAAATCAAGAAACTTAATCACATACTGGCATGATGTTCTTCTTGAAAGCTCAGCTGCAAACCCTTTGGGGCCAAGAAAATCAAGAAAATAACATTTCTCAAGCCCATCAATACACAAGTCTTCAACCCTGTTCAAGATATGCAAATCCAAACATAACAATAAATCCTAAAATCTTAAACTTGAAAGTTAATCAAAGAAGAAAACTTTTTCAACCACAAAAGCTGCTAAGAGCAACAAAACCAAAGCTTCTTAGTTGGGGTCATCATAGGATTCTCTCCTCCATTGATTACAATTAAAGAGCCCAACTCATGTTTTTCTTTAAAAAAACTCAGCTTTTATGTATAAAAAATCGACAAATTCTAGTTTTCGGGTCAGCGGATCTCTTGAGTCTTGACCCTCCTATGGCTACAAATGATGCAGTTCAACTAATATTGACAGTGTCAATGTTAATCCTTCAGACCCAATGAAGTAACACAGTGAAAGAACCGGAGCTTCTTAGTTCTTTATCTTCTACAACTAAAGGGCCTCATCCTTTTCTTTAAAAAAATCGACTTTTATGTATAAAAAACAAACAAATTCCATAGACTGGACCTCTTGACCCTCCCATTGCTGCAAACGATGCAATTTCACTAAAAATAACAGTTTCAACGTTAACCCATCATACCCAATGAAGCAAAACATATAACTCTGGTTCAATTGCAATCAAAACTTTCAAGATTCATCATGAGACTGTTGAACATCAATACCTGAATGGTTCAACCGATGAGAAAGGCAATATGAGGCATGGGAGATTGAGGTGCTGGTGAAAGAGGTGAGCAAATAGAGCTGCAAAAGCTCCGGAAAACGAAGGGTAATTGTAGAGGACAATGTTCTGTGTACGCTCTTGGCGAGCTTTGGTTAGTGATTCCACTGCGGCATTTGATCGAAAACCTTGCTTGCGTGCTGATGTTCTTGATCGGAATCGAGAGATTGCGTTGGAGTTCTTGGTTATGAGTGAGATCGAGTGATTCCAGTTTGGCATTTCGATTGAAATTCTTGATGTTGAATCATATGCAAGGATTGTGTTTGTACATCATCAGTCTTCAAAGTTCAAATCGTAGTGTTTTCGTAAAAGATCAAAACGAGCAAAGGGACTTTTAAGTATTTCTTATTGACTTTTTTTTAAGACTTATTTCGAAGAATTAGAGTTATTTTAATATGACTTATCTGGATGTTTTTGGGTTTGGATCGCGCCCCTAAACTTGTTAGGAGAAAACTTACTACTAAAAAACTTATGTTGCGTTTGGTTGGAAGGAATGTAATGGAATTGAAAAACTAGTATAATTTTCAAGTAAAATTATGTTTGAGTGGGTAATGAAATGTAAAACCCAAGGGAATGTTTCACCTCAAATTCCTTTGGTTGTGGGATTTCAAATTCCCTCTCTAGGTGGAAGGATTTTGAAATCCCACAACCAAGGAAATTTGAGGTGAAATATTCCCTTGGGTTTACTTTTAATTGCTCACTCAAACACAATTTTACTTGAAAATTATACTAATTTCTCAATTCCATTCCATTCCATTTCATTCCTTCCAACCAAACGCAGCTTTATTGTTTAATCTAAAATATTTTTCTCGAGAGATATTTGAAACTAAGACCTTAACCAACCAACAATCTCACACCACTATTTCTCAACATTTCTAATTTATAATTTATTGATTATTTTACATGTTATATCATTTTTCTGTTAATAATACTTCTTATTAACTATAAAATAATGTTATTTTTACATATAATTAATAAATTATAACTAGAACGTTGAGAAATAGTGACACGGCGGAGTTGCGTGAGGTTGTTGGCCGGCTGGACACGTGGTAGTTCGTGATTTGACCACAGTTTTTTTTTGTTTAATTTTTTAAATATGTCTAGATTTTAGTGTCTTTATAAAATATTTGTTTTTTTAATTTTCTAGATTTTTCGCGTTCAGCATGGCGAATTTCTTCATTTTTTAGCTTTTTTTTTTCTCACTTTCTTACTTTTCTTTTCTCCACTTTCATTTTATTTTCCTAATGTCTTTTACTTTGTCTTACGTTTTGTTGTGTTGTACAGGTACGTTTTGTGTCTCATTAACTTTTTTTCTTATTGTTAATTTTAACTCTCCTAATTATTAATGCTAGAAAATATACAATCGCAAATTACAATTATAATTTGGAAAATTAAGGATATGTAATAGATTTAGTTTAAGTTTAAACCTTGTTGATTCTATGATTTCCATGCTTGATGTGTGTGTGTTTAACATGTAAAAGTTGTTGCAAAAGAGAGATAAACAAGAGAGAAAGTGATTATACTCATTTATCTTATATTTCATTGAAACGATTCTACTCATTCACCTTATATTCCATAAATACGTTTAATAATATAGTGATACAATACGAAAACCCTAAAGTCAAGCACACATTAGTCGGCCATTAAATCGTTTTAATTTATAACACTCTTCTATAAATGATAATATACACTATTAATATTATACTACCGGATAATGTTATTCTGGTTTTTTAGTAACTCAACTAAATCGTACTACAAGATCAATTATATTGTCTTACTAAAAACCACACTAAAGTGCATTCAAAATGTGTATATACTACAAACATAAACCATTACAAGGTGTATGACCCCACATCGATTATATAAGTAACAAATGTAAGATTTATAAACCAAATGGTTCCATCATCCATCATATTAGTGTTTGAGATGAGTTCGGTATTAGAGCCAGGCTTGAAGCGGTGACCTAGACGGAACCAGCCATTGTGACCATTGAGGACTCATGCCCTTAAGGTGGGTCATATGTTATGAGCTAAAACTATTACTAGACACGAGACTTGTTTCATATTGTTTAATAATTTAACAATAAACAAGCCGAGCTCAAGTTTGAAAATTCTCTTACGAGACAAACTCAAGATTTGTAAATAAAACTACAAATGAGTGGAAGTTAAGCCCGAACTTTTCAAAATCAAAACCAATGTTTTAAGAACCGGATCGGACGTCGAACTGGAGGCCTTACTGGTTTGGTGTAGGGGTGTTGATCGGGTTAGTTAATCAGTTTTCGGGTTAATCGGTTCGGGTTGTTTGGGTTTTTTAATGTTGAAACTCTACCCTAAACCCGACCCGAATAACAATCGGTTTAATCGGTTTCGGGTTGTTCGGGTAACCGGTTGATCGGGTCGGGTTTCGGGTATTAAACAATAGACTTAATTTAGTTTATTTTAGTGAGTTTTCATTTGAAATTTTATAAAATTAATGGACTTAAATTAGTTTACTTCTATAAGTTATAAAATGTGTTTAAATATATATTTGTATACTAACAATTTGATCAATTTAGACAATCTAAACAAATGTATACATACAATTTACTTAATAATAATATGGGTTGATTGGGTTATTCAGATTTCGGGTTAATCGGTTCGGGTTATTCGGGTTTTTGAGGTATGAAAGTCTATCCAAAACCAGACCCGAATAAGAATCGGTTTAATCGGTTTTCGGGTTCTTCGGGTAACGGGTTGTTCGGGTCGGGTTTCTTCGGGTACGGGTGAGGTCGGTTCGGGTGGGTTAATCGGGTACGGATAAAATCGACGGGCCTAGTTTGGTGGTGGGACCGGTCAGATCGGATTTAAGAACCGGATGACGTCATAATTATATATATAGTTATACATATAATTAAATATAAGCAATTTATATATGTATTTATGGTTCAACATCCCGTTTTTATCCACTAAAAAAAAGTCAAAATCTGGTCCAACCAAGACGAACTAGCCGGTCCAACCACTCAAAAACAAACTTCCCTCAACCGGTTCGGCTAAGGCACCGATTCCCGGTAGGACCGGTTCGACCGGCCGGTCCGATCCGGTCTCGAAAATAGTAAAACGAAACGAGTTCGAGCCTAAACGAGCCCTTCTCGCTGGGCTTGTTTACACGTTTGCGTAGATTTGCAGTTAAAAAGAATAAAACAACGACCATGACCAAAGTGGCGGTGGGCTCCGTCGTGTACCACACGCGCCACCATCATCGGCTACTCAGTCCTTCTCCTCCAATCTCTCACTTCTTCACAATGTTACGATCGATCCAACTATTCATTAATGCTGCAATCAACTCTTCCATCATGCAATTTAGGTTTCATTTCTTCCATTTCTCTCTATATATCCTAACTTCATCCGCTTCATGATGACGTTCATTTAATCTCAAATAGAGGCACAATGAGTTGTTCCGTTGATTTAAATTTTGTTTTCTTCTTTCGGTAAATCATTCATTACTGCAACAATTTTTGATGATTATGCTTCAAATTATTAGGAGAAAAAGTTTATGTACGTTGTTCATCCAAATATGCAAAACACCATTTGTTTTCAATTTCTTGTTTCAGTTTATTAGAACATTCACTTGTGCTTTTGCATTTAGCTCTGCTGACAGTTTACTTATCCATCTTGTAGTTTAAATCTTTACATTACTGATAAACATCACAACACATACCTAATCACACTGATAAAAGTATGAAATCTTGCACATCTAAAATCACACAGCTTCCTATACTTCTGATTATTACAACTTTACATCTTCAATCAATACAACATCACCATATAACTGGTATATGGCTGATTCTTTAATCATAACTCTGATCAAAGGATGATATAACATTTTTTCTGCAATTAGTCAATGCGAGGAGTCTTTGATACATGCCAGTTTTCAACTTGGTTTTGAGTTCAATTGTAACCTGACATTCATGTTAACTAATTTATTCGCATGCCTTGATGTATAATCAATCAAAGTAAGGTCATAAGTCTAGTGCTTACCCTAGTTTTGTGGTTTCTGTTGGTAAGTAGTTTATCAGTGGTTGTGGTTGGCTTAGCTGGAGACTTATGGGTGGATGCAGCTCGTTGTTATCATGATGGATGTGTGTAGATCCATAAACCTGAGGTGATAATTAGTTATGTTCATTGGTGGTAAGAATGCGATTATTTTACTTTGAAAGATTGTCTTGATAAAAACCTTCTTTTGCAGTTCTGCATTTTCTTGTAACAGGAGGTTGACTTTCTTGTGCAGTTCTTTGTTTTCTTCAACAACGAGACTCCCCTGCAACAATGATAATCAGTACCTATTTAATGCGTAATATAACCAGCCGGTGTTGCTTGTGTACCTTGCGGTGTAATTCTTTTATTTCATCTGTAAAGATTTGTTCCTGCAACAAGGATAAGTATACTTAGCATCATTGGCATGGTTTTAAGTCAATTAAAATGGTTCATTTCCAATGTTGATATTATTTTAAGTTTTTTTGAGGGAGTTAAACTTGTTTTGGTACGGAATAAGGTTCTCATTCTTCCTGATTTCTCTAAACAATTGATTCTTTTGTTTGTGGGTGCAATTTTCAGGTGGAATGTGGAATGGGAATTTATACCTTCTTTATTCTGACACCTTTTAGACTCATTTCCAGTTTGGTTTCCAGCCTGTGCAGATCATTGACATTCATACCAGATAGTTCTTCTCCTAACAGCTGCCTGCAAGAATGGTGCAACTGGGTAAGAATAAATGACAGTATTAAGCTGATGAAAAGTTAAATTCTAAGATGGATTAACTCTGTTCTATGATTTAAATGTATAAAGTATACACTTCTCTTATTCTTGACCTGTTAGACATAACTTGATAAGATCCACATGTGCACATATTGTTTCAATTTGTTCGTAAGGTTCTTTTCGGGATCTTCCTACATTTGAACAGAATCCCAATGCTACATAGACTTGTATACCAAACATAATTTGTAATTTGTAGTCTTCTTATCAATATTCTGTACCATTGTTTGTGGTACATTGTTTCTCCTCTAGTTATATCAGGATTTAATTTTCTCTGATATTGTGTTTAGTCCTGGGGCTCCAATGGTCTAGATGGCCTACATATATCTGTACATATTTAGCCGATGGGAACTTTGTGTTCCTAATATTTGGTCAAAAAGCAATCTAAAATGAATATACTGATTGAAGAATTTCTACTGGAAGAACGCATGAGTAGGAAATCCTTTTTGCATACAATGTGTGGATGGTTTATGCTAGTTACAGATGGTATATTATAAGTATTGCATAATTAGTGTTTATTTTGTATTTAGCCCATTTGCCCAAGATAGGCTTATATCTAGGGTTTATAGGTTCTGTAGGGTTTTCCCACTTGTATATATTGAGGGTTCCCCTACACAGTAATTCATTTAGATATATTTTCGTATACTTTTATAGTTTCTATTGGTATCTGAGATACCTGGTTTTGTATATGAAAAAAAAAAGAGACAAATTAGATAAGGACATACAAATCAGCATAGAGACAAAATGTCTATAAATATTTTTCTAGCCAGTCAAAGGCAGAAGACACAAAGGCCATGCTTGTTGTCTAGGCACCAGGCACAAAAAAGTGCGCACCCGAGACAAAAAAGGCACTATCAACAACAAGAAAAATTATATACAGGAAGGCATAGAACATAAAAAAAGTATACATTCTAATAATAAACAATGAATCATCTAACAATTAACAAATCAAAACTTCAAAGATTGGACTATTAAATGTTTTTGCATACATTTGTTGCAATAATATTGTGCTATACTACATGGCAACCTGCACATACCATGAGCTTTCTACTCCATGTGCAATACTGTATTATCCAGTATTAACATCCCATTAACCTTTTTATCCATAAAAGAAAACAATAACTTCATCTCCTTTCTACCCTATTTGCTCAACCCTTTACCTCCCTTGTGAAATTTTCTCCTGCCTCTGCCAAGTGCTCAACTCCGCAAAGTTCTGCCTCCCTCTAGGCAACTCTACTTCATTCTCAACTCATCTCCTTTCTACCCCATCTGCTGTACTCCGCAAGGTTTCTTACAACCCTTCCTCCCTCTCCTATCCCCTATCTTCCTCCATCACAAAGGTTCGTATTACATAAATGAAGGTCTAACAGTTTAAATGAAAAATGTCTAATAGAGTACTAGGTGCTCATGTGAGCATGTCTGCGCGTGACCAAAGGCGCACCCTCGGTCACGCTTGTATAAGATGCGTGCCTTGCAAATGTCTAAGGCGCCTAGGCCTCGCCTCGAGCTTTGTCCGCTTTTGACTATAGATTAATTCTTAATTCTAAATAAAAGGCAAACTAAAAAGGATAGAAAGCCGAGTTGAATGTCACATATTCATCTTTCTAAGGTTCTGTGCAACTAAGTCGGCTTGATTTTAACCTCGTAGCGATCCACACAACTTAAAGAGAAACACAAGATTATGATAAGCAAGAACACTTAGTATTGATTGAGAGGACTCTTACAAGATAACTTTACACTTGTATACGAGCTACTTTTGAGAGTTCTTACACAGTTATGCCAAATGAAGCACATCTTATTATACTATTCTACCTATACTCTAGAACTTCCCAATCTAGTTTCTTTGGGATCTCAATCTTTGACATGGTAGCAACAACGACAACTTCACTCATTCATGCCTTCTTGCGCATGCTCACATTAACTTCTAATTCCTTGTAGCTTTTGTGATAAGTGGAGATCTCTTCCTTCACTACCTTACGTAACTTCATGATCTCGCACATGGCCATGTCTTTAAAGCCATGGAGCTCACGTCTTAACACGTTATGAGCACTCTTGAAGTCATCCCTCAACCATCCATAAAATCCGATCCCAACTCTTTCAATTGTTGGTTTTAATCATTGAATCATGCCTTCAGTTCAGCTATGGATGACTCCACATCCATAATATTCTTGTCCAAGCTTTCTTTATTTTATTGGACACACCTCGATCCTCCTAGCTCCTTGTTGAGACCCTTCTCAAAGGTTCAAGTCTACCGGTCTATTAAGTACCTTAAATCGACTTGCTTTGATGCCCCTTGTCACAAACTTATCTTTCTAAGCTTTTGTGTGGCACTTGGTAATCTGACTTAGTCGGTCCAACTCTGTCATGGTATGCTTCTTAAGTTCTTATACAAATGTTTCACATGTGGTTAATCATGTAATTGTTTGTCCATCTCAATTTCATCCTGGACTATTGACTTAGGTGCATCATGTCACATGATGAGTAATAGACATATACCATCCACACATCTCCATCTAAATATAACCTTCTTAAATTTGTTGATGGTTCTAGTATTCATATTAATTTTATGTCTTTTCTTCATAACTATGCGGAAACAGTTACTTCGTGACATGGGCTGGAATCTTACGTTAGGCTTCATGTGCTCACACAACACAAAAAGATACATTTCTTAAGGTTGGCCTGTACCTGTGGTATGCTGCTTTATTGCAGGGCCCCCTTTTGTTTGTAGGAGATCATTATCAGTAGCTAGTTATTATTACTTATATGCCACATACTGTTATAAATTACCAATTTTTTACCATATCTGATCTTAAATTATTCGGTTGCATTTTCTAGGTATGTGTTTCCTTGTTCTCATTTACCAAACTTGATGCTAGGAAATTAATGGTTTTGGTAGGTATTGGAGGTCCAAAAAAGCATTATAATCCTATTATTAGGAAAGTGATGCCTATGTTGATGAAATTATAGGAGGAAGAAACACACTTATGCAACCCACTAAGCTACCATATCTGCTCCTGACTATGGAGAATCGCTTCTTTAGATACTAGTGTTAAATGGAAATTTTTATTTTCAGAAGGTTAACAATTAACTCCCACTACATGCAATATAAGGTCGGTAACATATTGGTTAATCCCATCACTAGATGCTGGAAAGGATCAAGTTCTATTCTTTGAGACTATGTTTAAGGAAATCTTTTAACACGAGTAATTTAGTTTTGCTTTTTTCCAAATTGCATATGCTACATGAAGAATGCTCCTTCTATGCTAACTAGCTGGGCATACAAGAAACTAAAACATGAGAGAAAATTTATATTCTGTATTAGTACCTCATTATTCTGCAAATTGATAAACAAGGCATTTCAAACTTCTTGTATATTCTGCATTTGTCTATTTATATTTTGGAAAGCATAAAAAAGAGAGTAGGACTTTTACCTGTGGCTTTGTTGCAAATACTGAAGTTGTTGCCTCAACTGAACTGCTTCTCCTTGCCAAAACTAGTGTGTGAAAAAAAAAAAACTTTAAATATAAATTTTATCAAGAGTTTTATGAATGCATATTATATTCCCCAGACTTTATGTACTTTGTCCTGAATTTAGCTACTAGTGAAAAAAGATTTTGGATGAGTTTCGCGTTTAAAATCTATATTGCTTATGTTCTTATGTCACCTGACTCTATATTGCATTTAAATCTATATTATGCCATCAACATAGAAACATGCCATGTATCATTTTTGCATGGTGTTGAGTGATTAGCAATTTTCATCTCACCATCCTGATCAAAAAAGTATATTCTTTATCTATCCTTATAGTGATTACATGAAAGATTCTCAAAAATATATATGATAAATTTGTACTTTAGGTTAAATGTAAATAAGATAAATACATTTTGTACCATGTTTATTAATAAGATTAATACATTTAGTGGAGTATTGTATTTTTACATTTTGTGGTCAGATGAGGTAATGAAGGTTTCTAGTTGAGGGAAATTTTCAAATACTACATCCATAAGGTCAATCATTATGGTTTGGTTTTCTCAACCTCTGAATGAACTTCTGATATCACAATCTATTTATGCCTACTTAATCTTTTTTAGCTGTAGGTGAACTGTAATGGTCTTCTATGTTGATGAATACTGTGAAGATGGATATGATGCGTTGAGGACTTGAGGATGATACCCTGAAATTCTTCACTCGGAGTGGAATTTATGCAAATGGCTCTACCAGTAGTACCCTGTAAGTAAACTGGTACCAAAACTTCCACCATCTCTTGATCTCCTTTCTCTGTATCTGTTCCTACAAAGTCAACTAAAACGAACTATCTTTCAATGGGATTGTTCTGAGCCTTTGAATTTGAACAGTCCTCTTACATCTGGTGATCACCATCTGTTCCTGTTCAATTTCTGCAAATGCAAACATAGAGGTATTAGTGAGCCTTACTGTTGCAAACTGAAACTATATTCAACAAAATAGTGTTTCAGATTCTATTCTTTTGGTTTTCACAAGCCCATATACCTCCATGAATTACCAAAGCAATCCTACTATAAGGAGATTACCATCACTACTCAGCTTCTAAATTTACCAAAAAAATCTTGGTGAAAGTTATTTTCTGGTTGAAATGACAGTGATGGACTAATTTATGAGGTCAACCTTGAGTGAGACCACATGCCACAGTAAGTCATAAGTAACACTGAGGAAGCTGAGCTAAAAAACCCAACTAGATAGGTCTTTGATATTTAAGTAGAATTTTCTGCATTCTCTTTCTGGAAATATCTTTATTGACATTCCAATTTGCCATCTGCTTTATTTGGCTTACTTATATCCCTAACTGTTGGATTCAAGACTTCAATTCAGCCCTTTCTGATGCATATCCACTCTATATATTCTTTAATTATTTTCTCCCAAACAACATCCACCATCTTCCATATGTTCTTACTCTTTTCAGTCTTATTGATCCCTGCGTGATAATTCATCAACGTCGATAAATTTCTGCAAGTGTTCCAGCTCTTAGGCTGGTCTTCTCTATAAGATCTTACCACTACAATGATGTATATTTCCACTTTATCCACCTTGATGTCTAGTTTACTTAGTGGTATGCAAAAACAGGTCCAAACTGGCCAAACTACTGGCCCTAACCAAAACCGGCCTGAACCAGCATGTTACGACTAGCCACCGGTCCTGTTTCATTAAAAGCCGTTTGCAGGTCCAGAACCGGTAACCTAACATGAATCTAGAATCGGCAGACCACAATTTGAACCATATTTTTTTCTAAAGCATTGATGTATTAATTATACATAAATTCACACATCGAGTTGTTTTCATCAACACAATCGGTTCCTAGACCCTATATTCAAACATATTCAACTCTATGCTCACATATCTTTACCCTCAAAGTTATAATCTGTCATTGTCTTCTACAATTAAGTTGTTGCATATGAACTCAATGATTTAAATGTGATTATCATGATCATTATAGTATTTTAAACATTAGTATAAAGTCCTATAGATTTGGTGTTTAAGAAGTTTAAGTAAAACAATTTATAAGTATTAGCCATGTACATGTACATGCATCATGTATGCACTGTGTTACTCTTCTTTATTGTAATACTTGTGCATGCTTAGAAAGTCATATGTCATCTTTGCTTATCTGTACACAGAAGGAGCATTTTGCATGCACTGCGTATCTCTTCTTTCACACTTGTTCTCCCTTGCTACCTCATTGTAGCAGAAGCCAAATGAGGGGTGTATACCCCCTCCTCAAACCTTATATCTTTTGCAGAAACAACAATTAAACATTGAGTGGCTCAGTCCCCGAAGGCTGCAAGAGGGTGCTGAAGTGGAAGACTCATATATCAGAAGCTGGAGTGATGTACACTGAACTCAAACAACTGAATTGGTTGGAGCCGGTTAAAACTAGACTTTTTCATGAACCGACCGACCTGAACAGGCCTGAACCAAACCGGCCGACTCATTAGCAGTCTACTCTTTGTTTATTGTTCTGCTCGTTGTCTGTCATCGGTCAGTAAGCTGTTAACTATAGTTATTACTTCTTTTATTATTAGGGTTTATTAGAAAATGGCCCAGGGGCCCAGTTAGGTTTCTAGTTTCTTTCCTATATATTGAGGGTTCCTCGTCGTCATAAATTACAACATTCAATTAGATATTAATTCTAGTCTCTTTTACATAGTATCAGAGCTAAGGCTCTAGGAATCTTGGTTTTAAAAAGCGAGAAGCGCACCGAGGTGACATGGTCTAAAACCGAGTAAAGCGTAGGGCATATTAATATAACAACTTTAAAATGAATTACATACAATATTTACTATGATTTAAATCCTTTTAGTCATAAAATTTAGATAGGTAGAAGATATATACCATTTAAGGTCAAATTTGACAAAAGTTATAGCATTAAGGGTGAAATATCTAATTTCTGTAAAAAAATTAAAACTATATCATCTGCGTCGCGGTCGTTGCCTTTCTGTTGTATTTATTTAATCTAATTATCGCCGTCACTCATCTCCATCAGTTACAAGCTTCTTCTTCATCTTCATCAAGTTAGTTCCACTTCATCGTCTTCTACTTCATCAGGTCATCACTTCTCCACCATCAGGTCTTCGTCGTTTTTGCTTTCTACTCCAAGGTTTTTGAGTTTTATAGTCGTGCTTGAAGTGAAAAAATGACCCAAGGCGCTAAAGCGCGCCCTTCTTGTACAATGTGCGTTGATGTTACCTAAAAGCCCATGGATCCACACCTGAGGTCGCCTCGCGCCTAGGTGAGCTTTTCTAAACCAAGTTAGGTATGATACATCTAGCTGGCTGCCCGTCCCTTTCTGTTCCTTCAAAGTTTCAATTCCTAGTCAAGTCGAAATTTATACAGATTACATGCTTTCTTTTCGTCACTGACGCCCATGCACCGACACGTGGCTAGTCGGTCCTTGCTAGATTTTACTAGTGCTGTTGCTGTTGCCATAGTAGTCCGATTAAACCCTGCTAGTACCGTCGACACGTGTCGCCACCGACTACCGCCCTTCTCCTCCGGCCACCGTCTCGCTGCCAGAATCCTAGTTTCAACTCTCCTATATCTGTTCCTTGGAGAAACCTGTTCCAGTCCTAGAAGCTATTGTTTGATATTCCTATTAGGGCTTACTAGATCTTCTCCTAAAAGACGTGTTCACTGATACCCGTTCTTATCCTCGATGCCCGTGATCTTATTCCGGATTCCTGCTTTTGCTCCTGGTTTCTTGTTCTAGTTTCCTGCTTGTGTTTAATTTCTATTTGCAACAAGTTGGGCATGATCAACATCTATGCTCTAACTTGAGGAATGATGTTTAGTATAGTTGTTAGTTCTTTTATAGTTGGGGTTTATTAATAAATGGCCCACGGGCCCGAGTTAGGTTTCTCTTGGGGTTTCTAGTTTGTTTCCTATATATAGAGGGTTCCTCTACAATGTAAAATACAACTTTGAGTTAAATAACAATTCTTGTCTATTTTACAGAAACTATGCACACTCTATTGTCTGCTTTCAAACATGCATAAATGATATTATTAGTATTTGTTTTCTTCAAATAGAGAGTAGGCACTTTTTTCCTTCTAACATAGATGTTGAAAATACCCATCTATCCTAAGTACCAAGCTCTAGGGGCTTGTCTAAGCCCAAACAGGGCCCTTTAAGCTATACATTATGTTCTTCCCCTACCACTTTCCTTCTAGTTATTGAACATAAATATGTTGAAATACTAACCAACCTAAATGTGCAACACTGGCCAAAATAAGCCTTTTTTGTTTCAAATTGCCTTCAATTCTTCTAACAATGCATCCCTCCATTCTTCCTGTTGCCTCGGCCCTGCATAAAGCGGGAGCTAAGTCAAGAAGTGGGTATGCCTTACGCCCTTTAGAGACATCAAACACAAACATGTTGTTAGACATCCTGATCTTCATTAGCTATACGATTCTTTATTCTTAATCATACATGCTCAATCTTCAAATTGAAGAGAATACCCTTTTCACATTAGGTGTCCTACACTGAAAAGATTATATCTCAGTTGTGGAGCAACATATACATGGTCAATGTTTTGAGCTTAGCTTCACCGATCTCAATCCTCACAACTCCTCACCTTCTACTGTGAGTTCCTTCTTGTCTCCTAATTGAACTCACAACTTAAATGTTGATCAGGTTGTTTAAAGCTGTCCTTAGATCCAGTCATATGATTTGAGTATTCAATATCTACAAACCGAAGAGTGTTATTAGGATGTCCATGGTGTGCATGTACCATGACCAAATACTTCTGATCTTCGACTACTTCATTTTCTACTGTATGATCTTCTGCCAATTGATATGAGCCATGAATAGATCCGACCTTCATCGTGTACTTCTTCCTCATCATGATCACCTTCTATGTTGGCTTCTTGTTCCTCATAAAACCAACAATCTCTTTTCAAGTGTCTGAACCTGTTGCAATGCCTCTGAATAATGGGCGTCGATTCTGAAACCTGTACCGTCACTGTCATTTTGAAACTGTTTGTTGCTTTTAAATGTCTGCTCTTCTTGTTTTTCGATCATTCTACTGTTGATGCGTTCTTGTGACTGCAAGGATTCCATCAACCTCACAGGAGTGAGTGTTGATAGATCATTCGCAACTTCTATTGAAGGGACCAGATAATCAAACTTTGGAGTTAAACTTCTCAGAACCTTCTCAACTACTATTTGATCGGCAACATCCTCTTCATAAGAGCGTTTTTGACTAACTGTAGCCATTTCCCTTGAGAAGTTTCTCCTGTCTTCATGCAAGATATTTTCAACTTCTCTCCTAAAGCGTTGTAGTGTAATGGCCTTCACTTGTGAATCACCTTGACATACAGGGCTTAGAGTTTCCCATGCTTCTTTTCCTGTGTTCGCTGATGCAATCCGTGAGAAAAAAAACGTTCATGAACAACTTGTTGATGATAGCAATGGCCTTGGCATCTATCTTCTTTTGCTTCCTTATGTCTTGAGTTTTCTTCGTCAGCATCATTTATTCCGGCATCAACAAGATCCCACAAGTCTTATGACCCGAGAATTGTCTTCATGTGTTCCCTTCATAATTCATACCCTCTTCGTTGAACACAGGGATAACAGCCTGCACTGTAGCGTGAGCACTTGTTTTCTGTCTGCCAAGAGAGTGCTATCACAACTGTGCTCTGATACCACAATGTTGGTATGTAACAGATTAAATGCTCAAAGTAATACACAAAGTAATTGAGCTGGTGTTTGCATATTATTGCAGTGATAAAATAACAAAGAGAAATGCGAAGCTTGAGTAGAAAAATGCTGTCAACTAATGAACATAAACGAAGGAACCTTCAGCAACTAATTTGACTGATGGATCGTTCCTACAACTTCCGAAAGAAATCTAACAACCTAACTGACCCATTAGAGAACCACTACTCTGAACTATTCTCAACATTTGCATTGTGCAATCCTAACTGTTTTCTAACAAACTAATGTTCTTAGGAAAGCTAAGCTGCAATTTTATATTTCTAGATAAACTGTTAATTAGAGGATTTGAACTCTAGGTTTCAGAAAGAAAGATCCAAATTTGTAGCATAATCTGTTGTTTTTCTGTAGAGCTACATGTCAGCTTGATTGTTGTTATGCTCAGGAAAAGTTCATTTTTTATTTCTTTGTTGTGTTACAATTTACAAGCACAAGTAGAATCATGATGATAGTATTTTATTGCTGACATATATGAACTTGATGAATGAATGCATGCATGCAGATGAACCACAAAACAACTAAAAACTAAACTTCCAGTATTGATCTTAGATAATTGATGGAAAGCCTATGAAAACAATACCTTGGCTTCTGAACCAGGATTCAGCAGTTGATGATTTTCCTCCTTCACTTTGTTGTATCGCTCAATCACATTTTTCATGCTGCACAATTAAGGAGAGGAGCAGTTCAGAATATAACTACGGTCAGAGACTACCAAACTATGGCTTGGAGACAGGCTCAAAATAAAAATGATCAAGATATACATCTTATAAAACCACCATGACGAAGCAGTTGATAGATAAGGTGGCTGGAAACTTTCTCTCTGTCCTAGGTTTGTCATGTTGATTTCGCAACATGAAATTGAACCCAACTTTCATACTACTGCTCTAGTGTTTCTTACGGAGGTTCGAGCACCACAGATCTTCATACACAAGAGCCCTAAGTGGGTACTTAGAAGAGGGAATAGCCTTGTTTTATACAATGCTATAACCTTAAATTTCTTAAAGAGGTGAGTTGGATGCACAACCAGTAGACTAACAACTCCCTTCACACCATCATAATGAATCCTAAACAGTTCCAAGTACCTAACCTACCCAAGAACTCTCTTATAGACAGAATATCTTATAAAAACCCAAGTGGCTTAGGTCTCCTATGTAGATGGTTGAGGCCCCAACATAGTAAAGAAAATTAAAAAGAAAATGGTAGTTACTTCTTCACCAACACACTTCAACTCCATCTCTATTCTCTAAATACTCAAACCTCACATACTATCTTATTAGATGTCACCAAACTAATGGCAAAAAGCCTTAAATGATCAAGCCTTCCCCTTTTTGGTAACATAAATACACCGCATCTAAGTTCTCTTGATCGATACTATCACTGAATCCATCTAAACCACTATTAAAGAAAATATATTAGAGATTAGATGTGAGAAACAAGAAATTTAGATAATCTACATCATATAGCTAGCAGTGTTGGAAGTAATATAATCAAGAAATCTTAATTAATTATGGTGTAACTAGAAGCCAAAATAAAAGTCAAACAAAAAGTCAAACTGTTGTAAATTGGCGGTAATTTAAGGGGTTAATTGTGTTAGTTTAGTTAGTTATTAACCGCCATTGTAAGGGTATAAATACCCTTTTTGTATGTCGAATTTTGTGTGGGAAAAAAGTTTGTATTTGTGTGATTTATTGTTCCCGATTGTTTATGTTTTTGCCATCGGGTCACTGCACTTTTGTGCATACCCTTGATGTTATTCATCCAACACAATATTGATCCTAATCTATGATCCAAAGGGGTCTCAACAAGCATAACCTCCCATCACTACTTTGAGCGTCATTATTTTATTTATTTTAGCTCTATTCTGAACACATTTCAGCTTCCTGTAAACCTTCCAATAAGCAAAATTCATAATCATCAATTTCATAAATTATTAATTCTATAACTCATATATAAATTAATTATTTGTATCTAAAGTTAATAGCCATCATATTTTAAACTAACTTTTCAAATAATCCAACTTAAATGTAAACCAATTGGAAACATATGAAAGCCTCGATGAAACCTTAATAGTTTAAGCTTGCATAGATTCATAGGTATTATCCTTTGAACTTTCCCTTGAAATATACTTAGTTTTCTAGCTATCAGTAAACTTGAGGTCTTAGAACTTGTATTTTGTTTGTGCAGATAATGATGCAAGTTCACAAAAGACTCTTCTTACATCCACCTTTTCATGACTCTGTGTGTTAAGTGTTAATGAACATAGCATGGTTTCTCTTAGGCATTGTTTCCCCTCATAGTTTCCTTAAAAGTGATCCTAGTGCTATACCACTTAATGAGTTAACCACAAATCATTAAAATCCATAAGCTTAGCCTCATACTACCACTGATTACTATATCTAAGAATATTTTATCAAGTTTATTAACATCTTCCTTTAGTTTAGGGGATGAATAATCAACATATATATTAGCTAACCCCCACAATTACCTTTTTAGTTCTTACAAGTAGGTATCCTGTTGTACCTAGATCTTCGGATCTCAGCTACTCAGATATTCTTTTGATTAAACTCCTTCATTATACAACTTAATCTCTTATCAACCTTTGGTTTTTTTATCAAAAAAACCATATCTGAATTCATAAAGTCAGCAAACATTATACAATAATTGTGATAAGTTGTATTGATTTGTTCCTGAATCATATGTTAATCTTACATATCCTCATCATTGATAATATCCTCTAAGATTTTCTAATATATTTTGATCATCTCACATAAAACCTCAAATATCAAAAATAATCTTGCCATAATATATTTGCCTTTGGGATGTCATTAATTTTCTTTTAAGGTGAACAAATCTTTACTATACTAGCAGTGTTGTCTACCAAATACCCAAATCTATCAACTACTTATGACCCTTGTACTCAACTATATTATGTATTTTCAATATTATTTCGGATTACTAGAGTCCGTATTGCTAAACTTTTCGATACTCTTGTTATAAAATGCAAGTCGCCCCTGTATTCAAGTGTTATTTAGTAAATTTATCAACTTTTTCTCATAATCAACAACTATGGTTCTTGCAATATGATGACCTTTGTGAAATTTCTTTCATGACGTATTTCAGACACCCATGGTCAGCTAACAAGAAAATCTACGTGTTATATCTGTCAACGATCATATCTATTAGAATGTGTAGATAAACATGTGTATTTTAAATCATTCTTATCTCCTAGTTATTAGCTAGATATTAGATTAGTTTGTTATGTTGTATTTCCTATATATTGTAATCTTTGTTCATTGAATCAATTAAGCTTTTCACAATACATTTATATGGTATCAGAGCAATTCTGATCCATCACAACCCTAATTCAATTCCCGACTTCTTGTTCTTCCCATACATACTCGATTCAATTCTTGCTCAACCATGACTGACATCGACAACACCACTCACGTTATTAGCGTTAACAACATCGCCAATAACCTGACCCTTGTCACTTTTCCTGCCAATCTAAAGCTGACTTCTACAAACTATTTAGGCTAGAAAACGCAGGTTGAAGCCTTACTGCATGGCCTCGATCTGTACAAGTTTATTGATGGAACCCATCCACCTTCTTCTCCCTCTAAGGCAGCCGATGGTACTGATGTACCCCATAAGGATTTCCCAGCTTGGTTCCGTCAAGACAGACTATTATTCGGTGCAATCGTGGGGAGCTTATCACCCTCGATTATACCACTCGTCACCAATGCCTCATCATCTTTGGAGGCTTGGAAAATTCTTTCAAACACTTATGCTTCACCATCCAGAGGACATATCAAGCAACTTCAACATCGGCTCAAACAATGTTCAAAAAAACAAAACCAATGTATCACAGATTACATGCAGGAAATTAAAACATTGGTTGATGAACTAGCCATTCTTGGGAAGAAACTCGATGATGAAGACATCACAGATAGTGTTCTCCCCGGTTTGGATCAAGCACTATACAAGTCCATTCTTGATGCTATTTGTGCTCGTGACACACCCATTACCTTTAATGAACTTCATGAAAAATTGATCAATCATGAACTTTCATTAAATCAACTAGTAAAATCCAACAACATCCATCAGCCGGCTATTGCGTTTGTTGCACAACAACGTCAGTCACCAAGAAACTAGAATGGAAAACAGCCACCAAAGCACTTTACTTCGGGACCTGGCCTGCTACCTACACCGATGCCTATAGTTACTAGTCAAACAAGTTCTTGCCCATTCCTTGGTAAATGTCAATGGTGCGGTGCTCGTGGCCATTCTTTAACCAACTGCAATGTTTTTAAGAAGGCAAATCCCCACATTGTTGTACCTTTTACAATCGAAACACATATGTGCAAAGTCCACAGGTACACACCATGAACACTCAAGACACATCTTCTGTCGATTGGCTCTTTGACAGTGGTGCTTCTCATCACGTGACAAATGATCTTCACAACTTGTCTCTGCATGCCCCTTATGATGGCAACGATGAGCTAGTAATTGGCGATGGTACTTGCTTAACTATTACTCATATTGGTTCGGTTATACTCAATACACCCCATATACCTCTGATGTCCTTTGTGTTCCATATTTAGGGTCCGTAGATCAAGAGATTAGTGAATGAAATCTGGGCCAACAAACAATATTGTGATTAAAGTTGTCATCCATATTTTGGTTGATTATGCTATCCATAGTTTGCTTGATACTTCATGGTTCTTGATTCGTGGAATAATAAGTTCAGACATGACGACTGTAGTCGTTGGCGATGTCTCAAGGCTAGCAAGCAACACTCTTTTGGATCCGTAGAACAAGAGATGACAAAAGCAGATATAAATATAAAAATAAAGCAAGACCGGTGATCGTGGTCAGGTGGCAGTCTCTTGGATCCGTAGATCTAAAAATAATACAAATATTTAATCAAACCGTAGTTTGAGATTGATGGCCGTGGACCGTGGTTCTTGATGCGGCTAAAACACCGATAAACGAAAAAATAAAAAGAACAAAGAAGGGAAATAAAAGAAATATAGTGTTGCTGCACGTTAGAAGTCATAATCTAGAAACGAACCAAGAGATGGATGTGAACAAACCAAGAGATTGGAGATTGGTAATAGGTTTAAATATTCAACCGATAACGAAGTTTTATTCAACTGAAACTAGAAAATAAAGAAGAAACAAACATTAAACAAAGGCGGGACAGGGCGGTGGCGGTGGCGGCGGCACACCGCCCTGTCTAGGGTTTAAACTCGGTGGCGAAGGCTAGGGTTTGTATGTTTTTATGGTGGTGCAGCGGAGAAGAAGGTATCGAGAATCCTAAGGCTCTGATACCATGTAAGAAGGCTAGGGTTTGTATGTTTTTATGTTTATCTGGTTGTAATCCTATTTCATGGAGCTCTAAACGTCAATCTACATCAGCTAGATCTTCTACCGAAGCAGAATTTCGGGCTGTTGCATCAGCAACCACTGAAGTACAATGGCTTACTTCTCTATTACATGAATTGGGTTGCAAGTCTCAAATCTTTTATCTTCTTTTATTAGTTCTAGTTCAACTTTCAAATTAGATCATTGTAATTCTTGCAAGATTAATAAAGCTCACAAATTACCCTTTCATGTGTCTACTCTTACTTCACATTCTCCTTTGGAATATTCTTCTCTGATGTTTGGTCTTCACCGATACATTCTATTGATGGATATAAGTACTACATTATTTTTGTTGACCATTTTACTAAGTACACATGGTTGTATCCCCTTAAACAAAAATCAGATTCTGTTGTTACATTTATTAGATTCCAAAGACTTGTAGAAAATTATTTCAAAACTACTATTAAACAATTATTTTCTGATAACGGTGGCGAATATGCCAAATTGGCTTCCCACCTCAATTCTTGTGGCATTACTCACTTGACATTCCCACCTCACACACCTGAGCATAATGGGTATGCTGAACGAAGGCATAGACATTTGGTTAAGACTGGGTTAACTATGCTTTCCCATGCAAAACTCCCTACCACATACTGGACTTTTGCCTTAACCACAGCTGCCTACTTAATAAATAGGCTTCCTACTTCTACCTTAAACAATAAATCCCCTTACCATTGTCTATTTCACAAGGCACCCAATTACAATAAATTACGTAGCTTTGGATGTCTATGCTACCCTTGGTTAAGACCATATTCCTCAAACAAACTTGATCCCCGTTCTAAACCTTGCATCTTTGTTAGCTCCTCCTCCTCTTAAAGTGCCTATTATGCATTAGACCCTATCACTCAACGTATTTACACCACTCGTCACATAACCTTTGTTGAAACTATTTTCCCATATGAAACTCTCACCAACAACTCCATCTCCCACACATCACTTCCCGATTTGGCACCAACCACTCCCATCATCACTCAAATTCCTATTACATCAACCACTCCCACTGATCCAGACCCCATACCTACTACTACAACCCATTCCTCACCTTTAGAAACAACCTATGCCTCCACTCCCCCTCAATCACCTCAAACCACTCCATTGTCTTCCTCTTATTTCTCGATTCAGTCTACATCTACCCTTCCCGGAGTCAACCCATCTTCCACTCCCACTACTTCCCTCAAAACCTATAGTCGTAGACCTAAAACTTCCACTCAACCCTCTTAATCATCCCCATCTTCCAGTGTTGCACCTTCTTCACAACCCTCCACTCGTACCAGACCTAATCCCAAACCAAACTCCAAGTATCATAACAATGATTTTTTTCTTTACACAGCTTCCGCTACACCCATCCTCGAACCTCATTTAGCTAAACAGGCCCTTCGGCATCCTCTCTGGCACCAAGCCATGCGTGAGGAATTTACCGCCTTGCAACGCAACAATACCTGGACTCTTGTTCCCCCTACGTCGGCTTAAAATGTTGTAGGGTGTCGTTGGGTTTATCGTGTCAAATATCACCCCAACGATACAATTGAGCGGCTGAAAGCCCGCCTTGTAGCCAACGGCTTCACCCAAAGACCCGGCATTGATTATGTTGACATTTTTAGCCCGGTCGTTAAACCTTCCACTCTTCGGCTCATTCTTTCTTTAGCTGTCTCTCACAACTGGTCATTACGTCAATTGGATATAAACAATGCTTTCTTACAAGGAACTCTCCATGAAGACGTCTACATGGCCCAACCTCCTGGTTTTATTGATCCCTCTTATCCTTCTCATGTTTGTAAGCTCAACAAGGCCATTTATGGTCTTAAACAAGCTTCGCAAGCCTGGTACACAGAACTCAAAAATTACATTATCTCTCAACAATTTAAAGCTACAACATCCGATCCTTCTCTTTTCATAAACTCAACTGCTCCCGCCCCTATATTTCTTCTTGTTTACGTGGACGATATCATCGTTACTGGACCTTCCGTCCCTATTCTTCAAAAATTCATTACCTCCCTTGCTGCCAAGTTCTCTCTTAAGGATCTTGGTTCCTTATCTTATTTCCTTGGTGTCGAGGTTATCTCTCACTCTTAAGGTCTTATTCTCTCTCAAACCAAATATATCTTGGACATCCTTGACCAAGGTAATATGATTAACTCAAATCCTGTATCCACGCCAATCACATGCTCGGGCTTTTTAACATCATATGGTGGCACACCTTTACCATCACCCACTGAATATCGAGCCATAGTTGGAGCCTTACAGTACTTATCTATTACTAGATAAGCATGGTTGCTCTTAGGCATTGATTCCCCTCATATTTTCCTTCAAAGTGATCCTAGTGTTATACCACAATGATTTAACCACAAATCATTAAAATCCATAAGCTTACCCTCATACTACCACTCATTACTATATATAAGAATATATATCAAGTTTATTAACTCCTTCCTTTAGTTTAGGGGATGTATAATCAACATATATATATTAGCTAACCCCCACACTCACCTTCTTAGTTCTTACAAGTAGGTATCCTGTTGTACCTAGATCTTTGGATCTCAGCTACTCAGATATTCTTTTGAATAAACTCTTTCATTATATATACAACTTAATATCTTATCAACCTTTGGTTTTTTATCAAGAAAATCACATCTGAATTCATAAAGTCAGTAAACATTATACAATAATTGTGATAAGTTGTATTGATTTATTCCTGAATCATATGTTAATCTTACATATCCTCATCATTGAGAATATCCTCTAAGATTTTCTAAAATATTCTGATCATCTCATATAAAACCTCAAATCTCAAAAATAATCTTGTTATAATATATTTGCCTTTGGGATGTCATTAATTTTCTTTTAAGGTGAACACATCTTTACTATACTAGTAGTGTTGTCTACCAAATACCCAAATCTATCGACTACTTATGACCCTTGTGTACTCCACTATATTATGTATTTTCAATATTATTTCGGATTACTAGAGTCCGTATTGCTAAACTTTCCGATACTCTTGTTATAAAATGCAAGTCGCCCCTGTATTCAAGTGTTATTTAGTAAATTTATCAACATTTTCTCATAATCAACAACTATGGTTCTTGCAATATGATGAACTTTGTGAAATTTCTTTCATGATGTATTTCACACACCCACGGTCAGCTAACAAGAAAATCTACGTGTTATATCTACCATTTAGGTCATAAGAGTTTATTCATCAACTTAGAGAATATCAGCTCATGTGGTTTTTGGGCTCACCAAAGTTAAATATGTGTTTATGTGACTAAGGTAACTTGTTATGTTGTCTGACAACCTTTAGGTTTTGTTAAATCTAAGTATTCTAAAAACTCAAGGATGTGAAATGCTCCCCCTATACTTTTCAACCAATCACTATTTAATATTGCATTTAATTTTATTTAAAAGTGATTTTAAAAATAAGAACTCACACTATTCACACTCAGACAGATATACTACTACCCATGTGGAATTCTAGTGTGAGTGAGATGACTATCACGTGGCATCTCACACCTCTTTTACTCATATGAGTAGACCACATGACTTTAGACTTAACAAGACCCACTTGCAATTCTCTATACAAGAAGTTTGTACTTGTGTCCTTACATATTTTGAATTTTTAGAGTAAACAATAGATTATCATAATTAAAAAGTATCAATCTAACATGTCATAAGCTATGATATTAGAATATGAATAGAAGAGGCATCATTATGATTCTTCACAATTGTAGTCTTATTAAGGGCATCACTCTACGTCTCTTGTCAACATCCGTTTCCTAATTTAGACAAGGTCATTTTTTGAGAGTTATTCACTATTTTTAAAACAATCACATTTAGGAAAATGGCATATGTTATTTTACGATCATAGCTTATTTTCCTTTGATCACCAAAACTTCGCCATTGCGTCATAAAGGACTTCATCACGATTATTGACTTGAGTCATTTTGTTAAACATATTCATCTCCAACATGATGAATGACATTAGGATACAATAATTATTTTCTTATGTGAGAGTCTATTAGATCAATACCCAACAACATGTTTTTAGTTATGGTGGACACATTTACATGTCATTCGTTATTAATATATTAATAGAGAAATTTACTTCTAAGAAATTTCGTAATATTTGTTATAGTCATTTTAAACAAATTATAATGAAAGTTTCTACTAGTTTATTTTGAATTCAATACATTCACGAAAGAAGCTGCCATACATTTTATGACACTCGTTCTAGCATAACATGTTTAAACATTTAAATTGTTAACTCTAATTTATATGTTTAAGCATGATAACACCTTACAAGTTGTTTCATGCAAATCTTTTAGGGTAAACGTTATAATAAAATTGTTATTTAATCTAAAAAGACTACGAGAGATTCTAAGCTTGACATGCGTTTTTTTATTCTTTTTAAAGAAGAGCATTTTCATCATTGTGTTAAATATGTCAAGTTATATTGTCTAATACATTAAGTTATTATGTCAAATATTAGGTAATTGTGTCAAATATTTTTTATTATTTATTGTATATATTATCATTATGTTTTATGTTTTATATTATTTATGTTATATTTGTCATTGTTTTTATATATTATATAAATTTATTGTTATGTTATTGTTATGTTTTACAATTAAAAAAATGCATTGATGATATACAATGATGTGATTTCATCAATGCATTTTTTAAAACTTCTATGTTCAAGGAAACACAATGTCAAAAAAACATAATGAGACATATCATTAGTATATCATACGTTTTACATTATTTTATATTATTCTGTTATTATTTTTTTAATGTATTAGATTAGTTAGTTATTATTTTATCATTATGTTTTACATGTATTTACACAACAATATTATTTCATCATTATGTTTTTTTAGAATTTATTATTTTAGAAAAACACAATAGTATTTAGAATGATCATAATAACAAACAAAAATACATAATTAATTGCATTAAATACAAAATAACAAACATAAATCATATGAACTGAAAAACATTATTTTTTAATCTTTTTATATAACGATACTGTACTTATTTCAAGATAACAAAAGATTCGTTTTTATGGTATAATTATAAACAAATAATGTCATATATAAAAGTTATAAATGTTTAAAACAATTAGAGAATTCAAAAAAAGTCAAAAAAATGATCATTTTTAAAATAACTCTATAACATACATTTCTACAATTTGATTTAATTAATCATTGATTAAAAAAAAAAAATAGTTGAGATCCGCTCTTAATTTTTTAAATTTAAAATGTTTTTTATTTGAATCCTTACCCATCTTTTATTGAAAGATCAATTAAAATTTACATCCATATGCTTTTCATTTAAAACTCTACTTGTAAATAAGTCATTTCGCATACGTCATAGTAATTATCATTTATTGCTTTGTATAATTTTGATAATATTGTTATAGAGTAAAGATAAAAAAAAACCATAATATTATGAGAAAACTAAAGAAAATCAATGAAATCAGTTACATAATTTATAAATTTTTTTATCAATACCTTTTATATATATGTGTGAGTATATATAAATAAGAGTATGGATCAAATGAAAACCGTAGCATAGTTTTACATATACGTCACACATAGGTTACGTATACATAAGCATTTATCATTCGATATAGTGTTACGTATACGTAAGACTATTTATTCTTGTATGTATGCTCAACATATATGTAATAAATAATTAAATAATATTTTAACAATTAAAATAACAAAAAAATTATAAATTATATTATTAGTTTCCATGATTTTTTTTGTGTTTTTACATAACTATTGATTTTCTCAAAAAATTTTCCAGTTGTTATCTTGAGTACAAAACAATAATCTGTAATTTTCAAGTTGAATTCCATAATTAATCCGTGAACTCAGTTCTATTAATATCTTTTAATTGATACATATATAATTTCTAGACGTCTAAATGACACATGTTACTATATGGAACACTCCCTACATCTGATAGGTCAAATAACGTCTCTAGGCTCATCCAAGAGCCCGAATTGATGCAACTGTTCTATAATGCTTCCAACGTTAAAGAATGACAATTTTTCAGTCATTTGTTGATTAATTCATTTTATTAATATTAGTCGGGCAAAGTCCCAACCCCTAAACATCAATGAGTGAGAAATTTTATCTAGTGTTTGTAACCGTGAACTCATATCCAAGTGAGATTTAACTTGCTAATAAATATTATAATATTCTTTGAGATGTTAAAAACATAACAAACATCTATCAAAGGATAGGGTTCTTCCTTTAGATAAATTCAGTTCTGTATTTCTAATCCTAATCATTGATCGCAATCATTATATATATCACGCTTCTCTTTAAAGCATGATAGTTCTTAAAGCTTACCTGACTGTCACATATGTGAATAGTGACTCTAGCTTATAATTGAGAACCATCCTCGAATAACAACAGTTCTTGTGATTTCATATTCCCAATGTCGTTCCTATGATTTCTTCTTGTGGTATGCACTTAGTTTCTATTTCTTCTTCGTGTTTCATTTCATCTTGAAACACCAATTTGAACAAGTAATAATCAGTTCAGACTCATCAATTTGATTACAAGCAGCTTATATTTGAGTGGTAAATCATATTTCAAATTGCCAATTTTAAAGGAAGTTCAAGGAAAATATGTATTCATTTTTTTTTCCCAAACAAATATTGATAATGAGTTTTCAAGAGAAACTACCTCTATCTTGAGTAGAGAATCCTTTTTAGTTTGTAAGTTTAAAACCTATTTAGAAAACAACCTATTTTTGTAAAAACAACTCTCTTAAAAATCTGGTTTCAAAGTAAACCACTTTTCTTTTGGGTAATAAGCCGTATATACACTTTACACATTTTATTTTAATATTTCAATGCACAACAAATCTGTTTTAATTTTGTTCTAAAAACCACCTTTGCAAATTTGAAAACAAAATATTAGAATTTTACATTTTTTGGGAAAAATATATCTGGTTTATGTTTTTATATAAACAAAACTAAATCGTATCTGACAAACTTGTTAAAACAATCTAACACGATATTGTCATTTATGATTGCAAAGCAATCTTATCATGATCTAATTTATTTCTCAAGATTATATTTAAAAGATTGTAGCCACAATATCAATTAAAAAAACATTTTGTTCTATTAATTTAAGATTGTATGGACAAACAACAAGCAAAGTTGTTCTATAACCATGAAAACTGAGTATTCTTTCATTACAAAAATAAAATACTTTCTTTGTTTGAATCACTAAACTACAATACCATCACAAAACACATTACAACAAATACGAGATGCATAAACATAATACTTCATACTAGTGGGGTCAGTGATATTTTTATAAGATTCGAGCGAACTAATAAAAATCTTTTTATTATGTTGGCTGTGGCCGGCCTATGCTAAACATAGCTCTCTCATGATCACACTGACTCCTATGGCACAACACTTGGAACCATAGTTATACTACTGACTTGTGAGTCCGAGGTAGCACTATTAAATCTTTTGTGGAGAAGAAGAAGAATGTGTGGTAAAGTAGCTTCAGTTTCTTGCTTTCATGTATTGCAACTCTTTCAAGAATACCCTTTTTCATTTTGTCATATGTTTCTATTTTTTCTATGTTGTAAAATGAATCCATCAGTTTATTTTATACGTATGTTATTTGTAAAACACATAGTGATAAAGTTCAACAAAATTAACTCTTTACTTATAAAGTACAAGTTTTGTTCTTCCAATCATGTGTATCAAAATGTTCTCATCACATTTTTTATATAAATTTTAATATCCACATCAATATGTCATGTGTCATAGCTCGCAAAACACTCAACAAGAAGACCAGTAATTTATTAATGGGAAAATTACCAAAATAAACATTTGACCAAATTAAATTACCAATATAACCATTGAAAAATAAATTTACAAAAAGAAACAACCAATAAAAACGAGCCACGTGTCCATTTCTCGCCACGTGGGCAAGAAAAATCCATAATCCCTCGCCGAAACGGTGACTGGGCGAGGGATTTACATAATCCCTCACTGACATGGTGGAATTTCAGTGGTTCCTTGCTGACATGTCCCATCCCTCGCTGACTGGGCGAGGAATAAGTGGTTTTCCTCGCCCATAATTACCAAAATGCCATTCCTCGCTTAGAAATTTTTTTTTTTTAAATACAAAATTTTAAAAAAAGTATTTACAAAAACTAAAAAAATCATTAGTTTTATTAATTTGTTTTTCATTTATTGTTTTTTAAACACTTAAATTTGTTATTAATGTGGTTTTCCCTTATATTTTATAAACTTTCATCTTTAAAAACCTGCATTTATTTAAACAAAAGTTTTTTTAAACTTTATTTAAAAGATGAAAGTTTAAAAAATATTGTTACTAATTAAAATAGTTGAGTATACGTAATCCGAATCATATCTTATCTAAAAAATTATTTTACAATTTTTAAATATTAAATATTAACTTATAATTTAATATTTTAATTCAACCCGTGTTAAAAACGTATTTCAAAACTAGTAAAATGAATAAAGTAAAAAACAAAAATTTGATAAGCTTGTTAAGAGGAAAGCTTGTATTATATAAGGGAAAACCACATTAAATAACAAATTTAAGTGTTTAAAAAACAATAAATGAATTTTTTTAATAAAACTAATGATTTTTTAATTTTTTATAAATACTTTTTTTAAAAATTTTGTATTTTTAAAAAAATAAAAATTCTAAGCGAGGAGTGGCATTTTGGTAATTATGGGCGAGGAAAACCACTGATTCCTCGCCCAGTCAGCGAGGGATGGGACATGTTAGCGAGGAACCACTGAAATTCCGCCACGTCAGCGAGGGATTATGTAAATCCCTCGCCCAGTCACCTTTTCAGCGAGTGATTATGGATTTTCCTCGCCCACGTGGTGAGGAATGGACACGTGGCTCGTTTTTATTGGTTGTTTTTTTTTGTAAATTTATTTTTCAATGGTTATATTGGTAATTTAATTTTGGTCAAATGTTTATTTTGGTAATTTTCCCTTTATTAATTATGTAACTCGCATAGAAATAAAAATGAATCTAATTGCGATATGTTGCAGCCTTAAAAAGATTGCATTAGCATAAAACAATCTTTTCATCAAAAGTTACATTAGATCTAAAATAATATATTGTTAGATAATGTAATCTTTTTATTAGCTAATACAACTTTTTAAATGGCAATGTAACTTTTTTTTGAAAGTTCGCTTCAAAAAGAATTACATGAGAGTCAGTTTTCTAGTTGTGAATCATATACGACTTAAGTTAGTTAAAAGTGATATTGTCAGCGAATAGAGGGGATGTATAATATGAATTATGATGATTGTTTGACTATTTTACCATTCCTGCAACAAATGTGTGATTATCTTTAAGGTTAATATTTTCAGATTGTATGTTAGTGTTTGGATATCAAACAATGAAATATTTTTACTCCTGAAAAGTCCAAACCAATTGCAATATTGAGGTGTTGTAATAGTTACAAATAGACGCTCAAAAACAGGAACACTAAAAATCAAAAAGAAAAAAACAAGGAAAGTGGCGAACATCATATAACATTGGAATTAATGAATATATTGTATAAATTGTGATTCATCTCATACATCATCTTATAATCGTTAGTGAAAAGATGTTTGTTACAGTTAATTAACTCTAAAGCGTTAAATTGTCATGTAATTAGTTCATATGCCTTAATTAACCAGTTATCTTGAACATCATGAAAAACAAAATGTGACGCATGCCATTATGAACTATATATCATGACACAACATGATTAGGGTATTCGTTCAATTTTCTGTTAAACTTTTTAGCATTAATAACAATGAGTCATTGTTTCATGTTAACTTATGATTGGCCAGTTCAGATTTTAAGAGTCATTTGATCTTATACTGTGAGGATGATTAATGCTTGATGATATGTTCAACTTCCATCATATTTTAAAGTTAATTGTTTTGATACATTGGACATGATTAATAAAATTAGAGTGTATCCAAATGAGATCATGATAATCTTCATTTTATTGATTCAAACAAATTAAAAATACAAGATTGACTTCGTGTAAACCCTAGAATAAAGTTTATGTATGTAAAATTTAAAGAAATTTCATTGACCCGTTGGTAGTAATCTGAATGGAGCCAATGAACAACCCAATAATTATTGATAATTGTTTCTACAAAAGTGGTGTTAGTTCAAATCATTGTAAGGATAAGTTAAAAGGTTGTACTTAAGTGTAAAATTAAAAATTATCGTTAAAAGAAAGTAATTTGAATGGAAGAATCATCATGATATGATTTCATCATAAACCATCTTGATCAGATCAGTCTATCTATCAATTTGTAATAGCTAATATTAATATTGTTATAAACTAAACTGAACCTGTGTATAACCGGTTAAGATATTTGGAATCCAAATACTAACATGGAAAAGTTTATCCATGAAAATCCAAACAAAACCTTAGAAACAAATTTTGAAAATATAAAACTAGGAAAACCATAATCATGAAAAATTCTGAAATTTTAAAACTAGTGATTTGTTATAACACTTACTCGTATTTCAATTATCATCAAGATCGAGTGATCGAGTTCACCATGGTTAAAACTTAGGAGTTAATTAGTTCTACATGCATTAATAAGCGTGTATGTAAAACCAATGTCAGTTAACTCCTAATAAGTCTGTTTGCATTCTCTTTACTTATATCAACTTCTTCTCTCCTTATATTTGGTGCATAATGTTGGGTTAATCTGACAGGTCACGGGTCATAAAGTTGGAGCTTCATATTTGGGTCAAATGGGTCAAGTCGGGTCTGCATTGGGTCATTAGATTAAGTCAAATAGACATGTGTTTCTTCAAAGTTTGTTGAGTCAAAGTCCTCCTAGTAATGGCAGGATTTTAGGGGGTAGTTGTTTACTTATTCCCTTGTGTTCATGTGTAATATTTTGGCTATTTAAACAGCAAGTTCCTTGAATGAAAGTGTGAGTAGTTGAGCAGTATGTTAATATCCTTCTGTGTGTGTTTTTGGTGTGTGTTTCTTGGGCCTAAACCAACACATATACATTGCTCAATAACACTTTTGTTTATCATCCATGTGCTCTACAACTTAGTGACATCAATCTCCTTGTGATTAACAGTATGATCCAGATCCTAATTTATTGTAAGTACCATGTGATATCGATTCTTGTTAAACCTGATCAATTTAATAAAAGACTAACTTAATTATGATGTTGAAAGGAGCCTTGGTTATCGGCATTACCAGTAGGTTTGAAGTTGTCATTACTAATAGTAATTGTCTTAATTCTTCTTGTCCAAAGATTGCCATTGGATTATTGTTTATGTTAATAATAATTAAGCAGTAGATGGTTCGCTTTCGGCTATAACTATGTACTGATAAGCAGGCCTCTGGTACCCTTCTACACTTTAACTGGCTGGGTGAGTCGATCTCATTTTTCGTTACCCTTGGACTGCTAGCTGCTCCATAGCTAGCTGCAGGTTTATTTGGCAACAAAATGTACTGATAGAATGTTGTCATTTTGTAAAAATTACTGCTGAGACTCCACACTGTACACATCACTAACTTTGTTAAGTCTCTAGACCTAGAATCCCTCAAATGATCAAATCATACAAAGTGTGTGTAACTAAGCCAACTTCTGATCATGTGTATTAATATATAAGGTTGAGTTTTATTGCAACTATTAGAGGAAGAATGTAAAAGTTGTAGATAGATCCAGTAGCCAATAACCCTCGGTCGATATGCTTGTATTGATACATGATTGTAGCCATGCGCATTCTTGCATCTAGCCTTCCAAATTGTGCTTGAACTCTGAGAAGTTTAAGGATTTTATCGTTCTTTTTTGTTCAATAGGCGCTTTAATGTACTAACGCCTGTTATGGGTTCAATTCAAGCTCATTCGGCCTAAAATCAAACTCAAGCTAAGAAACACTCTAATCTTCCTGAATATCATATTCTTTCTATGTGCAGGCTAACAGCTATAATCAGCAAATCATATGACCCAAGGAAGAAATTATTATCTTTTCGTGTATCATATTATCTATATATGTTTTAATTATATAGTCTTAAGTATAAATTTTGTAAGTTTTCTCAAAGATTGATCCTATAACTTTCTACGAAAAATCATTATTGTGAAATAACTTATGTTATATTTGATAGAACTGATTGGTAACTTATATACACTGATATGCCCTAATATTTTCATTTGTAGCATGAGTAATTAATATATGACCTAAATATTTGGGCATGTATGAACAAAGTCAACCATAAGTACACAAATCAATTAAGAGATCAATATATATGAGAGTTGACCTAACCTTGAGCTAGAGAATTCATGGAGTTTCCCAGTGCTAGAGAAGATTACGAGCCCGACTTCTGCATCGCATAAAATAGAGAGTTCCTTAGCTTTCTTCAGCAATCCATTCCTTCTCTTGGAGAAAGTAACCTGCCTGCTAGTCGCGTTATCGATCCTTTGAATAACAATCTTCCCTCTCCCCATACTTTAAGTCTCAAGAACCTGCAACTAACCTTAGTATCAGATCGAAAGATCAATCGACATCAAGACTGAATAGATTCGGAAAAAGTGAGAGTGTATATCAGTGGAGAATCCAAGTATTCTGTAGATGATGTTAAGGAACAAAAGAAAAGGACATAATTTCAAGATTTCTAAAATTAGAAAGATGTAACAAAGTCTAAAGTTCCTCAAGATCATAAAAGCAAAGAAGACAAAGAATATTAATGAAAAATAAGGGTGTGGGTTACAGATAGAAAAAGCTTACCAATTTGAGGTTAATGAGTGTGATGAGGATTCTTATGTGAGAAGGTGTTCTTATTTGGAAAGAAGTGTTTTATTCTAGGAAGATGGAGAGAGAAACCAATCAAATAAATTTAATAAGATATATTGTACATTGTACATATAATATATGCATTGGTGGATGGGTTCACAGAGAACTACTAATCTTTTAAGAGCCACTAGGAACCCTTCAATTGATCTTGTGAATCATGTGAATGGTTACAAGTCTCTTAAGGTTACTCATATTAGGAGTTGAACTCTAGTGTATAATATATATGTGTAAATAAAAGAGCTTCCAGATATTTAGTTTTTCTCATTTACCAATATATATATACAAGGTCATTTAATATAATAATTTAATACCAATATTAAGTAAAAAACAATAGGAATTATATAAACACATATGTGTATTTCTTTAACTCTATACATAAGTAGATTATACAATCTTGTAACCACCTCTCTTCATTTCTCTCACTATATATATATATATATATATATCCTTAAAACGTTGTGTACATGTGCATATGTAGTAAAGTTAATACTTAATATGGTGTATAATGAGTGCAATGAATATATACATAATATTAATTTGCTGTCTCCGCAGGCTAATGTCCTGGCTTCATAAGTTTAGCCCTACTATTGTACAATTAGCAGAGTAGTTTATTATTTATAAACTTTAACTGTTTATTGTTTTATGTTTTGTTGGTTCTTTTGAATGTCAGTGTTGGGTACTTAGTTGTTAGCTATTAGCATGTTTTTTTAAATTTTATTGGTTGGTCTTTAGATCGTTAGTTTTAACTTGTTATATTTGTTTTTTCTTAGCAATATGAAAGATAAGTTTTAGAGTTTAAAAAAGACATATCTACATTCATGATTCATCATATTTAATGCCAGAGTGATTAATCATATTAAGAAACAATCATCAAACTTTCAAGGAATTTAAAATACCTTCGGTCAATAATAGTACTACTATACATTCCAATCCAAGCAACCATTAAAACATGGATAAATATCAAAATAATTAGTCAATACCTTTTTTAGGAGAATAAGTCTATACCTAATTTAGATAAAAATACTAAAACTATGAGTTTTTTTACCCGATCCGAAGAAGTTTTAGAGCCAGTCCGGTTGTTGCGACCTGGTAAAACATTTTTTAGACACTTACCCACAATTTTTCTTATAAATTATCATAGAAAGAGAAAGATGAGGTATTATATTTAATTTTATGTTTGTTAACGCAAAACTATAATCATATATTCACTTTCTTATAATATTGATAATGTTTTTGTGATGTTTAAAGTCTTGTTTATATATTGTTAACTAAAATTGTTAAATTTATATAATAATTAACCAACACAATCTTTAAACATACTATTAAATCCACACTAATATTTATCATAAGACTAAAACACATAAACCATTTAAAGATACATATTTTACTATAATTCTTTGTGTATCACTAGGCTACAGTTTTTCAAAAAGACATTCTATTGGTAAGATGACTTTTTTTATCTCAAAAATCAAAAGTTTAAATTTTGTATAATGTATATATATATAACTGGCTAATAATATTAGATTAAGATACTTTTAAAAAAGCATTTCATATACAATACTTTGGTGAGTTTAAAATATATTATACATACTCGAGATAAGGTGATGACATGTGACGGTTGGAAAACGGGAGCCGTTAGGTTGATTACCTTAAAATTAACGAATCTCAAGTAGGCCAGTAGGGCAGACGTGATGTTGTCGGCCATAACAAAATAACCTTAATTATATGTTATCTTGTGTACTAGGTTATTGATACCTTCTTTTGACATATAGATCATCGACACTTGGCCCAATAACATCACACAACTTCCTCTTCTGGAGAATTATTGAGTTGTAGCAAGTACCAACTCACATTAAAATACTATAGGTGATTTGGACCACTTTTGCTTAATTAAAAAAAAAGTTTGTTTTTGACCATTCACTTTTCTATTCTTTAGGCCGGATATACTTAGCGGGGTAACATTTAGGAAATCGATTTCTTTTCTAATTACTGTAAAACTAATACGACACAAGGAAGCGAAAGAAGCATCAAGGAAGGGTGTAAAACGAGCTTTCGATATCTTTAAAACTAGTTGGGTATAGTCAGTCTACCGGCACTGACATGACATTTAAATGAAACTAAAAAAAAAATCATGTATACTTATATTTTATATTATTTTACATAACATGATTATAAAAGATGATGGACCAATGATATGTCGCGAGCATATTGAAAAATCCTCCGTTGATGAATTGAAGTACTTTTGAAGTCGCGAGCATATTGAAAAATCCTCCGTTGATGAATTGAAGTACTTTTGAAGTTGCGATGCATGATGACTTTCGATCCGATCTCATCAATTATATTGTTTTTAACTTTATCCAATTGTATTCTTTTCATTTTATCTAGTCTTGTATTTTATGTAATGTTGTGGTGTTTTTATATCAATAAAATTGTAGTTTAAGATGAAATATATTTTTAATTAGAATTAATATTATAATTGTTATTAATTAATTTACAATAAAATGAAAATAAATAAAAGTAATATAAGGTTTGTATTAAATTTAAATTTTTTATAGGTTTAGGAATGGTTAAAAGATCCATTTAGAAATGGTTCATGTTACGTCTACATGAATAAGGGAGAGCTGAAAGATAGTGATGGACAAAGATGCATTATTCCACAACCCTTTATTCATTATGTATTGTATTAGATTTAAGACAATTAAAGTTATAAATAAAATTTAACATGTTAGAGTTAATTAAGTACTTTCAACTTACTAGGTTATGGATTAAGAAATAAAATGGAATATCAATATTCTTATTAGTACCACATTAAGGAGGATCCTAGTATCTATGATAACTCCATGGTATCTCGTGATGTTGCTTTTTAAAAGGAAACAATGAATGATGAGATGGATTCTATATGCAAAACAACACTGATCCTAGGTGTTAGTATTAAGCATGAAACCATGAAATTTATTATTTCACTATCTCATTACATTGAGAAAGTATTAAAGAATTTTAACTCTGAAAAGTGTACTTGATGTGCATATTATATATGTTTTCAACATGATTTTATCCTCGTTAGATTTTTTGTCAACGAAAATCATCCATTTTGGTAATTAAAGAATCCGATTATCTGAAAACTTATAAAATATTTTGTTAGCTTGTTAAATTTGAAACTTTTGTTTATTTTTAATGGGACTTTTAAATGTATGTTGAGACTTTGTCAATGTATGTTGGTTTTCTATATTATTTTTCTAATAATATATGTCCAATTGTTGCAAAATATATAAATAATAAAAAAATAAAGTTCGAATATCTGAATAACTATTTTTATCTGTATCCGAAAGTTTGGATATCTAAATGTTCGAATACGGATACAGATAGTGATTTCTACTATCTGAAATTTGTGGATATCTGAATTTTTTGAACACCCCAACTCTTAGGGTGACCTAGCCAGCACGACCACACTACGTTCCAAGCGTGACCATGCCTAGGCCAAATCAGGACATGAAAGTCTAGTTTCTTGAACAAAGTATGTGCCGGTCGCATATTTGCATGATTGCGCTCGTACAAGGAGCCAAATTGACCAAGAGTTTACAAAGGACATCATACAACATAAGTGGATGTTTGAGAACACTAGCTAGGTCTGTGCTACTATGCTACTTGTCAAGTACGACCATTGTACTGAGCACGACTACTCCTATTACCTAGCATGGTAGTGCTTCTTAGTGTTTATCAGTATTTAGCCACTTAAAAATTAAGGTCTAAGGATGAGAGTTTTTTTAGAGAGTCATTTGGTGTGAACTCCCAACTAATTTTTAGTGTGTTTTGAGCCATTTTTAACCATCATTTGAACTTGATTTACACCTTAAATCCCATTACGTACTTTAAAGACAATCATCAAAGGAAAGGATCATCTTACCTATTGCAAACATTGTTTTGTAATCAAATGGTTTACATTTTGTGCCATGTTCCTTTGTAAATTGCTAAACTCTTGTGTTAGTTTTATGACCATGACGATCTAAATCTCTTTCTAATCACCTTGTTTGAATGATGAATCTTAACGAATATTTGGTAAACATTTGTTGAATTTGGCATGATTATGTGGTTGTTATAATATTTACATGATTATTTCAATGATTTTGTGGGTTAGTGATTTTGATGAATATTTAAGCTTGTAAGTGTTTATGCATATTGTGTTGGAAAACTTTATTTTTATGGCAAATCATCCATTTGTTCATGAATTGTATTATGCGCAAAAATCATGGCATTGGCACTAGAAAGGGTGATGAAGTATTGAATATTTATGGGAAATATATACACGTGCACTAGGATTTGTTGACGCAAAACTAGTTTATATAGGAGTGCATGCTAAATATTTAATTTAAACAACATTAGGTGGTTAATATATAATTCACAATAACTTTCCATTGAGTTGTTAGATTAGTTGTTGTGACAAGAAGCTAGTCTATTTATTTATAATAAATTATCTGATATCATTACTTGATCTTGAACGCATAATTATAGGTGGTTATTGTGTAAGTTTTATTACTAGCTTTCCGAGGAATTTATACGTACCGATGTCCTTGACATGAAAATTAGTCATTATTGTGTTTAAAATGGTCTTGCATGTTTTTCTACACATGTTATCTGATATTAGCCAGGAGGATTCTAAATCTAAGGCAATATTCCCTTCCTATCGATTATCTTTTCTTGTCAATTAGTTGTTTATTTTAATCACCTTTTGAAATAGTTAGTCAACCAAATCACTCCTTTTTATCAGCCAAACATTTACTAGGTTTAGTATCAGACGCTCCCCAATTCTTAGATGATACTTCGTTTTTACCAACATTATACTATTATCTAATAGGTATACTTGCCTATCAACCGTTGGTCTAGTTGAAGTAAGAATTGTTTTTATAAATTTAAAATTGGATTTATGTGAAAGTCCAAACGTATTTTTTATATATGACTCACTCACATCAATTTTCTAGGTAACACTCCTCTAGAACCTAACCTAATGTTAAGCTTATGCCTACAAAGCTAAAATTGTATCTCTGCTAGAATACTCAAGGGCTATTGCTTGTTTAATATATGTCATGATAAGTAAAAAACGTGATATAGCTTATGTTGTTGGAAAGCTAAGTAGATTTAGTATTTATGCACTTGAGGAGTACCATGGACTATAGTTTAACCTACACAAGATTTTCTTTAATTATAAAGATTATTTTTATATGAGTTGGATAACAAATATGGAAGACCACACCTTAACAAGTGGATGCATAATTCCACTTAAAAGGGTGACATTTCTTGGCTTTTAAGAAGAAAACTAAAAGTACTAACTCAATAATAGAATATGAACTTGTAGCATTAATAGCAACCCGTAAAGAGACTGAGTGGCTAAGGAGCATAGTGGATGAGATTCCAATATAGCCTAAATAGATATCACTATTTTCTACCAGCTGAGATAGTGCTATTAATTTAGCTTAGGCTTACAGCCAAATATATGACGGGAAGTCTAGACACTTAGGTGTCAGACATATCGTAGCATGATACATGAGTTAATCATGCCTAGCGTGATAGTTGTTGACATACACAATATAATCTAGTCAATCATCTAACTAAGGGTTATCAAGGGATCTAGTGCACAAGTTGGCTATAGGGATGGGACTAAAGTTCATTGGAAGATCTATTATGATAGGATACCTAATTCCCTTCTAATACAAATTTAAAACTCAAATCAACATGGAACTCCTTCACATAGAGATTGAAACACAGTTAATATATCTTTCAACAGAGTTTGAAGGCAACAATGCGACATCAAAGGGGCAACATCCTTTACCACGGTCTTATTAACGCCCCTAATATGGATCAAAAAACGAAAGGAACTAATAAACAAGTAGTAAGTCCAGTTCATATGATTGATGAAGAGTTGTTTGAATAAAGAAATTAGTAAATCAATAAAACTTGTTCGCAACAACTTGGCCATTTGTAGAAACTAATTACTGGTAGGAACTAATGAGCTGAAACAAATTAACAATAGAAACTTGAGCAATAGTAACTTAGTAACTAATGCATTAGTAGCGACTTGAGCATTTGTAGTAATCAATGCAGAGTAGCAATTTGGGTATTATTTAGTAACACTAATTCATTAGTAGCAACTAAGTCATCACTAGTAACTAAGTTACTATCAATGTTGTTACTACTCATAATTATACTTATATAACTGTCAACTGACGAAAGTTATTGTATCTTTCTCAAACTTTTGCTACGGTTCGTTGTATTAATCCCTTACTTTATAAAGCAAAACTTTGGTTTAAATTCTGAAATGTTTTTGCAATAGTACTCGCACACTTTTTCTTGTTTTTTATTTGAATTATCCATTTGAAATTTTTTGAGTACAAAACGATATATTTTAATCCGAAAGCAATTTTCATGCGGTTAAAAGATATATTCAAGTCATCACGAATCACAAAACCTACATTATCATTCTAATTAGAACTTTTATAACTGATTAGAATGGACGATGTGCGATACATAAACACGTACATAAATACGTAATATATATATTGGTTCGTTAACACCCAATGAACAAAGAGTGTCTTATGATATGGAAAAAGTTAGCATAAATGACATACAATCACTTATAAAACACTTTTAACTGTGTATTAATGGGAATAAAGGGTGATTCTCGAGTGAAAGAATTTAGCTGACATTAATGTCACGTATATATATAAGCTATTGACGTAAATTTTCTTATAGCAATATAGAGGTATGTCACTTCTACAAGAATAGCCTCTATCGTGATTTTCTCCAATTTTGTTATTTAAATAAACTTATATATTAACAAGAAAAAAACTAGTTAAATTTTTATATATGTCATCTTTTATAAAATATTCTGTCACTCTTGTTTTATTGAGCTAGAGTCCTATTTAAAACCTTGATAGTTGATGGTTCCCCGATGATGTCAGAAGAAAATTTCAAGGTGTGGTTCCAAGGTTGTACTTGTGACCATCTTTGAGTTTTCTTATTCAATTATATTTCATAAAATAATTAGCTCACGCAAATTGATCATTAAAGTACGTTTAAGTAAATAATATATCCTGTACGAGGTTTTTTTTAAAAAGGTTATTAACATTCTACTTCCCAAGTTGTAAAAGCAGTTATGCGCCTTGGTTTTATTACTTAAGTTTGCGCACTTTGGAATCAATTTGATATCTAATTTCTTTTTGATATATTATTTAAATCATCTCTTGATTGGTGCTGGCTTATTATTAATGGGCTCGTTAATTTTTTTAATTGGTCAATATGTTTTACTAATAAAGAATTTTAAGGTCCTCATTTCTTTTATAAATTTGACCATCGAGATCATCAAAAGGATATTTTTAATATAACCATTTAGTTTTAAAGATTGATTATTAATTGTTATAAGTTGGAAGATTGTTACATATACCACTTTTGTTGGTGATTGTTATCAAGTCATTTTAGTTGGATTTGTTTGGAAAAAATAATCTGAATAAATATTCATACAGGTTTGGAGGTATCAAGTGTATATTTGTTCAAGGCTATTTAATTTTTGACATCAACGAACCCAAGGGTTTAAGGGTGTGAAGTCTTTGGTGACCAAGAGGCCTTGAGAGGGCATCGGCCCTTTGTGAAGTTCAAGGTATAGCACCCATGGTGGGGGTTATTATTGTGGAGTTGTTTCAGATTTACGTGATTCATAAAAAGTTGTATGGGAATTGATTCTCAATAAGAACAGATGATGTAATGAAAAAGTTGTATCCTTTCAACTAAAAATTATGATGATTTCTTAAATATAAAACAAAATTCTTTGGTTTAACAATGGTACTTGTTTTTGTAGCTAGAAATCACCAGCTTTCTTTTTTTCTTTGGGTCATCAAATAAAAACTTTCGAGGGTACCGTACAAATCCATTAATCTAAGAGTGATTCTTACATGATTCAAAAATGAATTCAAGCATTTACAAACTATAGGACCTTCGACTTCCATTTTCTATTCATCCTCTTATGATTGTCGAATAGCACGTGGCTTGAAACTCCCTTCAAAAACCTTCGCTCCAGATAAGTTTGCTTGAAAAAAGTTCGCTCGAAATTGGCTTGAACAATTTTTGGGCTAGTTTAGCTAGTTAGTTTATAGACAAGTCAAGCTCGAGCCAACTTAGCTCGCTTGTTGGTCCGTTCGAATAATTTTTTTTTTTTTAATTTTAACTCAAGACTATACCTAATGTCTAGCATACCAAAGTTAGACCACCCTATTTTAACACAATATTATTCCCAACTTACATAAACATATTATCGCCATTCTCTTTCTCTTCAAAAATTGCCTTAGACTGGAACTTAAACTTGTTTTTTAGGGGCATTTACATATTTTCTCTTTCTAAAGTCATTAATTACATATTTATCCAAATCAAAAAATTAATTACATATTTCTCCTTCCTAAAACATACATATTACATAAAGTTAATTACATAAATGGTCCCTGTGGTTTATTTAAAATAACAAGTTTGGGTACTAAGAGTTTTTTGTAACAAGTTGGGGTATTGTGTTTTCAATTTGTAACAAGTTAAGGTATTAACACTAACAGACGTTAACTTTTCTGTTAAACCTAAGGGCATTTTAGTCTTTTCATCTTACAGGGATTATTTATGTAATTTAACATATCTAAGGGACTGTTTGTGTGTTGGTGTTTACACACACACACACACACACACACATATATATATATAAGTTGCAGATCTCACCACCAGCAGTCCACCACCACCGACCCCTACCACCACCACCACCACCGACCCCAACCAGCACCGACGGCCCCCACCACCACCGACGGCCCCCACCACCACCGGCGACTCCCACCACCATCACTGCCGCCTGAACATCTTCTCACCACCACCACCGCTAACCCCCACCACCACCGCTAACCCCCACCACCACTAGCGACCCCCCCACCACCACTGGCAACCCCCCACCACCAACCATCAACGACCACCGGCCGCCACTACCATCACTGCCGCCTGAACGCCACTGACGACTCTCCCCCACCACCAACCATTCAGTTAGTGGTGTTTTAGATCTAGGGCACGCGTGGGTACTAACGGGGAAAAGGGGATGGTGGTGATGACGCGTGGGGATAAACGATGCTGATGGCGGCTAGATGGTGGTGATGATGGGTCGATGGTGGTTATGATGGGTAGGTGGTGGTGATGGTGGCTGATGCGGAAAAGGGGATTGGGTAGGTGGTGGTGATGGTGGCTGATGGGGAAAACGGGATTGGGTTTGGTCAGTGGTGGCTGGTGGGCAGGAGGCGCGGGTGGTGGTGACAGTGGGTAGATGGTGGTGGTGGTGGATAGATGGTGGTGGTGGTGGTGGTGGTGGTGGTGGATAGTTGGTGGTGGTGGTGGCCGACGGGGGGAAATGGGGTTTGGGATTTTTAAAGTTATATGTAATTACAGTAATGGTCCCTGGATAAAAAAAATATAGAAAATTACAAAAGAAGTTCCTCAAAGGGTATTTTAGTCATTTTACATAAACTTAACAGAAAAACTAACGTCTGTTAGTCTTAGTACCTTAACTCGTTACAAAATTTAAAACACAATACCCTAACTTGTTACAAAAAAGTCTTAATACCCAAACCTATTATTTTAGATAAACCACAGGGATCATTTATGTAATTAACTCTATTACATATTTACCCATTTTATTAAAATTATTTATTGAATGATTATATTACTCGTATTTACACTAAATTATTTTTACGCGTTTCACTTTCAATGACTATCAATTACATAGTTTCTCAAGTTCGAGTCTTCTATGTAAATAGAAACAACAAAATTTCATCTCGTTTAAAAATTTATTTCAAAACAATAACAACCGATAATCAAAGTTATATCTTCAAATATAAAACATAATTATTAAAAGTTTTAAACAATTATAATAATAAAGCATTAATATGTAAAAATTTCTTAGTAAAAACAAGGTAAAATAGTTATTTAACATATAAACTTTAATAAAATGGACAAATATGTAATATATATGGTTTAGGAAGGAGAAATATGTAATTAATTTTTTAGCTTGGGGAAAAAAATGTAATTTATGGTTTTTAGTAAGGGAAAATATGTAAAAATCCATATTTTTTAAAGCGGAATCAACCAATTATTTACAAACCGGTTACGAACTAATATGAAGTGGTGGTTAGGGACCGGTTTGGGGTTTCCTTAAGCTGCCATTTAAGATCCAGGTAATAGGAACTAGTTTTTTTAACCAGGTAAAAGGTAGTTGTTAACTAGTTATAGCCATTGCACAAAAAGTAGTTGTTTCCGAATAGCTATATAAACGCTTATACTTGTTTGGTCAAACTTTTGATACCATTTTACCCTCATATATTTCTATACATAGGTACTTGGGTGTACGAATTTGGTCACAACACTAAGGGGTGTAAATAAGCCGAGCCAAGCCTGAGCTCGTATAGGCTCGAGGTCAGATCGTTTCGAGTGTTATTTCTAAAGCTCAAACTCGGCTTGATAAAAAATTTTCAAGCTTGAGCTCGGCTCGTTGCTTACTTAATTATCATTTTTTGATATCCTATAATTAATGTTATACATATTTTATGATTATATATTTTATATATATAACATTATACATCTTATTTAATTGTTTTTATCGGAATCTTATATATAAAAATATTTATTAAAATGTGTTTGATAAAATTAATTAAAATATATAAATGAAAAGCTTATTTAGACTCGCAGGTTGGCTCGAGCTCGATATGTGAAGCTCAAGCGCTCAAAACATAAAGTTTCGATGCATAATTTATAATAAACTTTTGACGTAACTTAGAAAATATATAATTTGGTAAGTTTAGAACCAAGTTTTATTTCCTTTTTAAAGAATTTGATTAAATAATGCATAAAGCCCCATCAAGTTGTACACATCAACCATAAATCAGATATCATTGACCCCCGACCATACGAATCACATATTGCTATAAGACTTTTTACGTGTGTATGTTTAACCAGACGTGGAGTATATATAACCGGTCTTTAAGGAATAAACTACTAAAGTTGTAGTTGTTACTACTAATGTACCAAAGCATATCCTTTAGTTATTATCATATTCATTCTTGTTTAACTTTACATACATTATATAGTAGTTATTAGGGTGGGGGGGGGGGGGGGGGGGGGGAGGGCACACATGCTATGAGGCTGCGGCATGGCCTTGCGCCACGCTGCAACACTATCGCCGCCCCCTTCACGCCGTAAAATTCTTCTTTTACGGTATGTTCTCGCTGTGAGGTTGTGTGTGTGTGTCGAGTGTGACATGGTGTGGGAACATAGCCACCACCAAATCTAAATGTATGGTGTAGTATTACATGACAAAATTTGATTGATAAGTATATGATATGGTGTGGTGTGTGTGGTAAGAGCACCCCCTCCATCAGTGGCGGAGCTTGAACACTCATATAGGGAGAGCGGGGGGCGAACTCGATATATATAAAAAAAATTTATACTAACGGACCAAAACTTTACACTACTGACGATAAAAGGAGTGTTCCCCCCCCCCCCCCCCCCCCCTATTATCCTTCACCTATAACGGACCAAAACTTTACACTACTGACGATAACGGACCAAAACTTTAAAAAAGTTTATTGTATTCTATATTTTATAAAACTTTTTATTTTTAAAAAGTGTGTTTTTAATAAAAAATAGGTTTTAATTTATTAAATTATATAATTTTTAATATGAAAATGGTATGATTAGTATTATTAGCATTCAATATTATTAGTAATGATAAAGAGAAATAAAATTATGATAAAATTTACAATTGTATCAAGTCTTATTTTAGATTTTTCTTTGATATAGATAGATAGATATATAGATAAATAGATAGGCTAAAAACTCATTTATTAAACGTATTATAGTTACTAATAAACACGAATAGTTATACTACGATATTTTAATATAAGATATGATTAAAATTATATATACGTAATAGTTCAAGAAATAAAACAATTATTCTATTTTTTTAACTCTCTTATATTAATAGTTTCATTTTTAAACATTTGTTTTAATATTTATTTATAAAAATTTTATTGTTTATAAAAATCTTGTATATTAAAAACTTGATTTTCTAATTATTTTGGTTGTTTTAATAAAAACTATTTTTAGAAAATTTTATATTTTTTATATTTTTTTAAAAAGAAGCGATTTAAAATATTATGTTTCAAAAAGGTTTACTGTTTTAGAAAATTTTATATTATATAAAAATTTTGTTTTTTTATTATTTCTATTTTAATAGAAAGATATAATTTTTAATTTTCTTAATAAAGTTTATTTTTAAAAACATAGTTTGATTTTAAAAAAATCTAGATGAGAAAGAAAAATGTATCAATTAATAAATTTGATTTTTATTAAGAGAGATAAATTAGTTTGAGTGTTTAAATTACTATAATACCCTTTTGGAGGGAAAATAAATTCGTGATTTCTAAATGAATGACATATGTTAAAAAGGTTGTTTAGGAGAATAACAAGTGGCAAAGAAAACCTTCTTTTATTATATTTCAATAGATCTTATCTTATTTTACTACTATAATAAAAGAGTAACTATGGTAGACACATGGCATAATCACATTTCACCTCATCATAATTTTTCGTCTCTCCTATTAATATTACATTAATTACTAATAATAAATTAAAAAAATATCTTTTTATTAATATTGTTTCTCAAAAAATAAATACTTATAAAATTAAATTTTTTTCTAAAATATCAAACTTTTTTAAAAATATCAAAAATTATAAAATTGATGTTTTAAGTAAAACTTTTATAAACAAAAACTAATTGAAATTAGGATTTATAATAAAAATGTTTTAAAAAATTAGATTTTTTAAAATGTTTGTTTTGAAACAAAATTTTTAATTTTTTTGGAAAAAATAAAAACAAAAGATTAAAAAGTTGATATCATTATTTTATTATTTATAGTCCTTACTTATAAATAATTTTAATCATATTTTACCTTAGAATATTATTTTATAACTATTAAACTTTTTGTTATATTTAATATTTTATTAATTTAACCCCGTGTTATACACGGGTTTAGTAAAGATAGTGTAATATATAACACTATAACTATACATTCAACTTTATCCTCTTTTCAATACACGTCACATAAAATAAAAGCTATAAGTAATTTAGTTATTTTCCATCATAAGAATTCTTGTTAAAAAATAATAAACAAAAAGGAAATCAAGTTTTAAACTTTCTATTTGAGCATATACGTAATTAAACTAGATTTATTATTTCTTCACGATTTTTATATATATGAAGATAAATAGTTGTGACATGGATAAATTAAGACATAAATAAATATTTTTAATAATAAGTAGTCAAATTTATAATTTCTATTTTGAGGGGAATCGTTGGTAGAGTTTTTTTTTAACTTAATGTGTGATCATTATGGAGTAAAATTTTAAACTTGATTTATGGATCGACACATACTCTAGAGTCTAGACGTACTATATACTTACTCTATTTTTTAAACACTACACATGTGCTCTAGTGGATTTGAACTTATAACATTTAAGTTGAAGAAGTACACATCATATCACCATAATGTCTCATTTGAACATTGTTGACATCAACATTTCTGGAGCCCCAAAGTGAAACAAAATTTCGGGGTACTCGTCTATATATTATTTTTAAAAACCTAGACCTCGGACCGTGACAAACAAAATTGTTTATAGTTTGACAGATAACAACTTAGTTAACTGAAACAAATCGAATTGCAAAAAAGCATATTAAATGATAAAGTATCAACAATAGATTAAAGTAAAGAGCAATATCAATTACAAATATAGATTAAAATCAAAACAGTCACAATAGATTAAACTATGATTAAAACAATAGTAGATTAAAGCAACTAAGCAAAAAATCAATATCAAACAATAATGGTTAGTAAAGTAGGTGATTAATTGAAAAATAGAATTCAGAATTAATGAAACTAAAAGAACTGTCAACAGTAAACGAACTTTTGATAAACCAAGTTTCATAAATCAACCTTGATGAACTAATTTTCGTGAGTCGGCTTCGATAAACATTCAATTATTTTGTTATCTATTCTTATTTATCTCTAAAAACATAAATATTAATTAGATTATCATATATATTTTTAGCTTAATAATATATATAAGTAGTTATTTCTTTTCAATTTTGTGGGCCTAAAACAGTTACATTAATTGTTTGTATTATAGAGACATTTTTTTTTAAGACTTATATAAACTTATACACTTATTATTTTGGTTTAATTTAATGCATTGTATTTTTTTAAGAATAAAGTTAAAGTTTGAGAAGACGTATGAAGGTGGGATGGCATGGAGAGAAATGAGATCCGCATTTGCGGACCTAGAATGGGTCAATAAGAGTACAAGATTTTTAGTACTTTTCTTAAACAGAAACAAATACGCTAAAAGTAATGTTTTCTAAGACTTCAAATTATTATACACATTTACCGATATATAATTTAAGAATATATCAGCTATTGATATGATAAAAATATGTTAGTTTTGTTTATATATCTTTTAACAGTAAACCATCACCACTCTTGAAATACACCATCTAAATTACTTGTTATTTATTTTAAACTTGAGTTTACTCTAAGAAAAACAACTTTACCTCTTTACATTAGGACATTTAAACGACAATTAGTTTTGTTATATAGACAAGATTTATTGTATGCAATCTTATTGTAATTAAGATTTATGATTAATTTATGGTTGCTGAGCAAATATTCACATTAAACTTTATAAATAACTGATTTAATACTATTATTAAATCTACATGATTTAATTTTGTTTTTCTATAAAAGATTTTGAGTTTTAATTTCTAAACTAACCATAAATATCTAAAAAAATCTTTTCTACTGGTGGACAGAAAGTTTAGCTGGTTTTTTACTAGAACTAACCATGCATATCTTAAATCAAACCGTTTGAATTTTGAGGTGTCAAATAGACCAAACGGTTTAACCGTTAAACTATCAAAACCAAACCATAACCATGAACGAAGCCTTGTATATCGCTTGCCGCACGCTGGCTAGCTTCAACGGTTAGGAACATCTGTATGAGGAAATAGGTCTCGTATTGAATTATTACCAATGAAGAAAATATTTTCTTTTTAAAGAAACATGAGATTTAAATAAAAATGGGCTTTTTAAAATGACTAAATATAACCTTTATTGAATTATATGCAACTTAAGAAACAGCAATACCGATAACTTCCATTAGCATACACAGTTACACACTAACATCTGGATATTCACTCAATTCCGAGAGAAAATGACTGAATATTTGAAGTTCAAGTGCTAAATACCAACAACATATCTTCACCATCATCCAGGAGGCACCGGATTCAGGTTCAAACCAGCCTTTGTTACAAACCATCAAAATGGTGATCCGTCTCATCGAAAATTTCCTCCTAAACGGATGAAAAACCCGTTGTCAAAATGCAAAATTATATATAAAAAAGACGATGGTCGTATTAGAGTTTTATAAAATGTTTACCTGTAACAGTTCTTCGATAACGTCTTCCATTGTTATTACACCAACTGCTTCTTCATCAGGGACTGGAAGTGGCTTTCCATCTATCTCTAGGATGTCTGAATACATTTCTTTGTTCCATTTTTTACTACTGAAGTTTCCTTTAAAAGAATTGTTTCCTTTGCCTGGGAAGCTTTTCCACTGCTTGAATGATCTTTTCGTCTTTAAACTCTTTTCTCGAGGAGTTTTAGGATCCCCATCAATGTCGACACGCACTTCCTTCACCCCATTCTCTATCGCATTTACATGTGTTAGAGATTATATATGTTTAATTTATAGTGCTTTGGATGGAACTTAGTTTTCCGTAAAACTTATATCAAAATGTAGACAAAAGAAAACTAAAAAACCATATATTTAGATTTATATTAGATCTTACAAATTATTCGAGAAAAGTAGAGTACATATTTAAATAAAAACTGAAAAAATAAAAAATAAAATATAATTATTTCAGAATTTCGAGTTGCACGAGAGAGTACCCTGCAGTTATTTAGTTTTAAAAGGAAGGAAAATGAAATTTGCATTGGTTTTGGAATTACAATAGTTTTAAAAAAATCCCAACAGGTCAAACACGTAAACTAAGAAAAAGTTAGCTTAAAAGAATACAGGATTAGCTTTATTGAAAATGGCTTTCGGGTCAACCCAAGTCCGCACAATCCATGTTGACCCGTACTACACTACCCACTTTGACCCGTTACCATCCCATTATCCCACCTTTACTTATCATCATGAGGGAGTACCTGATAATGGAGTTTTTATGGCAGGCTGCTCTGTTTTTGTATCAATGCATTGTCTCACAACAACAGCCATGTGGCTGTGACCTTTCTGAAATTCGTTCAAAATGTCATATAACGGAAGAGATTCCGCAACCCTGTAAGAGACATATGGTTTAAATTAGTATATACCATCATGAACAAACATCAAATTCTTTTTCTTATTGTCCCACTCAATCCAGCAAATTAATCAGTTATTTAAATGTTGATTTCACACCTTTTACATATATACAAAAACAGTATTTAAACAAGGAACAATAATTGACGAGTGAACAAAAGGTAGTGTATTAGGTAAAGTATTTTTTTGGCTAAAATATATTTAAATCTGCTAAACATTTATAACATACTTGGGAATCCTGCGAATGGTGACATTCTTGACGGGGACTTCATCATCTGCATGGATGGTAAGGAGATTTTTGACCTAAAAATAAAAGATAAAAGTCAAATAAAAATTTTAATATGTTAAACCATAATCATATGAATCATTAGTTATACTGTTAGCAAGATGGAAATGTTTAAATAATACTACCAGAATGAGTCCAATGATATTTGTTGGTTGCTCATAGTAGACAGGTATCCTGCTATGCCCTTTCTCCAAAATAATATTCATTAGATACCTGTAGCACAATAATACAGATGCAATCATAGAGATTCTAAGTATCGAAAAAGTAAACATTTATAATTACAGGGTTAGGACCATTTAAGAACTAATAAAGATCTTAAGAACTACGAGAACTAATATCAATAGGTCATACATTTTAAATTTTATATTTTTTACACATAGTTGTGTATGTTTTTATACATTAAAAACCATAAAAATAACATAAAAACCCATAAAACTAATGTTTGCATATGTTTTAAAACTTTTGTTTGTTTAGCTACACTTGTGTAGATGGTATAACCTATGTATGACTTACACGTGTAGATTACAAATTCGTTCATTGTTTTCTTTTTGAACTTCAAGAGAGATGCCTAAATATTATATTTCAATCATTACTTTATAAGAAACATAAAAGAAGTTGCGTGTTGATAGGGGTTCTCGCTGTTCTTAAGATATTTGTGAGCTCTCAAATGGTCCTAACCTATTATTTTAATTATTGAATGTATTCGCCACCTATCAAGTTTAGCATTAATATCGATTGAGAAGGTGTCTCTTATAGGAGTCATCGCATCACTGGCTGTTTTTTCTGTGAGTTCAAGTGCTCCTGCTATTATTGTTGTCTCATCATGTGTTAATTCTCCACCTTTTCCAGCCTGTTTGCAAGATTATAAAAATAATATATATGAAATTTGAGAACAAGATATATAAAATAATAATAAAATATAAAAAAAAAAAAAAAAAAAAGCTGAAGGATTTGCAACACACATACCTCATTACCGTGAAAATTAACAAGTGTTTTCAACTCAGCTCTGCGGAACAGAGCAACATGTTCATGGCCCAGCAGATAGTCTAGTAACTGATGAATTTGAGAAATAAGTCAAAGATCATTAAGTTCCAACATTGGTTGATGATATATGAAAAAGTCAACATGCAGTTAACAAACCAAATCACCTTGCTTATAGGATACGCGACAGGAAAACAGATGCAAACAAGAACACGCACAAATGGCGACACAGTGGCACCAATCGCCAGTCCATGCCTAGTACAAACAGATTGAGGTATGATCTGTGGATGTGAGTAAATAGCAATCAGTGCCTACACAAACAATGTTTGTTTAACCTAAAGTTATATATTTACAGCATATATTGTTACGCACCTCACCAAACAGAAGTATTAATGTAACTGAAATAAGAATAGCACCCCAAGCTGTGACGAGACTGTCCAGAAAAATTGGGAGAGCCTGTGAAAGATAATAACTGTTCAAATTTTGAATTGCTACCGATAAAAAGTTGTTTAAAAAAAACTATATATGTAAATACCTCCATTGCTGCAGCATTGCATATAAGAAGTGTGCAAAGCAATAGATGCTGTCTTTTGACCACAGGTAGTATCTTCTCTGTTGAGAAAAAGAATTAGGAGAAGTAAGATAGATAGCCCAAATTAATTTACCAAATAAGCCCATTGCTCAATCGATGGTTAGATTTGTTCAACTGATGGTCAAATTTGTTCAACAAGATTTGATAAACTCAGACCCATTGCAATTTGATAGTCTAATTTGTTCAAATACTGGTCAACTGCACAATGCACGCATCACACATCAAATCACATATTCATATCAAAGTGCATCACGCACATCACATGAGCATCATGGAATCAGAACGATGCGATCTCATCATCGCATCATGCGCTCCTGAATCCTGATGCACACATATTAAAACTAAGTAAATAGCCTTTTTCATATCATTTTCTTTTCTATTTTGCTATTAAAATTCTGGAGAAGAATACGTGTATAGAGAGAAGGGCGGATTTATGAGAAAGAATATATAGAAAAAGAGTCAAGGATTCAACAACATAGCAAATTTGGAACAACACTACTAAAGGATATACAAAACATAAACGGCAAATGTCAAGTTGTTTATTATTGCTATAACAATGAGGGTACAAGAAATAGTCAAAACTAGCATAATATATCGAACCGGGGACATTCGGAGTGGCAACCCTGTTTTGGTCATATTTTCACTTCAGTTGCCATGATGCAATTCAAATGTTTGTTAGGACTGACAAGGGACATAAATAAGAAGTATATTTTATTTATTTAGTGATGTAATGAAAGATGAACGACATGGGAATAATCTGAGCATATGTTGTATGTCTTATTTTGGTGTGGGAATGCTTATGTAACAATTTGATTCTTTGGTTCAGAGCTTAAACACAGGTGAGTTCGTGTGATTGCAAAAAACTGTTATCCACTTATCCATGCTAAAGTTCTTGCAAATATGAAGATTGAGCGCCTTCCTAAGGTATACATGTGGATTTTCCTAAAAAATAAACCTCTTTCTAGTCCAGTACAGATGCCAAAATGGTTTTACACCCATTGATCCCCATCTAGCATAAAAGCGACTAGAAACCACCAACTTGGTCAGAAAACAGGAAAGCGTGGTCTAACTCTTTCTATGTTATCTATAGTTGCTTTAGGAGGATAAGTGTAGACATTTGAACTACTTAGGGTTTTTTTTTCAAAACAAGCTAAAGGTTCCAGCTTTTGTACATGATTCAAGATCACTCGTTCAGATTTGCGCCACTTCTAGGTTTTGGTCCATGTTTGTCCATAAATGGTAACATATATGCTTCATTAGTTTATGCTTCTTACTCAACGAGAAACGTTACTACACTGTATTCATGGTATGATGTATCATTCAACCCAAGTCCTCTTCAACTGATGACCCTAATTCGAATCTATGAGTGCCACTTGCATCATAATTGGAATGAGAGAACCACACTCTATGTCTCTATTTATGATGCATCTAACATAAGGTTTTCAGTGAAGATCTAGATAGTCTGTTTCTTCTAATAGATTATATCTTTCTTAAACCAGTGATACATCCATTCAAGAATCAAGTGCAATATCAATTTCATCACCAGTTTACACCAAATTTACCATATTTACAGACCCAATCCCGAACAATTGTGTAACAACTAACAAGCAATTCCTCAAAATTTGCTATGGACAAAACATGAGAACTTATCCCAAGGTACGAGACTTGACCCATATCAGTTTATGGACCAAAGGGGCTCTTTCACCTTTTGGGATGAGTTCTTCTGTTTGATAACAAAATCCCCAATAATCTTAAGCTCCCATAAGCAAACTCCAAGGGTCTTTATAGCAACAGTAACATAACAGAAACAGAAATCAACACAAAAACAACAACAATCACCCAAAACCACAACATTAACAACCACAATCACCAAAACAAAACCACATACCTGCATATTTACGATCTTTGGGAGTCCCAGATTTCGCAAGAACTTCAAGATCAACAAGACTCAAAGACATGAGCCCTAAAGTAAGCCCAGACATCAACCCAGCAAACAACACCAGCAACACCACAATCCCAATGTGTATAAAGAACTCCGACTCCCCCCATCGGTACTCCACCGCCATAATCCACCAAAATTCTCACTCTTAACTGTTAATTTCTCTCTTTCACCACATGATTCTGCTTCCAAAACCCTGATTTCAGCTATAGTATGTTCTAGTTCAGGTGAATTCAATCTGTTGTGAAGAAAATGAAAGATGATGATGATGATGATGAGGAGGAGGATGAGAGATGATGATATAGTGACAGCGTGACGCCATATCAACTAAGGAGAAATCGTGTGGCATTTGGGGGGCTGTTGGATGGTGACACAGGCACAGAGGGCCATTCGGTTGTCAATATTATATTGTTTGTTTTCTTGTAATAATAATAATAATAATAATAATATGATTGGAGTTATCCGGGTTTTTGTCACATTTCAGTCAAAGGAGTACCAATAAGGTCGGCATAAATTCTTGGAAAGGTTTGATAATCTATAGTTTCAATTTAAAAAAAAAAATATTAACAACCAACATTTTGTGAGACTACCACCAAGGAGCTAGCAAAAAAAATATAACATATAGAAAATTATTTAATTGGAGACGTAAATATTTTAAGAATCGTGCTGGTTAACACATTTTTATAAATTTTCAGTTTAGATTAGGTTGGGTTATATTACGAGAAGCACGTCAAGTGTAATTACAAATGAAAAATAACAACACAATATATCTAAAGTTGTTTTCTATTAGGTTTTAATTTTTGAACTTTTTCCAAACATTCTTTAAGTTATTTTTTCTTCATAAAACAAATACAACTATCGTTTAAATTCTCATCATCCATCCAATTACACAAATCGGATTTCACATACCTCGTTGTTGAAAAGCATCTTTTAACGTTTGCGGTTGCAACGGGTATTACGAGAGATGGTTTTAATAAACAATACTAATATAAATGAAAAGTGTTTATTTGTTTCAACCATTAATTATACAATATACAATACTTGATAAACCATTCAAGTTGGCAAACCGTGTATTCATTTTTAAAAGACTTAATTACAAAAAAACGTCCTTTATGTATATATTAAATTATAGATTTGGTCATTAATCTTCATTAATTACGTTGAACATACTTAAACTAAATGGTTTGTAACACGCCAAGTCCTTTAACATAAAGAATGTTAGTAGTTCTGTTAACTATGATATTAAATGACTAAATTACCCCTAAGATTCATATTCTTCTCCACTAAAACCACACTCCCCCATGTTCCTATTCATTGTTAGCATCTTGCTCATTTTCTTTGTTTCAGTCCATCAACGATAGGATGAAATTCTTGAGTTCGCGAGTTTTGGAGCTTCTTGAATGAAATAGGGTTTAATTGTTACTAATGCGCAAATGATATTGCTATCAATTTTCTAATTTTGAATACGAATCCAACTTCTAATATTCAAGTTCAGTCGTGTCTAGGCAATTCGAACATGCAATTCTCAAGCATTCCACAAGCTTTTTGATCTTGCAGAAATATCAAAAGCTTTTTCTTTCAAGGTTGTTTCTTCAACTTGAACCTTGATTTTTTGATTCAGTTGACCAAGTTTACCATATGGGTTTATCGTTGACTTAGCTTGAATTGTGTGAGAAAATAGAGTGGGAGAGCATATTCGAATTTAATAGATTTGTTGTTGAGAAAGATTTCTCTTATTTTATGTATCTGTTGCTTTTTTTTGCTGGAAATCTTGCACGAACCGGCGACAAAGCCAAAAATTGACATAATATTTCGGGTTTTTTTTGTCAAAATCAAAATATATTACTTGATTTTCAATAGTTTTATTCGAATCCCGATTCTCATTTGCAACAGGCCCGCTAAATTTATGTAGTTATAAGCTTTATTGTCTCGTTTCAGTTTGAGTTATACTAATGAAGATGAGGATATATGGATGATGAAGTTTTTAGTTTTATTTATTTGTTTATTTTTAATGATAAGGGTAGTTTGGTCATATTTTAAAAATTAACATTCATTAGGCTAAAGGACTTGATGTGTTACTAACTCTTTATGTAAAGGATGCTCAATGCAATTATTGAAGATAAAGGACGAAATCTATAACTTTATATATACCTAACGGATGTCTTATGTAATTTACTCTTTTTAGATTGTATATATAGATTGTTAGTTCAAACCAAAGTCTTCTTTTATTGTTTTCATTGAAATCATACGGGTCAACAAGTATAATCTTAGTATTTTTGGAATGCTAAACCCATGAAAATTATCACAAGAACTCAAACTACTCAAACAAACAAGTAATATTATCTGGTTAAAGCGATCCCCAAACTCTTGTATCTGCATATCGAGAACTGTATTGAAGCAATCATACTCAAAATAATGACGATATATGATATTTTTTTTGGTCTTGGCCTCTTTGGGTTAATGTATTATCATCCATGTTTATCGTTTCAAGTCCATGTTTTTCTCACAAAAAGAGTTAACATTTTAAAAGAACTTATTAGAACCCTTCATTCTAAAGTTCTCAATTTGACGTTTGATAGAAGAAACCAATGAAACTACATTCAAGAAACTTGCTTTTTTCTTTGAAGACATTGAGACAATGTGTTTGTGATGTCTAGAATGTGTAGGATACAAAGTTGTATTGTGTCATCTCCAATTGAAGTCTATCCATTTGTTTGGCACTATCAAGATTGATACCCGTTTCTTCAACACATCTAAGAACTTTCATAACCAATAGATATAAAGTAATCAAATGATATAGTGTTTTATATTCAGAATTCCAACGAGTATGATATCACCACGTCGTTAAAGAGACATTTCTTGATTTATCCAACTTCCGGTAACAAGGTTATCCTTCAAGTTCTATTTTTGACTTTCACAAGCTTATCTTGTCGCAAGATGCACTAACGACATTTGTTAAACGCCCTTCCGCCCGTTCCCTTCCATTATCTATACAAATGACAAACGTAACTCTAAAAAGATCCACAAGAGTTGTAAGACCAGTTGTAACAAAGCATAAAGAACAGTACAATATTGTTCAATCTGTTTGTTTTTTTAACATATGGGTAAATGTATTGTATGTGCAATAACTAAATCATCAATTTAGATATTCTCCTACAAAATATGGGACATGATTCTTACTTAACAAAAGCAGTAATAAATAATAAAACCATGTTTCTAAGATTTATGTCATTTCTTTTTAGCTATTGTGTATTAAGTAATTTTTTTCGTATATAATTCATATAGCTTAAAATATGATTTTAGCAGGATTATAATGTGTAATAATTAGTCATTTCGATTGGTAATGTAATGATTAAAGTGTTAGGAGGTGCGAGGAGTGCACACTTGTTTGAATTTATTTTGATCTTTGAAATTAAAAACTTTATTAGGGGCGAAGCCCCTAAGCGATGGTGGTTCCAAGGGGGCAACACCCCCTTGGCGAGGGTCCGGGGGCAGCGCCCCTGGGAGCGGGGTCCAAGGGGCAGCGCCCCTGGGAGCGGGGTCCAAGGGGCAGAGCCCCTGGCTGAGATCGAAAATACATTAGAATTTGTTTTTCCCGAAATTTCACATGTGAAACTTCGGGGTAAAAAGTGTAAATTCGTATAAGAAAAACTGCCTTCGGCAGTTTTCCCCATCCCTGAAATAATCGAATTGGTCATCTTCTTCATTCTGCTCTTTTGGTTCATGATCATAAAACACACACGAATTTCATACTTCGATTTCTGAAACTTGAGTTTTATCCAATTGAATATTTGGAGTGAACCCCAAATAGTTTCAATCTAAAAGCGAATTGCGACTCTCAAGTTTTTCAAGTCATTATTACGATTCCTCTACATACAGTTGTCTTATTTGAAAATCATTCAAAATTTACTTTGTTTATAAGTAGTTTAGAAGGTTTCAAAACAAAATATCGTTGTTAAAAAAGTATACGTCAATCACTAAAATCTAAAATAAGTCGACGAACACAAAGGTTGTATTCGAGATAATATCCAGACTGGAAATAAATGAAAAAATAATTAAATATTAGACTATGATGCAATCAGTCACACTCAATTTGAGGAAAAATAAAACTTCTTATTGCAATGGTGTCCTTCCGATTCCTCCCAGCTATTTGCTTAGAAGGCGACAACTATTATATTTATATCTTTAACTAGTTTTAGTAAACCCGTGCATTATACGGTTTGAAAAAATAAAATATTAAATACAATAAAAAATTTATTAATTATTAAACGATATTTTAAAATAAGATATGATTAAAATTATGTATCAGTGAGTACTATAAGTAATAAATTTCCTTATATAGCACCAAATTTTAAAAATATATTTTTTAAAATTTCCTTTTTAAACTATTTTTGTTTTAAAAAAAACATTTTGTTTCAAAAGAAACAATTTTAAAAATATATTTTTTAAAATTTCCTTATATAGCACCAAATTTTAATTATTTTTAGTTTATAAAAATTTTTCTTTTTAAAAATATAAATTTTAAAATATTCCATATTTTTAAAAAATTTTAATGTTTTGAAAAAAGTTCTTATGTTATAAAAATTTATTTCTCTATAAATAACATTAATAAAATGATCTTTTTTTAATTTATTAAAAAACTATTTGTAATCAAAATAAAATAAAATAATATTATTAGTAATAATGTAATTATTTAATAGTAGAGAGAAGCGGAACAATTTTAGTGACAAAGAATGTAGAAATAATATTAATAAAAAGTCATCTTTTCTAATTTATTAAACAATTATTTGTAATCCAAAAAAAATAAAATTATTTAATCTTTCTTAATTTAGGTGATTATTTAAGAGAAGAGAGAGACGAGAAAAACAAACTTTGGGGGTCTAGAAATATGACAAGTATCCCTTAAAGTTACTATTTTAGTATTATATATAAATAAAATTTATAATAAAAGAATGATCAACAGAACACATGTTATTTTTTAGCATCTCAAAAAATATGTTTTTCAGTCTTTTTTATAAATTAATTATGAAAATTTCATAAAAATAATTACTATAATTTCCATTTTATTTTAAAAACTAGGTTACAATCCCGTGTAATATACGGGTTAAATAAATTTACTGTTACATGGTTAATTATATAAAAAGTTACGTCTTAAATATTGTGTATTATACGGATTGAATAAACTCATGTATTACACATTTGAAAATTTAAAGTTAACATATTTAAAATTTTAATGAGAGATATTTATTAATTAATAAATAACTATTATATCATTCATAATTAAAAGTATAAAGAAACGGGAAAACCAATTATTAGATTACTTAGATGCTGACAAATGTCTGAATTTATTTTTATTCATACTTCTTAAATAGATATACTTCTTTGGTTTTACTTGTACATTCTTTTAGTTTCTTTTTTTTGTGATTTAGTACTTTTACAATATGTTTTAAAATGATTTTAGAATTATATTAAGAGTTTAAATATTATTAAAAAGTGTAAGCAACAACCATTCTAACAAAAATGATTTTAAAAAGGAATGCCTTTGTATTTTAACAGTTTATTTATTTATATTTAAAAAAAGTAACATGTCGGATTTATCTGTTTGTTATACACAATCTTTTATTGGAGGTCTGAAAGAGAGGAGACTAAATAAACTTGATTATATGACTGTCAATAATCATTTAAGCATAAGCATAAATCTCCCGCGACAACGCATGGATGTGTATCCTTAATCTAATAAAATTTAACAAGTGGTTTTTTACTAGTTATAAATTCAATTAACTAAAAAGCTACATTTATACTCTCGTCAGCTAATGTTCACATTTATATTTTTTTGCTTAATACTCATAATTATATATAGTTTTTGTTACTGTAACAAAAATATATATACTCATTTGTAATAATAAAGTTGCAAGTTAAATTATTCATAAAAACATCTTTTAAATTGTTAAAATGAGTTGTTCGAATAGCAATAGATAATCTAATAGAATAAAGTCTTATTGATATAATTAATTAAAATATTACAGTAAATAATTATTTATTTTGTAGTAAATAGTATCAGATTATAAGTTTATTATATACGTTAGATTTAGTAAGCCCGTGTATTACACGCGTTGAATAAATAAAATATAAAAAAATAAAATTTATTAATTATAAAATAATACTTTAAAATAAGATATTATTGAAATTTTCTTGAGTTAAGTTTAATTTTACTACTTGAGGTTTGTTAAAAATAACTATTTTTCTCCAAAATATTAAAAACATCAATTTACCTTCAAAAGTTTCATTAGTTGTTTTAATTTTATCCAAAATAATGAAACTTTTGGAGTGAAATTGAAACGACATATGAAACCTTTGGAGGTAAATTGATGTTTTTTTATCTTTTGGAGGAAAATAATTACTTTAGTTAAATCTTAGAGAGTAAAACTGAAATTAACTCAATTTTCTTTGTTATAAATAGAATAAAAATTTTATTTCAAAATAAATGTTTTTAAAAAAAATTCTTATTATAACTCTCAATTTTAATTGTATTTGTTCATAAAATTTACTTTATAAAAACAACATTTTTAAAATATTTCATATATTTAAAAAAGTTTGATGTTTTATAAAAATTTCTTATTTTATAAAAATTTCTTTCTTTTAGAAATAACATTAATAAAAAGAACAATTTCCTAATTTATTATAGAAACTATTCTAAAAGCATCACCGATAAGATACTCTAAAAACATTAAAATCCATGCCTAGTCACTGCCACATCAAAAAAACACTCGTTTTTTAAACTCTTAAAAATATCTCCAATAAGGTGTTTTTAAAAACATCAAAAAACATTAACACATAATCACTATTTCATATATTTATTTTTAATTACCAACCCATCCGGCCCTACCCTTGTCCCACCTACCCAAAAAATGGTGTTTTTTCAAGTTCATATGTATGAACATAGTTTGTGAAAACAAACCCCCCAATGGTTTTTGATCTAAAAATGGATGATGTGACATTTTTTAGGGCTAAAAACACCCTATTGGAGATGCTCCAATATTTAAAAAATAAAATTATTATTAGATTTAATGTGATAATTTAATATGAGAGAGACCCGGAAAAAATTTGATTAGGATGAATGTAGTCCGCTACGTGTCCCCTTAGTTATTGTTTTATTAGAGAAAAAAGATTGGTATCTAATTTTACAAAAAGGCTATTATTAAAGAGTAATAATTAAACTACAACAAACTTTTATGTGACTAAATTTTTAGTTTCAGCAAATAGTATTGTTTTGTTTGTTAGTTTTTATATATTGTTATTTATTTCGTTTAAACAAACTCATGTTTTTAGTTTCATTGAGTTATAACTATCTCTTTTTTAATTTCAATGTTATTGTTTTATTACTTAAATTACTTACGTATTTGAACAAAAATCATTTTATAGTTTTGAAATCTTAATTAATAACTATTTAACTTATTATTTTTTATTTAATTCGTGTAATACATGGGTTCTATCCTGGTTATAATATATATCATAACCTTATATTGGTTTTTATAATAAAACTCCGATAGAATTATATATTGACCACTAAAGTTTGATAATTTACAAATGAGTCCATCTCACTCAACACTCATTCTTATTTGTTTCATTTGTTTGATGTGATTAACAAAAGCACGATTCATGTGGTTCAACTCACATTATACGGTTATTTTTAAATATACTTAAATTAAATTTAATAGAGGTCAAAACAATTAACACTTATAAAACTTGATAAATGGGTCTAAATGATTTGGCACAACCCATGATCATTTCGTTGTTGTCGACTCATGGCTACCGACACAACCGCCATTGCCACCTCCACGACCACCACCCCTCTACCTCTTTTGTCAACACTAGTTACCATTGCAACATCATAGCCACTCATCAACACCATCAACACCACCCCTATTCACCACCAACACAAGCTACTTGTTGTCTCAGGTTTTTAGCCGTCACCCCAAAACCATCCGTGATGCCACTGCCACCACTACCTTAACATCGTTATTGCCACCTGCGGGAACGACTATGACTCCACCCCTATAGTCATTGTTGCCGCCTCCATCACTGTCACCACCTCCACTTATCACCACTAGTAGTCATAAAAAAATATAAAAAATGTCGTTTTTTAAACTACCAATTTCAACCCATGCATTTAAGTTTATTCTATTAGAACCCGTTATGACTCAAACCGAATTAATACTTCATAAAGCTACTTGTTTTTTCATAAACTTTTTTTCACTCCCAACTTATTTAAATTCGTCAACCAATCCAATTTGCCGCTTTTGTAAAGGCTTATTTATCTCTCATTGTCACTATCGTCTATTGGAGGCCTATTCTACTACTCCACTTCACCTATAGATTTCCTCTCACAAAATCCTACCTCTTCAAATTCTCACCTACTTGGCCGTCCATCAACCCAATATCATATTTGCCTCTTGTAGCCTTATTCCACGTGTCAACTCATATGCCCCCACTTTTCTTATCAAACCATCCAAACACCAAATTAGGTATTTTAGACCTTTTTTGGATGCCTTTGAAATAATAAAATTATTTCTTTTTCTAGAACGATAAAAAAAAAACAATTCGGTTTAAGTTCCTCCATTAACAAATAAAAAATAAAGGTTTTAGGTTGGGTTAAAATATTTTTTTTAATTAATATGGGGTTTTTTTTTTTGAGGATTGTTTCGAGTTTGAGACTGATAAGACTGACTAATGTACGAGTTTTCTTTCGAAGACATGACAACCTAGAGCCCTAAGTTTCGTACTCAAGTAATGGAAATGATCGTGTGGGCCAGTGATATGTATTGATCCAAAATGACCGTTCAAAAGAAAAAAATAGAATCTAAATTTTCTCTTCAATCTTGTTTATTATAGGATTCAAACTTATAATTCTATAAAAACTGACATCACTATGTATAAACAAGATATTAACATATTGTTAGGCCAGAAGCAATATGACTTCTCTAACCCGGTTTTTGCCCCATCCTAGAGCGTTCGAGATATCAACCGAGCGCTGCTTCTCTAAATGCAATATGACACCAGAAATATTTGATGTAATCGGGCTCCCATCGGTTTCCGGCATACGCTGGTTTTGTAATTGGACCAGACTGAAACAAGAAAAGATTTAAAACGCTTGACCACAAATCGGACCAATTACGTAGGATCGGTACCAGGCCCGTCCCGCCCGGTTTTGTTAGCCATAGGCATAAAACTCCTCGCCCACGTTAAAAATATATGCCAATTGGGGTATATAAGTACAAGAAAGAAACACTATAAAAATAATAATAGAGCATGTCCTTTTGTGAATCATCGAAACTCACGGTTTTGGTTTGTCCCTTTGAATGTGATACAATGTACATTAACAATTTAACACAACTATTTTTGGATCACCAACTGTTGGGACTAGCAGAATGGTCAACACAATTGGGCTGAAAATGGTCCAAATGCTCAACATACACAGCTGAAAATGTTTGGGCTGTTGGCCCAATCTTGGATACTAGATGGATTAATCTTGTTTAGTAAATGATGAATGACGCTCTAGAGATGGGAAAAAAACCGGGTTAGAAACCAAAACCGGCAGCTCGACCCGAACCGACTATATATCAAGATGGTTTCATTTCAACTCGGTTCCAACCGGACCCAACCCATAAGTTTGAGATTGGTTTTTAACGGGATATGTTAGATAAATATAAAATGTACAACTATATGTTATCTTACGTAAGACATATTAATTATGTCGTGAATTATTTTTCACGTAGTATACCCTAGTTAAAACAATGTTCTAGTGGTTGTAGGCTTATCAATACTTTGTTAAAAGTTGTAAAATTTTTTGGTCAATTCAACTCTTAAAAAAATTATTAGTTGTTAATTATAAAAGTTACGTAATTTTTATGTTTATTGTTTTGAGGCTAGGGTTTGGAAGTGTTTGCATAAGTTGCGGAAAGAAGCTGTATATTCTAAGAATAATTCGTTCAAGAACTAAAGTTGGAGTAGCTCGATGCTTTTATTGTGTTATTTGAATAAGTTAATGAATTTTCAAAAATTTCGTTTGATTCGTATTTTTGTATATTTTGGATATATTTACAAACTTGGCAAACCTGGCAAAACAAAAAAAATGACATTTAAAATAAACTGAGGGTAATTAAATTCGCCGGTTATTATTTAATTGTTATATAAATTTGTGTGCAAGGAAACAATGTTTTTGTCTATTATAAAATTTTATTAGTAAAAAATATTTACCATCACCACCTACCAACGTTTCCACCATGTGTATAGAGATTTGTAACATGTGTTCCAAGTCTATGAACTATTTTCAAAATGTTGAGTATACTTGTGGCATTAAATTAAATTGTAAGTACATTCTTTTAATTAACTTTGCTAAATGTATATACATCTAAAATACCCAAATGTGAAAACTAAAGCCTCTATGTGAATTTTTCAATGTGATCAAACCCATTTATGTTTGTTCTTTGTAGAAGTGAGTTACTTTTGAACCGTATGTATTAGAGTAACTTGCAACTCATGATTATACATAACTAAAAATGAGTTTTTTTAACTTTTAATCTACTCTTATTAACCACATATATTTATGTCTTGTAGGATTTATCCCCTCAACATCTTTAATATATGGTAGACGTCTTACCACCAGAATGTTTTTTTAACGATATAAGTTAAGTTTTATCAGACATATGATATGTGATATCGTGTATAAAGTTAGAAGATTTCATCACCGTCCTATGAAATTGAGCATGAAAAATTTATATTTTCAAAAGAAGTTTCTCATATTATCTTATTAACTTTTATAAAGGAATATATATTAAAAATACGGGTAGTATATAAATGTTCGTAAAAGCTAGAGTTTATGAGTTAGCATCATTCACGGGTTTATATATAAAGTGGATTGTATTTGGTTTGACTTGAAGGTTAATACAGATTCCGCTAGCATATGGGCATGTAATAATTAACGCCATGAAACATGGGTTGGGAAGAAAATTACTTGGTGGCAAATTATCTTTGAAATTTTCAAAAAGTTTGTTTTCACAATTTTAAGTTGAACACTTTATTTATCTTCATGTTGATCTCATTGCATAGCCTTGACAAATTAAGCGATGACAATACTAGTTTCACTTGTTTAAGTATTTTTAGTCATGAATAAGAAGAAAAGAATTAGTTTAGGTAAGCTATTTAGTGGTAAAATTTGATATAAAAAATTTGAAGTGACTTCATTTTTTAATTTTTAGTTTTTATCTTTTAGCTATGAGTTGTGAAATCCGTGTTTGGAGCGTGATGGCATTAGATCGACATGTGAACTTGTACATATTTTCTTCTTTAAGTTATCAATCATTAATCTTCTAAAACTATTATAATTATTGACTTAAGAAAAACTATTTACAACTTTAATGCAAGATTGTATTGTCAACTTGTGACTTCTAAAACGTTATAACTAGAAATTTAAATCCCACTAAACCATTAAATAAAAGTTCAATTATTTATTTTAGGGTTATTGTATTTTAACAATCTTAATTTTTATTTATTGATCGAGATTAAATCCAACTCTGAAAATGTTTACAGATTTCAACTTTTAGTTTATTTTCTTCTAACGATTTCTTACTAACTGAGAGTTAAAATCGTTAGTTTTTATGAAATGGGGCATGGGCCAACTTTGAGCCATTTTTCAGCTCCGCCACCACCCAACCTCTATCAAGTCCGTTTCCAGTGTCTAGCCTACATCGTCACCATGAAATCTACCTCCAACGAGTCTAGTGGTTCAGATCGGAAAATAGAGATTGATGGGTTTTAGGGTGCAGAAGTTTTGGATTGACGGACTTGATGGTATATTTCAGTTTTTTGCTTAGGGTTTTGGCAAAATAAGTCGTTCACGTCATCAAAAAACTAATGGGGATTAATTCTCAGTTAGAAAGGGTGCGTTGAAGAAAAATCAACTTAAAATTAAGAGTATCTATAAATATTTTTTGAATTGAAATTAATCTTGAACAGTAAATTTAAGTTGAGTTATTAAAATCAAATAATCATATATTTTATAAATACAAGTATAATTATATTGAAATTCAAGATAAAAAAGAAAAGCAAACTTAACTAGTTATTACTATTACTAGTACCTACTATCTAGACGTCTCTTTCGCTTTAGAGAAAAATATCCTTCTTTGTGCTCTTAAATATTAGTTGATTTGTAACATTGTGTAATTTTTTTATTTGACTTGTGTTAATTATAGTAACTAGCCATACAAATATTATAGTGTAGCAAAAAGTATCATGATTCTAGTGACCTTGTTTGGGATTTATGCTAACGTTAAATTTAGTTATGTTGGTAAGTCATTATTAGGATTGTAAGCAATATAATTATGTATTACGAAAAGACTTTAATTTTAAGATATGTTTTATGCATCGAAAAAGTTTAAGCCGACCAGTCGTCATCTCAATAAAAATTGTTGATAATACTATGATGGTAGACGGTATAGATAAAAAAAAATGCAGTATCCAATGTTTTAGTTAACTCCAGTTATACGTAGAGGCCGGATTGCTTCAGTATCTGATATATGCAAACTTACTATACAATTTGTGTAGGATGCTTTTTTCCACGACTTAAAACCACGATCTCAATTATACAATACAACAACCTTACTTGTTACTTAATTTAACGCTATACTCAGGTATAAATATCATTGCGGGAGAAGTTAACAGTTAAAATGATAATTTATACAACATCAGTTTTCTCGTTGTGGGGTAGGATGATCACAATCATAACCACAAATTAAGGAATAATGTGATCGTTACTATATCATTAATTACCCACAAATCATGACTTACTAGGGAAGAAACTTTTTATAACCCATGGATTTTAATTATTACCTTGGAGTCCAAGTGGCTAATGTTTATGGAAAAAGAAAAGTTAACGCCATAAGAAAATCAAAAGTTTGAATATAAATAGAAACAAGTATAGCCCTTGGTGTTATGCTTCATTTCCTCAATACACCAACAACACAAAAGGAGATGAATATGATCAAGTCACTAGCCATTCTTCTAGTTATGAGCCCATGCTTCACACACCTCCCCTTGGTCCTAGCCATTCCTCACAGCCAATACTTAGGCTCAGAATTCCTTGATCCTCACAACAAAGCTCGAGCCCAAGTCGGGGTGCAACCACTCAAATGGAACATGACGGTTGCAGCCTATGCTCACGGGTATGCATACAACCGGCTTGGTGATTGTGACATGCAACATTCGCAAGGCCCTTATGGGGAAAACCTAGCGGAAGGTTATGGTGACCAGTTCACTGCCACCGATGCTGTAAACATGTGGGTCGGAGAGAAACAATACTATGAGTATGAGTCAAACTCTTGTGTCGGTGATGAGTGTCGTCACTACACGCAAGTGGTGTGGCATGATTCTGTTTATCTTGGTTGTGCTAGACTTAAGTGCCGTAACGGTTGGTGGTTTGTTATATGTAGTTATGATCCTCCAGGGAATTATGAGGGCCAACGTCCTTATTAATTGTAGGTGTACCACCTATATGGATCAACTATCTTGTTTACCACTTCTTTGTTGTCTTTTATTAAGGCATCATTCTGCTATATGATGTATTTTATTAAGGCATGATATTGATATATGATGTTTAATGTTTATTAATGTTTACATTATTCTTCTCAATTTAGAAAAGGTGAATAGTTTAGAAGATATAAGTATATTAATGATTATTATATAAAAATAAGGTTTAAATTTTAATATACAAGGAGATTAGTGAAGCTTATGAGTTATGAAAAGCGTCAAAGGGTACCTAACGATTAAAACGTCTAAAAGAGATTACCTTACTTTGGAAAGTAATTTATAGCAAAGGGATAAAAAAAAAGACCAAATATTAAATTGGAACAAAATATGCAAAACAATTAATTACGATCTTAAATGATAAAAGGAACATAAATATTATAGTCGATCAACTTACCAAAATTCTCGAGGTAATTAAAATTATATCTAAAATAAAAACCAAATAATAACATCACTCCAAAAAAAAGTAGGCAATCACAACCTCAGTCACAAAACGGTAGCAATAAGCCATTTGCGACCCGATTTTGTGCGACCCGATTTTGTGACCAGAGCAAAGTTACGATCTATTTTAATGTCTGGAGAAGTGGTCACAATATTTGCACGAGATTGTTACTGCGTTTCGACGCATTATAAAAGAACAATTCATGTTTTTTCATTTGAAATATGCTACTATATATATATATATATATTAAAAAAAAATACATTGGTTATATTTGTTTGATTTTTTGTACATGTGTTTCAATAAAAGTATAATTTTTTATTATTTTATTCAAAAAAAATATAAGCCATTGATATTATAAATCAAAGGTGGATATTTGGTTTATTGGTTTACATAATTTCGAGATTTTCCTAAAATGGTGTATTTGAAAATTTTATTTACCAAAATAGTGTAGTTTAAAAAATAATTACCAAAATAATATTGTTTTTAACTTTTTTATATATCTCTCTCCTACTCTCATTAAATACTTTCTAAAGATCTTTAAATTCTTTAACATATTATTTTGTTTAAATTTATGAAAATAATATATAAATATAACATTTTTTTTACTTTTCTAGAAATACTATGCAGATGTGTTTTTTAATACAATAATTATATTAAATTTAATATTTCCGTTTTTTAAAGATATATTTTGAATCAATTTAGAAAAATGAACGTACATTATTTTCTTAACATTTATTTTTTTTAATCTACTCTTGAATCAGTAAACCTTTTTTGTTGATAAAAATATTATTTTAATGATCTTTAAAACAAGAAACAATTATACGTGTAGTGTTAGATGTATTTTAATATTCTGTCTTTTTTTGTTTTTCTAATTAAATCTCGTTTTAAGAAAAATATTTTTCTAAGCATAACGAGTACTATAAACGAATCAACATTCAACAAACAACTCGAGATCCGCTCAATGGGAACCCTTATTTATGTTCGCTTGTTTAGTAAATGAATGAACGCGAACAAATTTTTTTTAATTAATTTAAATGAACAAACGCGAATAAAAGTCGCGTTCATTTGCTTACATTTGTGACCCCTTCATTTGTTCGTAACGAACGCGAATAAAAGTCGTGTTCATCTGATAATTTTCAAAACCTCTCTAAATGATTTAAAATAATTATATTAAGAACTTTTCTTAATGTAGCATGTATTTTTTTTAATTTCTAAATATCACAATTAAACATTTTAAAACAAGTTAAAGAAATAAAGAACATTTCTATTTAAATATTTTCAAGAAAAAAAAATAATTTTATTTAAAAAAGTTAAAAAGAGTCAAGCATGTTTATTTAAGACCACGAGTAAACATTTTAAAAACCTTGCTTTATAAAACATCTTGAAAGAATTTAAAAAATATTTCTTGAAAATTAAATAAAGTTATATTTAAAAAACAATTCTAAAAGTTTAAGGAAAAAAGATCTAAAAAGTAAAAAAAATATATATATATTGTTGGATTGTGACCGACAAAGGTTTTTTAGAAGCTTTTTAAGAAATAAATTTATAGAAATTAAAAATATTTCTTTTTTTAAACCAATTACATATTTGAAAAAAAAAATTATGAAATATGTGAAAGCAAATTAAATAGTATTTCTAAAAAAGTAAAAAAAAAAACGTGTTAAATTTATATATCATTTTTATAAATGGTAAACAAAATAATATGTTAAAGAATGTAAAGATCTTTGGAAAGTATTTAATGAGAGTAGAAGTGAGAAGCAAAAAAGTTAAAAAGCAACACTATTTTAGTAATTAATTTTTAAACTACACTATTTTGATAAATAAAAATTTCAGCTACACCATTTTAGGAAAAAACTCCATAATTTCTCGTGCTTTTCATTTGAACCCAATCCTATTTATTTATATATATATATACTATTATTAACTATAATAAAAGAAGGTTTTAAAATATCACTTGTCAACATATTATGCTTTATTATTTTTATTTCCCACATCTCTCTCCTAATAAATGATAATAATATATATAGTAACTATATTATTTAAAATATTTCCACAAAAATTAGATATTATAAAAATTAAAAACTAGATTTTATTTATTTAAAAACACACTATAGAAAATACATAAGATACAAAAATATTATTAAAGAAAAATAATTTTTAAAAATACGAACTATTTTAGAACCGTTTTTTGTAAGGAGGATTATTTTTTTAAATAAAATTTAGAAGAAAAACCAAAATATTTTAAAAAACAATTAAAAAACATAATTTTATAAAATGAAAGTTTAAAATGATATTATTGTTGTTCTTACTTTAAATATTTACTTATACGCAACTAAATCAAATCTTATTTAGAAATAATATTTTTAAATTTTAATAACAAACTATTTAATATTATATTTATTCAACCCGTGTAATACACGGGTACTATACTAGTATATATATATATATATATATATATATATATATATATATTTTTTTTACACTCCTACAATTTAGAATGAAAGATGGATAAAATTATAATTCATGCATAGATACGTGATCCACTAAACCTTTACAAAATCATGAGCTAAAGCATTATATTTAATGTCAATTCTATATCTCACATTATTGTGTTTTCTTAGAACTCCAACTATTGAAGCCAAAACCAAGAAAAATACAATAGTCTGTGGTTGATTGGTTGAACGAGGACAACCCATCTAATTAGCAGAGGAACTACAAATAGTCACAACATAAGAGCTAGTACCTTAAGATACTAATGGATATGGTAAACCCCAAACCATCGATGGTAAAGCTGTTACTACGACCACTGTCGCCGCCATAAGCTACAATCACCATCAAATTGAGGTCTTTCATCCACTGTTTTTAATTTTCCCCAATTTTGATATCTAGGTTATAAAGTTTTGCCCTAATTTTGACATCTAGGTTATTATGCTTGTTATGTTTACTCTCATGCTTGAATTTATACTATGTTTGAGAAATGGATTTGTATATTTTATTGGTTTTAATCAAAAGCAGTAAATTTTTTAAATATCTTACAATTTAGTAAATTTATGTTTAGATTTATGATTGAGTTTGGTACGCTTGAATATATGAAATAACCTATAATTTATGCTTAGTTAGGAAATAGATTTGTGCAATTTGTAGGTTTCAAATAAAAGTAGTTAAGGATGGTGAATTTATAAGATAACCTACAATTTTTGCTTGAATTTATACTTAGTTGAGAAATGGCTTTGTTTAATTTGTAGGTTTTAACTAAAAGTAGTTAAAGATGGTAAATTTATGAGATAACCTGTAATTTATGCTTAGTTAATGATTTGAATAATTTGGTTTTATGTATATCGTAATGACTAGTTTATGTAGTCAAATGACTTTGATATATAAAATAACATTGTTGATAGTCTTAACAAAGTTTACTTTAAATAATATTGATATGTTTTTAGTATGGTAACTTTGAATAACTTCTCATATATCTCTCATGTGTTTTTTTTTGTCGTATATATTATAACTTTTCAAAAAATGATATTACTATGAATTGTGTTGGGATACCTCACGGCCGATGTCAAGAGCCATGTAGGCAATGGAGCGGGGTCATTTTGATCCGTTAGAAATAAAATAGACTTAAATGATCTAGGTTTTAGTTTAATTGAGTCAAAATAAGTCAAACACAATTCTTAAACTTAAAACCATCTTACGTTAGGTTTAAACTCGTCAAAATGCAATAACATATAATGTAAACTTTGTTTTGTTGGCTCAAACTGTAAATTTTCAAGACCCAGCTTTTTTAGCACAACTTTCACAATTTATGGATTCAAAGAAGACTAATCAAGCCAACGAAGATGATTCGGATGACGGGGACAAATAGTTTATTGGATGGCTAGTTTATGTTTCATTTAACTAGTTTTATGTTAGAGTTAAACTAGATATTTGAACTACTTAACATTTATGCAAATGTTTATATACTTTGAAGTTTTTTATAGTGCCTTTTGTGTTTCTGGAAAATCCGGTTGTATTTTTATATGTATACGTTTGGTTTATGAAAACTGAAAATGATGGAAGTTTAAAAAAAGTATATTAAAAAACCAGACAAGAACCAATATGTTGCCGCTAAAACTCTTGCCAAAATATTTTGTCGGCGGCAAATGGTATCTTTAGTGGTGATAATTTTTGCCAATGTTGAAAGTATTAACGACAACACTATCACCTTTAGCAGCGACAAACTAACATTAGTGGCAAACTTTTAGTGGCGACTTGTCACCACTAAATTTACTAGCGGCAACAAATGGGGTTATTTGTGGTGTTAAATATCGCCGCTAATACTCAAATTCTTTATAGTGGTTGCAAACCACAAAATCAAATTTTACAGTAATAGTGATTGTTACACACAAAAAACCAGGATTAGTTAAGGAAATTGGTTGTAAAATCAGGTTATCTAATTAAGCCATCTAATCTGTCTCCCCGATATAAAGTTTGTTTGGGGTTGTGTATTTTAACCGGATTATATTAATTAACTCGCATCTACTAGTGTTTATTTGAAAATATACTAAAATATATATAACCATCTCACTACTAATGAAAATTAAATTCACTAGTTTGCTACGTTATATATAGGATTTAGGTATGGTGGTTATTTTACCTAAATTTCAAGTTGAAGAAAAATGTTGCAACTTTTTGCTAGGGTTTCCACATCTGTTGCCTTCTTCACATCAATGTGTCTCTATAAATACATTTCCTATGATTTCAATATACCTAAAGCATTCTTACACATTCATTAACTGATGATCTATTAATATGGGACGCCAGCATTGCTCGCTTGTTTTTGTTGTATTCGTATCCATTTTACGCTTCATTTATACACATAATGCACCCGAAGACTACGTGAATGCCCACAACGCAGCTCGAAAAGAGGTCGGTCTAGAGCCTATGGCGTGGGATCCTACCGTGGCTAAATTTGCAGAACGCTATGCCAATATAAGGAAGGCCGATTGCGCCCTTGTGCACTCGCATAATCCTAAATATGGTGAGAATATTGCATTAGGGTATGGTGAGTTCTCAGGTTTAGATGCAATAAAGTTATGGGTTGACGAGAAGGCTTATTACCATTACGAGTCAAACTCGTGCAAGCCCTCGAAGATGTGTGGGCATTATACTCAAGTCGTTTGGAAGAAGTCGATACGCCTCGGGTGTGCGAGGGCTAAGTGCAGGAATAATGGATCTTTTGTGACTTGCAATTATGATCCTCCGGGAAACTATATTGGAGAGAAACCTTATTAGGATCTACAAATGGTCTTATTGCTAGCAATTACAACTTTGTTACATTAATGTTAGAAATATATGATTCATCATCATCTAATCTTGTACGTAATTACTAATGATAATTGAGTTCATTGCTTGATTATCTTCTTTTTTGATTATTTAATAATTTTCGTTGGTCCTATTTTCTTAATACAAGAAATGATAGTATTTAATAACTAAAAGAAATCTATGAGGGAAATTAACCCCTTCTCTATATACATTTTATTACTTACATTACATCTCTGGCTATTTTGATATTACAGAAAACATATGGAAGTATCAATTGTTCAAAACAAACTCAAATCGGGTAGAAATTAGATCATTAATCATTCATCACAAGTCATTACAATTAGAATTAGTGTGTGGGTGTCAAAAGTCGTGCTTCTTTTACTAACTTGACAAAGTGTTAAAATTTAATCAAATTCCTATGACATGTATCTTTTACGAAAACGTAACATGTTTACTTTTAATAAAAAATTGTGAGAAAATGAATACATTTTCTGAATAATTCTAAAAATTGTATTAAATAGAATATTTTATCTTTTGAAAACCGGATTATAATGGTGGCTGGTTCTAATGTAGAGCGGAAGCAAATATACAATGTTTTCAGAACCGGATCGAACGTCGAACCAACGCATTACTGGTCCGATGGTCGGACCGGATTTAAGAACAGGATGATGTCATAATTATATATATAAGATACTAGGTTAGTATCCCGTATATTACACCGGTTGAATAAATAAAATATTAAATAATTAGTTATGAATATTTATTAATTATAAAAGATATTTTAAACTAAGATACTATTGAAATTACATATGAGTAAAGATATAATTAATAAAACAATATTATTTTTTTAAACTTTTATTTTTAAACCTTTTTTATTTTTCTTTTTAGAAAAAATTAAACAATTTGTTGCAAGACAAACCACTTTAAAATATTTCAATTTTAAAATTTCCTTATTTTAACTCTAAAATTTAATTATTTTGTTTTACAAAAATTTTTTGTTTATAAAAGTCCGATTTTAAATTATTTCGTAATTTTAAAATATTTGATGATTTAGGAAAATATTTATTTTTAAAATTTTTGTTTTTATTAGAAGTTATATTTATAAAAACATCTATCTTTTAATTTATTAAAAAGCTATTTTTAATCTTAAAAAAATTAATTAACATCATTAGTATTTAATGTAATTATTTAATAGAAGACAGAAGCGGGAAAATTAAAATTAGATGGTCTAGAATTTTACCAAGTGTCATTTTAAAACTTTTCTTTTATTATAATAGATAGATTATATATATATATGGTTATATATATAATTTAATATAAGTAATTTATGTTTGTATTTTATAGTTATATATAAAACTTAACAATAATTTTATGTCCAACATACTAATTTATTGTTCAACCCCTCGTTTTTATCCATTAAAATCCAAAAAAAAAAAAATTCAAAATCCGGTCCGACCACAGGTCCGGTTCCCGGTTCGACCACCGGTTCGGGACGAACCGGCCTGTCCAACCCCTCCAAAACGAACTGGCCTGAACCGGTTCGACCACCCCTCCGAATCTCGGTCGGACCGGTTCGACTGGCCGGTCCGATCCGGTCTTCAAAACAGTGCAAATATATAAAACAACGAATAGTTTTCTAAAAAATCAAACTATTACAAGAGGTGCTCTTTTACATGGAAATTCTGATTTTGGTAGATATGACCAAAATTTTGAATTTACAAATCGACTCATGAAGGCTAAAATTGACGCGACAAGCACGTTAATCACATAATTTTGTTATTTTGCACGTTTTACACTAAAAGGAAAGATGTAATATTAGCTTAAATATAGGAAAATCACAAAATGATGAAATTAGATGCTAATTTTAGGTTTGACAACTAGATCAGGCCATCATAGTTCGTTTGCCATATCATTCTTGTTGGGATCTTTTCGTTTTATAGGTATTGTAATTATTGTATGTTTGGATATTTCTTTGGATGTGTTAGACGCTTTAAGTTTGAAATATTTCATTGCTGCATACGAAGTTTTCAATCGGATAAGAAAAAGATATTATCAAGAACAAGTATGGAAGTTCTTTTACAAAAACTCAACCGGAATTCGATTACGAGACCAACTCAATGAATCATTTATATAAGGGACTAAAAGTTACAATGAACCATTTAAACTTTTTATCAAAAGCATAATAGTCAGTGGTTGATGGTTGTAGCCTCTCATAACTGCATCAGTAGTCAAATCATAAGCACCATCAGTAGTAACCAAGTCAAGTTGCTACTGATCTTCAACTACTACTAAAGATCACAATTGTTATGTTAAAATTGCTACCGATTGGTGGTGCTCGATGACGATAGCCAATTACAACATTAATTTTAGAGTCGTTTATTACGGTTAATTAGGTTCTCTTAAAACATTATATTAAAATCCTTTGCAATGAGGTAAGATTTTGAATTCCATTATGTAAAGTGTTTTTAAAATCTCTCACCTAGCCAACCAAACATTCAATGAAATGAATCTTAAATTCTAATCAATGTTTTCAGAACCGGATTGGACGTTGAATCGGACGTCTTACTGGTTTGGTAGTCGGACCGGATTTAAAAACCGGATGATGTTATAATTATATATATAGTATATTATATATATAGTTATATATATAATTAAATATAAGTAATTTATATATGTATTTTATAGTTATATATAAAACTTAACTATATTTTTATATCCAACACACTAATTTATGGTTCAATAACCCGTTTTTACCTATTAAAATAAAAAAAAAGCAAAAAACAAAATCCGGTTCGAACCGGTCTGGTTTCCCGATCCGACCACCGATTCCGGATGAACCGGCCGGTGCGACCGGCCGAAAACGATTCGATGCGAACACGGTCATACGTTAGATGTAAAAAAAATTATAATCCATCAAATTCCATTATACCAAACACCTACTAAAACATTTTTTTGTCCTACATGAAGTAATGATATACACTACTATAGAAAGGGAAAATCCGACATACGTTTACAGTTGTGCATGTCTTTCATTTATATTTTTGCAAGAAAACTACGACTTCCATCTATTATAATAAAAAAATATTTTATATTTTGCAAGAAAACTACGACTTCTATCTATTATAATGAAAAAATGTTTTAAGTTGGCACTTGTCATAATATTAGACATCCTAAGACTAATTTTCCCGCTTCTCTCACATATTAAATATTTACATTAACTACTAATTACATTATTTAATTATTTTAAGATTAATATAGTTTTTAATAAATTAAGAAAGAGTTCTTTTTATAAATGTAACTTTTAAAGAAACAATCTTTTGTATAACATAAATAATTTTATAAAATATTAAACTTCTTTAAAAAATACAAAATATTTTAAATTAATTGGAATCCCATTCTAATTCTAACTAAGGATTGTTTTTAGAAATTAAATATTTTATGAACCATAAAAAAATTAAAATTCAAAGTTACAATAAGAAATTTTTAGAAATTTACATTTTTTTAAAATATTTTGATTTAGAATGAAATTTTTTAATTTTTTAAGATTTTAAAATTTTAAAACAAAACTTCAAAAAGAATAATATAATTATTTTTTTACTTATAGTATTTAGTTATACGTAATTTCAATCATATCATATTTCAAAATATCATTTTGTAATTAATAATTTTTATTACTATTTATTTAATATTTTATTTATTCAACCCGTGTAATATACGGGATATTAACCTAGTGTTAAATATCTCCACAAATGTTTTATACAACAAAAACCCTCAATATATCTTGATTTAAGATTACGAAAAAACTAATTCTAGTAATCGCTTTTTATGGAAATTCCCTAATCTGTCAGAAAATCTCGTTGTTCTTCCTTATTTCCTGCCTGTAGATTTGTTCTACATCAACCATATCCAAATCATATATACTCCATACACCCATGCACGCTAACATCATTTATTTAATTCTAAGCTTAAAATCTCTTTGCAAAATCACCCTTTGATATCTTAAAATGAGGAGCCCTCGTGATCATATCGCGCTTGCGTTCGCCATAATCATGGCGATCTTATGCTCCTCACACGCCCACGACAGCCCACAAGATTACGTCGACGCGCATAACTGTTTTAGAAAAGAGTTAGGATTGCCTCCAGTGTCTTGGGACGATACGGTGGCTGCATTTGCAAAAGACTACGCCCAACAACGAAAGGATGATTGCGCGTTGATTCACTCAAAGCCCCCGCGAAAATATGGTGAGAATCTGGCTTATGGGCCAGACCTCAACGCGACGGGCGCAGTGTTCTTTTGGGGCAAAGAGAAAGAAGACTACGATTATGACACGAACACGTGTAGCCCCGGGAAGATGTGTGGGCATTATACTCAAATAGTGTGGAGAACCACGGTGAAAATTGGATGTGCTAAGGTTACATGCACCAATAATCCTGTTTGTTATGTCATTTGCAATTATGATCCTCCAGGAAACGTCATCGGCATGAAGCCTTACTAATGTTAGAGATTAGTGCTAAATAGAATTTTATGTTCTTGAATAAATAGATGTGACACATTACCATCTATAGAACCATAGGTATGATGGTAGCTAAGTAAGAAGAAGGTGGTGTCTTTTAGATTGTTTAAAACAGATGTGTTAAGTTTGTGTGATTTCTTTTTCTAGTTTTTAGAATTGTTAGGACTCGAGCATTTGGGCTCGGTGCCTAATAAGGACTGGTACGAACCGGCTCGACTAGCTTTTAGGATCGTATAAGTCCCTACAAAAAGTAGCTTGATTTAATCTATGATGTTGGTTTTAGGTAATATATAATAGTGTTAATGATTGATTTGTGGGTGTCATTCTAGATTTCTAGTTAAAGATATGAAAATTTGCTAGTAGCTTGTTGTTCTACTAAATGTTTTGATTTTAGGTACTTTATATTTTGATTTTATTAACAATTCGCTTTTTTATCATCTTGGTCATGTGGTGAAGTTGATAATTTTTTCGGTTACCCTTGAAGCTTAATGAATATTATGTTTAGGAAGTGTTGACTATTAAATATGAGGAAATCATGGAATAATATTAGTAAATTAACCCTTCTTTAATGTGGGTTTGCGACCGGCAACAACTTCAAATTTGTGCCTTACCTTTAGCTTATTGTTGACTATTCTTTGTGACCAGATTCATACTTCAACTGATATCATATAACAAATAACAAATATTCAAATTACTAGCTTTAGTAAACCCGTGTATTACACCGGTTGAATAAATAAAATATTAAATATAATAAAATTTTAATAGTTATAAAATGATATTTTAAGATAAAATATGATTAAAATTATGTATAAGTAAGGACTATAAATAATAAAATAATAATATAAACTTTTTAATCTTTTGTTTTTAAATTTTTTTATTTTAAAAAAAATTAAAAACTTTGTTTTAAAACAAACATTTTAAAAAATATAATTTTTTAAAACTTTTTTTATTATAACTCCTAATTTTAATTAATTTTTGTTTATAAAAAATTTACCTAAAACATCACTGTTAGAATATTTAAAATTTTTAAAAAGTTTGATGTTTTAAAAGTTTCTTAATTTATAAATATTTATTTTTTTAGAAACAATATTAATAAAAAGATATATTTCTTAATTTATTGTTTGTAATTAATGTGATATTAATATGAGAGAGAAGTGGTAAAATTTTGATGAGTTGAAATGTGGTGATGACATGTGTCCACCATAGTTACTCTTTTATTAGAGTAGTAAGATAAGATTATAATACTAGTTTTATTAAACTCGTTTATTACACGAGTTAATTTAAATAAAATGTTAAATAAAATAAAATTTGTTTATTATAAACGATATTTAAGATAAGTAATAATAATACAAGTTTTATTAAATTAAACATTTAGTAAGATAATTTTAAATAAAATTTCTTATGAAATAAATATTTGGTTTATTAAAATTTTACTTTAAAAAAATGATATTTTTAAAAATAATTTGATGTTTTAGAAATTTTTTTTTATAAAAGTATCTTTCTTTATAAATAACATTAATAAAAAGATTTCTTTCTTAATTTTATTAAAAAACTATTTAATCTAAAAAAAAATTAAATAATATTATTAGTAATTAATATAATTATTTAATAAGAGAGATACACAGTAAAATATTGATGAGAATGAATGTGGTGCTTACACGTATCATCCCCAGTTACTCTTTTATTAGAGTAAATAAAATATGTATAATTAAAATAAGATTAATGCTATAACATAAGAACTTTAAAGGAAATTGTAAGAACAAAAATATAATAAAAGTGTATACAAGAGGTGTGTTTCTCATTTATATTGATGTGGTATTTATAATAAAAAAATTTAATTATTTGGTAGACAAGTAAATTTATTTTCGTTAACAAGTAGTATGATACCCTTATTCTAAGTTTGACAAAGATTCATCCGCTTGTTTATGATAACAATTCACAACACTTCCTTTGGATGAGACTTTTCAAAATTCAAGGTTTAAGTAATGTTTTGTTAAAAACCTTAATACAAAGTACTTAGTGGGGGAAAAAACTTTAGCTAAGAAAAAAGTGTGTAGTTTATGGCTCATCCTCTAGTTTTCATCTTTAAATCATTATATTGTGCGTACATGTCACATGACAACATCATAAACGGGTTTTCCTTAAAGTTGATGTAGGGAGTACTTTTGTGAAAACATTAGTTGAATTATTACGAGATTGGATATATCTCTTTTAAATCTATTATCTTTCATAAGGTCATGAGCAAAGGAGAAAAGTAAGTATTATATGTTTCATCATAGTCAATTCATGGCCTTTAATAAAAACCTTAAGCTAAAAGTCTAATTTTATATCTTCTAACTTCACTTTTTTTATTTCATTTACTTCTGTGCATGCTAACGGATCTTTGATTTGCATCAGCTTTATATTAACTCTTACAAATGGTATATTTTTTTAAAAAAAAAACAAGAAATATATAAGTTAGCTGCATTTATAAAGGATGTAATTAGAGAAAAAGTTATCATTTATAGTTCTTTCGTTTTTGCTTTATCTAAATCATAACTAACTTTCAGTTTATAACAAAATTATCGCTATATCATCTAAACATTGATTTTCTACTCCATATCGCCATACGCATGTGAGTGAAAGGAGAGATCTATGCATAACATTAAATATTATGAGAATATGTAGAATAAAAAAAATCTTTAAATCTTAAAATCTTTTAAAGTAGAAGAAATTAAATGGCAGAAATGTTATGTTTATTCATCTCCTCTGAGATTAAAAAATATATATATATATATATATAAACAAGCTTTGTTTATCTATATAATCTAAACTAGTGCAAGTCAAGGGTAGATAATTTTAAGAAACGTTAACAATTAAAAAAAAAGTTACAAGTTTGATGATTTTTAATTCACACAAGCTTATCCATTTGTATGTAAGAAAATACAAAATTTTAAAAATATGAACTATTGATTAAAAAATTTGATCGAATTAAGTTTGTTTTTTGTTTTCACAATTATATGTTTAGTGTTGTGCAATGAAACTACATAATATGTGTATGCATATATGTGTGTATGCATATACACATATATGTGTGTATTTGTATATGTATATGTGTTCATATGACTAAAGGGAAAACACATTTCTACATGGCATATTGGCATATGTTAGACATATGGCTCAGGACTTTTGTCATACCTAGTTAATTAGTACGAAGTAAATCCATCGAATATTTAGGATCTAGTACTGGTTGTTTATTTAGTTTCCACCAAAGATTCCGGTGAAGTGAAATAGTCTCAAACATTTGTCTCCATCAAAGTGTCCGCTTCAATAGCTTTCCTCTTGTTCCTCCACACTTTCTGCATATATATTCACCACAAACTCCACCCTATAAATACACCCTTTGATGCTATTCAAACCTTACAAAATTAAACACATCCACCTCCATCATATCGCGACATGGGATCATCGCGTAACATCGTGCTTGTTCTCGCTTTATCCATGGTAATTCTACATCTATCTCAAGCGCAAGACGCAGCAGACACAGGAAACGCGCCAGAAGACTACGTTAACGCCCATAGTTGCATCAGAAAAGTATTGGGAGTGCCTCCTTTGACATGGGACCCTGAGCTGGCTAAAACCGCTCAAGCGTGGGCTGATAAAAGAAAAGACTGTAAATTGACACACTCTGATAAGTGTGGTGAGAATATGGCCGCGGGCCCATGCCTCAACGGTTCTTACGCTGTGCAAATGTGGCTCGATGAAAGATCCGAGTATGACTATGGTGAAAACAAGTGCAAAAGCATGTGTGGTCATTATACTCAAATGGTGTGGAAAGACTCGGTGCGCCTTGGGTGTGGTAGGAGTAAGTGTGATGATGGTTGTTGGATAGTTGTTTGCAATTATGACCCACCTGGTAACATTGCTGGACAGAAGCCTTACTGAATGTCAGTTAGTAGTTTATCATGTTAGTTTGTTTATTCTGCAGCGGAATAATTAAGCATCTTTACAAGTCATTGTCTAATGGGTCGGTTTCCTGTTAGTCGATTTGGGTGGAACACGCAATAGTTGATGTGATAGTTAAGTACTTCTAAATTCGAAGCGTATATGCGAGTAATAAATGTGTCATTTAGATAATGTAGTTGGTTGATTTCAGGCATTTCTGTTTCTGTAGTTCAAGTCACTGTGATTCATATAGTTGGTTGATTTCAGGCTTACTTTCAATGTTTCATACATTCTTAGGGATTTTACTTGCACTTCAATCAGCTGCTCAGGTTAATGGCAAGCTTGGATATCATCAGACATATGAACTCAAACACGACACGAGTTTCGCGGGCGGACATACATACCTCCTGTTTAACCTGAAAATTTTATTTTATTTTTGCATATCAATGCTTGTTTCTTTTACAACATAAAAAAATGTATATAGAATAGTTATGTTTAAACTATAAAGATCGATGCTTGTTTCTTTTCTTTTCTTTTTTTATTTCGGCATAAAATATCCTATCAATTTTAGTTCACAAAACACATATTTTAAAAAAAATTTAAAAATAAATAGGTCACCCGTGAACCAGCCAGATCTACCTGAACAAGAACCGTTTAGCTAAATTGGTTCACAAATTTGACCTAAAATTGACTTAACTAGTTTGAAATAAGCCAAACCGTGAATTTCATGTTAGGCTCGTAATGTTTTGTGAACTAATGTGCGTGTTGTAGGATTAGGTTCGTGTTGATTTATTGTGTGATAACCAAGCAGCATTGTACATTGTTGCTGATGGAGTCTTTCATGCTGATACTAAGCATTGCCACTATGTCGAAATCACAGTTGATCAATCCCTCATATGTTTCCACTAAACACAATACCGCAGGTTGTCAAAGACTCGTGCTAGATTAGCATCATCATTTCTAGCACAAAAATATCCGACACGGGTTATTTCTGTTACAAAAACAAACCTGATACAATTCCCTTCTGGTACAAAACAAGTCACATCTAGTACAAATACATGAAAGTAAAAGGTCGCGAAAGATGGCTTCTTGAACATAAATCGCTATAGATATTACTCTATAAAGGCACAGATGAATATTACCATCCAACAGAAAACGAATCAAATCTTCTACAATCTCATTCCTGCTTCAGTGAACTTTAGGCTTATGAGCATCCCACTGTACCAACATCCATACTATCGACGTGCCTGTTTAGTAATAGATAGTAGAATAAGAATCGTCACAATGTAATAAGACACTTGAAATAATATCAAAAGTTTTGAACAAGAATAACACCTGCAAAGAAACCAACAGTAGCAAGATTCTGAACAGCCATGGTGTGGTAGATCAAGTATTCTGTTAAAAAGTGACCGAGTGCATAGATGAAGGATAAAAAGGTTGCAAGATAAAGCGGTTTGTTGTCAAGGTTGAACGCACAGAGGAAACAAAGCGTACAAGTAAGAAGCGTCCACACCCCAAATGTTCTCCCGTGAATTTCAGTCACTGCGCAGTAAAGTAAACGTTTAGATTCTTCGTATGCTTATAGTGGCTAATGAAAGAACATTAGACACAAGAAATCATTCACCAAACGAATACAATGTGAGAAAATCAGAAAATAGCTCATTGCTACATACACATATATACAAAGAGAGTGAGTCCTATATATAACCAAAATTAAGATAGATACCTACGTAAAACAACATAACCACCTCTTTTTCTCTGTCCCGCTATATATGGTGAGCAATATGTACAAGTGCTTATGTCGTTCTCATGATTTTCTACTCAAAGTCAGTTGAACGAGCCCCTAACAGACTAATACATGCAGCTAACTTAAAAAGGTCCTAAATTTTCATGGGGAATTGGTTAGGGATGAGCGTTGTATACAGAGTACCAATACTGTACCCATGTGCCATAAAAAGGGTACCTGTACCGGTGTTCGATTTTGCCAGATTTTAGTATCGGTACAAGGCGATACCGGTACCAGTAAAAACCAAAAAGTACTTATTCAATATCGAGTACCAAAAGCTACTTTTTTTTTTTTTTTTACCATTTTGATCAATTTTTGAGACGTTTTGAAAGTTTATGTTCCAAGTTGAAGATCACGAATGTTTTTCATACAATTTTGAATAATTTTGGTATTATAGTTGGTAAATCGGTATTCAAAAATCACATAACAACTTATATTTTCACCTAACAAGAATCACCAAAGCCGTACCAAATCGGTAAAGTATCAAAAGAACGAATACCAATACAGATACCACAGATTCAATACGGTATTGGGTACCCACTTTTCCTCAATTTATTAACATTACTTCTCTTACAGCTTTAAGATTTGCAGGCTATAGCACTTAAACAACCAGTACATTCATCTTGAGATTAGAGGCTCTAAGAACTAAACGTTGATTGAAGTCTACTGATGTCAAATACACACAACAACAAGTAAAAATCTTCCAAATTCTTTTATGAACCGAGGGTTTAGGTCAAATTCAGATTCTATGGAACGCCCCTAATTAACATAAAAAAGTTGAATTGAGTTATTAACTTCAAATTATCGAGAAAAGTAAAGGAATTATTATATGGGAGAAAGGGGACTAACTGGTGGTTTTAGAGAAAACGGCACGGCGGAGAGCCCAAATGTCGACGAAGCCGAACCATACAGAGGCTAGCCGGAGTGAACCCACAAATATTAACCACCATCCCAGAGGCTTCATCTTCTACAGATCAATTCAACGTCGTGGTGGTGGTGGTGGTGGTATCAGATCCAATCGCAGCTCAAGCTTAAATATTGCAGTGGTTCTGAACTAGAGTTTTGTAAAGAGAATTAGAGCGTTCACAGCCCACTCCCCCGTATCCTAATTACATTAAAAATCAATATTTTTTTTTTCAATTAAATAATAATCTTTATATTTTTTTCTCGACTTTACTCACAATCACTTTCAACAAATATTAAAATATTAATATAAATAAAACAATGTTTTATCAAATATAAAAATAAACAGTAACATATTCTATATTCTCTACTCACAATCATTTATAATTATTTTTTATAATATAGAGAACGTACTCACAGATATACAAAAAATAAGTTGTAAATGCTTTTAGAGAAAATAAAAGAAGGAAAAAGAAGAAAAAAAATTCATAAAAGAAAAGAGAGTGTAATTTTATTTTACCTTGAGAGTTCAAATTATGTGTTCTAAGTTGAAATGAAAGAGAAAAAAAAAGGTAATTTACAATTATATATTTTTAGGTTAGAAGGATAAAATGGTAAAAAGAAAATTTACTGTTAATCCTCCTGTGTTGTAACGAGAAGTGTAAAATTGTATCAAGTAGCACCAATTGAATATTATTGCCAGTGACCACCAACACCGAAAAGCTCAAGTACCCCTACTATTTGAGCTAGTGTTCTTGCCATGCCCATTAAACTTGAGCAAGGGACCACTTGGGGTGCTTAACAAACCCAAAAATATTTTTCATGGGTGCGAAACTTTTGATGTTTGGAATTCTATAACTTAATTTTTTGGTACGGTTCGTATCAAGTAAATAATACCAAGAATATCTAGTTATCCTACAAGTTCAATCGATTGTAACGTGTTTTTACCCACATAACAACTAATTTAACACCTTCTTAAATTGTGTGATCAGCTCACAATTGTTGAACCAGTTTGGAAGATATTGTTGAAGTAACCTATAACTCTATACATTAGCGGGAATATGAATTGAAAGAGTGAACCTATTGGAAAGATTCATTAATATTATACACAAGATTCTATAGACTTTACATTAAAAACCATATTTGTGGAGTTAATAAATTAGGAAAATACTCTCCAATTCATGGGAAATATTAAACTGCAATAAATCAAACAAAAAATAGCCCTCCAAAGCTATTGATTATCATTTAATAAATGGGCAGACAATTTTATTAGGTGTTCTCTAAAACATAAAAATAAGTGACATATGAGATTTGAACCTGCATCCTTCTCGTAAAAAAAGTAGCGCAAGCATCAAGCACACACCATTAGGGCATACTTACATTTGTTACTCTCTTAAGCAAATTATTTATGAGTCACTCTCAAAAATTAATGGTTGTCACTCAAATTTTGGCTACATAAACTAAATATAAAATTAAAATTTTAGGGGATTCGGGTGACACCCATCCGGTACATGTGGGTCCGCCCCGCCGGGTACCCTTACTACTATAGTATGCATATGTATATGTCTATTTGTAATCATTGTAATAAATTCTAGAATGGATAGAGTTAGTTTCTCTTTCTCGTTCTCTTATGTTAAGAGGGTCCTCAAATGTGAGGTATTCCCTCTTTCTTCATCATGGCCTTAAGAAAGACTTGAATAATAAACGTTAGGGTTACATAACGGTGTGTTAGCCATTGCAACGTTTCTTTTGTGTCTTTTTTAATGCCTAGGGTTTTATGTTAAAATGATAGTTATTGTAACGTGTTTTGGTATCCTCGTTTTAACCTTGTAATAATAATAATATATAGTGATTAATTGTTTTAGTTGAAGCAAGTAAAGGATATGTGTTTTTCTCCGAAAAAAAAAAGGAAGAGATAAAGGATATGTTTAATGAAAATAGAGTTATTAATCATATTTTGTATGAGGAGTGATCATAAGAAAACCACAAAGTTATGAGAAAACTAGAGAAAACCAATGAAATCGGTCCTATAATTTATAAATTTTTTTATCACTACCCTTTATATATGTGTGTGAGTATATATAAATAAGGGTATGGATTAAATGAAAATCGTAGCATGGTTTTAAATATACGTCACAGATAGGTTACGTATACGTAACCATTATTCATTCGACATAGTGTTACGTATACGTAAGACTCTTCATTCTCGTATGTATGCTCAACATATATGTATCAAATAGTTAAATAACATTTTAACAATTAAAATAACAAAAAAGTTAAGAATTATGTTATTGGTTTCCATGGTTTTCTTTGGTTTTCACATAACTATTTGTTTTCTCAGGAACCCTCCCCTATTTGTATTTAGGCAATGACAAATATAATTACACAAATTTTGCTTAACAAATATCATGACCTAAGTAACTCATTAAATAAGAAACGTTGAAATATTAGATCATATTAATGACTTCTAAGGAAGAAAATTACAAAGTTGGTATGAAATTGAATGTGAAGAACATGAGCTTCAAAGAAACGCTTTATTTCATATTCATTTTCCTATTAAATTTGTATTTAAAGTAACTAATAAACTCAGTACTTTCTGAATTAAATCTAAAATAAGTACAATTAATTTTCCTTTTATTCATTTTTTACTTAAATGATTTAAAATAAGTTAAGAAAGCAATAAAAATATATAAATCACAATGAAAAATACAAGGTTATTGATATGATTTGGAGTCGCAGCAGTCTGATCTGGAGTGACATATGCCACATTTTCATGCCTCAGCTTTGTGCTCAATCCTACTAAACGTGTTTCTCTTTCAAATTGCTCATACATCCTACTTCTGGTGTTCTGCTTTAGAAGCTTCTAGTGTGAATGTTTGCATACAAAACATAATTGGATCATGGTAATTGGCAGAACAGATGTAACTATAGGAAAAGAGGTAATAATAGAAGATGTTGGTGTAGTTATATGCATGGGAATCACAGTTGTTGAGGTAAAAACTAAGAGAAAAACTTGTTCAGAAACCACAGGTGCCCGCAATAAAGAAGAAAAGATATAAATCAGTCTAGACACGAATATCATCTTTTATGAGAAAGAACTATAAATCCAGTGTGAGAATTAACATATGTATGATTAGAAATAAAATAGTATTTAAGAGATATGGTATCAACAGAGGGAATGAATGGAGTTTCCTTTTGTCAAAGTACTTATACACTTGTTACGAGTATGTGCCATTGTTGAAAGGTGGTGGAACCAATATAATTAACCTTATATGATAGCAGCAACTGGCCACCTATGATGGTCATTTGTCACACACTCCACACCTTGTCACATAAGTAAAGGACCATGGGTGAGCTCCATAGTCTGCACGTACAATCTTGTTTTACTGACTCAAGATACCATAGGTTAAACCGACTCGATAATTGGGTCCAACATCATACCTATACAATATGTAAACTTGAGTTAAATTTATTCTTTTAAATTAAGGTCAAAGATGTATATTAGTAATTATTGATCGGTTAAGATTCCTTTGGCCCAATGACATTAGTGAATTTCCCACAAACGAGTGTGGGGAGTCGAACCCCATTGTGGGTATTTGGACAATGAAGACATATGTTTCATTCTAAAAGGATGTATAAAATATGTTTATATCTTTAATTAGTCATTCGAATATGATATTAGATCTTGAATGATTTTAACTTTTGAAAATTATAAGTTTATGTATATACATTAAATTATATTAAATATATAATTTAGATAAAAATGTTTACATATCTATGACCATTTGTAAGTTTTAGTAAAATTATTATCAAAACTGATAAGTAAAATCAATACTAATAGTATCAGTGGTTATTATTATTTGTAAACAAAATTTATATTCTTATTTAAGAAAAACAAAAGTTGTTTTTAAAAGGGTTAAAAGCATATTTACCCCTCTAAAACTCTTTATTGGCATATATATCCAAGCAAAAGTTTTAAATACATATATCTCCTTACAAAACCTCATAATTGGTAAATTTACCCATTTTCATTAAAAATAGTTTATGTAATGACTAATTTGCTCTTATTTTTATCAAAACTTCATAATTGGCAAATTACCCCTTACAAACCTAATTAGCAAATATATTAAAAGCATATTTCCCTCTCTAAAACTATTTAATGGCATATATACCCATATGTAAATGTTTATTACTTTTTTTAAAAAATATTGTCATAACAATAAATTGGGTATATATACAATTACAGTTTTTACTTGGGTATATATGCATTTAAAGAATGTTTAGAAGGGTATATATGCAATTAATCATTTTTAAAAAGATATCATGATAGTAAAATTTCTTTCATCTATACACAAGGTTGATTGTTTAAATCATGGAATAACCATATGTAGATTTTAATAGAGTATATTATGAAATTACATATATAAAGTTTAGAATTTTATAATGAGAACAAAAGAAATGGTCAAACCAACGGCTACATCCTTTTCCCCCTTTCATTATTAATAAATTAACAATTCCAAATCCTAACGGTCAAATCCGAAATCCCCACTTCAAATTCTGCAAATACTACCCTCTGATTACGTTACAATATTTACCATTTCAAATTCAAATCAATATATTTACTCACAAAATCAACATCTCTTTCTTCTTCATCTTTCTATCTCTGTATCAATTCAGCAAGATCTTGATTCTTTAATGGTGAATATGGCATCTAACAGATCACCTTCCCCACTTTCATCAAGAAATTGCAGAAATTTGGGCCCGAATTCAGCCACAAGAAGTAGTTTCAACGGCAGACCTAATTCTCTCATAAATCCTAAAAGCTCAAATCCACCAACACCTGCAAACACCCCTGCTACAACAGGTATACACGATCTTTGATTCTTGTATTTGAGTTCATATCCCATTTTATGATATGGGTTTCTGAGTTTTAGTTGTTTAATGTTGTTAGATCATACCAAAAGAAATTCGATCATTCGCAAGAGCACGAGTTCTTTGTATCAAGATGGGAAAGAGAACCACAAAGATGCAATTCGATCACCTGCGAAGATCGGTTCAAAGAATTTCATGGCACCCACGATCTCAGCTGCTTCAAAGTTCACTCCTTCACCGAGAAAGAAGATCTTGGGCGATAAGAATGACGATACAAGAGCTTCGATTCAGTTTTTCGATAAAGATTCTGATTTCAGATCTGAAGTATCATCTTTCGAACAAGCCCCCAAATCGAATGATGATTCGTGTGAATCAAAAGGTGTTGAACAAAAGGAAACTGTGTTTGAAGATCTTCCTGTACATGAGGTAACTTTAAGTTCAACTGATGAATCAACTGAAATGTTATCTGGTTGTACTGAGGATACTGATGTTGTTAGCAATAGGCCTGTTTGTTGTTCTCCAATAACTTCCTCTATTGTTGCTCCTCTTGATTCTGACCCTAGTCTTCCTCCATATGATCCGAAAAATAATTTTCTTTCGCCTAGACCTCGATTTCTTCGTTACAAACCAAACCCTCGAATCGAAAAGATTTTAAACAAAGAGGGTAGTGATGATTTTGGGGAAGATGATGTTAGTAGACTTGAAGAGAGTTTTAATATGTCCGAGAATTCAGACACTGAGGTAGAAGAACAAGAACAAGAATCTGAAACAGGTGATTCAGTTCATGGGTCATCAGAAGATTTGTCTGAAAAGGTTTTAGAAGAACAACAACTTGATTTGAAAGTTGAAAAACCATCAAAAGGTCGGTTTTTTACACGATCGAAGACTGTTTCGTTCGTGTTTCTGATGTTTCTAGTGGCCTGTTATTCAGTTTCTGTTGCTGATTTTCCACCTATGGATCTGCCAATCTATAAAGATGTTGGTTTCTCAGAGATTTATCATGAATCTTTGAAGTTTGCTGGATTTGCTAAGCAATCTTTTGATGTTTTTGTTGAAAAACTTAAGCATCAGTCAGTTGATTTTGTTTCTTACATCTCATATCAGAAATCCCAATTATTCCCAACCCATAAGGTTAGCACTACTATAAGTTTCTTTAACTTGACCACTTCTCCTGTACAAGAAGAGTTCGTGTTCAATCGCCACATTGGGACAGATTACATTCAGGAAATTCAAGAGTATGAGGAAGAAATGAGAGATGAACCCGAATTGATTGAAGAAGTAGAAGAAGATTTTGTAGACATGGAAGTTGATGATGACATTGATGCAGCAGATAAAGTTGTGAATGAGCAACTAAATGAAGTTCAAAGTGATGATGATGGTTTTGTGGAGACAAAATCTGATCTTGATGATGGGTCTGTTAGCAAATCTGAACCCATATACGAAGCGCGATCAGAACCAGAGGCGAATGATCTTGAAATCGCCTCTGATGTAAAAGATTCTAATGCTATATCAGAAAATGTGAGCACTTTTTCCACCAAATCACTTGAAAGAATCTGTTTAGCAGGAATTCCCATGGTGATTATCGCGGTTTGTGCTATTATCTACATGTATAAAAGGAAATCAAATGCTAAAAAGCCCACTGCCATTCGTGTTGCTGATAAAAGCACATGTGAAGAATCATGTTCAAGCAGTATTGGGAATGAGCACAAGAAGAAAACAAGCAACAACAAAAGAGAATCATTGGCTTTTTCGTCATCAGATTTCTCAATGGGTACTTCTTATGGAAGCTTCACTACACTCGAAAGAATCCCTGTTAAAAACGTGAGTAAATGCAGTCGCGTAATAACGAATATCTATATATGTGTTTGTTTGGGTTTATTGTAATAATATTTGATCTTGTGTGTTTGGTTTTGTAGAAAGATGAAGTGATTTTGACACCAATTAGAAGATCAATCAGATTGCTCAAGAACCAAGTGTCATGACCATCTTCAACTGTTGGGACCAATCTTTGAATGCTGATTTCAACTTCTAACCTAGTTTCTTTAGATTAATAGTAGACTTTAAGAATAGTTTGATCTTGTTAATCGATTCTATTGAATCGTTTGCTTATTGTCACACCTAAATATCAATTATCTGCTGATGAATGCTACCTTTTCATTACCAATTACTAGTCTGTTATTTTTTCTTAACTTTGCATGTTGTGGTCAAAAATATGAAAAATGTTACTAATGTGGAAGCTTTGCAGCCTATTATCACCAAGAAAACAGAAGGAATTTGATGATATTATTTGGAATTGGGAACCAATTCAAGAGAATGGTTTGATCTTGTGAACATTATTTTAGGCACCAAGTAGGCAGGCCTACTTCAACAGTTCTATTTAAATTTCCAACTAGTATTAAGACCCTCGCATTGTGATGGGGGCGTAAAAAACTGTAAAAAACTAACTTTGAAACGTTGTTGCGCACCCGCACATTGAAGGGGGTGGGGAGCTTAAGACCATGAATAAAAACATATGTTTCTCTAATAATAATTTCATAATAAAAACCAGAAAATTAAAATAACGGGAAAGGTTCAAATACAAAATTTTGCAAAACTAAAAACAAGTATTAAGATGTCGACACATATTTTTTTGATCAAAATTAAGTTGAGGGCAAAATTGATAATGTTCCCCATTCTCAAGTTTCACTTTTTTTAAAAAACGTTCATAACTTTTACATATGACATTATTTTTTAAAAAAATTACACCATAAAAACTAATAATTTTCTATCTTTAACGCGTATAGTGTTGATATAAAAAAACAAAGCTTTTATCACCTTTTTTTAACTCGTGTAATTTTGTCAGGTCATTTTATAATCTTCTGAATTGATGAGTATTACACAATTATCTAATGAGAAATACAAAATGAACTAGAAACATAGAAAGTTTATATCTTTTAGCATTGGTTATTCCAAAATCATCATTTAAAAAAAAACATAATAAATAGCACAATGATCAACATTAGACATAATAGTAACACAATAACCAGTACTAAACTTGATGATTAACAATAGACACAATGATTTGTTTGACGAGTATTACACAATAACCTGATCAGGATTATACAATAAATTAGACTAAGTAAAAAACTTACATTTTCAACATTATGCTATTTGAAATCCATCATTTTAAAAAACACAATGCATAACACAATGGTCAACATCAGACGCAATGAGTAACACAATGACTAGCACTAGACTCGATGATTAACAATAGATATAATGAGCTGTTTGACAAGGATTACACAATTACCTGATCAATATTACACAATGTTGAAAAACATAAAAAAAAGTTTTACGTTACTTGATATCATCATTTTAAAAAACACAATGGTCAACATTATGCATAATTGGTAATACAATGACCAACAATAGACTTGATAATTAGCAATATACACAATGAGCTGCTTAATGAGGATTACGCAATGACTTGATCAATATTACACAATGAACTGAAAAACGTAAAAAAAAGTTACATTTAAGCATTGTGTTATTTAAAAATTATTATTTTAGAAGAACACAATAATAAATATAATGATCAGACGAATATTACACAATGACCTGATAGGCTGATTTTATACAATGATATGACGAATATTACACAATTAGCTGAAATAACGTGAAAAAAAAAACTTCATTTTTATGTATTATCATCATATGCATTTTAAAGATAAAAACTCTTGTTTGTATAGTGTAATTTTTTTAAAAAAATAATGTTGTACGTAAAAGTGATGAGCTTTAAAAAATGGAGTGAAACTTGAAAATGTGGTTAAAAATAAAATACATTTGGTCCAAGGGCGGATCTTTATAGGGGGGGGGGGGGGGGGGGGGGCGCCGCCCCCCCTGTTTTTTCGCCCGTAGTGTTAAATTTTAGTCCGGTAGTATAAATTTTTGGTCAGGTAGTGTAAATTTTTATATAAATATCAAGTTCGCCCCCCCTAAAAAAATTGATTTCGCCACCGCCCCCCCTACGAGAAAGTTCAAGCTCTGCCACTGATTTGGTCTATCATATAAAGTTTTAATTATTTACTATCATGCCAACAAATTTTTTAAACCTTTGGAGCTAAAATCTAATGGATAATAATCCTTCTCATCCTTTTTAATTTTTTATCTTTTTTCAGAATAACTACAGCATAAAATAACAAAATATATGTTTGTGTCACCCACTTTCAGCAAGAAAAGACATTACAATGAAACTCATTTGCTTAAATTATAATTTAATTATTTTGGAAGTCCATGATAGAAAACTTTAATGAAACAACGAACCAAAGAATTCAATATTGTCTATTAGCTTCAATTACTATGATATCAATTACTGAAATTTGACTAATAGTTGTTCTAGTTATCAGAGGTTGTGAATTGGAAGCCTTATTTCAATAGGATTTTTAACTGTTGTTAATAAATGCTGAAAACAATATGTTGATCCCGAAGAAGAGATCCAAAAGTAATAATTTATTAAGGAGAATAGAAGATTTGAGATGTTTGGTTTAATATCTAGGAATCGTAACAATGAAATCAGTAGGTGAAGCCGGATTAAGCAAAGATAGCCATGAGGCCCATGAAGCATCAAATGGCCCAATATAGGAAGAAGGTCTGGATTCTGGAAGAAAGTAAAGGGGCTAAGAATTAAACGGATCAAGAAAATACTACTGGGCCTATTCTTGAAGATACTACCTGAGCCCACTCGAGAAATGTAAAAAGTTGGTCTAGTTGTTCACATACGGAGTTGCCAATTCAAAAGAGAAATCGGTCTCGGCCCAAACTTTTTGAAGGCTTCGAAGTCTAACTTCTTCTGTCCATAGACCACCTGCAATCCACCAATAATCAAGCGCGCTCAACGGTGCCGCTTTTAGTAAGACTGTTCAAAAAGTTCGCATCTCGTAGCTCGTTTGAAGCTCTTTCGATAAATAGCTCGCTTGAAATCGCTCAATTTTTAAATTCTCTGATCGTATCTCTTACCATAATAAATTTATAAGTTTCGAGTTGCACCGACTCATTGCTCCTGTTCACCCTATACAAATAGAATATCGATTTGGTTAGATTTTTGAAATGGAGTTTCTTAATGGATTTCATATTCGTTTTTTATTTTTTTCTCTTTAAGGATTATCTGACCGAATATTTATGTGTACCATCAAAATAATTTAATCTGAAAGTGTATATAGATTTATCCAAATTTTCATGAATCAGAAAACCTACTAAACATGCTCTTAGTTGAGAAGTTTAAGTTTGAAATTGTCCCTCTTTTACTCTCTCTCTTTGCTAGTGGCTAATACATTATGCTCTTATAAAATTTCTCTTTAAATCCGTACAAAGCTTGATTCACCTCTTTCTTACATATCTTAAGTGTGATTATTTTGTATTGGCATTGATTGTGACATAAAACAAAAACTGAAGTGTGTTATTATCTTGCTTAAAAGATATATGTATTACATAAATGATAATTGATACCACCTTCCCAAATATTTATATGTTCAATTTTCTATTTTAACTTTGCATAAAAAAGCTCACTTTCAAAAAAATAGTTCTGTTTTATTACTTTTTCTTTGAGCATTAAATTGCATTAATCAACCTTTTTATAATATTCATGTCTATTTTATTATAAGGATAATACTCATATTTTGTTATGATATAACACTTTAATTACATTTTTTTGAAAAAATATGTATTTTGTATGTATTTAAAAATAGGGCGATTGGATTTTAATAATCTCATATTTCATTTATTGGTCGCGATTAACATCAACTCATAAAATGTTTACAAACACTCCTAAATTTGAGCTTATTTTCCTCTAACGATTATTTACTAACTGAGGCTTAACACGCGTTAGTTTTTTGATGACGTGGACTACTTATATGACCAAAACACTAAGCCAAAAGTTGAAATCAACCATCAGATCCGTCAATCTAAAACTTCTACACCCTAAAACACGTCAAATTCACCTCCTTATCTGAACTACTTGACTCATTGTAGGTAAATTTCAGGTGACGACGAAAGCTAGACATAAAAAATAGACCTGATGAAGGTTGGGCCGCGGCGTTGTTGAAAAATGGCTCAAAGTTGGTATAATTTCATCAAAAAAACTAACGGGGGTTGACTCCCGGTTAGTAAGGGATCGTTTGAGAAAAATAAGCTTAAAATTGAAAGTGTATGTAAACATTTCCTGAGATAGTATTAATTACGGCCAATAAATAAAAGTTTAGATTATTAGAATACAATAACCCTTAAAAATAAAATAAAAAATTATGACAAATACTTATCGTACGCATCCCTATAAATGTTGTGTCAAAAGGTGGCAATGAAAATTAACTCACAACAAACAAATGGAGCTAGAGTAATTAAATTACGAGAGTTATTGTCATCTTCATCAACCATCTCCACCTCCTATATATTACTTATATTATTTTTTGACACTTTTGCTTTGTTCAATCCAGTCACTCTTCACCATTCTCCTTTAAGTACACTAAGAGCGACTGATATGAAGACACAAGAAAGTTTTTCTTTAGAGAAAGGAGAAGCCTCTCAAGTGTTTGATGATGATGGACAAACTAGAAGAACAGGTACATTTGCATTTAAATTTTGTTATTTTATTAAGAAATCATTCAAACTTTTTAATATATGTGTGTGTTCTTTTTTTTTTTTTTTCTGATTCCTTCATGATGATGATTTTAATTTTTAAGGTGATGCCTCTCACTTGAATTCACAAAAGAGAATGTACGTATAGTAGGTTAAAGTTGTTATTTATTAAGAAATCATTTCAAACTTTTTAACTTCTCATGCGAATCAATATTTTTACCTACGAGAAGTTTATGAATCTGTTTCTAGTAACTCGAATAAAAACTTTCTCAAAGAAGTAACCAATCCATTATCCAGGGATCGATTGCTCTCACTCATATACACTTAGGGGCTATTTGTTTCAGCCTTTTACTCTTAATGGTTCAGATGTCTGAATGGTTCAGATGTCTTAATAGTTCAGATTTCTGAATGGTTCAGATGTCTGAATGGTTCAGATTTCTGAATGGTTCAGATGTCTTAATGGTTCAGAGTGTTTGTTTCGTGAACAAATGTCTGAATGGTTAAGCATTTTTACATCTGAATGGTTAAGCATTATACTGAGTGTAAATGGTTAAAAGCTCTTATCTGAATTGGTTAGATATTTGCCTCTAAATAGTTAAGCAATATACTAGCTGATTCAGACATCTTACTGGTTCAGCATTTAATGATTCAGACCTTTTAATAATTCAACACTTAACCATTCAAAAGTTGACAAACAACCCCTTAATGTAGCTTGATCATCTCATTCATAGCCAACTTGTTCAACCAGCATTGATAATATTTGAAACGAGACATTTATTATGACTCCCTCTGTAAACATAACATAACGTAACAATGACTTAAGATTTTCCCAACTCATCTTTTATAGGTTAAAGTTGTCATCTTCATGTAAAAATCTATACCTAGCTACACAAATCTTTAAATAACTATTTGCTAAAATGCGTTTCTTGTTTGTATACAAATTTATTAATTGTCATCTCATCAGACTTATTATGATCAAATTGGTGTTGTAATTATCTAACTTGAAAATTAATGTATTTTAATCGATTAATGAATCTTGAAGGGACATGGATGAGTGCAAGTGCACATATAATAACAGCAGTAGTTGGATCAGGAGTTTTGTCATTAACATGGTGTTTAGCACAGTTGGGTTGGGCTTTGGGGACAACTTTGCTTGTGGTGTTTGCAGTGATCTCATGGTACACATGCATTTTACTCACCAACTGCTATAGGTCTCCTCATCCTGTTACAGGAACTCGAAACTACAACTACATGCAAGCTGTTAAGACTAACCTTGGTAATTAATTACCCTTTATTCCCATTTTCTAGTTAAATATGCTGTAAATATGTATAATAGTTGTTCCATGAGTGTGTTAACATGTGAATTAAGACGCGGAGGGTGAATGCAAATTGGATTGTTATTGATAATAAAAGTGAAAGTTGAAAGTGTCAGCAACCAAATTTTTATAGTGTAGGTTATTATCAGCCAATTAATTTTTAATCATTAACATTTTTCTTTTTGGGTTTTTACGTTTAGCATAGATATAAAGGATTAGGTGCAATTAGTGGTATGTGTAAGTAAAACTATTGTTGTTTGGAAAAAAAAAATATGAAGGAATATGTGGCACTAGGTTATATCCCCGTGTATTACACGGGTTGAATAACAAAAATATTAAATATTTATTGATGATGAGTAGAAAGTAAAACGTTATTTTAATATAATATATGATTAAATTTACGTATGGTTAAGTTATTTTCATTTTTTTTACTATTTTTAAAACTTTCGTTTTAAAAAATTGCTTTGAAATTTTTTTATTATTTTATCAGTATTTTGTTGTTTAAAAACTCCGGGTTTGTTTTAAATAAATGTTCTTTTATAAAACTTTTATTTTATAAAAAAATTGGATTTAGATATTTCATAATTTAAAAAAGCTTCATTGTTTTAGAAAATCATAGTTTTAGAAAATTTTATTTTTGAAAAAATATATTTTTAATCAAAATACTTAGTTTTTATATAACGAAAAAATCTTTTAAAAATTATTAATTCAAGGACTTGAATTTATAATGGAGAGAGAAAAAGAGAAATATTTAAAAATTAGTTATTTGATTTTTAAAAAATAAAATACATAGTTTAGGCAGAAAAATAAATGGGAGATTGATTGTGGGAATGTCATGTGTCAAAAAATGTAAAGTATTATTAATATAGATTAATACACTAGTTTAACGATTATGATTGAGACTATGAAAGATTTTACTTAACTGGAAGTAGTTAAGTATAACTGAAAACAGAATATAACAAATCTAGTTAATTGTGAATGTTGACTTTTTCATTTAAGTCTAATTCTATTTTATTAGCTATTAATATCAAATAACTATTAAATACTTAATTAAAAATATAAAATATTATACAATAAATTCAAGAATTTACCTTAATATTAAACTAGCACAGGTTGAACAGTTACCATATTATTTGTTTATTCACACTATAATGGTTTTCTCTTCCACTACCGCTTGTCGACCACCACCGGCGACGCCATTTGCCGCCTTCGTCGTCGTTGTTCAGCGAAGTGGGTTGCGTTGGTGGTGGCGATGGCAACGTTGATGGGTTTCTGCCGATCCGCCGCCCTTATGTGGTTCGGTTGGACCAAACGGTGGCACTCTAGGTGTAAATGGTGGTGACAGTGGTGATTCAAATCGCCTTTGTCTCCCTACGATCTCCGACGAGCTTGGTGGTGACCTGGTGCATCCGGGTTTGCGATCTGAGGCCTTTAGTTTGGGTTTTGGCTCCGTGGTCGCCAATCTTCGTTCTATGGACGGCTGCCACCGGTCGCCGTTGGTCTCCGACCCTTTCGCTGGTTGCTGATTTTTGGTGATTTTAGTGGTGATTTGATGCATCTGGGTTTGCGATTTGTCTCTATTGAGACTTTTGATTTGGGGCTTTTGGCTTTGATGGTCATCGACCTCCACTCTATGGGTGGTCGTCGGCTCAGCTTCCCTATCTGTTTGTCGGCGACGGTTGTTGCATGCCTGTGGATTTGCTCCCTCTCTGCAGCTCTGGCCGCCACAGAACTTCACTGACGCTCACCACCGTGTCTGGCGAGTGCCTGGATGGTGTTGTGCCTCGAGTCGCCTCCGCCTCCGACGGACCCGTTGGCCGTTCGGGGTGGATGTTGTGTTCCAGGTTTGATGCAGCGAAACATGGTGATGATATTCGTTTTATCTGAAATTTTATGTCTATGATGATCGGAGAGTCTCGATCTAAGACAAGATATGTCGACGATTGCCTTGGTCGATGATGATGTTTGTACACACATCTGAGCCAATCGATGTTACTATGTTTGTCTGATTTCATTGTTCTAGCTGCTTCATGCTTGCTTACGTTTGCTTTGGCGTGGTGATGATGTTTGTTTGATCTGAAATTTTTTGTCGATGATGATCGGAGAGATACGATCTGAGGCAATATATGTCGACGATTATGGTTGATGACGATGATTGTACACACATCTGAGACCACTCAATGTTACAGTTTATGTCTGATTTTATTGTTCTAGCAGTTTCTTAGTCGTTTAGGTTTGTTTTGGTGTATACGCGTGTCGATGACGATGAACTGCCTCATCTGAGACCGACTGTGTCGTTGTTTAAATGTTAGGGAGTAGATTATATCGAGTGGCTGCTCATTTGTGATGAAGGTTGTTTCATTGGGTATGTTGTTTAACGGGCTATGATGATGTGACTAGAGTTGCGTTGGTTGCCTGGGCGTGGCTGCCGTTCATGGCTGGCAGCCGCAACCAAACGCCGGTTCTGAGCCATGGCGTGACAGACTTATTGTCATGTCTATCGCGCAACACGCATATGGATTACAACTAGTATATTTAATTGGCGCATGTTATTTACACTAGTAGCTAGATTATCCTGCACATGATAGGGTGGGATACGAAAATATCTAATTGAGCATGTTATTTACACATAGTATATTTTCCCTCACATGATAGGGAGGGATATAAAAAGGTTTGTTCATCATAGTATTGAGTTTAATGCGGCGTCTAACTTGTAATCAGAAGATAAAACCGTTATATGTTCAAGATGCATAATTTGTTATTTTTTAACCCATTAAAGGTAGTAGGAGCTACTATTTTTAGCGTGATCATTGGTTGAATGTGAGAGAATAGTATAGAAAAAAATAATTTAACATTAATAATAGAAATAGAAAATAATAATAATAATAATAATAATAATAATAATAATAATAATAATAATAATTGTAGTAATAATAATAATAATAGCAATAATAATGGCAATAATAATGATGATAATAATAATAGTAAAATAAAACACAATTAAAAAAATTCAATTGGTGACACTTGACAACAAACCAATGACCTTGTTAGTGTTAATGGCGTTTGGTTTTTTATATAATTTATTAAAAAACTTCATTAAAATGTATTGTTTACCTAACGAATCTATAATTATGTTGTGGTTGTCATTGTAGGAGGGCGTCAATACATATTATGTGCAATAGCTCAATACGAAACTCTCATCGGTGTAAGCATCGGGTACACCATTACTTCGTCAATCAGCATGGGGTAAGAGTTCTACACTTTATAGCAAATACCACCATTTGTGTATGTATGCTGATGATTTTCTTTATTCACTTGAATAGCGCGATTAAAAGGTCAAATTGCTTCCATAAAAATGGTCATGACAAAGGGTGTCACACAATGAATAATTCTTATCTATTCATCTTTGCGTGTATAGAACTGGTGTTGAGCCAACTACCTAACTTCCATAAGCTATCATTCCTCTCCATCATCGCAACGATCATGTCTTTTGTGTACTCAACCGTTGGCATGGGACTCTCAATCGCCAAAATTGCAGGTTAAAAATCATTAGAACTTGTCATAAAATGATGCACGAAACATTTGCTATGTTGGTTATATTAATAAGCACAACAATCTATCGTACTATTCTGTTTGATCATTGCATGTCATGTTAATAGGCTCTATATTAATTGATTGATAACATTTTTCAAATAAATATATTATATAGATTTATAAAATCATATATTATAGAGTTAATTACATAAATGGTCCCTGTGGTTTATCGAAAATAATAGGTTTGGGTACTGAGCAAAAAAAAATAACAAGTTTGAGTAGTCACTTTTAATTTTGTAATAAGTTTGAGTATTAACACTAACTGAAGTTAGTTAATCTGTTAAATCTAAGAGTATTTATGTCTTTTCATATACAAGGACCACTAATGTAACTTAAAGGGATTGTTTATGTCATTTAATATAAATAAGGGGTTGTTTGGGTATTTTAATATATATATATATATATATATATATATATATATATATATATGTGTGTGTGTGTGTGCGCGCGCGCGCATATGTATGTATTGAATGTATTATTACCCTTTAGTTTCAAGCACCACTGCTGGCCACTGCTGCTGGCCGCCGGCCACCCCCGTCGGCCGCTGGCCACCGCCGCCGGCCAACATCGACCACCGCCGCTAACAACCGCCGCCGACCACCACACCATCGCATCGTCTTCACCACCACCATGAGCAGCACCAAATCAATCGCATAACCACCATCACCATCGCATCGTCACCACCATCTACCATCACCACATCGCAACATCCATCCCCGCTTCATCTCCATCGAACCACCAGTGTTGCAGGTTTTTATTTTGGGTTCAAAGCTATATCTAGAAGCCCTAAAATCAAGAATCCCTAACTTAGTTTTTAGGGTTTTGAGAAAAGGTTTTGGGGTTGAAGACGATGGTAGTGGTGAGGAGGATGTGAGGGATTCGGTGGGTGGCAGCGATGGTGGACGGCATCGATGGCGGCGGCGGATTAAATTGGGTTCTTGGTCTGAAATGGGAGGGGCTGGTAGCGGTTGGTGGTGGTGGCTGGTTGGATAATCGGTGGTTGGTGGTCGGTGGTGGTGAAGCTTTCGATGATGGTTATGTTGTTGTTGTTTCATTTATAGAGCTGAAGATAATGGTGGTGGTGAGGAGAATGTGACGGGTGGTGGCCGGCGATGGTGGCCGGTAGTGGTGGTGGTGAAATTATTCTGGAACAAATTTGTAACACACACACACACATATATATATATATATATATATGTGTGTGTGTGTGTGTGTGTGTGTGTGTGTTAAATTACACAGATAGTCTTTTATGTATAATAAATGACATAAATAGTCCCTTTAACTACATTAGTAGTCTTTGTAAAGTGAAAAGACAAAAATGCCCTTAGATTTAACGGAAGAACTAACGGCTGTTAGTATTAATACATTAACTCGTTACAAATTGAAAACACAATACCCCAACCTGTTACAAAAAACCCTTAGTACCTAAACCTGTTATTTTCGATAAACCCCAGGGACCATTTATGTAATTAACTCTATATTATATTTTCTAAGTGAAAAGAGTATCATTCTTAGAAGTGCAACTTTTGTTAACTACTTGCTTTTTGTAGAAAAAAAAAAAAGTTAAATGCATTCATCAAATAACTAACTATTACAATACGGTAACCGGAACTTATGAAAAATTTCTTATAAAAACTGACTTGATTTTATTAATATTTTTTGAATCTTTGAATGATAAAGGAGGTGGTCATCCTAAAACAAGTATTGGAATGCCACCTAGGAATGATATCTCAAGCAAGGATAAAATGTGGAACATCTTTTGTGCCATTGGAGACATTGCTTTTGCCTATGGTTTCACTTCCATACTCTTTGAGATACAGGCATCTCTCACTCTTATCTCACTATGTATTAATGTATATATGTTAAAACTATTTCTAAGTTTACTATGTGCCTTTTCTCAAAAATTATAAAACTAACTGAAACTGTCCGTTAGTTTGTGAAAAAGTTTTACACTAATTACATTGGGTTTTCTAAAGCTTCCAACCCATAAGAGTAGTCATTAGATAGTTATGGTCATGTGTTATTTTAGCATACATGCACCCCTGGGTTATTTTCAACACACCTCATTAAGTAAATCATGATCGCGTATACCCTCATCGACCCGTGTATATTTTAACAACAAAACGAGCATACTATCTTAGTTTTGAAAACATTCGTAATAACTCACTACTCTAGATGGTTTTATTACTTGGTCGGATCTTTTTCCTTAATCAAAATCAAGGTATACTACCATTGAGATCTTTGAGGGTGTTGCCAAATCTGGTATGCTCCTAGTAATTATATATAGAAACTATTATCGTCGGATCAGTGAGGAATCTGCATATCTTTTGTTATTAGTTCTATTTCAATTGAATTAATGATTGAGTCAAAAGTCAAAATCACTGTGGTTGGTATTGAATTTTATGCTTGAATTAGGTTTCACAATAGTATGTAGTTGAGCTTTAATCATTTTTTAAATCTCTACATATATAACCATATGCAGAGTATAAAGAATCTAAGAAAACAAGATTTCTTTTTCAAATGTAGGATACATTAAAATCAAGTCCTCCGGAAAACAAAGTCATGAAAACCGCTACCACCGTTGGGATTTCAGCTTCTACTTCATTCTACATGTTATGTGGCCTACTTGGATATGCCGCATTTGGTAACAACACACCACGGAATTACTTGACTGGGTTCGGGTTTTATGATCCTTTTTGGCTCGTTGACGTTGCGAATTTGTGCATTGTTATACACCTTCTTGGTGCGTACCAGGTGCTTAATCGATCTACTACACTTCATTACTCATTTACTATGTTTAAATTGCATAATTATGAAAGCCCTATAAGCAAGGATGGTGTCGTGGATTTAGGAGCCTGAGGCGAGCTAGGAAAATGGGCCTCAAATGAAAAGATATTCATATATTAGTAGAATGAGATAATTATAACAAAGGATACATGACCAAATCATATTTCATATTTATGGTTAAGATTATTACGGTTACAGTGTATTTAATACTAACCTTCTTGGCGTTTTATAGGTAGTAATCCAACCGTTTTTCGCGTTCGTGGAGAATTGGAGTCATAGAAAGTGGCCAGAAAGCAGACTTGTGAATGAGGAATACGCCATCGGCTACTTTAGGATCAATCTTTTCAGGTTAATCTGGAGGTCGACATATGTTATACTATCAACGCTAATGGCAATGATGTTTCCATTTTTCAATGCTTTTCTTGCTCTAGTTGGCGCGACAACATTTTGGCCATTGACAGTATATTTCCCCATAGAAATGCATATCGTGCGGGCAAAGATTCAAAGGTATTCATTTCGATGGATGTGGTTGAGGGCACTAAGCTTGGTGTGCTTGCTTGTATCGAGTCTTGCGGCTGCAGGATCGATTAGAGGTCTTATTGCGTCCGTCAGAACCTCCAAGCTCTTTCTATCAGTGTCCTAGGTCTATGTTTGTGTTTAGTTGCATTTGTGTCTAAAGATATTGATCTAAAAACATGGTTCAACCAAAGGGTTTGAAGTCATGTAGCTGGGATCTTATAACATATGCATCTTTAATAGGATGTTCACAGACCAAACCATCCAAACGAGCTAAGTCAGCCGAACCAGCCGGAGTAATAAGGTTCGGTGTTAATAAAACATAAAAGGTGTTGGAAAATTGGTCCAGATAAACACAACAAAAGGTCAAAAATGAACTTAAAAACAAACACTTATTATTGATGTAGAATTATTTCCTATAAACTCACAACTTAACATAACCATCAACATAAACCAACCACTTACATCTTGGGTTCAAGCAAATAGCTACACACACCTTATTAAACATGCCATAACGGTTCAAAACATTTCAAATATCAACAGAAACTGCAAACCCACCTCCGCTACGGGCCTAGCCCACCCAGATTACAGTTCGGTATCACATTTCTCAGTCGTGGGCCGCCACCACCCCGTGGCAGACCGAGCGGTCCAAGATTCGGGGATAGATCATAATCGCCACCTATTATTCGTGGGAACTGACCAACACCAAATGGAGCATAAGGATTTCTTCTTCTCATTATACTCTGAATTGATCTGCCAAATATCTTCCTTCTTTTTCGACTTTCCCATGTTTTAGCAAACCGCTCTTTATAAGTCCTCCCACCCTCTGATCCTGCAGCATTCCCAAACTGCTCGATGTACTTCTGTTTCCAAAGATCATCGTTAGAGGCCAAATATCTCAATTCTGAGCAAACGCAACTCACTTTTGCTACATCGACCCCAGAAACCGACTCCAGGATCTTGAGTTTGAGCTCGGTTGGTAATTGCATGAAACAACTTGGAAGCTCGAGTCCTGCCTTCTCACATAAATCTATTAGTAGTGGTAATGCGAGTCCATCTTTTACTTTTCTCCAGAACTCAAAAACTTCTTTCTCTGGTTGGATATTATTGGTTTGATTGTTTTCCTCCACTTGTCCACAGTTAGCCCACACCACGTTCAAGAACGGTACCAGTCTATCTTCGTCTAAGAGCACAGAGTGTACCTCGGTTCCATTCACCAAAGACCCGTAAACCTTGGAATACTTTCCTATATTTTGGAACTTGATCTTGACAGTTTGAATGTTACCACTGGTAATGATGTCGGGAATAGTGTAGTAAAATGAAGCAAGATACCAATTCCCTTGAAAACTGAAGTTATTACTCTTTAACGACTTTGAGATTGGATCAAACTCCACAAAACCAGATTCTAATAGAATAGCGCGAACTGCAATCCCCAAGAGCTTGTGATTTAAACCAGCATCATCACCCAATTCTTCAGTGAAAACTTTCCTGAGGAAACCTGGCACTGAAAAAGACTTTCCAACCTCACTAACATAATTCCCATCATCATCTATTTCCATGGATTCATCGATCTCTTCTGAAGTGGACTTACTGATATCAACAGTTTCCCCCTTCTCAGAACTAATGTTTGAGGTTTCATCTTGCTTACTAGAACTGGGAGTTGGGGTTTGGGGATTTCGAGATTGCACAGATTTGGGTGCTGACGGAGCAACAGATGAAGATTGGGGGGCGGTGTTGAATCCATTAGTGTTTGTGGTATAGTAGATGAGATCACCAGATGTGATTCCAATCGACTGAATAGATTCTTCCGGGGAACTGGTTGTAAGCACGTCTTTTTGATTTAGAGAGAAGTATATAGTAGAAGAAAGTGAAGGAGAAGGAAGTTTCTGAGAAATGAGGTCTCTAAGATTCTGGAGATTGCATGGATTAGGGACTTCGACTTTCAGGGTTTCTTTCGTTTCGAAGGATCTGAGTCGCAACTTCATGGTTGGTTGGTTAAGCAAGTGAGGAGAAGAGTAAAGCTCTGTAAAAAAACACAAAGATATGAACACAAAAACAACATATTTGCAATTGAAAAATGTAAGATTGATAAAACTTAATTTTCCTTTTGCCGGTTGCAATCAAGAATTCAAGATACAGTAATAGTATAAGCTTGGTACTCAAAACAGCAAGGTGCAATCAAGAAGCACTAAGACGTCATAACATCAGAAAATATGAAACTAGTTAAAGTTGTATCAGGATGAATTTCATTAAAACACAAACTAATAAGAGTAACAATGTCTAATCTTTTTCCATGAAAAGGAAAGCAGGTGAGGAAGATAATGTACTCAAATTAAAGTAAACCAAAGCAAATAACAAAAATGGTTTACTGCAACATTTCTTAAATCTAATTTCCACCACTCAAACTCAAAATTTGCAGCTTTTCCCACATTTTTCTGTACTAACTCGGTTAAAAACCAACTTCAGCTATCCCTATATCATTTTCTGCAGATATACAAGTTTTTGTAGAAACCATTAATACAGTCAAAATACATCATTAGCAGTTCTCATCACAAGGAACAAAAATGCAAATATTTATTTCAGCGATAGGATATCAACGAACATCATCACTTACTACGTCATACAAACACACATTGTTACTAGTCATTCATTTACAACTCATATAGAATTGATTCTATTTGATTCAAAGTAAATGTACATTTGTTAACTAAAGTTCAAAAAAGATAAAGAAACATAATAAGTATACGCGTTAACTATAATTCACTCTCTTCAGTCTTCACATAAGGAAACTCAAATGATCAAACCAATAGACGTTTTAAAAGCATTTAGATAGGTTTTTGAAACTGTAATACGGATCAAATATACATCAAAACTCCATCGGATGGATGTTTATCTTGCTAAGGAAGCCAATATCATCCCAAATAATAAAATATAAAATTCAACAGAAAGAATCATGTGATTAGGCCCCTAATCAGTATCTTGTATTGGTCTTAACACCCACAAATTATCAGTGAAAACCTAGCGCCACAATTCACCAATTAGGGTTCCTAAATTCCAACATCCCAACACAGATATACAAACAGACGCACCAAATACTCAACATATATCGCAAATCGTTGTCTCACTCACTACAACAATAAAGCCCTAAGACACCTACGGGAAAGAGATTTTAACCGAATATACATCGAAAATACTGATATTGTCATCGGAAAACGTCATGTATACGATAGAACAGAGTAAAAGAAGTTTAGGTTAGAAGGAATACCTGATATCTTTGATTAATAGGAGAACCAACGACAACACCAGCGATCGGAAGATTGTGCGTCGGTTTACGGTGAGAGAAATCGGAATAGAGATGAGAGGGGACACTGTTATTTACGTTTCTTACACGTATACCGGTATGCGTAGCAAAAAGTACAATAGAATAAAAACATATGTCTAACTGGTTAATGTTAAATGCTCAACGCAATTAAAAATAATTAAATATTATGAGTTAAAATCTTATTTTTAGAAAAAATATTAAGAGTTTAATTAGAGAGTTTTCTTAATCATAGGTTGAGAGGGTTGGGTTATAATCTTGGCTAGAAAACAAATATAAAACAAATATGTGAGTTTGATTAAAATAACACGTATTTTTTGAAACAAGATTATATATTTGTTGTTCAAAACAAATAAATTAATAAAATAAATGTGTCTACGACCCAAAATCATCCAACATAAATGTTTTAATTTATGATATAAAACTATAAATCATGAGTTTACGTTAAGGTTTTGTTTTATTAATATTAAGTTTCGATTCTTCTCAACACCCCAGCCGTAATACGTAGAGAATTGACTTACTTATTTTTATCAATGAAGCTGTTTACACGATTTAACGTCGGCATCGCAATGTTCTGGTGTTAATAACTAGTTAATGTTTTAAAGACTAAATTGGCCAATTGGATGAGGAAAGTTGGTCCAAACGACTATGTTAGTATTATGTTGGTGGTTTTGAATACAAATAAATAAAGTTTTCATTTTTTGTAAGTAAATACTCACTTCCTCGTGTCATAGAAGACATAAAGAGGCTCAGGTTTCTTTAATTAAACATAGATTAAATAAAGGGTCTATTACCTGGAAGGATTAGTATACTTTTGATTTTTAAAATCTCTATTGTATGAGGTTGGGGGTTTAATTTCAGTTCTAGCTACCTGCTAGTCTGAAACAATATCATGTTAATAAAAGAAAGGTTTAATACCATGCTCAGATAACAACTTAATAAACATACAACAAAAGATTATACAACTTATTAACAACTTACAAAGAACAACCCAATTCAATATGGGCAAAACTCCTAATCAAAAGACCAAAACAATCCAAATGAAAATCAGAATTACAAAAACAAAAAGAAACGTTTTATTTCTAATATTGCATATGCAACTGCTCATAACTTCCATTCCCGTTATCTCCAAAGTTGCAAACAAATCTAATTACTGGTTTGACAGGGGGGCAGTTTGATTTACTTCTGACCCGGTCAAAATGTCTGACCCACTGACCCGGTCAAACATGTTGGCCGGTCAGTGTGTTTGATTTGCACTCTTTTGCGTCTAACCCGGTCCGACACCACTGACCCATGCATATTTTTTCACTTACCCGGTCAGTTTTAGAACAAGCCCCTACCCAGTCAGCACCTTCTGACCGAGTAAGTGAAATCAAACAGCCCCAGGGTCGAACTGGATCCAAAAACTTTGCTGGAGCTGCCGATATGTATTGGGCGACCTCCCAACATTGAGCAAAAATACAGGTCACCCTTGCCATAATGGCCCCAGAACCAATTCTAAAATCTTGAGATTGATTTCAAATGGTAGCATGGACTGTTAGTCCTAAAAGCATGTGTTTATGAACACCATGATCATGACAATTACCCAATTCATCCTTGAAAAATGAAAACTTTCCTGAGAATAAAGAGGACTGAAAAAGATCCAAAGTTACTAATAGAATTTCTTTTATCTTCTGAATACTTATAAATTACTAAGTATGAATACTTATGAATTACTCAAACTAAGTCTGTAATGTTTTGAAAACTAAGTATTCTGAATTAATTATTTAACTATGAATACTTATAAATCACTCAAACTTAATCAAGTAATGTAGCTTTGTACAAATATATCCAGATATAGGGATGTGTATGGTCGGTTTGGTACTGTTTTAGCCTAAAACCGAAACCAAAAACCGATTATTCGGTTTCAAGGTTAAACCGTTCGGTTTCGGTTTTTGGTTTTCACTTTGGTTTTGTTTCTTTTTCGGTTTTGTTTCTTTTTCGGTTTTGTTTTTGGGCTTCAATTTAAATTGGTCCAAACTAATGAATTTAAACCCGAAACTTTAAGTTTATATCATTTTGTTGATGTTTCATATTTCAATTTGACAAGTATACTTATACAAGTAACTATAGTGTTGTCAGTTGTGCAGAATTAAGTTATGCAAGATAACCGTTAAACCTGCGCCTAAATTATTTAAATTACATCAACATGTGTCTAGTTTATTTAGTAGAGCCCCTTACATCTTAGGTTCAAATCTAGACATAAGATAAAATAATTTGAATATGTAATTTAGGAATAGGAGTATTGTATTTTTTTTCATTCAAAAATTTTTTTTACTACCGTATGATTAAGTTATAGAAGAACACCATCATTGAAGAGTAACCCTCTCACACGTCGACATTTCTTTTCGTAGTGATTATAATACATAATCTGTTTGGTACATAAAAATATACTTCAAAAAAATGAAACGAGTTAAACTTTAATCTTTCAAGTCAATAGCACGCTTAGAGTATCACCAAAAGAAAACTCAAAAACATCAAAAAAACATGCTTAATCACCTGCCACATCATAAAAACATTTATTTTTTAAAAACTCCAAAAACTTCTCCAATAAAAAGACCTAAAAACACCACAAAATATTACCACATCATAACCATCTTTGACATTTATTTTTAATCACCAAAACTTTATATTTACAAATTTAAATATTTTTCATTTGAGTTTTGATATTTAAAAAAGTAAAATTAAAAATTAAAAGCTTTTTTAGTTTAAAATTTAAAAGTTAAAACGATATAAAGTGAATTTTAAATAAAACTAATTTTTATTAACATATATACACAAATAAGTTGAAATTGGGTTTTTTTTAAGTTAAACCCCAACCCCTAACCCACCCATCTAACAAAATTACAGTTTTTTCATGTTTTTAGGAATGAACATTAAACCCAAAAACAAACCACCCCAATAAAAAAGAGCAACAAAGAACGGCCACATAGGCTTTAAAAATCATCAAAAACTCCCCATTGGGGATGGTCTTACATAACATTAGTATAACAAAAACATCAATAAAGGGACAAGTGACGTTGATTTAACTTTACTTTAGATCACTTAAAATGACCGTGATTTAACTTTAGTATATATCACTTAAACTTACTAGCTATGATTCAACTTTATTTAGATCATTTAAATTTACATGAATATATTTTATGAAACTCCTAAAACACATATTTAACAAACTAAAATTTCACAAAACATATTGAAGTTATCAATAGAACTCTTGAAGAATGTTCTCTTAAAAAGATGATTGAATAATTAAACCTATCTAGTAAAGATGTACGTGTAGCTTTATTTGGACATATACACAACTCTTAAGATTGCTTTAACACATCATTATTATCTTGAACATATAAATGTTTCATACGAAGTTAAAATTCTTTCTTAAAAAATTTGTCTATAAGGTTTTTCTCAATGTCAATAGGATTTGGTTTATTGTTTAAGGTCTTTACAATATAATAAACAAATTGACTAGACATTTGTGAAAGAGAAAAGTATTCTATAGAGGACAATGCTCCAACAATACGCTTAAAAAATTATTTAGCTAGAGCCTAGAGTAAAAAAGAAATCAACACTATGATGGTTAGACAATATTAAAACATATGTGATTCTTAAATGAACACATCATAACAATGTCGAAAAACAATTTTTACCTCACTAGAAAACATGCTTAACATGAACACAATATTCAAATTAGTAATCCAACCATCCACACATACTAAGGGAAATCAAAATCTCTACCAAACGACTAGCATGTATCATATCATCCTACTCATATAATAAGATTGAAGTATAACGGTAATATTACCTTAAAACAAAAAGAATACTACTCAAACTAAGTATAATAGGCAAAACTCCGGTCTTTCATCTCAATTTTGCTCTCGTCTGTTAGAGTTTCACCAGCTGCAACACAAATTGGATGACAGTGTTTGTATAGTACACATCACCGAAAATTGCATTGTATTTCAGGAAAACGATCACGGACTGTGTAGGAGATATAAACTTAGTCAACAACCTATTACAAACTTCAAACTAATATACACACTAAACCATTATACAACTTGTTACAATCATAACCCTTGGAATCTTGTCATTTAAATTGTAACCAAAAGAAACTAAACAAAATCAATTTCATAAGAATATTAGATGGTCACACTTGATTTCATTTACCAATGCAAGAAGCATGACCTCCTATAAAAAGAAAGCCATTTCATATACGGTAACTTTTTTTTTTTGAACGGTAAATGTGCGACCCTGCTTCGGAGAATATGTGTTATCTTAATCGGGCCCACCTATTCGTTTCCCAGCCGAGACCGCACCCCCAACCCCCTCAGGAGGAAACCCATTGCTAAGAAAACCCCCTGGCTCAACTCTAAACAATTTTACCCAGAGTGAGACTTGAACCCATGACCTCCCAATATTTACATGTCATATACGGTAACTTAATGTGCCTTATAAGTAGTTGCGACACTAGTAGTTCACAATCTCATAGTCTACATAGGTAACTCCATTAAATTGATATTCATCTTTAAAGTCAGAGAAATCCTTTTTCAACCATGACATCATATCAAAACTAGCGAATGCATCAACTACGTGTACCTTATGCATTAAAACATGTACGTAACCGATCATATGCTAGTCTTCGCTTAAGCTTATTTCCCCACGATCATCAATGTCCATTTCTAGAATATTTTGAAATAATATTCTATACCATTAAACTCACTATCTCTCTCACCAACCATCCTTTGTTGTTTTGTCATTTATTTCATCAAATTTTGCATTGTGTGAAATTACCAATTTGCCCTTGTACAATCTTTAAATTGGCTATAAATTCACACCAAATGTAACATTCTTTCTCCCCATCTTGAGATCAAACATGTCTAAGTCCATTAGAACCACCACCATGTGCATGCTAGCAATCCTTCTCCTCTCCACGCTATCGTACACCATAGCGCGCCCCGTCCCCACGCTCAACAACGATGTTACCTCGGCTGAAACTCATAGCACCGTAAGCGAACTCTTCTCGATCTCCTTTATAGGATTATATCTATCTTCCTCCGAATATTATTAATCCATCGCGTACTTGATGATTTAGCATAATTTTAAAGATATATTATTTGAGGAAATGAAATTAATTAATTTGATATTTTATGAATTATTATGTATTTAAGGAGGGTGTAGAGAATTGCAAGGGACTTGGAGAAGAAGAATGCTTGATGCGAAGAACGCTTACTGCTCATCTTGATTATATTTATACCAATAAGAATCAACCAGGAAATCTTTGATTTATACATTTCTGTTTTTTTAGTTTGTATTATGAATAAAAATAAGATTTAGGTTTATGCAATTTTAGTTTGTAACATATATGTGGTATGAAGGTTTTGATATTTTCCGTTATTCGCTTCTATATTACGATGCATCTTGTTTTAATTATAATGATCGAATTAATTAAGGTGATTAATGTCAATCCCTATGCAAAAAGTTTTTAAAGTTGGAATGTTAATATAATAAATGTTTATAATTTAAAATATATATCCAACACTTAACATGAGTGCATATGATTTATAAAGAAGAAATTTGCGATAATCATAAAAGGAATTATGATAGAATCAATAGGGTTTTGAACTTTGATTTCAGAATCATTATGTAAAAATTTATATGTTGTTGCAACTGTGTGTTAAAACGACGTTAAATCCATTCAAGATTATGAGCTCTCAAAGATTAACTGGAGCAGTTTTTCACACAACTTGAAACATAACATGACAATGACATGACACGAAAACAAACAAATATTAAGTTGTTATATCTAGCATGCTTAACAAACAAGTTGTGTTAACGGTTAATATCTTTAAGATTTTAACCCATTTTATTAAACGGGTCAATCTACAACACTTATAACCCATTTTATTACAACTTACCAACCCCATTAAATTATTTGCAACTTGATTATTACTCGTTAGCACGTTTAGATAAATATGTTAAATGAGTTGTGTTCAAGTTACACGATTTTAGGCATCTTAGAGTTAGGGTTGTTGTCTATGATCAAACTAATATATGGATTGTATTCGGATCGAATAATTTAACTTGTCAGCCCTATTCGATTAGCACCCATAAACAGGATTAGCTTAAACTTGCAACATCGATAGAAAGATAAAACTAACACTGGTATGGACCAAAGAGCGTTGGGTTAATCATATGCTCTAAGAGTAAACATAGTCGAATATTTACACGAGTGACCAAGAAACATCAAAAGATAAGATGTTAATTGTCTTCTGGTCTAATGGTATGAGGGTGATTGTTTGAGCTAAGATTTTTAAGGTTTTAGGTTCAAATCTAGCTCCAAAAGGTTTTCTTATAGTGGTTGGTTTTCTCATTGACGGTGTTCATGGATGAGTCAGGTCTGTAGCGCCAAAATCAGTACGAAAGGTTGACATCACTCGGTTATCGAGTGTAGTTTCTATGTAATATGTTATCATAAAAATGAAGTCACCACTGATGATCATTTTTGTATTTACCGAAGTTGATGTTTATGACATTAAACAAAAATAAAGTAATTTACTTTTATTTGATGACAAACTCACACCTCTCTTATAAGCTATTTTTAAATTTATATCATTATTTATCATAGACCAAAATCTTCAACCACTATGATATCACAAGACTAAAGCAAATTTAGATAGCAAGAAAAAGAAGAACTAAATTAACTCAAAGGACATCCTTTCTTCTAGAACTCGAGAGGCCAAATAGCATTTTCGAAATTTTAAACGAAACTTTGATATTGTTTTTATCGGGATCACTAATTTCAATCTTTCTACTTCCAAACTTGTTTAATGAGGTCAACACATATATTATATATTATATATTATATATTATATATTATATACACATATTTTTATACAGAGTGACTAGTGAGAGGTGATGAATTTTAAATAGGAACAATTAAATAATTAAAGTCATAAAACGTTAGTGTCTGGTTATTTGGACACCCCTAATAATAAATCAACACCCTTATTTTTTATACCTGTCGTATAGCTCTATACGAGTCGTATAGGGGAGGTCGTATAGTCCCTATATGGACGTATAACCTTTCTTACAGTCCCCTAAATTTTTCATCGTATTCAGTATCGAATTTTGTTATACGCATCATATAGGTCTATATGTGTCGTATTGGTGGTCGTATAGTGCTATACGAGGCGTATAGCCCTCTGACAGCTCCCCAGAATTTTCTTTATTTTCAATGTATTTGACTCTATGCGACGCGTATAATGTTTCACGAGACGTACAAACGGGTGTCAATTTATAATGATAAGTCTATTAATATTATTTCACCCTTTTACATTTGAGAAATGAGAATCATTATCCTTTTGTGTTTATCGTTACCAAAAGCTAAGAATGGTTTTCAAATCTATCATAATAATCATTTACACTTTTTGACACATGTCATTTCTACATTCATTCTTTCATTTATTTTCCCGCCTAACATATTAATTTCATTTTAAAAAATCAAATAACTAATTTTCAAATCTTTCTCTTTCTCTCTCTATATTATAAATCTAAGTTTTTCTTTAATCAATAATATTAAAAAGATATTTTTCATTAAATAAAAAGTAAGTATTTTAATTAAAAATACACTTTTTCAAAAACAAAATTTTCTAAATTTATGATTTTTTTCTAAAACAATAAAACTTTTTTAAGTAATGAAATCATTTTAAAATCATTCTTATTATAGGGTAAAAGTTTTATATATTTAAAAAAAATTATAAAATAAATCCGGAGTTTTTAAACAACGAAATATTGATAAAAAATGAATTTTTATCAAAGCAATAATATTTTAAAATGAAAGTTTTGGAGATAATAAAAATGTTTTATCAATTAATCAAAATACTTACTAATACGTAATTTCAGTTATATCTTATATTAAAATAACGTTTTACAGTTTCTAACTCTTCATTAATAAATATTTAAAATTCTTTTTATTTAACTCGTATAATATACGGGGTTATACCCTAGTTATTTAATATGTTTCATTTTTAAACGGAGATATCTGTATGGGTTAAAGTCAAAGGTGTAATTTTTTTGAGTATGGGTTTAAATATTATTATTATTATGGTTGATATTAAAAGAAATATATACTCTAATGTCATTATAGTGTGGTAGAGTCTACAAGAGTGCGTAGGAGGATGAATTGTCAACCTTAGGATTAATTGCGTAAATTCATCGACTTTATTGAGCCCATCGTCCCGCAATTAATTGATCAAACACTTGAATATACAGTATTAGGTTAGTACCGTGTGTATAACACGTGTGAAAAAATAAAATATTAAATAGTTATTAATAAAAATTAAAAAGTTATAAAAGGATTTTTTGATATAAAATATGATTAACGTTACGTAAGAGTGATAAAAGAACGATATCATTTTTTAAACTTTTGTTTAATTTTTTTTTCTCAAAAAAAGTTAGTTATTAAACATATTGTTTCATAACAAACTGTTTTTAAAACAGTGTCATTTTTAATAATTTCTTTATTATAACTTTAAATTTTAATTATTTTCGTTTCATTATAATTTTATTTTTTAAAAGCCACAGGTTTTATAATATATTGCGTTTTTTAAAGGTTTGATATTTTTTCGAAAAAAATTTCTTATTTTATAAAATAATTATTTCTTTACAAATTGCGTTCGTAGAAAGATCTATATTTTTAATTTAATAAAAATATTTTCAATATGAAAAGAATTAAATAATATCATTTGTATTTAATGTGATATTTATAAGGAGAAATAAACGAAAAAATAAAATTTAGTAGCTCTAAAATTGTGGCAAGTGGCATACAAAAACCTTCTGTTATTAATCTAGATAGATTTTCAATATGAAAATAATTAAACAATATCATTTGTATTTAATGTGATATTTATTAGGAGAGAGAAGCGGAAAAATAAGATTTAGAAGCTCTAAAATTATGACAAGTGACATACAAAACATTCTTTTATTAATATAGATAGATTTCATTCATTTCTTTATTTTGATCATTCATCGTCAATATTATTATAATATAATTTTATAAAATTACATTTTTTAAACGGTAAGTGTATGACTCTTTTCTAAAGTATAAGGTATTATCTTAATCGGGCTCAATTAGTCCGCTTCTCAACCGGTACCGTACCTCCAGCCCTTCTTAGGAGGAAATTCACGACTGAGAAACTTTATGGCTCAACACAGGGCATTTACCTAGAGCAAGACTCGAACTGTCGACCTCCCCTAAGGGAAACCACCAGGATATCACTACACCAAATGGACATGCAATAAGGTTTACGAAATTACATATACATCCAAAACTATTCTGATGAGTAGTAAGAGGGCACAAAGTGGTTTCAAGGGAAACTAGTTAAAGAAGAGATGACACCCGATGTTTTTTTTTTCTCGAATGGGAATACTACCAAATGCATCCAGTGACCAAAAAACCCCAGTGCTTCTTGGTACTTTTATATGCATTCGAACGACATGAATTTACAGATATTGTTCCCTATTTATACATGATCAAATGACAGTTACCAACAACCGTTATAACTGCCCTGATGGTTACATTTGACGGGAATCTAACACTTACCCATATCGACCCATATACATACATATGACATAATAATACTATACATAATATTAACATTACATTATAATTATTTTAACAATACTCAACTTACTCATGTCCAACACTGCTAACTACCAAACTGAGTTTTTGACATGTGGAATAGACTTTACAAATAAATTTACTTCAACAAAACTACAAAAGCATGGTGGCATTGGGTCGGCGCATTAACGTTTTGGAGTAGTGTTTTTCGTTAATTTATATAACTAATTTTATTAAACTTGTGTATTATACATATTTACTTATAAAATATAATAAAAAAATTTTAATTATAAAACAATATTTTAAAATAAGATATGATTGTAATCTTTCTTATTATAAATAAAATAAAAATTTTATTTCAAAACAAATGTTTAAGAAAATGTCATTTTTAAAAACCTTCTTATTATAACTTTCAATATTAATCATTATTTATGAAAATTTTACTTTTTAAAAACACCAAATTTAAAATTTTTCGTATTTGTAAAAAAGTTTGATGCTTTGTAGAAGTTACTTATTTTAAATAAAATTATTTCTTTAGAAATAACATAAATAAAAAGATTTCTTCTTAATTTATTAAAAAACTATTTTAATCTAAAAAATTAAATTATATTATTTAATAGTAGAGAGAAATGAAAAAAAAAAGTAAAGAAAAATATGATTTCACGTGTCATCCTTAGTTATCATTTTATTAGAGTAAAATTAGAGTAAAAAAATATTTTACTCTAATAATTACTTTTGAGCATTTTTTTTATGTTTAAAACATAAGGTTTTTTTGGATTCCAAATATACCAGCCACTCTTATTTTCTCTACATTCTAATATAAATTTTATTCAAAATTAAGCTCGATAATATAATGTATATTTAATTTGTTATTGTAAAAAGTTGGACCAACTTGCTCTCAATAAATGGTGAGCGGGGCACAAGACTTTTCTCACACTCTAGTCTAATTGAGGACTTTCAATGCTCATGCTTTTTGAAAGAACCCGACTCGCTGTTGTCGAGTCCAAGCCTTCAATATGCTCTTGTTTGTGAGGCTTTTTACATCTTGATTAAAGTTTGACTTCAATCTTGAAACCACTCAAATTCTCCCACCAAGGAAAACGATATTGCATTCATACATCTCAATCGTATAAGCATACACTATTCTTCATATTATGTTTTTGTTACTTTAGTAAACTATCGCTTTGCTAAAGGAACAAAACATGATCATGACAATTGACATTAGATATAGAAAGTATAGTAAGTTATGGAGAATGTTGCATAAAGTTATAATCTGTATGGATGTGTTTAACATCATATATCCTTAGTTTTAAATACGTATGTCTTTGGTTTATAAAATAGTAACATTAATGTTACCTCAGTTCTTAAATATCACTGGTTAACTACAAACTCCTATAATTATACTTATATTTTTACTTGGGTCTTAATTTTAAATATATACATAGTTTGTTAAAAATTCCCTGTTGAAAAATTCAGTAATTACCAATCGGATATCAAATATACCCGTTACTTTGTGAAAAGTTACATGTTGAAATTTCCACATACACTTCTTACTATTTTAAATTATTATATAATTTTGTTACTCAAAAGAATCACAAATATAAAAACAAAAATTTAGTGGAGTAGTATATCGAAACCAATGTTTTCAGAACCGGACCGAACAGCAAACCGGGCGTACTATATGTCCCCTGGTCGATCGGATATAATAACGAAATAAAAAAACCGATTCAACCGATCCCGATTTCTCTCGAAAAAACTGACATTTGGAACTTGGCGCGAAAATCAGAAACCTGATCCCGATTCCCGCCATAAAATCCCCACAAAACCCCCAAAAACAAACAGATGAAATTATGAAACCCTCAAAAATGGTGAAGAAGACGAAGGGAACCAAAACCCAACACTGGCTGCTAAAAACGGAGCCACACGAGTGGTCATGGTCGGACCAATCATCCAACGGGGGTCTCTCCAAATGGGATGGGGTTAAAAACCCACAAGCCCTCAAGCACCTCAAGTCCTTCCGCCTGCGCGACCTCTGCTTCTTCTACCACTCCGGCGCCGCCTCCCGCCGCATCGTGGGCGTCGTCACTGTCGTCCGTGAGTGGTACGAAGGCGGCGGCGGCGGCGGTGGGGCGGTGGACGTGCAGGCGGTGGGGGAGATGAGGAGGGCGGTGGGGTTGAAGGAGATGAAAGAGGAGTTGAAGGGGTGTGAGGGGTTTGGGCTGTTTAGGCAGCCAAGGTTGTCGGTGGTGCCAGTGCCGCCGGACGTGTGGGAGAAGATTTGTGAGCTTGGTGATGGCTATGAAGGTGATGGTGGTGATGGTGGTGGTGATGGTGTTGATGGTGGTGATGATGGTGGTGGTGATGGTGATGATGAAGAAGGTGAGGAATAGGTTTAGGGTTTGTGGGGTTTGTGTAGTCCAGGTGTTCGATAATATGCTTATGTGAATATTAATGCAGTTTATCTTGTTATTGTTATTGGCAAGCTTTTGGTTATCTTGTTATTGTTATCGCTCATAATGATTTTGTGAATTTCTTTAGCCGTGACGAGTTATATATACAATGTATTTACATATTCATTTACTCTTGCTCTTTGATTACGCCAATGAACGATATATGAATAATCTAGCATAAGTTATTATTTTTTTTGGAGACTTGAAGTTAGAGCATTCATAGCTTTTATTTTATTTTTTATGAGTGGATGCTTTATATTATAAGAGATGGTTGTGAGTGGTTGTGAGTGAATGAGAAATAAAATTTATGGGTTGTAATCACGGTAGAACTTTTATAAATTTTTTAATATTTTAAAAGTGATTGTGAGTAGATGAAAAAGAAAAAATAATGATAAAAATATAAAAAAAATATTATTTAATTGAAAAATAAAAAGGAAAAATAAATGATTTTAATGTAATTATAAGGATGTAAATAAGGATGGATTGTCAATGATCTTATAACCTTCAATCTCAAGAAAAAACCCTCCTATTCTCATAAAAAAATTATTAAAATCATTTAGTTTTTGTTAATGACTTATGTTTTAAATTTGCACTTGTTAAATACAACTATATGTTTTCATGTACTTAAAAATCAATCGAAATAATTTTTTTGTATGTTTTTAAACTTTTGAATATTACATACTATTAGTGATAATATAACTTATACATTAATCACTTGTGTTTGGTAAAAATATTTTTTATATTTATGTGAGTGTGTTTTTTATATTTTAAGAAATAGTAGTAAATGATAGAGTGGAGAAAAAAAAATTACTTTTTAATTAGTATATTTGAAAAATCACTATTCAAACCTTATAAATTTATAATAATTTTTTAAACTGGTTGTGAATACAAGAGAAAAAAAAATAATGATAAAAATATAAAAAAAATTATTTAATTGAAAACGAGAAATAAAAAATAATGTTTTTTTAGTATAATTACAAAAATAAAAATAGGTAACTGCTATCAAAGATTTGCTTGTTTGGATATACGGTAGAATAAACTAAAACAATGTTGATATGAATTCTGAATGACATTCTACGTCCGAAATCATCCAAAGTTCCAAACCGGTTTAAATGCTTAATGACTAAATGGGCTTCTACTGGGCTACTTAGGGCCCAATGCAGCCAATCGGGCCGAAAACAATTGTAATCAAATAAAGAAAATGTTTAATGTTTAATTAGTCACATACAAACACTAATTTATACGTAAGTTAGAGGTTTTTTGATATGAGCTGACCCGGTTCAGTTAGAGCTGACTACTGACTGGGTAAGTGGTCAAGCTGTTTGATTTTCCTTCCTCACCTTCTGACTGAGTCTTTTGCTTCTGACCCATCCTTTTCTTTGCTTCTGACCCGGTCTGGATTTTTGATGCTTCTGACCCGGTCCGGTCCATACAAAACATTCAAACAGTCCTTTAGTAGCTTACACATTTGTATTGGTATGGCTTGTATAACCTTAGCATGTTATATTGTCACATGTGCTTAGAGACCAATTACTATGTTGGTTTGCATGTTAATACTTTTCTTGATAGAAGGTTACTAATGTGATAGCAAATGTTTATCAAAGTTAACATGTATGTACTAATGACGTGCTAACATTCGTATTTTATCATGAGGTATAATTTAATTACAATCATCATTACATCTTTTAGAATATCCCCACATATTACAAGATCACATGTGTCATCAGAAAAAAAAAAATTTAGTCAAATTAAGAGAAAGTGTTATATCCCAATAAATGTAGTTATTTAGTTAAATTACATTAATAAAGAAACTTATTACTAAGAAACATAGTAGATATTACATGGACTTCATGATAATATAACTATTTTTAGTCTTGTAAATCTCAAGTCCATTTTTCCTAATATTTTGCATTATCCTTTTCTCTATGCATAATTTCATCAAGAAAGTTTGGGTCCTTTCTTTCTCCTTGTAGATTTGTGGTGGTTAAGATTTTGACCATTAGCCTTTCTTGTAAGCTTTTCAAAATATCTAAAAGGTTGTGAAAGCAAGTTTTATTATTAGAAGTAAGTGCTTCACACGACTTTACTTGTTTGAAAACGATGTTGCTTTTTTATCGTTGATGGTTGCACTTGTTGATAACAATATATATTAAACTAGATTTAGTAAACCCGTGTATTACACGTGTTGAATAAATAAAATATTAAATAAAATAAAATTTATTAATGATAAAACGATATTATAAAATAAGATATGATTGAAACTACGTGTGAGTAAAAACTGTAAATAATAAACAACGATATCATTTTTTAAACTTTTTTGTTTTATTTAAAAAATTAAACATTTTGTTTCAAAACAAACCATTTTAAAAAAATTGCATTTTTAAAATTTGCTTATTATAACTTTTAATGTTAATTATTTTTAATTAATTTATAAAAACACTAATTCTAAAATATTTTATATTTTTTAAAAATTTTGATGTTTTAGAAAAAATTATTATTTTATAAAAATTTATTTCTTTAAGAATAACATTAATTAAAAGATCTATTTTTTAATTTATTAAAAAATTATTATTAATCTAGAAAAGATTTGAATAATATTACTAGTAAATAATGTGGTTATTTAATATGATAGAGAAGCGAAAAATTTTTGATGAGAATAAATATAGTACTAACATGTGTTATTTTAGTTACCTTTTTATTAGAGTATGTAAATATAATATATTGGTTGTTGATTAGATTAAGTATTATTATACTTATAATTAGATTAGTTTTCTTTGTAACTATGTTTATCGTATCCCTATATATAAATGATAATAATACATCATATCTTATGAGATTTTGATTATTCTACGTTGTATGAGAGCCTTAAGGTTTTTTTTTTTTTTTTTTTTTTTTTTTTTCTCCATTGACTATTTTCTCTGTGGTTTTTATCAATGTTATGAAAACCGGACCGGCCGGTCCGACCGGGAACCGGACTCCAAATCGGTCCGGTTCGGTGCTTAAAACCGTTTTGACGTTGAACCGGTGGTCGGACCGGTTGAACCGGTCGAACCGGCGGTTGAACCGGAAACCGGACCGGTCGAACCGGTTGAACCGGTGGTCGAACCGGTTTTTTATATAATCTTTTATTTTTGAGTAATTTTTTACATATATTTATAAAAAATAATTATAATTTTATCCGGTTCTTATATCCGGTCCGACCGGTTGAACCGGTCCAACCATCGGACAGGTAAAACGTCCGGTTCACTTTCCGGTCCGATTCTGAAAACATTGATTTTTATTGTAGATCCTGGTTGGTAGTTGGCTCTCTTTCCTCCACTTTCCTCCATCATTCTACTTTTTTTCTTTTCTTATCCTTCTCATCTTACACATTGTGCACAAACAAACAAATATATTGAAGTTATCCTAAATACTAACATTTGACTAAAAAGGCTAACAATGTATTACGTTTTACAAAATTACTTAAAAATTTGTAAAGTCTTATTGAATTTGCAATGTCTTAATTTTTTTACTTTTTCATTGTATGATAAAAACCTGATTTATAATTAGAGGGAAAAGTTTATTGCTAATAATAGATTCAAAATTTGTAAAGATTTATAATTTGATTTAAAAACCTAGTATAAAGTACAACAAAGATGAAAAATGAAGACAAGCAATCAAAAAGAGAAAACCAAAGTATAGACCAGAAATCTTACAAGCACAATAACAAGATTTAATGTAGTCGTCTTTATATTTTTATTTATTGTTATATGTTTTAAGCTAGATTTTGTATCAAAATTGATGTTTTGTTTAAGGGGAATGTTACCGATATATATTAAATAAAATATAATAGTTGTTAATTAGATAAAAATATATTAGTTAGGATTTCTTATGTTGTTAAGATCTATTGTAATTATCTCTATTATAATTAAAAGCTATAATTAAATTAAACTTTCTAGTTATATTTAATCTTAACATATCCCAATATAGACGGTAATAAAATTACCACACCTTAAGAGTTTTTATTATTCCATACACGTAACGTAATTGTATATAATTAGTAAGACATAATGCATGGTTTAAATAGAAACTTTATTTATCAAAACAATCACTAGGCTATTCTTGAATTAACTCTTTATCAGGTATAAACCGCTAGAAAAATGGCTCTCGTAAATTTTTGACAAAATTAATAGGTAAAGAACGAAAAGTCTTGGGTCATATATCATATTAACATTTGATATGATATAAAGTTAATATCATATAAGACATGCGATGCATGTTACCCAAACATTTCATTAAAATATTAAAAAATCTTAAGTTCAAATCTCATATATAACAAATATAAAGGGTTCTAGCTTCGGTCGGTTTTATCAAATAAGATGAGGTTTTTTAATTCTTATAAGGGTGGTCTCGAGTTTTATACTCGAGAGATAAAGATGATTATTGGGCCAGTGACCTGTCAACGATTCTTTAAGTGTTAAAAATATATTATCTTATCTTATCTTACTACTTTAATAAAAAAATAACTATGATGGACACATGTCACCGTCACATTTCACCTCACCAAAATTTTTTCGTTTCTCTCTCCTATTAATATCACATTAATTTCTAATAATAAATTAAGAAATAAATCTTCTTATTAATATTGTTTCTAAAGAAATTAATATCTATAAAATTAAAATAGAGTTAAGTTCATTTTTGCTCCCTAACGTTTGACAAAAATAACCATATTCCTTCAAAAGATTGAAAACATCAATTTGCCTCCAAATGTTTTATAATTTGTTTCAATTTTAGTCCAAAAGTTTCATCATTGTTTCAACTTGAATCCAAAATAATAAAATTTGTGTACTAAAACTGAAACAACTTATGAAACTTTTAGAGGTAAATTGATGTTTTTAATCTTTTGGATGAAAATAGTTATTTTTGTCAAACCTTAGGGAGTAAAATTGAAATTAACTCATTAAAATATTTCTAAAACAACAAACTTTTTTAAAAATATTAGATGTTTTTAAGTAAAAGTTTTATAAACAAAAATTAATTAAAATTAGGAGTTATAATAAAAATGTTTTAAAAAATTACATTTTTTAAAATGTTTGTTTTGAAACAAAATTTTTAATTTTTTTTAAGAAATACAAAAAGTTTAAAAAAATCTTAAAAAGTTGATATTATTATTTTATTATTTATGGTCGTTACTTATCATATTTTATCTTATAATATCGTTTTTAAGCTATTAAAATTTTATTATATTAATTTTTTTATTTATTTAACTCGTGTAATACACGAGTTTACTAAAGCTAATATATATCATATAATCTTTTGCCTAAACAAATATAATATTTAATTATTTATTGTTATAAAGTTTCAAATCCTATACACAAAATTCCCTTCACACACAAATTGCTATAACACCGCATTAATAACTCGCCCGTTGTAAAAAAAATATCTTTTTGGCGTCATCATCAGTCATCACCCTTCACTCATCAACACTTTTGCCACCATAAACATACAGAAACAACACTCCTCTATCTGTTGTCGATACTCGATATCAAAGCCATGAGGACCACCGCCACTCCTCCGGTCGCCACCGCACCGGAAGACGACATCTCCGACGCCGTCCGTACCGCCACCGCACAGTTGACCGCCGGCGGACCAGCTCACCGGAAAAAGGCCGCCGGAGTCCGACCATGGCTCCTACTCGACTCCACCGGCGCAGCTCAGATCATCGAAGCCGGTAAGCACGCCACCATGCGCCGCACCGGCTTACCGGCTCGCGACCTCCGGATACTTGACCCGATTCTGTCGTATCCGTCTACTGTTCTCGGTAGAGAACGAGCCATTGTGATTAATCTCGAGCATATTAAGGCGATTATTACTGCACAAGAGGTGTTGTTGCTGAATTCGAAAGATCCTTCTGTTGCTCCGTTTGTTGATGAGCTTCAAAGGCGTATTTTGCGCCATCATCACGCTAATTCTCAGGTTGTATGTTTTGCTAATCTGTTAATTGTTAATGCATATGTACCATTGTGTTAGAGTTTGATTGATGTTGTTGTTTGTCACAAGTTTAGCTTCGATTGTGTATGAAAATTGTGAAATTATACGAATTAGGGATTGATCCTGCATGATGATTGGGGGTTTTTGAGAATTTGTGTTGAATTATGCCCTAATTTGAATGCAAACTGCTGCATTTGATCTTGAATTCTATTGCCTACTGTAATTGCTATGTGGACTATCAATGTAGTTGCAAATGTAACCATAATTCCTGTAAATAGTTAAAGTTTAGTGCCATTTGTTTCCTATGTGAAATCAGGCACTATGTTGAAAGTTTGCAGTAAGTTTATGTTTGCTTGTGTGTTAATATCTCTATGTTCTTGCTAATTGTGTAGAAGGAAGTGGTAGATGGTGAGACTGACTGGACACATTTGTATGACTTGGGCGAGCCACGGTCGAGAGAAGTTAGCCCGCCAAGGGTAGCCACCAATGTCCCGGAGGGTGGTCAGGAGGTTAAAGCTGATGGGAAACATTCTTTTGATAAGCGAGATGGCCCGAAGCTTCTTCCGTTTGAGTTTGTTGCACTCGAGGCGTGTCTGGAGGCAGCTTGTGGTTCTTTGGATAATGAGGTGAGAGTTGTTTGCTGTGAATCATTTGTTTAACTTAAGTTGTTTTGAAAATTTTGTTTCTTGTTGTCTTACATTAAACTAGGCTAGGACGTTGGAGCAAGAAGCACATCCGGCACTTGATAAGTTGACTTCAAAGATTAGTACTCTAAATTTGGAACGTGTTCGTCAGATTAAAAGTCGGTTGGTTGCTATCACTGGGCGTGTTCAAAAGGTAAGCCGGTTTAAACTTCACAAGTCAAATCAAGATTGCGTTATTGTGATGTCAGTGTGCTTATGTTTTTATTAAAGAATCAGGTTTAGTTTTGAAAATTGTATGATGACAGTTTCATATTTGTTCAGGTTAGGGATGAATTAGAGCAATTGCTAGATGATGACGGAGATATGGCAGAAATGTATCTGACTGACAAGCTGGAGCAACAACTTGATAATTCTTCATTTTCTTCGTCTTTTGTGAACGAAGAAGATGCCATGAACGAAGAGATTGTTCAAACAGAAATTGATGACAGGTTCGGGTTGTGATTATCTTCTCTTGTAATGTTTGTACAATCTAATGTGTAAAATATCGTTGTTTATATTAGAGTACCTGGTGAGAGTTTAATGGAGAGTAATGAAAATACAAACACACAAGTGGATGACCATTCTGATCATGTTTTCCGAGTTGGGAGAGGGAGCCGTGGGACCCGCACTAGTACAACACGGAGCGGTAATAGCAAGCGCCTTGATATCGAGGAACTCGAAATGCTCTTGGAGGCTTACTTTGTTCAGATTGATGGCACTCTGAATAAACTATCAACGGTACATCAATAAGTATCATGTAAACAAACTTTATATGATTAGTAAAACCAATACAAAGTGATTGAATTTTTATGTTTGTTTGCAGCTGAGGGAGTATGTGGATGACACAGAAGACTACATCAACATAATGCTGGATGACAAGCAGAATCATCTCCTGCAAATGGGCGTTATGTTAACGACTGCAACTTTGATGGTTAGCGCATTTGTGGTGGTTGCCGGGGTGTTTGGAATGAACATTCATATCGAGTTGTTTCAAGATGACACTGAAGAACAGAGGCAAGTTGGTAACCGTAAATTCCTATGGACGGTCGGTGGTAGTACCACTGGTACGATCTTCTTGTATGTTATCGCCATTGTTTGGTGCAAGAGCAAACGTCTTTTGGAGTGACAAAAGACGTTAATATAGTTAAGGATGTAATAATAATGCATAGGGTATACGGTCATATATAAGAGAGTTTGTTTATGGGATGATGTTTTTTTCTAAGTAAATGCACAATGATGCATGTGGAATTACACCAGAAGTACTTTTTTCTTCATAACATCAATCCTTCAAAAAAAGAGGGTGTTCATACTTTATTTTTTTGAACGGCAAAGACCATAGTATACGAGAACGCCTAGAGAAAACTTAACCATAATTAGGGCTGTAAACAAAATGAACCGAACGAAGCCTTGTTCATGTTCGTTTATTAAGAATTGAATGTGTTTTCGAACACATAATTGAAAGAAGATTATTGTTTGTGTACATTTATCAAGGAATTAAACTTGTAACTATATGTTTACGAACACATAACCAAAAGAATGGGTGATTTGAGATCTAAATCCACACAATCAAAATTGAATAAACACTATTGAAATTGCAAGTTATCTGATTTGATATAAAGTGAATGACAATATTTCTATAATTCACAATTCACAATTCATTCGGAATTCATATTAGCAATTTCAACTGTAAAATGTCTCAATTTTATAATGATTGGGTGTACTAAACAAGAGAGGAGTTGATGGATTGGATGCAAAACACCGCATGCAATCTTGGATTCGTTATTGTCACACAAAGAACAAAAAAGACTATATGCGGCTTCGTCAACAAGACATTCCTTATGTGTGTCGTGGTGGTACACTTTGTTCATACTTGATGGAGTAATATGATTGGAGCATTAAAGTATATGTGGTGGTGACTGTAAGGCCACATGGAGTGCTATTGGGAGAATTAACTTCCCCGAGCTCCCCATTTTCCCTAAAAACCTTGGTCGGGGGGGGGGGGGGGGATTTCTTGTTTTCCCTACGTCCAATTTTGCCGGGCATCATCCCTTCTCTTCTATATGTTTCATCCCGACCCTATGAATATTCATCGGATTTTATCATTGTTTTGCCACAATCATCACCTCCATCACCAATCATCTCCCTTCACATGTTTTTTTCCGTTTTCCCTCACTTTCCTAGAAGGGACCACCGGCGTGATACCTTAAAAGTTGAGACTTTTCATAACAAAATTATTCATGTGTTTTTCGTTTACTATAAAAGAAACGAATAACAATAACATAAACTATACATATAAAAAATATACAACTTGAGGTCTATGCGTGAGAGTATACTTAAGATAGCTATGCATTAAATAAAAAAACAAAAAGGAAAAGATACGGAAAATATGAAGACCAAAAGATGATTAGGAAGAAATATCTCTTGCTATTTGCTAAGAGCATTCACATCCCATTCTGTATAAATTCTGTGAGTGTGTTTTCTATATTATAGAGAATGATTATTAGTGATTGTGAGTGAAGAATAATTATCTCTATATTTGATAAAACACTGTTTATCTCTATTAATTTTTTAATATTTGTTAAAAGTGGTCGTGAGTGGAGGAAAAAAAATATAATGATAAAAATATAAAAAAATATTATTTTATCAAAAAAAAAAAAAAAATATTAATTTTTAATGTAATTACAGAGACGTAAACAAAAGTGGGTTATGAATGCTCTAACAACATTACCGAATTCAAAGGTTCATCTCATCCTCATCGTCATCCCATCACCATAATAAAATCAATCGTCCTCTCAGGAATCTCTCAAACCGATCCAAAGAAGACGACGAACCGGTAGATCACGAGTAAAAATGTCGAAGATAAGGGTTTTTAGTTCAATCTGATAGTCGTCACTGCAAGGTAACCTGAACCTCCATCCCGATTCTTAATAGTCGATTTTTTGTTTCGTGATCATAGAGATAGATCAACCAATTGGTTGAGTTTTAGGGTTATTTGAGTATTATACGAGTGTTGATATTATGATTTAACGATTGGGTTCTGATTCAACGAAGTATCTGTAGATTGATGAACTAAAAGTCAAGTTAAATGTTCAAATAGCATAAACAAATGTGTATATATAAATTAAATTTTGATAGAAGTCCACTGTTTCATTCTTTGTTTGATGCAGATCCTTATTTGGGCACCAAAGGCTTTTGTATATGAATAATTATTTTGTTAGAACCAAGCAACAGAAGTAGCACATAATCAGGTTTTGGAAACTAAGGTATTTTTTTATTTGAATGAGGATCTGTTGAGTGGTTTGAATGGGTTATAGGCTGCACTACCAATGTGTTATTTATGTTCTCTCTTACTTTTCTAGTAGATTAGTGTCATCAATGAAGACAATGACAAAATAATCTAGGCATGGTTTACGGACCCGGTTCATTAGGTCCCATAAACGCAGCTGGTGCATTCGCCAAACCAAAGGGATGACTAGGAACTTCTAGTGGCCATGTCTCGTCGTGAATGCAGTCTATGGAACACTATTGATTAGATGAAAATCTAAAATTTGGAAGGAATAGAATTTAAGCTTGTTATCAAGGTACGTTTTTCACATCTGATCCTCGTTTACATGTGTTATTTATGCATCAAATATATTTTAAATAGTACATTCATATGCACAAGATACAAGTCGTCAAATCCGTCAAACAGAGGGAAAGTACTTAGAAAGACCATAAGGAAGTGAATAGAATTCTGCACTTCTAGGATCTCTATCAAAGTACTTAAACTTGCCCCACCAGTGTCGTCCACCGTCTTTTCTAACATCTTTGTGGTTGTAACCGAGAGTCCGGTCTAGGAACATACTAACAATGGCTGCTACCGTCGCCGGAGATGTGAATATCACCAGCATTAGTTCATTGAACTATGTAAAAACAGAACAAAATGAATGTAAAAAACAAGATATGTTGTAAAAAATGGTTGCGGAAAATATTTGCACATACCCAAGTGGATCTACTGTGAATGGGGCCTTTTCCGGTTGTTACCACGTAGCCGTTGAAGTATTGTGGGACGGAAAGACCCATGAAGAGGGAGAACCCGAGTATGAACTTTGTTCTGTAACTGTTAAGGTTGCAATATTGAAGTAATCCTAGACCAGCAGAAGCTGCTCAAAACCATAATCAATCAAAAATATGAACAAATAATTAGTTTTGGGTTGGGCATGTGGATCAATACAGGTTGGGTTGAAATGGATCATTATCAGTACGGGTCAAACAAACCGAGTTGGGTTGACTTACTAACATATATATTTCTACAGTATAGGAGGTTGCATCTTTTATTCATTTGATAATAGTCTTTGAGGATTTTCAACCCGTTTGACCGTTCCCCATTAACTAACTTTTTGTTTGACGTGATTGAAATAAACTACAACCCGAATGAACTTAGTTTTGTTTTATCTTTAATAATAATTCATTACTTTCTATCCATTTGACTCATTCCATGCCATCTGCTGCAGTTTTCACTGCACATAGGGAATATTAAGATGAAGACCTATACTTACACATGTAGGCAAACAAGACACAATATAGAGCTCCAACGATCGGTAAAGGTATAGAAGCAACAATCGCTCCGAATTTTCCTAATGTAAAAATCAACAAATGAATATGATTATTGGTCCAAACTGACGGATTTCATATCATGAAAGTCTATAAATTGATTTGCTTGTTATATGCAGGAACAGAACACACCTAAGATTGAGAAGAAGAACATGAATCCTGCAGACATTTGAACCACTCTTCTGCTTCCCACTTTAGTTACAGCTAAAAGACCTACATTTTCACTATAAAAATGCCACAAAAAGATGTCATTAATGAACAAAAAGGAAAGAAATAGAGGTTATATTGATCATATACAATCATTTCAAGTTGATGTTATACACTGATGCAGTTGAGCCGGTTCCTGTGCCCCATAATCCATCCAGCAAGATACCAATTCCCTATAAGATTTTGTCCAGAAAGATTAAATACATTTGCAATGTAACATCTTTAAAAATGATATCAAATGAATATGAATATTATCACTTCTCACCAGCCAAGCAGCTCCTCGACTTAAAACAGAAGGTGGTATGTGTGTAGCACTCCCATATCTTGCAGCTGCAATGAACGTGCCTGTCGACTGTAAAAAAAGATTACAGATCAAAATTCATGAAATGGGAAATCGAAATACATTAGCATGTGTATAAGAAAACCTCGATAAGAGACACGAAAGCAGCTGCTAGCATTACAAAAGAATCTCCAGCATGAACAGTGGGTTGACCCCATTGGAATGGGTAAGGAAACTTGATCCTGCAACAGATCCATGTTACTCATCAAACATCAACATAATGTCCGTTAGATAGTCAACTGTGGTACCAAAGATGATGTGGCTCACCAAGAAGCACCGCTTACAAGACCAGAGCGGTCCACACGACAGCTGAACTGAGTGTTGGGTGGTCTATTTTTATATGCACCGGCTGCTGTTAATAGGGATGCATATGCCCATACCGTTGTTACAGAGATAAGCACAGCAAACCGATCGACCCACTTTGATTTCAACCAGTAAGGAACATACTGCAGAACAATGCTAAGTTCATTTCAATAGAGGAACAATGCTATAATCAAGAAAAGTCTATCACATCAGAATAACAAAAAGTTTCTATCTTTAACCCGTTGAAAGCCACTTGCCAGCAGAAGCTGCTTTTACCTGATCTCATTGGTTAGCAGTCTATTGATAGAGCTTTTTAAAGCTAAAAAAAGAAGTAACAAATCATGATACCAGACTCACCTGGGAAAACAAAACTAGTAGAATCAACTCAGGAAGCCCAATCTCAACACATTCAGCCAACTATAAAACATATGCAGGATTTTAGATCATTGAACTCATGGTTTGAAACAGAGCGTCAGAGCGAAGGAAGTATGTCGCTTACAAGAGGAAATCCTTGAGCGTAGAGACCAATTCCGACGAGGGTTACTAGAGGAACTGCAGATAGAGGGCTCAGTAACCTGCATCCATCGAACCCGAATTCAGTTTTGGTGATTATGCATATTTTTATGATGCTTTTTCAAGATTTCTGATCAAAAAACCTGACAACAATTCTCCAGATACCGAGAAACCCGAGTAAGATAGGAAGAAGTGAAGAGATCATAAGTGCTCCTTGCATTCCCCTCATTGTATGACGAAACCTCTGCAACATCAAACCTTTGTTGAATCATGAAACCTCATATAAAACCAGACAAATTCAAGAACAAAAGTGATCAGCGTAGAAGCATACATTGACTGGATCAAGGTAATAACTGTAACGATGTTGCAGCGCGATGTAAAGCATAGGAACGACGAATCTGAACGATCCTCCGATCACCACAGGCAGGCGAGTACCAAACCATGTTTGTAACAATGTGTTTACTCCAGCCACAAACAACATTGTTTGTATCAAAAAAGCTTTTTCAACCTGCATATTGAATAAATTGCTTGAAAAACTGAAATTTCAAACTAACTAGATTTAGTTAGTTTCTTACGTGGCTCCCGCCCATTGGAGGAACTATGATGGAAGATATAATAACAATGGTCCCAAGCATTACTAAGTAATGTTGAAAAGCAAGAATAACAGCTTCAGCTGCATAAGTTAAAGTTCAAAGGTTAATTATATGTCACATAAAATAAAATAAAATGAGTTTTTAACAAATTAACATGTATAACATAGTAACATACCCCAAGGAGGGTTACTGTTGACGCAAAACTCGACTCCGGGGAACTGATCTTTAACCGGATGTGGGACGAATTTATCGTCTTTAGGTGCTGTCATTTTGTATACGCGTGTTATAAATCAAACTCGAGCTTGAAAAAGTGAAGTTATGACGTGATGCGCTTAGTTTGAGAGTGCACGCGTGCTATACTGATGTATTCTAACGGGTATTTATGACATGAAAGAGCCAAAATTAGGGAGTGAAAGCATGAAGTTGAAAATGGTGAATGATTGAAGGAAATGAATTGAAAGAATTATGGGTAACATTTGATTTTAAATCAGGTGTGGTGTAGTTGAAGTTAGGATGGATTTTTGTGTTTAGAGAACAACCTAATCTTACCAACAATATAAGACCACCTCATAGTAAAACATTAGGTTATCAAACCAAAGTTTGGTGATTATAATTAATTATCATTAAACATTAATTTTTTCATAGGTTATGTTTCTATTGGTCGATGTTTGTGGTTGGTATAACTTTCTTCAAACGTGAGAGTGTGAGATGGTGAGGATTTTCAAGGTAGCTGGTATTTTCTTACATAATTTATGTATTAGTAGTTGTAAAAAAAGTTATATTAGTAGTATTTCTAACCAAGGTCTTCTTAAGAAGTGAACGTGACGTTTTAGGATGGAGATGTAGCAACTTAAAATTTATCACTTTCTTTTAAAAAATAGTGAATATGTCATACAAACGCTTTATTTCGCATATGTACTTTATTGTAAGTTATTAATTAAGAATCTTGTTAGTTCTCAGCTTTTTGATACTATAAGTCTATAACATTTAACATATGTTGATTATGAAGCCATTTGCTAACTGTTGACCTGAGTCCCTACTCCCTAGGCCCAATTGTGGTTAACTTGTTAATCAAGATGTTAACCATAGATTAATCCTATTTATACAAGTCATATGTATTTGTAATTACTTTGACCACCTTGAATAATATAATTGCAATACGATGGACGTAGGTTATATTTACTGGACCACTTTAAATCTCTGTGTTTATTATCTTTAATTACTGCTTATGTGTGTTTGTTTGTGCATACGGTGCCTAACATCATCTAAAATTTTGTTATATTATTTCATAAGTATAATTATAAATTCCTAGTCATGATGTTTTCACTTAAGTTCAGTTTGATTATTAAATAAATTGGACTAAAATGCTGCTAATTGTCAAAATAAGGGTCACTAGCATTAATTTTGCCAATATCAATATCATCAATAATCTTAAGACTTGTTATAACACCGGAATGAAAAGAAGATAAGAGCTTTTTGCTAGATATCTAACCAAATAAGATCATCAAGTTTCTGTAGAACATATCATTAAAATACCCATGTCTATACACACATATCCTAGAGGCTCCAAACTAGAAACCTAAATACTTTATAAACTTTAATAGTCAATATTTTTTGAATCGGATAATGTAACTCAAGAAATTTACTAACTTCACATTTAATGTATCTTCGTTTAGGTGTTTAATAAACTTTTAAAGCAATTTTCATTTATAAAGGTCCATCAAAAGCTGTAAAATGCAACTGTAAAATGTAGTTCGGACGTATCGGTGCCCTAAACATTTTGTCGATATCATTCAATGACAAACATTTCCAAAACTTATAAACACTTCAATAAAACATAATAATATAATTTTTTGCAAATTTTTAACTTATATAATACGGATACAAAATTTCTTTTTAGTTCGATCCTTAAATTACCTAGATTCATATTCGACAAACACAAGTTTGTAAAGCGAAAAAACCGATGTTTCCCCCAAAATCGGAAGCATGTTCCAAAAGACACACACAACAATAAAAAACCAACCAAATTTTCAAAAATTCATCGTCCATTCATCATCATGAGTCACACCAACCAAAATCAACCTCCTGTCGCTGCTCCTCCACAAGGTTTCTTCATTGTTATAATTTAATGTTCTTTTTTCTTTTAGATCTTATTATGGAAGATTTAGAATTGCATTCCGTAAGATTAAACGAAAATTTAATGATGAATTATGGTTTGTTGCAGATTATTCGGTAGAAGGACAGGCTAAAGGCGTTTATCCGCCGCCAGGAGGGTATGCACAGGGAGGGTATCCGTCACAAGGTTACCCTGCGCAAGGGTATCCGCCACAAGGATATGGATACCCGCCGCAGGGATACCCTCCGCAAGGGTATGGGTATCCAACGCAAGGGTATCCTCCACATGGATATCCGCAAGGGTATCCACCGCATCCGCATTATACGCTCCATTATGTTCCTCCTCAACAACATAAACCAGGCAACAGTTTTATGGAAGGCTGGTAATTATTAATCTTTTCATTTCATGCTTAGATCTATATTTTAAATTTGAGATTGTGTGTTATATTGTGCATGATTAAAAAAGAGGGCATTGAAGTACAAACAATTTTATATGATGTGTCTTGAGATGCATAAAAGACAAAAAAAAAAAAAAAAAAAAGTCACTTTAATTTGATGCTTTCACTTTTGGTATCTTGAAAAATTAAGAGGTACGTTTAACCAACTCATTTATACTAACACTAGCTTTAGTAAACCCGTGTATTACACGGGTTAGATAAATAAAATATTAATAAAATAATATTTATTAATTATAAATTGATATTCTAAAATATGATATGACTGAAATTACGTATGAGAAATGACTATAACTAATAAAACAGTGATATCAACTTTTTAAAATTTTATTTTTAACTATTTTACCAAAAAATAATAAACATTTTTTTCTAAAACAAACCGTATAAAAATGTCATTTTTAAAAATTTCCTTATTATAACTCTCAAATTTAATTATTTTTGGTTTTAAAAAATTGAATTTTTAAAAATACCAATTATGAAATATTTTGTATTTTTAAAAAAAATTTATGGTTTAGAAAAATTTATTATTTTATAAAAAATTTGTTTATTTAAGAATAACATTAATAAATAGATCTATTTTTAAATTTATTAAATGTGAAAAAAGGTTAAATAATATTATTAGTAATTAAGGTAATTATTTAAGAGGAGAGAGAGGCGGGAAAATTTTAGTGAGGATGATTGTGGTGGTGTCATGTGGCATCTCAATTTACTATTTTATTAGAGTAGTAAGATAAGATTCAATACTTGATTTTGGTTATTCATGATTCAATCAAACCATAGTGGTTAAACAATTTTTTGTACTTACGTTGATTCATTCTAATTAAAGGATGATACTTGAATGATTAATACAAAATCGGACTATTGGTCATGATTTTATTTGAACGATATTTGAAACCACCCTAGTATTCATTGAGTCTTCTTGTGACTGGATGATGTCAACCGTCCCTACCCGAGTGAGTCTTCATGACCTTTAGCGCGGTTATTAATGAGATTTTAATTTTTTTTGTTGAATTAAAGAATGATTCAAATTTAGAATTCAAGAGTTTTTTTTATCTACTTAAGGTTTCGTTTGGAATATTTAGATTTAAGTTTTAACCTATTTAAGTAGATGGTTATACACGACAAACATATCATATCACCTAAAGTGCATTACAATAATATGTGCGTGTTTTATAACTAGTCAAATTGTGTTCTTCTCTATCATATCATTATTAATAAAGGCGTGATACTTGTGCAGTTTAGCCGCATTGTGTTGTTGCTGTCTCTTGGATGCATGCTTTTGAAATGGTGAAGTTTCACTGCTCGCACATCGTGTTTGTTTTCAGATTGCAGAATCTTTTATCATTGCACATGTTTTTTATATATACATGTCTCTAATGAGACTCGAACCACAACCCAATTGATTGTTCAATCATCTCAATGCCCCTATCAAAAGACTAGCCAATTTTTGTCAAAGGAAATAAGTCAGGACATACAAATAAAAAAGCCACTCGATTTCTTTTAACATGCTCATATTTGTTTTGTAAGTTACAAGATATGGTTTATTTGGAAAAAAAAAATATTTGCCAAACACTAATATATAGTTTTGTTTAGATTGCGTCTCATTTTATAAAAAAGTAAGCTTATTTCACATATATATTATAGTATTTTTTAAAAACAAACAATTTGTATAAAAAGTTGAATTCATACTTCGGTAAAAAAAATGTAAACCACAAAAGGGAATCCATATCCATAATTAGAGTTGATTAGTATAAAAATGCTAGAACTCTAGTTGCAAACTTGTGCACCAAAAAAGTAGAAAATTAAATTGCGTCTCAACAAATAAAACTAGGAATGGTACGTGTTGGATCGCCAAACATTCCACAATATCAGAATCAAATCACGAGTATAGTAAACAAAATAAGCTATAATTCAAACCCAGATCCATGTTAAACTTCTACCCAAAACAAAAGATATATATTCGGATAATATGTATGTTCCGGGTTTTTTTGACTACACGCAGGACGGACCTCTATAGTGTCCACGCGCGGTGAATTTCATTTTTAGTATATATACGATCTAATCTGTTAAAAGATACAATAAAACATTGTGTTATTTTGTTATTATCTTTAATGTATTAGATTGATTAGTTGTTAATTTATTATTGTGTTTTACATATTAGAGATATACAACAATGCAATTCAATCATTATATGTCTTAAAATTCATTATTTTAGAAAAATACAATAGTTTTAAAAAAACACAATAACTAACAAAATTACACAATAAACTCACTAAGGACACAATGATGAGATATGGGCTTAAAAATATAATTTTTTAAATTTTTTTATATAAAAATACTGTACTCGTTTTAAAGATAAAAAATATTCCATTTTATGGTGTAATTTTTATAGAAAATAATATCGTACATAAAAGTTATGAACATTTTTAAAAAATATGGGACTTGGAAAAAGTCAACAAAAGTGATTATTTCTAAAATACACATCTAATAATTTTTTTCCTACAGTTTAATATCAACTATTAATTAAGAAGATGAATGGTTGAAATTATTTATTACACTTTTTAGTTTAAAGTCTTTCTACTCGAAAATCTTTTTATTTGAATCTTTCCCCAAATATAATTCTATTATAAACTAATTAACACATATTTTAAAATATTCTTATAAACCTAATAACTATTTTAATAATTAAAATAAAGTCAATTACCTAATAACTATTTTAAGAAAGTGAGCCAATACTCTATGAGCCCAACACCCCAACCATTAAACAACAAAATTATAATATCAGCGGCAATTCAAGAGGTGATTAGATCAACGCAGATCTACCCGCAATTCCCCTCCCTCAATTGCGATTCCAAACAACTTTAAATCTTCAACTTAGGTAATTATTTTGAAGTTTTTTTCTCTATATTATATATTTTTATTTAATTATTTGCTTTATTATTTGATGTTAGCTTGAAACTAATTGATTGAATGTTTTGTTAATGACATTTTGATTATTTAATATTTTAGCCGACTTTAGAATATTTCTCTAGATGACATAATCAATTTGATGATGATAATCTGAACGATAGTTATATTTGTTGTATTGAGAAACAGTCGCTTAGGTAATGTTTCTCTAGATAATATAATAGTTAAGTTTCAAAAACTGAAACCCATAAAAAACATTGTAGAGATAGCGTACTTATATTATGCATTTTTAATGACAATTTATGTACTTTTTATATGGTTTTCTTAATTTAATTTGGTCTTATATTTCTACTATATAATCGCTAAGAAAATTTGAATATTTAGTGATAGATGATGAACCTTCAAAAGCTTCCAACCCTCGTAAAAAAATTCCAAGATTTGTCAGTGTCTACCCATTGGTTTGAAGACAACTTGGATAACATAAATACACATTCCAAAAGTATTATTTGGACCTACCAGTTGGCTTGAGTTACAAATTAGGAAATCTGCTTTGGGATCATGACGGATCATCCAAAACGTACTCCGAAATTAGGCAACAGACTTGGCGAAAATACAAAGAATTCTAAGTGTATATATAGCAACTGAGTTGTTACCGTCACCATTTTATGAAAAGTTTGTTATCGTTGCGTTTACAATCATTTACTGAAATATTAACACCCTTTTCAAATTTTGATAGGAAAATTATAGTTTAGTCATGTATGTGCATGTTAGAAAATTGTTGATGTTAGCAATGGAGTTTGATCACTAGTGTTGGTTTGTTCACATTGCTCAACCATGAAAGCCGACTTGATAAAATTGCCAAAGTTGATCGGTACCCTAATTCAAGCCACTTTTGAACCTAATTTCAAAACATTTACGATCGCTATATTTTGTATTTTGGGTAATAGAAGATGAAAAACATGTACATTGATTATGTATATTTTCTAATTGAACAAGAATACAACATATTTATACATGAGTACAAAGTTATATTAAGAAGTTAATTAGTTGTTATAACGTGTTAAAGTTGAACGTGGTTTTAAAGTATTTAAAGGGTTTCACTAAATTGAATAAAGATAAAAGGTATCAAATCTATAAAGTTAAGAATATTAGATAACGAAATTCATTATCTATGATATATTTGTAATGGGTGGGATTATATAACTATTAAGTAAAAACCAAAAGAAAAATCAATATCACTTAACTTTTAGGTAACATGTGAAATTAAGCAACTCCAAATAAGCATGTGTATGTGCGTTCGCACTTATGTTAAGCATGTAGAACTTTGTCATCTTTGTTTTAAATTTTAGTGTTATCAATATATATTTTAGTATATTGGATTAACTTATTGATCGAGAAAGTAACATTAGAGATTAAACGGGTTAGGTGTCGCGGGAGTGTAGGCTCGATTTAATTCAAAATGTTATTTGGTTTTAATTATATTACATTATTAATTTTAGGCAAATTGGATTTTAATAATCCAAACTATTACCTATTGGCCGATAATAATCCATAATATTAATTTGGCCGGTAACACTCCCAACTTTCACTTTTATAACCAACAACAGTCACAGTGACATAATTTTCAACTTTTTACGCTTAATTTGTATCTATTTTAGTCTCAATTTAGATTGTATGTTTCTTCATTTTATTCATAATTATTGTTGCGAACCGAATCGAGTCCAAATCAAACATAAAAAATTGAAAATTATGTCATTGGGACTGTCGTTGGTAATAATAGTAAAAGTTGGGAGTGTTACCGGCCAAATTGATACTACGGATTATTATCGGCCAATAGGTAATAGTTTGGATTAGTAAAATCCAATTTGCCTTAATTTTAATAGTAAATGGGTTGTTTTATAGGCTGATTGAAAATTAACTTGTTATATTGAGTTTGGGCTCAAATAATTAGTTGTTGGTCCATAAAACAAATTTAACCAAGGGATGCATTTCTCTTGGGGTTCTGTCGATCAAATATAAAAGGTAAAAATGATAAGAGATCGTTGTGAAGAAAAACAAAACACAAGGAACTTACGGTTACATCATTTTGATCGTTGAAATCTTCACAACACAACAAGAAATCTACTCCATCTAGAGCTGGCAGATTGTGTAAACCAGTTGAGACAGAGTATGGGTCGTTGGTGGAATTCACCACCACTGAGTTAGAGCTCGAGTGAGCTTTAACGGGCCATTCAAGTAATTGATGAAGAGGGGCAAACGCAACTAGGAGTTTTGGGTTGAATTCTTAGCTTGTTATTTGAAACTAAAAACATGAAGGAATTCTGTTATTTGAATATTATTGATAATGCACAGCATTCAATTGAGAGATTGTTGGGTGTGAAGGCTTTGAACTTTTGAATGAAGTTATGGGCCTAGCCCATTGAGCTTTCTGAAAACCCTATTTTATCTTTATGCATATTATGTTATTACATCGTAATCTTGTTTTTTTAAGTTTAATAGAAAAACCTCTAGTTGAGAAGAATGAACGTATGTTATATTGACCGAGCCACTATAATTCTCGTGTTCTCATTGCTTTGTGTGAGTTCGTGTGATTGTGTGTGGGTTTTCGCTATGTTAATACGTACACTCAGGTCCCTATTTCGGTTCAAAAACCGGTTTTTTCTATGGTTCAATGAGCCCGACCCGAACTATAAACCCGAAATCTTATTTGGATAATTGGTTCTCAAATTGCCGTTTTGGTTCAGGTGCCCTGTTAAGATTTGAGACCCCCAAAATCAAATCCAATGTTTGCAAGTTTCCAAACCCTAATTTCCTCACTCATCTTCTAACCTAAAAATCTTTTCTTCAAGAAACTGAAAACCCACATCAGGTTCGAGATCCGATATCCATAAAAAATGTTCAATTTGGTGTATAACTGTATCCTTCAACAAGCATGAGCTCTTTCTTCCGAATGCAATAGAGGTACAAGGGTGTGAAAATCCCGATTTCAGGACCCATCTTTTCTCACGTCAATTGATCAACAAACGTTTTCTGTTAATTTTTATTTCATTTATGCTTAAAATTTGCTTGCTGAATTGGGAATTTAGCTTGGATGTTTGCGTGATTGTGTTAGGGTGTATGAGAACTTGATCAAATTAAGGGTTTTTTTTTTTTTTTTTTTTTTATATTGTTTTGACCTAGGACCATGATTGGGCTTTTTTTTTTCTTTTAATTCTGTTTGTAGAATCAACTTGCTATATTGTCTTGATAGAAAAGAGGTTTGTTTATGCATTTTGTTGTTGGTTTTCTTGTTGTATTTGGATGTTGAATTGATGTTTTGGTGGGTGAAGTTTCAGATCCTAATTCATCTGTGTGTTAGGCTTGGAAATGATAAAATTGGTTTTCCATTGATTAACCTTTTAACTTCATTATGGAGTTGAGAAACTAGAACTATTGGCTTGTTCAAGAACACAATGTGTAGCTTTAATCTAGCTCGAGATTCCCATCTGCAGTCCCTAAAATTGCAAATTTTTGCATTTCTATATTTCTACTTTTATTTCCATATGTGGCTATTACAGAATTTTCTTACGAATATTGCTGTCAATTCTAGTGATTGAGAGTTGATGATCTGATGAATATGTTGTACAGGTAGAACAATTGTTATTTCAGTTGGTCTGATGGGTGCTCCTAAGCAGAAATGGACAGCTGAAGAAGAAGCAGCTTTAAAAGCTGGAGTTGTTAAGCATGGAGCGGGAAAATGGCGCACAATTCTTAAAGATCCAGAATTTAGCAGTGTTTTGTACCTGCGCTCTAATGTGGATCTTAAGGTTTGCAACTTTTCAATTTGGTCAAATGGCCTTATTAAATATTTTTATGGTTTATCCGGTTATCATCATCTGGAATTAGATATTTGTTCGTATGGAACTTTTTGGTTGGACGGTATCATTTCTTTTTTTGATTTACTTGGATCAGGACAAATGGAGGAACATGAGTGTAATGGCGAATGGATGGGGATCTAGGGAGAAGGCTAGGTTAGCCCTAAAAAGAGTACAACATGCTTCTAAAGATGACAACCCTTTGGCACAAACATCTGCTGATCACAGTGATGAAGATTCAGGTGATGCTAGGGCTCTTCCATCTTCTAGTGGCTCACCACAGATTGGTAGTTCCAAAAGATCTATTATGAGGTAGACAATTCTTATTGTTGCTTAGTTACATGATACATGTATTGCTATCACTATTGTAACTTGTGTACAGTTTTTTATTATATACATGATGCCTTTTGGACACATTGATAGTTGCATTGTAATACCGCAATAATCATATTTTTCGCTTTCCTTCATTGTTTACAGGTTAGACAATCTTATAGTGGAGGCAATAAACAACTTGAAGGAGCCTGGTGGATCTAATAAGACCACTATAGGCACATACATTGAGGTACTATATTCTCACATACAAATTACAAACTAAAAAGATATAATCATTGCATTTTTTGTGAATTCTAATCATGAGTTTATAACTTAGAAATGTTTATGCTTTTATCTGTTTTCCACATAAGAAAAACACCTTTCGGGGTAGCATCATTCGTCGCTCGTTATGCAGGAACAATATTGGGCGCCTCCAAATTTCAAGAGACTTTTGTCTATGAAGTTGAAATTTCTAACTCAAATTGGCAAACTTGTCAAGGTATAATGTGTGTTATCGAATGCCATTTTTCGTCTCTTTCTTATTGGAATTTCTTTAATATGTGGCAGACAAAACGCAAATATAGAATTGCATCAGCAAACGCAACAACTGACAACAAAAAAGTGCCAACAATGTTGCGTGTAGATGGAAAACAGAAAGGTAGCTCTAGTGCTCCTAGGGTTGATAAGGATGAAATAAGTGTTCCTACAAGAAGTCAGATCGATTTAGAACTACAAAAGATGAGGAGTATGACTCCACAGGAGGCGGCTGCAGCTGCTGCTCAGGCGGTGGCGGAGGCGGAAGCTGCCATAGCAGAAGCTGAAGAGGCAGCAAGGGAGGCTGAGGCAGCTGAAGCTGATGCAGAAGCTGCTCAAGCTTTTGCAGAGGCTGCAATGAAGACACTCAAAGGGAGAACCACTCAAAGACTGGTAAAACTACTATATTTCATCTACATATCATCATGCCCCTTATAATATCATATCTTTTCAAAAAATTTAAATTTGGCCCGTTTGAGAAAAAATACAACTTAAATCGACACATTTCAATCAACTTCTAATGGTGTAACTGCTGAACCTGTTTGCAGATGATTCGCGCTTGACAGGCAAGAGCTTTGCAGTTGTAAATATTGTTGGAGGTTATAGTTTATCAATCCAGAATTCTTTAGCTGGTGAATTAACATTTGGTCTGTTGGTTTTTTACAATTATTGCTGGACTGTTGTTGGTTGTCAACACTACATGTTTTGATTTCACGAATCATAATGTATGATGACCCTTCTATATACTCGTAAATCTGTTTAAATTTTGTATCACAAGAATTAGCGAGTCTGGAAATACTCGTTTTTCTATATATTTTGAATAATAATACAGGTGCTGTGGTAGTTTTGGCACTTTGATTAGAGGAAAACAAATATTAGTGTTATTACAAATTGTTTCAAACAAAAGTTTCATTTTAAAAACAAGAGTTGGTGATAAAAACTGTTTTGCTTATTTGAAGGAAATTAAAAGTTTAGGATTTACTAGATTTATTCTTTACCTGATATGTATGGAATTTGCTTTTACTATATCTTCAGTAAATATGAGTAATTACAATAGAACAACATGCATTTTCATTTTAGGCCAAGTCTTTTTCCATTTAAATGATAGCTTGTTACGCGTAAAAGGGTTCTTTTTCCATTTGAATGATATGCTTGTTACGTGTAAAAGGGTAAGCTTAATAGATATTGAGCTATATGTTATATGTTAAAAACAAAATGAAAGGAAGAGTAAAATAGGGACCCTTTGGGTATTTCATTGAAGATGACAATTCACATTAAAGCTTGTTTAAAGCAGAGAGCAGAGAAAGGGAGAGTAAAAACCACCTCGGTGTATCGCTTTCTTCTTACGATTTTGAAACTGGCGGTTATGGTGAAGTATGGTGACGGTGAGGATGATGGCGGTGGTTCGAGTGGTCGTGGGGGAGTGAAACCTATTGTTTATGGAAATTGATTCCTAGTTCATTTGCTTTATTTCTGTACTAGGTTATTACCCCGTGTATTACACGGGTTGAATAAATAAAATACTAAATAATTAGTGATAAAAATTTATGAATTATAAAATTATGTTTGAAAATAAAATATGATTATAATTGCATATGAATAAAAAGATATGATTTTGAAAACGAAAGGTTTGTATCAAAAAGGTTATAATTTTTTTAAAAAATGAGCGATTTAAAATATTATGTTTCAAAAAGGTTTACTGTTTTAGAAAATTTTATATTATATAAAAATTTTATTTTTTTATTTTTTCTATTTTAATAAAAAAATATGATTTATAATTTTTTTAATAAAGTTTATTTTTAAAAACATAGCTTGATTTTAAAAAATCTAGATGAGCAAGAAAAATGTATCAATTAATAAAATTAATCTTTATTAAGAGAGAGAAATTAGTTTGAGTGTTTAAATTACTATAATGCTCTTTTGGAGGGAAAATAAATTCATGATATCTAAATGAATGACATGTGTCAAAAAGGTTGTTTAAAAGAATGACAAGTGGCAAAAAAAAACCTTCTTTTATTATATTCTATAGATGTGCATCTTTTTGTTGATATTTGGAAACTACCTAGCATAAGAGATGATTGGTTAGTTACCAATTTTTTTAGTTGCTTCTTATGCCATATCAGTGTTATATACTTATATCACAATACAGTTTATTTTCTACAAGCTCCTCTTTTATAAGGAAATGGTAATATCAATTTTCTTAAACCACTTTTAATTTATTATATAATTATTATTTATTAAATTTAAAATTTAAGTTAGTTGCAAAACATTTGGAATTAAAATAAAGCTTCATAAGTTAGTTGCAAAACATTTGGAATTAAAAAAATACTTTAATAATAATAAAACTAATAGGTGTAGCACCGCTTATAACATTCTCGGTGATCTTTTAAGATAAAATCAAAGTCCGTTTTTTTTTGTCGTTCGTCTAACGCCTCTCGTTGTTTTAGCATCAAGCCAATCTGAACTTTTTGTTCCTCTTACATAACGCTCCTCGAATTGATTAAATATACCTTGTTGAATATGTGGGGACAATGGAAATTGCACATATCTATAGAATCTAATAAAGCAAGGTTTCTTTTGCCACTTGTCACTCTATTAAACCATCTTTTTGACACTTGTCATTTTTTTAAAAATTTTCATTTCATTTTCCCTACAAAACTATATATTATAGCAATTTAATGCTCAAACTAATTTCTCTCTCTTAATAAAAACTAATTTTATTAATTAATTTCTCTCTCTTAATAAAAATTAATTTTATTAATTGATACATTTCTTTCTCTAATTTATATTTTTTAAAATCAAGCTATGTTTTTAAAATAAATTTTATTAAGGAAATTAAAAAGTATATCTTTTTATTAACTAAAAATAATAAAAAAACAAAAGTTTTATATACTATAAAATTTTATAAAATACTAAATCTTTTTGAAACAAAATATTTTAAATCGGTTCTTTTTTTAAAAAATTATAAAAATATGAAATTTTTTAAAAGTAGTTTTATTAGAACAACAAGAATAATTAGAAACCCAAATTTTTAATAAACAAGATTTTTATAAACAATACATTTTTTATAAAAAAAAAATCTTAAAACACATATTTAAAAATAAAACTATTTAGATAAGAGAGTTAAAAAATAGTATAATTGTTGTATTTCTTGAACTATTACGTATATATAATTTTAATCATATCTTATATTAAAATATCGTACTGTAACCGTTCGTTTTTATTACTAACTATAATCTGTTTAATAAATGGGGTTCTATCCTATCTATTTATCTATATATTTATCTATCGATAACAAACAAATCTAAAATAAGACTTGACACAATTGTAAGTTTTATTATACTAACTTTCTCATTTCTCTTTATTATTATTAATACTATTAAATACTAATAATATTAATCATACTATTTTCATATTAAAAATTATATAATTTAATAAATTAAAACTTATTTTTTATTAAAAACCACACTTTTAAAAATAAAAGTTTTATAAAATATAAAATACAACAAGCTTTTTTAGAATAAATTCATTTTTCTTAAAATAAAATATTTAAAACCCACATTTTTTTTATAAAATAAAAGTTTAAGAGAAATATATTATTGTTTATTTATTTAAAGTAGCTATTTACATACAATTATAATCATATTTTATCTTCAAACATCGTTTTATAATTTATAAATTTTTATTACTAATTGTTTATTATTTTATTTATTCAACCCGTGTAATACACGGGCACTAACCTAGTATAGGTTATATTGGTGTAGTTGGTTGTATTGGGGTGGTGGTTGTTGGAATTATGGATAATATACTTGGTTGTATTGAAGTGGTTGTGGTCGTATTTGAATCGGTTCGGTTTGAGGCGATTGTTGTGATAATTTGACCGTTGCCGAACGTTCAAAAAAACGTGATACTGATCAATGAGTCGTTCGGTGGTGAGTTACCAACCAAAATGTGTATTGATTTCAGGGGAACGATGTTACCAATCGATGACCCATTTTACTAACACTAGCCAATTTGTATACAAAATGTGCCCATTATTAAGATGATATATAAGGTAGTTATGTAACTATATATTCATTTATGTTTCTCTCTCCTACTATATCCAGCAAACATTGTACTGTATAAGTGTTTATACAGTTTTATCGTTCGGTTTTCTTGTTTCTCTAAAAACCAGTTATCGTCATCTTTATCTAATACTACATGCATTGGTGGTTTAAAATAATTCAACACATGTGCTTGTTTTTGAAACAACTTTATTAGTTTGAATACAACACAATATAGTGTTGGACAAAAACAACATCCTCGATCAATAGCATTTGATCTAGTCGAGCTAGCTCTGTTTCTAACATGATATCAGAGCAGTTAAACTAAATCAAATCGCGTGTTAATTGTGGATTTATGATTCAGGAGACGCAACCGCTTCTTCAACCTCAAGTTGACTATAGTTTCCTTTCTTCTTAAAGAGTTGTATATGATGGTGTTTGCAATAAAGCCTTCCTTCATGAGCAATGTAATTTGATGGGCTTATAGTGCATCCACCATGACAGCATTTAAAACAACTCCTGTGGTATGCAGCCCCATCCACCTTAACCTACATTTTATTCACAAAATAATATTATTGTTAGTATCCATTGTGACGCTATATTCGTCGCTAAAATGCTAGTTTTGTAATGAAATGAAATGAAATGGTAGTATATTTACTCGCTCGATTGGGTATACGATCTTGCTGCACCCGACACATTTGTCTCTGGTGCCCTCGAAGAAACTTGAGAGTTTGCTCGTGTTCTGGTTTGGCTATAAAGACAGCAATAGAAGTTAAGCGCAAGGTGTCACGATAGAAGATAAATGTGTCACGAAAAGTTATGTGAATAGTGGGAAAATACCTCGTTACCAACAGGCTTTTCTGGCTTGTACTTTGGTGTTCCTAAAATACAACATTGAACATAAATCATGTGTTACTTAAAAAATAATAAATTTATATTTTTATTATTTTTATAAATAGCAACAACAATAATAATAACAATAGCAGATATTAATTAAACCTTCAAAACTTTTTTCCAAGCTGCCGGTTCTCTTGAAGAGCTGATCAAAGTGAGGCCTGCAATAAACCACTCCGTCGAAAGAATTGAAGTTGCTAAGCTGTAAAATTTGGTAATTCGGTGAGAAAACTAAAAATCTCGTTATAAATGACTTAATTTATCTATATAGGTAAATAGAGGTCGGATCAAATAAAAAGTGATTTTTTATAATAATAATATATGACCTTGAGGGTACGGTTGCAATGATGGCATCGGAAGCAGGCTTTGTGATAAACACGTTGATTAGCGACTAATTTATCAACCAAATACACAGTTTTGTCACAAGCTGTGCATTTTTGGGTTGTGCCTCCGAATCCGTTCATCTTTTTTTCTCGGGCGAGTTCTTTTTCTCTTGTTATTCAAGAAAACGACGAGAGAAAAGGAACCCGAGAAAACTCCTTAAATTGTTTTGTAATTGAATCTTGATTTTCATCTTACTGACAACCATTCTTTGTTCCGATCTTCATGCATTTCCTTTCTTCCTCCTATATATTTTTTGAAAATTATGTCATCCATAAATTTATTTTTATATATATAAAAAAACTAAAATTTTACTAAAAAAAGAAAATATAAACTGCTGAACTATATATCTGCAACAACATAGTCTGATAGCCATTCTATTTACATCTATAAGCTATTAACAATATGTTAAAACATAAAAAGAAATATTGAAAGATAGAAACCATTGTAAATTTGTCTTTGTAATCTACATAGTAATGTGGAGATGATCTAATTCTAAAATCATTAAAAAAGACACCAAACTGCTGGACGTAAACCCATTCCTTTTCTGTCACATGTCATAAAGACCTACATTTACTATGTAACATTAGTCGTGCTCTAGTGTTTTAATACGTTGATAACCTTAGATTGATGGGTTATTCTATGATGACAAAGTGCAACATGAGAACGAATTTTATACTCAAACCATTATAGATGGGGCAATCAAATTCAAACCACCTCAAATTGATCAAAAAATAAGTTGTGCACGAATGCTATTCCATCTGGTCTCATGACCAATCTTGCTATTACATTTTGCTAAGTTGATAATGGTGCAACTGTCATATAACTATCAACAACAACTGACTGTAAGACTATAAACACGACTTATATGAATGACTATTGGTCATTATCATCTACATACAAGCGGGAGAGAATGATAGCCATCCGGGTCAATTTAATTCGACCCGAATCCATTTCCCATGCAGGGTTACTCACATGCATACTACCCACGTCCCTCATGCATCTGCACATGGAGTTACTTTGTTCCATTAGTATATTTTTTATTTTAATTGTTGTTTATTTTATTAGCACCCCACTTTCATAATTTCCCTAAGTGCTAGCGAACATGAGTAGTTATTGTTTTATCACTATATGCAGCCTAAAATATTCAACGAAAGGGAGAGAGTGAGTTTGATGAATGTTTGAAGTTCTTTTTTTGGGTTAATTCTTCTCAATGGATTTTTAGTTAGATTAATTCTTCCATGCTAGTTCAAGTGTGGCAACATAAATGGTGTTTTTGGAGTCTAGGTTAGAGTCAAGTGGTGTATCTATATCTTGATTCAAATTTAATTTTGCCCAACGAGTTGTTCAAGTGGTGTATTTGTATCTTGTCGATCTGTTGCCTACTTTGATTCCTATCACCTAGGACCACGATTTACAACCATCGATCTCAAACTATGGTTTGATTATATTAGTTTTTCTTTTTAAATCTACGGATCTCATATTTTGATCTATGGATCCAAGAGACCACCATGACCACGATCATTGGCTTTGCTTTCTGTTTCTTTTTTATATCTACAAATCTCATCTCTGAATCTATGGATTCAAGAGACTACCGCCTCACGACTAATGGTAGTCAGTTGTTGACTTACCTCTAGCAAATTATCTTTTATCATTTCGGGAACCAAGAACCAATGAACTTCAGTTGTGTAACCCCAACAATATTGATGATATTTTATTTGAAGATTAATGGCTTTACAAGCCTGTCATGTCAAATCTAGCCCACCGCTACGTGCTTTTGAAGACCAAGACCACGGTCCCTTGCTATGCAATTTATTTATAGGCTATAGATGACACAATTAACCAAACTATGAATAGCAGAATCAAACAAAATACGAATGACAACATCAAGCACAATATGGATATGTTGGCAAAAGTTTGGATTTTCGAGTCGATCAAATCATGTTTATTTTATTATTATTGTTTTTTTATGTTTTTTTGTTTTCCAATCTTAGCATATGATTTTCTTTCCACTCTGACTACGAGAGAGTATTAGAATATGCTGTTAGGGTTTAGTATTGATTATTATTAACATATAGCACATGTCCTGTAAATATGCCACTAGGGTTTACCATATACAGTTTATAAGAATGTTACAATATTATTAATATTATTATTACTAGGGTTTAGTATTAATATGCTACATAGGGATCATCAATCAATTATTTCATCATCTAACAATGTTGCCCCCATGGGATAAAGATATTGGATCAGTATTATCTATAAACAACATATGTATATTCTCTGCATATGTGTTAAAAATACAGGAATTAATCATACCAGGTTAATGGGTTAAACAATTTTTTTGTTGACAGCTTTGTAAGCTAATTAGATTAATCCGAGCATGACTTATTATATTTTTGTCAAATACGTTAGCCCTAAACCAGACATACTTACAATTTTAAACAACAATCAATTTTTAAAATTGTGCTCCGTTTATGTGATTTAACGAACTAATGCACATACTTACAATTTTAAACAACAATCAATTTTTAAAATTGTGCTCCGTTTATGTGATTTAACGAACTAATGCAATATAACTTAGATATTACTCTTACTCGTACATATCAGAGGGGATAATAATTGAGGACAAATATATATACATTCATTATTTTGAGGAAGTACAAAAATAATCTCTCTCTTCCAGCAGGCCGATCATATTTTCCTAGAACACAAAGATAAAATGTTTAATAAGCTCTTTATAAACAGCAAGTTGGGCATTTGGTCTAGTGGTATGATTCTCGCTTCGGGTGCGAGAGGTCCCGAGTTCGATTCTCGGAATGCCCCTATAGCTACTTAATTTAATTTTTAATAATTTTTTTACAAAAAACTTCGTAACGTTTTTTCTCTATGTTATTGCTTTCAATTTAAATAACATAACGTATATTTGAAATTTTTAAAAATAACTTATTACCTTTTAAATCATTATACAAGTATACTTTCTTATAAATTTTTAAAAGAAATTGTTGAAGATGTCATGAAATGTTTTTAAAATAGTGACTTGTTAAAAAAATAAAAAAGAAATTATAATGAATCTCAATTTTTTATCACATTTTGAAAAATATACAATTTAATATATCATTATTCTAAAAACTTCACAAGTGCACGTAATTTAGACAAGTGAGGGACTTTAATATATAGAAAAACAATTTAATGACTATCATGACAAACCTTAGATTGAGAGACTTTTACGAAAAAGTACAGTGGTTTTTATAATATTGGTATGATTACCGAGTTCAGTTTTCCGAATCACATAACAAACCTTAGAGTGTTATCGCCAGGCGTTGCTAGTTTCGTACACTTGACTCTCGAGTAGTGCAAAATGCTTCGATGGTCTTCCTTGGAGTTAGTTAAATGCAATAGGCTAGTAATTTAACCTGCTGTAAGTTAGAAAACTGACTCTAGGCACCAATCACTTCATCCTTCACAAATTGAAGTCTCAAACTGTTGCAAGTTAAATGCAGCAAATCTACACAAGTATAAAACAGAAAACTGAAAGATTATGGCCAGCACATCAAATCCAATATATCACATGTGTAAACAAGCCAAGCCGCTAGTGAGTTACTCAAGATGGGTAGCTAAATGTTCAAATCAACGAGCTCGAACTCAAATTGGAGCTCAATTAATAAAAGAGCTCAGACCCAAGCTTCACATACCGAGCTTGACCAGGCTTCAAACAATGGCCTACTTGTGTTAAGATTATGCTGATACGAAAAAAAAAACTAAACAAAGGTCTAGTGGTATGATTCTCGATTTGGGTGCGAGAGGTCCCGAGTCCGATTCTATGAATGCCCAGTTTTTTTTGTGATAAGAACATATATTTTTTAAATTATAGTTTTGAAGTGCCACTGTTTTGTTTAATTTCATATTCTGAGGAAAATTTAACTCAAGACATTTAAATCAGATCTACCTACTAAAGTGATATAATATGCAATGCACATGTGCTTGTATATCTGTGAAGATTCTGTTCACGAATTCAACTGTGTACATTTACTAATATGTGATATGCTTATATCATGACAAGATGCAAGTTCATGACAAATATATGCAGCTACATTACCTGAATAAGCAAATGTAACCTCACATGTTGTCAAAAGATGCAACCAAATTACCAAAAAAGCAATCATAAACCACACGTCAATGTGCTTCTATCATCAAACCTGCTAAACAAATAAAAAATGGAAAATGGTATGATTCTTGCGGACCATTTAAACTACTATACAGGTACATACATATATGTTCATAATTACACACCTTAGATATAATCAGTCCTCAACCAATACGGACTATTCAAGTCCTTGTGTGAACCCACATACCAGCATCACAAACAATACTCATATACTTACAACTCAACTACTCAACAATTCGAAATACCAGCAATAATTCATGTCTAAAAGCACAAATAAAAAAAATAGATGAGTTAGTTAACAACAGGGCATTTGGTCTAGTTGTATGATTCTCGCTTTGGGTGCGAGAGGTCCCAAGTTCGATTCTCGGAATGCCCCATTATTTTGGTAAAATCTACTCATTTTAAATGAACTTATTTGATTGCGACTATTTTTGGATTTTTTTTAATTATACTAGTATCAACTAAAGTCATTTCAAGACTCTTGAAAACAATCAGGCACAAAAAGACATTATATGTCACTAACAAGTGCTTGTAGCCTTGTATATCAGAAAAGATTCTATCAGTAAAATCAAATCATGGGCAGATTACTTATATGCAGCATCATAAGCAGATGCAACTTCATTATCAGATAAGGCAAATGTAACCTTACTACTCTTTGTCCAGATTCTTAGTTGTAATAACATTACCAGATTCAGCAATCATATGCCAGCATGTCAAGGTAATCCTGTATATGGAAATGCACAATTTTTGGATTCCAAGTTACCAACTATCATTTGAACTACTTTACATGTACATATACCTTTGATGTATGATCAACATATTTATTCATCATTTCATCTATAAGCGCTATCTTCTCTTTCGTGTTTTCAAAATGACAAATGTTTGGCAAGTGTCTTTTATTATTAACAAGTCAAAGTTGACGTGTATCATGGAATGCAGGTCTGAATCTATATATCTACCATCAACATACTAGGTTTTGATCAGGACTAGTAGTTACATGTAACAGCAGTCAACAGGTTGCATATTACTTGGGACTAGCAAACCATATGATAATGTTAGTTTTCAACATATTACTTGGAACTAAGGCAAAGTGGCAAACCTTATGATTATGTTAGTTTTCAACATATTACTTGGACCCAAAGCAAACCATATGATAATGTTAGATTTCAACATATTACTTGAACCTAAAGCAAACCAGCAACAGTTCAGATCTAAAATGTACAAATAAAATTAAAAATAAGAAGGTAGTTGACAATCGGGCATTTGGTCTAGTGGTATGATTCTCGCTTTGGGTGCGAGAGGTCCCGAGTTCGATTTTCGGAATGCCCCACTTTTTAAAACAATCTACTTATATTATATGTACTTTTAGAAGTATTGTTATCAACTAAAATCAACTATGACTTTTTGGAAATGAAACTACCTGTTAAAGTCATCTCATATGCTGCAAACATGTGCTTCAGGATTTGAAAAGATTGACAAGCATATGCAACCTCACTACCAAATTAGGTAAATGTAACTTCATTAAGTTTTGCCAAGATTCTTGGACATCAAGTTGGGGAAAAGTTGGCAACTGCATTACCAGAATTAGCAAGCATAAACCAACACGTCTAGCTAAAACAATTACCAAAGCTGAAGAACAGATCAAAACCAGAAGACTGTAAGATGCTTGTTGAGTGCATCTGTGCATGATTTCTGGATTATAACTTATACACAAATAACATTGATTTAACCTCAAGAATCTCAATTCAATGCGTCTATGATTGTTACTATTATAGTATTATTCTATGCAACATGTGGCCTGAAGTCACAAGGCTATTCACTTATGCATTAAAAGAGTTTTCGCTTAGGTTAAAAGAGTTAAGCTCACATTTGCAAACCTGAAAAGCTGCCTGAAAAGCTGGTATGGGTCTTAAAAGGGAGTCAAGCTATCAATTATTTTTTCAAGAAAATCAAAATTATTAAAGATGATGCTAGACCCATGTGTCATCATAGTTTGTGGGTATGTTTTTTTAACAGATTTTTCTTTCTAGTAAAGTTGCCAGAATCAAGTAGAACCAAAAACATAAAATTCAAAAAGGGTATCACCTTAATTATGAGTACAGCTAGAGCATAATCACTCATATATGACAAGAAATTTGGTGTACCAAGGATCTTGCTGTTGATTGTACCAAGGTTTGTAATAAGGTTTTCATGATCTTCCTATTCTTAAAGTAACTAAACTATGATTCCAGAAGGAGTCTATGGATTGCTCCTAACACTTGTTTTTTAAATTTAGTCTCTAATGAAGTATGGATGTCTATATACAAACCAAACAACTTTGGTGATTTATGCTCACTAGCAGAATCTGCAGATCAGTCAAACATCTGCCCAGAATATGAAATATATCACTTTTAGAAATAGATATGCCTCCATATGAGCTTTGAAAGTTTCAAAAATCAAATAAGCGAACTTAGCAGAGATTCTAGACCTGTATATAGCATAGAAGTCCAAAATTAAAGGTAAAAGCATCTCAAATTCACTCATCTTACATGCTTTGAATGTACCCTCATAATCAAGCATGGTGATCACAAATGAAAACAGGTTCATTAAGCAAGTGGGCATTTGGTCTAGTGGTATGATTCTCGCTTTGGGTGCGAGAGGTCCCGAGTTCGATTCTCGGAATGCCCCTTTTTGACAAAACCAACTCATCTAACATGAAATTTTAATTGTTACTATATTAAAAAATGGCATCCTGTTTAAAGTTAGAATTAAAGTCAATTACAGACTTTTGAAACAGATCTACCTACCAAAGTAATGGTATATGCCAAATAAGATGCTTGGAGAAATGACAAGATTCTTTGTCAATAATTCAACTCATGGGTGTGGCAGTCAATATTTAGGCACCGAGTTGGTAAAAAGATGTACCTTCATTTCCTGAATAAGAAATCAAAACTCAAGACATCAAGGTAATCCTATTTTCAAAAGCAGACAAAAAGTTTGATATTCTTTAACAATCAAAACTTCTGAATTACATGTTACACAGTACACACTATCATTTATACTACCATACATGTAATCATGTATTTACATATACATTCACAAAATAGAATTGTGTTTAAGATATTCAACCCACTGCCCAGAAATTGCCAGATTGCTACTACTTTCTCTTTGGTTTTTTGATTATTTTCACAAGCGGAATCTTAAACTTCAGAAATGATAAAGATTTATATATATTCTACATTTATTTTCTTTTAAAATGCAAACCAGAGTTGAGTAAAAAGCATGGAACGCATACGAGTTAAGCAAGTGGGCATTTGGGCTAGTGGTATACTGATTTGATTTCTGCGTTGGGTACGAAAGCTCCTAGTTTTAATTGCTTTAAGCAATTGAACTAGTGATATACTGGTATTAAAAATTGTGTCAGTGTTCTATTTTATATTCTGCTACTAATGTGAACTGAAAACAACTGAAGACTTTTTTAAATGACATTGTATTATTTATAGTGTTTCATTTATAGTTTCATACTCTACTAATAACATAAAGTCATAAACCATCTCAACTTGACATTTGGGAACAAATCTACCTACTAAGGTGATATTATATCCTAAGACATATTATTATAGATTGATCTGACAAGATTCTTTTACAAGAATTTCATTTAGCTTCAAGTTGGTGGAAAATGCAACATATTAACCAAAATGAGCAATCATAAATCAACCCTGCAGAATTGTTTAAAAGCAGAAGGTGATATGAGTCTAAGTAAGAATGCATAATTTTTTTATTATATGTGAATTATATATCTGTAATACTGATAAAATTTCATCATCATTGCTAAGTCATTGCAACAATGTCTTATACTCCTATTCAAGTATGAAAGAAAAGCTAACAAACTCAAAAAGTTCCTCTAAATTACAAAACACTGAAATAGCTGATCAGTTGCAAAGAAAAGGTGATCTGAATAAGGACATGATTAAATTATAAATTGAACATCTTGGTCCATGAGTATCCTTGTAACCTTTCAACAATCCTAGTTCAAAACTCGTTAATCATAGCTAACAATTTCTATAAAACATGACGTGAGCCACAGTCAACACATTTTCTGACAGTAGTTATATATAAAACATTTTATGAGGCATTACAAGATTCCTTGCCATACAGATGACATCTTTGTGATAGCGGTAATTTTTATTGTCCACAGGGAATCATTAAGTTTTCAACCAACTGCACCAAATGACTAAAACTAGTCAAATACAATAAAGAATGATAGTATAAACAACTGGGCATTTGGTCTAGTGGTATGATTCTCGCTTAGGGTGCGACAGGTCCCGAGTTCAATTCTCGGAATGCCCCATTATTTTGAGAATCTGCCTCAGCTTATTTTGACTTTTCCCCATACTAAGAAAGTAAATTAAATCATTCTAAGTTGATCTTATTCTTTTAATCATTTTAGCGTTCATATATTTCTAGATCAGACATTGTACTTGTCACTTGTTCCAGCTTTACTTAGCAGTTACCGTCTTAAAGCGGGCAAGCTGTGATCTGAATTTCATTAAAGGTTTTTTGCCATTCAAAATCAATGGAAAGCTACTAACAATAACTTGCATATTGCATACATTAATAAAACTGAAAAAATTCCTTCTCATGAAAACATCTTTGAAAGTACACAAACTTCAATAAAACACTGCTTTGTTAGCTGCAGCAGTTATTTACATTATGGCTTAATCAGCAAAACGATGATTATAAGAAAGCAGAATGCTATGATCACCTAAAATTCGTGTAAATACTTTGAGCTACAATAAGTTAATATAAACTCTGAAGATCTACCTAAGCCACTGCATTCTAAGTTAATGAAGTTGTCAGCGCTTATTTTGTCCTCTTACATATTTAGAATATATTTTCCTCCCATGTCAACTAACACATTAATGGCAGCCTTTACTTGTACTCTGACAAGATTATGTACCTGAATCTTACAATATTGCAGCACTCAAAGTATCATCTTAAATTATGCAAACAAACTTGAGATGTATAGCCAAGAAATTATCGATCAAGAAGCCAAAAGGTTAATGCTTATGAATATTAGAGTCCCTTTCTAAGACCACAGAAATATGCATTTATGTATGATAGTAAAAACTAAATTTTTATCTGATCTGAAACTGACTTTCATTGTACTTGATTGACATCAAAATCAATACTTTTTAAGAAATAGAGTACAATTAAGATGCACCAGAATAACCCTCTCTCTTGCTTTAAAAGAGTCAAGATTCAAGAAGTGTGTACCAGTACGACTAAACATGTGTGTGTCTATCTATCATTTTTTAACAACAATTCATATTATCAGGAAAATAACAACCAAACATACTCACTGCAGCATTTGAACCCACAATCATTTGATTGAAGAGTACATCATTTAGCATCAAACTATCCCCTTAGGACGTCTATCTATCTGTCTACCTACCAACCTATTTATCTATTTATATACATATGTGTATACAGAGAGAGAGAGAGAGAGAGATCCAAATTACTTTGAAATATTCTCGTCAATAAATTGAAATGTGTGGCTAGCTTCACTTTAAATCAGTAGAGACAAAAATATTCTGTAAGTACGATTATAGTGAATAGGACCAGTTTTATTCGAAATCATAGTTTTGTTAACTTGTGCAACATCAAAAACCTCACAGTCTGCACTACCAGAACAACCCAAAATATTTCAATCTCATCATCATTTTTTTTAAATTTCCTAAAACTTCAGACAATCTGAATTCTGAATCATACAACTTTTAACGATCACTTCCGATTACTTATCACTCATAAAGCATACAGTTCCAGAAGAAGCATATAAATGACAAACAAGCACAAATGCATATATATTATACACCAAACTCACATAGCATATTGCAAATTGATTCCACATAACCCTAACTGATTTCGTGCTAAGTAATACCTAATTTTGCGACTAAAAGTATCTATCAACTATCATAGCGTTCAATATAACGGAATCTGCAACAATTTAAATTATGAAAATAACTCATTAACTTTTAGGTTATTTGGAGCAAAAAAAGTACAAAAAAGTGAAGCATTTCAAAATTAGCAGAGAAGTGAAACATCAAACATGAAGAACTGATTCTAACCTTTTACACCAATAGCTGTCCGTTTGTAACCGGAGAACGGGTCGGAGATGTAATAGGTTTCCGGCGATAATTCTGCTGATAGTTCGTTTTGCTGAGGGGGGAATTGCAGAAAACCAATGAGGTCGAATCGCAATGCAGCAAAAAAATATGATTTCAGGGGAGATGAAAAACCAAATTCGAACCGTTTTCACTGTTGGATGGTTGAATTTTATTGATTATCACGGCAAACGAAGAGGTTGAAGTTTGTGATTTGAAGAACAAAATTTAGCGGTTAATTTTGTGGTTAGATACGAGTTGTAGTAAAAGGGAAAGCGAAAAAAGATTGCGTTTGCCGGGAGTCGAACCCGGGTCTATTGCTTGGAAGGCAATTATCCTAACCGTTGGACTACAAACGCTTTTATTTTATGAGTTTTAGATATATTATAATAACTCGATATGTTATAATAATTTAAATTTTCTTATAAACCTTGTAGGAATTATTTAACGGTATACATTTAGGCTACATGCTTTTTGGTATAGTTTTTTTAAACCATGTGCAAATAAGAGAATCTGAAAAGATAGTGGTTAGTGGTAGCGATAGTAGGGATCAAAGCGATGTTTATAAAGGCTAAGCAAATGAATTTAAGGGAAAGATAAATTTAGAACTGAAGTAACTATCATTTAGAATCCAAAAAAGATAATTTCATTTGAGAGTAAAACATATAGACTTGGTGATTTACAAGATTATTATAGTAAACGATGTTACAATAAATTTTACAAATCTAGCGCCTAACGCGTTGTGTATGTTTCTTGACATAATGCATGCTTCTTGAAGGAAGTTACATGCAACATGCTATGTTATTAAGGAATGATTATTTTCATTGGATTGATCAGATGAAATATCTTTTAGTTAATTTGTCTTGCTTTTTTCAAAATGTTTCTACACAACAAATTAGCGCTCTAACATTTAATACAACTTCTCAAGTTTTGTTTTCTTGAGGAAGTTAGGAGGTTTGTACCTTTGGGTGTGAACTTATCCTAGATGAACTTAATAGTCAGTTAAGAGGTTTGTACCTGTGGGTGTGAAGGCTGGAATGAATCATATGTAAAGCGGTTATCTGATAGCAAATTTAAAAGATGGTTTACACAATCTTATTTTCAATTTCATCTCATGCTAATATAACCTAAATGAAGTTTCATTTTAAAATAAGAGAAATAAGATCGAAATGGAATTATTTCAAGAAGTGGGTTAACCCTCGAGGCTCGAACACTAGAATCATGCCTATTATTTGAATCCTTCGCATCCTTTTTATGGGCTGTTTGTTTGCCTCTTAACCATTCAGATTTCTGAATGGTTTAACACTTAATGGTTCAGAGTGTTTGTTTCGTGAGCATATTTCTAAATGGTTAAGCACTTTTGCTTCTGAATGATTAAACATTATATTGAGTGTGAATGGTTAAGAGTTTTTATCTGAATTTGTCAGATATTTGCCTCTTAATAGTTAAGCAATATCCTAGCTCATAATAATTTAGACATCTTACTGGTTCAACATTTAATAGTTTAGAACTATTAATGATTTAACACTTATTCATTCAAAAGTTGCCAAACAGTCCATTAGTAAAGTTGATTCACCATGAAAATAAGATCGTTACCTATATTAATGCAAATGTCGTTATTACCTACTTTTCTTATTGAAATTCTTGCATGTTCTACTACTTAATGCAAGTTATGACATTATGCTAGTCTAGTGCATGCCAACCTTAATAAATGCTCCTATTCATACAAGTGGAGCTTAATGAATCTTTATTTGTTGAGATTTGACTTTCAAGAAGAAGAGACTGAAATTTGCTTTAATATGTTGTGGGCAACAAAAGAGTGTGTACATGTATGCAATTCATTATATACGTATCAGTGGCAGAGCTTGATATTTATATAAAATTTATATTATCGGGACAAAAATTTACACTATCAGACTAAAATTTAATGCTATTAGCAAAAAAAATATGGGGGTGGCACCCCCCAACCCCCCCTTCCTCGGCCCCTATGATGCTCTGCCATTGATACATATCAAATTTCTTGCTTTTTTGAATCTTTGTTTTTTTTCTTGTAGACTCTTTTTAGACAAAAGTGAGGTTATAAGCATTATGAAATAGTTAAATCAGAGGATTGCAACAAGTACACGTATATAAGAAGAAATAATCGAATTTCGAATTGATGTTTTTCGAATCGAATTGAATTTTAAGTTTTTCGAATATGCTTCAAATATTATACACCCCTCCTCTTAATGGATTCTGCATTATTAATAAACTTGGAGTGACTTTATGATTTTCTATTTTTAAAAAGTTGTTTCTATAAAATTAGTTTTTCTTAATTTCGCTTTCACTTTTAATCCAGTTGTAGGATATGGTAAGTGGAAATTGCTAAACAGCCGGAGCTCCTAAATAGCCAAACCCTAGGGTGGATGACTTGAGCCCAAATCTTGTTACAAACCCTAGCAATACCAATTCCGATGTCTCGTCGTGATTCCGATTCCAGACACCATCGATCTCGCTTAGATCGAGAACCCAGGTACTATCACATTCTTTATCTCCATTGCACTTTCATTCTCCTTTTGCCGTTGTCATTTGACTCTAGAAGTACAACTTTACAAGAACTAGATGTTTTAATTGATCTTGTTTATTGTATGGTATAACATCGGATTAATAGACCATGCATCGAATCTAGCCTTTTGTGAATCGAAGTTCGTGTTGATGTGGTTCTTGTGATCAGTTTGTGGACTTTAGGCGATGATATATGTTTGATGCTTGTAATGTTTCAGTAAATTATATGAATCGTGTTCTTTGTTAACGTGTTCTTACAATAGTTGTATACTTTGAGCCTTTTGGTTTTCACTTGGATGTTCAAACGTTTTGTGATGTTAATTAAGAACCATTGATGAATCTGTGTGTGACACATTGTCTTATGAGGGCCTTCGCTTTGTGATTCATCTTGTATATGTTTTGTACATTGGAAAGTGGTAATGTAATATTAGCCTCCACCTTTCAGTGTTGAAGTTCAATCATGCTTTTGGGTGATAATCATGATGAGTATGGCTGGTGAATATGATCCTACATGTGCAACCTATTTATAATGATCTATAATTCTATATTTATTTCTTTTCAAACTATCACAAAGTTGATCTGTTGATGGCTGAAATAACATTCACTAGCTTTAGTATAAAACGTATCCAAGTTTTTAAAGATTTTATGATTACTTGATAATAGAAATGGGTTCAGTTTATTTGCATATAACAAGTTCTATCGACTATGGCTGGCCATGGATACTGCGGTCGAATTTTGAAATAACCTTGTTCCATGTAGAAGCATAATTTCTGTACATAAACTCCGTTCTTTCTGCATTTCATTTTAGCATCGAAAGGTCTTTATTTTATTTCATGAAGGTTTCCTTTTTTCATATGTTATCTATATATGATGATGGAACCAAATGTGTTTATTTAGAGTTTTGATTCACCTTTATTATGCTAACTCATACCTGTCTTAATGGAAGCTTGTTTATGTTTTACTACTATCTTATGTCAGTCCTAAGCGAGTTAAAAGGGATGGAAAGACAGCAACAGAGCAACCAACCAGCAATCTTAACTCTACTGAACGTATTGATCGTGATAAAAGACACCATCGTAGGTTGCAAGATTCTGTTCCTCTAGGGTCCACAGTAGTAACTGGTTCAAAAATAGAAACTGCGTCATTGAACAAAGAATCTGACAGAAAAAGCAATGGATACCGTGAAGGAACAAAGAATACTTCTGATCATGCTGAAGCACCTCGGTCCCGATCTCACTTTCAGGTTTTCATGAAGATAATTTTGTTGGATTATTGTTATTATTTTTCGTTATCTTTTTGCGTAGTTTTCCTTTTTAGATATGCTCATATGACAATTTGACTCAGGTCCCCTTTTCCAATTCATGGGCTCACAGAAAAAAGATTAAAGTATTTGTTCTTGCTGTGTGTTTGCTACACAAAGAGTTTATGCGAGTGATTTGAAATATAAACTTTTGTAATATAATATAGTTTACTCTGGGCTGATGTAAAATATTAATTCGTCTCGTTTCCTTCAGTTGGTCCTGTATGTATAACCATGTTGGGGTTGCATGTGCTTGTCTTAACAGCATGATGAGCGTGCTGGGCAAGTTGGTCGTAGCTTCAGACAGAAGGAAACTACAGGTGAGATTTAAGCAATTTGCTACCTTTTCTCTATTTAGTGAGGCATCAAAATATTGTTTCTAAATCTTTTTATTATTATTTTCGTATAGAGCGTGAGTGGTGGAAAGACAGGAGGCCGAAAGATGAAAAAACTAGAGTTGACGGCTTGTTCAAAGTGGAACCAGATTCAAAGCAACCTTCAAAGAAAAGACCTTCGTTCCGAGAGACAAAACTACCAGTTAATGAATCAGCAACAGAAGTTACAAAAACACAAGCAAATGCTGAAGGAAGTGAAAGAAAGGAGGAAAGAGAAAAGCCGCTAGAGAAACCACCAGTGGACCGACCTGATAGGCGGTTGTCAGGGGGAAGGGACCCACACAGGAATGAAACACAGAGGATGAACTTTCAATCAAGAGGTAGGTATGGTGGTGGCGGCAATGGTGGTGGCAGTGGATTTGGTGGTTCCTTCAGGGGAAGGGATAGATTCAATGACCGCCAACGACAAAGTGGTGGGAGAGTTGAAAAGTGGAAGCATGATCTCTATGATGAAGCCAATAAAAGCCCAACTTCAAAGAATGAAGAGGATCAAATCGCAAAGGTTGAAGCTTTACTTGCTTCATAGTCATCTTTAGTGTTTTGTTCATGTTAATGTTTAGATCATTTCTTTTCGTTCTACTTCATATGCTGCATTTCAACCAACAGTAATGTGTTACGAACCCATGATCCTAGAATGGGTCGAAGTTGTAGTTTTGTTGTCGGTTTACAACAACATTCCTTGTTTCATCTTGTTTTATGATCATCAAACTCATCATGCATTTAAGAATAATATGAAATGTTTATTAACATTTAACACTGCACCTTTTAGTACAGAACCATACAATTAGAAGACAACTGTTTTATACAATTACAAAGCAATCAAACAATCAAATATTATTTTCTGTCATCTGCATCAGTTACTTTTGAGCTTTGAAGCATGATAGGCGTTTACAGTTGAAGAGGCGATCTCTTTCTTGAAGTTCATTGATTCGGTACCATAACCAAACCCTGATCTTTGCTGCAAGTAATCGGCCGCTGACGGCTGAAACTCCAACCTGGTGCGGCGGTGTGACGAGCCCTCTGCCGCCACAGACCCGTCAAGGAGGTGGTAGCTGGCGGAGAGGGAGCGGTAGCCGTTATGAAGCCTGTGTTTCCTCATGACATTCATCACAAATGGTATCAGTCCCTCCATTAGTTGCTGCTGGTTTATGTTTGATGGTAAGTGAATATCTGATATTTGTGGATATGAATTTGATGAATGTTTTGGAGGGATGCATACATCTATATATATATATATATATATATATATATATATATATATATATATATATATATATATATATATACACATATGTATGTGTGCGTGTGTGTGAAGTTGGTGGCACATAGGTTTTATCTATGGGAATATGATGTTTTTGTATTATGTTGACTTTTGTTGATAGGTGGTTGTTTTAGAACAAAAGACGAGATTGATTATTGACTGTGGTGCATGTGGATAAACATAAACTATATATTGTTGTTGAGTGGCGGCTAAGGCTCTTAGTTTGTATCCATATCCAACTTGACTGATGACAGCGGTGGGATATTTTGATGTGGTTGACGATAGGTTTATAATCTTTGCTTTATACCTAAGTATTTGTTAATGGTGATTGATTAACAAATAACAATGCTTTTATTCTTATCAGGTTGTGTGGTGTCCTATTCACTATTCACACCCTAGTACGTGATAAATAAGTCCTCTAAATATTAAAACAGATTTTATTTTTATTCCAGTTAACCCATTGTATAGTATTCAGTATTCACATCCTATATCTCTATCTCATATAATTTTGCTATCAGGCTAGTTTTACAAAATATTTTTAGTTCTTTTAAGAAAAAAAATATAATATTAGGAATTCAGATAGATTTCATATTTTTAAGTTGGTAGCCTATTGGGGTAGGGTGTAATGAGAGAGGTAAAGTGTAACTCAACAACTACTTTCGATGGGCGGAACGGCAAGTTGGCAATTCACAAGTTTTGCCCAAGGGTTGGGAATGATCAATGGAATCTTGACTTCTCAATAATGATAATTTTATTTTGAGTAAAATGTCATTTTATTCCCTGACGTTTTGTTGAATTTGTCATTTCAATCCAAAAACTTTTATTTTACCGTCTCAGTCACTGTAGTTTACCAAATGTTGCTATTTTCATCCACTCCACTAACACCATTAAAACTCCGTTAAATATGAGGGTATTTTTTAGTCTTTTGAACACCCTAATTATCCAATTAAAACAAATTAAGGTCGATTCGATTAATTCTAACACATGTTGTGCGATCAAATAACGGTACACGTACGAACAAAACATGAAGATTAATTATAATCCCATGGCAGACCTCAATCGAACAACATGGGTTAGAATTAATCGAAGCTTTTAAATCGAAGCGTTTGGTCTCACTAGTCGTTTCTTGTGTTTTTTTAGTTTTAATTGAATATTAATTGATTAATTTGTTTTAATTGGATAATTAGGGTGTTCAAAAAGACTAAAATACCCTCATATTTAACGGAGTTTTAACGATGTTAGTGGAGTAGATGAAAATGACAACATTTGTAAACTACAGTGACTGAAATTGCAGAAAAAAAGTTTTTGGATTGAAATGGCAAATTTAACAAAACGTCAGGGACGAAAATAACATTTTACTCTTTTATTTTAAAATATTAAAGCTAAGAGTTTTTTAATTAGACTTAAATATTGTTACGTTCTATTGGTTTGTCCAAAGTAACCATCTTAATTCAAAAGTTCAAAGAATGCTTTACAACCATCGGCTTAAATCTCTTTTTAGTTAAACAAGTGATCATGATATTAAAATAACAAAAAAAAAAATCTTTAAAAAAACAAATATGATTTAATAATTCAAACTATAACATATTTGATAATAATAATCTATATTAGTAGTTTGGTCAATGACAATCTTAACTTTTATTTTCGTTGTCAAAGACAATTCGAGGTAATTAATCCAAATACTAGAAAGTATTTATTATCATAACTTATGGTAAACTGCAACTTATTAATTTTAAAGAATTTTAATAAAACTCAAGAATTAATCTTACAAAATCTATTATAATAAAAGAAGGTTTAAAGTGGACACTTGGCAACTTCTGGTTAACTTTAAAATTATGTTTCCCGCCTCTCTCTCCTATTAAATGAGAATTAATTTAAATATGTAAACTATACCATAAAATATCTAAATTATAAATGTTTTTATTCTAATAATTTATTAAAACATACTAAACCATATGATTTATATTATATCTTATCTTAAAATATAATATTAAAATTTTTATTTTTTATTATTTTTATTTATAATTTATTAGATATTTATTATTTTTAATTTCACCAATAACTAATAAGTAATAACATGTAAGATACAAAGCTTTTATAAAAAATAATAATTTTAAAATGTTAAATTTTATTCCACCCATGTATTATATGGGTTTTTAACCTAGTATTATAATAAATAAAGTGGCTAGCTAAAAACAGAAATACATGACAACACGAAAAAGTTAAGTTTGTGAGATGAAATTATTGATTGGAATTGTTTTTGGGTGAAGTTGATGTGTCATATGACCAAGCATGCTTATTATCATTTCTTGGAGGGTTGCACCCATGACAAAAAGTGTGGTCAGACTAGGTGTGTGTGAGAAAGGGAGGAGAGATGGGTCAAGCATCTACGGTGACGAAACCAAGAATGTTTTTTATATGGTGTCGGTATTTTTTGTGTATTGGTTTTTAACAACCTAGACATCATAATTTTTAGAATACCAACAATTATAGAAGATGATCTTATACGCAAATAGAAGACCGAAAGTGCTTGAAGAAACTAGAAGGGCAAGTGAATCATTTCTTTACACAAAAACCATTAATTTACACACATAATTCAAGAATCAAACAACAACATACCACGCTACACAAGTTACAAAACAATTAAAGAATTCATTTCTTGTAGTCTAAATTCATCCAAAACACTAGCAATAGTTTCATTTGCTCTTGATCTTTGAACCTTCAAATGAGTTTGTACTTGAACCTGTTGAACCTTTCTTAAAGCTCACTGATTGAGACATAAACCCAAAACCTGACCTTTGCTGCAAGTACTCAGCTGGGGGTGCCCGAAAGTCAGATCGGGTCCTGCGGTGCGACGAACCCTCGGCCGCACGCACAGATCCCTCAAGAAGATGATACGAGCCGGCGGAAAGCGATCGGAAGCTGTTTTGAGGCCTGTGTTTTGTCATGGCATGCATCAAAAGTGGTATCAATCCTTCCATGCTGCAGTTTTATGTGTATGAATAAGCTGAATAAGTGTTATTTGATATTAAAGTTTTTTGAGGGTGGTGTAATATATATTATGGGGTGGCTAGGGTGGCGTATATGTGTGACTTTTGACTTTTAGGATATGGTTTGTTAAAATGTGAGGTTTGACTTTGTATTGTTTTGACTTTTGTTTATAGGATGATGTTTTTGAAAGGATAAAGAGATAAGACTCGAGTACATTGTTTTGGATCACCGTTAATATATATGCACGTTTTTTATATGTTTTTCGAAAACACGTAAAAGAATCTTTAACTTGTTCACATTTATAAAACATCTAAAAAGTATACAGATTTAGTGGGTGTTTGGGATTGATTAATTTACACCTAACTTTTGACTTATTAAAGTTAATAAGTTAAAAAAAATATTTGTCAAACCCAAAATCACTTTTCAAACTGATTTTTCATATAGCGTAAAAAAGAGATTTTGAAAAGTAAAAAGGGAATTACTTATTAACTTTTGAAAACTTCTTTTAGTCTAATTTTCTATTATACAACTCTACTAACTTCTATTAACTCCCCTCATTTTAAAAGTATGTTTATTTTGGTCATTTTATGACATTTTAGTTTATAAGTTAATCCAAACACTTTTTTAAAAACTACTTTTGAAAAGTTATAAATTAATAAGTAATTTTTGTCAACAGTCCTCTTCAACCAAAATAAGCAATCCCAAACACGCCCTTATATGTTTTTATTTTTGGTATATTAGATTTCAATAATCTAAAGTATTATTTATTAAGTTGGCCGGTGATAATCTCAACTTTTATTTTTATTGTCATTGGCAATCCTAGTAGCATAATAATTAATTATAGGTATTTTCCACTCGATTTCACTTGTGTGATATTTCATTTCGTTCATAATCATTATTGTGAGTGGAATCAAGTGCATACCAACCGTAAATATTTGTTGATTATGTTACTGGTACCGTTATTGGTAATAAAGATGAAAGTTGAGATTGATATTAGCCAAATTAATCATATGAGTTATCATCGACCAATATGTAATACTTGAGATTATTAAAATCCAATTTGCATTTATTTTTTTAATTGTTTTTCACTACAAACATAAGAATCTTCACACCGTGAGATAAACTTGTTTCAACCAAATTACCTTGTATGGCTGAAATTAGGTGGAACAAAATCTCTATCCTTAGAAAAGATGTTTTCTGTAATGATATAAACACTTTAAGTTTTATAATTTACAAGTTTATAAACATAATTATGCTCAACCATCTTACAAATGCGTCACATTTTAATTATAAATGTTGTTACCAATAAACATGATCGTCTCCAAGTGGATCAGAGCGTTAAGGTGATGCACTCAATCAAAAGACTCAAATCTTGTAGAGTACAATGTGATGATTTTAAAAATAAGATAGATGTGGAGTAGAAAATATGTGTATTTGCCGATTGAAAAAAGAAAAAAAAATAAACGTAACGGTGTTGCTATGACACCATGCGCATCCCTGACTAGACCAAGTGTTTGGTCTGAACCTAAGATGATTTGGCCCGCAGGACTTAAAACAAACAAATCCATGACCATGAAAAAAAATGTTACCATTAAACAAGACGAGGTTATTTCTGAATTGCACCTAATGTCTAGGTTACAACCTAGGAAGGATCAGGGCTAACGACCTGATTCCTCGCATATTCTCCTACTAAAGGTTTGCAAATTGAGTTAAAGGCTCAAACTGGTTTTGGTTTTGTCAACAAAAGTCGAAATCGATTTTGTTCAAGCTAGTTCAGGTCGGGAATTGGTTCAGGTTGACTAGTTTGAAAATTGAGTTTTGACTGTTTGGTTTGGGTTTGGCTGGGTTCAAATTGATTTCAACCTACAGGGTTACAAACCGAGTTTAACACTACGGTTCGGGTTGTTCCTAACAAGTTCTTGTCAAACCGGTTTCAAAACTGGTTCTAGTTCGGGTTCACTAAAGCTGGTTTTTCACACCATTATCCCCTCTAGATAAGGAATCACTTAACAAATGAACCATCCCTCCCTCCCTCCCCGCTTCCTCTCTATATCATCTCTTTATGACATTTTTCTTTCTACTCATATATACGTATCATAGACATATTATATAGGCATTACGCTAATCTTTATACACAATAATATTATATAGGCATTACGCTAATCTTTATACACAATATACTCACTTGATGTCAAAAGAGTTTTCATGAGGTTGATTCTTTGGTCACCTTCTAACAGGTTCTTTATATATTGTAACTCAAATCTAGACTCATGCATGCTAGACATGTTTCAACCAATTAACCCAACGACAAAACTAGACCACCAGATTATATGTAGCAACAAAACACGATAACTCTTGGATGTTAATTCACAATTTTTACTTGCAGCTAATATATCTATAGATGAAACTCATTTTTTTATACAAGATGTCATGAAATATTTACATGGATGTATAATCGTTCCCCCGACTAAAAAAATAAACCTCCGCTCACTTTATGCCTGTGGTTACAGCATACAAGAATCTATTTATGAAATTATTCCTTTTTTTTTCACACCAAAAAACAAAAAGATAAAAGAAAACCCATTACTAAAGATGTTCATCATCTTGGTGATGGAATTGTTGAGTCAAGCCCAATATCCATTCCATTGTATGCAATTGGAGCATACATCCATAGATCATCAGAGCTCAATAACTGCAAACACCATTAAGCTAATCAAGCACCATAAATCATTAATCTCTTTTCATCAAACATATGATGGGATGTTCAATATACATCTTTTACTATCAAAACTATCTGGGATCATTGTTTTGTGTTTTTTGTTTTTGTTTTGTTACCTTGATTTGGAGCTGCAAGAATTTCACATACTGAACAGCCTCTTCAAGCATTGTGCTTATATCAACCTTAATTAATAAAAAAATTAAAAATAAATATATGCGTATTGAGAGTTAGTTGTGACGATACTTGTTATAAGAACACTCTAAAACAATGCTTAATGCTCACCTTTGTACCATTAGGAACAAGTTTCTGTAATATTCTTAACCGTTCATTAATCCGTTCTCTTCTCTTCTGAAATAGACCAAAATTAGTGATTCAGTTCCATTAATTATTTCGATACCCATTAAAAGTTAAATATTAATTTGGAAAGTAAAATTATTATTTACCCGTGCATAGACGCTTTGTGGATCTGTTGCTGACCCCCTGCCTGCCTTTGTCTTGTCAGTTGAATTCAGATCCGTTGACCTTTTGCTCTTTTTGAACTTATGCTTGATTCTTGAGACCAATTAGATTCATTATCAGATCCACAAACCTTCATAATTTGCCCAAAAACTGCATCATGGTCGGCTTCATCTTCGTTGCTTTTAGAAACAAGTTTTTGACTTTTTCTACACTTTATCTTTTCCCTGTTCTCAAGAACCTACACAGTGAAAATGTGGTAAATCATTATTAATTATTAAAAACTTAAGATTAATTAAACACAAATATGTAGCATGTTTAACTTACATCCGCCATGATACAAGAACGTTTCCTAGAACTTGCAGATAAATTATTATCTGCTGTATGTTGTGCCACCAATAGTTCACTTAAATCAGAAATATTATAGTCTTGTGACAGACAATGTGGGTTGCTTTTAGTGTTATCTGACAAATAAACCGAAGTTTCATCAACTTCATTAAGGTTGGAGGTTAGTTCTTGATGTGGCCAAAATGTAGAAGCATTTGTTGAATCATTTGGGAGAGAAAAAGTATCAAGCAACTGTGCCATAAAGTTGGCTTCTTCAGAAACATTAACTCCAGTAAAGGAATTCCATTCTCCTAATAGAGTATCCACAGATTCCATCTTTCTTGATGAAAGTGAAAACTGTTGGGATAGAAACTAATATCTGTTAATGGAATAGAGACTATGAAAAGACATATTTATAGGTAAGAGACTGGGTGTGTTACTTGTAATAAACTAGAGCAATATTGTATCAAAGACGAGATTCGATATATTTCTTTTAACAACTACCAAAAGCCTGTCAGGGGGTAATACAGCTGTGCAGATCATCTTCAGGCTTCAATGCAACCTTTCAGAAGTTTTTAATCAGATTAGAAAATATAATCACGATTATCGAAAGGGCAATCATTGAGAAGGGAATAACTGCCATTTGTTTGACTAGAATTATATGTTCTAAAGCAGGGAGACATATATTTGCTACCTACACATGATATATTTTTTTTTCTGGTTAAAGATGCAAGAGTTCAGTATGTTGTAATTTAGGCCCATTTGGTATATTATGAGTTCATCGTTTCTCCTTTTGCCCATTTGGTATATTATGAGTTCATCGTTTCTCCTTTTACCGGCACCTCTTTTTTTATGTATGAATTATGAAGCAAAGAGATCCAAGTCATAATCTGTATGGTTGATCAAACTCAGTTTAGTATTAACTCATAATCAGATCTCGCGTCAACATGGGATGTCAGCAATGATCAATCTAGTAATATCCACACATTATTAGGACAAAGATAAAAAGTTAATCAGTTATAGGATTATTTTACTCCTAGATTCAATATCATAAATGGAGCTAGCTACCCATATACTTCAAACTATAATTATCTTATAACTACGTTCTATGCTAAGTCATACAAAGAGCAAGCCACATTTTTCTCTAACTTTGCTATATGACCAACCGCGCTTTACATGTGATTATAAGTTATAAGTTGAGTCCCAAGACACTTTAAACACTTCAACTTGATGGTTCTCGTATTCCTTTGAAGATTCAGTTTCAAACAATCCTTCTAGACTAATATCTACCCGAGGATCTTAAACTTTTGTCCAATCTTATAACTACATTTGGTAATCTTAGGGGTCAACTTGTAAAATCCAAATCATAATCTGTTTGGTTGATCAAATCAATTTAGTATTAACCCATAATCAGATCTCACATCTTCAAGAGTATCTACACATTTACTTTCTTCATACAGGTGATGTCAACAATGATCAATCTAGTAATATCCACACATCATTTGGACAGAGAAAAATAGTTAATCTTTATTTTACTTCTAGATTTAATCTCACAAATGGAGCTATGTTCTAAGCTAAATCATAAAAAAAGCAAGCCACGTCTTTTTTAACTTTGCTATATACCCTATCGGTTCAGGCCTCGAAACACACACCAACAGAAGTTATTTTAAGCTTAACTCTTGCTCTTTTTATAAAAATAAATTACAAACTATTAAATAGGAAAAGTTATTAGGAATATGACGGAACGGATGACCAACGAAAGAAAGAAGAATGCACCAAAATGCACTGATTAACTAAGACCACTAATCATCTAAACCTACAACTCCTTGTTTCATGCAAAACATGCATCATAACCGACCCACTACTTACTAAAAACAATAAAAAAAACATGTGCTTAAATACAACCTATTGCTGACCCGTACCCATTTGACCTGACTTGACCTAATCAAAATTATTCCCAACACACATAACCAACCACGCTTTACATATGATTATACATTGAGTTAGAAGAAAACTTCAAACACTAAAACTTGATTGTCCCATATACCCTAAAGATTCAATTTCAAACAATCCTTCTAGACTAATATCTATCTCTTAATCTTAAACTTCTGTCCAAATCTTATAACTACATTTGGTAATCATAGAAATCAACTTGTGCCCTATCATACATCAAAATAAGATCCAATCTAATTGGCTGTTGTAAGAAAATAAAAATAAAATCTAATCATGATCTTCAATCCTCACATTAATTATATATACACATCGAATAATATTCTCAAATTTCAGGTGCAAAACAAAGATCAAATGCAGCATGTACAATTTAATAAACAACAAAAACACACACCAGTCAGTCTATATTCCCGCCGATGTTCACGGATGTCGAATGGAGATGATAGAAGGACACATAGCCATAACAATTAATAATACTTCATGAGTCAATTCGACGTTTTTTCGCGTAAATCCTACATGGATGACGATGGCGGAGCAATCGTGGGGTAATATTAAACCCTCGATTGCACGATCTCTGACCTGCAAATAGAATAATCAGCATTGGCATAAACGCAATCTGATTGAATTGAAGCTTGTGCAAGTAGAAGAAGATACGAATATGCACAACTCAATTGCTTATTCTGATTTGGTGTGCACGTATATTCTGACTCTGATATTAGGGTTTTTTATTCATTGTTCATCAACGAAGAACGAAGGCACAAATGAATCGGGTATCATTCGGTTTCTTCTGTTGGATCGGTTTAGAAAACCCAATTATTATTCATTTTTTACTCCATGAGTAGGCTCATGAGTGTGGAGCAAGAGTTATTTTTTTATTTTTTTATTTTTACTCATCAATACAACGTTACACATCGCAATCTCTTATTTAATTAAACTAGTGGTATTTCTTTTCACGCGTTGCGCGATTGTTCATTGTTTAAGAACACTGTTTAAAAACAGTGGGACGTGTTTTTTGTGTGCCTAAAAAGCAACCTTCTAGGCATCCATAGTTACCAACATTCATATTTGTATGTTGGCTGCTTTAAATATCCACTAATACGTAATGACATTGAATAAACTTAACTGATAATCACAATACTCACCAAATGAAACCACAAACACACTATCCGAGGACACAAAGCTAGTTGGTTGTCCATTACTACATTATAAGCGACAATCACTTCTCAACCAACTTTAAAAAATTCGCTTGTTATATACACGAATTGAACTTTCATCAAACACAAATTAAGATCAAGTTGAAGAAAACCAAATAATTTTCCTAGAAAATGCATCAAGGTATCTCCTTTCATTTTCATCATACAAACTTTGCATCTTCCTTTCAACATATTAAGCTGCAATCATAAATATAAGCAGTAGACTAACATCAAAAAATACACAATGAACTTAAACTGGAAACACAATGAAAATACTACCACCCTTTCCAGTCGAATAAATATTGCATCTTCCATTCAACTATATAACTGCAAATATAAATATACAAACAATATCTTTAGTTAATTAACAATAAACTCAAAATCTATATATTCTGTATCACCTGACGTTTTGGATTAACAATAGAGTAAAAAGGGCTCGAACAAATTTATAAGGCTGCAGATGGCTCTATCAGGAAATCATGGCAGGCCATCATCTAACTTTTTGGATAAAGGATAGAGTTAAAAGAGCTTAAACAAATTTTTTGGTTGCAGATGGCTGCAAAAGATGTTATAGGTTGAATACCTAACCTACCTTCCTTAGAGTCTGCCTTGCCTAGACCTGCAACTGAAATTCCATCGGCATGGCCTCTAAAGAAATTGAAAAAGCTTAGCCAATAAGCATGTGACCACCGCACCAATGTTAGGCAGATGAACAACAAAGGGCACCACAAACACACCAGTGTATAACATGTTGGTAAACACATGTAAAGGCAAACCGAAACAACTCACCAAGATTAGGTGCATGTACACCAATCCTAACACAGGAGCAAAACACTACATAGGTTTCCAATCAATAGGTGTACTAAAACAAATTTCCATAGTAGTATATTTTAAGAGTAGAATGCTACATGGAAGCTTCGTGGTTGTAATTAAAAGAAAAGGTTCAATAGAGTAATGTAATTAAGTTTATCTGCAGCTGTATGTGTTATTTATGTAATTCACATTGATATAATCAAGTATATAGCATATTTTAGGTCAATAAAAGCTGCTAGTTGATTTAAGTCAACAAACTTTTTGTGTTGTAATCTTATTTTTTTAACTTCCTATAGTTGAGAAGGCAAAATTTTATGTGGTGAGTCCTCACTTTCTTCAACTTCCTGAGGAAGCCCATGGTCACTGTTACAAAACAAAGTTCAAAAAGAAGAAAGTCTGTCTTAACCTTAAACAATAAGCAAATTTATATTGGCTTTATGATTCTTCATAATCTAATTAGTGGTATGGTACTTCAATATTCCTTCTGGTTGACTGGCAATAAAAGAGAACATTTTCTATCAAAATCAAAGCCATAATAAGCCACAAACAATAGTTATAATCAATGAACATAAATGTTAAAAAAAAAGTTTAACCTACATTTAAAATTCTGTATGTCCTTTTTCCTTTTTATATATTCTGACATCGACTTTTGAATTAATATTTTCAATCAATTCTATTGAAGATAAGATAATCAGCAAACAATATTGAAAACCAAATCTTTTGTGGTTTTCATCAAATATTCATGACAAATTGGATTAATCCAATATAGTTAAAAAGAAGTAAAAAATTATTTATGATAAACAAATTACAGATTAGTAAACAAATAGTAAATTACTCAACCTCAGCTAGAAGGGAGTATACGATATCAATGTGAAAAAACTAACAGAAAGTTGAGTGTAGCGAGAGCCGAACTAAAGACCTCCCGTAAGAGACATGCTCGGTTACACTTTATTAGCTCGTGATATGTAAAGTAAAATCATATTTTCTTTTTAACTTTGTATTAATAAAACTACTTTTAATTTCTATACATCTGATGTGTTCTAACGTATGCAACATGAAGGGATTAAGTTAGTTAAACACATTACACATATAGACTGCTCCATATGATCCACCATAAGAAGCAAACAGGAAAAACCTAGGAGTTTAAATAATCGCAATTTCCAAAACAAACAACATAATCAAATAATCTAATACGAAATATGAACACACACCTTAACTCTACCTTTACAGGAAGCTAGAAGTGATAAAATAAAAGGAACTAATACCATGCTATGCAGTAAGTGATCATATTAGACTTGTCAATTGTTTCCATGTGAGATTCCAGTTCTAAGAAAAATTGTTGACAGGCCAAAAAATTTTGTCCTCGTATACAAGTAGAATTGGAGCAGCATTAGGAATACATACTTTAGTAGAATAATGAAGTAATCTGTAGCAAAAGGAAAACAAAAATAACGTGTGCTTCCTCTTACCTAAATTATTGGATATCAATATGTTGTCCAATATAAAATTTGAACTTACAGTTCCTGTGATCCATAAATATTGGCCACAGATGCCGAAAATGGTCCATTAAACCGATTGCCCTCCAAATGCCTATTTAAATAGACATAACAAACACGTAAAACACATTTAGTAACCGGGCTCTATTGTTCTTTAGACTTCTTCCACACAAACCCCAGTCCCCCAATCCCCAGATTTAAGTTTCAGTCAGACTCATTTATTTCAGTAAGAACATGTCATGATAGATATAGGGACAGAGCAACCGTAATTACAGTATGTTATTCTCTATTTTATTGGAGCAGCTCCACAACTATGGCTTTGTTCTCTTGCCTTCTTTGTGCATATCACAGACTTGCATCCAATTAACATTGCATGTAGTAGATTTATTCATTTTTCCTATCCTTTGAGTCATGACAGAATAACAAACATGAGGTAGAAGTTGTATATAGCATATAACATCAAACAAAAAGGATATTAGCATAGAAAGCATATCAAGAATCTGGATAACTTATCACAATAAATCAAATGCACCGGAGTAACTGAGGGTGCAGACAAATGAAGGAAGATGAACAACCGAAGGCAAAGAAATCAAACAGAGTCATGTGAGACCACTAATGAGCAATACAAAAACAAAAACCACAATAGGAATACACGACGTGGCTCAGATATCACAATTGGACCGATGTTGCTGCAACACAGGTTACAAGTGAGAAACATCTCACTTGCCGTCCTCGTTTGTGCCACGCCAAGCTACAGCCCATATCGTAGTCATCATAGCCAACGAAACAAAACCAGCGGGAATCAAAACTCGAGAGATTTAGGGTTACAAAGCAAACCTACACATTCATCAAACCCAGAAACCTTAACCACGAAGAACAACACAAACCACGTAGCTAGGGTTATATAACAGAAAGCCTAACAAAGGAAGAACCATAATCAAACCGAGATGAAGGAACAACCAGAATTCCTAGCCAGCCCCATAGAGATGGAAGGGATTGGCGGCATCAAACGGTAATTCTATCTTATCTCCTTGATAGCACACAGGAAATCGATAGTGGAAGCAGGGAAAGAAAGCACCTGTAGAGATCAGAGTAGGCTGAAGCAACACGTGTAATTAAAATGTCGGGCAGGTATCACTGTTCATCAGGTTGCATTTTTAACATATAGGAGAATTTCATATTCACACAGACATTATTACATAAATTAAGTGAGTGTGATCGCGACCATGGTATTTGTTTATTTAACGTCTAATCGATACTACTTTTTGAGCACATTCACTAAGTTATAACACATAAAGTAAGGTCATTCGACATCCTACTCATGTAATCACTCTTGCTAAGAAAACAATTCATTGCATATTTTCAAAGAATAGCACCACTAAGAAATATCTTAGATCGGACGATGTATCTATCTTTCAACACGTGTACCTATCTACGCTTGTGTATGCAAGTATATGTTTTTATGTATATACCTAGGGGCGTTCAAAAAAACAAAAGCAAAAATAACCGAAAATCAAACCGTATCTATAATCGAATTGTGAATTCGGTTTTTAGGTTCAGTTACTAATAGTATTCAAATTGTGAATATGGTTTGCGGTTCAATTAACGGTTACACAAAATCTTGGTTATTCGGTTTGGTTATCTGAATAAACAGAATAGTAACCGGTTTAATCGGATAACCGAGCAAAATAAACCAAAAAAGTCGTTAACCAAACCTTTAAAGACCCCTATATATACCTATATAAGTGTGGGTGTGGGTGTGGGTGTGGGTGTGGGTGTTTTTTAGCTCCAATTAACCAAGAGAGGACAAAAGAACTAAAATGAGTCTTTCGTTGTTGTGGAAACATACTTTCAAGCACCTACATGATAAAGCCCATCCTTAATCCTTATTAATGTTATGTTTTATCCAATCTACTTTACATGTTCTTAGAAGCTCACACAGACGATGATTTGAGATTCAACAAAATTTATAATTAAAATTATAAGCACGTTAATTTCTAGAGTTCAGACCTTTGTAGAGGATAGTGTGCAAACTTTGCACCCGTGGCTAATAAAGCTAAATATGAACTAGGGTTGTTTAAGGTCCGAATTTAATGTTTTAATAAATCGCAAGACAATTAATTCATATTGTACATGCTATTAAGAACTACACCCGACATGGTCGAGTATTTATCAAGTAGTCCTTCCTCAGTCCCTATCTCGCTATCTCTTTTCTGTAATCAAATTCGTTTTTCGTATTTAAAAATTAGAGTTAATTGTTTTTTTCATTCCCGAGTTTTATAAAAATAACAATCTAAATCTAAAAGTGTAAATTTTGTCATTTACATCCAAAAGTTTCATTAAAATTGTCATTTGAATCCGTTTGACTACACTTAACTAACATTATTAACTTTTTCCGTTAGCTTTTCAATGCAAGAGTTATTTTAGTCAAAACGATTACAATATAAAGAACGAGCCCATGTGAGAGATTTTATGTCTTCAATCTCTTTTGGTAAGTGTAATTATAATTTGACTTCATAATAGTCTTTTGTTATTTTGCCTTATTAATAACTTTTGGTTTAATAGTTATGTTACTTTAGCCTGTTTTGTGAAATCGTAATGTCTTTGGTTTAAAATTTAATTATGGTTATGATTATTGATTATTGATTATTATTCATTGACTGTTAATGTCATATTGCTTATTGTTATTATACTTTTTTGATGATTTGTTTTTTTTATGTTACGATTCTAACTTGTGTCATATGAATTATTTGTTTATTTATATTTTTTTTAATTTGGGGTGTATGTTTTATAAAATTAGAAATAATTCAATTTTAGGTGGCTATTCTTATATTCTATTTTATCTAATAGGTGGATTCAAATTGTAATTGTGATTACTAAAAGAGACTAAACGCGTAAAACCATTCACGTATGACTAATTTTTATTTTATAATTTTTTTGACTAAAATACCCTTAATGTGGGAAACTTAACGAAAAAAGTTAAACTATGTAAATTAGGGATAATTGAATGGATTCAAATGATAATTTTAGTGAAACCTTTGATGCTAATGACAATTTTAGTAAAACCGAGTCATTTCGAGCGAGTTTTTTGAAGCGATGTTTGAGCGAGCTCCTAGACTCGAGCTATTTGGACAGCCCTAGGGTTAAGTTCTTTTATCATCTCTACTATTTATTATGTGCATGGTAAAATACCTACGGGTTCTAAGTATTTATCAATTTAATCAACATACAGTTATAGGGATTTGAACACTCAAAACCATTTAGAGGAACAACCACTGGACCATGACACCATGGGTGTATGTAATTAATATTAGTTAAATGAGTTAGACGAGTCTTGTTTAAATATAAAGGGTGGAAAAAGATTCAATCATTCAACTATTTTAATATCAAATCTAACTTGATTAGTTACATGACGTATGTATGTAATTAATGTAGACTTATTAAAATATTTATTTATTAATTAACAGCTAATGCGTAAAAATTTAAAAGATGATATTGAGATTTGGTCTTCAATTTTCAAAATAATTATTAAAATATATAATTATTATTATTTGTCTGGGAAGATTTGTTTATAGCCTTTATATATGAAAATGACATCAAAAAACATTTGTTGAAATTTTTTATCTGAAATTAGGTGTGTTTAAGTTTGTTAAGTGGTTTCTACGTTCTCTTAAAATCATTTTCATTTTTAAGACATCCGCTAATTAAGATAGCGGAGATCAATGTTGTGACATAGAACTCTATGCGCTTTGTGATGAGTTAGACAAAAGTACATGAGCGCCCGTTATCTAACGAACAGATGTAACCTTCACTAGGTCGGATAGCCTAGGTGGTGATTGTAATGAAAATGCTTAATATTTAATATTTAGTATTAATTAATACATATAAACTTTCATTAATTCATTTACTAATTAAATTCTAGCCCACTTTTGCTTAAACCCTAGACGCGTAAAGAGCTAAATTACTTAAAACTATTTGTGTAATTAACACTTTTATTTATTTTGATTTTTGAATATAGTTTATATAACACTATAAAGTTTTATACATGTCCTAGTTTGTTGGGCTTCTATATGGTACTCCAGGTCCAGGCTCCAGCCCACTTTTAATTTGCTAAGACGCTAAGGGGTTATTGGGCTTGGAGGTTGTGAGTTGTGAGTTACTTGTGACTATGTGTCTATGTCCTCGAATGTTCTTCCCTTCTGCTCAGTTGGGCTTTTTATTATTTTTATAAGTACAGTTTGAAAAAAATAAATTATGTTGGCTGGGCAAAATGGTCGGGTCAGTCCGGGCGGATTAACGAGTCCAGATGGATTCGGGTCAATACAGTTCATTTTGGTTCGGGTCGGGTTTTGATAAAACTTGATGCGGGTCAGAATGGGCATTTTCAAAGAATGTTGACCAAATGTGTAGCGGAAATGGTTTTGCTTCTATTTGTGTAGATGCGATAAATAGTTAAAGACACAACCAAAAGCAATTTAAGGCCTGGTGAGAGACGTTCTAATGCCCAAATCCAAATGAAAAACAGGTGTCCCCACTCACAGTTATGTATCTATCATTAAGTAAACCAATAAAGGGCATCTTAATCTAATTCAATTATCACCTGTTAATCTTAATCCGGATAGGAAACGGATAGACCAATTAAAATAACACATATCATTTGAAGCATGTCGCACATTTGTCGTTTAAATAAAAGTGATGATGGTAGCACACAAAGACAAAAAGTTATTGACATATAATGTAACTATGCTAGCGATCAAATTAAAAATTATTTCACACACTAAATTTGAAATACCAAGACAACTACTATAAAAAACTTGAATCTAACCAAAAACATAACCCGATTTTTATTCTACATTTATTTGGGTTGGATCCTAGATCAGTAAACTTGAGTTGATTTGGTTCTTCTTCTTGCTATTGAGAAAACAACATGGTTATTTTTTATAAATCTTTTATCTTATCATAGTATCGATCTTTTATTTGAAACAACTACAAATACTATTGATCATTCTTTTAAACCTATATATTTTGTTTATCATTCAACGTGATCCTCCATCATTTAAAGAGTGATGTATTTTCTATACACATGAGTATCGTCAGGCCGTCAACCCTTTTTCCATCATAGTATTGATATTTTTTTTATTCTAAGAGGTTTATAATAATTTTATATTATATAGTAAAAGACGTATGAGAATTGAACTGTAATAATTAAAAGCTGTCACAGTGACAACTTCTTAATAGTTTTCTTTTGTTTTTCAATTATAAACATCACGATTAAAAATATATAAAGACTCCGGAAAGAAGTGAACCTTACATGTTTTAACACATCTGTTACATCTCGTATTTCGCACATTAATGTTTATTATAATAGGACAAGCATTCATGGGTTAGTTGTAGGACCTAGCAAAGGGTGCAGTACATTTAGTTTACTGGTGAACCTGGTCTATAAAGGACATGTCTAGCTCCTACGCCGATGGCGTGGGTCGGGGCTCATAAACTCCATCATTTATTGGCCCTAACTACCCCAAAAATCTATAATTAAACCCCTTTAGTTTCCTTCTATTTTTAGAACAATTTCGTTCGGTTTTTATTTAAAAAAACATACTACGTTCATGAGACTAAACCCAGTCGAACAACATGTAAGGGTGGGTTATTCAATTCGGTTTTATGTGTTTCCATAATATGCTTTTAATTTTTTTTGGGAAGGATGACTAATTATTTTCTTATATCTCTACTTTAATAAAAGTGTAAATAAGTGAGATACGTGACAGAATCATATTAGTACTCGTCAATTTTTTTTTGTTTTTCTTTTTTATCTAATAGTTAATATAATTACAGATAATATTATTTAATTTCTTTATAAACTAACAATAATTTTTAATAAATTAAAAAAAGTTCTTTTTATTAATTGTAATTATAAAGAAATAAATATTTATAAAATAATAATTTTTTTAAAACATCCAAATGTTTAATAATGAATTTTTAATATTGGTGTTTTTTAAAAAGTAAAATTTTATAAATAAAAAGTAATTAAAATTAAAAGTTATAATAATGAAATTTTTTAAAGCTTTCTTTTAAAATAAAATATTTAGTTTTTTAAAATAAGAAAGTTTAAAAAGTTAGTATCATTGTTTTATTTGTTGTAACATTACTAATACGTATTATTAATTATATCTTATCTTACAATATCGTTTTATAATTAATAAAATTTTATTCTACTTAATATTTTATTTATTTTACCCGTGTAATAAATGAGTTACTAAAGCTAGTTTTTATTATTATTTTAAATTTTAAAGTGGTGTTTTTGTGATACGGGAGAAAACACAACGCACTAACATGATCACTAACAATATTTATAAACAATTAATTGTAAGGTAACATGTAGATTTAAGGTTTAACAAAAGTTTACAAAATAAAGTATATTTGAAGTCATATAAAAGTAAAATGATTTTAAGAATTTAATTAAGCATGAAATTTATCGTTTATATAATTCGATTTTCAAAGGAATTCAATAATGAACTGTAATAAGTATAAAATTGTAGTGTAACTAATTTATTATATTTAAAATTATTAATATTCAATTAGTTTTTTGTATTTAATCATACTAGAGAGGTGCCCACATGATGCAGATGGGAATAGAACATGTAATTTATTAAAAAAAAAACTCTAAAAATACTATATGCAAATTGAAGAGAATAAAATACTTGTTTTTATGGTTTATTTTTTTTTACGAAATATTAACGTATAAAAAGTTATAGTCATTTAAAAATCTTAAAGAAGTTGATTCAAAAGTCAATAATTATAATGACATAATTGATGTGTGTAAAAGATAATGAGAATAATCAAATTTATATATAAAAGACGTATTTGCTCTCGTAAACTTTTAAAAATAATCTAAAAAGACAATTTCGTTTTATTTAAATGTACTATATATATTATAGATAATTGACATACGTGTGTAAAAGATAATTAAGGTAGCGAAAATAAAATACAAATTTGCCCTTAAACTATTAAAAATAAATGTAAACATACAATATCATTCTCCTTAAATGTATTATATTATATAATATATTATATATTACTAGCGTTAGACCCACGCTTCGCCGCGGTTTGATTTGGAACATATATAATAACGTCATAATTATAATTTTTAGGATTATCATGGTTTCGGTGAGTTCAACTATATAGGCACTCGGGTTGTCGCTACACATGTTTTAACGATTCAACACTATATTATTATAATACAACCGGTTAGCATAAAACGCAAATGCATAATTATCTCATTGGTAGATTAATTTCATATTCTATTTGTATTGTTTGTTCATATTCTATTTGTATTGTTTGTAATCATGATCATGTATGGTATGTCAATTAACTTATTTATTCCACTATGTTTATTGTTTACAGATTTAATTGATAAATCTATCAAACCTAATTTTGATAAAAACTAAAATTGATTCACCATATACCCAACACACCTAGTGTGATGTTTTAATGTAAACCAACATATAACGTTATATTTTACCATAGAGCAAAACAAAATGTGTAGTTGTGTGTTGTTTTAAGATAAAACAACACAAACATGTTGTTTTAGGTCGTTATTTAATAAAATATAAAGCAATATTATACTTAAATTAAATAAAAAATGTATTTCTTTTCAAATTAATTTTGCATAAAAAATTTTGAACGTTTAATTAAAATGAAAGAAACCTGCAGAAAAGTCAATAAATATGGCTATATTTAAAATAATATTTCATATTTTTTCATACACTTTCATCTCAATCATAAATTAAAAATAAAGCGCTATTATTATTTCTCAGCCTTTTTAGCAAAATAACATTTCTTAAAAGGAAATAGAATTCAAAATTGTAATATTAATATTAATAATATAAATAAGTCGCAATAGGTTGCATTATAAATTATAAACCTAAAAATATATATTTTAATCGTTTGCTATATGTGAGATGAGATAGCAACCACACTTTGACCATCATATGTCAATTACCCTTTAACACATCTTTTCACATAAAGTTTTGGAATATCAAAACCCCAATGATACCACACTTCCTTAATGCTTAACAATATCTTTTGAATTTTTTATTATTTTAAAATGAACCGCTTTTTTTTTTATATGTACGGTGTTTTGCAACGAATAAAATAGGTGGAGGATGTACGTTTTTGTTCGTCTTTTTTACAAAGAGAGAAAGAAGATGACGAATATAAGAGGTGTAATGATTAAACTTTGCGCCTGTATATCTATGTTAGTAACTAATAATTTAATATTTAATATTATAAATACAAACAAAAGAATACTAAAATTAACTTATTTATTTATTTTAGTTTTGGAGCCGTGGGCATTACATAAAAACAAGGTTCTATACTTTTATGAAAGAAGGAAACGAATTGGTATTGATGAATATTAGGGATTTTTTTAAAGAAAAATTGTTATATGATTTGGTTGTTTCATAAGTGAATTTAATTTTAAAGGTTTTAATTTTTGCTGTTTAATTTCTAATTCAAATGTTTCAACATTGATTCAATTTGAGTTTCGACTTTGAATTAACTTTTGGTGTTTCAACTTTTAACTTGAGATTGTTACATTTTTTTAGTGAAGTCTTAAATAGTGTTTCAACTTTAAATTTACTATAAATACTAATGTTGCTAAACACATTTGAACGCCCCAAAATCACAACTTCTAATTGCTCTTTCATCTTTCTCTCTAAAGATCTTCGTCTCCATCTTCTTGATTCTTGAGGGCGTGCATGTAGTGGATTCCATGAAAATAGGTGTTCCCTTATCGTATTGGCTGAACAGTGGTGACGAGAACTATGCGCAAAGGTTATCAAAAATAGATATTTAATGATATTAAATTGAAGACTAAGATGAAACTGCGTTAACTAACAAAGCTAAAGTAATGATGTAACTAAAAATTGTAAACAACATGTCTCATTTAGAGCATTCACAGTAGGTTCCTTATATTGATGTGAATGTATTTCTTATATTTTAAAAAATGATTGTAAATGGTTGTGACTTGTGAGTGGATGAGAGAAAAGTTAATGTTCAATTTGTATATTTAGGGAACCACTTTCACCCTTTATAATTTTTTTAATATTTTTTAAAGTGGTTGTGAGTAGAGTAGAGAGAAAAAGTAATGATAAAAGTAGAAAAAAATATTATTTAATTGATAAGAAGAGAAAAAAATAGTGCTTTTTAATGTAATTATAAGTATAAAGATATAAAAACAGATATGAATGCCCTAATATTTAGAAATTTTAGATGGAAACAATTAACATCTAGGGCACAAGTCCTCTTAACTTCATATATGATTTTCTTGACATCTTACAAACTGTTCAAATGCTTAGGAAATCAAAACTAATGAATCATCTTACAACTTTCCGTTGTGGTCGCGCCCTATTATGGATTTTTGACCATATTCTTCGTAAAACCCTTGTATCTCTTCCTTCTCCAAGCTCACATAATGAAAGAAGAAGAAGGAGCCAAGACAAGACAAAAGTATCAACAAATGGTTTTATTACAAGACATTTCATAGTGTTCATATAGATTTATTATGTGCATCTACATCTTTCTAATAACTATGTTGAATAAATGTATTATGTTTTACGCATTTTAGCATCAAAAATTTACATTACATGATTGAAGGTTGGTATGCAACATGCGATTCACATATTATATATAAAGTATAACATAACAGACATACATGATAAGACAAATGCATGACCACAAGTAAATACATGACCACGTTCAATGTATCATATTACTGAAGTTGCTAATCTCTTGCATGACTATAAAAATGTCCTCTTGTTATCTTATATCTCTTTGATGTCTTACTCATGCGTTCATGTCTTACTTTATAAAAATATATTAATTGTATTTACATGTGCTAATAAATTGATCGGTATTAATATATATTACTTTCTTAAACGAAATTAACATATAAAACTAATTAACATAATGGTTAGAGTTATAATAAAAAATATTTATTCTGAAATAGATAAAAAGGATTCTAGGCATATCATGTGTCATTTTATTATTTTACAAGAGGAGGGGATTGGGTCAATGTGTTAAATATGCCAACTTATTGTGTCAATATTTTTTATTATTTGTTATATATATATTAATCATTATGTTTTATGATTTAAATTATTTTGTGTTGTTTTTGTCATTATTTTTTATGTATTATATAAAATTATTGCTATTTTATAACTATGTTTTATAATTAAAAGTAAATAATGATATCATTTCATAAATGTGTTTTTTAAAACTTATCATTTTAGAAAAAAACAAAATAGTATTAAGAAAAACACAAAAACCAACAAAAAACATACAATGAAATATTTTATTATTGTGTTTTACATTTTATATTAATTTATGTTGTTTTATATTTTTAATGCATTAGATAAATTAGTTATTGTTTTATCATTGAACTTTACATATTATAAGTATACGATAATATTATTTAATCATTATATTATTCAAAATTTATAATTTTAGAAAAACACTGATGTTTTGGAAAGCACAATAGTGTTATGAAAATACAATATCGAACGAAATCTAAAAATATATATTTTCATATAGCGAAACTATACTCATTTAAAAATAAAAATGCTAGTTTTATGGTGAAATTTTTGTAAAAAAATATAAGGTAATATATAAAGTTATGAACGTTTAAAATGTAGGTGAACCTGAAAAAAATCAACAAAAGTAGAAATACATATCATATCTAATAATAATTAATCTTAATCATTGATTAAAAAAATTAATCGTTAATATAATGTTTATATTTTTTAGATTATAAACTTCTTTGAATCCTAACCTAACATATTATATATATATATATATATATATATATATATATATATATATATATATATATATATTACTCCAATAAAAGGATAACTAGAAAAGACATGTGACAGTACCATATTAATCATCACCAAAATTTTTCTCCTTCTCTATCATCTTAAATAATTACCTAAGTTACTAGTAACATTATTTTAATTCTTTTTAGATTAAAAATAGGTTTTTAATAAATTAAAAAAGGATCTTTTAAATAATAATTTTTTCAAAAACATCAAACTTTTTTAAAAATATAAAATATTTTAAAATTCTTATTTTTAAAAAGTAATTTTTTTATAAACTAAAAAGCATTTAAATTGAGAGTAATAATAAAGAATTTTTAAATTTGATAATTTTTTAATACAGTTTGTTTTAAAACAAAATGTTTTTAAAAATAAAAGTTTAAATAATTGATATCATTGTATTATTACTCATATTTTTATTTATACGTAATTTCAATCATATATTATCTCAGAATATCATTTTATACTTAATAAAATTTTATTATAATTAATATTTTATTTATTCAACACGTGTAATACACGTGTTTATTAAAGCCGGTATAAATATATATATATATAATATATATATATATATATATATATATATATATATATAAACAAGTTAAGTGCTACAATTACTTTATTAGCTTCCAAATTTGGCTATTGAATTTTGTTTAATTTTAACTTTGGATTAGAGGTGTACAAAAAAATCGGTTTGAAAAATAAAAAACCGGTAAAAAAATCGGAACGGTTTCAACAAAAACTAGTTTGAGCCAAACCGGTTCCCGACCTGAGCCAAACCGCCAGTTTGTATATCGGTTTGGTAGCCCTCACCCAAAACCAGTTTTAAACTAAAAAAACCGTTAAATTGGTAAAAAACCCGGTTAAAAAACGGTTTCAAACTGTTTCAAATTGGTTTGATAGGTTCAAGTATTAGTGAGCCAAACCGGTTTGTAACCTGAACAGGTTTGAAAAAAAAAACGGTTTGACACACATGCAAAAAAAACCGATTTAGTTTAACCGAATCAGTTTGAGGAAAAACCAGTTTATACACCTCTACTTTGGTTACAATGCACTTTTTGTGGGTTTAGTTTTTTGCCACAAAAAGTTTCTTTTTTTCTTTTGGCCTTTAATTTTTTTGTGAAATATCATTTTTGGTCCCTTATTTTCTGAAAACTATAGCATAACAATTAATTTATATAATTATATAAATCCACTGTATTTTTAACCAGTTTGGTTATATTATTTTTTCAATATTATTAACGCGACGAACCGAATCAGTTTTGAGTGAAAAGCATCGTTGAGAGCTTTAGTATTATCTGAACTGGTTTCGATATTCGTGTTCATGATTGTCCATTTGGCATTCGCTTTTTATGGTATCCGACCATCTGAGAATATAACGATCAAACTTACATTGTGTAACTCAAAGAAAAATTATCAAACTTTCGCTGCGTAGCAAGAAAAAAAGTCGTAGTTTATATAATGATCATTTTTTAAGTAGAAAAAATAATATCTCGACGGGACGTGAATTGTAAAAAAGAAACAATTGCGTGACATTCCGGTCATAAGTTACATTAAATAGCAGGAAACCATAATTATATTATGAATAAAGTAACAATTTATTGCATACGGTAGCAATAAATAATTTAACACTTATAAAACCCCCTATTTATTTCGTTTATTAAATTTGGTCCTTGAATTATTTGTCAATTTTGTGTATATCAGCCCACAATAACCATTAATATAATCCCTTGAAGGAAGATGTTAAAGTTTTAGTAATTTTAGTCCCAAATTAACCCGAAATTCTAATTGGAAACATCAAATATTCAACTATATATATAATAATATTATATTTCTAATAATTTTAAGTTTCTAATAACGTCAAAATATAATGTGTTATACACCTTCAATTCTTCAAGATACAATAAATTAGGTTTTCAAGTGGATAAACGGGTATGTGATTCATTTCATGTAATCAAACATGTCTCACATTTATACATCATAAACACTATCCCAAAGATCGATCGTATCCATTTTAAATGTTTTGGAGTTCACATATCCCCATTACGGTTGTATTTTTTACCATCGTTAAGCCATCCGGGATTAAATTATAAGTCTAATTTTACGAACTTGATCAACAATCTAAATCGAACAAATAAAACCATCATTCGAAAAGAAAAACATATCAAAACCTATGCCTAAACATTATGAGCATAAAATTAATTATAAAACATGGATAATATGATAGAAAATGTTCAAATAAAAAATGTTCTAAATCTAAAAAATGTAAAAAAAAAAAATCTTAACCGGCAATATTAACCATCAATCTTTTTAATAAATGTTTTAAATCAAATTGTAAGAAAAAAGTTTGTTAAAGATGAATTCTAATCATAATCACTTTTGTTGACTTTTTAAAGTTTATTCACTTTTTAATAATGTCTATAACTTTTATATACGACATTAGTTTTTAAAAATTACACCATAACTGAGCATTTTTAATCTTTAAAATGCGTACAATATTGTTATATAAAAAGATAATAAATTTTTTAATGTTTTTCAACTCGTATGAAATACGCTCGTCATTGAGTATTTAATGCAATACATTGTGTCTAATAATTTATAGTGATTTCCTAAACACTATTGTGTTATTTTAAAATAATGAATTCTAAGAAAACATAATGATAACACAATTATTAATTAACAATTAATTAATATAATACACTAAAAACTATGATAAAATAATAAAAATTTATATAAAACATAGAACACGATGATAAAGTGTTTTTTGCTAGTCATTATTTATCCTAAGTATTGTGAGTTGAAAAACATTGGTAAAATAACATTATTGTGCTATTTTAATTGTAAAATATAAAGATAAGATAATAAGAAGTTTATATAATATATAAAATAAATAAAAATAATAACATAAAATGATCTAAAACGTAAAGTATAATAACGAATACATATAACAAATGGTGCAAAACATTTGACACAATATACTTTTAATTGACACAATAACTTGTCACACTAAACATATTAACCTGACTTATTTGACACAATAACCAAACATCCTCCATTCTAAAACAATAAAAATACAAATGTCAAGCCCATAATATTTTCAAAATTTTTTAAATTAATATAATTTTTTACTATAACCTTAACAATATATGATAGAAAAACTAATGAATTAAATGTTGCTCAAGAACCATAACTATTATTCATACTCAAGAACCACAAATAATCTATTCATACTCTTAAACTATATCGATTTTTATTCTAATTAATTTCAAGATTTAAATCATATTTTGTTTAAAGAACTTAAAACTCCTAACACTAAACTATCAATTTCATATATTTTATTTTGACCCATCAAGAATATTAACTTGGTAAAAGTTGGGGGATGTGAATGAGAAATTACAATCTCCACACAATAGAGTACAAAGTCCACATTCAAAGGAGGGAGCAAAAAAGCAGTGTGTCAGCATTGGCGTGCATATCATAGCAGATTGGGCTCTAGCAGTCTTCATCTTAATCACTACCTCCCTCAATCTCTGCAAAATACAACTCAAATGATTCACCCAACTCATTAACCACACAAAAAGATTCAATCTTGAAAGCACCCTTTCATCTTTTCAATCTTTATCTTCATCCCCAAACACACCCCAATTAGGGTTTAAAGATTAAAGAAAGCAAAAGGACAAGAATCTGAAGAACAAAAGAAACACTGGGTAAGCACTGAGGTTGGATTTTAGTGTAAAATGGTTTCTGCTTTTGAGTGGACACAGAATATGGAGAACACCTTGTCTTCTTCTAATGTGTGTTTGTCTGTGTGTCTCTGTGTGTGTGTGTTTTCTTTTGGTGGTGGGGTTAACATAGGGCTTGTTGTCTCTTTATTGCATGCTTTGTTGTTTTATGCATAGTATCCACACCAAAGTTTCCATAACTGTTCATGTGGGTGCTCTGTTTCTGCAAAGATTGGCTTGAATTCCACCACATGGTCCAAAATATGAATATTATAACCAAAGATGCTGTTTTGGTACTATTTTGAGGTGTGTTTACCATTTACAAATTGATGCAACTAGAGTGGCTTGTGGGTTCTTGTTTCTTGATTCTTAAATTCAAGTGGGATTTATGCACCATTTTTTTATTTGATTCTGCTTTTGTAAGCATCAAAACATATGGGCTCCCATTTAGTTAGTTAATTAACTGATTTTGTGATCCTTTTGCTCTCAATTTAGCATTTCTTAATTGCTTTCTTTTGTACCAAAACAGATCACTAGATGCTTGCTGTCTGCCAATTCCATAGCTCATTGCAACTAATTCCAAGATGCTGTTTTCCATCTGTTTTGCAGGGTTTCTAAATCTTCAACGGTAATTTGACTAATTTGATGATAGAGGAAATGTTTTCCCTCATGCTACTATCCCTAATCTAGTATGATTTTTACTAGGTATGTTTGTTTGTAAATTAAGTATCCAAAAATAAAATATTGTAGTTTGAAGTATGTTGTTAACCTATTTTCAAGATTTCATTAATATAAACAGACAAGAAAATGCAAAGTGAGAGTTTTAGAGAGAAATTATACAAAATAGGAAGGTGGGTGGAGTCAGATTTGTGCTTGTTGGGTGTCTTTTTTCATCTTTCTTTCTCTCTCTACTGGTTTTCTAGAGAGAGAAAGTGTAGGTTAGTGATATGAGTACGTGTTATTGTTGGGTTTGTCTCCTGGGTTAGCCGGGTTCGCCCGGAGTCCGTGGGCTTTGCCGCTGAACCAGGACACACCCTCTTTATATCACATTTTCATCTTCAAGTCTTCAACAAATTACAAACTACAAATCCACCATTTTTATCTTTAAAACTTTATATCATCTCTTCTGGTGTTAAATGTTCTCTACTCAGATCTTATTTCTTCTTCACCATTTAAAAAAAACCACAAAAATATCATCTTGATTCTTGAAGTTTCATTCAAGAAATCTTGAAAAAAAGCCCATCTGGATTCTTGAAGTTTTATTCAAGAATTCTTGAAAAAAGACCTCATCTTGATTCGTGAAGTTGGTTTTCTGTTGCATTTCTAGGGTTTGATGGTGCTAAAATTTGGGGATGTAAATGTTTTTCACTTGCTTTGAGCTGAAAATAGGATAAATAGTTTGTGGGGTGAAGGTAATTTGGGCTTGTGAAGCTGGTCAATATGAAGTTTATGAAACTTGGATCCAAACCCGATTCGTTTCAGACTGAGGACAACAATGTTTGGTAAGTTTCTGTTTCAGATGCATATTATCTTACATTACCTTCTGTTAATAGGCCCTGATACAATGTTATTAATTAAAAATCTTCAAGGGATGATACAATGGTACAAACCTGATTCTCCTCTAACAGAGCCTCTTAGGTTTGAATCAGTGTTTCGCTAGTTTCTAGTCATAACCTCTTAAAAGTTACTTGTGTAGCCCGAATTGTGATTTGCTGATCCTATTGGTTAATTGGGTATTGATGGGTCCCATGAGTTAAGGCAACAGGTGCCATGTACAAAAAAGATGTTATTGTTAGATGATTAAGATTAGAATTGCATGCAGCTCATTTCACTACTCTTATGGTAGATGCAGATTGTATTATTGGTTATATTTTGTGCTTAAATAACCTGTTATTTCGTTATCATAACTGTTACGGAGTATCATTTAATCATTTATATTGTGTTTCTTTTGCTATATAGGTATGTGGCCTCAGATTTGGCAACAGATATCATCGTTAATGTAGGAGATGCAAAGTTCTATCTTCATAAGGTAAAACCTGGCCATCTTCCACTGTTGTACAATACAACATTACACTTCGACCAAACTTTTACACATATAGTATTTAAGTATCTATAATCATTTTTGCAGTTTCCATTGCTGTCAAAGAGTGCTCGATTACAGAAGTTAGTGGCAAGCACCGATGAAGGGGCCGGGAATGGGGATGAAATTGATATTCCTGACATTCCTGGTGGCCCTGCATCTTTCGAGATATGTGCCAAATTCTGTTATGGTATGACCATAACCTTAAACGCGTACAATGTTGTCAGTGCTCGTTGTGCAGCCGAATACCTAGAAATGCATGAAACAATGGAGAAAGGAAATCTAATCTACAAAATCGATGTTTTCTTAAACTCAAGTATTTTCAGAAGCTGGAAAGATTCAATCATTGTACTACAAACCACCAAATCTATGATGAAAAGGTCAGAGGAACTAAAGTTAGTCAGTCATTGTATTGACGCCATAGCTTCGAAGGTAACAGTTGATGTTTCTAAGGTTAACTGGTCTTATACTTATAACCGTAAGAAGCTTTCGGAAGAAAAGAATAACCACATGTTAAATGGAGGTATTAGAAGCATGACGGTGCCAACAGATTGGTGGGTGGAGGACCTGGCTGAGCTGGAGCTAGATTTATTCAGACGGGTTCTTGTGAATATTAAAAACAAGGGTTTAGTACAGGATGAAGTGGTTGGAGAAGCTTTAAAAGCTTTTGCTTCTAGAAGATTACCGGGGTTTAGCAAAGGTGTGATACCAATTGGTGAAATGATGAAAGCTAAGTCAATAGTTGACGCGATCGTGGGTCTTTTGCCATCTGGAAAAGGTAGCGTTTCATGTGGTTTCTTGCTAAAGCTTTTGAAAATGGCGATTTTGGTTAACTCGGGGGAAAACAGTAAGATGGAGCTGGTCAAAAAGATTGCTCAACAACTTGAGGAGGCTTCGGTTCATGATCTTCTGATTCGAGCCAATGAAGGTGAACCTACAATGTATGATGTCAAAATGGTTCAAAATATAGTTGAGGAGTTTATGGTTCGAGATCATGACCCGAATGGTGAGTTTGAAGTCAATGGAAATGAGATTCAAGAAGTGAGGAGGTCAACTGGTGGGATATTATCAGAAGCTTCCAAGTTAATGGTAGCTAAACTTGTTGATTCTTATCTTGCTGAAATCGCCAAGGACCCAAACCTACCGCTATCAATGTTCATTGATCTTGCTGAATCGGTTTCTGGTTTTTCAAGGCCGGCCCATGATGGGATATACCGAGCCATTGATATGTATCTCAAGGTACAAATAAACTTTGCTACTTGTAAACTATAATCTATAATGATTAAATATCAAGAATTATCTAATTATATAAATCTTGGGGGTCTAAAAATTGTGCAGGCACACTCTGGGATCAGTAAGAGTGAGAGGAAGAGAATATGCAGGCTAATGGACTGCAAGAAGCTCTCGGCTGAGGCGTGCATGCACGCAGTTCAAAACGAGAGGCTCCCGCTGCGTGTAGTTGTTCAAGTCCTTTTCTTCGAACAGGTTCGAGCTGCGGCTTCATCTGGAAGTAGCACACCTGACCTACCAAAAGCAATCAAGGACCTCAATAGCGCCTCTCATGGAAGTTCAAGGTCAACCACAACCAACACAGAAGAAGATTGGGATGCAGTGGCTACTGCCGAAGAGCTCAAGGCCCTGAGGGGCGAGCTAGCCTCCTTGAGGTTGGAACGCAACAACGGTCATGCAAAGAGCCCACTAGCCGATAAGGGACCGATTAATAAAGCCAAAGGTCTATTAGCCACAAAGCGAATGCTAACCAAAATATGGTCAAGCAAAGGCGGGACCGGGGAGAACAGCGGGTCAGATTCATCTGAAAGTCTTGGGTCAGGTAACCCTGATGACGTGAAATTAGCATCGACCCCTTCTAGAAAAGGGCGGCATTCGGTATCTTAAAAAGGTCTGATTTTTACAATCTTTTTGTTAATGGGATTATGCTAGCAATGATAAAAAGCCTAGATGGTATGTGTTTTTAACTTAGGAGATCATAAGTGTAGTCTTATTATTATTGTTATTATCTGAAAATTATGGATCTTTTTATCTTTAGTGTCAAAACTGTAGGGACATTGCAACATTGGGGAAAAGAACAAAGAACACTATAGGTTGATGTAATCCAACAAAAATGAGGTTTAATCTTTGTTGTATTGCATCAACTTGTAAGTGCTCTGTATGATCTATTAATCTGTGTTAAATATAACAGATTCGCATGTATCGGTGCGTGTGTTCATGGGAATTGACCAATTTGTATAATTTTGAACTGATTAAGGTTTGGTAAATCTTGTGCATGTTGCTCCATCTTGTGACTTTTTTTCACCCTATAGATCAATCGTTGATGTTGAGGGTTTGTGTTCTTTGGAGACGTAGTGGGCCTAGTGGGTCGTTGAGTTTATGAGCAGCTGGGCTGTGGCCCAAATCAAAGGGGTGGTGCAAATGTGCAATAGCAGAATTGATAGGTCTGTTCAAAGTTGCAATAGATTTGTGTAGGATAAGTGTGTTGAAATTATTCAGTTACAGTCCTCTTGATTTAGAGCTTTTTGATGAGTTATTTTGTTAATTTTATTGACAAAGATGCATGTATTTTGGATTCGTATGTGTCTTTGGGAACTTTCTAGATTTCTTCTTTTACCTTCCCTTATCTCTCGGCACATACTCGAGTCTTGTCTTCCCGAACCAGCCATCTAGCCTGTTGCAAACTATAAAGAATCCCAATATTGTTACCCAAACCAAATGTTTACATTCCCAAAACAACCAAAACAGGAAGTACTAGAACAATATGATTTTGATCACAAGAACTGATCGAAACCAAGAAATACTAAGACAGATCATCGATGCGATGATCTATAAAAAAACACTCAAACATAGACTTAGACCCTAATAGATTCATCAACAATATGAACCCTAAAATACGAACAAAGCAATTACTCTAACAAGCGAGCTTGAGAAAGAATAAGACTTTAACCATTAGATGAATGTAATATTCTTACGAATATGAACAAGATGAATCACAAGGTGAAGGCCTGATGTGTATGTCCAAAAACCACGTGTGTAGTCTGTATTTCTTGCATCAAAACTAGCATCGAGACCTCCGTAAAAAATCAGATATTGACACGTTGTTGCAAACCCAAGTGTTAAAAGTAAAAAACCAAAACTTGAACATTGTTGATAACATTTGATATGTAATTTAACATTCGGAATATATTTAAATTTTTACTTTAAAAAAAGAAAAAAAAAACACCTAAATAAGAAAAATCAAAAACAAAAATGCAGAAAAAAAAAAAAAAACATAAAAAGAAACTTTAGAGCGAGCAAATATGAGTAATGCTAAAAGGCCTCAAGTTTTCTTAAATTACCATTCTTCCACATTAAACTAATGTATCAATTGCAACTACTTTTGAGTTTGACAATTGTTGTATATTTAATGTGAAATTTGCTACCAAAACTTTTCGAAAAGATTCTTTCTGAATCGAGACCTGGCCCGGCCCGGCCCGCGTCGTTCCAACAACCAATTCTTGTTCACCCCAGATGATCGTGTTGGGTGAATTGTGACCTTGTACAATCATGTCGGGAACAACCGGCGGAAAACACCTCAAAAGGCTCCATATATAGTCTAAATCTCCCAGATCACATGTAAACATATCACCATTCACCACCTCCAAACCTTCTCCAGGCAGCACCTCCAAACCCAAATCCTTGTGCAAGCCCAACCATTTAATCAAAACTTAAACATTTTATGTAAACAATGAAAAAAACAATGATTTTTAATCAAATATTTATAATTTGTGTTTGATATTGAATTGACACTATATATTACTATAACTTAAAAAAAAAGATTGGTGGGGTTTCTTACCGGCCTTTTTTCCCCTCCTATTTTCAATCTTTACATTTTTAGCCCATGTTACTTTTTAAAAACTTTATAAAATGTCACTTTAACCCCCTTAAGTTTTTAAAGTTTCGAGTTTACCCCTATGCAATATAAATTTAAGTCTGTTTACGTTTAGACACAATTAGAAACGACTCGGGTCAAATATAAAATGTTTCAAAGCTTAACTCGATACACTTTAAGACTGCATACGTTTCGACATACGTCTATGGTTTGACGTCATATTTGTTCAGAAATGAGTTGGGTCAAATATAAAACGTTTTCGTACTTATTTTTATGTACGCTTTGTGTTGGTCAACGTTTTGACATTGGTTTATTTGGAAACGCGTCGGATCAATATAATACGTTTTCATTTACTATACGTTTAAACGTAAATTTAGTTCGGAAACGGTTGGAGCGATTGTAAGTCTATGTTTCGACAATAATTTTGTCTGGAAAATAGTCAGGTCAAATATTAAATGTTTTTGTTCAACTGTATAAATTCGGGTTACTCTACGTATTGACGTAAAGTTAGTACGGAAACGAGTCGTATCGATTGTAATCTATATTTTATCACGTCACGTATAATGACGCGGCAACACGCGACGAGTAATAAACCTAGTTTTTAACATAGCCCATCCGAACACTAGATCCTCCCTTATAAGATCCCAAATTCACCACCTCTAGCCATGAACAACCACCCATGTACTCATCCCACTTATGCGTTACATGGTGTCACCTAACCGATTGATAAGCTTAACCTTCACGTCAGCACAATTTAAAATTTTATTTTGACAACGAAGGAAGAAATTTTATTATGACAACAAAGGAAGACATGATGATCTAAATCAACTTTTAGATACTCTTACCATGGATTCAAATGCAAGTAACAAAAAGCAATTTAATGATAAGATGTTAGGGATAATGACCTTTGAAGAGAAGTGGTAGTTATCTGATGTATTGTGTTAAAGGAACTAGATGTCTCCCTCCAAAACTAACCACACTAAGTGTAACTGAAATTAATGTTAACCGAATCGGTTAATTTGAATTACAAAAGGAGGGGTACCTTATTAAAAAAAATAAACTAAAATTTAACCTAACATGATCATGACATACCTATTCTATTATTTCATCGCCTTAAATAAAAGGAATAAAGTATCAATTTCAAGTCTTTTTTATGTATAGAGTTTTGTACAAAAGTCATCACTTTGGTTTAAGCTCACATCCTATAACGGTGATCGACTGTGAATAAGGATTTTATAAAAGAAATCTTTCATTTTCCATTAATGAAATGAAAAAATAATGTCAAAAAATAGATCCATAAATTAGAACATTATTATCCTATTTTTTTTAAAGCAAATTAAACTTACTTTTATTAATCAACTATACTTATATTTTAAAAAAATTAAACCTTTAATCTTTCAGATAAAGATGGTATGCCCTTTGGAGACATCTCTCATTACTAAGAAAAAAAAAATCAATGCTAACAAATTTTTTAGAGCCTGGGTTTTCAAATTTAATGTACTTAAAATCTTTAATTTTCTACACATGGACTGTAGCACTATAACCTATAATGTTATTTAATCGACTTTGTTAAAACTTAAAATATCATCTTTGTTTTCTTTGTAAATGATTAAAAAAATGTTTCCTAGTTTGAAACAAATAAAACAGAGATTTATAATGTATAATACCCAAAAGACAATTAAGCCTTAAAATTATCGTTGTTCAATCCAACCAGACATCCAGCTTCATGTTCCCCCTATCCAGTTTTCTATTCGCTGCATCTTACTGTAAATAAAATAAAATTCTAGTAAATATAAGATATTTTTATATCATTATCTATTCATATATGCATAAATATATCAATCTTACTTATTTGAATGTTGTTTATAGGTGTATTACTTCGGCAAAGAAAAGACAAAAAGAAAATTAAGGTTATACAGAATTTTTCTCAAAGATGCGAGCATTTTTGTTTACTTCATCGATAAGACGATAACCCCAACTTAATAACTTTTTATATTAGAAGTCTAAATAATTTATTTATATATTTTTACGAGTCTTTTTTTTTCATTTTTTTTTTATGAAAAATACTTTATTTTCTTAACAGTTACTAAAAGAATTTGATGTTTGAAATATACAAACTTAGATCTTCTATTAACGTTTGCAAACTCAGAATTTTTAAGTTTGGTTTACTTTGATATTTTAGGATCTATATCGCTTAGTTCATGTAGTAAGTCATAAATTATTTTACGAACATATTTTCTCTTGATCATAGGGATTTTGGGGGGCACCGCTCCAATGGGGTCTAGTTATTACTTACTCATAGCGGGGTCGTGTTCTCAATTCAAAATGAAAAAAATATTTATTTTGGTTGCTATTATGCATTTAGTAGCTTTGGATTTGTTTGTTTGATAAATTGCATGGAATTTATTCATTTATCGATAGTAAGTTGCTACCGATTATCAATGATAATAAACCAAGAATAATGGCAACTTGGTTTATGAGTGTCAACTTAGATTATTTGTAACTGAGCAAGTTGTGCACATATAAGTGGCAAAAATCTTCATTAACAACCGAGATCAATAGCAAATGACCAAGCAGTAGCAACTGGTACATCAACAATTGTCACTTATGTTAGCTACAACTGGACGATTAGTGTTAAGTTACTATTAATGAGTTTTTCGAGTAATGTAATTGTCATCCAATGACAATTATAACCATCATATGTTGTACTTTTTCACGAGGTGTTATAAAATTTCATCCTTATCATTGTGGTATTCAATCCCTATATGAATAGATTCATTTGGCCAGTTCTAAATACGAATCCTATAGAATAATCATTCTCATTCTTTACCTCTTATATTTGATCTTATTTGATCATTAATTTCATATACACGTGAAATACTTTAATCTAAAGTGTCTAAACAATACCGAAAGCTATACGAGATATAAGAAATCCAAAACCTACAAATTCAATGAAAGGTCTATTAGAGAAGTGATATTATGGTTTTGGTTTTAGAATTACAATTGGAGTCTTTCACTCTTCACTCAGCCATAGCCCATAATACTTTTGGTCTTTTTCACTAACTATAATTAAAAATTTTGTTAATATTTATTCCATGCATATAGCGTGAGTAATAAGACAAACATTCTTCAATCAAATACTCTTCCCTTATGAATCCCTATGGTCGACTCTTGTTTATACATATATGACTTCAAAAAGCATCCATCCATATTGAATAGGTCCTCCAAGCCTAACTTCATTACTAGTGAATAGGTAAATGCACCACTATATAAAAAAACCGTTGGCAATAATATTTTCAAATTAACACGACATATCTAAAAGTTCAAATTGTAATCACTCAAGGTCATCAGGGTTAATTACCTTGTTGTACAAACTTTTAATAAAGACACCAACCTAATCAAAGGGATAGAAACATGTTTTGGCAATGATTTTTTTTTAGCAACTTGAAGCAAGAAATACAAAAAAAATGTGAGCATCATGACTCTCGTAACTTGAAAATTTCTTTTTTAGAAGATTGAACACAACATGCACTATTAGATGCACACCCATATGGTAATTTTGTTTAAGTTCTACTTGAATTCTTTCTCTGATGCCGAGTTCTAAAACGTCAAATTGAGTTTAAGGGTGATTTGCTGATTTTCCACTAATATCCAACAAAGTCCCTGTCACGTTATCACACATGCATTTTTTGATTGCATCATGTAAGGATAATGTTGACATTTATTGAATTGGGAAGCCAAAAAAATATCGACCTTTTCTTTATTGGCAAGTGTTGATATTTTTCTACTTTTGTGCATTTCCAAAAAGATATTAAAAACTAATCAACTTGCTCAAGGCTTCAACACCTAATAAATGTTTGAAGAAAGCCTCTTCTTAATCATGCCATTAAAATCACTCTTATTACATAGCCATGGGTGTTGAGGATCTAAAAATCTACGATGACCCATATAACCTATTCCTTACTATGATTCAAGTAAGTGAAGTAGCTTAATTATAATATACAACATGGAGATACAAAATTTTCTTTGTTTGCCACCTTGACAACATTGAACAACCTGGAAAATCACTAATTGTTCATATTAAGGCTGCGTATGTTTTAAAGGTCTCATTTTACGACTTATCGTATGTCTTCAACCCGTTAACCTACAATTCATCAAGCTCCTCAACCAAAGGTTATAAATAAACATCTATGTTATTACCTAGAGATTAGGGTTTATGAATTAACAAATACAACATAAAGTATAATGGTTTCGGTGACATCTATGGAGGCAGTTTGTAGTTAACCACCACTGCTAAGTGCTATGAGCAATGCTCATTGTTTCAACTGTATTAAATCCATTATTTGACAACCCTAACCTTGCATTTTTCTAGTTTCTTCTGAAAAATGCTGATAAAAGAATAAAAATCCTTTTAGCTTTGCCCATCTACAGGATATCATGTCATATCATATGTTTAGCTGCTTCTGAACACATACAAATTCTTTGTAGCCGCGGTTTCAAAGGAAAATGCTACCACTTAAGCCGAAACTTATTCTTGTGCTGTAGTTTCTCGTTCAGTTGTTTCCATTTAGAAGTGTGGCAAATATGGCACACTTCAATATGCTCATATGCTTTCCAATAAAGCATAGAATCATTTGGGAATGCAAAAATTTTCTTATTACCAAGCCCTAAAATTCTTACTGTTTTTTAGCTTTAGTAAAACTAGCTGGAAGTTGTCTCTTGAATCATCTCTTGTAAGAGTCATATAAGATCATCAAATGCCATATTCTTGAACACATAAAGAATTTTGTGGTGAAGAAGTCTCATGATGAAAGATACCTTCGAAAAACTTTTACACGCTAGGGAACAACTTTTGCTTTCTATTTTCTACTAGCTTATAGAATTTTTTGGTCTTTACTTAAACCTTCTTGCATCGTACTTCTTTCCTCTATAGTATCTTTAAATCTATCATATAATAATTCATTGATATTGACATACATACCCTTTCCATTATCATCATACATGTATTAAATCTTGTTTGCGAGGGGTTTTGTAATGAAAAACCTATGCATAATAATCTTCTACAAATTCGTTTTAAATGATTAAATGCATCATCTCTTAGATACCGATAATGATTTTTATACCGTTTTCAAGAAAAACAGATTTGAGATTCTTTTGCCGCCTCAACAAACGAAGCATTGAGGAGTTCAAGAACTCTAGCTTCAAATTCAGATAACCATCTAAAAAAATACATCCAATCACTAACATTCTCAATATCTCTCATATCCAAAAGTTCATAGCAAATTATGTCATAAAGTTACATACTTTAGCAATTATCAAATATCCACTAAACATGAGCAAAAGATAAATACACAAATACGCCATCAATTCATAGTTTATTTCAAATTCAAATACACAAATCACATTCAACTTTAGCAAAAGATAAATACACAAACACACTTACAATTCACAATTCATTTCAAACCTAAATACAAAAATCACATTCAAAATAAGCAAAAGATATATATTTTTTTGACTCAACAAGAAACTTCGCACGGATAACAAAATCAACTAACAACTATACCTTGAATTATTTTTGTTAATTCGATCGATTTCTAATTAACTTATTAGCTAGATTGCTTTGATTTTCTGATACTCATAAATTTCTGTCTAAGACACGATTCCAAGTTACATACTATCAAGTCCCTTGAAACATCTTAATTACGTTCATTGAACTTAATTCCAACAGAGAAAAATAATAAGGGTAGTTGATGGCACTAGATAACAATGAGGTTTTACACAGATGCTCCATACAAAATCATTATTACAAAGATCAAACATCATAATACATGCAGAATATACAGATGAATCATTATTACAAAGATCAAACATCATAATACATGCAGAATTTATAGATGACAGGATACAGTGACCATTCGACCAGTTAGAGAATCATAAACCAAATTGATCCATTACAAGTAAATGGGTCAAAATCTTGTTTGGACTTAATTTTAACTTTGAGCAACACAACCCTTTAAACGAAAGATGACATTTAAAATAGTGGTAATTTTGTAAAATAGTAACCAACTTTTAAAAGTGTTTCAATTAGGTAACTCAAGTTTAAAAAATGTTTCAATTAGGTCACTCGACTTTCATGTTTAATTTAAATTATAAGTTTTAACATTTGTTAGCAAATTTTTTTTGTTTCAATCAGAAAATATTTTTTTCTTTTTCTTTTTTTTGATGCTGATGTGCAACGGTTGCGTGAATTTTAGATATTTTTTATTTTTAATATAATTAACATGTTTTTTTTGTTTTTTTAATATAATTTCATATATTAAAAATTCCAACCTCCACATCTTCTCTTTCATTACTTTGTTGACATAAAAAAATTTGATGGTGACTTGATTTGATGGTTTGATGGTTCAACTTTAAAAAATATGCATGAGTGATCAAATTAGAACACTTTTGAAAATTGATTATTATTATGTGACATTTTCCCTTTAAAAATAATAGTCACGAATATTATATGATCATATTTATTTCACACAACCTATTAAAATAAGAGTTACATTCAAGTTTATAAATGCAATATTTCTAATATAGTGGTAAATTTTAATAAATTTTGCAACCTTAAAAAAGGTTATAGATTTATAAAAATTCACAACTTTTAAGTAAAAATGATGTAATTTCAATACAATTTTGCAACTTTAGAAGAAAAAGTTGCATTGATCTTTTATACAACTTATATATTCAATGAAGTTGTATTAGAGTTAAATGTAACTCATTTGAAAAAAAATATTTTTAAAAGGTTATATTATCCTTATTTCTAGCGGTAAGTGAATGTTGAATTATTTACTTAAATAGGAATTTATGTGAAATTTTACAATTCCAATCTCTTTATTTCTTCAATCAAACATGTTATTTCTTAAATTTAGATTCTAGCTCGAATGCTATAAACCAAACAAAATATTAAGATAATTTTGAATTTAATTTTACTAAATTCTATTAGGTTCCAACAAACACACCCTTTCTTTTAATGTTTCAAAGGATAATCATATCTTATGTAGTGAAAGTATCATCGATTACTAAGATGAAGATCGGTTTGCCACGTATACGTAGTCTATGACTATTTTAACTTCAATGAAAATTTCTTGCCCCCATCGCCATGCATGTTTTACAAAGTAGAGATACATAAAACAAATGTTTTACCAATCAATTACAAAACAAGAAATTTAACTTTACCTTCATTTCAACATAGAAAAAACACAATTCCAAACTTGGCTTTTTAGTGGGAAAACTTTATAAATAGACAAACTAAATGAAAACAAACAAAAATATATTAATATTTATTCCATAAGATTCCTTATTATATGTGCATCATTTACGTTTGTTCTTACTCGTCATCGATCGATGTATCCAATTATTGGTCACTTCATATAGCATAAAAATATAACATCGAGTTAAAATATATAGAATATAAAAAGATTGGATAATTTATTTAAAAATTAAAGGGAAAGTGAGTGGATCAGGAATTTTTTTATAAGCTGAAAGTGAAATGATGACTCATGGCAAGCAAAGAAGGTTGAAAAGATGGAATCTTGTCTACTTGTCTAGAAAATAGCACATCTTTACATATCTTCCAAGGGGCAATTTTAACCATCTTTATTTTTTATTTTTTTTATAAAAATATTATTTTTCATACTTTATTGGAGTGATTTTAAAAGATATCGGTACAATAAAAAAAGTTATTTTTGAATGGCAATAATTCGAGCTTTTGCCTAATAATAAGATTACACATTCTCACCACTTTTCTCAAATTAATATTTAAACTCTCGACAACTTAATTAATTAGAAATGAAGGTGGAACCGAAAATAATTAGGTTTTTTATTGTTATATTGAACCTCGTTTCTTCACTTATATTTTTCTCTCTAAAATTGAATCTTTGTATGGATTCATATTTCATACTACCTAAATAGGTGGCATTGCCATTTTTAACATTTCACACAAAATATTCACTCTTCACGTTCCGAACTTCAAACAAAATGAGCGGTTAGGATTCATTGGGTTATGAACTTCGTTCCAGTATCTATGCTGGTACCAATCAAGTATGAAGCAAAGCCCATACTCAATAGCACATAATAGTCAAGAACGTAAGTCACCAATAAGTATATAATAGAAGTATATCAGATATGGAGAAGAGCTATTTTCTGTAAAGCTAGTGTTGTAAATTTCTTTTTCTTTGTTACTCTAAATCAATACAAGGATGTAACAGCTTTTGTTTATGATATGCAAATAAGGGGTGGACAAAAGTAATAGAGACCAGTGAAATCATATTAGATTTTGCTCTTGTATGAATTTGACATTTAGATATGGGATAGGGAAGGAGCTAAAAAATGTCATCTCCGATCATCTATCTCGTTAAAGAACCCACCTTTAGAAAGACTACATGCAACATCAATAAGCTTTTATGTATTATATAAATTAAATACTTATACTCATATGTTACTTATGTATCTGACAGTTAAATGACATTGTTTCATTAATATCCATATCTAATAATCTCATTCCTATCAAAGCAATAACCTCTCTTATATACACTTTAACAAAACAATAAACACTAATCAAAATAACGAGACAGGTGGCCATCGCTCATTATCAGCTTTAGGTACCCATGAAGGACAGTAAAATAAACTCAGTAAAACTACGAGGTCCAAACATGTACCAATCCATAGTTGAGGGGGTGCAATTGAAACTATGCGAAGCTTCGAGAATATAGTAAAATTATTATCAAGATTAAGATATTATTATTATGTGGTAAAGGGGCGTAGAATACAATGTCCAAAAACAAGGGGGCGGCAAAGCGGCATCCAATAAGAAAAGAAAAGAGGGTAGAGGCTAGAGCCACATATACGGAATCGAACCACCTCGTCCCATCATCCACCCATACTTGCGGAGACTCGGAGCCGCTCGAGCCCAACACCTTTGGAACACCACCACAACCACCCACGTCTCCTACCTTAACCATGGTTAATTATTCCTTAACCCAACCCCTACCCTACACCACCAACTATCTTACTACCCACAACAATTTTTCTTGCATTTTTTTGATTTTATTTGCACATTATATTATATTATATATTAAAAAGCAACTTCACTGCTACAGTGAAGTTTGCTTTTTAATATTTTGGCCACATATTTTGTAAAATATATTTAGAAGTTTGATTTTTAATATATTGGTCACATATTTTTATAAAATGTATTTAAAACCCAAATTGTAATTAGGATTAACAACAAAGTTTTATATATTTGCTTTATGACCACAAAAGTTTATTTTTTTGTGTTTTTGGGTTCAAATATTAGTATCGGTATTCGATATTTCGGAACAGGTATCGGTATACGCTTTTGTGGTTTCCAATAAGCCGACCCGACAACGAAGAAAGTCACGGTAGCGTAAGACAAAGGAAAACAACCAAACTTCCGCACGCGTAACGTAGGTGAAGTTTGTTTTTTGACCACAAACGTTTATTTTTTTGTGTTTTTGACGTCAAACATTAGTATCGGTATTCGGTATTTAATCAAACTGGTGTATACGCTTTTGTGGTTTCCGATGAGCCAACCCGACAATGAAGAAAATCACGATAGCGTAAGACAGAGAAAAACAACCAAACTCTTGCGCGCGTAGCGCTGTTTAAAACACTAGTTTGTGTGTATAGAGGTGTATTAAATAAGAATTGTTAAATTATTACTATGTTTTAGATGAAGGGATTGAATCATAAAATAATAATCAAGTGTTAATATATTTTTTCAAAATTAAGTTTTAATAATATTTTAATAGAACCGCGAATATATATATATATATATATATATATATATATATATATATTTTCTAATAATAAAAAAACTCTAAGTTTTAATATTGTGAATTTTTTATAATTATTAACATTTTTGAACGGTAGATATACGAACTTTGGTTACTATTTAATGCTTATTTTTTTAAGGATATTAATGAAACAATTAGGATACGTAATTATTATTTTGGTGAATTTCTCTTTAAAATTACCTCTTAGTTTAGGTTAAAACTTAAAATAAATAATCACTAAAAAGTAAGCAAAGTTATACAACTTTTATTTAAGTCACTTAACTTAAAAAAAAAAAACTAACATTTATAAAAATATCATAATATTAAAATTAACAATATTAAAATTTGAGTGGTTTATTATTGGAAAAAGATACTATGAATTTAGTAAAACACTAAAAAAGATGATTCTAGTGGAGTCAAATATTTCTTACAACTCAAAGACTAAATTTTAGTTCTCCAATTTTTATTTTTATTATTTAATGATTATAACAATACATAGACACATTAAATGATAATTCCTAAACTAATTAACTTTTATGCCAATTTCTATCCACCAACAAACGACCCAATCATTCCCAAACTTCCAAATCACCCTCTATATATCTCCCTCTCCCTCTCCCAATATCTTGTACATTCTTCTTCCCACTTTTCATCAGTAATCCTTCTGAAAATCACCACCATAATCACAAATCTCTTTTATGATCACCAGTGATCCACCATGAGTTGCAATGGTTGTCGAGTTCTTCGTAAAGGCTGCAACGATAACTGCATCCTTAGACACAGTCTCCATGGCATCTCCACCCCTCAAGCTCAAGCCAACGCCACTGTCTTCGTCGCTAAGTTCTTTGGCCGAGCAGGACTCATGTCGTTTCTCTCCTCCGTCCCCGAGTCCCAACGACCAGGTAACTTTTCATCCATACCATAACCAAAACCAAAACCAAAACCAAAACCAAAACCCGTAGTAGTAATAATAATAATAATAATTTTCATTCATAGCATAGGTATTGATGAGGTCTGAAAATGATAAAATATAAACAAACCTTACCTCTATCGTATAAACAGCCTGCTAACTATCCATTATTTATTGCTATTGCTTTTTTACTTTGATGTTAATTTGAAACTGACTATGTGTGTTTGTTTGACTTTGTTCAGCTTTATTCCAGTCTCTATTATTCGAGGCATGTGGTCGAACGGTGAATCCGGTCAACGGAGCGGTTGGACTGCTCTGGATGGGAAACTGGCACGTGTGCCAGTCTGCCGTCGAGACAGTGCTCCGTGGCGGGAGCATACGGGCGATGCCCGAGCTGTTTTCCGTCGGATCTACGCATCCGACGGAAAACGAAGATTCGTCAGAAGCAGTTAACTGCAACTTTGAGGTGGCGAAACTGAGGCCGGAGGATCTTAACCTTGGGCTAACATCATCTGACGGTGGGAGAAATGGTAACGGCCGGAGGTTGACGGAGAAGCGGAGAGCAGTGACGCCGTCGGATGCATCTGAAACGACGACGTTGGAGTCTACTTGCAGTGAAACAAAGCTTTTGAGACTCTTTTTGTGAAAGATCTAGATAGCTTATAGCATATCGGTTTCACAGGCTAATTATTCCATCACCATAAATTTTATTTTATTTTATTTTTGTGGTTTTTACATCGGCAAAGAAGGAAGCGTGATTGAAATATGAGATGTTGCAAGAAAGGTTTCTCTAAAAATATATATTCTAACCGTTAAAATACAACCAACTTGTGAATATGATGTTGTCACACATGTAAGTTTACGAGTAAAACGTTTAAAAATCGTGTCGTCTTGATTAACTTACAAAAGATTGTATCATTTTAGCTACTATGTAAAAAATGTTTGTCTAATTTTAGTCTATAAATCAAAATTTATGTGGTTCCTTTCGTTTACCCTTTTGTTTGATGATGAATATAACTTTTTAAGTTACTGTGAGCAGAATAAATTTTGATGAAAAGAGTAATTTTATGAACACTAGTTTCTATGTATTTAATTACAGGGTGAGAATAAATGTATCTCTTTTTAAACTTAACATATCTTTCGTGAATAAAAAATAGAAAAATTGTGTGACTGGTTTAAAAGAAAGGAATGGATGCATCTGATGAAAACAACAGGGTAAGGTGCGTTTAACACAACCCTATATTATACTTTTGATATAAACAAGCAAACACAACAAATTTAAATAGATTTTTTTTTGAACGGCAAATGTGGCGACCATGCTTTGAAAAATAGTTGTTATCTTAATCGGACTCATCTATTCATATTCGAAGAATATGTGTTATCTTAATCGGACCCACCTATTTAAACAACATATTTAAATAGATTTTACAATCAAGTGAAGTTGGAAGTTTAGGCGTTTGACAATAAAGTATTGTGCTTTCACTTGACATACCATTTGTTATAATATAATAAAATGAATGGTGGCAAAAGTGTAAAATATTGAAAAGAGAGGGGAGGTGATTGGAAAGTGAGTTAGGGTCGATGAAAGATGATTGGCTCTTGCGTCCTACGAGGGGGCATGGATAGTAGTAGTATGTGGGTGAAATGAAAAAGGAAAGATGATGGGTGGGTGGGGCCCAAATGTTGTAATATCCATTCATGGGAATGGTGGTGGTGGTTAAAAGGGTCTCTAAAGTAACATGAGGGTGAGTCAATTTGACCAAACATGCGCCACTGGGCTCCACCTTCCTTGGGCCATCCATCTGTTGTGTGTTGCTGCATATGGGCAACTTGCTTGGTGGGTCCTTTTTAGTGAAATGCCAAATTACACTCCAAAATTTCTAATTAGTTAAATTACATTGTATTCTAAATATTTCTAATGATATTTGAAGTATAGTGATGTTAAGGGGCGTTTGACAACTTCTAAATGGACAAATGTTAAATTATTAATAGTTTTGAATCATTAAGTGCTGAACCAGTAATAAGTCTGAATAATTAAGAGCTAGTATATTGGTTAACTATTTAGAAATAAATGTCTGACTAATTCAGATAAAAGCTATTAACTATTCATACTCAATATAATGCTTAACCATTCAGAGAAAAAAATGCTTAACCATTCAAAATCTGCTTATGAAATAAACACTCTGAACCATTAAGTGTTGAATCATTTAGACTTTTGAATGGTTAAGAGGCAAACAAACAACCCTTAGTTGTAATTCAGTTATGATTATCTGTAATGAAAAAGTAAGATAAACATGTATTAAACGAATAAAACTAATTAAACAAAGATGAACACCATATATGGTGTATGTGAGTTCAACAAAGAAAACAAAATACTCGCTCTAAATACAAACCATACGAACCATAATGAACAAAGATGAGACGATAAGATGAGCAAACCGAATAAGATGACATCTCCACTTTAGTATTAAGTTTTCCCAAGTCTTAAAATCGCTCTCTTGGATGTGATCTCTTTCTGCAAGAAATGATCCTAGACTACAATGATCAACCCTTAGAAACAACCTTCAAATGTAATTATTAATAGACTCGCCACGACTCTTCTTAAGGTTTCTAAAAAATTTCTTACTTCTTTTTTCAATGAAGGCTTGTATTTATAAAGTCCTCAACAGTAGCAACTCAATATAGTATAAACTTAGTAGCAGCAACTCATATCACTAGCAATTGAGAAGTAACAACTAAACAGTAGAAAGTTCCTACCATTGATTTCTAATTTTCTATTAGGAGTTTGCTACTGAGTTGTATGAACTGATCTTTATCAAGTTCTTACTATTAATATCTGTTAGTAGTAATTAAGTAGAAGCTTGGTCAGCTCAATCAGCAAGAAGCTTTGCTCATTTTTATCGGTTTAAGTTGCATTATATCAACAACTTAGCTCTTTAATTCTTTATGCAGGATTAGATTTCTAATTAATTTATTATAATTTTCATGTAAAATAAATCTATATAATGATATTTTTTAACGAAACATCATATGATTTCATCATAATAACATTTTCCTAACTCCAAGTTATTAATTTTCAAACAAACATTTCTTCGTGAAAATACAATAAACATTTCTTAAAAAAAACTCAAAGATTCTATTTGACATTTAATTGGTTAAGTGAGATTATTTAGAAACTAATACTTTAACCCATGTCACACCGCATACCCTTTGTGAAGTTTGTTGACTTTAAGTAATATTTTTCTTTCATCAATCATGAATTTTGTCATAGCTTATTTACGTAATTATCAGGGCTGTTCACGAACCGAACAGAACCGAACGCAGCTTCGCTCGAACTCGGTTCGGTTTCAAACCGAGCGACTCGGTTCGGTTCGAATTTACATATTCAAGCGCAAACTTCATGCTCGAACTCGGTTCGGTTTTAACCGAGCGCTCGGTTTTGCTCGGTTTTGTGTTATAATTTAACCTCAAAACACCTCGATTAAGAACAAGATCGGGAAATGCAGGTCGGAGGCAGGTCCGGTCGCAGGTGCAGGTCGGAGACTGTTTCGGTTCTCAAATGGCAACCGAGCAAGGTTCGCGCGCGGCTCGCAACAGAATCTGAGGCTGGAGGGTCGAGACTAGAGAGGCTGCTGGAGTGTGTGACTTGTGAGGTTTGGAGGCTCGCAGACTCGAGAGGTTGGATGGTCGAGACTCGAGGGTTGGAGGCTCGCATCATTATCTTAGGTTTGATGATGGGCCGTTGTTCCGGTTCGCAGGTGCGGGGTCGTTGGTCGGCAGCCGCAGGGGGAGGTTCGGTCGATAGAGGGCTGGAGGGTGGAGGCGGGCTGGAGGGTTGAGACTCGAGAGGCTGCCGGAGTGTTTGTTTTGGACCTTTTGGTGTATTAGAGAATTAGGGTTTTGAGGGTTGTAATTTGTTTGACTTTTTTACTAAAAAATTAAAATATTTCTAATTAATAAATAACTAAATACAATAATATATTAACATATATAATTATATATAATATATAAAAACTAAACTAAAAAATAATTCGAGCGACGAGCGAGCGTACCTTTGCTCGTGCGCGGTTCGTTTTGAAACCGAACCGAGCCGCTCGGTTCATTTACAATCGAGCGGAAAATCGAACGAGCAAAATTCCGAGCATTTTCCGAACGAGTTCGAGCGAGTTTCGAGCGTCGAGCTATTTGAACAGCCCTAGTAATTATCCTCAAATATTATGAATTTCATTTGGGTTAGCTAGATAATTTTCTCATGAAACAAGAATTTAAATGGGTTTAGGTAATTTTCAATCAAACATACTTTATGTAGGTTATTTAGGTAACTTCCCATGAAATATATTTTTATATAGGTTGGTGAGGTAATATTTCAAAGAAACATGAATTTTATTAGGGTGAAAAAAACCCAGAAACCAAATCGTATCCGTAACCGAAAAACCTAAACAGATTTATGAATTTGGTTTTTGGTTTGGTTTCTAACCGTATCTGAATTTTAAATTTTGTTTTCTATGCGGTTATCGATTTCAAAAAATCAAGTTTATTTGGTTCAGTTATCTAAATCCAACCGAATCCAAATCGTGATTCGGTTTAATCGGTTCGCTTAGACATGTTCTCAATACGTTTGGTTCGATTTATTAGAGACGTACAAACCGGGTTGGAAATCAGGTTTGAAAGTAGTTTGACTTAGGTCAGCAAAAGTCAAACCGTGTTTTAAGAACCGGTTCGGGTTGAAACCAGTTTGGGTGAGGGGAAGGATCGGGTTTGAAACTGGTTTGGTTCGGGTTTTATCAGATTAAAATAAATTTCATCTAATAGAATCGTGAACCAATTTCCAACATACGAATTGGATCAGGTTGGAACTAAGACACTATAACCCGCCCTTGCCAAAGGGGTACCCTTTATGTCAAGGGAAAATTACCAGATTAACCTATTGCCCAAACGAAATTATCAAAATAACCATTCAAAAATTAGAGTTACCAAAGCATCAACCAATAATATCACGCCAAGGGTCCATTCCTTGCCCACGTGGCGAGGAAAGTCCATAATCCCTCACGTAAAATGTGAGTCGGCGAGGAAAATCGTTGATCCATTGCCCACGTGGCGCTTTTTTATCCAGTCCTCGCTGACGTGTCCAATTCCTCGCTGATTGGGCGAGGAATTATAGGCTTTCCTTGCCCATATTTACCAAAATGCCCCTCCTAGCCCTAACAAAGAATATAAAAAGTTTTTATCACAAATTTAATTAAACGTTAGTTTTATAAATATATTATTTATTGTTTTTTAAATACTTAAAATTGTAAATTAATATGATTTTTCCCTATATAATACAACCTTTCCCCTTAACAAAGTTATCCAAGCTTAAATTTTTCTCAACACACTTGTTGTAACTATACTCTTAAATTCTCTCAAATCTGAAAATGTCAGTTAATATCATACTATGCAGTAAGGGTAAATGACAAATTGTAAATGATGTTGAAGAGTATCTACCATATGTGTTAGACATGCTCTCAGTTTATATAGTAATATTACATATGATGAATTAATAGATATTATATTTAAAAAACTGAGAACTCAAAGTTCTATACGGTTATTGTATAAAATGTTTACTTATATTCATTTTATTGATATATTTGATGATAATGATTTATCTTTTTTATGAATGTTGTTCTTAACGGTCAAAATGAAATTTTTACAATGTTCGTCACTGAAGAATCCAGAGTTAGTAGTAGCTCAGTTGTCCACGAGAAAAAAAATAATTTTACAAACAACAATGAAATGGGACGTACCCACGTCGTTTGCCAAAGTTATTCCCATGTAATTAAACTCATAAGAGATCAGTCGATACCTCTTGGCACGTACCCATGTTGTTTGCCAAAATTATTTATTATTGAAAATATTTTAAAAATCCAAATTTATAACAAATAAAATAGGTTAATTGAATATATAATAAAAATGATTAAATTAATTAAAATTTATCTTAAATGTCCAGATAAATCATTTGATGTTGTAGCTTTAGCTTTTTTTCTTTTTTGTTTTTTTTTTTTTTTTTTTTTTTTTTTTTTTTTTTTTTTCATTTGTCTCTTTTATTTTTAAAAAGACCATTATGGATATAAGGGTAAGTATGTTTCTAAAGATATGTACCCCAAAGAAATTAATTCCATACCCTCAAATTATTAACTAAATCTAAAAGTTGGTTGTTTAATTTTTTTTTCCTTATATTCTCATAAAACCTTGTTGAACAAGTAATAATAAGCAAACTCGTATAACGTTGACATCATCTAACATGTGTAACCTGTTCTAAAAAACGTCTCTTAAATTAACCAACGTAGGTCTAATTATTCCATTTTGTGAAAAACAAAACCAAGAAAATTTGTATTCGTAGAAATAATTTGAAGCGCCATATTTCCAAATTTAAACCAGGTAATAATGTAAAATTCTTTAGGCCCGAATGTGAGATTTTGTCCATAAATAAAAAGTTTATACCGTTTTCTGGATTTCGGTATTAACTTGAGTTTGTAAAATTAAATGAACAAGTGATGCATTATTACTAATGCATTCACATAGTAATCATTTTGTAAAACTATTAAACAAAACAAGTTGATCAGGATTGTCTTTTAATTTATTATATATTAATTTCGTAATTTTTACACTAATGTAATAGTAACACTATTAGCTGCATAAAACCCATGCATAAAAATAATAAACACTTTCAATATAATAACAACAAATTATAAACTAAAACTAACCTTCTCCTCCATCGACTTAACTCTTTAAAAATAATATTCTTTCACAATGAATTAGTTTGCAATTTTTTGAGAAGACAAGAAATTTTTTGTCAAAAGGTGAGAAGTCATTTGGTCCCCCATCCCTTTTATATATCTCCTCACCTCCTTAAAAGTTCTCGCCTCGAATGTTGTGTTTCTCGCAGACATGGCGAGGGGGATGTCACATCCCTCGCCTAAATAAATGTGTTCATCGCAGACATGGCGAGGGGGATGTCACATCCCTTGCCTTGAAGACTTGCCCACCTCGTCTCGAAGACCTGCCCTGAGGAAGTCATCACATCCAAGCGAGAAATCAGTCGCATCCCTTGCCTCATGAATGGTGTTCCTCGCCTCGTCCTTCGTGCCCTTCGCTGACCAGGCGAGGAAGCCATCAAATCCCTCGCCTCATTAATGATGTTCCTCGTCTAATGTAGTGTGTCCGCGCCTCGTCCTTCATGCTCCTTGCTGACTCGGCGAGGAGAGGGTCAAATCCCTCGCCTTCTTCCTCGCTATTTATTGTTTAATTATAAAACGTAAATTACACGTGGGCGAGGAAAACTTTTCCACGTGCGCAAGAGATCATAGCTTTTTCTCACCTAGTCAATAGATTAATTTTGTAATTTAAAAAGTCAATGGTTACTTTCGTAAATCAATTTGGTGATAATTTTTCCCTTATGCAAAACGTGAACAACAAAAAGCCCTATAGGTCAACGCCTACCTTTAAAAAAAGTTCCATTTTTTTATCCATTTATACAGTATATGGATAGATTAAAAAAATTTCAGTACCACATATAAAACTAAAAAACCCAAAAAAGAAAAAGAAACTCTTTAACAGTTTAACGTTACCTTTTGTTCGTTGTATCTCCAACATAAATTCCTTCAGTTTCATCTCATTTTCAAACATTTGAAACTTGAAACAGTAAGAACCCCGCCCAACGGTCACCCCCAAACTCCTTATCTCCAAACCCTAGAAACGATTTCACAATCAATTTCTCCCCAATTCCAATCATCTGTGCAATCAAACCCTTTCGATCCATCTGTAAGAAGTGTTCTTCTGGTTTAATTCTCCATGGCAACTCCACAAGCAAATTCAAATCTGTCCACTCCGACAAAACATTCACCCGATGATTCTTCGATCTCAATGGTTCGAGTAGTAGCTAGGGTTCGTCCCTTCTTGCCTCACGATGGGTCCAAAGACTCCATACCTTGTATTTCATCAATTCAGTCACCTGGATCAGAAGAAATTACTGTGCATCTCAAAGATCCGTACTCCTGGTATGTTTTTATACAATTCGACACTAATTTTGTGCTTTTTGCTTTAAATTGAAATGTTGGTATCCATCTAGTGCTACGTTGTTTGTATTTTTGCAGTCGTAATGAGAATTACAAGCTAGATTCGTTTTACGGGCAAGAAGAGAAGAATGTGAGGGAAATATTTGAAAGAGAGGTGATGCCTTTGATTCCTGCGGTAGTAACTGGATTTAATGCGACTATCTTTGCTTATGGAGCTACTGGTAGTGGAAAAACCTTTATTATGCAGGTATGTATGTGTTTAAAAGCTTGGTTTGTGTCAAATGATATTAAAACCTTGAAATTTGAGCAATATATGAGGCATTGGATAGATGATTGTTTGAAGGCTATTTGTCAAAAAACAAATAGATAAAATCATAAAATGATAACCCTTCTTGTATGGGCTCTTTCACTTGCATATCTAGTAAAGACATTAGTTGTTTTAAAGTGTTTTTGATAAGAGTAATGCACCCCTGACATGATGAATGTAGGGAATTGATTATTATGATGAGAATTGATTATTATGATAAGTTTATGTTCAAAATGCAGGGAAATGATGAGGTGTCGGGTCTAATGCCAATGGCGACATCAACTATTTTGTCTATGTGTGAGAAGATGGGTGGGAGAAGTGTAGATATTTCATACTATGAGATTTACAATGAGAGATGCTATGATCTGTTCGATGTCAACGTAAAGGAAATTGCTGTTCTGGATGACAAAGATGGACGTCCTCATTTGATTGGACTTTCTAAAGTCCCAATCCATTCAACGCTTGATTTTCAAGAGGCTTTCTCAAGCGGTTTGCAGAGGCGAAAAGTTGCACGCACGGGCCTTAATGACATCTCTAGTAGAAGCCATGGGATACTAGTTATTTCTGTGTCGAATGGTTCTGTGGTGGGGAAACTTAATCTCATTGACTTAGCAGGTTTTCTCTAATCTAAACTTGTTTCCCATTGTATATAGTAAAAGTTAAAGAATTTGGTTAAATGAAACAAATATTACTTTAATTAAAAAATGCATACATATATATACGTATATAAAAATATATGGGTGGATTCAAATGAGAACCGGTAAATATTTTAGAAGGAACCATTTTATTCACTGCCATTCACCATGAATACACTCTTTGTTGAATCAATAATATTTATAGTGCATCCAATGCTGCATACCACTAAAATATTACAGTGAACTCATTAGTGAATACATAGTCATAAAATGATTCTCAAATATTTAGTGGTTGTTATTTGAACATACCACGATGTATATACACAATATGTACATATTTATTGATGTTTATGCATGTTTCAATCAGGAAATGAAGATAATAAGAGGAGTGGCAATGAAGGTGTTCGACTTTATGAGAGTACAAAGATCAATCAATCACTGTTTGCATTGTCGCAAGTTATTTACGCACTCAACAACAACAACACTCGAATTCCCTACAGAGACAGCAAGTTGACAAGGATTCTGCAGGATTCTCTTGGGGGGACAAATCATGCTGTTATGGTAGCTTGTCTGGTATGAGCTGACCTTAGTTTCATTAAAATTCTTCTAATTACTGAATTCCTGTTTTTTAAAGTTGAGCCCATTCATGATTATGATTTGGCAGAATCCAGGAGAGTATGAACAATCTGTTCGTACAGTTAGTTTGGCAGCAAGGTCCAGACGCATCTCAAATTTTGTACCCTCGGCTTCAAAGCATAATAATACTCCAAAGGTTCCAGTTGACATGGAAGCAAAGCTTCGGACATGGCTCGAGTCTAAAGGCAAGACCAAAAAACAGGATCCATCAACTCCTCACTCTGTAAACAAGCATAAGACATTCAAAAGCTCTGGAAAACGTATGCCCATTCAGACATTATCAGGTGATACTTATAGATTAAACAGGGAATTTTGATATTTCTTTTATAAGCATGTTGTGTGTTGGGTACAATTACAAAAGTGAAGTCATTTTAATTTATTTTTGTCAAAGTGGAAAATTATAGCATTGTGTGTTATGATTAAAACAGTAGACTCACTTATGACACATTTCCTTTTCATGATATCCCCTTTTCACACGTTACAACCAGTTTACAGATCAATTATGGCACCTAAAAATTTCAAATATTAACTACCAGACCGTTTCTTTGTGTCAGAACAAAGGAAGCAGAAAGTTGAGACGGAGACCACACCCCTGCGTATGAGGAAAGTTCTATATCCCATCAATGCCAATGTGAACATGAACGTGAACATTCAATCAATTTCTCCCCAACAGCACTCAGTTGCAGCAGATGATAACACCACCACTCCACTTAACAAATTTAAAGCTATGAGTTGCAATTTGAAGGTATGGCATATGCAGTATATTTATCATCTCAATTTTGGTTGCTATATTCAAGTTTTCAAATTTTAATTTATTAAGATGGAATCATTCTGCAGAACACTCTTGCCCAAGAATACATCAACTTCTTGAACACAGCGGGCAAGTAAGTTGATTTATATTTGTATTTGTGTATACTTTTGGTGTCTTAATATTATTTCAATATGTGTTGTGCTTAAGCGTGTTTATGTTTCTAATTTCCAAACCAGGGTGGAGCTGCAGCAGCTGAAAGTAATTAACTTCCTTATCAAGCTTCAAAACTATGCAAGTTTCTCTTTCAAATATTGACACCTTTTGCTACGCGTTTTTCTCAGGGCATTGGAGAAAAGATGGCTGGCTACATACTTGAGCTTAGAGATGCTAGCCCCTTGAAATCAGTATATGTTTCTCTAATTTCCATTGTGTTACATTAAATTAATTAATTTTTGCTTGTAAATGTGAGAATAGTTTATGTAATGCATAGATACATGGTTTTACAAAATATCATTGGAATAATTTTTTTTAACCATAAACAACGTATTTGTTTATTTAAAATTTTGACAAAAAAGGTACGTGAGGGTCAACCAGACCTGACCCATTCTGACCATATACTAAAAAGGTACTTGTTTTATCAACAATCCAACTCACCTGTGGGTTAACAACATCGTTAATATAGTGGTACATATTGTTATAACAAATGGCTAAAATCTGTACTGGTGCAGCTCAATGATCTGGAGAAGATAGGCCTTTCATCAAAACAGGTAAACCACCCATTTGTGTTATAATTCTCTCCTGAATCATTGTGTTCTGCTTTTGTCCTAAATAAGGTAACAAAGAAAAACAACAAGAATACAGTTAATTTGAAATACTACAAAACCTCACAAATTCATTGATGTATGCAAGGAAGTTATAATCATGTTCAAATATTGTGCAGGTTGATTACATGTTCGGAAGAACAGCCAAAGGGTTGTTTGACTGACTGATAAAAAGTAACAAGCTATGCTGAAAGGGATGATGAAGTCTGTCTCAAGCAAACATATGTGTGACCTGTATTTGTCGTTAAAAATTGTAAATTTTAAGTCTGATTGTAAAATACTGCTGCGAGTAGCGTGTCTTGTAATGTTTCGTTTTAAGATTGGAAGTTGCTGCATCACCATAATGATGATGATAGATTCTTGAAATAAAGCAGGCAAATGATTACTGGAACTACGAAGCCCAATTCGAGAGGGGCAATCTCTCCAAAGTACAAAACAACGTTCTGGATGAAAAAAAAAGAAAACTAAACATATTGAAAAGAAAACTAATAACTGCTCCTGGAAAGTGGGTCGTGTACTGCCTCACATTCCCAATCACTGAAAACAGTAACAAATTGCTCCAATTCAGCTTCACTCGAACCTTTAATTTGACTCCGTTTCTGGCTCCGCGTATAGACTTATGGCCTTTGAGTTAAAGATGTGAACTTGCTGCATCACCATAACTATGGGCCTATGGCTACATCACCATAACTACGATCCTTGAGTAACTTGAAGTGGGTTTGTATCAGATGATGACTGCATTAACATAACTATGACCTTTGAGTTAAAGATGTGAACTTGCTGCATTAACATATCTATGATTTGATGGCGAGAAGGAACACGCAAAATCCAAATCTGTCTCAGTGCTACCTGTTCATGGACGAAGTGTATGTCGGGCTCAATGCGTTCAGTATGCTGGTGTTGTGCTGGATTGGATGACAAGTATACTGCATAGACATTATCACAATATACCAAGGTGGAATGTGTCGATGGATGAAGTTCTAACATTATCACACTATCACGCAACCAGCATGTCCACGCCTCGACATTCCACCTCAGCATTAGAACAAGACATGGTAGGTGCAAGTTTTGAGGACCATGAAAAAAGGTTATCACCCAAATAACATAACACCCGGAAGTAGACTGTCGGGTATCGGGGCAACTTGCCTAATTAGCGTCAGTGTAAGAAACTAAGTGACCCATGACTTAGTAAGGTGTAGTCCATAGTGTAACGTTCCTTAAAGGTAAGGAAGGATTTGTTTCAACGCATTCATGTGAGATGTACGCGGAGCATGCATATGCATGCAGACTTGCTATACTGCACAACGGATGTCCGGTCGGGTTGTGGGGCTCCGGCAAGCTGACGAAAACTTGTACCCCTGTCGTCAAAAGAGTGCCTGACATAGAACTTAGTTTTGATTTTGTATCGACAGGGGTGCTGCTTGGTTTGCAAAAGGACATTCCTGCACGGTCCAATATGTCAGTAGCATACTATTGTTGAGATAAAAACAATGACTAAGGAGACCGAGTAACAAAGGTGCCAGAAAGTAATTCAAAGGACCTAGCTCTTTCATTGCAAATTCAGTAGCTAACATGTTCATGAAGGTATGACGAAGGGCATCAGAGGTGAACAATATTATACCATCCACATATAGCAAAATACCCGCAAACATGATTAGGGTGAGTGGTCACATTTGCTATGATGAAAACCGATAGTGGAGACATAGTTAGCACCCATATAATGATTTCTTTAATAAGCATACATGATTATGATACTTTGGTCCTGAAAGCTAGATGGTTTGTGCATGTACACTGTACCAGATGTCGTGCAAGAAGGCGTTCTTGACATCAATAGATGAATAGGCCAAGAATGTGATACAGCTAAAGCCAAAACCGTTTGAATTGTTGCGGGTTTAACAACCAGACTAAATGTCTCCCTACAATCTATGCCCACCTGCTGAGACCTGCCATCACAAACTAAGCGAGCATCGTATTGCTCCAAAGAACCATCAAACTTAGTCTTATGTTTAAAAGTCCACATACCCCTCACAATATTGATATTAGTGGGTTTGAGGACTAACTCCAAAGGCCTATTGTCAATTAGAGCCTTGAACTCGTTAATCATGGCCTTACTCCAATCTCGGTTACGTAAAGCATATTAGAGGGTTAGGGTTGGTTAGGAAGTGGTATGTTTGTGGGGGAGGTGGTTGGGAAGTAGAGAAAGGGAAATTAGTTTTGTTAGAATATTGGCCTAGAAAAAACAAAGATAATACTCGGTACTCTTTTTATTAAAATATGAAAAACAAAAGACCACACCTTAAACTCTATACAATGACCCTCTTTTATACTACCCCTAACCTTAATTACTATAAAATCACAGCTCAAACACAGCTGGAATGACAACCCATTCACAGCCAAAACATTCAATACTTTCCTAATATTTACCTTGACTAACATATTCTATATGCTAACTAATTTCACCCTTATCTTTCTTGGTTCACCCGTATACACCCTTGAACATCAAGATTACTTTCTAACAAGTTTCATCAAATATAACATGATAGGAAATGGGGATTTGGTAGGATTGAAGGTTGTAGCATTTATAACCCTCATGGTCGATGGGATGACCAAGAAAAACACGAGTAGAGCGGCTTTGAAGTTTGCGGATGGTGGTTGGGGGAATAGTGGGTAATAAATGCAACCAAAGACTCGAAGGTGTTTATAGGAGGGTTGTTTATTGTAAAGGAGGTGGGCTATGCTTAGGTGTTGGAGGAGTTTACTAGGGAGAATGTTGAGGAGATAAGTGGTATGTTGAAGAGTGTGGTGCCAAAAATGAGCTGGTATAGATGCGTGGGAAAGAAGAGTTCTTAAGATGTTATTGGTTGAGCGTATTTCTTTTCGGCTTTCCGATTTTGTGGGGAGGTATGTGGACATGAAAATCTAAATTGAATTCAATTGTTTTCACAAAATGTGTGGAAGAGGTGATTATTGTACTCACGACCATTATCACATTGAATGGATTTGATTATAATATTAAATTGTGTATGAATAAAGGTATAGAATTTAACAAATGTTGGGATAGACTTGAGACTTTTTGGCGAGTGGGAATGTCCAAAGACAGTATGTTTTATCCTCTAGAGAAAAAGGTAATAACGGTGGTCACTAGAACTCAACACTTGTGATGTACATGAATCCTTATATATAATATCAAAAGGTATATATGTAAATGTAGTAGAATTAAAAAATGGTATTTACTTGTTTCCCTAACACACAAGAAGAACAAATAATAGAAGATAAAGTCTAATTACTAGACAAAGATAAACAAGGTTATAAAGAATGCAAAATAGAAACTCCAGGGTGGCCAAGTGATGATGTCACAAGTCTTGAGTGATGGAAGCAAAAACAGTTGGGTTGGTGACACGAGATGTTGGAGAGAAGGTAAGTGGATAAAGATCCCTGGTGCTATTAAATTGAAGGACGGGAGTTCGCGTTTGGAAGCCCTTCACATCAAAACCAAATGGATCAAACTCAATTGTAATATTGTTACAGACAGTTACTCGACGAACCGAAAGCAAATTTTTAATGATATTGGGGACATGAAAAATGTTTTTAAGAGATAAAGGTTGGAAGGGGGTAAAAGAGATTAATGTTCTGTACCATGGATTGGAATTGCAGAACCACTACCAACTATAATATTCCAAAAGTGATTATTATTAACATAGGAGGAGAAGTTACCTTACTGAGGTTGCACACGAGTCAACATATCAAGTCTGATTCGAAGGATGCATGGTCATAGCGTAGAAGGCCTGCTCTCTTTTCAGTTGGAGTATAACCGGGACTCCGAAGCTGCATGGTCCTACATTGGGCGGGGGCCAAGAATACCTGGGCTAGGAGTTGGTGATGGGCTGTGGGTGTTTTTGGTTGGTCCGTAGGCTTGGGTTGGGTATAGGCACGGAGGGTAGGCCCATGGCTAATTAGAGGAATACGGTCGATAAGGGGAATAAGGCCATGGTGTGACATGAGAGTTCCAAGGAACTGAAGTGCGGGAACCAGGGCGATGCAATGGCTATTGATTTCCTCCCTGGAACCCCTACAAACACCAACATATGAATGACCCCGGCCCCGACCCCGGCCAGGACCACGTCTACGAGTGGGATGGTAATTGGAGGAGTTTGAACTAGGAGCAGTAGTATTGTGGGTGTGCGAGCGGTGTGGTGGTGACTGCAAAATGGTGGTGGTATGGAAAGTAGAACTGCTGGTGATGTTGGCGGTATGGGCTGTTTGATAGGACTTAAGGATCTCTTCAAGAACCAGCAGCTTTGATCAGGCCTCATAAAATTCCAGCAAGGGAATTGTCTACTGAGTCATCATCGCAACACCTTTTCATAGGTCTCATTTAAGTCTCATTTAACCCAACATTTAGTTGCAAAATCAATATTTGATTACTAACCAAAGAACTTACATTAGCTAAATAGTTAGCTAGCATTTTCAAGGCTTAACGGTAAGATAAGATGTGCTCCAAGTAGACTGCACAGAGTTTTGATTGTCATGAATATGCTTTCAAGAGCAATCGATGCGTGAAATGCGGTAGAATTGGGCTTGAGGATGGTATGAAGTCATTAGGATCCTTGTTGTTGTGTCTGGATTAGGGGTCTTTCGGATCTGCATGGTGGAGGGGAGCCTTTAGTAGGACCAAGATGGTTACTAATCTAGAAGACCCACTTTCATCGCCACCTTCTAATTAATTCATGCAACTTGTTTTAATTATCATGTGTTTAATAATTTGTTGTTTAATTGTGTGCTTTGTTACTTGTAATCTTAGCTATGAGAGTAGTACCTAGTAGTTTTATTTAGTTTCTAGATTGAATGTGGGTAGGATAGCCTCCTTTTGTACCGAAACTTGATGTTGAGGTAGGAGTTTATGATGATATTTTGTTATATCTTCTTTCTTTGAGGGCACACTTTCCATTGCTATTTCGATCTTGGCACAATCGAGAGGTGTTCTTTGGAATCAAAACACGGACTAGGTGGTGTTCTTGTATCCTAATTCTAGTTTTGAATGGCCCGGTGAATAGACGAGTGGCAATTTTCTGTATCTTGTACTATCTGTTGTATTACCGTTGTTCCCTAAATCGACCGTGCCATTTGAATCTGGAAGTCTCTGTATATCATCTGGTATCAGAGCCCTAGGTTCGTTCTTCCCGTGCTCCAACCCATCTCCATTTTCATGTTTCACAACAAAGCCGAACCTTTTTATCTTCCAAAGAAAAGGAAAGCACTATGGAACCTACCAACCGAAATTTGAAGCAACTAAAAGATCTACAAGCCCAATTCAAGGAACTATCCATTACTCTAAAATATCAACGAGAGCATGAACGTTCACCACGTAGGTACCGAGCCGATCATGAAGATGACAATGATGTTTATTCAAAAGCCGAGGATTATAACCCTTATGGTCGACGAAACCGTAATTCTACCTATGGTAGCGAGATCAAAGCCGACATCCCCGAATATGATGGAAGGCTAGACCGGGATGAGTTTGTAGAATGGCTTCGTACCGTAGAAAGGGTTTTCGAGTATAAGCAAACAGCAGAAGAAAAGAAGGTAAAGGTTTTAGCCTTGAAGCTTAGAAAATATGCTTCAACTTGGTGGGCAAACGTTTGTTCGAAGCGTGAAAAACAAGGAAAAGATAAGGTGCGATCTTGGGGTAAAATGAAGAAACTGTTGAAGTCGAAATTTATGCTCGTGTACTACCTTCAAGAGAGTTTTTCTAAGCTGCATTTCATCAAGCAAGGGGCGAGAACCGTCGAGGAGTATTCTCAAGAGTTTGAACACCTTCTTATGAAGTGTCATATTAATGAAGATGATCCACAAATGTTGGTTCGCTGACTCGGTGGCTTGGAACCAAGGATCGCTAATATTGTTGAGTTACAACCGTATTCTTTGCTCGCTGAAATGAGATTGCTGGCTCACAAAGTAGAATCACAACAGAAGACACGTGGCAAGGTAGAAGTCACCAAATCCGTGAGCAAATCGATTCATCCCACAACCGATTCCGCTTCACTAACCCCTTTCCCAGCCCTTTCAAAACCCAAAGAGGCACCTGAGAGTTCCGGGACAACTCCTAAGAATATTAGGCAATGTTTTCGTTGTCAAGGACGGGGTCACATTGCATCCGAGTGCCCTAACAAGAGGGTTATTACTCTAGCTGAATATGAAACCATGACAGGACCCAAGTTTGATGAAGAAATACTTCCACAATCAACCAAAGAAGAAGTAATATTAGGCCCTGATGATGGTGGCTGCTTAATAATGCGACGAGCTCTACATGGGAATGCAATTCAAGAAGAAGACACACAAGGAGAGGCTTTCTTTAGAACCCGCTGCACCATACGAGACAAAGTGTGTTCCTTAGTTGGTGATAGTGGGAGTTGTACCAATATTGTTTCTCAACTCCTGGTTTCCAAGCTGAACCTACAGGTTGAACATCATCCCTCACCATATAACATACAATGGCTTAATCAAGAAAAAGGAATACGAGTCAACAACCGAATTTTACTAGCATTCACTATCGGGAATGAATACAAAGATGAAGTTTGGTGTGATATTATTCCAATGGATGCTTGTCACGTCCTATTAGGTAGACCGTGGCTCTTTGACAAGAGAGTTATTCATGATGGATACAAGAATACGCATACTTTTATCCAAAATGGAAGCAAAATCACATTACTTCCCATGTCTTTCAACACTACTCGTGATTGTCGAGCTCTAGCTATCAACAACCCACTTCATGCGTCTACAAGAAATTTGAAACACTTTTGAGGTTTTGCAGGTTAGACTTGGATACACAAAAGCATTAGACACCAAACAAATGTTCGCATCCATCTCACAACAGCCTACTATCCAAGTTGAGATGGATTTTTACAAAGCCTGTGATCATGATTTAGAGATTGCGTATTCAAGTTGGAGGTCAAACTTCTTCAAAGAAGGAGAGGATGATGGCCATAGCCCCCGACCCCGACCTACATGAGCTTCGAAACCATAGTTGTTGCACTTAACGGATAAGGTAGCTGGATATGGGTTGTGTAGAAGTAACGGGGCAGGTGAAGCGGGTAAACCCATACCCATGGATCCAATCATGGGTCATGTGGGATTCCATGATGTCGGGTGACGGGTTCTTAGCATCAAGAAGACCCACGTTCATCACCACCTTCTAATTAATTCATGCAACTTGTTTTTAATTATCATGTGTTTAATAATTTGTTGTTTAATTGTGTGCTTTGTTATTTGTAATCTCAGCTATGAGATTAGTACCTAGTAGTTTTATTTAGTTTCTAGATTTGGGTAGGATAGCCTTCTTTTGTACCGAAACTTGATGTTGAGGTAGGAGTTTATGATGATATTTTGTTATATTTTCTTTCTTCGAGGGTACACTTTCCATTGCTATTTCGATCTTGGCACAATCAAGAGGTGTTCTTTGGAATCAAAACACGGATTAGGTGGTGTTCCTGTATCCTATTTCTAGTTTTTATTCGCCCGGCGAATAGACGAGTGGTGATTTTTTGTATCTCGTACTATTTGTTTTATTACCGTTGTTCCCTAAATCGACCATTCCATTTGAATCTGGAAGTCTCTGTATATCAAGGATGCACATATGGATATGTGGAACACAAGGTTTGATCTAGGTAGATACAAAATTTTTTGAAAAAAACTATGGGTGGCATGCATTTCGAATAGATAAGGGAAGGGAGATCAAAATGGTTTAAGCATGTGCAAAGAAGCCAAAGGACGATACCAGAGAACTGTTAAAATCCCTACGACGTAAAAGAGGAGCAATGGCAGGCTCACACTAATTTGAGTCGATTAAGCAGGATTCGCTACACTTGCACCTCTATGATGACATGAACGATGACAAGATTTCTTGTAAACGTCGGATAAAGGATATGGAATATTAGGGGAGCATATAGGATTTGTAAGTGTAGGTGTAGGTATAGGTGTAGCCGTGTAGGTGCAGGTGCTAGTTTCTTTGTTTATACGTGTTGCTTGTCTCCTTATCACTTTATGTATTTGTTTTATACTTAATATGTCTAGAAAAGTATTTGTTTAGCTATGAATCTCAATGAGAGCATCCTTTATATCTCCTTGGATATCCCTTATCTCACCCTCCATAGACCTTACCAATAGTTATATGTAATGAGTAGATTTTACTAGGTATGTTCTTTTGTTCTTTTGAAGTCTAGCATAGGCAACCTCATATGTAAGTAGAATAAATGAACAAATGTAAGAATTACAGACCATTTATATAGACATTTGTTATGTTGAAGTTAAAATATGTTATGTGTTTGAGATGAGTAATCTAACTCACTTCACGCCTTGCGTTAAATCAGGGTGTGACACCCTGTCAAATTTTCAGTGGTGATAGAATGGGCTCCGATGATAGTAGGAGGCTGAGATGGACTGCTCTCTAGATTGATAATGGTTGTGATGAACATACCGAAAATCAGTAAAGAAAAAAAAACTTCAAGGTCATGGCAACAAAAGACAACTGTTGAGGATTGAAAAAAGCAGCACACACAGTGGGGTTGGTTGCCTTATCTCATGCACCAGAAAAGCCACTTAAATCAAAGGATAAGCTAGTGATGGCTATCAATGCATCGCAAAGTGTTGGCGCGTAATGGCGTCGGTGGTGGTTGGTTTATGTGGTTTCTTCGTCTTTGAATATTCGGTTTATTTGCTTGGGTGGTGATGCTAGGAGAGGGACGAATGTGAAAAAGATATAAAAACTTTCTAAAAAGTGCTACACAGCAGTGGAAGGAGACTCCTGAATTGATACACGACATGGATGAGAGACTTCTAATACTCGGATACCATGTGTGAAGGCAAAAGAACTATTTTGTTGAAATGTTCTCTGTTATACAATATTATAAGTGTTCTCTATGATACATGGTGATGGAGGGTTGCTTTCAGAATTGATACATGGCATGGGTGAGAGACTTTTAATGGGCCTTGACGGCTAATTCTTACAGCATGTTCCAAGTTCTTCAAGCATATATGAATATTTCCTGTTAATCAGGCTTACAATACACCATCTATCACCTTAGTTGTTTCAAACTTAGAGACATAGATCCTAGACCATCACTAATATGACCACAATCTCCAAATTATGTTCACATTCTAAACAAATTATATGTGACAAAAGGAATGCTAATTTCTCTCAAAATAGGTACCATAAAGATGGTGAGCATATTATTCACTGTTTTCTCTAAGAACTCACTTTTAATGTCGACAAATCCTCCCCAACAATAGGATATTACTCCAAAACCACATGCTCATTAACCATAATATTACCCCTAATAGAACTTACATAAGAAGCCTTCTTCATCCCTGAATTATCGTTGCCCCATTTCAAAATTTCCAGTAGATAATTTCATCTGTTTATCAGCCGGTATAGCAGCTAGAATTGAAGGTTGAGGATCATTTACCTTATCAGGTTATTTTAACATCAATCTCCTAAACTAAATTTTTCCTTAACAGTAGTACCAGGACTAAATGTAAGATGTATATCAACCAATTTCCTCCAAAAATCATCAGCAGAATATCATGTATAAACTGGACAAAAATCATCAGCTTTATCAGTAGGTATAGCACCTAGAATTGAAGGCCGATGATCATTTACCTTATCAACTATATTGAAATCATTCTCCTAAACTAATATTTTCGTAGCACTACTACCAAGAGTAAATGAAAGATCTATATTAACCAAATTCCTCCCAAAGTCATCAGTAGAAGTATCATGTATAACAGTAAACTTAAAATAATTTTCATACCTTTTAGCATCAGGACGCATAACCTGAACAAACTTCCTTTCAGAATGTGTTAGTCACCGCAACTCAATATTATCCTATTCAAAGTGTCCTCATTAGTAATACTATCAGAAAGAAACACATCCCTCATTGGTCAAATAAATCATTCCTAGCATAAAGTAATAATAAACTAAACTTTTCCAAACACATCAGTTAAAAATAATATAAACAAACTTAATTATTATTTGCTGATTTCTAGCCTAAACTTTAGATCTCTTCTAAACCACCCCTTAAGATCAATCCAAACCACCCTTTCTAGCCGATCACTAACCTAGGTCAGTATTGCTAGAAATTCACACACAATTCCAAATTCTATTCAAGTTCTAATTCTAAACAAATTATATCAAACAAAAGGGAATTTTAAATTTGATCCAATTAAATACCATAAAGATGGCGAGCATATTTTTCAGTGTTCTCTCTGTAAACTCATTTTAATAGAAGACAATTCCTTCCCCGATGAAAAAACAACACTCTACTACAAAACCACGTGCTCATTAACCATAATTGTACCCTAACAGAACTAACATAAAAGCCTTCTTCGTACCCGAATTACCATTCCCATTTCGATTTTAACAGTAGGAAATTCTATCGGTTTATCATTACTTATAGCACCTACAATTTTAGGCTTAGGATCATTTACCTTATCAGCCATATTGACATCATTCTCCTAAACTAATTTTCCCTTAGCAGTATTACCAGGAGTAAATGTAAGAAGATCTACATTAACCAAATTCTTCCCAAAGTCATTAGTAGAATTATCATATATAACAGCAGTCTTAAAAGAAATTTGATACATTTAGTATCAGGACTCATAACCTGGACAAACTTCCTTTCTGAATGTGTTTAACATTTCAACTTTAACAACAGAAAACTGCATTGGCTAATCGGTTGGTATAGCTACTAGAATTTAAAGCCGGTTATCATTTACCATATCAACAATATTGACATCATTCTCCTAAACTAATATTTTAGTAAGATGAGTAAACGCAAGATCATTGTTAGCCATTTCTTTCCAAAATCATTAGCAGAATTATCATATATAACAGCAAACTTGAATGATCTTCGTACCTTATAGCATCTAGATGCATAACCTGGACAAACTTCCTTTCAGAAAGTGTTAGACATCACGAACTCAATATTATCCTGTTCAAAGCATCCTCATTAGTAATACTATCAGAAATCAACACATCTATCATCGCTCCTCTGAGATTTGACCCAAAATAAATCATTCTTAATTAGAAACCTTCTTCCTTTTGGTGATCCACGCCCAATGCTCTTTGTAGAACCCCTCCCAAAGCCTAATTCGACATTCTTCTGTAACCTTCCAATAAATATAACACAAAATGAGAAACGAGAAACGAGAAACAATAATTCACACATGATGCAAGAATAATCAAATTCTTCATCGATTCATGGCTGCTACATATGTAGTTCCACAATGAAAACAAAACACAAGTTACTAAATCAATAACCAGCGATCACAGATTGAAATGCCTAAATCGGAAGAGCGATGAATTTAGGGTTTGATCTTGACCCTTCAACAAAATCTAAAAATCGAAAAGCTGGAAATGAGAAAAACTCAAATCAGGTTCAAGAACGAAGAATCACAGATAGATACATACATTAGATGGCTTTGAATCTCATCGCCAAGAATCACTAGGGTTTATATCTGAATCAACGAAGTTTAGACTGATTTGCTTCTCGATTCAACCAAATACAAGCACAATGTATCCATGATACAGCGACGATGAATAAATCAAACGAGATAATAATGGAACAATTCGTTGATTTTGTTCGTGTTTGAAATTCAGAAGATTGTGATGTTGAAGAAAGAAGTGGAAGCAGGGGATATATATACACATCAATGGAAGTATCCGTTACAATTATTTCATGATGACGGTTCAGGGTTTTCACCGTGTTTGTTAGCTTTCTCTTTTAACTTTCAATCGCCCAAAGATCCGTTCAGGATTTTTTATTTTGATTAAAAAATATTTTTGATAAAAATAACTTATTAAATTATGATTTTTAAAAAAATATTTGGATTATCTTATAAACTAAAATATTATAAATAACAAAAAGAGACATCATTTTAAAACGACGGGAGTTAATAGAAGATACTATAGGGGTATAATAGGAAATTAGATTAAAAAAAGTTTTTAAAAGTTAATAAGTAATTTCTTTTTTACTTTTTAAAATATTCTTTTTACCTTATATGAAAAATCAGTTGAAAAAATTCTTTTGGGTTTGTCAAACACTTTTTTTAAATTATTAATTTTTCAAAAGTGTTAATAAGTTAAAAACTCGTACAAAATAATCAATCCCAAACACCCATTTAGGAGAGTTATTAATGCTTTTTGTATTTGATATATGAAACTTCTTGTTTCTTGTTGCTTCACTGCTTTTGTATCTCGGGATTTTTGCTTCCTTCTAGCTTATTTTTTTTATTTAAATAATAGAGTAAATTACAAATTATATCCTTTATTAATACATAAAATTACACCGTGTGTCCTTTAGTTTCAATAATTATATTGTATTTCCTTTTTTATAAACATTGCACACATATTATCCTTTATACTAACATATTATCCTTTATACTAACATCCGTTCAAATTCACAGTTAATTTATTCATGTGCCCCCACATGAGGGGCATTTATATAATTTGACAATTTATAATTAATAAAGCATTGAGTAATTGAGACTTTAATAAATCATCTAACTCTTATGTTTTCTTTTTTAACTTTAAATCCTAAATTGAATGAGTAGAATGAAGTAGAGAAATTCAGATCACTACACAGTAAGCTAGAAGTACGAATGACGCTCCGATGTCAACGCGGTTTCTATAGTTAGAGCAATGAAAACAACTAAAATTATCAATGTTACCTTGCGTCATAATTGTATCCAACGTCTTTCCCATCCTTCAAATTCAATTGAATTAAAGCACAACTCGACATCACGAAATTCATCGTCTTCCTCTTCCCCCGACGGATATCCGAAATTTTGGATATACGAAATTTCAGATACGGATACAGATAGTGATTTCTACTATCCAAAAATTTCGAATATTTGACTTTAAACACCCTAACATGTAGGAATGAAGTGACGTAGAATTATTTTTAACTTATTATAGGCATGTAAATACATAAATGCTCTTCATGTGAGTGTCACATATCTGACTTTACTGTAAATTTGGATGAAGGTTAGTCTAAATGACGACAGATATGCAAATTATTTTAAAAATGGACATTCCATGTAATTATTAAAACTAAAGGACCTAACATGTAATTCTATATATAAATAAAGGACACAATTTGTAATATACTCTTTATAATATTTGTCATTCAAAAAATGTTACTTAAAAGGTTTTAGATGTTATAGCTTATTAGTCTGAAAACTAAATGTTCTTAAGTTGTTTACAAAAATATGTCAACTACATAGTCGATCATTTGCTTCTTAAATATTTTATGCTCTTAGAATCATTCTACAATTTCTGAAGATTAACCGTGAAGGTTTCTTGGCTAGTCTTAAGTTTTTTGTTGCCTTGTTTGTTCGCTTCACGGGTATGGTCGGAAATATTGGCTTGGACCAGTTCACAGTCACTCTCAAGTTCTTAAGTTAGAGATATTTTATCATTTTCACTAAATGAAGTGGGCTCCAAAGAGAAGAAAAGGACGAAATATTAAATATACCATATTCTCGGTAGAATTATGGTATATTTGGAGAGCGCGGAACAGTCTTATATTTAACTCTAGGCATGTTTCGATGTCTAGAGTGGTGGAGGAGGTGATGTTTAATTTATTTTTTTGGTTAAAACATAGGGGAGTAAAAGACATGAAGTGAAACAAATGGTGTAATTTTATATTTTTGTAATATATGATTTCTCGGGTTTGTATGAGGCTTAGCTTCTCGCTAAAGTCCTATTTTATTATTAATAAAATTTTGCCATTCAGAAAAAACATATCATTAAAATTAAAATATATTATTGTATAACAAAAAAGTATGCATAGACATTAAGGATATACGGGGCATCTCGTTTGAGTGGTAATCGGTGAGTGGTCACCACCCGGTGAAACCGTCTCCAATAATTCACCGCGTGGTGAGCAGGACTAATTTAACCAGCAAGCATTTACCATTCGTTTGAATGAGAATTGGAGCGTTAACTAGACCATCGGAGTGGGGAGGGTTGGGTATTTACTTAAAAAAAACTTTTCCTCTATAAATTTCTCACAATTCCAACTCTCACCATTTCATTTTTTACACGCACTCTCTTCTAACCCTCATTATTGTTTTCACATTTTGTCAAAATGATTCATGATGAATTACCACCCTTGTGGTTTTGGCATGCGTTTTGTGGTCCGTCTGTATTACAGAATAACATCAATTTTCTCTAACAATCTTCGTTATTTCTTACTAAACGAAAAGAGGGTTCAACAGATGAAGTGCTGCCAATGATGGAGTGGCATAAGGGGTGTTGAAGATGCAAAACACAGGATTAGAGGTGTGATGACATGTTGCGCCTTAACATTTTTAAATGCTTAAGCCATACATGTGTACCATGAAAGAGCACGTGATGACATGAATAATAAAGCAATTTAAAAGTTTTTAAAAGATGAACTTGTGATAAACTTAGATTATTTCAATATATACAAGTGAAAAGTTACAAGGAGTCCACACCAAAAAATAAATATCTAGTTGGTTATTCAAGTTTTTTTACGTTTATAAGAAAACATTTTTGTTTCAATGAGATGATCGTACAAATAGGTTTGATAAAAACAATTCCTAACTCAAAATTAGGTTAACATGTGATTAGCATGATACATGCCTCAACATTTTTAAAGACAAAGTAAAATGAAAAAAAAAAGGTGCTTTTCGAATTATATCATAACAACATTTGTTTTTCAGATGGGAAGATGTAAAACACATTGTCCTAATTTTGCAACTAAAATCTCTACACTAATATGGTTTTAAACGAACTGAACGGTTAGGGAACAGTTCGTGAACCATTCGGCGGGAAGTTCGTTTATTTAATAAATGAACGAGCACGAACAAGAAAATTCCGGTCATTTAGTTAAATAAGCGAACATGAACAGAGGCTGTGTTCGTTCGTTTATGTTCGTGAATATTTGATAAAGTGTTTGTTAACATTTGTTTGTGTTTGTTCATTTAAATGTTATGCTTGTAATAATTATGTTAAGTATTTACGTATATTTGGTAGACATTACATAATGTTTGTGATTTTAGTAATTAAATCAGTACATATATGATGATTTGTATTTGTTTGTTTTAGGAAATTTCTTTTGTGTTCATTAGTTTATGAATATTTGTGTGTTCGTTTGTGTTCGTTTATGCTCGTGAACAAATTCATTTTCTTAATGAACGAACATGAAAAAAAATAATATTGTTCTGTAAACGTTCGTGAACAGTCTATGAATAAGTTAATTTTTTTAATGAACGAACATGAGCAAGGCTCTGTTCATGTTCATTCGGTTCATTTACAGACCTACTAATAACAATTTTAACACTTCTCCTTTCCGGTGTTAACACAAAATAAAACATGTTTATGACACAAAATCAAATATAACATTTCTAGGCAAGTATGGTGAATGTAAATATGACGAGAAGTAGGTTAAGCATGTCACTCACGAATGTCAACCCTAATCCTTCTTTTTTTCTAGCGGAAGTCGACCATCAAAGCCTCCCATTTTTCTCTTGGCTAGAATAGTCGACCTACTCAGCAGTTTATTCTTCTCAATCGGAACCCACCCTACCCATGGCAACCCTACTTCATATGTTAACCATCATGCTCTCCTCATCTAATTATCTTCTATGGAAGAATCAAATTCTACCCCTTTTTTCCCATCAACAGTTGATCGGGTATGTTGATGGCTCAATCAAGAAACAGATAAAATCATTGGTTTCTTTGTGGTTTGGGGGCTGTGTTTGAAACATTCTCCATGGCTCGTCATTGTCCATCCTCGATCCACTTTTCATGAGCTTTTGTCCAAGGTTGAAGGACGTGAGTTTTTTTTTTCTTCTCGTCATGGCCCAAAAATAGGGTATGAGATTTTGACATGACACGAACCTAATATGAAATTCGTGGATTTGGGTTTATTTTAAATAAGTTGGGGCTAGATTTGGGTTGACCCGTGGACCCGTTTACCTAGATAGGTTGTGTTCGGGTTCAACCCGACAAGTTCACAGGTTGAACATTAACCCATTTTATATTTATTTTATTTTCTTATATATGTTTAATGTCATAAACTAAATTATTTATATGTTTTATTACAAAACTTAGAAATAAAAATAAAAACTGAAATAAGATCTCATAACGAAAATGTAACTGCTTCATATTCGTTTTTTTTTTTTTGTAAAATAGTAATTTAAATTATTAATATGTAAAAAAATATAAAAGTTCAAACTTTTGTGTCAAACAGGTCATGTTTGTGTCAACCCATCATTTTTCGTGTCATGTTCGGGTTAACATGACTACATAATTTTTGGGTTCGGGTCGTGCTCAAGTTCGTGTAAATTTTTGGGTTGTTAGTTATACACAACAAAACACTATCTCTCTCACACACACGAAACACTAAATCAACACAAGAATTTAACGTGCTCCCACTATCACTAAATCTCCTCATCGGTTTATGACCTTAAAATATAACTCGTGTAAAATTTTCCATCTTAGTCTTCAAAACATAATAGTGCCTTGCAGGGCTGGTCCTTGGGATTTTAGTGCTCTGAACGAGACGAAAAAAAGGCCTCTTGGTGCTAACGAATTAAATTATATAAACTAATTCTTTTGAACAAAAACAAACGTTTTAGCAATAAACATAGAAAAATCATAGTACACTGACGGTAGTTAACCGATAATTCATGAGATTTAGGTACTATAATAAACATAGCAAAATCATCTATTTACAAGGCTTCTCAATTGCCCAACTAATTAATTAAACAAATAATAATGGATCATAACCCATGAGATTATGATATTTTGTTTTCTAAAAAATAAGCTTTTAAATGAGTAATTGGGTTAATAAAATAAGCTTAAAAAATTAAGTTTGGTTTAAAACATAATTGGGTTAAGTTTTGGATTGGATTATAGTTTATAACTATCTTTTTACAAATATATATATATATATATATATATATATATATATATATATATATATATAAATTAAAAACAGAACAAAAACTTTGTACACATAGGATTAATAGTAATAGGAGTTAAAGCTCTAGGAAGAAAAAACCCAGGAACAAAACTTTTAGCCCTAATACTTGATAAAAGTTGGAAAACAGAAATGAAAAAAGCTATAATCTCAGGAATGGAAGTAGATCTGAGTCAAAATATAGCAATATTTTATTATACACCAGATATTTTAAAAGATACAAAAGACTTACAAAATATTAAAATTGCTTTAAAAACAAAAGGATACGAAGATTACGAAGGCAACAATCTAGTAATAAGTATAGGAATACTAGGAAAAGCCAGTAACAGTTCAGGAATGAAATATAAAGTAAACATAGAAGGAATAGTAAAAACAATCACATCAAAATCTATACAGATGATAGAACCAATAAAAATAGATCCAGAAAAATTAACAGGATTAGAATGGGAGCTAGAAGATTTACAGGATAATGAGGAAAATACAGTTTTAGTACCAAAGAAAAGTTATATATATGAGGAAATAGATGAAAAACAAAAACTAAGATTCACAGATTTCAAAGAAAAACAAACAGAGAAAAATGATAATGAGGAATATCATTTTATGAATATAGAAGATGAGGAAGAAACACTTCCGATATATGATGAATATGATACAGATGATGAAATATTAGATATAAATTTCTTAAAATTTGAACAAGAGGAAACAATGGATTATACATTATTAGATTACGAAGAGGAATCCACAGATTGTTTTAAGTTAGAAGAAACAAATAAAACAATAGAACAAATCATAGACAGAAAATTTACAGAATTAAATATACAACAGGAAGTAGATAACATGATCGTAGAATGCATGTTAGATCTAGGAATGACTTACGAAGAAAGTTACAAGAAATTACAGGAATACTACAACTTACCATTAGTAGAAGATATTACAAATGAAAAAACCATGATATCAGATTTCTATAAACAATAATGAGTCAGTATATAGTATATACAGTGAAGATGAAAATCCAACAGCAAAAGTAACATATACATATATGAATACAGAGGAAAATTGTGAACATAATTGGATACAAAATAAGGGAAATAATCACATTAGATGTTATAATTGCGGATATTACCCAAGTATAGAAAAAAGATCACAGTGTAACAAATGCTTTAAAGAAATTTGCTTTAAATGCCTCAAAGAAATCTACAACCAAGACATAGCCTCGACATCTAAAACAGTTAACAGAGATAATAAAAATGATAAAATAGAAAAAATAGAACTTTCATTAGAATTACATAGTTTAAAAATCAAAAATCTAGAAAATAAAATAAAAGAAATACAAAAAATAGTTAAACCAGAAGAAGTAAACAAAATGGCTACAACACAGAATATATATATATATATATATATATATATATATATATATATATATATATATATATATATATATAGGATAGAGAACGGATGTTAACCCTTGTTTATTGCGATAACCCGTTAACCCTATATCATCCATTGATTTAATATATAATATTCAAGATTCTCAATGGATGGTGGAGATCATATTAAGGGCAATTTGGTCTTTTTGTTTTGTGTACTTGATCTGACATATTAATTTGACAACCCATTACAAGTTTCTTTTCTTCTTTTCAAACTACACACACATCTTTTTATCTTTCTAAATTACATCTGATCTTTTTTTTTTTCAAATTCTCATTTGATGGAGAAGATAAAGCATATTACAAGAAAGTTCAATGGTGAAGTTGAAGCTTCAATGTTCACTCCTTTTACGTCGATTGAAGATGAAAAATATTTGAAGCATATTTGAAGTTTTGATGTGGATCTGGAGTAAAAGATGAAGCATATGGATTTGGAGTTTTGATGAATTGATGTGGATCTTAAGTAAAAGATGATGCAGTCGATCGATACCTGTTGAACGAGGAAAGAATGGCTCAAAAAAAGGTTATAACACATGGATCTGAAGTTTTAATGTGGATCTGGAGAAAGATGAAGCATATTTGAAGATGATGAAGACGATGAACAGTTAGAATCTTGAGAATAATATCTATTTATGTGGCTTTGATATTTTCTGGTATGTTTTAACACTTTTGTTTGTAGAAATTGATATGATTCAGATAGTATTTTTTTCCATACGATTTGAAGTTGGTGATGGAATACTGGTTACCTTTGGGAAGATGATGTTCATGTGAGTCGTATATTACATCAGCGTAGTAATACATTGTTACATTACTATAATACATTGTTACATCAACGTAGTAACCCAGGTTATTCATAGTAGAATACACATTTAAGGTGATATTCTTTTCTTATGATTTGAAGTTGGTGATGGAAGAGCATTATTTTTGGGAAGATGATGTTCATGTGGGTTTTATATTTATTTTTTTAGATATGCGTAATTTATCAATGTAATTCCCCTGTTACAGTATAGTAATACATTATTACATCAGCGTAGTAACCCAGGTTACATCAATATTTCATCTAGTTTATTTTTTTAAATTATAGATCTATAATGTAAAGCTTGCAATTTGTAGTTGTTTGTCAGATCTGGTTGTTTGTGATGAAATTAGTTATACATATGTTGTTTACAGTGGTGTTTCATCATATTTGTTCATCTTACTAACATATATAATTTCTTATTTTATGTGATGGTGTAATTTTGATTGTCATTACATCAATGTATTTTGCTCTTTACACCAATGATGTAATTGATTTTACAGCATAAGTGTTCATCAAAGTGATGTAACTGTTCTTTATATTGATCAAAAAAAGTTTTTTGGCAAAGACTATAATGGAATTAAAGAGAAAAATGTGATGAATTTTATGGTGTAATTTTTATAAAAAAATAAATTACTATAAAAAAGTTATGGATGTATAAAAAATTAGGGGGTAAACATTTATCGCAATATAGGTGGGTTAACAACCGTTCCTTACCCTATATATATATATATATATATATATATATATATATATATATATATATATATATATATATATATACTAGGTTAGTCCTCATGTTATACACGGATTGAATAAATAAAATATTATATAATTATTAATAAAAATTTATGTATTATAAAATTATGCTTGAATATAAAATATGATTATAATTATATATAAATAGCTAAGTAAATAAATAATAATGTATTTTTCTTAAAATTTTGTTTTATAAAAAATTGTGATTTTTAAACATATTGTTTTAAGAAAAATGATTTTTCTTAAAAAAAAATTCGTTGTATTCTGTATTTTATAAAATTTTGTTTTTACAAAGTGTGCTTTTAATAAAAAATAGATTTTTAATTTATTAAATTATGTATTTTTTAATTTGAAAATGGTATGAGAAATATTATTAGTATTCAATATTATTATTAATAATATAGAAAAATAAGAAAATAAGTATAATGAGGTTTAGAATTGTTTTACGCTTATTTTAGTTTTTATAGATAGATATATATATTAAAACCCATAAAATAAACGGATTAAATTTTAATGTAAAATATATATGTAAAATAAACACGAATAGTTACAATATAATATTTTAATGTAAAATACAATTAAAATTATATATATGTAATAGTTTAAGAAATAAAACAATTAGACTATTTTTTAACTCTCTTATCTAAATAGTTTTATTTTTAAACATTTGTTTTAAGTTTTTTTATATAAAAATATTTTTTTATAAAAATCTTATTTTTAAAAAAATCTGGTTTGTAATTATTCTGATTGTTTTAATAAGACTGTTTTAAAATATTTCACCTGTGTATAGTTTTTTTCAAAAACAAAATGATTTAAAATATTTTGTTTCAAAAATGTTTAGTGTTTTAAAAAATTTCATTTTATATAAAACTTTAGTTTGTGTTTATTTAGATTTTAATTAAAAGATGAAAAGATAGTTTTATTTAAAAAAAATTTAGATAAGAGAGAGAAATATAGTAATTTTTAAAATTTATTTTTAATAAGTGAGAGAAGTTTGTATGATTATTTAAATTATTATAATACTCTTTTGGAGGGAAAAAAAAATGACAAGTGATAAAAAGTGGCTTAAGAGAAGGAGAAGTGGTAAAAAAAACCTTGCTTTATTAGAGGTTATATATATATATATATATATATATATATATATATATAGAGAGAGAGAGAGAGAGAGAGAGAATATAGAAAATTTGAAAAAAATTGTACCCTCTTAAAGAGTGGGCCCTAGACGGGAGTCCATCCTGCCCCTCCTCAAGGGCGGCTTTATTTTTTTTGTAACTGTATTTGGAAAACGTCATGTGCTCTCACTATCACTGAATCTCCTGAATGGTTTAGACTTCTAAACCCTTTCAACGAACATCTATGTGGCTCCCTACTTCACGTTTGCAAGATGAACTCTCTTAGAACTTGGTTAATCAAACCAAATTTTGTTGTGCTTAACCAGAACAGTTATACATTCCCCCAACACGAACCTAAATCATTTACAACAACTCACGATTCATACGACGAACAATAACCAGATTACCATTAATTACCCTCCATTTACCGTTATCAAACTTTATTTCCAGTTCTTGCTCATCCAATTGACTAAGAGTACCAATTTCTTCTTTAGTACTGGAACCACTATGACAGTCGTTGGGTTCTATCTAGTTCCTAATGAAGTAACTAGATCAAAATCCCCCATGTATGTTGTCTTAAGTGTATCAACATTAGCTAATCATACCTTTCCAGAATCATCATGTTCAGATTCACCATCGTTTCCCATTGTCCATGGCATGAAACAAACCATCTGAATCCATGACCCAAGAGTCCATAATGTTTTCAACACCAAATATTAATACATCATCATTAGAAACATCCGCGATCACAGTGTTCAACTACTTCTTATTCGAATAGTGACTCTTAGCGTGTCCCACCTCATTGTAACTCTGGCATCTTACATTCTTCCTAGGTTTAGATGAACATCTTCCTTGAGTCTCACTATTTCTGTTATTTCATCGACCCCCGTCTACATTAACAACTCGTTATATGATAATTCACCTGAGTTCATACTTTTGACATTTTCATCTAAAATAGCATCCTTAAGTACCTTCAAAAGTGAAACTAGTAAATCATGACTATGCAATACATAAAGATTAATTAGGGTTAATAACTTAATAAACAAGAAAAGTAATTATAAGCCTAAGCCTAAAAACTTCACAAACCCAACAGGATTGGACCTAACATATAACTACTCCAATTGCTTTCACAGCCCGACAAAATGGTCCTTCCTTCCATCCATGGGTCTTCTTCTCATGCCTAAGGACAGTTTTCTAGTGGGTATTTTTCTAATCATGGTCGGTCTAAATCCCCTCCACATTGTTAGCTATGATGGTCAAATCCATTTGACATAAAAAAAATGCATACATATAGAATTTGATTTGGCATTAAAATTAACTAAAACATTAAAAAATCAAGATGTACCACAAAGCAAAACTTTTTCTTGTAATTAGAGATCCATTTGGCATCTATCTTAAACTTAACAAATTATTTTCAAAATCTTAATCTATACGAATGTATTTAAAAAAAAAGGAGATATGGTAATGGAGTTATACCCTTGTGATAGCATTAAAACAAGCATCATTTTTCCTTGACTTGAATTGCGTATAAGTTTTGCAACACGTAAATTGCTGCAAAATTAGATGAAAAAGATACATCGTTGAGATTCAAGAAGACAACCCATAAAATTACGCATGTCTCTCGACCTCCTTTAGACTCTATTGTTGCATTCATTTTGTGCCTCAACTCTTCACTACTTTGCTTTAGCTTGGTTACTATCTATTAATATGTTCTCACTTCCTACAAGCTCTTAGCACTGCCCAAAATAACATTTTTTAGGGGTACAATGGGTTGGGGCTAAATGTCACGAGATGATTCTTGAAAGCCCCTGTGCAACACCTTTAATTGCCTGATTATCAACCATTTTCATCCTGCTTATTGAAATGCGCACTGGTATCATCCTACCATTAACTCATCACAAGATGTTGTAAGTATAATCATTTCCGCTGTACACTTTTATATTAATCGTTGAAGCTATCCTAAATGAGATGCAAAATGAGGCAGCAAATCACAAATTTGCGTTAGCATCTTAAAAAAGTTAGCTTTACTTTATCTTATTGCCTAAAGGACACGCTCATTGAAATGTTAGTCCCAACATGCAACAACCATTCGTCATCCAGGTCGCTTATGCTTCAGTCCTTCCATTTGGATAGGTCTATTACTCATTTTGGCGATCGCTTGGTTCTAATACACAACAACCAAATTTTCATATGCTTGATTGGTCTCATGGACATCCTCCCTCAATATGGAAATTACAGGCTTCCACTAACCATTGACAAGCCTTGACTATTGTCAAACTTGTAGCTTCGACACGCCACGTCAAACTTATGGCTTGACAACGTGTCGAACTTTCGACTTTGACGTCCCATGTTGAACACGACCAACTGGCCTTCCCTATGGATTCTAGCAACCTAACCAGTGGAGTAGACAAACCTTTTTTATACGGCTTCATGCCACTTTAACACTCCTAAGAATAAAGATCTTTGTTACTTGACATTACTTTTGTCTTTGAAAAAATTCACCCGATATTTTACCGATCTGATATCACTATCACCTTCCGCTAGTCATCGATACTAGTCCCACAAACCATCAAAATATCAAATACACATCAATTAAATTTTGATCTTCTCCCACCACCATTGTTTAGTCATCCATCCAAAAACTTTTAAAATAAGGCCATGTTTGGGATTGTTTATTTTGATTGAAAAGGACTTTTGACAAAAAGGACTTTTGACAAAAATTGACTTAAAAGGACTTTATGACAAAACTTTTCAAACTTATTAACTTAAAAATAAACTAAAAGGTTGTTGAAAAAAGTGTTTGGATTAGCTTATAAACTAAAATGTTGTAAAATGACCAAAAAAGACATGATTTTAATAACAATAGGAGTTAATAGGAGATAGTAAAGGGGTATAATAGAAAATTTGATCAAAAGGAGTTTTCAAAAGTCAATAAGTAACCCCCTCCTTACTTTTCAAAACCTCCTTTTTATCCTGTATGAAAAGTCAGTTTGAAAAGTTATTTTGGGTTTGCCAAACATTTTTTTTGACTTATTAACTTCTGAGAAGTTAATAAGTCAAAAGTTGAGATAAAATAAACAAGGCAAATTGGATTTTAATAATCCAAACTACTACATATTGGCCGATAATAATCCATACTATCAATTTGGCCGTTAACACTCCCAACTTTCACTTTTATTACCAACAACAGTCCTAGTGACATAATTTTAATTTTCTTACGTTTGATTTTGATTCGATTCGGTTCACAACAATAACTATGAAAGAAATAAAAAAACATACAAGCTAAATTGAGACTAAAATGGATACAAATCGAACGTAAAATTTTGAAAATTATGCCACTTGAAGTATTGTTGATTATAAAAGTAAAAGTTGAGAGTGTTACTAGCCAAATTAATAGTTTAGATTATTATCAGCCAATAAATAATAGTTTGAATTATTAAAATCCAATTGTTATTAAAATCCCAAACATGCACTAAGTGTCTTAAACCTGATCTAATACCACTTGTTACCGAACCTTAATCAGCGGCCACGTTATCTGGTAGCGGGGCCGTTGGGTCAAAAACAACTAAATCTAATTTTCGTCCATGTGAAAAGACTTTCCCTTTAATCACCTTTCCCAAAACCAATAAATTTTCACACCATTTTCAATGCTCTGCAACTTCTTCCAACTCAAATGATTTCATCACTGATTTCACCACAATTGATGCAAATCTGCAGGTGTTTCTAGTGAATTCTATTGAATGACGTTGTCGAAGCTATTTCACCTCAGGAGGATACGTTTTGGTGCTCGCAACGACGCTGTAGACGATACAGCGTTAAATTCATCGACACCTGAACCAAATTCCCTCCGCCGCACCACCGCCGACCGTCGCCATCACCACCACCACAATCGCCATGATCGCGGTGGCTGTAACCCTCCCCCACCGCATCTCCACCGCCATCACCTCTCGGTACTGCCACCTTTTGTTTTAATTTACGATTTTCTTCGAGTAATTCGGTTTTGATTTGTGATTTACAGTATTACTTGATTGTAAATTTGTAATTCCGTTAGCAAAACAGAATTAACAATTGTGTAAGAACTATATCGGTGTTTGGTAGGATCGTTATTCGTTAATCCTGATTGAGTTTCGTTCTTCTAGGGTTTTGTATATTTGTAATGTCAGTTGTTCTAATAAGCTAGAATTAAGTCATTAACTACTTTTGGGTGATGATAATTCGATGGTTTTGTGATCAATAGGAGCATGAAGAAGGTGTTAGTCAATCACAATCTGGTAGCATCATCAATTCAGAAGATTTCAGAAGCATTCGTAGAAGGGGGGCCTCTGCGACTGATAGACTTCCTGGAGTTGTGTTACTCGCAAGGGAAAGGCTTGTTGAAAGATTGAGAGGGGTTAATATTTCACAAAACAGGTATCCAAAATCATGTTTCCTGATCATATAATTGTCAAATTTGTAGGATTGATTTGAACAAATTCATTATTGTAAATCTCCTGAACAATGTGGAATGATATGCAGAATTGGATCAAATGAACAGGTCTAACATGCACAGTCAAATTCATAATCATAATCTGTTTTTCATTGATTGTAAGCACTTGTTCGTACAAACAGATGATTAACCAACTAACTAATGAGTCTAAGTGATTATAGCTATTTATACTACAATGAAAAACAAAGAAAACATTTAAGTACAAAATTTGACCAATAATGGTTATAGTCGACATTTCAAACTGTTCGTAGTATTCTTTTCTTTGTTTGTAGTGAAGTGTTGATTTTTTGCAGTGAAGCTTGTTCATTCAACTTTGAAAGATCATTTGCAGTGAATAATTATTTGTTCATATTCAACTTGAGAGACTGCAAACATGTCTTTCTGTTCGTAGTGTTTTTACTTGTTCTCCAAAACTTCATTCTTATTCAATTCTTTACTGCAAACAACTAAAATGTTGTCAGTATTGAACACTTGATCTTCAAAATATTCTTGATTCGTAGTGTAATGAAGATTCACTGTGAACACTTATCTTTGCTCGCAGTGAATGACACTATGGTCTTCAAAATATTTTTGATTCGTAGTGTAAAGATTCACTGTGAACGCTTATCTTTGCTCGCAGTGAATGACACTAAGACAAATTAAGATTGGTATGAGCTTTTGTTTGAACTCTACAAAATCTTCATTTGCAATTCACTTGAATCTGGTTATACTTGCAGGCAGAGCAGCAGGCCTTCATTCAGCCTCCATCAAGATGATATCGCATATAACAATCTGCCAATGTCAGCAGTGACAAAAATGCTTCCTCCTGGGCTTTCTAAACATGAATTGAGCAGTTTACAAATGACAGTTTTTAATGATGATATTGAAGGAAATAGAGAAACGTCAAGTGCATCGAGGGAGTGTAGTATTTGTCTTGAAGGTTTTGTGGATGGTGATGAGCTTATAAACCTGGACTGCTTGCATAGGTTCCATTCCTGCTGTTTGTTTCCATGGATTGAGGTATGTGGAGCCTGCCCAAACTGTAGAAAAGACATAGTTGTTACTCGTGATAACCCTGTTTCTTGAGTATAACACCTCCTAACCTGAATACAGAGTTGTTTGTATGCTGTATATTTAACATAAAACTTAGTTTTGTTGTTTAGGATTTGAGTACATTAAGCAGAGATCTTGGTGTTGTTTGTAATACCTGGTGAAGTAATAGCTATTATAGTATGTCACCTGTGCCAACTTTAGAAGGGTTTTTACTCATGGGAAAATCAAGTGAATAGCCATTTGAGCTAAACATTTACCCAAATAGTTATCAACTTTTTTTTAAAAAAAAATTATTATTAAATTTGACTGTTACAAAGATTATCTCTGGTTAAACAAGCTGCTAGTAGCAAGTTTCGGTCGATTATGTCAGATGCCGAATGTATTATTGGTTGCCCGGTCTAATCTACTACTTTTGTGCCAAATATAAGATACAACAGTGGTTAATTTTGTGCAAAAACAGTCTATGCATCTATTATTGACCAGGTTTCCTTTTACTAAAAGATTTGTAACTGTCGAATTGATAAAATTTTTATTTTGGTTATACTTTGTGATAATCAAAATGGCTATTCACCTTAATTTCCCTCTATTCAATTCTGTGCAAATTTCAGGTGGATAAATCAGAATAAAATCCATGATTGATCATATTTTATGGACAGGATAATTGGATACATGCATTCCTTACATTAAGAATTTAAAACTTAATCTAATTCTTCACTTGGATTTTACAAAATTAAATTAACTAGAAATTCTCCCGCGCACGTTATGCGGGTAATTGCATTACGAACTTGAATATGAAAAAGAGAACACAAAAAATATAGTAATGGCTATCACTCCGACTTCAAACTCGAAGACATCTAGCAAACGGAAATAAAGAAATGACGTCAGCATAACATAATAAACTTAACAAGCGTGATGAATTAAATAATTATGATACAAATTAAATAAATAAGTATTTAGAAAATAGTTTACTTGCTAAACTAACTTCACAAATCAAAAAGGGCCAAATATGAGAACCACAAAATTTTTATGGCCAAAACATAAAAACTAAAAATTTCATTTAGCTAAGACTTTAAAATAGTCTTAAAATTATATAGATGGGTAATTATTACTCACTTTATCTTAGACACATGCATCAATACAAGTATGGTTGGTAACTTGGTATGTACTTATGACTGATAAATAATAATTTTTTTTTGGAACGTGAGTGGAATTTTATTAATCACCAAAGTCTAGCCATAAGCTAGACATAAACAAAACACCAAGTTCTACACCAAACACGATCAAATTATGAAATTAAAGTTCCACAAAGTACGCCAATTAGTAAAAGTCATCTTCCTACGGTTAGTGATCCAAAGGAATCCCAAAGACCTCATTTCATTCACGATTTTGAATGGACAGACATGGACCAGTAGGTTCGCTATTGTATAGAAGATCGTTATGCACCAAAATGTAATAAGATGAAAGGTATGTAGTATCTTGATATGTAATGACGATTATGCGGCCAATGATAAGAAATTGACACCAAGAGTATAGTTGCGACCAACCTAGCCTCGTAAAGTTGCAATTGAGAAGTAGATGGTCGACTGTTTCATCAAATAGGGTGCAACAACGCATGTTGGAGAATCGATGCTGACACCTTGACATGATAAGGAGACTATTACTAAAATTTTGTCCAAGAGTACTCTTCCATCAAAGAAGTTGATTTTGAGTGGCACGGTTATTTCATTCAAAGTTGGTAGGTCGGTTGGGGATGTCAAAATATTCAATTGCATAAGTATGGTTGACGTGGCAAAATTGGTTGTACCCGTGGGGGGGGGGGGGGGGGGGTCTTGACGGGGGCAGGGTGGGCGACCGCTCAGCTCCGAACTGTTGGGTTTTGTGGAGCCTTGATTTGGGCTCGTGTTAGAAGACAATTCGTGGTAGATTAATTAAATTAAAGACTGGGCCTATTTTTATTTATTTATAGCCCATTAGGGTTTTCTTGGGGACCAAGTTGTAAACCCTAATTTTCTCTATTTATATTATGTATTGTACTTGTAATTCCTCACGAGTAAGACAGAAAACAATAAAAGTATTATCCTGGTTGCAACCTGTGGACGTAGGTCACATCGACCGAAACACGTTAAATCTCGCGTGTTCATCTTTGTTATTATTTTTCTCGCAGTTTAATTGTGTTTGTGTGTCGATCTACACCCGGATCCCTAACAAGTGGTATCAGAGCTACGGCTCGTTACACACGGAAGAAAACACAAATCGAGAGAGTTTGCGATCTAGGGTTTATCGCCGGCAGCCGTCGTCGTCCCAGCCGATCGTCGTTTCATATTCATCATCCGCACCCACCCACGTTTACCTCAGCAAATAAAAGGCATTGGTTTGTTTGTTTTTTTTTGGAGTTCACGGTTCGAGAAGAAAAAAAAAAGACACTGTTTTATCTTTCTTTTGGTCCTATTAATGTGGTGTATTATTTTTTTGAGGGTTTCTCGACCAATACCAAGAAAAAACAAAAAGAATTAATTGTTTTGCCTTTTATTGAGTTGGAACAAGGAGGAAAAGAAGCAGCTTGTGTTCCCATCATAAAAGACAAAATCATCTTTTAGTTGTTGTTTCATTGAAGCTTGCGATACTAATGTGTAACAAAAAAAAAAAAGAGTTATTTTGGGTTATTCAAGTATTTTTTGATATAGTTAACGAGATTCAAAGTCGAGAATTTTCATGTGTATTGTTGAACTAGTTTGTTTATTATTTTTTGAAAGTAAGTAAAAGGGTAGTGCTTAATAGAACAACACTCAAGTTCAGGCAGCCGGCCATAGTTGTGTTTGACACTACTTTCAGTCTTGACTCGATTAGTAAACAGATTATAGTTTGAGATAATGGCTGAGAGCGGAAAACTTCAGATTGAGAAGTTTAATGGAAAAGACTTTGGTTGGTGGAAAATACAGATGGAGGATTTGCTTGTTCATAAATACTTGGATGTTGTTTTGGGTGATAAACCATAAAAGATGGAACCATCTGAGTGGGAAACTTTAGATAAAAAGGCCAAGGCGGTTATTAGATTGTCGCTGACAAAGGATGTTGCGTTCAACATTCTGAAGGAAACTACAGCGAAAGGTATCATGGATGCATTATCTAATAGGTACGAGAAGCCTTCGGCAGCAAATAAAGTTTTCTTGATTCGAGAGCTGGTTAATACAAAAATGAAAGAGGGGAGTTCAGTTTTAATACACATCAACAACTTGAACTCTATTTTGTCAAGACTTGGGTCAATTGACATCAAATTCGAGGATGAGGTTCAAGCTCTACTACTGTTATCATCATTGCCTGATAGCTGGGCTGGTACTGTTACAGCGATTACTAGTTCCACCAGCGTATTCACTTTAAAAGGGATTCAAGATATTATTCTGGGCGAAGACATTAGACGAAGAAATTCAGGTGAATCTTCAAGTGAATTACTGAATGTTGGCAGAGGAAGAAAGAATAACAGAAGCAGTGGGAGCAAGAACAGGAAAAGAAGTCAGTCTAAGACTCGAAATGATGTGACTTGTTGGAACTGTAAACAAGTGGGACACTTCAGGAATCAGTGTCCGAATGATCAAAAAGAAGTTAATACTGCAGCAGACTACTCAGATGATGATTTCTTAATCTGTAGCGTGGAGAGTAGTGTCATGGATTCTGGAGCTTCGTTTCATGCTACCCACAGCAGCGAAGCATTGCAGAATCTAAAAGAAGGTGATTTTGGTAAGGTAAGATTGGTGAACAATGATGTTCTTGATGTTACGGGCATGGGTGACATAGATTTAGTTACTTCAGCTGGTTCATGGACTTTAAAAGATGTTAGGGTAATTCCTGATTTGAAGAAAAGGTTGATTTCTGTCGGTCAGTTGGATGAACATGGACATGAGGTTAAGTTCAGGAATAAGCATGGAAAGTTGTTAAAGGGATCTTGTCATTGCTCATGGAAATAAATGGGTTCATTGTATATGGTTAGTTTACCGCCTGAAGGAAGTGACGTTCCAGTTCAAAAGAACACTAAAATCCAGTTCATAGAATCTCGTGGGTAGAAAAAGGTTTGCTTTGCAAGTAAGAAACCTAGAGTCACAGAAAAGATTCAGAGTGAATGTGCATGGAAAAGTTCAGAAAAACCAGTTAGAAGATTTCGTGGCAGTGGGAGCACGGGTAGTGCTTCAGTTCCAGTTTTTAGACTATAGTGGGTTAAAAGAACTACTATTCCATCTGATAAAATCTCTTCAGAAGATTACTTGCTAAATATGGAGAGTGTTTGTTCTCAGTGTGTTTCAGGTTCTGGCCGATTGTTTCAGTGGGAGCCGGTAGGGACAGAGAATGAGTCAGGGGCAGATACAGTCGTGACTGATGTGTTGAAGCTTGGGGGAGCTTCAACGGGCCTTCAGGTTAACTGATGAGAAGGCCGCTGCAACCAGGAAGACGAGGAAGATTACAAGAGGTACAAGTGTTCACAACGGAAGGCAGTTTGAAAATGATCAAGCCTCCAAGTGGGAGATTGTTGGGTTTTGTGGAGCCTTGATTTGGGCTCGTGTTAGAAGACAATTCGTGGTAGATTAATTAAATTAAAGACTAGGCCCATTTTTATTTATTTATAGCCCATTAGGGTTTTCTTGGGGACCAAGTTGTAAACCCTAATTTTCTCTATTTATATTATGTATTGTACTTGTAATTCCTCACGAGTGAGGCAGAAAGCAATAAAAGTATTATCCTGGTTGCAGCCCGTGAACGTAGGTCACATCGACCGAACCACGTTAAATCTCGCGTGTTCATCTTTGTTATTATTTTTCTCGCAATTTAATTGTGTTTGTGTGTCGATCTACACCCGGATCCCTAACACGAACTCCTCGGGGCCCGAAAATTTAATTTTTTTCATATTATATGTATGAATTTTTTTCATTAATAAAAACCATAGGCCATTAGAAAAACTCAATGACAATTTCATTTTTAAAACCTATTAAACCTTAGGAGATTATTAACATTCTAATTAGTTTAGCCCACTACCATTACCCAATCTAAACATATTCTCAAAACGTTAGAAGAGCCTCACGATTCGCTTAAAACCTTAAATAAGTAAATTGTATTATATTGCTTTAATACTTTTGTTTACTGGTATTACGATTATTATCGTATTATTACTTTTTATCTACGGTGCTATCAATTTTATATTTCAAGGACTCATTTTTCTCTACTCGCTCGAGTATTCTCGGGGACGGCATTGGTTGTACCTTAAATGATTCGGCTGAGATTCATAGACCTTCTTTCTAATTCCCAATCAATTGAGCATACGTTATTCCATACCCACTATGTTTGAGCTTAGAGGGAGATAAGTAGTCATTCCAGTGTTGTGGATAAATGAGTTTACCTTGAACCATAAATCTCATTTTTTTTTTTTTTTTTTTTTTTTTTTTTTTTGCTTTCCACCACCATTTGAATAATAATGGAAGATCTGATGTCGAAAGTGAACCAATGCCCAAACCGTCATGTATTTTTGAAAACTTATAACTGAGTTCCAATTCGTCTAATGTAACTTCTTATTCGCACCATTATCACTACCATGCCATATGATAAATAATGATATTTTTTTTAAAAACTAATATTATTAGAAAAAATGGATGGCAAGGATCTAAAATCCATGACAAGAAAGTATTCGATCTGTACTTTTCGATTTGTTCCTCACCCAAAGAAAACCAAGAGTCTTGATGTCATCAAGAATCTTGTCTTGAGAATGGTGAATATGATTGAACATACGATCATTCCGGTATCTTCATATACACCAACAAGCAATAAGGATATCATCGTGAACCATTTTCCTTTGTCTTTTGCTTACCTGGATAGACTTAAGTAGCTCAAGGAGACTAAAAAGATTTTGTTCTATCGCAGTCAATTTAATTTATGTGGAAACATAAATTTTTGAGCTTTAATTTTTCTTGTAATGTGAAGAGACGAATGATGATTGACATGAGCTTGCATTATACTTCATAAAACCTTAAACATGGAATACAATAAAATTAAAACTAATTAATCCTTCTACTCTAATAAAATGATTACTAGAGTGCCATATGGCATCATCATATTTATTTTTATCAAAAAAATTTTGCTTCTCTTTTCTATTAAATAGCAACATTAATAACTACTGATATTTTAGTTTCTTTTTTTAGGTTAATAATATATTTTATTAAATTAAGAAATAGATCTTTTTATTAATGTTATTTCTAAATAGATAAATTTTTACAAAAAGAAATTTTTCTAAAACATCAAACTTTTTTAAAAAATACGATACATTTAAAATTGATTTTTTTTTAAAGTAAAAATTTTATAAACAAAAAATAATTTAAATTGAGAGTTATAGTAAGAAAATTTTTAAAAATGGTATTGTTTAAATGATTTATTTTGAAACAAAATATTTAATTTATTTTTAAAAAAATATAAAAAATCTAAAAAGTTGATATCATTGTATTATTAAGTATAGTCATTAATTGTTTTAAAATTAATAAATTTTTATCCTATTTAATATTTTATTTATTCAACACGTGTAATACATGAGTTTACTAAATTTAGAAATGAATAAAAAACGAATAATCAAAAAGTATTCGTCAAATTAGTTAAAACTAAATACAATTGAAATCTAATTCTATTCCGTGTGCGTTGTTTGCGACAAATCTTTTGAATTGACATATCAAGGAATAATAGTATGTAGGTTGTCGAATTAAAGAACAAGAAATTGGATGTATTTTCTTTAATTTTTCAAATAAATAATTATTTAATTCGACATGTATTTTCTTTAATTTTTCTAATAAATAATTCAACCTTCGCTCCTAAGTCGTTCTCGCCCCACCCACCACTACATTATAAGTTTCTTTTTTAATAAATTTGTAAACCAAAAACATGATTATTTTATTTGTGAATGAAATCAGCTTTAGAATACTGCTCGTGTTTCGGTATAAAGTATCATTATTATATTTCAACCATGTTAGAATAATACTCATTAGTATTTTTTAACTTTTAGTTTCATTCATTTTTATGTAAATGCTTTCATTCTTTCAATTCATCGAACAACAGACATCAATAAGTATGCATTGGATAACAACGTAAAATCGTAATAAAAGAAGTTTATTTCATGTAGGATACACTCATGCACTACTATTCTACTAACTTCAAAATAAAATTGATGATGGTGGAGATACAAGACGAAACCTGCTAGTTTATGGAGATGGACAATTGATGCATTAATTCCATATAACCTCTTACAACTTTTGTTTTATTCCTTGCAAGTCTAACTATTCCATTAAACATCCAGCTTCCTAACTTGTTTAAGTTAGAACAGAAGAAAAATGCCTATGAATTGGTGGACAAATGACAAAGTTGCTTCTAACTATGCTTCCCCCGAGTCTGGACGCTTATTCACGTCCTGCTATTTCATGACTTTAATATGGCAGTTTGTTGGTGATTGGTGCAATATTCTTATGGTTTTTTTTGCATTCTCAACAAAAGATTTGCTTGAGATGCATAATGGGGTCAACCATGGATCGACTAAGGAACTGGTTAGGGCTATCATCTTCACAACCAATTGGTGTATTTGGAATGGGTAAATATCTAATATATATGTTTTAGGATAATGAGAAAATATATAATTAATTTTTTAGTTTGGAAAATATGTAATTTGTTATCTTAAGAAAGGAAAAATATGTAAAAATCCTTAACTTTAATTATCGGTTATTGTTGTTTTGATATGAAGTTTCAAAATGAGATGTAATTTTGTTGTTTCTATTGATAAAGAAAAATCGAACTTGAGAAAATATATTATTGATGGTCTTAGAAAATGAAAAATGTGTAAAAATACTTTTGTGAAGATACGGGTAAAATACTCAATCAATAAATAATTTAATTAAATGGGTAAAAATGTAATACATATATATATATATTTTAGCAAAATAGGTAGGGTTGCTAACGGACTGAACGTTCAACGAACAGTTCGTGAACCGTTCGGCAGAAAGTTCGTTTATGTTCGTTCATGTTCGTTCGTTTAGTAAATGACAGAACACGAATAAAAAAAAATTCGTTTGTTTAGTTAGACGAACATAAACACAAACTACTTTCATTCATTTATCTTCGTGAAGTTTGATAATGTGTTAATTAATGTTCGCTCATGAATGTTCGTTTATGTTCATGAATGTGTTCTTTTATGTTACTAATTTTTGTTTTAGTTATTTTTATAACAATTATAACAATTGTTTTTTTTACATTTATGATAGGTACTTATTTAGTTTTAGTGGATTTTAAGTAATGTTTGTGATAATAATGCAAAATTTATTTTAAAATAAATATATGATCATTTGTATTCGTTTTTGTTCATAAACTTTTTGTGTTCGTCATGTTCATGAACATGTTTATTTTCTTAATGAACGAACACGAACAAGAAATCTTATTCGGTAAGTGTTCGTGAACAATTCATGAACAAGTTTATTTCTAAATGAACGAACACAAACAAGGTCATGTTCGTTTCGTTCGATTCGTTTGCATCCCTAAAAATAGGTAATTGATTTTTTTGACTTGAATAAATATGTAATTATTGACTTTAAAAAAGAGAAATATGTAAATACCTCTTAAAGTTATATCTCCAAATACAAAACATAACTATCAAAAGTTTTAAACAATTTATAATAATAAAACATCAATATGTAAAAATCCCTTAGTATAAACAAGGTAAAATAGTCATTTAATAGGTTAATTTTAATGAAATGAATAAATATGTAATATATATATATATATATATATGTGTGTGTGTGTGTGTGTTTTAGGATAGGAAAATATGTAATTAATTTTTTTAGCTAGGGGAAATATGTAATTTGTTATCTTAAGAAAGGGAAATATATAAAAATCTTTTTTTTTGTAACAAAAAATTTTAAAAAAGTTAATATCACTTTTTTATTACTTATATTTTTACACATACATAGTTTCAGTTATATCTTATCTTAAAATATTATTTTATAATTAATAAAATTGTATTCTATTTAATATTTAACTCATGTAATACATGTGCTACTAAAGTTAGTTATTCCAATAAAAATGTAAGTAGGAGTGAACTGTATCAACATCGCATTCATCATCATCAAAATTTTTTCGCTTATCTCTCTTATTAAATAATTATATTAATTACTAATAGTATCGTTTAACTCTTTTTTAGATTAAATATAATTTTTTAATAAATTAAATAAGAGATCTTTTTATTAATGTTATTTCTAGAAAGACAAATTTTTATAAAATAAGAATTTCTTTAACATCAATTTTTTTTAAAAATATCAAAAATTTTAAATTTGGTGTTATTAAAAATTAAATTTTTATAAACTAAACATAATTAAAATTGGAGTTATAATAAGAAACTTTTAAAAATGTAATTTCTAATACAGTTTGTTTTGATACACAATATTTAATTATTTTGATAAAAAAAGTTAAAAAAAAAAAAGTTAAAAAGTTGATAATATTATTTTATCACTTATAGTTCTTATACGTACTGGAATTCGTGATCCTGGCTCAGACGAGAGAAATAATTTTAATCATATATTATTTTATAATATCATTTTATAGTTAATAAACTTTTATTATATTTAATATTTTATTTATTCAATCCGTGTAATCAACAAGTTTACTAAAACTAGTTAAAGAATATAACTCATATTTATAATAATATATATTTCTCTGTCAAACACAATGATACAAGTATATAAAAAGGAACGGCTTAAACTAATTTAATATATTTTACTTATGAGCAAATTGAACCTAAACTAGGAAAGTATTATACCAAAACTTGCCATTATTATATACTAGGCTATAGCCCTATTTTATTTTTTTAGATGTTATTAGCTATTGGTGAAATAAAAATAAAAAAATATCTAAAAATTATAACAAATAATAAAATTAGAAATTATTACGTTATATTTAAAGATAAAATATGCCTGAAATATTATAATTTAGTATGTATTAATAAGTTATTAAAATAAGAATATTTATATTTAGATTTTTGATAATTTAATTTACTTATGTAAAATAATATTCATTTAATATGAGAGAGACAAAAAACACAAATATAAATATATTTATTTTAACATATTTTAATAAGAAAGGAAAGTTAAATTGATTGTTGTTATAATTTTTGTATTTATTATGAGAGAGAGGTGGGAAATAATTTTTTTGATATGCTAGAATGATGACACGTGTCATTTGATATACTAAAATGATAGCACGCGTTTCAAAAAAACCTTTTTTTGTTATAAGTTATAGATAACTTGAACATATAACCGTATTACCTACGTTATATACAGTCCAATAAATTCTATTTTTATATCACATTTTCAATTCAATATTAAAATACTCCAATTAATAAAAAAAAAAATTTATATTGGGTAGTAGGTTTGTTAAGACTTTGAACCGGCCTCTGTTGTTGGTCGGTCGTTGCAAGTCGTCTGTATTCTATTTTTCAAAACAAAGAAATATTTGGATTACATGCTACACCCAACCGGAAAAAGTTGACCCGAGAGTTTAAGTAAACTGCTTGTTAATGCCCATAATATTGCATGTGGCCTTATTATTATCACATCGTATAGGGATCTTTGACCTTAGTGTCTTATTAAGTATTTTAATTTGAGTGACGATTTACTTATATGATTAGAAACATGAATATGATATAAGAATGCTTAGATTCTGAATTGTTATTAACCATTTAAATAGGAGTGACGTTTTGGTGATGTGATTAGAAACATATATAAGGTACTTAGATTATATTAGATTCCTAGTTATTTCTAGGTTGTTTAACAAATGCTTTATTATAGGCTGTGTTATTTAATCTATTAAATCAAGCGGGTATTGTCTGTGTTGATTTGTGTAATTAGTTTAGTTAAATAGGTCGGCTGAACTATTAAGGTTGATGGCTTAATGGTAGAGACAAATTCTTTAAAACATCATTTTTGGAAAAGTCTTAGGTTTTATATTGGGCATATATAATACATATATGATGTGTAGACTAAAAGCAAACCTATTAAAAAAATAGATTTATTATTATAAAAATAGGTCGATTTGTTGGTAACCTATATAAATCTCAAAATAAAAATAGAAAAATATGATTCATAAAGCTTTTTGTAAATGTTTAAATTTTTTAATTTAATTAATTAAATAAAATATATACAGTTTTGAGTACTATCGACTAATTATTTTTCTAATAAATTTAAGAAACTTGATTACTATTATATAAAATTTATCACATTTATAAAGATCAAGTAGTAAACTTGTTTATAGCCCTTTAACCCATGTATTACAATCTGTCTATAATATGATTACAACTCATTCACAACACATGCAGCAATTTATTTAAAACCGTCACCATGATAAATAAGTTACACATGTCACCTTCTAATTACTTGATTTTTAAACTGTCTGGGTTAGCTTTGATTCTCTAACACGAGTAAATACGTAAGTCATGTTCGAGATAATCATTCAACTCCATCAACTCAAAATCCATCAATCCCACTCAATAAACACTCCTAAACTTTAACCAATGTTTACAAATAACATCATTTCTTAACTTCTTATCGTATGACACGCTAACATATACCGCGTATCTTTAGATATTATTACTTGCTACTGTCCGAACAAAATATTTTATTAAAAAACCAATTCTAGCTTAACATAAAATGCCTTGAACGCGGAATTTTTGTCCTCGATTGGATTTTGAAAGTAACGTTTCATAAATTAATATCTAATCATGAGTCATGAAATTAGTAAAAAGTAAATGTGAACATGAATATAAAAACACCAACTTGATGTAACATTCGATGTTATACACATACATAAAATTAAAAAATAAAAAAGTCAAAAGTATGTAACACGGTTTGAACATCTAGATGTGCTGGTGGTGTTAGCGTATTCATCGTCTTCTTCCTTTATGTAACACGCTATTTCTCACTTTTCTTCCATATTACACCTTCATCTCTCAAAATTCCCCTAAATCTCTCGATAACATCAAAATATACCATTGATTCTGCATAATTCAAACCTCTATACTCATAAATTCATCATTTCAATCGATTCACGATGCTACGGATGTGTGCGAAGCCGTTGGAACGGTGTTTAGGTCGCCGGAGCGGCGATGTGCTGTTGTGGCATAACGACTTGAAGCCTCATTCCTCCGGTGACTTCTCGATCGCCGTTGTTCAGGCCAATTCTAACCTTGAAGATCAGAGCCAGGTGTATACTTCACCTTCCGCTACGTATGTTGGTGTTTATGATGGTCATGGTGGCCCTGAGGCTTCGCGATTCGTTAATACGAACCTCTTCCCTTTCATTCATAGTAAGGTTTCGTTTTCGTTTATCTCAAACCCTAGGTGATTGTTGTGTAGATTCGATTATGTTTTATTGATCGATTGAGTTGTTAATGGTTATTGGTTATGTTAATCGAGTGTGGAGTCTATCTGCGAATCTGTGATTATTTGTTTATGTTGGTGCTTATTTTTGTTTTTTTTAACATCAGAGTATGCAAGTGAACAAGGAGGTATATCTGCAGATGTTATTAAGAAGGCGTTTAATGCTACTGAGGAGAAGTTTTTTCAGTTTGTGAAGCATCAAATGCCTATTAGACCTCAGATTGCATCAGTTGGATCATGTTGTCTTGTTGGTGCTATTTCTGATGGTGAATTACACGTTGCTAACCTCGGGGACTCGCGAGTAGTTCTTGGGCAGAAGGTTTCTGATGGAGGAAACGCTAGAGTGGTTGCGGAGCGTTTGTCCAGAGATCATAATGTTTCGTATGAGGAGGTGAGGAAGGAGGTAGAGGCACAGCATCCTGATGATTCGCCTGTTGTTATCTATTGTCGTGGAGTTTGGCGAATCAAGGGTATAATTCAGGTATTGTGAACTCAGTTGACTGTTATCTCATAAATAATATGTCCCGTATATGATTTGAATTATCATAAAAGTATAGAACTTTAGACTTCAATTAGACCTCAGTTTGTGGTATAATCAAAGCTAAACAGCGTTTATCTGCGATTATGACAGGATGGTTTCTTAAGTGGTTATCTGATTATGGCCCTAAGTTTTTCATGTTTGATTTTGACTTGCAACTTGCATCAGTTGGCATATTCCTTTCCACCTGCAAAAGTGAAGTTGAGACAATGCCATCTTGCGTTACAATTCTAGAAATTAGGTGCCGTAGTCATCAATGTGCACACATGTTTCTAAAATAGCCGTTTGTTCAACCAAAATAAATGAACAATATATGTGTAACAGTATCAGAAATCTGCATATGCTCATCTAACAAATCCTTATAAAATTAGGTGCAACCCAGTTTTAATTCACTTCTGATCTTCACGTCATTTTTAAATCTTTTTCGCCTTTGCAGCTTTGCTCTCTGCAAAGATAACTATTCGGCACACCTTAAAGCCAAGTTATGTGCAACTACTTTATTTAAGTGTGGCATCTTATTCTCAATTGTTTTTGCCCATTTTACTTTTTCGAGAATCATCTTGACACCCTTGATCATGCCTTCCCTACTTTTCCAAGAATCACATGTTCCACTCTGGGCCATCATCTCATGCAGTTGAAGAAGTTATTGTAGCAAGAATTCCATGCATGTGAGATGCATAAAGATTTAGCATTTATGGTTCTAGTGATGATATGTTATCTCTATCTTATCCTCATATTTTTAGATACATCACAATGTTACTTTTAGGATAGAGACTTGCAGTTTTGTTACAGACATGAGATTTCCATTGCGAAACAAATGGAATTGATACCCACTAGCTGCTTCTTTTCTCCTTACTTTCTCTTTAACATGACTGTTACCTTTTTCTTTATAGGTATCAAGATCCATAGGTGACTTCTATTTGAAGAAACCAGAATTTCACAGGGACCCACGTCTTATGCAGTACGGACATCACATTCCTCTGAAAAAACCCGTATTGACTGCAGAACCTTCCATCATATCCAGAAAACTTAAATCCCAAGACTTGTTCTTGATTTTTGCTTCTGATGGCCTTTGGGAGCATTTGAGCGACGAAGCAGCAGTGGACATTGTGTACAAAAATCCAAGAGCGGTAAGTCGCCTTTTCATCTAATAATCTTTTTCAGATAAACCAGTTTCATACCCGTTGCAATGAAAACATATCTCTCGTTTCAGGGAATAGCAAAAAGATTGGTGGGTGCAGCAATTCGCGAGGCGACAAAGAAAAGGGAGTTGAGATACAAGGATATAATGAAAATAGAAAGGGGCATTCGTCGTCATTTCCATGACGACATATCGGTGATCGTAATATATCTTGATCATGACAAAGCATCAAAACATAGCAATTTAGGGTTCACAACTGCACCTGTTGATATATATTCTCATAATGAAGATAAAATTGTTGAAGATCCCCTTTTGTCGAAGAACTAAAGAAGATGATAAAGTTATGGTCCCAACGGTGTAAATAGTTTTACAAGAGTGCTTATATGATATTTGTATCTCCATTAAAACCAGTTTTTTGAGTTCTAACAACATATTCCTTTGTTTTTTGGTTAATGAATTCCTTTTCTTGTTATTTTCATCTTTATTTGGACATTTTGGACCATCTCTCAATTCCCAAGTCAACACAAGTTTTAATCAATAAGCATTATCATTGTTGTTGGTTTAACAAATAAATTTTGATTATTATCTTTTCTATTGCCAATAAATGGATTGTCATACATAAGGCTGCGTGTAATGGGTTAGCGCAGAGCACGGGGAGAGGGTAATGTGGACCATGGCAGGCCACGGGAACATTGTGCGGACAATGGGAACACCTTGTTGGCGTCTACGAAGCGAGTGGGTGTTAGTTGCACAAGTGTGAATGGAGAAGGTGATGTGGGGGTTCGGTGGGGAGAGGGTGATGTGGCGAGTGTAGGGGTGTGGCAGTACTGCCCCAATTTGCGGTGAGTGCAGGTGTGTCGCGTTAGCATTATGGAAGGTCATTGTATAATGTATATGCATTACATCATTAAAAAGTGTTTTGAAACATAAAAAACTGACCAACTTACGATTATTTTATTTATACATGAAATGCACGTAGAGTATCTACGTTCGTCTCACATATGTATTCTATCTTTTCAAATTACTTTATTTTAGTGTATTTACTTTATTTTCAAATATATAAATTTCAAAACATTTATCATGATGATATGTAAATATAAAGTGAGGTATAATATATGTTCATCTATTCTACATCTATAATTATGAATTCTACGTCTATAATCCCACATGGTTACTAAGTTATAATTGTTCCAAAAAAATAGTTTTTATGATTGTCATAAATGCAACTCTTGGTGAAAGAATCTGCTTTTAATTGATCATCATTATTTTTTGCACAAACTAGTTCTAAACCAGTAAATTCTAAACCAGTAAGATTGCTACCTTATGATATTTAGATCATTAGGTCATATTGTTAGAAACAACCTCCTATAAAAAATATAGGGAAAAATTGCTTGTATCAAATCACAAAATGCTCCAGAAAATTCTTTGCACTCAATGCATCCAATGTTTTATGTAACAAGACACTCGTTTGGACCATGAACAACAATTGTGAATTTTATATTGTTTAATGTTCTTTAACGTTGTTACATTCCTTTAGCTCACTTGAAATCAGAATCGAAATTGAATTCTAGATTTCCCTTTAATTTATGCTAAGACCTAATATTCAACGAGAATATTTTATTTTTGAATCATGTATAGATTATATTAATACAAAGATTGGGTGATATGGAATATGATTCCACATTTGGAAGCATCAAGTGCAAAGAACTGTTATTTTATAATATATATGTTCAACAACGCAAACATGGTTGGACTGGTCAATGTTGTTTTCTCAAAGTGTAAGGAACATGCCCATAACTCCATAAGAAAGAATGACCGCAAATATACATACAACCACAAGCTGTTTCATTAGAGAATTCACATCCCGTTCTATATATTTATTTGAGTGTAGTCCTTATATTATATGAAATGGTTATAAATGGTTGTGAGTGGATGAAAGAGAAATGTTACTGTTAAATCTGTAAATTTAAACAAATATTGTTCAACTCTTATAATTTTTTTAAATATTTTTAAAGTTGTTGTAAGTGAAGGGGAGAAAAAAATTAATAATTAAGGTATAAAAAATATTATTTAATTGAAAAAGCAAGAGAACAAATAGTGGTTTTAGTGTAATGATAAGGAAAAAGAATGAATTATAAATGCTCTTAGATCTCTTAGTTACTAGGTTAATTAGTCAATTTAAGATTATTTTTTCAATTCATATATTTTTGAGTTGGTTACAAGAAAGGTTACTATTGTGTAAGTGACCAGATATAATGTAAATGATGATGAAACTATATTTTTTTAACCAAAATATCTATCCCACTCGAACTACTAAACTAAACCACACGTGATACATGACAAGACCAATTAGTGTACAAATCATCACATCTTATTAAAGCCAACGTGACATCTTAGAACCTAATATGATTTTGTATAACCTAATACAACTAACATATGACATGGCTATTATGGAAGTCGGCATATTAGTGGCCTTATTAACTAGCATATATCACTAACACCAAAATGGTTTGTTATGATGTATTATTTTATTATTACTTTAGGGTAAAAATGACACATTATCACACGACAAGGCCTATTATGGACCAATTACTGAACTTATCATTAGGTTACACAAAGTCACATCAAGTCACACAGATAAATACAAATATTTTTGTACTAAATTAGATTTAAAGATCTTACATACATGAGTTATCATGTGCGCTGTAGTTTTCATATCCTCATGTTATAAGACATAAGTACATGTGCACAATTGGTTATTATACCCACTATCGTGTAATCCAAACGATGAGAAACCGTGTGTCATATGAGGTATTTCCTATCTCAAGTTTCACTAGAAGAACTTTTGTATAAAGGATCATTTCTAGATTTTGAAAGAAACTTATGTCAATGATGTACACCATTGGTTTCCCAATATGCACATATCCTCAACACACGAGAAACCATGCAAATCTGTTTTGGGGCAGGTTTAATTCTGACTCCAACTATTTCTGTATAAATTGATCATGGGTTTTAAAGAATGTTGAAATTGTACACGATGGTTTCCAAATACACATACCATGCACACATGTGAAAATCCATTTCATACAGCATGAGCACACATATAGAAGTATGTATCGATACACGCGAGTTCACCACTAACACAAATGAGGAATATATGATCATATGTTGGAAATCTACTTACTTCCCGAACAATAGAGAGCCTACTAACTCCAACAAACAAAGAGGTTTGTGCAATACTTGTGACAAATATGAAGATTTGGGGAGATGAATAATACATAAACCATGGATTATTTATAGGTATTGACTATTGAACGAATAATTCATTTACAAACAACTAAGGTTCAACTTGATTTATAGTTACTTCTTCTGATGGCTTATAGATAAAGTACACGTCACAAAATGGTTATCAATGACAAACGTATGAAACGTCTAATAAGAATATTATCTTAAATCTTATTTTAAAAATTTACAACATACTATCTGTAATTGATCGATTATAATCAATCCTTTTTAGTAGTGATGGAATGTGACAGTGTTTGAGCAGTTTATTTATTTTTTTAAGTGTAATGATGAAATGGTTAATCAAATTGATATAACACAAAATATTAACATCTATTAATGGTAAGGATTAAAACGTGTTAGGACACACGGGATCCGCCCGGGTGAAAGTAACTGAAAAAAAAGCAGGAAAAGAAATGAAGGGTTGTGATTGTTTGTGGAGGTGGTGGTGAGGAGACGGTGAAAATTCACTGGGTGAGGCTGAAAATCAAAGAAAAAATCGAGTAGTGTCTGGAGAATTTGACCCGGGGAAACCTCGTTTTTAGGGAAAACGTGAAAACCCGGGGATCGGGACGACTCCGTCCCACCCTATAGTTTATCAAATAGGATGAACCGAATCTCTAGTTTCGAAAAGAAAATATCAAATGCGTGTGATATTAATCTTAAATACATTAGATTTGATAACTAGGTGTTAATAGTCTTCTTCTTTTAGAAAAGTGAAAGTAAAATTTTTAATACATTAAAAAGTTTTAAGTTTACTTTTAATTAAAAAAAATACAGGATTATAGTTCATAATTTAATTGGTTACAGTTTAAATATATATATATAGACATGGGCCACATGGCCCATTTAAACTACACTTTTTAGTTTGTTAAGAACCCAACAACATCGCTGCATGGGCCAGTGCTAAAACTGACACATTATCAACTTCGCAGTCCAACTTCTTGAGAGCCCAAAGCCCATTTCAAAATCCAAGTTTTATGTTTCATTTCCGTACAATAATACACTTTCAGTTTATCTTAGGGCTGTTTGTTTGGGTCTGATCTGGCTGACTGACTGGTCAGCCTGTAAGTGTGTTTGATGTGTCTGTGGTGCTGTTCTGACCCAGACCCTAATTTTAACCATTCTGACCAAGAAAAGTGGCGCTGACCGGCCCTCGGCGGGATCTTCCACCCGTCGGCGACCCCCTCTCCGGCGGTCTCCCCATCGCGCGACCCCCTCTGCGAACCCCCATCCCCTCCGGCGCTCCTTCCTTTGGCGCTCCGCCCTCCCTCCCTCCGCCGCTCCTGCCCTCCCTCTGCTGGTGGGTCCTGGTAGTCCTTGGCGGAGAACAACCCTTGCTCCGCTACGTCTTTCGTCATGTTTGCCGTGGTGGTGACGGTGGTGGTAAGAGGATGTGAAGAGTGTATATAAAGGGGATGAGAAGATAAAAAGGGTGTAGGATGTGGGTTTTGTTTTTTGATGTTTTCTTTTGTGTGTTAAAATAATTTATAAAGAGTTATTACATAACATCAATTAAAATACAAGGGTAATATGGTTATTTTTATATTCAACAGAGTCAGTCAGATACTGAATCAAACAGTCAAGTTTCAGTTAGATGCAGACTCAGTCAGAACTTCTTACCGGGTCAGCTTCTGACTCAGTCAGATCTTACTGAGTCAGCGGTAATCAAACAACCCCTTAGTGTAAAAAGTAAAAAAATGTAGAAATTATAGAGGCACGAGGGAGACGTGTCTTGTCCTCAAGGATGGTTAAAAGCATCATGGTGGTCACCATTCGACTCTCCCAATGGCATCCGGTGCAGTTTTAAAGAAAAGGCAAGGTGTTCGCCAATTATGGCTTCGGGTGGCATTCGTTTTTGTGTTGTTTGACGACAAGCCTCAGGTGCGTGGGGACTAATGTGAAAACGATTTTGGCGGGTTCACATGCGGTTTTGAGGGTTGGCTTTTTGCGTCAACCGGACTTGTTCGAGGCTAGTTTTGGCGCTAATTTGTGGGCTTGTTTGGATGAGGTTCTTGTTCCCTACTGGGTAGTAGAGGTGTACAAACCGGTTCGAGTTTTAAACCAAACCGCTTTTTTTTTAAACGTGGTCAAACCAGTTTTGTTCAAACCGGTTCGGGTTACAAACCGGTTTGTCTTACTGAGTACTCGAACCTATAAAACCGATTTGAACCGTTTTTTTTTTTATTTTTGAACCGGTTTTAGGCATGGGGCTACCAAATCGGTATACAAACCAGCGGTTTGGATCGGGTTTTTTTTTCAAACCGGTCCGCTTTTTTGTACACCTTTACTGGGTAGTAGAAGGTTAATAGTATCAACCTTACAAGATAATAACCTTTTGTAGGAGGCAAACACTCTAAAAGATTCATGATAAAAAAGACAAACTTGAATAAAATTTGGTACAGCCTTTAATATATTTACAAGTAAACATAAAAACTAACCACTTTTCCCACTACTAATGCCACTAAATGACTTCACTAATAATACTCACCTTGAAATAACTATCAACTATCACTAAACTAGAAAGATCTCAAGACTAAGCAGGTTGTCTTGTTGAACCTACATTTAAAGATCTCAAGGCAAATGGGTTAGTTATCTTTCAAACAAACCCATCTATTCAAGGGCATTAGTCTCGTTTTCATCACGACATGTTCGCTAACACTCTTGTTAAGCCATTCGCAAGCATATCCACAAATATTATCTTTGGCTTCTTGTAGTTGATAGTAACAATTCAGATGCAAATTAGTCGTTGTACAATATTATGTCCACATCGGATATGTTTAGACTTATCGTTACACGTTGTGGTATGAATTTTTGCAAATGTCGATTCACTTTTGCAATTTAGACATGTCACTTGACACTGCTTAGGCCATGTTGGTATGTCCTCTATGAATTGACATATTTTTAATTTATCTTTTCTCACTAGGTTTTTTAGAACACGTAGAGGAGAAACGTTACAATTTTTGTATACGAAGTGTACAATAAATGCACACTAGTAAGCCACAAACGAAAAATGTCTTATATGTAACACACATGAAGTTTACCTTTTTAGTTTTTACATACATGAACCCCTCATTCATGTTATACATTAAACTAGGACAAAATATAATGTAAATATAAACAACTTACATGGTCGATACAACGTTTAAGCTTGAGCGTCACCTTGAAGTTATTGCCTTGTTCTATTTTCTTCTATTGTTTCATACTTTGATTTATATATTGGTACTAGCTTTAGTAAACCCGTGTATTACACGGGTTGAATAAATAAAATACTAAATATAATAAAATTTTAATAGTTATAAAATGATATATTAAGATAAAATATGATTAAAATTATATATAAGTAAGGACTATAAATAATAAAATAATGATATAAACTTTTTAATCTTTTGTTTTTAAACTTTTTGTTATTTTAAAAAAAAATTAAAAACTTTGTTTCAAAATAAACATTTAAAAAAATATAATTTTATAAAACTTTTTTATTATAACTCATGATTTTAATTAATTTTTTTTTGTAAAATTTTTACCTAAAACATCAATGTTAGAATATTTAAAATTTTTAAGAAAGTTTGATGTTTTAATAGTTTCTTAATTTATAAATATTTATTTCTTTAGAAACAATATTAATAAAAAAATATATTTTTTAATTTATTGTTTGTAATTAATGTGATATTAATAACAGAGAGAAGCGGAAAAATTTTGGTGAGATGAAATGTGGTGGTGACATGTGTCCATCATAGTTACTCTTTTATTATAGTAGTAAGATTATGTAACTTAAAATAACATAAACTAAACTGCGGGTTATTTTTGTATTCTATGAAAACAAAAAACGTAAATTTCAACGAGACATAATCTTTGAATTTTTGAAACACATGGTACGTTTTCTTTTTAAAATATAACTAGTAAGAAGACCCGCGCATTGCGCGGCTCTTACGAAAAATAATTGACTAAAAAGAGTTCTATTCAATTATTCATAGTTAAGGATGATCATTTAAAAAATGTTAGTGATAGGAATACATTTAATAAGTGATCACAAATAATGGCTGTACATAGGAGAAGATGGATTGTTTCAAATAAACATCTAAAAGATTTCTTGGTGTTCTTCAACTTACATAATATTATACGCTGCATACCCAAAAATTCAAAATCAATTTCATCATGACTATAAATAAACATATCTCCATTTGAAATTACATTTCTTTAAAAGCTTATAAAGCTTCTCTCTTTTAAGTAAGGCATCATCGAGCTCATTAATTTAAATGAGTGAATAGCTTATTGATAATGACTTAAACGAATAAATGGTTTATTTAAAGAAGCTTACGTGTAGATCGACTCTAAGGTCTTTGATTTGAAGAGCTTGCGTCGTTGTTTTTAACGATTTGAATTTGATTTTGAGTTTTCAATTTGAAGAAGATAACGAACGATTTGCGCCATGATTTGTTCTCTGATTGACGAAACGAATCTTGATAGATGCTCATTGAAGCAACAGAGGGTGCATGGTGGTGATGGTTCTGAAGTTCGTTGAAGTAACAGAGAAGAGGGTGCAAACAAAAAAGAGGCGGTGGAAGGAAGAATGTGAAAGACTCAAAGCAGTAAGTTGGAGATCCATATAAAAAATACGAGCCAAAGTTCAACAAAATTACGTTATTGCCATGATGCATGGGATAATTGTACATGATGCTTTAATGCTTAGCTGTTTGGCTTTTAAAGTATTACTAATTCGTAAAAAGATGCTTTGATTATAAAAGCCTTTTGTCATTCTAGTTCAAATTCCCACATAAGGTAGGGTAGTAAACAATGGTACGTAGGTTGCCGTTCTAAATAAATATGAACGTCTTTTAAAAATTAATAGAATTTATTTTTATTGTTAATAACAGTTACTATTACCAAGAAAATAAATATCAAACCTGTAAAATTTGAATTCACAATCACTTTGTTAGGGTGCATACCATTTTCTTGTTATTTATTATTCATAAACATTTTGAGATGAACTCTTTTAAAATACATTTACAAATAACCTCTGTTTATATACATATCTTATATATGAATATATGAACCCTTAAGATTACAAAACATTAGAGGAGAAACTTCCACCAGTTACTATAATGCAAGCAAGAAGCATACTAAAGTGCTTTAGCAACTTAAAACCGAGTCATTGGTTTCAAATTTAAAGGTTATATTTTGTTTAACTTGGTTTTTCGTATTATGATTCAGTTTATCGGTTTTCATGCTCACTGGTATTTGCAATAGTGCTTTTGATATTAGTAACGTATAAAGAGGCTGAGTAAAATCTGAATGCTAGTTACATTTCAGTTAATTTATTTGGTTTAACAACAATTATTATAAGATGTTATGAAGTTCATAGTGATTCAAACTTCAAATTCATGAAATTGTGATATTTAAAATCAGTGTAAATGTCTTCGAGTAGAAATCCTATTAGTAAAATGATGTATTTTCAATCAAAAAATTATGAGTATAAATTTTGCAAAATGCATGTGCGATGAGTTGATTGTGATAAAAAAAATTCATTCTAAATATTTATGATATATTGAACTAGAAAAAAACTTACATGGTCTGATCTTATCTTATTCATATATCAGATAGGTATAACCAGTGGCGGATCCAAGAATTTATTTCAATGGAGTTATTATTTTAAATACTTCAATTATATAGAAGCGCATATAGAAAGTGTCGGGTTTGATTCGGGTCAAGTCAGTTGGTCGTATAATAAAAATGACACAATAAAAAAAAGCATTATCATTAGTATGTTAAAAACACATAATATAGAAACAAATGCAAGAATCATTCATGTATTCATCACCCATCTAATTACGCAACTCCTACTTCACATGCTTCATTGAAGAAATACTTCTACAAAAAACTAAACATTTCATAATCAACAATCCCTTGAGTGACGAGTCTTGAGTCTTGTCTTTCAATCGACAAATCATCCATTCTACCTCTTGAGTTTTGAATGCAATTTGCAAGTTTATTTTTAGGGTTTTTTGAGAGTAAGCTAATTTATTTAATTAACTCATGGGCTTTATGGGCATTTGGTGGAAGTGAGTTTATTTAGTTATTTTATTGATTAATTCATAGACTTTTTTTTAAATTTTGGGTTTATATGTACTTTTTTAATAATTAATGAAACCACCGTCCAAAAACATAATGATGTCACTCGAAAAGCTTGTATATACATCTCATATGCGCATAAAAATTCACTGTATTCCTATGACTACAGTTCGTTCAAATTAAGTCCGCCCATAGATATAAACGTAGTGACTAAAATTGGATTAGAATATTTGTTGAATTATCATTTATCTATATATCAATCAATAACCGTTATAAAATCCTGATTAAAAGTTCGTTTAGTTAAAACTTTTTTATCGAGACACATGTTATGTAAACTTCATTATTTAAACGAATATAATATAATTATAAAAATGGTAACAAAATGATTTATTATTTGAAAGAAGTGTGGTCAACCATGAGTTTATGTTCTCAAGAATTCAAACTGAAACTGGGCAGTCAACATTTGATAGAATCAATTAAAAATAAGAAGATGGGCTTATTCCTTAAACCTTAACTTAGATATATGGTCTATACCTAGAGTTTAATTTATTTTAAGGAGAAGAGATATATATTAAAATATTAATCAAACTAGTTTTATTCGTGCCACAAGTTGCTGCAGGGATTCGTTTGATCGCTTGATGCAAGGATTCGTTTGGTCGTTTGAGTTAATAGTCATGCCTCGATGTAGTACCGTTACAAAAAAAACAGTCATTTCAAAAAAAAAAAAAAACACACAAAAATTCAAGAACAAAGGCGGATGTAAATATTCAACAACAAAAACACCTATAAAGATTCAACAACAAAAACACTCGAGAGTTGAATATTCAATCCATACCTCTGCCGTGAAGGACGGTGATGGGTCATTACTAGAGGTTTCCAGAATGTACCCAAAAAATTTGTGGTCAAAATGGAAAATAATAGATTGTGATCATTTTGAAAAATTACTTTTTAAAATAATTTTTTATATAATATAATTTAGGAGTAGGTTATGTGTATTTTGATAGAATTGACCAATTTGATTTTGAATAAAATGATGTTTAATAATGGTTAATAGAAGTTTATTTTTTAATAGCTAGATGTAACCACTACACATCATACTACAACTATTTTATACCACAATTAGTAAATTAACATAAATAAAGTTTGAATCCACGATGGGAAACGAGTTTTACCGTTATAACTTCAAATAATTTTGTCACATGACTAAACTCTTCATCCAATTATTAGATTTATAAAATATGAGGTTAAAGTGTGGGAATGGTGAAAATAATATTCTACACCATAATCGGTTAATGTTGATTTCTAAAGACTAGTTGTACTTTGTTAAAGGGTTTTGAAGTTTTAAAGTGCAATTAAATGTGATTAAACACAAACAGTTGAATTTAGACCTATTCAGTCGGTGTGGGTGTAAAGAACTGGTCAAGGGTAGAGGTGTATGAATCGTTTTTTGTTTTTGTAACCGATTTTTTAGAAGGGTTGAAACCGGTTTGGTTCGAACCGGTTTGGGTTTAAATCCGGTTTGAGGTCAAGAATACTTGGCCCTATACAAATCGTTTTTGACCGGTTTGTAAACCGGTTCGAGCTCAAACCGGTTTGGATTATTATTATTTTTTAATATTAAAACATTAAAAATTAACTAAAATTTTTAATTTTATTTAATACTTTAACTTTTAAATATCAAAATAAAATACATAAAATATAAAACATAGAAGCATTACAAACAACTAAAAATTCTATTTTTTATTTTTTAAAAATAAAAACTAACATGGTCGTCTTGTGTATTTAGATGTTTTTATTCTTCGTCCCCTGAACCTGAGCTATTTTGAAGATAATCATCATATGCCGCTTCATCATAGGTCATTCCGAGTGTCAATCCATCCTCTACTTCGTGCTTATAAATTCAGCTTCATATTCCAAATCTCCTTCAAGTGAGTATTTGTATTGTATTATTTGCATGGCATCCAAATAATACTTCAAGCAAATGGACATTTAAACTGTTTGGGGAGTAAGTCGAGTTATTCGTATTGATATAATCCTATCACTAACAGAAATAGCAGATTTCGAAGCTATCGCGAAAGCTTGAACGGTTAGTAAATCTCGGGTCACGGTGGATAGAATGGAAAATTGATCTTACTTATCTTTTCATCAAGTCAACAAGTCAAGAATTTTAAAATCTTGTGAACTCACGGTTGATAAAAAGTTGGTCCCGCTATACCTCCCGAGTTCGCTACTTGGATTGTCACCACGTTGACCTTTATTACGATCATCCCTTAAAATATTATACAAAGCAAACATTGGATCATTTGAACTTTCAGTATATGTCACATGCCTCATTGACTCATGAATGCTTAATGTTTTATCATATTTTGCTAAATAAACATTAAACATGTTTGATAAATGTTATTTAAATTAACTTTTAAAGTTTGATCATAAATGGGTTTTCTTCATCTAAACCTAAATCAAGAGTAATTCTATCAAGTAAAGTTTCAACCCACGACATATTTAACAAGAGTCGTTTCCTTAAAATATTTTATAAGTTTTTCTTTTATTGGAAGTATTATATCTGATAATGTCTACCTTTAAACATTTAGTAGGTACGTTCCAATTCAGTTCTAAACACATTGGAATTTTTGTCTTTATAAAACTTACGATACATACTATATCTTTGGCTATTGCTAAAAATGTCACGTAACATTCTTATAAAAGCAATTTTTATGGTTCAATCATTGAAAACCGTCTTGAACGGCTAAATTTATGATGTGCATAACACATCTACTATGAAAAAGCACACCGTCACAAATTGGTTTATATTTTAATTTTAGGTGTTCTATCGCAAATGCATTATTTTACGCATTATCAAAAGATATTGGCAAAATTTATTTTTTAATTTAAACAAATTAATAACTTTATCAATAAGATAAAATATATATTCATCTGTGTGAGGATAATCATATAATTTACTGAAAAAAGTCAAACCGGCTGGGAATTGGTGGTTTGGGCTGGGCCCAAACCGGTTTGGGCCGAACCAGTTTTTTTGGTCCACTAAAATCGATTTATGAACCGGTTTGAAATCTCGAACCGGATTTTATTGTCCATGTCTAGTCAAGGGTCTAATTTTATTTTTAGGTGTTGAAGGGAGTTGAGTTGAATAAAGTTGCATGAAATTGGGTATGGGTTAGTGATCAAGATTCAAGAGTACTCAAAACGAGTTTGGTAAAACTTCATTTACGGTTTTAAAAATAAAATTGAAAAATTCACTGACATTCCAATCTTTATTCTTATACGTACATTATCTATATATTATTTAAGAAAACTAACAAGAGTTTTTATATTTAAGAAAGATTAAAGTAAATCCTTATATTTTTAAGGATGAGGAATGTTATATGGAAGAGTTTTAGAAAATAAGAGATAAATTTAGTAATTTTTAATTAACTTATATAAATAAAAATAAGTACGACTCTGTGTGTTACAAGTTGGTTATATGCATCAATAGATGAATCAAGTGAATTATGTGTTGTTTGATTGGCTTTTAGTAACTCAACATACCTTAAAAAGGAACGAGCAATTGGAAAGCTATAAATGCAAAGATGAGTATGTACTACTTCCCCAAGTTTAAAATTGGGGTTTGTTGCCCGTTTTAAGGACAAACATGATGAATTAATTTAGGTGATAGCTATTATATACAATTAGTTTTAATAAACTCGTGTATTACACGATTTATATAAATAAAATATTAAATATAATTAAATTTTATTAATAATAAAATAATATTTTAATATAAGATATGATTGAAATCTTTTTTATTATAAATAGAATAAAATATTTTATTTTAAAAAGAATATTTTAAAAAATTTCAGTTATAAAAACTTTCTTATTAAAACTCTTAATTTTAATTATTTTATAAAATTTTACTCTTTAATAAACACCAATTTTAAATATTTCATATTTTTAAAAAGTTTGATATTTTAAAAAATTTTCTTATTTTATAGAAATTTGTTTCTTTAGAAATAAAATTAATAAAAAGATCTTTTTCTTAATTCGTTACAAATTATTTTAATATAAAAAAGAATTAAATAATATTAGTAATTAATATGATTATTTAATAGGATAGAGTGGCGGAAAAAACTTGGTGAGGAATTGAGGATGAATGTGATGATGTCATGTATACTCTCTATTACTCTTTAATTAGAATAGTAAGATTATATATTTATGTGTGTTGATTTAACTTGAATGGAACTGATTCATGCTATTTATTTGGTGTTAATTGGAATTAAGTAATAAATTATTGATTAATAGAACTCACAACACAAAGGGGAAGGGTGACTAATGTGAAGTATCAGTAATTAGAAGTTAATAAACTTCAAAATTGGCTTAAAGGTATTAATGTTTATAATAATCTTTAGTCTAACTGATTAAGGTTAACTGCTTATAACATGTAAATACGTGAAGGTCATAGGTTAAAGTCTCACTGTGAGTAAAAGGCTTATAGTTAAGCCAGGGGTTTTTTTTTTTTGTGCCATTAAATAAAAGTATTAATGTTCATGAATGAGATTTATGGAACTCACACAATTGTTGTGTATTTTATTTTATTTTTTGGAACTCACAAGTGTTATGTGTTTGGTTAGTGTAACCTAGGTCTAAGAAACTCACAAAGGAGTTTATAAGTTTTACTAATTAAAGTCAATAAAGCTCATGGTGAGGTTTTGAATATATTAATAATCCCAAATGGTGCTAAGGAATGGTGAGACGTGCGTATTAACTTGCGTAGTAAATGTGATTGGTGAATTGTATAACTTTGATTAATATACAATTATATGCATTAATCTAATTGACTGCATATAAGTTTGGGTTTTGAAATTAGAGAATTGGGAAGTGAAATGAGGACTAAAAGGTGTTGAAAACGAGCTTGACATAGTTGAGCTGCAACAAGAGTTGATCAACGTTAGGTGAATGCGTGATGGGCGACCAACTCTCGGTTTAGTGTTTGGCTAACGCCTAGCCAAAGCTCAAAGAGCCAGAGTTAACCCAATGTCAGGGGTAGTTTTAAAGTAATTTGTACATGGTTTTTAAGTGCAAACGCTATTCTTACCCGCACGTGCCGGCAGGCGACACAATTAAAGGAACGTATGAAGTTGAGAGAATCAGTTACTCGTGCGTTCCGCTATGGCTGTAGATTGAAAGAAACGTATGAAGTTGTGACGGATTGGTTATGAAGATTGAAACATATGTAGATATAAAACATTATTATGTCTCGTACGTTGTAATATATGAATTTCAAAAAGGTAATTTGATATAAAATATATTTGAAAAGTTAAAGAAAAAGAAATTGTTGTAGGCCACAAGGATCGAACATGTGACCACATAACCAATGCAGGTACCAGCTCCTCTAACCTCGCCTCTCTAACTAATACGAGAAACAACCATATTTAACATCTAATATTTTCCGGAAAAAGCAAAACGAAAATCAACGGACCAATTACATGATGACATATTGGTAACTAGTGGGGAACCTACCGACACTTTTAAATGAGTTATATAAAACAAGTTTAAAAGTTGTAAATTCAATTAGCAATAGCAATGGTTTCAAGTAAAATGTTTTACGATAAATCCCCCCAATTGCATGAAAGGGCCGGGTTGAACAAGCCTCGATATTTTGGATCAATTCACAATTTTGGATAAACCTATTTTAGATGTTACAAAGTAAATGGGTTCTTATTAAATATAGTTTTCTAAACAAGTGCCTAACTTTTGTAACCTAAACTTTTGGATTGTAGGCATTGTAAACTATAAAATGCTTCTGCTAGAAGTTTATCTTTGTATAAATTTACGATGGTTTTTGATGAAATATTATAAAGTTGATAAACATTATATAAAATTGGTTTACTAAACCATTAAGTTGACAAGTTAAATGAAGAATGGATTGAAATGCAGTTACAAACCCATCAAATGTTAAAAGTCATGTCTCGAATACAATTGTAACACCATTATGAGTTTAACTAGGTCTTTGTTCAAAGACAGATGTTTTTAATGTCACAATCACAAATTCTTATCAGGAAAGACGTAATCTTATTTGAAAAGAGATTTACTTGAACACGTAGCAACATTAAATGTTATTGAGAAAAGAGTTGATATTTGGTACGTTTGATGTTCTTCATCTACCTTCTTTGGAGACCCCTTTTGATCTACTAGTATCTTCTTTCTATGTTAGCAAATACAAATAAGAGTAAATTACAAATTGTGTCTTTTATCAATATATACAATTGCATGTTATGTTTTTTAATTTTAATAATTACATGAAATGTCATTTTCTAAAATAATTTACATATCTATCGTCCTTTATACTAACCTACATTCAAATTCACAGTTACGTCAGGCATATGACACTCATGTGAGAGGCATTTATGTATTTTACATGCCTACAATGAGTTCAAAATATTTTTACGCCGCTTCATTTCTGTCGCTTTCATGTGGGTTGTTTAAAGTCGGATATGTGAAATTTTTGGATAGTAGAAATCACAATTTGAATCTGCAATTTCAGATATCCGTTTAAGATATGGATAGCGATTTGGATATCCGAACATCTTTTTTTTGCAATAATTAGATATATGTTATTACAAAAATAATATAAAAACAACACACTTAAAAAAAATCTCAATATACACTAACAAGTGTCAACCTAAACTAAAAAAACATTTAACACTTCAAAAAAAATAACAAAAAAATATTTTTAATAAACTAAAGGGTATCGTTCTGCTTGTCCAAGATAGGTCTTTTAGTTGCAGGGTATCGTTTACCTGTCCCGATTACCCAGTTAAGCATATTCATTTACCCGATTATTTACCGAAATTATTATTATTTTTTTTACCTTAATCTACTTAACAATTATATTATATATGATTATAACTTCTTTTATTTTTTACTTTATATATATTACTTTTATAATTATGTATTGAATATAAGGTATTAAGGTTTTTATCAACTGTATTATATGATATATATCTTACAAAGTTATAATGAACTTATATGTATCCCTTAAATTAAATAGTAGTAGTAGTGAAAAGTCAACAAAAAGTATTAAGAATTAATAATAATATTGTCTAGTACGTATATGTAAACGTATCTTTATATAATTATTTTTAATTTCAATATACCCTACAGGTTTTCCCGACCTATATTTTTACAACCTTAATGGTTATACCTGATTACCTGTGAATATGCCCAATACCCTCGGGTAAATGCCGATACATACCCGACGGATTTCGAACCGGGTATGGGACGTACTTTTCTAATCGGATATGGGGTAGGGATTACGCATACCAGTTCCATTGTCATCCCTACTTAGTTGTGACCCTTGTCTCCGCACTTGCAATATGCGACTAACTTTTATTTTATGTTAAGTTTCTCATGCTTGACTAAAGCATCATCCCTTTCCATTGGATCATCTTTCCTCATCTTTTTTGGCCTTCCAATTGGTTTATGGTGCTTGGTTCCTTCAACCTTCTAGTATAGTTTGATCTTGTCCACATGCTCCTCCATTTATGGGTCTAATCTTGTGTGAATTCATCTCTTTCCATGTCTTTATCCAAAAACAAGAATACATTTACTTCCCAGGAATATCCACCTTCAAACCATTCAAAGCAATATCCTATTTAGCTACAACCACATGTTCACATGATATGCTAAATATTTTCCATCTTTTGCTTGAGGATACTTTGTCAACTACGTACATCAACCACACATTTTTCCCTATTATAGTCCGCAACTTGGAATTTTGCTTCCCATTCCATTTGACAGACAACTTGGGAGCCTAGTGATCTCTAGTTTAAATGGTTAAGACGAGATACCCAACACAATTAATAATAGGGCGGTCTTGGGTTCGAGTTTCATTAGAAACAAAAACATTCTTAGTTGGGCCAGGGGTTTTTTCAATTGTGTGTTTTCTTTTGAAAGAGTTGTGGGGTGCAGTCCCGGTTGGGATACGAATAGATGGACCCCATTACAATAACCTCTATCATCCGAAATAGTGTCGCACATTTGCCTTTTAAAAAAAACTTTGCAGCCTCTTTCTTAGTGACTTCCATTACTTTTATAATTATTTTCATAAGATTGCTCTCACAAACCGTAAAGTTGTTATAAAAGGCTTATCCTACCATCAAGTAGTCTTAAATTAAACACCTTACACATGTTATTTAAAAGTAGATTAGTCTTTGCTCTACCTACAAACACATAATATATATTAAGTCCTTAGTCAAATAGTTTTCAACTACATTATCAACATCCTCAACATTCTCGTTGTCTTCATTTATGTTCACCTTAAAATTATTATATCCACTGCAACCTCATTTACTTCATTTGCATCATCTACAATCTTGTCATCATCCTCTACATAAGTTCCATCTAAAGTATCATTTGAAACAAAATTGAATTGAAGTTAAGGGTTTGGGTTTTTAAGAGAATCTAACGATGTTTTAAGAAATTGATAATAATGTACTCACGTGCCAAACGTGAGGGAGTATTCTATTGAAAATTAACAGACTTAGCGCTAGCACCTAGGATGTAACAAATTTTAAACCTCAAATCACATATTTGTTAAAAGAAATTAAAACCAAACTTATGATCCCCACAAAACTACATAGACTATTTGAGTAATTAACTCTAATTAACGTCTATCGTTTAGAAGTTGAATATATAAGTTTAAGCCAAAATCACGATGTTAGGGTGTTGAATTATTTTGTAAAAGAACAAAATATTAAATTGTGTGATTTACTTGTTTCATTTTTTGGTTAAATTTAGTATTATAACTTCAGTTCTGATGGTTATCATTGCCAGTGTAGTGTCAAATATATCCATATGTACATATGTTTACAGTTTACACATCACTGGTCGCATTAAATTGTGCAACGAATTACTGCATATGTGAACAAGATGCAAGAGAGAGTTGTTCTGGTATATTCTTTTTTTATTCCATTATAGATAATAAAATTAGGGTCCTAATAAATCGACATCCCTTTATAAGGTTCGTATGACATCATAATCTTGAAATTAAAAATGTGTGCAGCATAACTATAAATTCTAGATTTGACCGTTTTGCATGGAGAGAGACAGGCTCACACGTGCACGTAATAAATGTGATGTCTTCGGGGGAAGAAATCCCATAGATCTAATACACTTGTTCCCAAGTATCTCGAAACACTGTTATTTTTACACGCTTAACTTAAATGCACACATCAATGATCTCTTAGCCTAGTGGTTAAGGGGAAGGTGGGAGGCTTTGTCTCTCTTGAAGGTCCAAGGTTCAAACTTTGGCATTAGCGAATATTACTAACTTGGTGATACTAACTACTAACCATTAACTAGCCATTCAAAAAAAAACTTAAATGCACACCAAACTTACGTCATTAGCTCTATTTTTGCACTTGAGGTGTTTAAATATCCATCACAGTTCTATGTATTCAGACTTTTTCGGTTCAGGGTGATCTTTGCTCAATGAGTTTACTTGGATGGCTAGTTTTAAGATATTTTTTTAAGGCAAATTGGATTTTAATAATCCAAACTATTACCTATTGGCCGATAATAATCCATACTATTAATTTGGCCGGTAACACTCCCAACTTTCACTTTTATAACCAACAACAGTCCCAGTGATATAATTTTCAATTTTTTACACTTAATTTGTATCTATTTTAGTCTCAATTTAGCTTGTATGTTTCTTCATTTCATTCATAATTATTGTTGCGAACCAAATCGAGTCCAAATCAAACATAAAAAATGGAAAATTATGTCATTCGGACTGTTGTTGGTAATAATAGTGAAAGTTGGGAGTGTTACCGGGCAAATTGATAGTATGGATTATTATTGGCCAATAAGTAATAGTTTTGATTATTAAAATCCAATTTGTCTTTTTTTAATAACATCTAATTTACTTTATACATCAAATAAGACTTGAATCCAACACCATTTAAACGAAGGGTAAATATCTTTGCCACTAGGCTATGCAAATGGTTGTAAGCATGGAATTTTTTAAATCTCAAGTTTAAACTTGACTTAATAGGGTTTCGTGTGTCACTTGCCACACCTATAGCGTCAAAATTTGCATGGAAGTTTGACAACCCGTTTGAAGAAGACTCGTTCGGTTATTGGGGTAGTTTCAAACGTTATTAAAAACGAATTGTTCAAATTCAAAAGACTCGAAGTTTGATTCGATTCGATTCAATAATTACTGATTCATATTCAATTGGATATTTCAAATTGGAATTAAATTTGAAGTTTAATATCAAATCTCGAATTTGTAATTTATTAATTGATTTTAAATTCGAATTTGAAATGCATATGTATTTTTTTTATTTTATACATATAAATAAATAGTTGTAACATTTAAATTATTAAAATAGACCTAAGCCCAATTAGGCCCCATTTGATTCACAAAACTCTCAGGAATTAAAATTAAAATTGAAAAAATTTTCATCCAAAATCATGTTTGGTTGGTTAACGGATAGAATTAGAATTGAAAATTTTTTCTTCATTTATTGAAATTCACATTATCTCCACTTATTCATTGGATGTTTAACAATCCAATGTATTGTTCAAAATTAACATTTCAATTCCACTCAAAATTGACCAATCAAACACGTTATCAATTTTAACAAGATTTCGATTTTATTTCCAATTTCAATTATTTTGCAAAAACATTCTGCGAATCAAACGACCTTTAATTTTACTCAATCAAAATTTCAATTTCTAAATATGCAACCCATGTTACCAGTTACAGTTTATTCTAATTTTGTGGTCGTGATTCTCGAAGGTTATTATCTGATTGTTAATTTAAAGTCTTTTATTTTGAACATTTTATCATTATACTCGCTTTAATTAACTTATTTGTGACTTAAATGGAGTTTTTAACCAAAATGGTGTAGCTAGAAATTTTATTTACCAAAAAGATGTAGTTGAAAAATTATTTACCAAACTAGTATATTTTTAAACTTTTTTGTTTTCTCTTTCTTATTTTCATTGGATACTCTTAACAAGACTTTTTAAATGTTTTTTTTCTTTCAATATTTTTCATTTATAATTTTAAAAATATTATTTAAATATGACTGTTTTTAGCTGTTCAGGAAAATTTTTTTATTTTTATTTTTGAAAAGTTTTATAAAAATGATTTTTAACGTATTCAATTTTGATATTAAAATAGAAAAGTCTGTTATTTCCTTTTACGAAACAAATATTATTATTGTGCATTATTTTTCTTTTTAGTTTGGAGTAAATCTAATATAATCTTTCTACTCTAATAAAATGGTAACTACTGGTGACACATGGCATCACCACATTCACCCCTATCAAAACTTTCCTGCTTCTCTCTTCTATTAAATAATACATTAATTACTAATAATTTTATTTAATTCTTTTTTAGATTTAAATAGTTTTAAATAAATTAAGACAAAAAATCTTTTTATTCATGTTATTTTTAAAGAAATGAATTTTTATAAAATTTGTTTTTTTCTAACACATCAAACTTTTTTAAACATACGAAATATTTTAAAATACGCATTTTTAAAAAATTAAAATTTATAAACCAAAAATAATTAAAATTGAGATCTATAGTTATAAAATTTTTAAAATTGATATTTTTTTAAATAGTTTGTTTTGAAATAAAATATTTAGTTTATTTTTTGAAAATACAAAAAAAAGTTTAAAAAGTTGACATCTTTGTTTATTACTTATAATCATTACTCATACGTATTCAATCGTATCTTTTCTTAGAATATCGTTTTATAACTAATAAAATTATATTCTATTTTAATATTTTATTTATTCAACCCGTGTAATACACGGGTTTACTATAGCTAGTCTATAATAGTAATTTACTATCTAACGTATATTTACATATATAACTTTGTTTGGTTATCTTCTGATTAATTTTCATTAAAAAGTAAAATTAAGTTTTTCATTGAAATTACAGATGACATTTTATTTTGTTGGTAATTAAAGAATTCACACATTAACTATAAAATATATATGAATTGTAAAAAACTTATTGTGTCTTTATATATTTAAGAACATAAAATTATATATATACAAAGAACGTAAAATTAAGTTTTATATTATCATGATAAATATAGTTAAAACTTTGTTTAAGAGAAAATGCATTTTTTATAAATAATTTACAAACAGTACAATTAAACATTCTAAAACAAGTTAAAAAAAATAAAAATATTCTCATTTAAAAGCTTATAGAAAACAAAAAATGGTATTTAATCAATCTAATTCATTATAGTTCAAGAAAGTTAAAGAAATTAAAAATATATATTTAAATAGAATGATTAAACATTCAAAAAAATGTTTTTATATAACACTTTTTGAAAGAGATAAAAAATATTTTTGAAAAACTACATAGAAGTTTTATTTTAAGAACATTTCTAAAAATTTAAAAAATCATTAAAAAGCATTTATGAAAATTTATTATATAGGAGAGAGAGAAACAAAAATGTATAAAAACACTATTTTGGTAAATAATTTTTAAACTATACTATTTTAGTAAATAAGTTTTCTATCTACACATTTTTAAAAAAAAGCTCCTTAAAATGTTTTGTGCTTTGCATTTGGAAAGTTTTAGTCTACATGACTTTAGTGAACGATATTAGATTAACCTTTTTTTGTTAAATTTGAATGGAATTCTGTTTTAAAATTTTGACTTCGATTCGATTCAAATTCGATAAATTATTTTTGAATTTCAAGATATAAATGTGATTTAAATTCAAATGATGTTTCAAAATTTCAAAGTGCGACTAATTTGATATCGAATTTAATTTGATGTCAATTTATTATCTCTTTTTTTTATTACTCTTACGTACACTATATTTCACGTTGTTAAAGTTCTTAGATTAAGTGTGACTTTGTTCTTAAAAAGCAAAACTCAACTATTTATACAACAAACATGTTCACAGAGATGAAAACAACCTAAACTAATACACAAGATCTTTGTGATGAAAGAACTACATATTCATGATGATTCAGGTGGTAAACAACACCAATAAACATCTCTAACCTACAACGACGAGTTGCATGCTTAATCTTGAAGAATTACAACAAGAAACGGAAGCGATAAACTCATTTGAAAGAGGCAAAGAAAATGAGATTTGTCCAAATGAAGCCCTAGCTTGGTTTAAGTACTCCAGCTCCCGTTATTGCCCTTACCCAAGTAATCCTAGAAATGTTCTAAACAACCACATTAAGCCCATGAACTTTACTAGTTGTGTTTTTTCTACCACCAACTTTCTATAAACGCAAATAAAAAACACTTTGTCAGATTAAAAATATTTTTTCTAGTTGAATTGAACGTAGATATTTCAACACAAATTCGCCTTTATGATTCTCTCTCACAAGGTTCATACCCCAACACTCTTTTATACGCTTATGCACGATTATTATGAAATAGCTCAATTAGCTAAATATGTAATAAGCTTTAGAGTCAGTCTAATAGGTGTAGAAAACAAACAACTTAAAACTTCTAAAAGATAAGGCACTTAAATATTTTGACTCATTTTCTTTTAATGTATGTGCCTTAGAGCTTATTTTAAGCTGCCACAATTTAAATTCTGTTGAACGTACTCTTAGTCTCGATGAGCACTTTGCATCGATTTCTAGGCTTTTTTGGTTTAACCATTAATGGCCGAAACTTGTATGTAGGTAAAACCCTAGTTTTATCTAGCTTAGTGTTCTTCCACCTATTTAATCAATTTTCTTCTTTTAAATGTGATACTAGATTTTATTGGAATTGTATAAGAAACTATTGTTAAATCACCAAACGCATAGAGAAAGTTTGAATAAAATCTCAAAGCACAGTGGTATCTTAACCACATAAAACAAAATTGTCTAAATTCAACATGAAACGAAATGCTCCTTAATGTCTTAGCCAAGTATTCATCAAGAGCCAAAGTCGATACATTGTTATCCATGACACATGACCTATGCCTTTACTAGTCAAGCCTTCATGGCTCTCTGAAATACACACTTAAAGAAGTCAGCTTAGGCGGGTGAGTTTTAAGTTGCAAGTCCACGGTTATTCTCACCTACAAGCACACTTTTGAACTTGATGTTGAAACACACTTGTCAAATACACTCTGCCGATACTCATGTCGTTACAAGTTTCTTATACTTGCATGTTTACATCACCACCAGACTTGGACAATACACATATTCTTCAAGTACATTGATCAAAACCAACTCACTGCTTAAAAGGCCACACACATATGTAAACATGCACACACAAGACAACCGGCAATGTACTACAATACAACATTTATATATCATCAAAAACTCATATACTTCATTACTTTATTAAAACATCATACTGACATAGTATCGGGTTACAACCTACATACTAAGTTTGGGGATTTGTTTCTACCCACATTCTAACACGACCTACTAAACACACTTTAGTCAAACACCCCTGTTACTGCTATGTTACGTTTTTTTCTCAACTAAACCACACTTGCACCAATATGAGCTCGTAATCACCAATGTTTGTTACTGTCGAATCATCACACAAACAACTCTAACCATCGCCTCTACCAACCCCTCCTTGTTATGTAGTAGATGTCCATAGCGAACCGCCATAGTCGCCTATCGCCGACCACCATCATCACACACAATCGTCGTTCTCTCTCTCTCCCCCTCCCTCCCTCCCTCCCTCTCCCCCCAGTCTTTTGGCCTCACACGCACTTACATACAAAAATCTCTAGGTCGCTCGACCTCACACGCACACAGTTACATACAAAACAAAATCGATTACCACAATCTAACAAAAAAATCAACAACAATTTAAAACATGTAAAATTATTACCTTATTTGATTCATAAGACCATTGATTGATACTCTTTCATATTCTTTAAAACTTTGTCAGATGAATAAACTGACATTTGGTGGCGGAATTAGGCTTTTTATCATTTAAAACTCCTCCTTAAGTTTAATGAAATATTTATATGTTTCCACCTCACATTTGTATATCACAAGTTTATTTAATTACAAACTTTACAAAATTCTCTGGTGTTAAATTTTTTCTCTTAATCACTTGGAGTAAAGGTTGTTTGTTAACCTATTAATGGTAATTAATAAACTATTTTTTAATGATTCATATCCTATTAATGGTTAAAAGGTAACTCTAATGTTAAATGGTTAAAAGGTATCATTAAGATTTAATTTTTTTAATCATTTAGCATTACGATTACCTTTTAATCATTCAACATTAGGATTACCTTTTAACCATTAAAAGATTATGATCCATTAAGAGGATAGCCTTTTAATGATCATTAAAAGGCTACCAAACAACCTCTAACTTAATTATTGTTTTGTATTGATCCTTATTATAATTTTTGGTGATATTTGATTTTCGATCTTGTGTTTTATAATACCTTGGAATTCTTTCAAGAATACTACAAACTAGAACGATACCTAATTTAATGAATCAGCAGTATAATTCTTTAAAGTTATTGTACAACTTTCAACTACCTTATTAAGTGTCACTGGATTTTTATTTGCAAGCATTGAATAAATAACCATGGGACATCGCAACACTTAGATTGTATTATTTATTATTTATTTGATGTTTGTCATTGTATGAGTGATTTAGCACTGACTCGTTGAGGTTGAATTGATGTTGCTAACATTCCCTGTTTGATACGGTGCTTTAAATCTTATCGGCCCACATATTTCCATATTAATTTCTATAGACATCTTTAAAAATAATAGAATTTTAATAAATTTAAATTATTGATTATTAGTTATTAATCACAACTAACAATTTGATTGATATTAATCTCAATTTTTGATTTTATTACTAATAACAGCCTCAGTCTTACTATTAGTTAACTCCGTTTATTTTTTATGACGCGTCACCTGACGTAACGTATAACATAGTTATAATTAAAAATATAAATATATTACTCAATTTTTTTATAAAATATTATTTTTTAAAATTAGTCAACATAACAATTTTGTCACTAGTTGAGTAAATTGGAGGCTAAGGGGTTGTTTGGTAGCCTATCAATGATCATTAAGAGGCTACATTTTAATGGTCATTAAAAGACTACCATTTAATAGTTTATAGTTTTTTAATAGTTAACAGGTAACCTTAAATCTGAATGGTTAAGATGTAACATCTTAATTGTTACCTCTTAACCATTAATAGGCTATGAACTACTAAAATATTATGAATCGTTAAGAGATAGCCTATTTATGACTTCTAAAAAGGCTACCACAACCCCAGAGGAGCAAAAAATTAAGTGATATTTGTTTTACTATAATTATATAATATGTCATGTAACGTGCCACGTCACGAGTAACGTTATGAGGCATATCATCAAAAACCAGCAGAGTTAACAAACAGTTAAATATAGATTATTATTGGTAACAAAATTAATAGTTGGGATTAATATTAAGTCAAATTATTATTATTACTATTATTATTATTATTATTATTATTATTATTATTATTATTATTATTATTATTATTATTATTAATTATTATTAATTATTATTATTAATTATTATTAATTATTATTATTAATTATTATTATTATTATTAATTATTATTATTATTATTATTATTATTATTATTATTATTATTATTATTATTATTATTATTATTATTATTATAGTTTTTCGTTATTATCTATTACTATTTTTGCTAAGATTGATTTTTTTTAATATTATTATCATTACTATTGCTATTAATGTTATTATTTACCGGCAAATGGAGTGAAAATTTTGACAATAATATTTATGTTAATGTTAACAATATATATTTGGGCATGTTACAATTTAATCTTTAGTTACATGAATCACTTTTTATATAACAAAACTTAGTATTATTGTATATACATTTTTTATCTTGTAATAAACAGTTTTTTAAAGAGATAATCAGTGGTCTATATGAGAGCATATGAAATTTATAATATCTTGTGTGTAGATCGGAGCATCTGGAAGCCAATTGGAGTGGTGGATTATCTGTGTAAAGGCTATCATTGTTAGTTACAACTTACAAGCTTAATTGAGATATGCTTTTATATTGTTGTTAATCAAAGCTTTGTTCATATTTTCATAGTTGTGTTTTTGTGTTGGTCAAGTGTTTAAACTAATTCTGCTTTTTTGTACATGAAACATTTTTCAAAATTTGTTAGGTCAAATAGAAAACATTAAAAAAATTTAAGATTAGGAATAGAAATGATAAATTTTTTAACAGAAGACTCTCATGATTCTATCAAGGTTTCTTTTACCTCCCTTTGGATATTTAGATGCAGAACATTGGTCTTTTGTTGTTACAAAGCTCAAGTTTATTAGTAATATGATGGTTGAGCACGGATCCTAAAAAAACCACAAAGTTATGAGAAAACTAGAGAAAATCAATGAAAATGGTCACATAATTTATAATTTTTTTTATCAATACCCTCTATATATATGTGTGAGTATATATAAATAAATGTATGGATCAAATAAAAACCGTAGCATGGTTTTACATATACGTCACACATAGTTACGTATACGTAACCATTTTTCATTCGACATAGTGTTACGTATACGTAAGTTTCTTCATTCTCGTATGTATGCTCAACATATATGTACCAAACACTTAAATAACATTTTAATAATTAAAATAACAAAAAAAAATTGCATTTTGTTATTGTTTTCCGTGATTTTCTTTGGTTTTCACATAACTATTGGTTTTCTCAGGAACCCTCTCCTATGCTGGTTATTCCCTAGTAAATTGTTATTCAAGATGTGTTACGTTCATAGTTTATAAGTTTGATCTTTGGTATTATTTACCCAAAAATGAATAAAAACTTTTGACAAATAAGTAAATAGCTCTATTAAAATATATTATGTGATGATAGATAAAATAATTATAAAGAGTGATGCATGTGGGGACTGGTAACCTTCCGAGACCCCAAAATGAAGACTATGACTTTGAGCAGTAATAACTAATAAGCCTTCTTTACAGCTATTCAACACTCCCATTATTCAGGGACCTCATCATAAACTATTCCCCCACCTCCCTAATATTTTATTTCTTTTTTGTTATCTTTCTATAAACTATATTGATAGTTTGAAACATCATTCAAGATTTTTAGACCCTTGTCTCCACTTGTACACTAACACAATATAAAAGTTAGACAAGCATCATTATATGTAGAGGTGATTTGATCCTCCTGTAATATGTAAATCACTCGTCATTTAAGTTAGTAACCTAATTGTAAAAAATACGTTTTTTTAAGTAAACGTATATTCAAATCTAATAAAAAGTTATTTAAATAAATAGTGCTATTTAAGAGTTATTTTTATTTTAATAGTTATTTTTATTTATATTTCAATATAAGTTAACCCAAGTTAATAGGTATTATTTGTACTATAGTATATAGGATATGATGTGGTTTCAAATCATATTTATATTAAGTTATAAAAAGGTATTATAAGTTACTAAAATAAAACAAAATTTTACTTTAATAAAAAACAAAAAGGATGAAATAAAACTTTTTAATAGTTGAATAGTAAGATATAGAATAAAAGACTTTCTTTTACATATTACTTCAAATTTATCTCATATGTTATACTCCTATTATGATATTGATATCACTATCCTTACTTCTAAGAATGCTATTAACAGCTCAAATGTTAAATCTTTCTAAAATTAATAAAAATAATTAAAAAAAGACATTACAGTTTGTCACTTTGTCTTGGAATCTCACAAGTCACCTTCAAGAATTGGTTAGTAACCACACCACATGACTAAAGTTGTTAGGGTCACATGGTTGGGCTATCTCAGAAGCTTAACATCTATCCTTTGAATCTTTTGTATCTTATTCCCAACACACAGTCAAACCAAATTTTTTTTTATCATTTGTAAATTAAATTTTAATACTCTAAAGTATATTTATTTGTCGGTAATAATACTCGTTGACAATTTAACCAATAACACTCCTAACTTTTACTTATATTTCAAATTTAATCATATAACATATATTCATCAAATATTTACACTTAACTTCCATTTAATAATGGATTTCGCTCACAATATTAATTATGAATGAAATTGAAAAAAATTTACTACGTAAAATCAAATGGATATACGTCCAAATCAAGGTTAAATATATGATAATTATAGTATTATGTTTACCTCTAGTCAATAAATAAAAACTAAAAGTGTCAAATTAATTAAACTAGAGACACAACTCTAAATGCTCAAACTATCTGAATCAAGTTAACCAACAACTAACTGTCACATCATTTTTACTAAAGTTTACCCAAAACTACTTAAATTGATATAAACACAACCCAAACTACTCATCACCACTACACACGGTAACAAAGATAGTAAAAGCCCAAACGGGACCCGAAGGGGCGACGGCGGTGTTGCCATTGGACCTGATCCACGCGAAGAGGTACCCGAAGATGCCCCGAATACCTTTAAAATCCAATTTATCTATTATAATATTAAATTATGTTTAATTAAATTATACTTGTATAGCTTTTATAAAAAAATGCATTGTTTAAAGCGTAAAGTACAAGTTGAAGTGGCAACTACAGCTGTAAACGAATAAACAACTTTAACCCCGTGGCCACCCACGTCGTCATCATATTTCACAAACACGCTTTGCTTCAAACGATGCGAACCCACTCTAAAAGCCAAACCAAAAAGTTAAACAATCTCAACTTTTTATCCCAACGACCCCAAGGGTACCTCATGCAACTTTTGCAAAAGTAAAGGGGCCAAACAGAATATTACTCAATCCAAATATATTATATATTATATATTTCTTCTTTAGTAAACCTACATCGGTAACATTTTGGTTACAGTAGGGTAAAAACTAAAAACATAAAACAATAGATCAAAGAACCTTATCTATGATCTTCAACACCAACAACCACCAACAACAAATGTAAAAAATCCTAACAACCAGAGTAAAATAGTACTAGGAACAGATACTGTCGCGTGTCGCGTATACGTTATGGAAGGTGAACTAAAATTAAACCTCCATTTGATCTAATAGGGAGAAAAACCGAGGTTTCCAACCCAGAGCTGACAAGTTATGACACGTTTTAATGTAACGTGACATGTTTTGTCAGCTCTGTTTCCAGCCCTCCGTGGGCTGTGGTTGGAGGATGAAGTTAGACTCGGTGAAAACCCAAGTTGTGAAATTACTTAAATAACCTAAAGTTTGTAAGTTCTAAGGTGTTAAGTCAATCAGAAACTAGCGTTGACCCGGTATGAACAATTGGGTTTAAAGTTTACACCAGGGCTGCGACCTTCGCTCGATGACCCGCAGTGGTAAGCACCGATTTCCCTCTCGCGTCCTCAGGGAGCTCTGAGGTTTCGCTAAAAGTGGCGGATTTTAAGTCGGCCGGAGGGATAAAACAGTCAATTGACAAGCCCGGGACATTGAATGCAACCTCTTCAATTGACCATGCTTCTTCCATTCGGGTCTTGGTGTGGCTCATAGCCATTTCACCAAATCTGAAAAGGGTCACCACCGAATGGCCCGAATGCGCGATCATCACGCCTTCAACGGGCCTGTAATCGTCCATACTGGAGTTGATCGTGGTCTCCCAGTAGACCGCATCGCCACCCGTGGTTTGAATTCGGGTTAGATGCGAATCCTCCATGTGAACTATGAGCCCTGTCTTCTGGCTAAAATAACCAAACAACACATGCCTAATTATTTCAGCAGGACCTTCACTTCTAGCCTTTAATGTCTGAGGGTCAGCTGATATTTTCAGAATAAAGCAATCTTCACCATTAATCTTCTTCTCACCGACGCACTTCGCGTCAGTGAACATACTCGCAGTGGTTCGAGGATCAAGACCCTGTAACAAAACACAAAAACCTTTAGCATTTAACCCAATTCAAATCAGATTCATATATCATGACCCTGCAAATGAGGTTATGATCATGGTTAACCTGAAGAGCGCGACGCAGGGGTCGAACCGGGCCTTTGGCGGTGTGAGCACCGAGCCATGGTGTGTGCCTCCAGACCAGGTTCCCATTGCAGCCAGCGTGAACCTTGCTACCACCAACGGCTAGCTCAACATACCACATATCAGGGTTCATCTGCCACAAAATGAAGCCGCCGGTGTCTGCGGCTCGGCCAGCGTGCTTGTTCTTCACCACTCTTGATGCAGTTTCGAACTCTGAAGCTACCATCTTCACTTTCCCCATGGCGTATGCGTTTTTAATGGAGTTTTGAAGCTTTTGCCCTCCTGACGCAGCTGTGTACTGCTGTAATATGTATTGAGCAGATGAAGTTTCCTGAAATCAAACAACCCCAATTGAAGAATGACATTGTTTATGATCAAATTAACAAGATTTTTATCAAGAAATTGATTGAAATATTGATCAATTTGCTTGGAATAAGCAAGAATCCAAAAAACCCACAATTTCAATTACTCAAAATGGTTAAAAAACTGTAGATTTTCGTTATAAATGTTGAAGACATTCACTCATTCAGTAGCTTCTGACACTGAAAAGACAACTTACAATCGGAGTATCCTTGATGCTAAGGTGAGGCAAAGGGTCCATGGTGCTAACGTGCACCGGGGCGAGTGGTGCGCCCATGACCCCAAGCAACAGCCTCAAATCAGACCTATGTTTATACGCCATAGAAGCACTCATAGTCGGAGCCCTAGAAATCTGCCCTTTCACCCACTGCCCAATACCCGACCCGACCCGCTTCGAATCCCCAAGCTCCGACCCGTCTTGATCGGGCCCTTCGTACAACGGCGCCAGCATCTCGCCGGTGAGGCTGCCGGATCTTCCGACCAGCGAGTCTCCGGCCGTCAGCTGCTTCGGCCGCCGGCGAAGAAGTCCGGTGATCGGAGACCCACTTCTCGCCGGGCTTTTTGATCGTGATCTCACCGGCGATAACCCACGTATGACTTCGTCTTTTAAGGCGGAGAAAAACCCTTGTTTCCTCTCCATTGGTTCTCAAACTGGTTGTATGATGAAATTGAATGTGTAATGGGGAGATGAAGCTAGTGATTGGGGATGAGGGACATGTGAGGGGGGAATTTGTGGGGGTTTTGAGTGTGATTTTGATGAGAGAGATGGTGGTGAAAGAGGATGATGCTATGGAGGAGGAAAAGAGTGTGTGTAGGTTGCAGGTGACAATGAGGAGGTGAGCCCATATAGCATGTGATGGTAGCACTTGAACAGTTTCTGTGTGTCAAATGCATTTAATACTTTTACCCAAAAATAATGTGAAATGAAATATCAAAATATGATATATCATGTGTTTAAATGTTTGAGGGGTGAAGGTGGTAATAGCGTTCATATTATAGTTTTTATTTTTAATTTTTATAATTTAATTAAAATATTATATATATATATATATAATATTTTATATATATATATATATATATATATATATATATATATATATATATATATATATAATATTATATATATATATATATAATTTTTATTAATTTAATTAAAATATTATATATATATATATATATATATGAATTTTGCTTATTTATTAAAACAATTTGTCTTGGTTTTTATATTTGTATCTATTCAATTAAGTACTGTTTTCTTAAACAAAAAACTGTTTTTTTAAATAAACTTTATTACTTTTCTTTTTTCTTTTTTCATTTGCAAGAGATGAGTGAATAGTGAAAAGAAATATATAGTTTTTATGTATACTTGGGATTGATATGAAAAGAAAATAAATATATATGATTGAAAAGAAAATAAGGGTCGTCAAATATTGAATTTCTTTTATTCATTTTAATTTAATAGAAAACATTGTTATTTCTTTTTACATGATGTTTGTAAGTAGTGCTTTATATACTGAAAAAAAAATTATAATTTTGAGTCATACTTAACCAAAGTGTTTTTGGCTCAATACATTAAGGTACATTAGGTAAAGTTAAGGGTTTAAGTATGTTGGTGAACGAATATTATACTTTAAAGAGTAGATTTAGAGATTGGGTGAGTTAATCTATTCAAATAATGTGAATCATACTTAATAACTTAATATACTACAAGAGAAAATTTGAATAAAGATAAAATAAATGTCAATATCTAAAATAATTTAGAAGCACGTCGTGCCTGGTTTTAAACAAATTCGCCATGTGCGTTCTTGTTTTCTAATGCAAACTTCTATATTGAGTTGCTACAAAATATATTTCAAATTTCATGTTTTTTTCCCGGTAAGTTTTATATTTCAACTTATTATTAATAAAATAAAGGTTTAAATCAAGTAAGTTCACTTGTAAAAGTATGCCGCTACACGTTACTTAAAAAATATATAACAAACAAACAAAAACAAAATATAACATTATAACCTTTTTAAAACACATTACTTGTAAGAAATTTAACATTTTTAATACAATGATTTTCAGGATTTTAATCATTTCAACCCTTAGAATATCGACTTAGGGGTTTTACGTGCTTAACGACTTTAATAGATTACATGAACTTACCTGACTAGTTTGGATAAAAATACAAACATAAAATCAAGTTTCTTTGTTGTTTAAAGTCACTAAAATTTTATAATTATAAAATATTTTACCAGAAAAAAAATATTTAAAGTTGGTTGGATTTTTATTGTTAGAAAAGGGGAGATGTTAGAGATACACCCAAGAGGTTATCCTAGCATTTTCTATATGACTTCTAAATGACTCGTATGGGGACGTACAATTCATATAGAAGTAGGATTCCTCGACAAAGCTACGCCAGTCACATCTTTCAATTCTTCATTTTTACGAAACTTATTCAAAAAAGTTGTTGGCGATGTTGTTTTCGGACAACAACTATATATTTGGCTATCAGTATTCAAACAATATGGTTAGTGAATCTTCCTACAATTAGATGAAGGGTAAATCTCCTAGCGAGATGGGATTATATGAAACTTTATTTGTTGTTAACTTTATAGAAGTCTATTCATCGCGAGTCTTTTTTTCTTTTCACATTAGAAACCTTACCCCTCACATGAATGACACACAATACCTTTTTGGTTAAAAACTAACATTTATTTAACATATAGGATTATTTTTGGATCATCTCATAGAACTTTAAACTATCTTTGCAATCTTTCAATCCTGAACATCAAACATGCAATTTGACGAAATCACATAAACTGTTTTTATAATTTTCTTTTTTTAATAAGTTGTCAAGTTTAATAAATAATATTATCATTATATAAGGTTATGAATAATATTAATGAGATAAATACGGCTAATAGAATGTTGTGAGGTAGTCCATCAAGGTATTGTGACCACAATACATTGAGATTGAGGTATATCTTGAAAAAGTGGTTAACAACTTGTGGCCAAAAGATGGTCCCAATATGAAAGAAAGATAAGGGCATCCAATGGGCCTACTTACACACGTACAAAACAAGTGCCAATAACACGCTTAAATTCTTTCGTCATATGGGGGCCCAACTTCTCCACCTTTTGATGACTTTCTATATCTTCATGACTTCATGCTTATGAATGGAAGACCAAACTCAGTCTGGGTTATAATACTTTATAGGACGGGTATTTGAGTATGAGAAAATTCATACGATCGATTATAAAGGTTTTATAGGTATGAGATAAGTATGGTATTAAGAGGTAACCGACCGACTATTTGAATCATTCATGGTCATTTACTTGAATTATATCCGTAAACATTAAGATAAGTGGGTAATGCACTAATCTATAGACTTGTTTCTTATATTTCTAATTCAATCTACAAACTCATATAAGAATTAAGAATACTAAGAAAGGTAAATGGGTATAGCAAGAGGTATTTTTTTCTAACAAACTAACGGTTATGCATAAAGCTGACGTGTTGAGTAATCGGGTGCTTGATGTGTATGAGACCAAGGGCGGAGGATATAAGGGGCCGGGGGGGGGGGGGGGGGGGGCTCTTTTTTTCGTCGGTAGTGTTAATTTTCGGTCCGGTACTGTAAATTTTTGGCCCGGTACTGTAAATTTTCTTATATATATCGAGTTCGCCCCCACTAAAAAATTTAACTCGCCCCCGCCCCCTATAGAAGAGCTCAAGCTCTGCCACTATATGATATGTTCCAAATTCGTTCAAATGCCATCCCTATTAATTACTATTAATGATATGTCGTTTAAGTTGATTACACGAATAGTCTCATGGTATGTTGGAATTATGGTTCTAATTTCTATTTTTCGAAAAGTACTTCTTTGTTCCAATCGTTTGCTAGTGGATAACACATTTGAAAATTACATTTTTTATTTATCGGGAGCTTATTATTCCCTGAGTTGTTTAGTGCTTAATCAAACGTATCTCATGTGTTCAAAAGTAAATGACTTTACTCGTGAAGGCCCAATGTTTTCTCAAATGATATTATGATACCACTTACAAAAGAAAGTTTATCTACTATTTTAGTGAATAGCCTCTGGTTCTTACTTGTGTCACTGCATTTAAAACTCACCGAAATATATTAGAGGTTGAAACTTTACTTGAAAGAATAATCAACGATTTAGTTTACGCAAAAATTATACAAAATAAAAGAATAAGTATAACATAGATTTATTAAGTATGCTTGATATTTATCTAGCAAAATATAATACCCCATCAAATGCACATGAGTTAATGGAATATACGACATTAGCAAGCAGTAGGCTAGAAATCAATTTTTAACTTATAATAAATTTAAGAAATTAAAATAATAAACAAGCTCGGGGTAGCATGCCAAGTAGCGAGCTTGATGGAAGATATAGTGAGATGGATTTTTAATCCACAAAGATTCCACAATAAGTTGAAAATTTCAATATTTTGACTCTGTGAAGGAAAAAATTCTCAATTTTCAACTCTATTCGTTATGACCATGATCTACTAACCTTCAAAACTTCCACGATAGTTTCGAAATATGCATTTTCTACTATTAGTAGGGTTATATATCTATGAAGAACAATACTCACTCTAAGATGAGATGAAAATATGCATTTGCTTGAAAGATCACTTGAACAAACAGAATGAACATATATCTTCGCTTGAAGACGATAATATCATAGAAGGGGAAGAATACGAGGAGGTAAAACTAGGAATGACGACCTCACTTACCGATAAATAACTCACTTATAACGGAGAATTACAGAACACCTCGAGATCTTGGCAATGACTATTAGACAAAACAACGGTGACGATTAAAAAAAACAAGTCTAACAACAACGAAAATGATAATTAAACAACAAAACATATGTTACTGCTTGTATAAAACCGATTTGAAACCCATTTTCCCACTATATTTTGAAAACAGTGTCGTTCCTGTTTGGGCCTTCATCCTTATATTTATTCTGGACCAGATCCATACAAGAGTTTAGTAATTATAACCAAATATAGCCCGGCCCAACTATATATTGATCTCTTCATCTAACACTCACTATCAATCGACGTATTAAACATTTGAATCACACTCCCTCTGTTCGTATCTAGATCTTCGATCTCCATTTCAGTCTACGAAAATTCAAATCCAATGGAGAATAGGGTTCAAGAGGTCTGTAAATTCAATAATTCCACTTTGTATGAATGTCACATAATCTAAACGAATCGATATCTTATTTTCGTTTCAGATCATCGAGAAACAAGTGCTTACGGTAGCCAAAGCTGTAGAGGACAAGATCGATGATGAAATTGCAGCATTGGATAAGCTGGATCTAGACGATATCGAGGTTTTGAGAGAGCGTAGGCTGCAGCAGATGAAGAAGATGGCGGAGAAACGGAGCCGATGGCTTTCGCTTGGCCACGGAGAGTATTCGGAGATATTCTCGGAGAAGGATTTCTTCACCATTGTTAAGGCTAGTGATCGTGTTGTTTGTCATTTTTATCGAGAAAATTGGCCCTGCAAGGTGAGTTCTCCTTTCTGATCTCTCATAATTCTAATCTTTATCTTTTAGGGTTTATACTGAAAACAATTGTTTTTTTATCAAAATCTGATGGATTTAGGGTTTAGCTGACATTAATCTTCTCCAGTTTAAATTGTAGGTATGTGTAAAAGTGAGCTATAGGATTTGGAATTGGTAATTATGATGATTTTTAAACTGATTTTCTTGTACACCAGACTACCAAGGTTCTGGAGTAGGATTTACTGAAATGTGATATCATACGAGATAAAGGGATCTTGGGTATGATGAGCGTAATTTTAGGTTTAGTGTTAATACAAAACTCACTAGAAGAATAGAACTATAGGAGTGCTTAACTTAAAGAAAAGTTTCTGTTAGGTAATGTCTCTCTAGGCTCTACTAGTAAGTTACAATTGGCCATGCAAGGTGAATGCCCCTTTCTGATCTCTTGTAATTCAAATACTTTTCATTTAGGTTTTATACTTTTATGTGATATTATGGAACTAGAGTTGATAAGGGAAACGAAGAAATATAGCCATATGATCAGCAATATGGATTATGAAAACTATCTTTTGGCTCTGGTGAGAGGATAAAATGAATACCAACACCGCCATTTTTGATAGAATTTCCGCTAAATATTGATAAACCGTCTTTTTTTCAAATCTAAAGATCTGTTTGGTATGGGGTAATAGAATGGACGAAGAAATGAAATGGATGAGTGAATGGAATTGATGAGAGAATGAAATGAATCATTACGTTCTATTGTCCTGTTTGGTTACACTTTAAGAATGGAATGAATCATTACTTTGTGTTGTTTGTTAAGTAGAAAAAGACGAAGGTATAAAATGTAAAAGTGGTTATGGCTGGTGGTGGTGGTTCCTGCCTTCCTAGTGGTGGTGGCGCGGCTGGTGGTGGCGGTTGATGGAGGTGGTTGTGATGTTGGTGGTGGCCGGTGGTAATTGGTGATGTGGCCGGTGGCGGTGGTGCATGGTGGCTGGTGGTGTCAACCTGTGGTGGTGGCTGTGATGGTCGGTGGTGGGTGGTGGCTGTGGTGGTCGGTGGTGGTTGGTGGCTGTGGTGGTCGGTGGTGGTTACTGGCGGTAGTGGTGGCCGTTGGGTTGGCGGTGGCCTGTGGTGGGGGGGGGGGGGATGGAGGTGGGTGGTGGCCGGTGGTGGCGGAGGCCGGTGGTGGTGGCGGTGGTGACTAAGAATAAAAGAGTGAATGGAATGAAAAAAAATAAGGGGGGTTGGATGGAATGGATTTGGTGTGATTAGAGGGAATGACATTACTTGTGTAATGATCTATTCCATTTCATTTGCTAACCAAACATGTTATATTTCATTCACCCTTCATCGTTCATTACATTCCGCATCTCATTCCCTGTATACCAAACGCTAGCTTACTTTATGCTTCCCCAGTTTTAATCGTAGGTATTTATAAAGTTGAGCTATAGGATTTGGAATTGGTAGTTATGATAATTCTCAAACTGATTATCTTGTGTACCAAGTCACAAAGGTTTTGGATTAGGATTTACTGAAATGCAATATTTTTTGAGATTAAAGGATATCGGGTATGACGAGAGGGCTAATATGAATTTTTATTGTTCATACAAAAACTCACTAGACCTATTATATTTACAAGTGCTTAGCTTAAGAATAGTTCATGTTTGGTATTGTCTCTTTGGCTCTATAGGATGTTAGTTGTTAAGCAGGAAATGGATAAACACGTCTAATGGGTTAAACGTAAAATTTATATAAAAAAACCCAGGTTAAATGGTTAAATAATTGCATGATTGATACTGCACACATTAGCCATAACAACTTATATTGCTTTACTTTACTTGGTTAACCAGATTTGACCGTTACTACACCAGTAGCATGTAGCATTTCAAGTTATCTCATGTTGCATTTTAAATATAGCTTGATATAATGATGGTGGCAAGTAAGATTAGCACAATAGCCAGATGATGAACTATGCAGAGAGCCAAAAAAACAGAGAGAGAGAGAGAGTTACATAGAAACTGAATAAGAAAAGGAATAATATGAAGTACAAAACACATGAAAACAGGATGGGTAACTAGTCCTTCACTTTGTTTTGTATTAGTACTTGTAACAATGAATGTGGACAAAACAAGTTTTTGTTAGTGTAACATGAAACTTTAAAAATCATGTTTAATTTCAGTTTCTGCTGAACCGTGAAACAGGTCAGTGGGTCAAGGGGTAAAATGTATAAAATGTATAAAGAAACAACTAAACAAGTCAATGGGTTGAGTCTATATAAGCACAAGATTTTAAGCAGTAAACAATAGCTTTTAGATTCTAAGTTGTTTGTGCACAATATAACTGGAGAGCCATGATCTGCAACTAGCAAGATAGCATATGCACTACTAATACCCGTAAAATGCACGAGTACATAAAGAGGCTTGCACATTTTATTCTGTCCCCAATCCTTTTTTAATTGGAATTTAATCTTCCTACTTAAAAGAATGGAGATCGATGATTCGATGCAAATCCAAACTTATATAAATTAACTCCTGAGATAGAAAAATAACAGGTAATGATATAGTTATACACATTAACATGTTAAAGAACCTGCTCTTCAAGATTTAAACTGGGTAATGTGTTGGACTAATCTTGTAATTACACAATAGTCTAAAGTGTAGGAGATAATTATGAATATTGTTTAGATTTTGGTAGTCTATTTCATTTAAATATAGGCACTGTTGTATATGTAGAAATTGGATTTTCAGCGTATGCGCAAGGGGCGGGAAAGAGAGAGTATGAAAAAAGTTGCAGCTTGAGAAATCACCTTCTAAGCTACATGCTATAAATTTATAGTCACAAATGAAATAGACTACCAAATCTAAACAATCACCGACTAAGAAAATTTTCATACAACTATCCATATTAACACTAAAGTCATAGGAAATAAATGGAGTGTTGCTGCAATCAAAAGGCAGCAAGAGGCTAGGCCCACCACTCTTCAGCATACAATTCACAAATCTGAAGTAATCTGCATTTAAGCTGCTGTTTAACATAATCATACTTTCTTTAATGATACTTCCTAATGTGGATAGAGCAAACAGGCAGGCAAAACTCATTTTGATCCAGCAAGAATTGGATGGAGTTACAGAAGATTCTAAATTGGATACAAACACCATTCTAAATAGCTTGCAAAACTCAGTTTAGCAATTAAGCCTATGGGCTATGACCAATGACAGTAAACTTGGTTCAATCAAATCTAAAAATACCTCAAATTTTTGGTTTCCAATTGTTTGCAAGCTTCATCTGCAATGCATTCACTTTAGCCCCTGTAACTCCCTGCCAAAATGCCAGACAAAAATCTAACAAACAAAAGTAACCTCAAATCATTTCGCCTTAGTCTGATTGTTTTTGTTTTGAAGGCCTATTCTGGTTATGTAAACCTGACCCACTGTTTGGTTTGGTTTTCAATAACTTTCTAAGTGGTTATATTTCATCTAACCGAACTCGAGTAAACCCACCTGATCCAATCTGTTAATGGATATATTATTTCCAAAAGTTAGTTCTCATGTGCATTTTGAAGGTCTTTTGTGTTCTTTGCTTCTGTGTTATGAGTTAAGCGAATTGGCATGTGGCCATTAGTTTAAGGAGGTGTAATGCAGCACAAAGCGTCTAAGTAAACAACCAATTAAACCTGAATGTTTTACTCTCACAAGTTCCAACCAATGTTGTAAAAATCGCTAGGCGCTAGTCGGGCGGCGAGGTAGGGACTAGGATTAATCGGGATTAGTCGGGATTAATCGGATTGGAATTTTTATATATAATTTTTAGTTTTATATATAAATACACACATTTTAATATGTAATTTTAATAAAAAAGTTCAGTTTTATAAATAAAAACACATATTTGGCCGGATTTTCCGAGTTTTTGCCGGATTTTTTGAAAGTCGCCGGAGGGTCGCCGGAACCCTACCGGAATTTCGCCGGAATTGCAGATTTTTGGCCGATTCAGACCGCCTAGGTCCAATTTTGACCACCGTTGACCGCCTAGCGATTAATTGGCCGATTAGCAAAAATCTACAAGGTGGTTGGCCGATCACCGATTAATCCCGATTTTTGCAACACTGGTTCCAACTTAGTAAACAAATGGCTAGTAAGAAAACAATAGGATTCTAATAACTAATGAGATTAACATGGATGAAATTTACCATTTTAAATCTGATAAATGAATTAGCACAAGGTGCCTTTTCCAATTTCTAGCCTATGGTTCTTTGTTCAAGATCTCTCTTAAAAATTTTAATGAAAGAATAAGCCTATGCCCTTGATTGCCAGAAACAGTTTCTGATGTTGACATAGTGCAGGTAGTAGACAAACACTTGGCCATATTGGCCAAACAACATATCGAGACCCGATTTATAAAGATTCAAGCAGAGAAAAGCCCGTTCTTGGCTGAGAAACTAAAGATCGTTGTTCTTCCAACAATCGCACTTATAAAGAATGCCAAAGTGGATGATTATGTGGTATGTGTATGCACTTTCTCATGTATTTTCGTAGCTTTTCCGCATTCACTAATGTTTTCATGTATAAATAATGATGTGCAGGTGGGATTTGATGAGCTTGGTGGTACTGATGAATTTAGCACAGAGGATCTTGAGGAGAGATTGGCCAAAGCCCAAGTTATCTTTTATGAAGGCGAATCATCATCTTTTAAACAATCAAAGCCCCAAACAAGAAACGTTCGACACGGCTCCAATTCGCACGATTCAGATTCCGAGTAAACAGTCCTTTTATTACAATTGTGTTATGTATGCAGTGAACAAAGGCATCGGCCTTAACCTTATAGATGTTATGTTAGCATATTTTCTAAATTTTGAATCTTCTGTCCCGCCAAAGCCAATACATCTTTGTTTGTTGTGAATGAACTAGGGATCTAATAAACCATATATAAATAAATAAATAAATAAACATCCCATGGTAATAGTAGCAAGCCAAATATTACAAATCCCAAATAAATAAAAAAATAAAGCTACAATTTTAAACATAACATGAGATTCTCTACATGTCTCTACCAATACCCTGTAATTCCACTGCTAGGGTAGTGCGGAAACCACTATCAGATTCTTGAAATAACCTCAGGTGATTACCCTTGCTACCCTAAACTTAGGTTTCATATAATTTTGGTTTTTGGCACTGTTAAAAACTCAATTGCATCTCTTCATTACCATCCAAAACCGAAATGACACTAAAACAATTGACATGGAACAGGCTATATATAAGGTTACCCAAATATACATAATTAAATCCCTTAATTTACAGATTAACTATCAGAGCCCTCATTCTGTGACAATGACAAAAGCTCCATAAGTTCCACTCGGTACTCCAGTCCTCTCAGGTAATGCCCCAGCAACATGCACCTAATCACAAACAGGAGCAAATCTAATTACCATTGGTCTTCAAGAATATTACTTAACAAAATATATATATATATATATATATATATATATATATATATATATATATATATATATATATATATATATATTAACTTTTATGTGCTAACCAAAACAGTAGACGGGCTAGATAGTCCCGACTCAAAGAAACGAGAGGCTGAAACTGCATTGAAGGGTTCTCAACAGCATCATTATTTCCAATTCCATTATTTGTGATTCCTATTGAGGTGTTTTCGGATATAAGTGGAGCTTGTGAGTGCATTTTAGGTGACAAGGTTGCAAGCAGACCATGAACAACAGAGTTGATTGTTTCTTTCAGGTCAGCAGATGTTGGTTCTGACAGCTCAGCAACCTGTTGATGATAATCAAACTCGAATATTTAAAATTTTGATAACAGGGATAATACGAAGCATAATATTCTTCTAACCTTTTCTGGTTGTAAAGATCTTAAGTAGTCCAGCAGTTCATTCTTTTCTTCCCCAACAAACTGTTGCATATGGAGTGCTGCATTCTTTCTTTTTACTTCATGTAGCTCCTGCAATTTAATCAAGTTTGTGAAATATTGAATGTGTGTATATTGTTGTAATAATGAAGAGAACTTCCAATTTTATTTACCTTTTTGACAGAAAACAAGCGGGATTGCAGTTTTAATATATATTGCTGCACTTCAGGGGTCATTTGACCAAGATCTGTAATCTCATATGCATTTTCACTAGGCTTAGGCAATTCATCATCTTGGCCTGGGGGTGTATTTATTACTATATCGTTGTTTGATGATACTTGAGATTTAGCATCTTCAATTGCCTGCTTATCTTCATTGGTATCGAAGTTCTTCTCCAGACAAAGCCTATATTCAGCATTCCTTAAAGTATACCTGCAATGCAACATGATTCAACAACATATTGATGGGTGTATTTCTCTGATAAATTTTTATGGATTGTCAATATAATAGAATTGTTAAGTTGCTAACTATAGTATGTAAGAAGTTGATGACAGTCCAGATCAAATTTGATGACCAAAAAACCTTACACATATAAAACTTTAACTTTTTGTTGGTTAAAATACAATTGTAGACATATTTAAACTTATACATGCGACATCAAGTAAATATTTCTAGATTCTGTTCCCACTTACAACAGCTACCGTCTTACACCACTGCTAAGAATCAAATGAGATCCCTTCAACCTCTCCCTATCAGATAACAATATTGGCGTATCATGAAACGTCTCCATTAGTGGCATCATTACTTTGCATAACCTCTCATGAACTTCATAAACATATACCACCTCATTCCTTGCCTTTCTTTGACCGTGGTATTTATTCAAACAAGACTCATGCACAAAACTGGTTTTGCTATTGCCTTTCACATTAACAATTGCAAGTGCAAGTTCCACCTAACAAATTCTGACTACAGTTATGCTAGTCTTCCTTTTATTTCTGTAAAGTCGTATTGAAATGAAAAACTGATTGCAATTCTACTAGTACTAGTATGACCTCCGAAAGATTGTGTCTGTGCGTTCTTTCGAGTTCCATACAGGAGTAGGGTTTTCCAGATAAGAACTCAGACGAACCTTGTCATGGAAACTTCAAAACACACACAAACACACTTCATAAGGTAGACTAGTAGAAATGTGATCACTTACAGTTCGATGATAAACGATTTGTTGGAAGTTAAAGGTAGACTAGTACTCTAGTAGATGCTGAATCGCACACAGTTAGACGGGAAATGATTTGTCAGAAAATAAAGGTAGACTAGTAAAACCGGTTTTTGGTGGGAACTGGAAAATGATACAGACAAAAAGAAAGGCCATGTGAAAATCCAGGTTGAATGATGACTTTGAGGCACAAAGCAAGATAGAGAGTAAGCTATTCAGACTCTAGGAATTTCCAGAGATGTTATATGAAGTGTTGGTGCCACCATCAAAAGTGCTTCATGATTTAATGATGCTGCCATCAAAGGTGTTTCATATTCCATGATGCTGCTACTTGATCCAGGAGTGTTCAAAGAGATGTCATTTGACTCTAAGCTGCAAAAGGCCAAGGTGGTGGGTGATAGGAAAAAAAGGCGGTGGTGCAAGATAGTAGTTGTAGTTGATGTTTATGTGTTTTTTCAAAAGAGAAAGGGAACACCATATGTAAGTGTGAAGCGTCATGTTACTTTTTATAACAATAAATTTTTCCATATCAGCAATCTATCACATACAAAATGTAGCCCTAATAAACGGCTACAAGCTACAAAATTACGTAGATGGAACATTACTATAAATGACGTAGATGGAACATCTCTATAAACTCGACTGACTGAATGTGTACATAAAATGTTCAAGGGGCCTAGGTGGGACATTTGTAAACCATGGTTCCTATTAGCCTTATAAAATTTTCAAGAATGACATATCCATGTATTTGTTTTGCAAACAAATTAACTCAAGTCTTTAATAAAGAATCTGATAGAAACTGATATAGAATTGATGAAATCAAATACTCAACTATAGAATTGAAGAAGATGATCCAAAGGATCTACAATGAATAGCAAACCAAAATGGTCCCAGGGCTAAGCCCTTCTCATGCATATGCAATGAGCCTAACACTTAACCAACATCTTTCCTACCTTACCACATGAACAATGACCCTTATTTATAGAACTAGGAATTACACTAATCCCCCTCCCACAATTACAAAAGACAAACTAAGACTAGCACATGATTCCTATCAGAATCACACTTGTTTCATCTTCACTTACTTTGTTCCGGGGCATTCTTTGCTTAAACAAACAAGGATCATATTTGAATTCAAACTACATCCAAATAATGAGTTTAAATGGAAGGTTTCTACATTTCTTGAATTCAAATCCTCATATGCACAGAATCATTAATGTTAAACGACCATGACTGTAATAAGCCCCCAAGATAGCGTATAGTTTCTCCCAGTTTCATCCCCATAAACAAATACATAACTAAAAGAATGTTCACACAAAAAGAACTAAAGAGGCGGAATTACCCGGTCATCAAAGAAGAAACCAACAACTTCGAAAGCGGTTTCCATAAGGCTTCAATCAAAACCTGAAACTGGTCTGAAGGTAGCAATCCCAACATTCCAGATATAGTCCTCTTCATGGCATCCACAGTAGTAGCTGGAACATCTTTCTGAATGATACTTACATCCAATGGCTCAATCTCTTGAATCAACTTCAACAACACAGATTTCTGTGCAATAAACAAAACCCATCACTTCTCTCTTTCACATCATCATCATCGTTATTAAAAACCAATCAGATATTAATCAATTCAATCACATAGACTGTAAACAAACCTTTGAGCGTGAATCCCCTTCGAACGCCTTAACACCATCTGATGAAGCAAACACTAGGGTTTTCCCGTGTACCAAACCCTTGTGAAATCGAACGGTGGGAAAAGATACAGGATTGTGGGGACGAAAAGCGAGTGATGAAGATGAAGATGAAGATGAAGACGAAGGGTGAGAAGAAGCTGCACAGGAGAGAAAAGAGGCGGCAAAAGCTGCCATCGATGGACACCCTTTTGCGCTCTCTCTCCTGTTACTTAGCTCAAACTCTCTGCAACTTGAGCCACAATTAATCCCTAATAAAGGCGAGTGTTGGGGTGGGTGAAGTCAAAATTGGAAGTTTGACTCCAACTATCTCTCTGCAATTGATCTTCTCTATCGTGTCTGGTGTTCGATTAGGGTGGAAATTGATGAATTGATCATGCTAATTTCGTATTTCTGCCAATGATTTGGGATTCGATCGACTCCGTGTGTGATTAGAATGAAAACATGACGTCATTTGGATTCTAATTGAAGATTGTGATCGGAAGATGGTTTTTGAGCAGCTTAGGTGAATCTCCAGTGAATGTAGACTTCAACGATTACAGATGATGTTGATGATCGCTAAAAGTTGAAGTGATTAGCAGAGTTGAGGCTAAAAGCTTCATGTGCGTCGTGTAGTTAGGTTTCTTGAAATCACGATTCTTCGTGAAGATGCTTTTTACTGTAACAATCAAATTTAATTTTAAAGAGTAAATTACTATTTTGTCCTACCATTTTAGCATTCTCGTGGTTTGTATTTTATAATCTTTTCAATCTAATCTTCTAATAGCGTTAAAATTTTCAGTTAGTTTATAATAAAATTACCAAAACGCTTTTGTATTGAAATGGTTATTTTAATAACCTTGAGAACCAAAAACGTAATTTATTCTCTCGCACAGACATATATAAGGATTAAAGCTCTCCAACAATGTTTAAAAGGATGTTCCTTCAGTTCAGACGGTCTTTAGTTAGGTTTATAGAATCCAAATGGAACTCGATGATCATCCGCCGGTCAAATAAGCAAAGATGACTCATATACCTAGTATATGTACATGTATATAAGTATAGGGATGCATTCTATTGACAACCACAAATATGTAAATAACTTCTAAGAACCGCACAATCAATGCATACAACACCTCAATAAAAATAGTAATACTAAAATATGACGGTTTGATTCTATCATTTTATTATTTCAACAATTTATCGCATCGCTCCTCAATTTTTTTAGAAAAATTATAAACTGTTCATATATGCAATGCAGTGTATGTGCAGATATGCACATTTTAAAAAGACTATAGATATCGTATTTTTTAAAAACTTATCTTAAAAATAATGAAATTACAAGCATTTTAATATATTTTTCTAATAAATAGTACAACAGTTAAGGTGGTTCTTTCTGGTTCTTTATAGATTTTTGGTTCTCATTTGAACGTCAGTCTATAAGTATATATGCATGTATCATGCATAGTATGAGAGAAAAAGGAGAGGTAGTGACTAGGGAGGAAGCAACATAAGGTATAGAATATAGAGGGCCAGAGGGGTGTCATTTCCTTCTACAAAAGAGTCAAGACAGCCCAGTATAGATAGTTGTGTGGCCGTGTGGGACGCGTTGTGTTGGAGTCCACTAGGCCCAATGTAGATACCTCTTAAGACAAAACCATCACTATAATCAATCAAACCTCCAAGATAACACTGTTTAATGTTTAATAAAGTATACATGAACGTACATACACTAATAATGAGTTACAATAGTGAATTTGGTGCAAGTGTGAAAAGAGAAAGTATTGCTCAAGTGTGTCCCAATTTGCAGTTGGAGATATTCTATTGTCGAGTGTTTTGATTGTTTTCCTATTTCATAAACAATTTTTAAAATCTTTTTTATTGGTGAATGTTTGCGGGTTTGCGGCTTTTTAGACAACAAATGTTGTATTGTTTTTATGATCTATATCGTTAAATAATTTTTTAGACAACACATGTTGTATTGTTTTTATAATCTATACCGTTAGATAATTTCTTTCAAATAATTAATTCTATGGGAAATTTTATATATATACTCTTATAAATTCTCTATAAATTATTATAATGGGTAACTTTGTAAAACAGTAACCAATTTTTAAAATTGTTTTATTTAGGTAACTCAAGTTTAAAAAGTATTTCAATTAGATCACTTAACTTTTATGTTTTATTTAAATTATAAGTTTTAATATTTTTTAGCATGTTTTTCTTTTGGTTTTAATTAGAAAATATTATTTTCTTTTTTTTATACTGATATGGAATAGTGTGACATGTACTTTTTTTTATTTTTTAATATATTTAACATGTTCTTTTTATTTTTCAATATAATTTCATATATTGAAAATTTTGACTCTTACATCATCTCCTCCATTACTTTCTTGAAATAAAAAAAAATTCAATGATAACTCGATTTGATGGTTTAGTGATCCAATTTAAAAAAATATGCATAAGTGACTGAATTGAAATATTTTTTCAAACTTTATTACTATAATCTATAGTATTATATAATGCAACTCTTTAAATACAATTGTCATTTTACTCAAATCTTAATATGTCTAAAATTCAAGTGACATATGCAATAGTTTATTTTTTGTGTCCATTTAATAAATTTCTTTTAATAATATATTATTTAATAATATTAGTAATATATTATTTAATAATATAAAATTATTTAATATACTATATTAAGTATTATCTTATTTATAATATTTTAAATTCATTTAAATGTATATTTACTATTTATATTTTATAAATAAATACTATTTAAATAAATATTATATTATTTAAATACTTAAATATATAATTAGTAAAGATTTCATAGTTATAATAACAGCAGCAACAACAACACTAATAATAATGTTGCATGTTATCACGACTTCACTTTTGTTCTTGATTGCGTTTAAGTCGATATGCATATTCACTTTTGTACATGGTAATTTTGGGTATATTTATTATCATGTATTTAGATTATCTATGTAATTATCTTTCTACTCTAATAAAATAGTAACTTGGGATAACCCATAGCAGCATCACAATCATTCTCACCAGAATTTTTCCGTTTATCTCCCATATTAAATAACTAGGTTAGTACCCCATGTATAACATGGGTTGAATAAATAAAATATTAAATAATTATTAATAAAAATTATAAATTATAAAACGATCTTTTGATATAAGATATAATTAACATTACGTACGAGTGATAAAATGACGATATCATTTTCTAAACTTTTTTTAAATTTTTTTAAAAAAAGTTGGTTTTTAAATAAATTGTTTCAAAACAAACACCGTTTTAAAAAATGTGTCATTTTAATTAGTTTTTTTATTATAACTTTGAAATTTAATTATTTTTGTTTCACATAAATTTTATTTTTTAAAAGCCACAGGTTTTAAAATATATTACGTTTTTTAAAAGTTTGATTTTTTTGAAAAAAATTCTTATTTTATAAAAAATTTATTTCTTTACAAAATACATTTGTAGAAAGATCTATTTTTTAATTTAATAAAAAATATTTTCAATATGAAAAGAATTAAATAATATCATTTGTATTTAGTGTGATATTTATTAGGATAGAGAAGCGGAAAAATAAAATTTAGAATCTCTAAAATTGTGATAGGTGGTATACAAAAACCTTATTTTATTAATATAGAAAGATTACCTTAATTACTAATAATATTATTTAATATTTTTATATATTAAAAATAGGCTTTTAATAAATTAAGAAATATATCTTTTTATTAATTTTATTTTTAAAGAAGCAATTTTTTATAAAATAATAATGTTTTCTAAAACATGAAACGTTTTTAAAAATAGGGAATATTTTAAAATTGGTGTTTTTAAAAAGTAAATTTTTTAAAAATAAAAATAATTATAATTGGGACTTATAATAAGGAAATTTCTAAAAATGACATTTTTATACTGTTTGTATTAAAACAAAATGTTTATTTTTTTCTAAAAAAAATTAAAAATAAAAGTTTAAAAAGTTGATATCATTGTTTTATTAATTATAGTATTTACTGATATGTAATTTCAGTCATATCATATCTTAGAATATCATTTTATAATTAATAATATTTTATTAATTTAACCTGTGTATTACACGGGTTTACTAGAGCTAGTTATGAATAAAAATGTTCATCTTGGCGGTCATAATAGTTTTTTACTGAAACATTTTATGGCAAGTTTGAAAAAAAGTCTTAGTGACACTCGCTACATCGCACGGGCCAATTTATTATATATAAGGGGGAACAGAGTGGTGATGGGTAAACACCGGAGAAGGCCCAGAAAAACCGAGGCTGCCCGGAAACATCGCACCCCCGGTTCTGAGACACTCAAACCCGATGAATTTTCATGGGGATTCATTGGTACACCACTAGCTTTGGGAATTAAAAAATAGGGTAACGTGCAAAACAAGGATGACATCATGTAAAATGAGAGGAAATTAACAAAAACTAGAAACAATAAGAAAAACTTATATAGCGTTGATATGCTAGACAGAGAAAACTAGATAGCTGCAAGTGGCTTACCAAATAGAGGAGATTATAAATAGCATAATTGTTAGTTTTTTTTTAATATAATAATTTTTTGCTTTAAAGTAATCAAAAACCTATTTTGTTTTTTTAATAATTTTACATTTAAATCTTTAATATATTTTGAAATAACCACAATATATTTCTATTTTTTCAAATTGACTACCAACTTATTTTGTGCTTGTTTTATTTTACATTTTTCCTCGAGTTAAGCCATATTTACACTTAATTTTCTAAACTTTAATAAAGTTTTTTTTGTATTTTTTTAAACCAATTTACAATACAGCTAATTAACTTCAGTTAAATTACCATTTACGCATTTATTATTTTTCTCATTTGCTTCGATTTTTCGTTTTTATAGTATTTTTCTTACTACAGATTTTTATAAGCGTTGCGCATGAGATTTTTTTCGGGTAGTAAATGCTAACATATAGTGTGTCAAAATTAAGCTTACAAATTTTACAACTCGCGCCTCCTAGCGTGGGTCACGACAACTAGTATTATATTACGCAAACAAATTCAAAAATATCATATATATCACTATAAACTTCATAATATATCATATTGAATTTTTGTGGTAGTTTCATTATCAATGTAAAGTTTCAAATATCATCTCTAATGTGCGCTTTGTGAAGATTTTGTTTTTTATAAAGTGTTGAATGTTATCAACGAATTAGTCTTACGCATGAGTTTATGTGAATGCTTTGAGTTTGTGAAGTGTCGAATGTTTTGAAGATGTCCCCACCGCAACATGTGACATTAATTTTCTACACAGTTTTGCGTGCAACCATGACATGAATTTCTATTAAGAACCAAGTCATGTTTCCGTCACCGTAACACCCCAGTCTTTTAAGAGTTAATACTAGTTGATATCATATAGCAATCCCCGCAATGTTAGATTATAAATACATATTTATCGTTAAAAACATGTCACATTTACTTTGAGGTTTGTGGAAAAGCAATCCCGTAGGCTACCATACAATAGAAAATGGTAGGCCATAAAAGTTTCCGTACGACTTTTTGCATCTTTAAATCCAAAGTTTAAAATTCAATAACAAAATTCTCTACTTCTGTTTTATAACTTTATTTAATTATTCCGTTACGTATACGTTGTATTTATCATGCAATATAACGTAATCAAATACATTTTGTTTACGTAGATTAATCGTGACATTCAAAACTATTATTTCGCTACTATTAATTAATTATTTTTATTAGTTTGCAATGCAAAATTCAAGTATTTTATATCTATCGAGTCAAATTTTCGGGTTGTAAAGCATATGATAATATATTTTAAGGTTATGTTATATTTAATAATAATCGATTAAAATAATTGAAATAGATTAACAAATAAAAGAACTTCGAAAGAGAAAACTTGCATGTGCATTGTGGTTTAAATTTTCACATCCATTTATGAACTTCACGTTCCTCTCATTAAGGCATGCAATTCTAGTTATATTAAATCCAACCTAACAACTGTCCATACCTTACACTTTTTTTTTTTAATTATTCATAACTCTCAAATTATATAAATTTTTATACAATTATTTTTTAAAATATATGCAGAACTGTTAAAAAGTACAAATTAACGATATTCTTTCAATACAGTCACCAAGATATACATTATACGCATTTTTATAAACATTTAAAAAATATATATATACGGAACTCCTAAAAAGTACAAATGAAGACATTATATATTGGATAGGAATCGGCATGTATACACATCCAAACGTTTAACCAATTGGCTTTTATACGCGTATGATTCTGGTTACATTTCACGTCTAGGAACAAATTAAGTTTCCTCTGTGTATTCGTACTCGTGTAGAACTTACAAAACAAGTAATATTGTTAAAGGAACACAAATCCATATGCATTTTAGATATGCTATAATAAGAATATCATTTGGTTGCTTGTTTGTTACGTAACAAAGTTAAACTTTTAAGAACTAACTTACACATAAAAGAAAGGAGTTTCAATTTCTTACTACACAAGCAACACACATACGTACAGGTTGTTACTTATGAAAAAAACCATACAAAAGTAACCCGTAACGTCCCCATCTTAACCACCTAAATTAAACTATACACGTAATAATTAATTAATCAATCATTTAAGTGGTTTAATTAATCACCCACACATTAAAAAACACAAATCCTAAATCACGAATCTTTCTTACATTGACTTCAAATAGTCGGTTTCGTGTGACAACTAAACATTCACCTGTTCAACGACGTCGTTCCGGTGTCCAATGAGGCAAACTTTGACTAAAATGCGTTGACAACACTCTGGAGTCAAGTAGTTCCATGATCGGTGTAAAGTTTACGCACCGAGGAACCTTGTATTGGTTGATCGATGCACCGCGCGATATCGCGTAATCCATCAGTTCTTCGAACGTGCCGCTCTTCACGACGCGTATCTCCAATGCCCCGATTGAGTTGCACTCGACCCGACCCTGTCGGTACACCGAGTTTAATGATTCTTCCATTGCTAGGCAACATTGTTCAAGAACATCGTTTCTTGGGAAGTTGGTTGGGTCTTTTACCAATAGCTCCCAGTATATCACGTAATGGCCAGGGATCGTTTTCGTGTCTGCGTAGCTCGTGTACTCGACTACGGTCGTGTTGAATTTGTTGAGGAGTTTTGATGCGTTCTCGACCGCAGTCTGTAACTCCGCCTCATCAGTTTTATCTGAGTCGATGCTTAGCAAAACGTTTTTGCGTCGCACGAAGTGAAACTGTGGGGCGGAGTTATGGTACCCGGTGACTCTGAGGATGTCACCCACGCGGTACCTGCATAGGCCCGCGTAGGTTGTGATTACCAACTCGTACTCTTTTCCCACTTCCACATCCACGAGGTCGACCAGTTCGTCACTGCCAGCCCCGGTTGGAGAGTTCGCGTCGTGCGGGAGAAACTCGAAGTACGCCATATTCGGCATGATGGTGTACGAAACTTCAGACGGTTTACACATCGGGTTGAGGTTGAGCCCGAAGTAACACTCGGACGAAGCGTACATCGTGCAAACTTTCGGTAATCCGCCGCTGTAGTAATCCAAAGTAGGAATGTATTGAGCCATTGCTCCGGTGACAATCACCTCTAAGTACTTGGTATTCGGCCAAATTCGCGTGATAATTCTTTCCCAATCATCCTTCACACACTCGGATTCAATAAAATCCGCCAGCTCAGAGTCAGGTCTGAGCACCAGTGCCATGCACCCTCTGATATCCGAATCAGAAATCTTCAAATTAAGAGTCCCGGTTCGGATATCATAGGCCAGTTCCCTCCAGTTGAGCTGGAGGAAACGAATGGCACGGAGCAGACCTGATGCAAAAATAGCACCAAGACGTAGAACCTGTTCCCGCTCATAAAGCCCGCATAGCATCTGTGTATACATGCTTTGAAACGAATCGGGGCAAAGAATCGCCTCGTTCGGGCTCGTGTACACGTTATACGGGTCGAACGCTCGGGTCCTAAAATGGTTGCTTTTGTAGTAACTGGTTAAAACAGGTCGAGCCATCAACCCGCCTGGAGTCTTGGTTTCAGACTTCACGAACAAAAAGTACAGTCCTTTACCCTTGTCTAAACCCGGCATATACCTGTGACAAAAAAGTTAACAATACTTCAATTATTGTACAATTATTGTATACTTTCTGCCTCAATTATTGTAAAAGTTTAGTGCAAACTTACAGGTTCATTACAGGCATAAGAAGACTATACAATAGTTGCCGTCGATCCAACTCTTCGCTAATCGTCGGCATTAGCTTTCTCTCACCGGCAGAGGTTCCAGAGCTGCATATCATAAAACGAACAATCGGGTCGATCAACAACAAAAAAATCCCAATTGCATTCATAATTTTCAACGACTTTGATCCAATTGAGTATAATATATGCTCACCTAGTGAGAAATTCAGAAATTGGGTGAGCTGAAAGAATCGGGGATCGATCGCCATTGGCGATACGTTCAATGATGGGTTGAAGATCCTCATAGGTAACCATCGGAATTTTTGACTTAAACGTTTCACGGTCGGTGGCGCCGCGGAGGTCGTACTGGCGGAGATACTCCGTTTCGGCGTTACGACGGAGAATCTCCGCCAGCACTTTCTCCTGTATGGCATCGGCGTTTCTCGTCATCTCTTCGATAAACTGAAGTGCCTTCGCGTCTTTCTCACACGCCGGAGGCCCTAACGGCGAACACAAAGCGTCAACCGCCATGAACAACAAAATTCAATGTAGTTTATAACCGATAGAAGGTTATATCCGGCTACTAGACGGGTATAAAACTATTTAATAAAACTGTTTATTATAAGACTATTATGTTAATATTGTTTGTGAAATGAGGAGGGAAAGGAGGGGTGGTTATATATAGGGGAGGGTCACGTGAGGTGTTATGGTGGGGCCCTAGGGGAACGAGGAAGGAAGGTAAGATGACGAGAGGAGAGGTGGGGGTAAATTAGTAAAATGGCGGGGTGTAGGGGTGAGAGGGGACAGGTGGGGCGGTGACAGGTATGGAGAGGGACGTTGCGGGGGACACGTGGGGTCCGCGTTGGCACACGTCAGCGAAAGCAATCGGCTGTTTTGGGGTGAAATTGTTGCTGGTTGATTAAGACGGCTGGCCGGCGTGTTAGGCAGTTTGAACTGTTGTAAACGTGGCACGTGACAAAAACCAACACACATTTCTCAACACGAGAATTACGGTTAATTGTTTTCTTTTAACAATAAATGTACATTTTAAATAATAAGTATTATTTGAATTAAATGGTGTCGGAACAAAAAATTATTTTTTAGGGGTCATTTTTTCTAGATTAGATAGGTAACGAAACAATATAAAAAACAATATAAAATTTTTCGAATGGTCCAATAGAATCGGGTCGGGTTGGGTTGGAATAAACATAATTAAGTTGTGTTAAAATGTTATGTGTATACAATACCTAAAGAAATAAGTTGTTCCTTATACGTATTTATCTTTTGAAGCCGTTCCATCACACCTCTGATCGACACCTTCGCAAAAAGCTCCTTTCAATGTAACAAATACACGAGTCCTTCATATAATCACCACTTATGACTCATGCGATAACTAACATCACTATATTGAAAATCACTAAACAAAAAAACAAAATTAACTGAAGAAAAAAAACTAACCTAGCTAGACAAAACTTAGAATCAATAAACTAGGGAAAATCACTAAACAAATAAGCGAAATCACCATATTTGTAGAATCAATTTTTAAATCTAGACGAATCAATAAACTATAGAAAACTAACCCAATCAAGTTTTGAACAATTAAAATCGAGTCTGAGTCTTTGAGCCTTTAAACCTTCAAAAGAAAAATAGTAACCTTTGAAATAAAAAAACAACCATTAAAATAAAATAAAAAAACAATCTTTAAAATTAAAAACTAACCTTCAAAATAGAGAAGAAACGAAGTAGCAGTGAATGGGGGATGCTTTTCTTGACAGCTCGACTAGTGTTAGGATGATCACGGTGAAGAAGTAGCCAAGTAGGGAAGATTTTTCTTGAGCAATAGTAAAGAAATGACCGCATACTACAAGTAGGTTGATGGGGACTGGGAAGGGTTTTATGGTAAAAAATATATTAAGGGTAAGTTCATAATTACACATTTTAAAAGAAGTTAAAATAACAATCAGCAGGATTCGAACCTGCGATCTATTTTGGAGCTAGAGACGCACGCAAAAGTAGATAGCCAGTGAACCAAAGCAATGTTATTAAACATTGTCCAAATTTAATAATAATTAAGGTTCACTTACAAAAAACTATGGATTCACCAAAAGTGAATCGGGTTCATATATCTGTTGTCCATCCGCACCACACTCTAACCTACTCGAAAGAAAACCAACAACTAAAAAAAGTTGGTTTAAACCCTAAGTATTTTTATTAAAAGTAAGACTCGAATCTACGAGCTTCTCATTTCTAACTGTCTTGGGTGAGAATTAGCTCAAACACCACATGGATTATTGCCTCCTACTAGTTGGGCTGTAAAAGTGTTCATTTTAAGTGATTAGGGATTGTGTTTTCTTAATGACTATTTTGGTCTAGAGTTAAAACAAATCTAAAAGGGGTAAGTTGGTTGTTTAACAAGTTAATTTTTTTTGGTTTACAAAATGTATTCATAACCTATGTTTTATGTATGTATATTCAAGGGTACGTCGGTTTTAGAATCAATATTATTAAAAAATCATTAAAAGTAAAGAATTTACATGCACATGATGCATAAAAAAAATTACTAGTCAGAATGAGAAATATAGACGGTTACATATGACCACTTGCAGCGAGTATTTGATGGTGATAAATATAAAGATGTATAAGTGGTGTGTATATGAATGTTGGATTTTATTAAACATACGAAGATAAAGAGTAATATCATGGTTGGTTGGGAAAATAAATGAAGTTATACTTGTAATCATACACGTGACCGCAATCACTAAGACACCCATTATGCCTCCTCTCACGCCTAGTTGGACGGTATTCTGAGCGTACCATAATCATAAATAAACCTAGTAAATCTTATCAATAGCCAAGCTACTTACGAGGTCTGGGGAGGGTGAGATGTAAACAAACATTGTCTTTACCTCAAAGAATAGAGAGATTGCTTTCAAAGAGACCCCCGGCTCAAACGCAAACAAAAGAGAGTATTGGTAACATAATTGGAGTGTAGCACAAAGATCGTAAAGTAAAATCATCACAAGTAAATCACGTATCAAAAACCTAGATAAGGAGCAAACAGACAACACATAATGAGTGATCAATATACAAACTAAAACATCCCAACCTAATACACGTTAGTGATCGCAAGCAACGACTCCTAAAAGGAACATAATTCCCACTAATAACCTACGACATAACTTACTACATATGTTATATAAGACATACCTAGCACTAAAAATAGTTTTATAAAATGAGTGATTTAAATTTTTGTGTTGTAATGAAAGGAAAAAACAGATCTTGTTTAAGTGTGTGTAGTAGAATCACATGGATATGTTGAAGCAAGTGACATCCCTTAAGAAATATGGATCCCCAATGCATTTTCATTTAATGTTATTATAACTGTTTAATATATTATACGTAACGGAAAACGGAAAACGGAAAACGGAAAACGGAAAAAAATATAATATCCAGGCTCTAAATTTGATAAGCTTATTCTAACTAGCATGTTGAGAAATAAAATAAAAAATTATTTACGCATGTATATTCAGTGCGTGTTAAAACATGTCGAGAAAAAAAAACAAAAATAAATATATGAACTTTATGATAATATGTTGAACCATTTATTTATGTCACATAAATTGTGGCATACGCACGACAAACTTAATTGTTTGTCAATATATATTCTTCGATTTTGAAATAGACGAAAAGACATAAAGTGCATATGATATTAAATATAAGTTTTTTGTCGAAGAAAAATTAAGCATATCACCCTACTTGATTAAATAAAGTTTTAGAGCAGGAATCCTAAGAAAAATATAAATTTATGATGAAATTATAAAAACCCAATAAAAACTGTCAAATAATATATAAATTTTTTATCACTATCCACTATATATTTGTGTGATTATATATAAATGAGTACACTGCTATTTCCGTCCTTGACGTTTTGTTGAATTTGTCATTTCAGTCCAAAGACTATTTTTTTGTCATTTCAGTCACTGTAGTTTACCAAATGTTGCCATTTTGATCCACTCCACTAACACCGTTAAAACTTCGTTAAAACTCTGTTAAATATGAGGGTATTTTAGTGTTTTTGAACATCCTAATTATCCAATTAAAATAAATTAATCAATCAATATTCAATTAAAACTAAATAACACATGAAACGACTAGTGAGACGAGACGCTTCGATTTAAAAGCTTCGATTAACTCTAACCCATGTTGTTCGATTGAGGTTTGTCGTGGGATTTTCAATTAATTTTCACTTTTTGTTCGAATGTGTACCGTTATTTGATTGAGGTTTGTTGTGAGATTGAGGTTTGTTGTTGACATTATTTATTTGATTGAGGTCTAATGTGAGATTGAGGTTTGTTGTTGACATTCTTTATTTGATTGAGGTCTTTGAACGTGACAGTTACAGACCTCAATAAAACAAAATGTGACAACGTTAGAACTCAATCGAACAACAGTACACGTTCAAACAAAACGTGAAGATTAATTGAAATTTCACAGCAGACCTTAATCGAACAACATGTGTTAGAATTAATCGAAACGACCGGTCTCACGAGTCACTTCATGTGTTTTTTTTAGTTTTGAATATTAATTGATTAATTTATATTAATTGGATAATTAGGGTGTTGAAAAAGACTAAAATAACTCATATTTAATGGAGTTTTAACAGAGTTTTAACGGTGTTAGTGGAATGGATGAAAATGACAACATTTAGTAAAGTACAATGACTGAAATGACAAAAAAAAAGTTTTTGGATTGAAATGACAAATTTAACAAAACGTCACAAGGACAAAAATGGCACTTTACTCTATATAAATAAGGTTATGAATCAAATGAAAACCGTAGCATGGTTTTACATATACATCACACATATGTTACGTATATGTAACCATTTTTCATTCGATATAGTGTTACGTATATGTAACACTCTTTATTCTCGTATGTATGCTCAACATATATGCACCAAATACTTAAATAATATTTTTACAATTAAAATGACAAAAAAATTATAAATTATATTATTGGTTTCCATGGTTTTCTTTGTTTTTCACATAACTATTGGTTTTCTTAGAAACCCTCCCTAAAGTTTTAAATAGATAAATAAATAATAAAAATCTAATCACACAAATAGTTAATAGGTTTCGTGAAATAAACACCTTCACGGTTTAACTTCTTAAAATAACATATTAACATGTTTAAGAATAATAATTGTCTATATATAACATATTTGTGGTTTAATATTAGAGAAAATTTAAATAAAAATTCTCTTATATCTAAAATATATAAGAAGTAATCTTAACCATCAACCTCTTTAATCAATGTTTAAAATCAAATTATAAAGAAAAACTTGTTAAATGAGTATTCTAGAAATAGTCACTTTTGTTGATTTTTTGTAAGTTTTCCCTTTTTTTTAAACGTTTATTGTACGACGTTATTTTTTATAAAAATTACACCATAAAAAACATATTTTTTAATTTTTAAAACAAGTGCAATATTATTATATAATAAGATAATAATTTTTTTATGTTTTTAACTTTATATCTCGTCATCGTGTGTTTAATTTAGTTCATTCCGTCTTTTTATTAATTATTGTGTTTTCCTAAATACTATTGTATTTTTTCTAAAATGATGAATTTAAAAAAAATAATGATGGAATAACATTGGTGTGTATCTTTATATGCAAAATATAATTTTAAATTAACAACTAATTAATCTAATACATTAAAAACACTGACAAAATAACACAATGTCTCATTGTGTCTTTTAATCGTCATTGTATTATCTTGAACACTATAAGTTTTAAAAAATATTAAAATAACATTATTGTGTACTTATAACTGTAAAACATAATGATAGATAACAACAAATGTATATAAACTATATAAAACAATAACAAAAATAACACATTATGTTATTTTCGACACCATGAGTTTTGAAAAATACATTGATGAATGTATATCATTGCGTACATGTAATCGTAAAATACAATTATAAATAGCAAGTTTATATAATCTATAGAAACAATAACAAAAGTAACACAAAATGATCTAAAACGTAAAACACAATAATGAATACATATAAAAAATGATGTAAAATATATGACACAATAAATTGATATTTGACACAATAAATTGATATTTGACACAATAAACTGATATTTGACACAATGAACGTATAAGACACAATGAGCTGACATATTTAACACAATAACTAAAATATTTTTCTCTTTAAAACAATAAAAGTACACGTCTCAAGCTCACAATCCTTTTTATACTTTCATATCAGTGTCACATAAGTTTTTATCATTTTCTTTAGTTTTTTTTTTAGTTTTTCCTATTTTACATGTTGTCTTTCTAATATTCCATCATTTCCCCCTTTTTTTCAATTTATTTTTTAATTTTTATTTACATTTTAATTTTTTTAGTTAAACTAAGTAAAATAAAATAAACTTTCATTAATTAAAATAAAAGCACATCATAGAAAAACTTAAGATCTAGAAAATAAAAAATACATATAAAAATATTAAAGGTTTGTTTGGTTTGATTGATGCATATGCTCTAAATACGCGATAATATCCGCTCGAAGGTTATTATGGATCATGCATGATCGTATACGTAAAGTTATATCATGTTCTAGCGGTTCATTGTTTGGAGGATCTTAAATGTAATCCGGAGATATCGTCGCACCATCACTCTTCAAAATTATATTTTGTATGACAAGTGCACATAATTTTTCTAATTCTTCGTAGAAATATTTGTTTTACAGCTTGTTGAAGTATTTATCATTTACCTTTCAGAATCACAAAAGCTCGTATAATGTCATTTCTTGCTACTTCTTACGCTCGTCTAACTTAGGTAGAAATAATTATGTAAGTTATATTCACAACACATAAATGTTTTTTAAATCATTTATAGAAAAAATATATTAAGAATATATTCAAATCAAAGAAAATAAAATGTTTAATATCATGACGTAATTGAAAAAATATCATGTTAAAAATTTGCATACGTTTAAGAAATAGAGGAACTTAAAAATATATAATATATATAGTGTGAGGTTATTTCACTGTTAATCCTCTAGATTATTTTTATGTTTGATAATTGCTTTTTTAATGAATGATAATTTCATCCTTTGATGATTGAATTTTTCAAATCAATGACTCACAATCTTACGTACTCTTTTGTATGAAAATATACCCTTGTATTTTAAATTTTGTCTTAATTTTTGTTGAAAAATCTACTAAAAGAAACAGATATTAACGTTCAATTAGCACTAGTAGGATAGATTCTGTTTTGGTTAATATATTATTTAAGATTCCTCTTCAATTTGTTAATCAACCATCAAAATAATGTGGCCGGCACAGGCGGGCATTTTAAGAATTAGGTTTATAGCTACATGTTCTCGATTCATATTTAAGTTAATGTTTATTACTAGATTAGAGTTTTCTAGTTGTATACTTGTATAGGTGGTTATGCAAATATTATTCAAATAAACTCGACGAGATAAGGCATCAAATATAATATATACATATTCGCAACAAAATGAAGCCCATATGTCTCAAGGAATTCTACAAATTAACAAAAGGATTTTGAATTTAGTTCTTTTTAAGTTCCAAATGAATAAATTCTTATTGTTTATAGATGATCTTCAATCCATCGTATCATTTGTCGGTACAGAGTGTTTTTATTATTTACATTTTTCTAGTTTTTCCGGGTTTTTTTTTTTTTTTTTTTTGGGAGATAGTATGTTCTTCATATACTAAATATTCCTTAATTTTTTTCCACTGTAAGCATATGATTTCCCTATGTCCTAACAATGAGGGGAATTAGTTAAAATATTCTAGTTAGAGGTTATCATAATCATCTTTATCATACTTTAAAAGATATATTTTGATTAGATTTTCTCACTATTTATTTTTATTTTGTTCTTATATATAGTTTATTGATGGTACATAATACATCATATTTAAACAGATTAGGAATGAAAAAGAGTCATACAAATTTAAAGAATGGATTAACATAATCATAGATAAAGAAAATAACATGTTTCACAATTCATTTAATGATTTCATATTTTATTGATTTTCGATCAAATATTTCCAACATCATAACAAAGGATACGTCAAAAACCCTTAAAAACGTACCATGTACAAACTAGACTTGTTGCATTTTAGATTGTTAAACTAGTATTAAAAGACATAATATTTAACTACACAACCACTAAATTATAAACATGTATTCTACGAATGTATCTACAAATGTATCTTTAGTCTAACGATATTGAGGGATCTTTTAACCACCAAGTGATTGCGAGGTTAAGTCTCATTTCAGACATGAGTATGTTATGTTGGTGTAACTCTTCAAAGCACATGATAGCTTTATTTTTAACGTTGGTACATACCCTTATACATAGATGTCATGTTGAACCATTAGTTTTTTTTTTTACATTCTGAATGTCTTTGTATTATAAGTCATCATTTTAGTGTTGGAACATTCCCTTAGACAATAAATGTCATGTTGAACCATCAATTTCTTTTACTTTTTTGGATGCCTTTGTATTATAAGTCACTAAATAGTTTCAAACAATGATCGTGATAGTATTCATTTATGTCACTTTCTCACTTTAGTTTTCGACAAAAATAGCGAACATCATAATGTACATCAGTTTTTTTTTGTTTGGCACGTCAGGTTAAATCATAAATCTTTAGGTTCTTAACGTTTTTGTATTATCTTAATTGCTCAATAGGTAATTTGGATTTGGGTGTCAAATAAATTACTTGTGATATCGTACTTAGTTCTTAATTAGAAATTAAGTGGTTCAAAGACCATGACCTATCAACAAACCTAACCCCAAAGGAAAACATTAGTGCAGTGGGACATGCAATGGAACTTGACCCATGTTGTTAATTAAAGCATATTTGGTAAATGGGTGCACTCCATAGACAATGTTGCAACTTGACCGCATTTAGTAAGCTTGGGTCATTGTCATGGTTGGTTTATCTAACCATTTGTTTTTCATGTCTTGTTTAAAGTTTGGTGAAACGTTATGTCATCGTAGTAATTACAATACACTAAATAATAAATTAATTAATATTATCATTATAAGGAAAATGATATTTATACCTATATTGTCTAGTGACTTTTAATAAGAGACGTAAGATGTTTATAGCTTTGAGATTACCTCATATATTTTATAAAAAAAATATCACAAAAAACAGTTCAAATATTTATTTTCTTTCACATTCTTCTCGTGTGGATATATCTGACTCTTAGCATTAGATTTTTAGTCATATTGTTTTTGTGCGTCAAGAAGACATTTAAAACTTTTGTGACTCATCATTACTTTAGTGACAAAGTTTTTGCTGTGATACATTTTTTCCACTTGTCACTAACTGACAATTTTCTGGTAATACATGCGGTTTTATATATTAAGTGAAACTAATATTGATTAGGATTGTTCAAATAAAATAATTTTTGATTAAGAAGGCATTTCGACAATCCAACAATATTTGTTCTCGGGATAATATAGAATTAAGTTCACTGATTTTTTTTCTTAACCATAAGAAAGAAATATTTGTTTAGTGTTAAATCAAATGCACAACAAACAATTATGCCGTATAAACTATTCCTATAGGTGGAATACATTATACTAGTGATAACTTTAACAAATAATATATCAATCAATGTGCTTTTTTTTCTTTTCTTTTTTTGTTTCTATCATCATTATGACAATATCACTTACCTCATTTATGTTGACAAACATTATATTTTCTTGTACATTAACAATGTATTTATTGGTGGAACCGAAAATTTTAAATTACAGGGTAATAATAATATATGAAAATTAAATATATAATAAAAATAAAATTATAATTAAAAATTTAAGCTAAATTAAGTAAACAATAAACTTTTAAGCTAGACAAAATAAATAAAGGTAATAAATTAACTAAATAAAATGAAAAAAATGAAAAACAATAAACTTTTAAGCTAAAGTTAATACACAAAGTAATGATAAATAAAAAAAACTTACTTAAAACTAATTATTATTAAGTATTTCAAATAATACATGAAAAATAAGTTTGAGTAGAGCAATTCAAATATCTATATGCATTAACTAAACTATATAACCCATGATCCCGCTGCATTTAACACGTGGCCAAGGAACTGAAACTTCTCATATAAAACATGCTAGAAAGTATGTTGGCAGATGTGACATTTTTAAATAGCATGCATTTAGTTAATGAAAAAAAAACTTTCATGATGTTGATAAACAATGTCATATATGTATTAGACGAAGTGATGATGGCAATTAATCTAGGTAGTCTTTGATGGAGATGAAAAATGTTGGTTCCGTAAATGGGATTTACGGATCCCACAAAATCCGTAAATCTAGCCATGGTTCCTATTATCCCGTTAATTGACCACTAGCTTGACCAGTTTTAATTTATTTCTTAATTTCGTAAATGGGGGTGGGTTACTTTATAATAAATTTAACTAGGGATAAAGATGTGAAATATGATGTGGTGGTGTAAAACATATTCATATACACATCTAAAAGAATAAAGTATATATATTTTAAACTACATTATAATATCGTGTATTACACGGGTTAAATAAAAAAATACTTAATATTTATTAACGAAGAGTTAGGAATTGTAAAACGTCAAATATAAAGTTACTTTGATTAGCTGATAAAACACTTTTAATATTTTTAAAACTTTCATTTTAAAAAGTTATTGCTTTGAAAAAATTTCATTTTGTTTATTAATATCTCACTCTTTAAAAACTATGGGATTGTTTTATAAAAAATATTTGTATGTAAAACTTTTATTTTTTAAAAAGATTGATTTTAAAATATTTCATAATATAAAAAGGTTTCGCTCTTTTAGAAAAAAATAATAGTTTTAGACAATTTTGATTTTATAAAAGTATATTAAAAAATAATATTGATTTATAATATAGAGAGAGAAAGAGAAAAAATTAAGAATTCGTTATTTAACTTTTTAAAAAATAATAAATAGTTTGGGTGGGAAAACTAAGATAAGATAGCTTGTGGGAATGCCATGTGACATCATATGTAAGGATTATTAGGTTAGATGCGTTAGAATAGAATCACTATATGTATATTTTTCATTATTAATCTAGAATTACAACTTTTACTCAATCTCTTAAAATGAGCTACAATATGATCACTATAACATTTTTTTATATGAGTTGGTAGTAAAAAATTGAAATGGAGTGGATGAATAAGACCTACTCAATTTACGAAGTAAAAAAAATATGGATTTGTAAACCACGTCTACAGAATGTCAGGATTTAAAAAACATTTAAGTGGGATCCGTAAATCCTATTTACGGAAGTATTTTTCCAACACCTAATAATCTCAAAGCAGGAGGTGTTGCCACATAGGATGAATTCGTAAATATGGTTTACGGAACCCCAAAAGTCAAACACTTTTCAAAAACCATCTAGAAACCAACACAAACTTTTAAAAACACTCATTTCCAAAAAAAAAATCTAAGTATTATATGATTTTATAACATTTGTCTTTTATACATATCGGTAGACAAGAAACATGAAGACAACGGTATTCGCTTCTTGTCTTTGACTTGAACTAATGGAAAGTCATCATCTCAATTATGAGTATTCAAGCATAGCTTTGGTAGGTCTATGAGCTAATATGTGCACTTACGCAGTACAACCTTCGTAAGTTGACATACAATCAACTTATACGAAGCAAACAAATATACAAAACATAGCCGCTACATAACATCAAGAGTAACATGTGAATATAGTGCTTTGCTGGTCGACATACCATAGGTTTTTACATATATCAAAGGTACCTTGGTCATTATATATACTAACCAATGCATTAAAGAATAAAACTTTTTCAAAGTATAAAATGATAGTAATCAACAAATCTAAAAAATACACTTAAACAATACTTTGTCATTATATATGCCTTAACTTTTTCTTTTTTGTTTTTCAAAGCAAGTGACATGTACATCACAAAAAATATTTTATATAAAACATACTATAATACCAATAGAAAATGATATAATATATAACACAACTTATAATGTAACAATCACATTTACTTTTTTTAAGACTAAAATAATTTGTGGTTTTAGTAGAAGCTATGAAATGAAGGCCGTACATAGAATTGTAAGGATACCAAGAAACGTGGTTAGTCAAGTGCATGTACTTCATAACTTCAATGCCCCCCGACAACAAATTAAACTCGATGTTTTCTTTAAAAACACATTTTCTTTTTACAACAATTTTGCATTTTTGCCAACCAAGTTTTATTATTACAAGGGGTGTTATACACTTTTTAACTTTGTGCTACACGTACGTATCTCTATTTTATATTTTTGTTTGATATATATTATTTTAACTTGTCATATTAGTAAGTAATATTTTTTTCATGTTAAATACAATAAACTTCTCTTGATTTTCTGTTTTAAAAGAGAGTTTAATAAAATTCAAGTCAAATGTCTTTAGCAAACCCTTTTTTATATTATTCTCGTATCAAAAAGATTAAAGTGTCATTCCAACTTTGTTGTTGAAGTCGTTTTTCACCATGACAAAGTGATATATATATATATATATATATATATATATATATATATATATATATATATATATATATATATATATATGATAGAGAACGAATGTTAACCCATGGTTATTGCGATAACCTATTAACCAAACTAGTGGTCCACAACAGGCCACGTCATCACTGTAAGTTAGAGTTATAGTGATAAACTAGTGGTCCACAATTAACGTTAAAAATTTTTAAAAAAAATATAGCAAGACTATACTTGAATTAAAGATATTAAAATGATCTATTTAATGGTATAATTTGTATAAAAAAATAACATAATATAAAAAAAGTTAAGACGGTTTTAAAAAAAGGGTGAAACTTTTAAAAAAATAGAGGGAAAATTGTTACATCAATGATGTAAAGCGGTGTAAAGTTAGTTACACTACATAATCATGGTGTAAGTGCTTGTTACATCAGTGTTAACGGGTTATCGCAATAAAGGTGGGTTAACAATCATTCCTTACCCTATATATATATATATGTTACTTTGAGTTATTTGAAAAAAATGTTTTATCTTTAATTTAATTATTTAATGATATAACAATGATAGTTAAGGAGAAAAAAAATACTAATTTGTATAAGTTGGATCAAACCTGACATTGTCTAACTTTTAAGACCAGATCATTCTCTTAAAACACATATAAATTAATTTATCAAATCGGTCGTGATGCTTAGTTTATACATCATAAAAGAATATAATTTATCTAATAAAATTTGTTAGAAAACGTTGTAATAATTGTGATGTCCCAATATTCAAATTTGAAGAGACAAAAAACCAAAATATACTCTCTTTAGTCACTTTAGACGAACATTGATATAGAACCGGTGGACCACTTCTCTTATCATTTTGTCTCCGTACGGTATTTTCTCATTAAATGCACATGAACATCATGTATTTCAAACTATTATATTTCTAGATAATGAACGTTTATGACATGTATAATATACAATTATTTTTAACTTTGTATAATTCAAACTAAATAGGTCTTTTAATCCGCGATAATTTTTATTAATATAAACTATCACTATCTTGATGCTAGAGATCACTACACATACACCATAGTATAAGATGGAAAGATATGCAACAATTACAAATAAAAGGCCGCATGAAGGTAAAGCGCACCAAAGAGTTGCCTATAGTGTCCACTGATTCAAAATCTAGATTTACAGACACTTTGATATATCAAGATCAATATACTTGTCGATTGTATGCGATGGTTTAGTTGGTAGTTTTATTTTCAAAACAAATTGAAAAAATCTTTTTTATAAAAATAATAGGAATACATTTTCACACATCAATCATACATTCCTCATTTGGATCCAAAGGTATGCAATAATTTCATATAATGAATTTATTTTATCATATGCAATTAATCTGTTGAATATGCATATGTTGACAATTTGAAAGCACAGTTGTAGATGAGGTAGAGGGAGCGGGACACCGACCTATACAATACGTGTGACTTCATGTGACAATATAACATATGATAATACATCAAGAGCAAGAAAAGACCCGACCCGACCCAAACCTCCTAACAAAACTCCAACCCGAGACTATTCCCCTTCTTAGCTAATTTTCACTTTTCTATATTATAAACATACTATATTCAATTTTATTTCCCTTTATTTTTTCTTACGGTTTATTTTTTCTAAAATTTACTAAAACCTAAAAATAAATTTATTTTATACATATATAATACATTTTATAATAAAATATTTATAAAATCTTATTCTTAAAGTAAATATATTTTTAAAAAAATTATTGAGTCTCTCTGTAAATTGACTAATATTTTAAACACTAAAACCTGTCTGAAAATTTATTTGTTGTTAATCTATCAGAATTAAATTACTCCGTACCGTATTTTTGACGGAATCATTCATTGACAAAACTCAATTTTTCTTGGTGAATCAAAACAGACTGTATCTTTCACGAAGGTCCAAAGAAGGATTTGATTATATATTCATGTATAAACCTGATAAAGAAGAGATGGAGAAGGGAAAGTTAGGGTTGGGAGGAATGGCTAGCATGAAAGTGGTGAGGGGATTTAATAATAGTGTAATTTGATCAATTATTTGTTTATACGTTTCATTTCCTTTACTAAACTTACAAATAAAAAAACTTATGAAATTTTAAAGATTGCCCTTCAAATATCAATCTTTTTCTTTCGAATACATTCATTTCATGAATCAAACACCACGTAACAAGTATATTTACATAAAGTATATAATACTTTTTTCTATCCAAATTAAATTCACCCTTTATATCTTGTATTGACATTTTTTTATAAATTTCAAAGACGATAATTTTTATTCATTCTAGAGGTTAATAAAATAAACTAAATGATTATTAATAAACATGAATCAAGTAAAAACTATCCAAATAACTTACAATAAAGTTTTTTTTTTTTTTTTTTTTTTTTTAAATAACTTTATGATCTAAAGAAGTAGAATTAAAAGCAAATTTCATCACAAACAAATATAAAGATTTTATTTAAAAAAATAATTATCATATTGTTTCATGTTTAACAAGTACGACCTTTTCGGTTCACACATATATAAAACGTGGTTGGTTAAACGTGCCACCTTACGCTAAACATACCTTTAATCGACTAAAGGTAGCATTACCGTTTGACAGACTTAGTAGGAAGGATATGCATTAATAAGTTGAAGTAGACATATAAAATGAATCTTATAATCAGTCATATCCATGATGTATATTTTATATGTAATATAATACATAATTAATATAGTTATACCCATAATTGTACGTACGGATAATTATTGCGTAGTTATATGGAAAACGTGTGGCATATATAGTTACAACTCACAAGTGTGTTTTAGAGAAGTGGAAGAGACATGGGATAACACGGCAACTTCAAAACCAGTTTAACAAATTGGTCGCCACACGTTTTTCTGTTTCTGTTGGTCAAAACCATTGATAAAACATTGCACATGAAACATCCTTCTTTTATTTATTTCTTTCTTACTTATTATAAATAAAAAAAGCCTAATTAATTTCAACTATATGTTGTAGTATGTGACTTTGAAGGTAATGTACAAACCTAAAGAAAGATGTTAGATATACAACTTGTCAACCATTTGAAACTAATAAGATATGTATTCAAAGTCATCTTTTGCCGTTTTTATGATGGGCAAGTATAACAAACATATCAAGAATACATGCACGACAAGGAGTTTTATGTATGTTACGTGCTCCTCAAGTCATTAGATACATGGATGGCCATGGAAGGATATGATCGGGTACGGATCGAGCACGGTTCACTAGATGATTATCCGCCGAACTCAGCTCGTAAAGTTTATAATGTAACAAACCATGAAACATGCTCAATGTGTCGAAAGTCATCTATAAAAGAGTTTTTTTTAATTGAGTTTATTTGCAAATTGTTAATGGATTTTGGGTAAGTAATAATACTTTTGGTTAAGTTTATAGATGTTCCACTAATACCATTTACGAAAGTGCTTACGTGGCACAACCTGATAGGCTAGGCGGCTAGCTTCTTTCTATTAAAAGCATCTTTCATAATTATCCTATCGTAAATGACATTTATAAAAACACCCACTTTTATAAATTATATTTACGATACACCCAAAATACAATGTCAAAAATCCCTATTTCAAAAAATAAAAAATCTCTATAAAACCTACTTTGTTCATTGTAAATCAAGGTTTCAACATGTAGATATATATAGGGGTGTCATTCGGGTTTTTTAATCGGATTTCGGGTTACTCGGATCGGATTCCTCAGGTTTTTAGGTGTACGAAATCAACCCGAAGACCAAACCAAATAAGTAATATTCAATGTTGTTGGGACCGGATCAGACTGGCCGGTCCAACCGATCCGACCGGGTAAGGGTAGGTGGCCGGTCCGGTTCACATCGAATCGTTTTGGGCCGGTCGAACTGGCCGGTTCATCCCGAATCGCTGGTCGTACCGGAAAACCGGACCGGTTCGAACCGGATTTTGTATTTTATTTATTTATTTTTTGATTTTAATGGGTAAAAACGGGGTGTTGAACCATAAATTAGTGTGTTGGATAGAAAATATAGTTAAGTTTTATATATAACTATAAAATACATATATAAATTACTTATATTTAATTATATATATAACTATATATATAATATAATACATATATATATATATATATATATATATATATATATATATATATATATATATATATATATATATATAATTATGACGTCATCCGGTCCGACCGGTCCGACCACCAAACCAGTAAGGCGTCCGGTCGACGTCCGATCCGTTTCTGAAAACATTGGTAATATTTAATCGGTTTCGGGTTTCGTGTTTTGATATTCTGGTTTATTTGGGTTGGGTTAATCGGTTTTTGAGTTTAGACTAAACCATTAAGTTTTAAAGTGTTTGCTATTTCAAATGTTTGTGTAATCAATATATATGTGATCATAATGCATGTATGATCAGATGTAGCATGTGTTATCAATATATAATTTATGATTTTGATCCAAAAGTTTTTACATATTTATGTTCACTTTATTATGCATATTCAAAACATAATAAAATTAAATCACAACAATGAAATATAAAATTTATAAATTTATGTTTTCAAATATTATAAACGGTAGCATAATACACACATATAAATACACACACATATATATTAATCTTGAAATTTTTTAAAAACTAATATTTAGGTTAATTGGGTTGACCCGAATCTGATAAAATCAACCCAAATACCAAACCATTTATAAAAATCAGGTTCGGTTTGATGTAACAATCAGATGGGGTTGCTTAGGTTAGTCCTGATTAGATTTCGGGTTTAATATTTGGGTTCATGTAAAAAACACATCCCTAGATATATATAATATTAGTTGCATGTATATATTTTGGTGGATGCGTATGGATGCTAATTTCTATGGTTGTAATTAGGAGGAGCTAACTTTTGAATATTGAGGGTTAAGTTTAGGAAAGTCAAGGGTTGACTCAACAATTCAAAAGGTCGGCTTGCATGCATTCATGCGCCAGTGGAAAATATTCGTCGGTTGAGTGTTGCCGTGAAACATGCTGTCTTGGTTCTAAATTCTAATTCATCTTTGATTTCTTTCCAAAATGTCAAGAGAATAATAAGTTTCTTTTCTAGAAGGAAAATTAAATTTCAATAACTCAAATTATTAATTATCGGTCGATAATAATCTATACTAATAATTTGACCGATAATACTCATAATTTTTATTTTTTATTACTAACAATAGTACTAGTTACATAAATTATCAAATATTTACGCTTGATTTGCACTCGTTTTCGTTTACACTAATGATTATGAACAAACGAAAAAAAAACAAGTTATATTGAGCTTTAAATAAATATAAATCAAACGTAAATATTTGATAATTATGTTACTGGGATTGTTGAAAACTAACGGAACATTTTGTAAAAACAGATATCAAAAGTTTATGTCTATCAACTAGGAGAGTTGGTGCACCTATTCGGATTATTGTTTTTGTTGAATTGTCTGTTGTGCTTAAGATAAGTGGATAGCTATCTTCTCGTGTATATTAGTTAGTCTTTGTCTTAATTATTGTATCGTCGTTGGTTTATGTCATTGTTTTAATATGGTTGTAAATTGTAATGTTTTGGTTCTCGGTGGCTGTTTCTTGTTTCAATAAAATATTTGTGCTGCGGTTCAAAGGAATGTTGTCTTCAAAATCAAATTCTTTATTAGTTACGGGTTTAAGTGGTTCTTTTCTTACCTTACTCTTTTAATAAAATAATAACTATAAAAGACATGTGACAGCATTATATTTCTCATCATCAAAATTTTTCCGCCTCTTTCTTTTTTATTAAATAATTACCTTGATTAATAATTATATTATTTAACTTTTTAGCTAGATTAAAAATATTTTTAATCAATTAAAAATAGATCATTTTATTAATATTATTTCTAAACAAACAGATTTTATAAAATAATAATTTTTTAAACATCATATTTTAGAAAAAAAATACAAAATATTTTAAAATTAATGTTTTTAGAAAATATATTTTTATATAGCAAAAAAATCAAAATTGAGAGTTATAATAAGAACAATTTTAAAATGATATTTTTTAATATGGTTTGTCTTAAAACATAATATATATATTTTATTTGTTGAAAAAAAAAATTTAAAAATAAAAGTTTAAAAAGTTGATATTGTTATTTTATTACTTTTAGTTTTTACTTATACGTAATTTCAATTATATCTTAGTTTATATCTTATCTTAAAATATCAGTTTATAATTAATTAATTCAACCCGTGTAACACGAGTTTACTAAAGGTAGTTGTATATATAGGAATATGATTTTACACTTGTACTTAACCGTTAAAACTAAAAAAACTCTCAAGAGGAAATAAGAACAAATAGAAATATTAGACACAAATAATAAATTTTAATAGTTATCTCTTGTTAAAAAAAAATATACGTGATTTGTCATTCAACTAAACGTTAATATATGTCATAATAAGTACATGACAACGTAATTTGCATTTGGTACTTTCATTGTAATTGTACCACAATATTGAGGTCAAGCGTATGTGTAATTGTAAGTGTATAATAATGTTGGAATCCTTTTAGGCCTCTCTAAATTGGGAAAAATGTTATAATGCATGTATTGCTTAAACTATGAATGATCACATCAAATACTTCTATTAAACATAATCATCCAGTGTCAAGACAGTACCTCGATTTTAAGAAACACAAGGATTGCTACTGTCGATAGAATGATGAGGTAGGAACTTAAATGATGATGCATTTTTTCTTTGTGTAACTCGTCAAGACATTTGATTTCCCATGCCAATCAATTGAATCTTCCGTATGTGCGAGACAAAACTGTTATTATTCGATACATAATTGCCATCATTTATTACATCTTCTACACGATGCAAATATGAAAGATGATTAAATACTTCCTTAACTTATTCACAAATTAAAACACCACGTTAGTATAGTCATAAAACATAATCATATCCATGTTGCATCTTGCAATAACACCGTTACTTGTTTTCTTTTTAGTGTGTTTGTATTATTTTTTATCCTTAATTGGAGATGTGGGAGCAGGTATATAAATAGATAAACATTAATTGGTGTTTTTGGACTTAAATGGTCTAACCCAACTTAAGAAATACAAGTTATGCGTTATGAACCCATTAAATAAAAATAAAGGCCCAACATATGTACAAACTTATTCGTTCTAGTTGTAACTTTTAGAATGCTCTTGTCAAGGTTGTTTGCTGCAAAGGCTTCAAAATGCGTCCTACAATTTTGGGGTATTTTTGAAAGTCTATGAATGATAGTTCCAAGTTTTGCTGCTTCATTTAAAAATTGGTCGGGCTGCTTTTAATTTATTTCCTGTTTTTGATTTGGGTGGTTGATGTGTTTCTCCCCTTTGTGGGTCGTATTGTCAAGATTAATTAAATTTTGTATGTTTTTGTTTGGAGTCAGGCTCTCTGCTAGTTCTTATGAATAAAAAATTTTCGCCGTTCAAGAAAAATTAATATCAAACAATTTACTGCATATTCTCTTTTATGTTTTTCTTTATTTCCCCTAAAAATGTTTTTTTTATAAAACCACACACACATATGAAGTGTGTATGTATGCATAGATGTTGTAACTAATATTACCAACAAAATTTAAATAAAGTAAAAAAAGAAAATAGAAAAAAATACTGAATGTGACATTAGTTGGATTGGGTGTCCGAGTCATTAGGCTTTATCTAGCCAATATATCACTTTCCTTCATACACACATTTGTTCATGTTTTTCTTTCCTCTTGACTTTCCATCCTCAAATTATATCTTTACTTTTTTCCATATAAGCTCTTCATAAACTCCTTTATATATACATATCTAACGTTATATTAAGCTGAGTTGTATATTTATTACTTGGTTGATCATTGGGAGTGAATGTGAGCCTTTCGTCCTATGGACCTTCTAGCGAGTTTATCTAAAACGTTCAAGTTTAGACTTGAATGACTAGAGAAACAACTATTTAATCTAACAATAAAATCCAAACTAAATTTTAATTCAGCAACAATTAAACTTTTACAAGAGGACTTGAGCAACTGGCCACATGCAGAGAATAAAGATAACCTCACACTTATATAACTACTATATAATATTTTGCTAAAATATTTCTATTACTAACAAAAGTATTTAAATTCGAGTACATCGTTTTCAAAAACCACATATCTTTAACCTGTTCCTGGTAGGTGTTTTTTAATTACAATTTTAAATTCCTTAAACGTTGTCTTCTTATCAAAATATTATATTTTGATTACAAATAAAAAAGTTAATGACTCAAATTAATAAATCATTTGAGTTTTTCAATTAAATTTTCCCTTGAAAGCGGGTAAAACAAATATTAAAACTTGAATTGACAAAATAGTCAGCGCGGCAATCATCTATTTTGAACTCCATATAGTCAATACATATGGCGCTTTGCATCTTCATATTCATCTACATCTTCATCTTCTTCAACGAAACCCTCATTCATTTCTTCACCTGCAACTTCAATGGAGACTGATGAAAACTGCATCAACATCATCAATCGCGCATCAAGGAAGCGATCCAATCCCGTCGGTGACGCCAATCGCCACATCTTCAAACAAACGACTACGAAGAAGCGAGTGGTTTTGGGTGAACTAACGAACTCAGGAAGCGTGTGCTCGAGCCGGAGCTCTGATAGCAGAATAAACGTGAGACAGACGAAGAATGAGTGTGTGAGAACTGATGGTTCTGTGTCTTCATCACATTCGGTTCATTACAGCAGATTTCTGTACGCGCCTCTTATATATCAGCATCTTCACTCGTTAGAGGTATTCAATTCGTTTAACTTCTTGTTAATTGTGGATTCTGATTTGAGCACCTGAATGTTACTGTCTAGGTTAAAAAATGATTCAAATTGGATCTAATTTAGTTTAGTGATTCGAGTTTGAAACTCGTTTCGATAATATTTCAAATTGATTTGAAATACTTCCAATTTAGAAACACGAAAGTTAAAATTCCAATAGCAGAGTTTGAAAATGTTGAAGTTTAATGATCATTACTTAGCTCCTTTCACCATAATCACTACTGATATGTTCATAAATTGATGACAGCATTGATGTAGTTATATGTGGCTTTCTTTTTGTTATGTGATTGTTGTGATTCTAATGTCTTTAGTTCTAATACAAAATTCGTGACATAGATTGAAGAAAAGAGAAGGCCATTGCCTAATTACATGGAGAATGTTCAAAAAGATGTAACAGCAGGAATGCGCGAGATCTTAGTGGATTGGTTGGTTGAGGTTGCTGAGGAGTATAAACTTGTATCGGATACGTTGTTCCTCACAGTATCATGTATTGATCGATTCTTATCTTCGCATAATTTAAGGAAAAACAAGCTCCAGCTTCTTGGTGTATCTAGCATGCTTGTAGCCTCGTATGTTCGTAATCCTGACTGAATTTCTTGCTTTATCATGAATTTCACATGATTTATTATCATTTTTTGATGATGTATCTTAGGAAATTTGAAGAGGTTAGCCCACCCCATGTTGAAGATTTTTGCTATATAACAGACAATACATATACTAAAGAAGAGGTTCGTTCGTTGATGGTTTTAGTAGCAATTTAGCATCATCTCTTTTGTTTTAATCATATACCATATATGAATGATTATATGTCTATATATAACAAGGGTATTAACTACTAAGTATTGTTTTGGTTTGTATTTAATAGGTGGTTCAAATGGAGAAAGACTTGCTCAATTTTTTGGAACTGGAACCTCGCAATCCAACATCAAAAACTTTTCTTAGGTATGTATTGTGTGTAGACTGTAGTGATGCTGTGATGGTTGTGACTATTGGTTGTTTTGTTTGAAGTAATACTGATTAGTTATCACATATTGGGTTGACAGAATCTTCATTAGAGCAGCTCAAGGGGATTTTATGGTATGGTTATTTTCACTCTAACCGTACAACATACTTGCATCAAATCAATATCAAGTAACTCAATGTGGTTTGTTTTGACGTATTTGAAATTTCCAAATGCAGCCATCTTGTTCACAGCTTGAGTTTTTGAGTTGGTTTCTTGTGGAGCTAAGCTTGCTGGATTACAGTTGCTTAAGGTTCTTGCCATCAATGGTAGCAGCCTCAGCCATTTTTGTTGCAAAATTTACAATACAACCGGAAAAGCACCCTTGGGTGAGAAAATGGTTAATCTTTTTGTTTTACAACTATAGGGTTGACTGAAAAGTCAAGATTTATTATTTTTTTGACTTGCAGGGCTTGAAAATGCAACGTTATTCGGGGTATAAACCATGTGAGTTAAAAGACTGCGTGCTTGCCATTCATGACTTACAGTTGGGCAGAAGAGCATTGTCTTCTCAAGCAATAAGAGAGAAATACTCGCAACAAAAGGTACAAAAACTTTCATGCATATGATTTATGGGCGTATTACGCAAATGCATACTATGATTTATGTTTGAAATCTATTTTTTTTCTTTGTGAAAACAGTTCAAGAGTGTTGCAACATTGTTTTCCCCTTCAGAAGTTCTACTTTCTTACTTTGAAGATGTCGATGAGTAAAGCCATAAAAACAATCATAATTGTTGTAGAGTTTAATTTCTTGATGGATACAGAAATCATCTCTAGTTTCAAACTTATAAAGGAATGAAGGGGGTGTAAGTATGCTGAGGGCTGATCATGAAAGTTTTGGTGTTTTTAGTGCATATATTGACTATTGAGTCTTCAGATCCAATTGCTTATTGATGTGGTTAAAAAATTTCTTCCTTTGATGATAGTTTTTAGCTTTTGTCTGCGGTTTGTTCGATTGACACTGATAGTTTTTAGCTTTTGATTCTGCTTCGTATAATGATCCAAATGGCCTCAGCAAAGGCTTACCATCGTCTTGAATAAGACCCAAAAGCTTAAAATTCTCTAAAGTTTATCTTAACTTATTAATATTGACTTTTGGAAGATTCTTTATCTGATATGACGATAAAAATTGATGTTATCTGGTTTCTACACATTTGAAAGAGGCATGTCACTACTCTGATTATTATTTTCTGTAGTTACTGTTTTAAAAAGATTATAATTCCGATAATGTAAATGCAGTTATTTTTTTCACTCTAATATGTGCATTTGCCTGGCCTGGATAAAAATATAAAATATAGCTTGTCGTTTGTGTTGTTTACTTGTTTTCATGTTCTTGTATATTACAGTTATTTGTTTTATTAAAATATATATAATCTTCCATATCTGTTATCCTTTTCAACCCAATACTATTTGACTTGTAGTAGGCTTAAAAGAATTACCTTTTGTATTTTGGAAGAGCTGGATTACCAATCAAGATTCAAGATGCAACTTGTGGATACATACTCATACATACAAGATAATTAGTTTTTTTTTAACTTTATTATGATCATTTGTAGATGATTCATCTTTCTTTAGATTTAGGAAGAGATGTAAATATAAGCAATATAAAGAACATTTTTAAACATAAATTCCTAAAACTCTTAGTATATGGTGGTTATGCTGCATAAGAGTACTGTTTTCCACCTGGATCCTAGGAACTAAAATGAGAGAGAGCAAACTATAGTCTAGAGGGTGCAGTGTCTCTTCAGACGATTGGCCCACCTCATGAAATTAATGACGTGGTAATAAATGAGCCAATCGATCTGTTATCATCAAAGATGTTTGTACCCAATTGGAATTACAGCTTGAGATTTAAGTCAAGTGCAAGTGGACCTGGATCCGATGGCCGAGAATCAACCATTCCTGGATCGAAATAATAACTTCCATGCCACATTCCTTCCTGGCTTTGCACGCGAACCCAAGTGGCCGCATACTTATTATCACCACCAGCTTCTGCTACTCTTGTCTCTGTGGTTGGTCTTTGTACAAGCGAGTGCGCTTGCAGTTGCAAACCAAGCGCTCTATCAAACGATGGCGCGACTAGTGCATGAAACCTTTTAGCCGCATCTCTCTCCCTCTTGTGTGCATTCTGGTGACCCCCCAGTGCTTGTGCACTATAGAATTTCCTCTTGCAGAAGTGGCACGCCTTCAATGAGATCGGTCTCGCTTGTGAACTACAAGACTCATATATAGTTTGGCCCAGAGTAAGATCCAGCCACCTGTTGTGATTTTCTTCATCTTTACCTTCTCTAGTATTCATCAAGATTGATAGTACAGAAGTGGGATATTGGAAGAAATAGGTCTAAGGTATGTGTAGATTAGGCCTTAAAAATGGGAACAAAGAAACAGATGTCATTTGTGACACATTTAATGGTGATGGCTTGTCAAACTGTTTATGTCTATAGTTTAGAATTATTTCCCACTTGTTATATAATATCATTCTCCTCCTTTCTATGTAAGTGCACCAACTTTATATGGCTCTCTTCAAGGCTTGCCAAAAATGTGTATGCTCAATAATCAACAGGCATTTCCAATTAAAGTCATGTCAGAAATCTTTCAAATTTATTTGGATTGTCTGCCATTATTTAATGTATGCAGATGCTACATATGGTATGCATGGCCTTGTTTTATATATATATATATATATATATATATATATATATATATATACATATACTAGCTTTAGTAAACCCGTGTATTACACGGGTTGAACAAATAAAATATTAAACATAATTAAAGTTTATCAAATATAAAACGATATTTTACGATAAAATATAATTGAAATTACGTATAGTAAGAACAATATGTAATAAAACAATTATATCAACTTTTTAAAGTTTTGATTTAAAACCTTTTTTTCAAAAAAATAATAAATATTTTGTTTCAAAACAAACCGTATTAAAAAAATATCATTTTTAAAAGTTTTCTTATTATAAATTTCAATTTTAATTATTTTTTGTTTATAAAAAATTAACTTTTTAAAAACACTAATTTTAAAAAAGTTTCTTACTCTAAAAAAATTATTTTTAAAAATAACATTAATAAGAAGATCTTTTTTTAAATTTATTAAAAAAATTATTTTTGTTCTAAAAAAGTTAAATAATATTATTGATAATTAAGTTAATTATTTAATAGAAGAGATAAACGAGAAAATTTTACTGAGAGTGAATGTGGTGCCGTCACGTGTCACCCAAGATACTCTTTTATTAGAGTATATATATATAAAGGATAGTTTGTTTTTGTTTTAATCCTTGTACTGCACTACTGCTTATTGGTATTGAGTTATTGACAGCATTTTGTCTACAACTAATAATACATTGTTATACCATTTTTACTAAAGTTCAAGTGAGAGAAGATGAATATTAAAGAAAGAACAAGTAGAGAATTAAACTTTTTTTTTCTTTTGGTTTTATCATTTTCATTGAACGATATGCATAGGTACCTGTGTGGTTCTAAATATAATATTGGTTCTTGAAAGCATATACCCAGTTAGTTACTCGCGCACACATAATATCGTTTGTGTGATCTTGTGTAACATATTATATATAGTTATATACTGTTGATACAAGTTCTTTATTATTTAGCCCAGTAGTTGGGTGTTATGTAGCAAATAAAAAAAAAATGGAACCCACCATGAGTATGATATATGTATGTGAGGTCCTGCAGATGTTTGGGATGGAGCATGGTGGGGATGTGCTAACTGCCCATTTGTGTCATAAGTAGCTATGGCTATATGCATATTTTGATGCTATGTACTTTGTCCACTTACCTTGTGCCGACAGATCTAAATCAATCACCTCATCATTTACCATATTATTTTCAGCACTTGATTATTTATTTATTTGAAGTGTTTTTTAAAACGAACTTAACAATTAGTATCAGAGCACTAGTTGAGAAACAATTATAAGTGCCAATACATGTATTAGGCATTTAGGCTGTTGTAGTGGCTCGGTTGTAGGTTTCCTCACTATTGTCATGAGATGATGTTAGTGCTATGTATGCTAATAAGAAAAGGAAAAGAAGAGAGAGAGGATCAAGGATATAAAAGAAAGAAAGTAAATGAAAATGATATAATATAATTTCAAAGAAAAGAAATTAATGTTTACAGGTTGAAAGGAATCGAAAAGAATATAATAATTTTACCATTATACCCTAATGTATCATAATTACAACTCGGTTAGAAGGGTAAAATAGTAAATAATGAAGTTCTATAATTATACTTGTTTATTTTCTCTTAAAGTCCTTCTGCTAAGTAAGAAGTAATAGTTATAAACAACTCTGAAACATATTTCTTTTCGTTTTTTTTTCTCACTACTGTATTTAAAAAGAACTCGAGAACACAACGTAAAGCATGGATTTTTCAACTTTGGAAGGTGATGAGAAAGTCATTTTCCTATGAATTCATACATTGAGTGGGAAATACATGAATAAGACATATTGAAGAGATTTGATGGGACCTATGAAGATCGAGTGGGAGAGTTGAATAAGCTCTACAAACTGAAGTTATGCCCCCTGAGAGCGACAGCCTTATGCCATTTCTATCAAAACTATGGAACAAACAAACTACTGTTATTTCATTATAATAAGAACATCAGCAATGGTGAAATCAAAAAACGTTTAAAAACATGCCTAGTCAGCAGTCACATCAGAAAACCACTCATTCTTCAAAAACCCAAAAAACCTCTCCAATCTTATCACCTTTTATATTTATTTTTAATTATCAATCTTATATATTAATATAAAATATAAATAAAATATTTATATGTCTTTTGTTGGATGAAAATTTTAAAACTTTAAAATTTTAAAATATAAAAGTTAAATACTCTTTAGAGGGAAATTTTAAAATTTTAAAATTTGAAATTTAAACTTTAAATTTAATAAATAATAATTTATTGTAAAAAAATTAAAATTAAAATTTTAAAAATTAAATTTACTGTTCAGGCACATGAGCACTGTTCAGGCACATGAACACTGTTTAGGCGCATGAGCACTGTTTAGGCGCGTGAGCACTGTTCAGGCGCATGAGCACTGTTTCGGCGCACTGTTCAGGCACTTGGGCACTGTTCAGAAGCATGAGGTTGACCTGAAACGTCCAACACTTAAATTAATATTGAAAAACTAAATATTTTATTAATATAAATATATTATTTTCTTTTTTTTTTTAATATTAAAACCCAATCCTGGCCCACCTCTGAAAATGTCAGATGTTTTTTGATATTTATCTCCATGAACTTCTACCTTAAAAAACAAACCCCTAATGGTTCTTGGTATAAAAAACGGATGATGTGACGTTTTTAAGGGATAAAAACGCCCTATTGGAGATGCTCTAAAGAAAGTAGGGATATCAATGGGTCTCATATCAAATAAGTTTTGGTTATTTCGGTCCCATACTTGATGCGGGTATATCAGTCTATGGTCTTATGTGGCTATAATTACCTCATGCCACGCCCATTACCTGAAGCCAGATGTTAAACTCAAATCGAAAATGACTCCTCTGTCAATTATATAACTTTAATATCAAGTTTATAACAACTTTAACATGTTATTTATTATGTTTTTAAGATAACATAATATATTAAGAATATTTGGTGTGTTGTAAGTTGTTATCATGATGACAAAATGCAAACACAACGTTTGACCTTCAACCTTTATTATTTCTACCATTGTGATTTAACTAAAAATGATTATTCATTAAAATTATTGAATTTTGTTAGTTGAACGCTCATTTTGCTAATAATTTGTGAAAAAAAGGTGACGCATAAGTGATTATTTGTGTACAAAGTAGTTTTTAGATGGCGTCAATGGAAAAGAAAATAGTATACGCAAGAAGTAAATACTCGATCTAGGGCCGTCCAAAAAGCTCAGCGCTCGTCGCTCGCTCGCTGTTCATTCGGAATTTGCTCGAAAAATGCTGGTTCGAACTTCTGTTTGGTTTTAAACGACCGATCATCTCGGATCGGTTTGTAAACGAGCCAAGCACGAGCAAAGCTTGCGCTGCTCGGTTCTACTCGAATTATTTTTTATTATACACACACACACACATACTATATATATATAGTTTATATATAACATTCTAATAGATTTGACTCACTGTATACAAATATATAATTATATTTATACATATTAAATCAATCAACCAAGTAAAAAACTTAACATTAAGAATAAAAAAGAAATTCTAAGCCGCTAAGAGACAAATTTTGACCCATCTTTTACTTTAGTCGATCATCTTCGCACTCACTGTCATTATTCTCTACAATATGCTCACTGTCTTATCAGCTATAGCTTTAGCATCATTGTCAGACACAATATATTGTTAGTAATGAAATGTTACGTTATAAAATATAGCTGTTTTTAAAGTTATTAAAACATTGTCACCGCATCTAAATATCTAATTACAATATAAATCAGATTACACACTAGATCGGTTGTACAAATTGGTCGCCGCTCGTTCGTGCTTGCTCGACGATCTTTCGAAAATCAACGCTCGAAAATTGTTCGTTCGATGTTCTGCTTGGTTGTAAATGAGCCAAGCACGAGTAAATGTCCGCTCGGTTCGATTTGGCTCGTCAAAACACTAACCTGATCATGACTTCATGTATCTTATGAATACATATGTATTTATTCTCATATAAAAAATGACACTTCGATGATTTTCTTTTAATTATCTTTTTAGTCCTCTCCGTTTAACAATATACCTTTCTAATGTTGTTATAGTCCAAACATACGCTAAACGTGAGAAGTTGCACCGCATCTATAGAAGTGAAAACGACATGTCGCACATTAAAATTCAAAATATTGTTTAAATTAATTTTGTTCATTAGGTCTTTTCAATCCCATTTAAACAAAAATTTAGTAGGTCAGGTTTTCTTAATCAATCATAGTATTCATACATATCAAAAGAAAGATTATATAAAGCTCACGTTCTATTACTAAAAACGTCAAAATTTCTGTAAATTGGAGCAGTTGGGCGTAAAAACCAAGTATGGAATCGTATCCAGTTTAAAACCCGTACGTGGAACCAGTCAACACTTATTTTCGACTTTACTCGGTTCGTACAAGATCATACCGTTGGTTCTTAATCAGTTATCCATTTTTTAGAGAAACTAGTACAACCCGGAACCAGTTGCTAGCCTACCCTCAAGGCCGTCCCTGAGAATCGTTGAAAATTTTTTGAGTCCTGGGCGAGTAGAGAAAAACGGGCCCCTTAGTATATAAATTGAATACTTATATATAAAAGTTTGGGCCTTGTACAAGTAGGAAAAAAAGAGACCCTGTTCGATCAATCGATTGCTTCCAGTCTAACCTCCTGTGTTCCGATCATTCTTTTACCGCCCCCACCTCACATTGCAAGTTATTTTGTTTGAGTTTTAAAATGAGTTTAAAAAACTAGTAATAGGTAAATGGTAGTGAGCTAAAATAATTAAAATATTAATAGGCTTTAATATTTGTTAGACTTAAAATAATTAATATGTAAATGAGTTTGTTATAATCTAATAAGTTTAAGTATTTAACAAAGTTTATGGGGGCTTTTTTTAAAAATATATGCAATATACACTATTTCGAAATTTCAAGCTCTTGAGTAGATCGGCCTCTGAGTGGTACCTGGGGCGGCCCTGCCTACCCTACCTTACCCAGTTGCAAAAGGATACGGGTTTCATGCTCAAAAACCGTGTACAACCCAAAACCGGTTCTTCCCACACCCGGTTTCGACCCATTGACCAAGCCTGAACCGGTTCTTCAAACGAGCGGGTTTGTGCCCCTCTATAGATTAGAAGTGTCTTTTACATTCTGGCACGAGATTAGATTGGGGCCAACAGCACTTAAAGGCAAGTCAGAACCAGCCAACAATGGGCCAACTTAGATGATATCATCATTAAGGTACAACCAAGAAAAAAATAGACAAACAAGCCCACAAGGTGGAAATATTATTGATTTATTTCAGCACAACCGGATAAGATCAAATGAAGAAAAAACAAAAAGCAGAAATTTAATATTATTAATCAATTATTAAAGAACTCTATTATTATAATTTTTGACCGTTCAAGTTTATCTTAATGTAAAAAGAAAACTTAATATAATAGTATTCAAATTTTAAAAATATTTCAAGGAAGTTACTCATATTTTTATTTGCTTTATCATGTCACTGATAGTTTTATTTTTTATAATCAGATTACTAAAGTTTTAAGAGTGCTGCAATTAGTTCACTTATATTTTTTCAAAAAATTTAAATAATTCATAAATTTTTTATAATAATTTGGTTCTGTATCAATATTGTTAATTTTTTATATATTTTAATTTTTTTAAATTATTTTTGTAATTTATGAGTGATCTAATTAGAATAATGCTGAAACTTTAGTGAACTAATTGATATAATAAAAATTTGTAAGTGACATGATTAAAAGAAAAAAAAATTATAAGTAATCCAACTAGAACAATACTGAAACTTAATTAATATTTTACGAAGTTATCTATAATGTAAACTATCTAAACTACTCCATTGTCTCAAGAGAGGCTAAAACCCCTCCATCCGGCTGGAGGCATACATTTGATAGAGCTAAGGCTGATACCCTTGGTATTCAATTAGTATAAATGTGTCATTAAAAGGTGACAAATGTATAATACGTATGGTAATTTCATTTAATTTATGTGAAAAACTGGGTTATCATTGACAAATGTATAATGAAAGATCTTCTATAGTTGTATACATTTACGGTTCGACTTAATATTCATGGGATTGTGTAGGATAACATTGGACTGCTGTTGAATCATCAACTTCATAAGCCGTATGGTATTATATTCGGGTGCATCTGTCATAAGAAAAACCTCATAAAAGATCCATACAACTCTTTGCTAGATCATAATAATTGTCTCCATTTTGAAGTAGAAATTAGCCATAAAATATTCTCTTCTACTTCTAACTAAACAATATATGCTTTCTAAACTATCATCACCGATGATATATTATGTTTCAAAAATTCACTGAAACGTGTAACATATTATCATACTCACACTAGAGAATTCTCTATTAGCTTGAATATGATTGTAAACCAAATAAATTAATTCTCCATATTGCATTTATGGCTAATAATAAATTAAGATAATCGAGTTGTCACACGTAATCCATCTAATTTAAAAAAAATATGAGATTAGCAAAACCACCTAGAAACATGTTGAATGTCCTAACCCACCTAATCTTACAAAAAAATTCTTATTTCGCAAGACCAGTGGCGGACTCAGAAGTTTTTTCTATGGGCCCATAGTGTTATTAAAAAATTAGCTAATAGTACAAAAAGATCAATCGAGCTTTTGAGTTTTCATAATGAAATCCGGTAACTTCTTTTTTTAGGACCAAAGTGAAAATAAAGATAGTATATCGCTATATAATAAACTTTTTTCGTTCTGGTTTGAATCGAATAGGGTCGGTTCATAATAAAAAATACAAAATTTTTATTCTAATGTTCATAAATCATAAGTTATAATTGTAGATTTGCAGTTTGTAAATTTTTAAATCCTAATCCATATTCTATAGTTATTAATCAAATAACTATCTAAACAACAAAAGTACTTATATAAAACACTAAAACTCTCAAATACTCAATAATGATACCTTAGTGCAGGCGGGAAGTGATGATCGGAAAAATGGCTGCCGGAAGTGGTGGCGTGGTAATCGGAATGGGGTTTTAAAATTTAATTAGGTCTATCTCAAATATTGGATTTAAAACTTAATTGACATGTCTAATATTGTGTTACTTAAAATATTAACATTTAGAAATTAAGGGACAGTGTGGGGCGACGACGAAATTTTACGAGGATGATTAATTAGGACTTTTATATATGTATAACACTATTCTTTTAAGGTGGGCGGCTAGCCTCTACCCCGCACATAGATCCGCCAATGTGCAAAAGGTAGAATAGTGAAAAGATCTGACAGTTGAATATCTTTGTGTTTTAGAAAGGAATTTATATAAAAAAATTACGTAATATGTGTTGAGTGCGAGGCTTTATGTATATTATCTTGAGGACAATAGAAATGTAGGCATACATAAGGCTCATCCATGGTTCAAGGACCTTATCAATAACATGTATCCACTGTTTACATATAAAGATCAAACATGTCGTGTAGTTGCATTGTTTGACCAAGTTCTTTTCCCATTTTATCAGCATACATGTTAAAAGTCAAAATGTATAGATTTCTTTGGGGGTTAAAGCCCGAAAGAAAAATTAGTTGGAAGTTATGACAGGTAGCTGTGGTCAAGTGGTCAACGACACTTTAAGACCGCAATGTGATGATATTTATTTAAAATTTTCTTTTCTTAGCTGGAGGATGCCGATTTAGAAGACCACACATAGTACCTCGGATGCAAACGCCTTCAAATATTTCCACAATGGAAGTTCAAATAAATTAAAGGAAATTTTGGTAAGAATAGAATATTTTAGGATATAGGTAGCTTTGTAAAATAGTAACTAACTTTCAAAAGTGTTCCAATTAGGTAACTCAAGTTTTAAAAGTGTTCCAATTAGGTCACTCAGTTTTTATATTTTATATAAATTAAAAGTCTTAACATGTTTTTTAGCATGTTATACCTTTTGTTTCAATTAGAAAATATTTTTTTCTATCTTTTGATGCTGATATGAAACGTTGACGTAAGTTTTAGGTATTTTTTTTTTTATTTTTTTCATAATTAACATGTTTTTTTTATATTCTTTTAATATAATTTTATATATTGAAAATTCTGAACCCACGTCTTCTCCATCGTTACTTTCTTGACATAAGAAAATTTAATGATGACTCGATTTGATCGTTTAGTGGTCCAATTTGAAAAAAATATGCATGAGTAACTAAATCAAAACACTTTTAAAACTTGGTTATTATTCTATGACATTTTCCCTTTAGGATATTATTAATTACAATTTTGAGTACTTTATGTTTATAAAATAATGCCTAACGTGTTCTTTTTACGATACAAGTTAGACGCACTTTTTATATGATTATAGTATCTTAGGCAATTTGGAGCGGGAGCTAGTAAACCACTTCCGGGTCGGTAAGGTTTGCTACCGATTGGTAAAACTGCCTCTTACTTCGCAGGTTGAAAATGTTTACCAGCTTATCATTTTATTACCGATCTCCACATTGAATCCATTTTAATTTTTTTCTTTTTTCCACCAATCAAAATTTAAGAAAAATGGTTTTCACAATTTTTTTTCCTATTTTAGCCAATGAAAATTTAAGAAAAACTGTTTGATGGAATTAAAAAAATTGGTAACCTTTCCCTCATAAATGGTAAAATTGAGGAAAATAAAGAGAATGCTAATATGACGTTAATGTGGCATGTGAGAAAAAAATTAGAGGAACGAGAAATCACTCCCCCCTTATAATAGTCTACATAATTATACCAAGCTACTGGGAGAAATTTTATAAAAACATATAAAGCCTTAGGATATATTACTTTTGAGAGAGTCATAATAAAAACCGACATGAAGTTAATCATATGATGTCGAATTTAAACTTTTAATTAAAAATTTAAAAAAATTAGATTTTAAATAAAAAGTATAGAACCACTAAAACTCATCTAAGATACATTTTGGTGGTTATTAAGTAACTACACTTATTCAAAGAGATCAAGTGTTTAAATCCTGCAACCGATTTTTTTAACAACTTTTACTTCTAATTACCACCTTAATTTAACATATATTTATATAAAGGATAAAATATTTATAATACTTTAGTAGCATGAATGAAAAATACGAAATTGTTCAAATTTGAGTTGTTTAAAAATCTCACTGTTGCTTGCCCAAGAAAAAAATCATTCAAAATTGGCTCGTTGAACCCACAACTGTACCCGTTAGCTTATTTAAATTATATATATATATATATATATATATGAAAGATCAAATGAGAACTATTTTTTTTGGTCAGAATATGTTTCTTACACATGTTTAATCATGTGCAAAAAAATAAAACTATTTTGTAATTTGCACGATATTAAACACGAAACGTATATTGGTGAAACGACCAAAACTATCATGTTTAAGCAAATAGCTTCTTTGTAAACAAATTATTAGAATCATATGAGATTTTATAACACGTATATATTTGTATATATGTATATCCACTGTAGCGATAACATACCCTATTCTACCGACGAATTGTCGTCGCTATACATTTTGTGCAACAAATTGGTATTCTTGTAGTGAAGACTTGTCTACGTAACCAAAAAAAAAAAAAAAAGAAAGAGATGAACCATCATTTATATCAGTTTAGATGGTTTTTATGTATATCCAATATATACCAGTTTCCCATAACGAACTTTTAAAATACAAAGAAACAAATCAAAAGCAAACTGTAGAGATGACTATAAAAACGAACAAACTCAAAACAAAACTTAAGAATAAATCATTATATAACAAGAAGTAGTTATATTTCCTTGATATCATCCAAGCATGAATAGTGGGTTAAATTATCTTGGTAACATCTTGAGAACGAAGTTTGTGTCAAATCAAACCATCATATCGACCTAAAGTGCAAGAAAGAAAAACGTGTTTATAATTTCAAGTAATTAATCACATCCTTAATTATAAGGTAGTGGGTTAGATCATCTTGGTACAAAACTAATGGTTGTGGTAGGTGCTCATAAGATCAATTACGTCCGAACAAGATGGGATATTTTCGCTAATGACCACGCCCACGATGGCTTGGTCCTGAGTAAAGTTGAGATAGCACCGACGCTAGACAAGGAGAAGAAGGGTCGCGATGATCTTTGATGGGTCGAAAACCCTCCACCCGCGTCAAGTTTGAAACCAATAAAACGAAGAAGATGATGAAAACCAAAGTCATAACACTAGTTTTTATCATCTTGAATAGAATGCACTACGTTAACTATCGATATGTGTTGAGGATGTTAATTTTGTAGGAATGTCTCTTATTTATATGCCTAGATTTATCGTACATAAGTATGTGGGGTCCGGGGTATAGTGGAAGGAAGGTACGTACGTGAGTCACAACGTTAAGTGAAATTGGAAATTTTGAAGAGGTATAAACCCACGCTTTTGAATATTGTCAATAAATCAAAGTCAAACATTAAAGATTATCATAAGTTTGGTGGGCATGTTCTTTTGACAGTTTTGACGTTATAATTTTCAATCATATAAATATATATCTTATTTTTACTATTTGGAAAGTTCAGTCATAACCATGCAATTTATCTGTGTAGTAAGTTTCTTATAACTTTGTGCGATAACTTCCGATTATAAATGATGATTTGTCTATCAGGTCAGGCGGTACACTAGCTACCACGCCCCCAGAGTTAAGGCTTTTGTGGCGTGAGCGGCGTTTAACATCGCCCCGGCTGTGCGTTAAGTTAGCCCCTGTCCAGTTAACATGTTAACAAAGCTAAAACTCATATATAACTGTTGGTGATCGAGTAGTCTAGTAACCGTTTGAATAAAATAAAAAGTTTAAACTTCAAACTAAAACACTGCTATAATTATAAAGTAAACAATTTATGTTTTTCACAACAAATTTATAAATCTCATCTTTATATATTTCGACACCAACATTTTTCTAATCTATACAATGTCTTCATTATCATCTTTGTCCTAGTCTAACGAAAAACACAACTCAACCGCAAAGCGATTACGTGCTCAAAAGATATGCTAAATGATAGACTATTTAATCTAAAAAAGTGAAATTAATCAACGTATCCAGACGATATATTTATGTGTCAATTTCGCATGCACCATCCACTATTCTTGAGAGTACTTGAAAGTGAAGAGAGAGTGAACTAATGGTTCCATCAAGGGTATGCTTGTGTTATTCTAGATCAGTTTTTTCAAAATCTCAATTCAAGCCGAGTTATATAGGATAGAACCTAACTAAGTTAAGTTAAAATAAAAGATCATCTGATAAATGAGTATACTAAGTTTCGCTAGTCTCGCAAGCTCTATCGAGTTCATCAATTTATATGAATATAATATATTTTTATTTTGTAATTTAACTCTATAATACACAATAATATTTTTTTGTGAAATACTTTGTTAAACTCTAACCAAATTCTTAGGCCATCTTATTTTGGTTAAGTTTGAATTTTAATTAAAAATAGAAAATCATTTATTATGTTTGATAACAAATTCCCTTATTTTTAAAATATTAATTTTTTTCTAATTTTAAAAATTTATTGTTATGTAAATAATGATTTTTTTATAAATTAATCAACAAACATTTTATTACATTTACATAATTTAAATTTTTTCATCTTAGTTTAAACTAGTATTAAGGCCCCCCACGTATTAACTAGGGGCGTAAAACCATGTCAAGTAGCACCAATGACATATCACTGCCAGTGACCACCAGAACCAAAAGCAAAAAACTCATATTAAAAAAGAAATAAAAAACAAAAAGATAAAAGCCATAGTTGAGATGTAAAATATATAAGAAAATAAGTAAGTCGATATATAACCAACATATTGTGAAGACACTATTAAACAAGAAAAAATAAACATAAAAACTTTGAACTACACATGCACGCTGGTACTTGTTAACTGGCAAAATTTAAACCATAACATAAAATGAAAAATTTATAAATTATGAAAAGTATTAGGAAAAAATAAAAAATATAGAGATTCATAAAAAAAAAAGACAAAAGATGGGTACAACCCACTAAAACATATGTTACAACCCATGATCTATACAAGTATTGCAAATTAGTATATAGTAAATATTTTTATAAACTTACAACTTTTGTAATATTACTAAATATTAAATTCAAAATCAAATATATGAATATCAATGAAAGAAAGGACTTATTAATATCTTACTAAATTAGCTTTATTAAATATGAATCAAAACTTAGTATTTTATTTTTTTAAATTTTCGTTTTTCGTGCTATAATGACAAATTACAGAATCAAATATACACGCGCAGTTTAGGTGTAGTTTTAAAACATTGTAAGATGAAACACTATAATTTCTTAATTTTATTGTTCCAACGCTAATTTCAGAAATTTAAACTTTGACAATAATTTCCGGATTTCATGTTTGGTAACATTTTTGCACAATTTACAAAGTAGTATTAAGACCACGCGTTGCTACGGGGAGCCTCAGGGACCTACTTAAGTCTGCGATCACTCTAAAAGCGGATAGGACAAAACCTTTTATTCCCCTAGCAGCGGTTATGTCTCAAACCACCGGCAACAGGTTGAGCTCCTACGATCACACCTTCTCTTGCAAACATAGCAATGGATGGAAGGTATGCTTCACCGACCTCGTTTAACACCATGCTTCCTCCGAAGCTTTCATCTGAGTAGTCACTACGCCCTACCCTATCGCTGAGTCTTTGGAAGCGGTTTCACTCCTTTATAGGTCGGAACTCTGGAACCTAAAGACTTTCTCAATCAGACAGGATAGATGGATTGTGTGCGCGTTGCCTTGATTTGAGGTAAAACCATGACAAAGCTCATATTGAAACGTTGTCGTGAATCCACGCTTTGAAGAGAATGTTGATAACATACGCAACTTTATATAAGAAAAACGAATTCTGGACATTGCTGATAGTAGTCGGAACCTTATATTAAAAGTCGAAACATCGCGTTGTGGCGGAGACGGCAAAACTATTGGAGAAAAGTAACGTCGAAACGCCGCCGTGAACCCAAGTGTTGATAACAAGGGTAAGTTTATATAAGGAAAACAAAATATGATTGTCGTTGATAAAATTCAATGTTTATGTTAAAAAATGAACACGTATTAATAGTTCTTTAGATAGCATAATGTATTGTACATCATGCATAAACTCTTCTATTTCACTGTACATCAGGTTGCATTTTGTATTGTATGTAATATACTATTAAATATCAATATACTATTCATATAATTTATTAACTTATTTTCCTTTATATTTAGAGATTTTTTATTAGATTTAAATCTTAAATTTGTTTATCTCTTAGTTTGCTAGAAGTAAATAATATTGTTAGTAATGGTTCAAATAAAAAGAATATTTAATCAAATAAAATAAGAAGTAATCTTGAACATTAATCTTCTTAAATGAGATCAAATTATAGAAAAAAGATTTGCCAAAATGGTATTTTAGGCATTATCACTTTCGTTGATTTATTTTTCAAACTTCCCATTCTTTTAAACGTTTATAGCTTATATATATGATATAATATTTTTTTATTATAAAAATTACATCATAAAAACAAGAGTTATTTTATCTTTAAAACGAGTACAATATCGTTATATACGCTTATATGTTTTTTAGCTAATATGATTTCTAAATGTTATTGTGTCTTTTCTATAGTTCATGGTGTCTTTTCATTTGTGATTGTGTTTTCCTGTGTCTTTTTTATAGTTTATTGTGTATTTTCGTTTGTGATTATGTTTACCTGAACACTATTGTGTATTTTTTAAAATGATAAATTCTAAAAAAACGTAATTATGAAATGACATTATTGTGTACTTTTACTATATAAAACGTAATTATAAAATAAGAACTACTTGTCTACTTTATTAATTATACTAAAAACAATGACAAGATATTACAAAATGATATAAAACGTAAAACACAATGATAAAATATCTTATTATGTTTTTCTGCTCGTTATTGTGTTTTTCTGCACACTATTTTTTTCTAAAATTATAAGTTTTGAAAAACCCATAGGTATAATAACATTATTGTAACTTCATTTGCTCCATCTAGCTTCTTAGTAGACGTATGGGTTTTAATGGTAAAATAAGATATTCGTAAAATAATATTATTGTATACTTTTAATTGTAAGTTTTAAAAAACACATTGGTAAAACGGTTATTATCTTTTTTTTTTTGCTTGTCATTGTGTTTTCATTAACATTATTTCTATTTTCTTAAATAATAAGTTTTGAAAAACACATTGGTAAAATCATATTATTATGTACTTGTAATTGTAAACATAATGATAAAATAATAATAAATTTATATAATATATACAAAACGATGATAAATATAACACGAAATAATTTAAAATACAAAACAAAATAATAAATACATATAAAAACTAATGAATAATATTTGAAATAATTACCTGACATATTTAAGACAATGACCTAAGGTAGTTGACACATGTCAAGACTAGAATCAATTTCTTAGTATTTTTAAAGTAAATAAAATATATAATTATTATTCAATTTAATTGTGCATAATATAAATACAATGTATAATTTAGTGTTATCTGGTTAAATTATTTTTGTTTTATTGATAGGTAAAGTTAGAGTTACAATTAGAGATGGACTCTAAATATTAATTTTTGGTAAATAGGTAAAATTATTAGTACATATAAAATTTTGTTATATTAAAAAATATTAATTTAGATAATTTTGAATAATAATTATAATTTTATATTTTTTTATTATTTAATGTAATATAATATTTAATTCTAAGAATATGATAGTATAATCGAATTATTAATTATATTTTTTAATGATTCAGCATATATATTACACATGCTCTATCCTAATCTTACTCATTATAATTGATTACATAAGTGGACACGTGTTATCATCACAATTATTCTCCGATTCATTTTCAACATAAATTACTTATCCTTTTTTAAAAAGTAAAAGTAACTAATTTTTAAATCCCTCTCTTTATTATTTTTAAAAATGTATATATTTTTTAAAATCAATACAAAAAAGAATATAATTTCATTAATTAAAATACAAATATTTTGATAAAAAATATACTTTTCCAAAAACAAAAATTTTAAAAATTATCTATTTTTTCTTAAACAACAAACCTCATTTAATATGTGAAATATAATAAAACCGATGCTTTAAATAAAAGTTTCATATAAAACCATTAAAAAAACCAATTCATTTTAGAAAAATAATCAAACTCAGAGTTTTTAAACAACGAGATATTTATAAAAAATGAAACTATTTCAAAGCAATTTTTTTAAAAGATGAAAAGTTATTTTCCGATTAAAAAAATAAAAATCAGAGTTTTGAAACAAAGAGATTTTATAAAATAAATGATATTTTTTAAACAGTTTTTTATAACAAAATGTTTTAAAAGCATTTTTATAGAAACAATTTATCTGAGCTCTATTATATATAAATGTGTTAAATTTAAGTCAAACTCGATTCATTTGTACCCATAGAATTAATTACTATACCACACCGCAATTTATAATTTTCTTCAAAAAAGAATCACACTTTGTTTGAACAAGTAAATTATTTAGAAAACCAGATGAAATAGTTGAAAAGGTAGATCAAGATGAATACAATGTTGATATCTAAATAGAACGAAACATTTGATAACAGGAAGCTCGTGAAACACATAATTAAAAAGTGGAGTAGTCAACAGAGAAGATAGAACCACAAAGCCATAAAGTGGAAATGTCATATACTCCAAAAAGTTATAAAATTACATATTTTTTAAAATACAAGTTTTTAATATATGATGTATAATGCTTGTCAAGCATAACTTAAGAAAACATGTAATTTAAAGAGATTTATGAAAATACCCCTTTTTATTATATCCTTAAATAATTATTAATAGAAAATACTTGAATAACACTTTAATCTAGTCATCAACTACATAGTTGATACAAATAAAATCTCTCTTTTTTACACATATATACACATGTGTAAACATGTACACAAAAAATTCTCTCAAGTCTTAACAACATGATCCATGATGTGCTTTAATTTCGAATCCAGTACCATTTTTTAAATCCTAGTGTACAACCAATTTCATTAACTGGTTACTAGTGGTCTCTAAGAAAACTTTTCTTTTTTACATTGGTGTTGTTTTCCGAGTTATAATGGTTTTTTGTATTTTTATGAAAATGTTGTGGGGATGGTGGGGTTGCCGGTCCAGATGTTCTGTTGTCTCGAACTAGTCCTCAACATATAAACTTCAATGTTACAAAGGTGTGATACAAGGTGACATTTCTATCTCCCTTTATATTATTACCAGTGAAGCTTTTGTAGGAATGATAAACAAAGCTTCATCAGTAGGAGCTTTCTATACACTCTCAATCTCGAACAACGCCCCAATCTCACCCATATATTGTATGCGAATGGCGATAGGGCAAGATTGAATACCCAATTATCAGAATGTTAAGCTCATTTTAATTAGCCTCATGCCTCAAGATTAATATAAAAAGATCAAGTATGTTTGTTATTGTGGTTGAGTTAAGCGAGTACTCTCCATTAACGATATCTTGGCATCACTCTTGGGGCGAATATAGGAAAATTTAGAAATTGAAAAAGTATGACGCAAATTCTTATGGGGTGGGAACAATGATTATAGTGAAATTGAATATGTCCCCAATTAGCCGAGATAAGGGATAGATGGGTTTGGCTTGGTGATAAAGATGGCGACCTCACGATCAAGTCAATGAAGAAGCACTTGAAGAATTAGACATGATATCACAAACCAACTTGTGCTTCAATGGAGTAATTGGATTCCATAAAAAAAGTCAAACATATTCGAATGGCGAGCCAAATTGGAGAGGCTTCCTGCTAGGGGTGTTCATCAATTTGGTTATTAATTTGTTCGGTTTATTTGGTTTTGAAATTTTTGAAGCATAATCGAAAACCAAACCGAACTGAATTAAGAATGTCTAACCAAACTGAATTTAACCGAATTTGATTCGTTTTGGTCAAAATCCAAAAGAACCAAATTCACTCTTTGTTTTTTCATTTCAAATGTTACCGAGTTTGAAGTACTTGTAAATGAATAACCCTCAATTGACATTTTCTAAAAGTACATAGTAAATAATTAAACTTTTGAAATGTCAAGAATTTTGTTTCATAAAAATATAACAACTCGACTTAATTTTTTGAAAGTTGAGATCTGAGACTTACTGGGCTAGTTTTGATACTTGGGACTTGGCTAAGATTATAAAACTTACTTATTGGGCCCAATTAAAATCATTTTAAAAAGTTTAAGGTTTGGGCTAAACTTACGATTACAAGGAAACTATATAAATAGTAACATATTAAAGTTTGGTTAAATTGGTTAACCATATAAACCGAACAAATCGAATTAAAAAATTATATATAATCGAAAACCGAATTCACTATTTGATTTCGGTTAGGAACCAAACCAAAAACTGAACTCATAATCTGGTTTGGTTTTTCTAAACGCCAATCGTCTTCATTTTTTTTTATTTTTTATATATTTTTTATTTTTTTTCACACCCTTACGATGGATGCTTTGAATAAAAGGTTCATATCTACAAGCTCTTCTCGATGTAAACTATGTGATGAATAGAGGTGTTGTAAATCGGATATTCGGATTTTTGAATATTTCGCAAATTTCGGATAGCGGATTTCACTATTCTAACGGTGGAAAGCGGATCCGAATATGAATCCAAATCCGGATCCGAATCCGAAATATTCGTGGACTTTTAAGCGGCCTGGGGACAAAACAACTGCAGCTTTGGACAATAAATCGACAATTTTGGTGTAAACGAAGTGTGGTTTAGTAATATAAAATTTACATTTTAATGGCAGGATGTAAGACAGTTTACCCATTACACTTTTTATTAAAAGAGAAAGGAGATGTATAGTAATTTTATTTAGACAGTCAATTTTCATATCTAAGGTTTAAAAGCAGGGTTAAATTTATTTTAGTTTTAGAGATATTTTGTTCATTTAATAATTTTCCAACAGAGTAAATTCGGAATTGACATAAACAAAAAAGTAAAAATGTTATTTTTGTCTCTGACCTTTTGTTGAATTTGTCATTTCAATCCAAAAATTTTTTTTTTTGCCATTTCAGTCACTGTTGTTTACCAAATTTTTCCATTTTTATCCACTCCACTAACACCGTTAAAACTCCGTTAAATATGAGAGTATTTTAGTCTTTTTGAACACCCTAATTATCCAATTAAAACAAATTAATTAACTAATATTCAATTAAAACTAAAAAACACATAAAATGATTAGTGAGACCAGACGTTTCGATTTAAAAGCTTCGATTAACTCTAACCCATGTTGTTCGATTGAGGTTTGCTGTGGGATTTCAATTAATCTTCACATTTTGTTCGAATGTGTACCGTTATTTGATTGAGATCTGTTGTGGGATTGCGGTTTGTTGTTGACATGCTTTATTTGATTGAGGTCATTGAACGTGACAATAACAGACCTCAATAAGACAAAATGTGACAACAGGAGACCTCAATCGAACAACAGTACACGTTCAAACAAAATGTGAAGATTATTTGAAATCTCACAGTAGACCTTAATCAAACAACGTGTGTTAGAATTAATCGAAGCGACTGGTCTCACGAGTCGCTTTATGTGTTTTTTAGTTTTAATTGAATATTAATTGATTAATTTGTTTTAATTGGATAATTAGGGTGTTGAAAAAGACTAAAATACCCTCATATTTAATGGAGTTTTAACAGAGTTTTAACGGTGTTAGTGAAGTTGATAAAAATAGCAACTTTTAATAAACTACAGTGACTGAAATGGCAAAAAAAAAAATTTTGGATTGAAATGACAAATTCAAGAAAACGCCAGAGACGAAAATAACATTTTTACTCTCAACAAAAACAATTCCAATCTTAGATATGCTTATAAAAATAAAACCTTGCTTTGAATTTTTGGTTACTTAATGTGAGTTTAAGGTGGATGTTGAATCATTTGGTAAAATCATTTATGATGAAACATTATTTGAGGTTGAGGGCTTAAACTCTGCTTATAACTAGCAAGTATACATTAGTTGTGGTATATACTTATAAGTCGATCACATGGGTGAGTGAGTTGTTGTTTTAAAAAAACTTCACATGAAGTTACATATTTCTTAGTGGAAAAAGATCACTTTCAATGATACTTTCGAAATAAACTATGATGCGTACGTGGGTGAAAACAAATTTATAAATGTGGAAACTACTATAAACAATAATTTTATATAAATATTACATCAAATTGTTTATGTTTTTGGTTTAGTCCATCAAAAATATATTATTAAAAACGTTATATACTTAGGGTTATGATATCAAAATCCAGTCGTGCACTCAAAACACAGGGGTTGTAATGTTGTAAGATGTTCAACTATTTAATACTCTTATAATTGCCTTATCCCACCAGCTAATTTCCCAACAATTTAATCAATTCCTTTTCCAAGTCACCACATTCGTTACTCCACAATTAAATATGCCAGTCAAATTTTTGAGACTTTTATGTGATTGGATTATGTATGATCATGGATCCCAAACAATGGATTTGATTTGGTTTTGCCCGAAATATACTTCGTAGATACTTTCTTTAATTAATCTATATATTAATACGTCTGTAGATCCTGGGATATATTTAACGGTATATCAGGGCCGGCTCAACGATTCTGAAGGCCTAAAGCGAAATAAAAATTTGAGGCACTCGTCTATATATTGTTATTAAACATCTTTAGTTTCAACCGGCGACGTAAACAAATTTGTTTATATTTTGGTAGAAAACAACTTAGAGCACATTAATTGATAAACATGCAACAATATATTAAAGTGAAAAGAAAAATCAACTACAATTGTAGATTAAAACCAAAAGAGACAACAATAGATTAAACTAACAAAAAAACAATAGTAAATTAAAATAATTGAAAATAAATCTGGATCAGACAACAATAGTAATAGATTAGGTGATGGGTTGAAAAAGATAGATTAGAGTTAATGAACCTAAAAAAACTCTCAGCCGTGAACAGTAGATAAACTTTTGAGAAATCAAGTGTCATAAGTCGACCTTAATGAACCAAATTTTATAAGTCGACCTCGATAAACCTTCAATCAATTTGTTATTATTTCTTTATCTCTAAAAACACATATATTGATTAGACAATAATATATATTTCAGCTTAAATAATAGACAAATGTATTTTTTTAATTCGGGAGCCCTTAAAATTTGGGTACCTAAAACAGTTGCTTTAGTTCTTTATACTGTAAAAACGCCTACGCAGTATATATATATATATATATCCTCTTATTGTTGTTTGTATTTTTATAACGTATATATTATAGCCCTTATACTTCTGAAACTTTTCTCCGTATTTAGCACGTCTTCAACTAATTTATTTTTTTAAATATTTGTTAATTTTTTAGTTTTTGCGACAAGCAATTTTGTCACTACAAATTTACCACAAACACATATTTCTTAATAGAGTTAATTTCAGTTTTACTACCTAAGGTTTAATTAAATTAACCATTTTCCTTCAAAAGATTAAAAACATCAATTTATCTTCAAAGTTTCTTATGTTGTTTCAATTTTACTCTAAAAGTTGTTTTAATTTGGATAAAATTAAAACAACTAATGAAACTTTTGGATTAAAATTGAAATAATTTATGAAACTTTGGAGGTAGATTGATGTTTTTAATATTTAAAAAAAATAGTTATTTTTAAAAAATCTCAAATAGTAAAATTGAAATTAATTCTTCTTAATTTTTCTAAAATGAACTTAAGAGAAAATGAGATGTATCACTACTAAAATTTATCAGCTTTTGGGACAAGCAATTTTGTCGGTTTTGTAGCAAAACGATGATAAAGACAAAATTGTTACAAAAATAAGTTTGTAGGAAAAGACCTCCTAAATATTTTCGATAAGTTTACGAAAAACCTAATCATCAATTTGAGACAAAGGTAATTTGTCACTAATTCTACGAAAAATTCACCAAAATCTTCTGTCAAAAACTAGTTTTGAATATTATTTTCTTTAAAATAAAACTAATAATAAAAATAACAACATTTTTATATTATAATAATTAACAATGAAACGAATATTTAATTTATATTTGTATTTAAGATTACGACTAACTATTGACAAACATGAATATTTATTTTTATTTATAAACTACCTACAAAAACTAATGTTTAATTTATTTTATTTTATGACAATTGCCAACAATATTTAATATTTATTTTTATTTATGGTTTGCGACAAACTACCGAGTAACAATCTTATTTATTTTATTTTATTACATTTTATGACAAACTACTGACAAAATTTAATATTTGTTATATTTTATTTTACGACAAACTACTTACAAAGTATAAATTTTTTTTATTTTTTTCTTGTTAACATTGCGACAAATTACCAATTTGCGACAAATATTAAATAAATAATAAATATTAAGAATATTTTAAAATATACAGATTTTTTCTGAAAAAATGATAACAAATTTATAACTAATCTATAAAACCAACTAGTAAATTAATAACTAATCTGAACAAACTCACCCAAATAAAACAACGCTTCAATAATTTCGAGTAAAATTTTCTCGCAACATATAAAAATAATTTTATCGAATAATCTTTTCATAATTTCTTTCATTTATTTTTGTAATTTTTAGACAAATTTTCCACAACAAAATATTTTGACTTATTTAATTTAAAAAAAAGGTGAATTATTAGATTATAAAATTGGTGTTTGTGATAAATTTGTCCCAACTATGCAAGTATTGAGACAAGTTTGCCAACATCAATGTATTGTTATATTATTTAATTTATAAATGTGTGGACTATTTGATTAAATTTTTTTTTTAAATGTGTTATGTGGCAAAAGCGTCGCAATTAAGCAAGATATGACAAAGTAGGAGATGATAATCACTGTCTTGACATAACGAAAGCTAGAAGAATTGTAAAGACTCACTATCTTGATATAATAAAGTTGGAGATGATAATCACTACCTTCGTTGTATTTGTGATCCCCGCCATTTTAAAGACATTTGTTAGTGGAGTAACCTTTTATTGTAGAATAGCGAGAAGACATAGAGTGGATTAATTATCATCAACTTAAACCCTTATAAATGAAACCCATGTTTATGAATGTAACGTTTCTGTTTAAGCTTTTATATATATTAGTGTTTTATCATTATATATTGTTTTTCAAAGTTTTTAATTTTAATAATTGTCTTTCTATTTGTTTTTTTAGGTTTAACTTTTAGTTTTTCTTTTCATAAGTATTCTTTTCTTTTTAAAATTTCAGTAAAACTCTTAAAAAGCAATAAAAGATTACATTGATCATATGGAGACACACAAAAAGAACCCTATCCATTTTTCAATTTTAAATAAATTAATATTTATTACTAATTTTAAGGATACAATGCTAAATAAGTAAATTGGTTTATTTTTTTATCTTTAAACATAATTATTTTATTATTTAATAAAAAATAGAAGCGAGAAACCATAAGTTAACTTATCCATAAGTCGACATGTGACAGATAAAATTATTTTTTTTTATCATACTAAGTATATCTTGATTCAAAATCTATTATATAAAGTAAGAATGTGATGGTGGCTTTGTAATTATTAAAATACAAATGTTCTAGAAATAGTTGTTGATATAAATGTTAAGAAATTCTTTAAAGTTGGTGTTTTATGATAATAGTTCTTAAAACAAAACAGTTGACCATGACATGGCAAAAACGAAAAAAAGAAAGAACTTATATATGAAGGTTTGATATGCTTGTGAAATCAGTAAAAACATTCAACTTAAACGACAACCCCAAGAAAAAAAGTGAAGCCTTTTTAGGTTCTTTTGATAACAAGCAAACTGAAAAAAGTTGTATTCTTGTTCATCAATAATTCCCATGAAAAGATTAACTTGCTCCTTAAGTTGTTACGTTGTGTATTCAAGCTTAAAAAACAAAAATAATTAAGAAAAAAGAAAAAATCCTTTTAGATTGGAATGAAAGTCAAAAAGAAAAATTATTAAAAATTTATTTTTCTCGTTTTCTTTACATTTCATTCTATTAATAAGAACCCGAGAACACAACGTAAGCTCTATAATATACCTTTCGATACATAAATATCACACGTCTTTAACCCTAGACGCACCACCACAATGGATCAAAGAACCTCCATAGAGAGCCAATGCAGCATTCATCTCCCAATAAACGACCAAACATTCACTCGAACCCACAGAACCAACACCACCATCTTCGAACCACAAACCAGCAACGAGACATCCCACACACCAACATATCAAAGGCACAAACAACCATCACCAGCACCAGAACAAAAGCTAACCCTCTTCGCCCTACGCCTCGCCATCCTCGAAAAAGCCGCCACCGGCCTCGGAACCCTCGGCTTCATCTGGGCCACAGTGGTTCTGCTAGGTGGCTTCGCTATAACCATAGACAAAATAGACTTCTGGCTAGTGACCCTCATCCTTCTGGTAGAAAGCACCAGGATCTTTAGCCGGAGTCACGAGCTAGAATGGCAACACCAAGCCACATGGTCCCTAGCAGACGCCGGGGTCAGCAGCTTTCACCCCATAACGTCGAGCTCGATTCGAACACCAAGTGGTTATAACACAAAAACACAACACAGCCCCAAGACTCCATCGCGCATATGGATAAGTTCAGATGTCCCTCTTTTGCCATATGGAAGATGGGTGTTCATATCTAGCAATATCAGTAAGGTTCTTTATTGGTTACAAGTGTTATCTGCAGCTTCTTGTGTGTTCATATCAGTCACACGTCTCGTCAACCATAACTTTGATGAATTGAACAAGTTAAATGGTCGTAAAATGAATCGATCATCGGCTCTTTCGATCTTCTACGGTTTGGCTTTAGCTGAAGCCATGTTGTTTCTTCTGGAGAAAGCATATTGGGAGTGGAATGTGATGTACAAAAAGATGCTAGAAACTGTGAACGAAGAACTCGAATTGGGGCACACGGGTATGGTTTCGATTCGAAGGTTTTTCTACGACTCGTATTCGAAAAGCGTCAATGGAAGTATATTCAATGGGCTACAAATGGACATGGTTTCTTTCGCTATGGAGCTTTTGAATTCAAATTCATCCGATGAACAGCTGATCGGTGTTCGAATCTTCGAAAGATTCACTACAAACTCAAGATTTTCACAAGAGACTCTCCAGAAAATCGGGATTACGATATCCGTAATGGAGCGTTTAGTCGAAATGCTAAACTGGAAAGACCCACAGTCAGAGGAGATACGAATGTGTGCAGGGAAGATTATCGTAAAACTCGTCGGGAAAAAACAAAACGCGCTTCGGGTGGCTGGAATCCCCGGAGCTTTGGAGTCAATATCATCGTTATTACACGTGAATCTCATCGGAGATCATGGGGATTATGACTTTTGGGTGTTTAACCAATTGGGTCTTTTGATTCTCAAGAAACTAGCTCGTGATCATGACAATTGTGGCAAGATTGGTCACACAAGAGGGCTGTTACGAAAAATCATAGATTTCATGCATGCAGATGAGAGATTATTGAAAGACAAAAGGGTCACAGAATCTCAAATCTCCACAGTTAAACGATCGTTACAAGTGGTGAAAATGTTAGTAAGTGCTACGGGTGTTACGGGCACACAACTTCGGGCCGAAGTTTCGGAATTGGTTTTCACGATAAGTTACATTCGGGGGATATTAAAGCACGGTGAGAATCACCCGAGGCTGCAGAAGCTCGGGGTCGATATTATTACGAGTTTGGCGATGGAGGAGGAGGCGACGGAGAGGATCGGGGGCACGGGGGGTGTGTTAAAGGAGCTGTTTAATATATTCTTTAGGGAAGAGACTGAGAGTGATGTGAGAATTGCAGCTGGAGAAGCAGTAGGGATGTTGGCGTTTGAAAGCAGTAGAAATTGTCATCGTATGTTGAAGTTGAATGTTGTGAATAGGCTTACTAATGCGTTAGAAAGGCCGTTGTTGCGAGTGAATGCTGGTAGAATTTTGACGAATTTGTGTATTTATAGTGGAAGTGGTTTCTTTGAGGAGCTAAGGAACATAATAACAGCGGCACCTACGGTAAGTTATCTAAACTAGTTAAAAGAGTAGGTGAGTTATAACATATAAACCGTATGCAACTGGGTGAATATAATCATTAAAAGAACATGATGAATTGACGAATAATTTACACCTATGTACGTATGTAGCTAAACAGTTAAAAGTTTAAAGCATATAAAAATTAGTTTAACAAGTTCTTAGGGTGGGGGTGGCGTGAGGCCACGGTGAACCTCGGCACCCCCGACACTTCCGTCGCCACCTCCTTCACGCTGCAAAATTCCTTTTTCACAGCATGTACTCACCAAGAGCCTGTGATCGTTTTATGTGTGTGTATTGTAGTGGTGTAGTGTGGCATGATGTGGTAATAATACCGCAACAATCAATTTTGAGTGTGTGGTATAATGTGATGTAGGTGAATGACAAAATTTGATTAGTAGGTTATGATGTAGTTTGATGGGTGTGATGAGAGTGCTCTTTTCATGCTTATGTATATCACCATTACATGTATAAATTTTTAATTATATAAATCATTGATGACAAAAATTAAACAATTTAGTTGTATTTTTTCCCTCATATGATTTAATACTATGTAATAAATCTCACTCTATATCTCTATATATGTGTGGCGTGGGCCTGAGTGGAAGTATAACAAAAAGAAAAAAAAAAAACACTTATGGGACAATCACATGATTTCTTATTATTATTTTTATTAATGGTAAAAGTTAGTTTAAGGGTGGCCGGGAAGGGTCAAATAGGAAGACAAACTATAGTTGATTATTATTAAGTTCTCTTTTTTTAACGTTAATAATTATTTTTACGTTATTTATTTTAAAAAATGTACACTACGCATAAAGTCAAGTATTTTCTTTTCATTAATTTATGTATAGTATTGATATACTAAAAAACATACGTGTGCTAAAACTAATTATTACATATAGGTACTTTATTACATACACATGTATATATAAATATATTATAGAGTGATATAATTTAATAATAAACGGGATATTACGTTACTTGTAGGTGATCAAATATTGAAACTCTTACCGATATTCATGCAGGTACTCAAAGAAATTATGACGCCCGAGATCAAGTTACAAGAAGTGATGATAGGATTAGCAGCACATATGTTCAAATTCATGACATACGAAGAAACCAATGCCATGTTCAAAGAAAGCCGAATACATGACGAGGAATTGGCGACTACACTCGTTCACATTTTAAAGAAATACCCAAACCCAAATGCAAAAAGTCCCAGAATCCGAAGATATGTGATAGAACTCGCGATATGGATGATGAAGGATAACATTACAAATATTCAGACATTCAAGAATTTGGGAATGATAGAAGAACTAGAAGGTGTTACAGAAACGACATGCGAGTTAGAAAGCTTTAATATTTTCTCGGGTGCAATCGGATTGAGTAGATACAAGACATCGATTCATTCATTAGTTGAAACAGCAACAAAGTTAATGACGGATCATAGCTAGTTAAGTATGCTATGTGCAATGGTTTGTAATATTGGGAAAATAGAAGCTTCCAAAGCATGTAAATATGGATACTCATAGAAGCTTCATCTAACTAATGTATATATCAATAAATTTTAAATAATAATAGTTAAATGGTAATGTGTTAACTTCTAATAAAATTTTAATCAACAAAAGGAAGTATGAAAAAATGTTAGATAATTTAACGTTAATATCAAGCAAATTAATAGTGCAGGATGCTATATAGCCCATCACTTGACACTTATCACGTATGTTTAATTTAATTGCTAATACATTTTGATCATTATACAAACTAGAAAATAAGTCTCCACAATGTGATGAGTTACTGAACTTCATTATGCACATTGTGTTTGTGAAATCAAAGTGGTTAGGTACATAACAGAAACATATGAAATATGTTGCGACGAGTCGGTCATAGTGATAAAAACATAGATAGATAACAGTCATATAATGGTACTGATTGTTTTTTTTTCGGGATCAGTTTTAGTACACTGCTACTATAGCCACGGACATATGAAAATTATAAGTATATATAATAAATCTATCTTCTAAATTTCAAGACAAATGTGTGAGATATAACCAATGTTGTATAAAAATCATTTTTCTTTTTTTATTAATTGTTAAGATTGAAATAATAAACAGCTTACGATCCTAGGTATACATAGACAATATAATTAGATATTTCAAAAATGCTTAAATATAATTAAATAGTTGAAAATTGTTAATCAAAATATATAACTAAAATTTAATAAATGATTTTTGTATTTTCATTACGTTGCAAGTTGCAACCTGGATAGCCAAAGGGCCCAAGAGCTCTTTCTAATGGGCCTTAAATTGCATAAGCCTAATATTTTTAAAACACCAATAAAAGGTACGTTAACCTTTTGGGCTTATTTTTTATAATATTAATATTTAGCCCTTTTCCAATTCCCATCATAAATGCTCCATCCTACTTGGAACAAAATATATGCTGTGATTAAAAAGGAAATAGTTTTTTACCCCTTCATTGAAATGGGAACAACCGAACAAGTGTTGTGATGGAAAAAAACGATGGGGCGTTTGGTTTTAAAAATGTATCGTATAAACATCAAAACCTTGTATAAAAACAAATTTAAAAACGTCAATTTATGAAAATGTTAATTCGAGATTCGTATGTGATAGTTTTATTAAAGTTTAATGATTTAGAAATAAAAAAATAGTTTAAGAAAGAAAAAAATAAATTACTTAAATTGTAGGAGGTGAACTTTAAACTGGTTAAATAAATATAAAACAAAATCAGTTTATTAAAGTGGAGAAGTGTAAATGCGAATTTAATACTTAAAAGACAATTAATAAAATGTGTGTTACGCTTGTAACTTATGCATAAACACTTTCAAGTTAGGTAATTCTTATTAATTAAGAAAGCCTGCATTTCTTAATGTACAATAACACTAACAATAACATAATATATCATACCAATATGCAAAAATAAGTTGGTAATTAGTATTATTTTTTTATAGTATTTTTTTCCGCAACACATAATTCCATCTAATCTTACGCCTATAAAAATTTAAATAAACATCACTTGTGTAGGGACAATCACCATACTTCTTGAACTAGAATAGCCTTCACGGCCTCTTTTCTATAGATGATTCTAGATTCTTCCACGCAACAATCATAAAAGCCACATCTTCCATTTAACATGTTTATCGTCATGAATAAGTAACAGTTTGTCACAAACATTTTTCAAGTAAGTCTTTGGTTTTCACTCTCTCCTCATAAACCTTCAAACGAACCACCACCTCTTCAAATGCGATATTCTCTCTGAGTATTGTTCAATCAACACAACTGTTAGTAGATATTTTTTGGCATGGAATTTAGAAATTTTCTCACAACTAACTCTTCATCAAGTAAAGGCTCGAGACTTTTGTGCTTTCACTGTAGTCCATTTAACTTTATGTGAAATTATCAATCATCTCTATTTAAAGCTTTTTCATTGCTTCCAGCTCACTTTTAAGTGTCTGCAAACAAGCTTTTTGAACCCTCTAAATTTAACTTGATTTGATGATGATACTCGATCTGGATTTGATTGTAGTAACAATTGTAAATTATGTAGTTTTACATAAGCTATTAATAAAGAATTTTTTCTAACTTAATAAAACCGTAGAGAAGAAGATTAACAAAAGAAATAGAAAAGGAAGGTACATCTTATAAAAAAATAAAAGCTTTTAAGTTATTTTAAACCTTTCTTCAAACATTTCAAAGGCGTAAAGAGTTATCCATATTCTTATCTTTCTCTTTTAGTTCTTCTATGGCTTGCAAGTCTTAATGATATCAATTGAGTGCTTAGAAATGAACACGACGCTCTTCGTTTATTTTATTTTTTTAAACATGAATCATCATTACTCCATCCTACTAAACTTAAGAAAATGTTCCAAGTTTGAGTAAAATTGGAAAAACAAGTGTGACCATACTTTAAGATTCTGAAAAGAAGACATTGATAATTGTTCACGTTTAAATTAAACGTTGCATTTAAAGTATTTTTTTTTTAGGTATTTAATATTGTTTATAATGTTTCTTAAATTAAATACTCAATAGAATGGTGCAATATTTTATCCATTGTGGCATTAACAGCGAATATTAAAATCATTATTGCCTACAATTTGCACGCAACATTTAAATTTTGCTCACCTCAATCATACCTTATTAGAACATTTATGGTAGGTTCATTATATTTATTTAAGTGTGTCTTTTATATTTTATATTTTAGAGAATTGTTGTAAGTGATTATAAGTGGATAAAAAAAATATTATTGTTTATTTGTATATTCGGAGAATTGTTGTTCAACTCCTATAACTTTATTAATATTTTTTAAAGTGGTTATATGAGTGAAAAAGAAATAAAAAGTAATAATAAAAGTATTAAAAAGTAATATTAAATTGAAAAAAATAGTAATTTTTAGTGTAATTATTAGGATATGAATAGAAAAACTGATATGAATGCTCTTATATGTGTGATATGTTACAAGAATATAAAAGGACTCGTAATTCAAAAATTAATTCAACTCAGCTAATTGAGTGCCCCGTGTCTAGATCGAGTGTTCGAGTTTGCCCATGACCTACACTCGCCAAACCCTTACCAATGATATCTTGGATACATCCTACTTAACTAATTTAATTTAAAATACCTCTAATTTTTTCTATATTTTAAGTTAATTAATATTATTAAAAAAACAGTAAAGTGGATTTTCTTCTAGTAACAAGTTTTAAAAAAATTGTAATCGCTAAATAAATGTGTAAACACGACCCATTACCATCTTTACCATCCTTAATCTTAGATGCTATGTTTGGATGTTGTCGTTGGAATTAGTTGGGGGCTACTAACAACTTAAGATGAATTAAGTTTCTCATTTGAAAACATAAATGTTGAGATCATGTGTTATAATCGATCACTCCTTAAGTGATCGATGTGGGTTCAATGTGGACATCAGTCCTAGGCAGGAACACCACGACAGACATGCATCCGACAATGTGAATTTTCTACCCCGCTAGGATGACGGCACAACGCGAGACAACCCCCATTTGTGTATTTTTTTTTAAATTTTATTTGTATTAAAATTTAAGAAAAAGATCAAAGAGTAAAAGATGTGTATAACATAAATTAAAAAAAAAAAAATAATAAAAAAAAAAAAAAAAATAAGACGAATTATCAAAGGGGTTGTGATATAACACGACATAAATTGATACAAAGATAAAATATGAGTATGACTAGATAACCTTAATCTATATTTTAAAGTTCGACCTCCATGATAAGTTACAAGTAAGTTTTAAATGATTAACCAACTAATATTTTATTTTAAAATAAAATTGAATCATTGAATTACATGATAGGATAATAAGGACATAATATATATCCAGAAAACGAAATTTTACAAAATAAATATTAACATTAGAGAGAAGGCAAGAATCACCCCACCAAACCTCCACTATAAATAACCCTAAACAACCATCCCACCAAAAAACTACTCATCTCGATCACCAAATCAACCACCAATGGATAGACAATCGTCGTTCATCGCAAAGCTGCCCGTAATCATGGCGACGATCGAACAGCGAAAGCTAGAGCTCTCGGGCAAGAAGCTACAACTGCTGGAAGCAAAACGTTTAGGGTCAGGAGACGTGAAGCAACTCGAAATCGAATGGGGGAGTTTGGAATCGGAGATTGATCTGTTGGAGCACACGGCTAATGTGATGAGAATGGATCTGATGCAGCGGGGGTTACTCGTGGCGAACGAGAGCAAACTATGCGTAGGACCCACCGCGGTAACGCAAGATTAAGGGGATGAAGATTGAGGAAGAAATCTGTTAATCTTTTACGGGTTGTAAACAAGTTATGTTATTAATGTCGTGTGGGTTTGATTTAGGGTTTCTGGTTTTTGTTATAACTTGTAATCAATCCATCTATGTTAAGTTTTTCGTTACGTCTTTCTTTTTTCTTTTTTTTTCTAACGACGAACTCACGCATACTTTAATCTTTTAAATCTTTTGTTATTTCTCTTACTTATGGAACTGAATCATGAAAACTTATGAATGGAGACCAAACAATTTGTATTTTAGTTTATATGAAACAAAATATTATGCATAAATGAGTCCAAATTGGTTATATTCAATCAATTAACCACCGACGTCATAGCCGAAACTTACGAACGGTTAACAGCCTACTACAACCACTTTCATGTTAAGTTTTAATGGTTTGATTTATTTTAAGAAGTCTTTTAATCTATATAATATGTTTGTTTTTCTATGGATTTATTCGATCATTAAAAGTAAGGAGATATAGTAGGTTTTATTTTGGGGAAAATTTTTAAGGGATCCTTCATTCCTTTTACCAACAACTTTTCTAATTTTAATTTTTAGTTTTAATTTTTTTCTATAACAAAATATCCTTTCACAAGAGTGATGTCATCCATATGATATGGTCGACGGCATACATATGGAGTCAGTGATACTTTGATAGTAATGATAGGAGTGGGGATGAAAAAATAGTATCAAATACTGAAACCGAACCACTACCGTACTGGTATCGGTACAGTACCGAATATCCCGTACCAAATATTTTCGGTACCACTTCGCTACCCACTTTTTAGTGTTTTCTGGATCGGTACCGTATGGTACGATATTAGTATTTTACTAATTTTTACCTTCAAATATCAAATCGATAGTTGTACTGTACCATACCGATCATTTTCGTTACAGTTATTCAATTCTGACGATTTCTTGGATCAATACTTTCGGTTTGGTACGATACTGGTACCGATACCGAGCATATCCCTAAATAGGAGACCATGTGTCTCTAACACTGAGGAAAATGCCCGAGAATAAAAATAAAGATTATACTTGATTCTTTCTTTTTGTCAAAAAAATTGTACATGTCTAAATCATAAACTTATACATATGTAAATATTTTAATATACAAATTCATATAAATTAATATAACAATGTAATATTTAAATAATAATACTAGTATTTTTAATAAAATAGTTATTTTAAATGGTTTCTCGTGATTTTGATAATATTCAAAATTCTTTAAATAACTCTTCCTTTTGTATTTGTGCATTATAAGGGCATTTAACATACATGAGTAAAAAACCGTGTGAAGTGTACAAAAGCATCAAAATGTGACACATGTATTCTAGCAAGGGTTATGATCGTCCATAAGTGATTACAATATTACATAGTGGGTATACCTACCAAAGTACCATATTAAAAATAAAAAAAAAAATTTAAAAATGTAACGATACTAATACTTTAAATAAAAATAATAAAAGTTTTCTATTCTATCGTATAAATATTTTTAAAAATTATAAGGAACTTAAAAGTTATTAGATTTTTGAAAAACCTATGGAACTAAATTTGTCCCCACGAAAAATCAACAAAATTTATGATCTTTGAACCACTAAATCTTAATCCTTGGATTATGTTTAAATTCCTTCCTACTATTCACACAATTTTCAACATTTATATTTTATTTTCATACTATACATTATCCCTCATCTAGAGATAATTATTTAACTAGAATTTAAACTAAACGTAGCCACGAAAGTTCTTTTGTAACCTAGTGATTATCTTCTTCGTCTAGATATTCTGATCTTCTTCTATCATGATCGGTGAACACCAATCAACCTATCCATTCAAGTGTAATCAATGGTTGCTAACTTCATTCAAGCGACTCACCATGTTTATTCGTGTTTCATCCTCCCAAACTCTAACAACATTCAACCGATGATTTAAAAGAAGATGAAGGTAGTATAGCACGAAGAAACATCACTATAATCACAATCGAGATATTTCAAAGAAAAAAACTTTGTTGAAATATATAAATAACAAAGTGGGCTATTTTTGCCGGTTTTCAAAAAACTTAAGAAAACTTAAAGGATGCTGTATTCTTTTTAATAATATACATAATTATTTGTAATCTCATCCAAGGGGTCGGCTTAGACCTATTCATCCACAAATAAAAATTTCACTTGAATTTAATCTAAAGTAAGTACTTTTAGAATACTATCGCAAAGAAACAAAAAGTAGAATTTTATTCAACATATATGTCTTATGACTGAGTGACGTAGTAGAATCCTTGCATTTTCCATGCTGTTTTATGGCGCGAGAAGATTCATGTCAAATGCCTTAAAACAATTATTATCAATGTTTTTAATGGGATATTCTACTGGAATTTTTTAGAGTACTAGAGTAGGTATACAATAGAAAATATGTGCAGTAAAAAGTTTATTTTTAAGTTATCTTTTAGATATATACAAAGATGCTATATAGTTAAGAAAAGGAAATAAGCATTATAAACTAATGATATATACTCTTAAAATATGAATATACACGTACGTTTAGTCCGCTTACCATATAGTTTAAGAAAGTCTCCCTCGTATTTTTACTATATATTGATTTTATAATACTACTAGTTTTAGTAAATCCGTATATTATACGTATTGAATAATGAAATTACATATGATTAAAAACTATAAATAAATAAAATTATTAAGTAAAATGTCATTTTTGTTTCTGAATTTTTGTTTAATTTTTATTTCAATTCAAAATATTTTTTTTACCATTTCCGTCACTTTAATTTGTTAAAACTTCGTTAAATATAATGATATTTTAGTCTTTTTCAACACCTTAATTATCCAATTAGAACAAATTAATTAATTAATATTCAATTAAAAGTAAAAAACACATGAATCGACTCGTTCCACTAAAAAATATATTTTGTATAAGAAGACTAAGAAATGATTTTAAATTTCTATTTTCAATCAATGGTTAATATGAAAGTATAGGGAGAAAAAAGGGTGAAATGTTATTTTGAGTATGTAACCACTTTTGTTAACTTTTTTAAGTTTTTCCTAATTTTTTTAAACGTTTATAACTTTTTCATAATAGATTCATTTTTAAAACAAATTACACCATAAAATCAAGCATTTTTTCTTTTTAAATTGAGTATTGTATTGCTATATTTTTTATAAAAAAAAATAAACGATACGAAATTGTGTTGTATTTTAACATTTTTGTGTTGTATTTCGTCAAAACAGCTCGGTTTTGTATGCTGTTTTGCGTCAAAAACATATTTTTGTGCTGTTTTGCGTCAAACATCATATTTTTGTGTTGTTTTGCGTCAAACAGCATAATTTTGTGCTGCTTTACGTAACATGTTATATGTTGTTTTGCGTCAAAACATCAAAATATTATGTGTTGTTTCTGTGATTTATTATGTCATTTCGTGAAAATAGCACATAACTGTGCTGTTTTGCGTCAAACAACATAGTTTTGTGTTGTTTTACGTCAAACGGCGCAGTTTTGTGCTGTATTGCGTCTTTAGTTAAAAAAAAATGTAAAATTTTTCTTTTAGACAGAATTAACGTTAAGCTTTAAATTTGGATTATGTCACATGTCAAATTAGTATTGATTCTTAGATATGTCACATGTCAAATTAGTATTGATTCTTAGATATATTAGGAAAAACCTATTTATTATTTGAATCTCTCCCTCTCTCTCTCTCTCTATATCTATATATATATATATAGGGGCAGGATCTTTTCAGAACTGTTAAATATTTTCAGAACCACGAGAACTCATGTAGACGCTTAGATTATTTGATCAATGGTTTAAAATAATAATGGCATTTACGTAATTAAAAAACCTTAAGGGACTTTTAAATAATTTAAAAAAGGGTATATTAGGAAGATACAAAATATCCATTCCTTTTTTATCTCCATGAATCACTCCCTTAATGAATACCATTATAATTCCTACGACCTAAATATTTGAATTCATAAAACTTAGCTATTTTCTTGATTTTCCAATATTGTGATTCTCCATCTTCTATTTGAAACCATCTAGATGTCATATATTGCAGCCCATCATTAATCCACCCATGCTAAGAGCTTCAGAACCAACGACATTAAAGAGCTTCAATCCGTTTTATTTGCATCCTCATTGTTTTCATTCAATCAAATTGATCATCTTCAGATAAATGGCAGCAACGAGCTACGTCAAACCGGTAACGGAATCATCCATGTGCGCAAGTTAAAAATATTTGGTTTTTAATACATACTAAGATTATAGTTAAATTACTATTTAACAAGCTCAAATAAATAAGATGATTTTCTTCTTTTGTAAAATTACGATAATCTTATATATAACTTTTATATATTGCTTAATGAGTTTCTTTGAAAACAATTTCACAACATTTAGTAGAAAATAAAAATAATTTTTTGTTTGAAGTTTTATATCGTATTTTACACAACATTTAGTGGAAAATTATATGTTGGTTGAAATAAGTTTTTTAAACTACTATTACAAAACAAAAAAAATGGTGTATCATGGTCCTGTCTTATTTTGATTATAACATATTTTTAGTATATAAAATTTATTCTATCTAGTGTTCTTATTTTGATTATAATATATTTTAAGTTATATAAAATTTATTCCATCTAGTGTTCAAGAAGTTATTTGACGAAGATGGTATGTTTGCTCAATCAATTAGTTGTTGAAGAAATAATAAGTGTAAAGCGATGAAATATTCGTATCCCAGTTTAAATAAATGGTATTTAGATGTATTTTTACAATCATTAATTATTTTGGATTTTTGATGATTAATCATTCTTTTTTCTAAACCAGTTCGTATCATACTTGTTAATTGGTAATTTTTGTTTTAGATCAGAGAACATATATCATTTGAATTAAACATGTAAATTGTATGGGTAACATTTGTTTTACTTATATGTAAATTAAGTATTTACATATATCTAAGTTAACTCTTTACATATTTACATATATGTAAGTTAATTATTTACATACATGTAAATAGTATTTTATACATACATTAAAAATGAATAATTCTCTTAAAGGTTTATGTATATATACAAATAAAATATAAGTTTTAAAAAATAAATAACTGGTATGAAAATTTATATATATTACAAATAGACCATTAGTTTAAATGACAATTAAATTAAAGTTTTATATATATGTAAGCATTATATTTACCCATATTATATTTACACATATCTAAAACAATTAAAATACATATAATCGATAAATAATGAATTAATACAATTGAATTTTATATTAATCCTTCTACTCTAATAAAAGAGTAAATGGAGGTGCCACGTGTCAACATCACAATCATTCTGAAAGAAATTTTTCCGCCTCTCTCTCCTATTAAATAATTAACTTAATTACTAATAATATTATTTTAATACTTTTTAATATTTAATAAATTAAGATATAAATCTATTTATTAAGGTTATTTCTAAATAAATTGATATTTTTAAAAAGTCAATTTTTTAAAAACAAAAAAATAATCAAATTTGAGAGTTGTAATAAGAAAATTTTTAAAAATGATATTTATATACGGTTTGTTTTAAAACAAAATGTTTATTTTAAAAAAAGTTATAAAAACAAAATGTTAAAAAGTTAATATCACTGTTTTATTATTTCATTCATATCATATCTTATAATATCATTTTATAATTAATAAATTTATTATATTAATATTTTAGTTATTCAACCCGTGTAATACACGGGTTTACTAAAACTAGTCATTCTATATATTAGTAGATGGGTGAATTTAACACATTAAAAAATGATGAGAGAAAAAATAAGAAAGATAATTACTTGATTGATTGATTTATTAATTGGAGAGAGAAAAAATTATTCTGTACCATTCTATCCTTTTAATTAATTTTAAAATTTTAAGATTAAAAATTAATCAATGGTCTAGATTGGTTTTTGAAGTTTTTATAAAATATTAACTTTTCATTTGAACCTAACCCTATATATATATATATATATATATATATATATATATATATATATATATATATATATATATATATATATATATATATATATATTGTTAAATAATCAACACAAAAAGCATACTTTAATTTATTAAAAGTACATTAATTTTTGAAACTATCTCATTGTAAGCTTTAGAAGAGTCCACACTGAGAAAACATGAAAGTTTTATCTTATTATCTTGTAATTAGTATTAAGTTCGATCACATATAGGTTATATTTCTAAATAATTACGTACTCACAAGTTAAAAACACATAAATATTAGTAAAATAAACTGCAATTTACCTATAGGGTTCATGAATGCGTCAATATCATATTCATTATTTGAACTGCTATTATAAATCTCCTGAATTATATGGTAAAGTAGTTTGGCTGTTTATAAACATGACTCCATTCACAAAGGATGAAATTTGTTTTGAAAAGACCTTTAATTATTTTTTAAAAAGATGATAAAATTGTTGATGTCTTTTGAAACTAAGGGGTTGTTTGGTGTTTTCTTAATGGTCATTTAGAGCCTATCTGTTAATGGTTCATAACCTTAGAATTGTTAAGAGATAATCTTAATGCTAAATAGTTACCTCATAACATTGTTTCTTTTGCCACCATAATTGAATTCTCCATGAATACTATTGCTATTGTTGTTACTGAGCATCTTTTTGCTCAACCATATTTCTTTTTGTTGATTTTCTTTCTTTCATGGCACATACTCATCAGATCAAGGAGATGTGTAAAGAGAGCTATAGATTTTAGAGAAATTAAAATTGATTATTATTATAAATTTGTTAATTAGGTTTTGTATTTCTTTCATAAAACAAATATGTAAGTATAAATGAAGTTCATATATGTTCAGATTACTGTAATAGTGACACGTCAACCCTAGGTAGGTTAAGGTGTTTTCAGCGTACTATCTAATATATTTTGTTAGATTATATCACGCACTAACATATTCAGGTAAACGACCTTAGATAATTAGGCGGGTATCACCTAGTCTCACACCTGAATACTTGCCCCATTACCCATCTCAAATCTTTCAGGTTTGGGTTTTCTGGTCGAATTCGGGCTTTTCAATCCCTATTTAGACCAGCCCTATATAAACGGCCGGCCCCTGTTAAAAAGGTTTGACTATTCTTGATTAAATGTGCAGGCTGAACCTTATTTTACATGAATAACAAGTATGCTACACACTACCAGCTATTAGTCCTTAGCATCAGTATATATATGAACAACTATAACCACATCAATCATCAATGCACATACAATGTCTAAACACATTATAAAAATGCTCATGTTATTCATGCTAACTCTAGCAGTCTTACAAAAAACCTATGCAACAGTCACATACAACATCACCAACACTGCTGCAGAAACCACTGGTGGGATCAGGTACGAGGACCAAATCGGGTTCAAGTACGCAAAACACACCTTAAAGTCCTCAAATTTGTTCATATGGAGGATCTTCCAGCAAAGAAACAAGGCTGACAGGGCGAACGTGACACATGTCCATCTATTCATCGATGACATGGACGGTGTTGCTTACTGTGAGGATAATGAGATCCACGTCAGCGCAAACTATATCGCAGGTTATCAGGGTGATCTCAAGTGGGAATTTAGTGGTGTGATTTTTCATGAAATGACACATGTGTGGCAGTGGTCTGGCAATGGCTCTACGCCCTCGGGGTTGATTGAAGGGGTTGCTGATTTTGTGAGGCTAAAGGCGGGGTATATACCTAGCCATTGGGTCCAGCCGGGGCAGGGTGATAAGTGGGACCAGGGGTATGATGTGACCGCTCGGTTTCTTGAGTATTGTGAGGGTCTTAGGCGCGGGTTTGTGGCTGAACTTAATGAGAAGATACGGTATGCTTATAGTGTTGACTATTTTGTTGACTTGGTTGGGAAGACTGTTGATCAACTGTGGAGTGACTACAAGGCTGCATATGCATCTTAGTTAAGATATGAACAAGAGAATTTAATTATGTTATCTCCTTATTTAAAAGAAATGGTGTAGTTTGACTTTTATGGTCAAACAGAAATATTTAGAGTTAAACTTGTGTTTGTGTAACTTTTATTGACATATTTTCAAATATTTGCATGCAATTCACATTCATGTGAAGTTTCTTAACAGAAGATATAACATCAGTAATGGTGTTGAAATTTCTTCTTCCTTTATTAGCATTTTGGCAAAACAAGATCGCGACGTTCACAAACTGCTCGTTTGACTGGCTCAGTGATCGACTCAAAAACCTCTACATGAGCCAGCCCAACAATTCTCCTGTGATACAAGTGAGGGATCAAATATAATATCAAAATGAAAAAAAAAAAGTTAATACCTTGGGTAAACTCAAGTTGCATAAGCTCTGAAACACCTTATCATTTTGTCAGTAGCATAACTGTATCATATTTAGATAATTGTTGATAGTTTCTAGGTATGAAATGAAAGCGTAGTGATTTCTAGGTAATACGCTACTTGAGGTAGCGGACTGTAACTTTTCTGACTTTGAATTAACTGGTAAACCTAGCAGATGCTACATATTCACGTCATTTTAACCACTTGTTACCAGTCTTTGATCAGTTAGCATGACAACTCAATGAATACTCTTGCCACATCAGTGGAGTCTAGCGTCAATTTGCTAGAGATTCAAAGTTAGAAAAGTCAGAGTTCGCTACCTCAAGCAACGGATTACCTAGAAACCATTACGATCTCATGTCACACCTAGAAACAACTAACAACCGTTAAAATCACCTAGAAAGACAAAAAATATTCTTTCATATCTTTATAAATTTCATGAAGGAATGCGTCTCCAGGTCCCGTTTTTGTGTACATTCCAAAGTGATGTAAACTTTCTGTGAAAAAGACTCCAAGTGTCTGCAATTGTGTGCATTAGCAGGTCCATCTTGAGCAAAATAAGCCAAAAACGGGTTTTCATTAATTCGCTTAAATTATTACATGAATACTTGATTAGTTCATTGGATTATTACTTGGAAACTTGATTAGTTCATTAGTTAATTCACGTCAAATAGAAATTAAATTACAAATCTGGTTGTTTGAAAAAAGAAAAAAAAAAAGTAAAACTAGATATCGTAGTTGAAAAGGAAAGGCCATTCTGTTAAAGACGTTGAAAAGAAAAGAGGGTCTTTTTAAAATATGTAACAATCTCAAAAAATAATACTCAAAACAATCTAAATGAACGAATGATAAACAAACAAATGTTCAAAATAAACTACCAAATAGTGAACAAACAAATGTAGAAAATGACAAACTAAATGACTAACAACTAAAGGATGGAACCAAATGACGAACAAACAAAGTAGAAATTAACCAACTAAATGACGAACAACTAAATGATGAAACCAAATGACGAACAAACAAATATAGAAATGACCAACTAAATGATGAACCAATCCAAGTACGAGAGGGCTTATAACAATGATTTTTGAAATGGAGTCTCGGATTTTTTATGCCGCGTTGAGCACTCAAAACGGGAGTCCCCCTACTCATCCAAAATTTCTCATTTTTCTTGTTTTTTGTGTTTTCTATTTTGTTTTATAATGTAAAATATATGAGTTAACGGATACCCATCAATGTAGTTAAGTCAATTGGAATTTTATTACAAGTTCTAAATTTTTATCATACAATGAATTTAAAGATATGAGGAAGCATAACTTTAAAGTACTATATTATCATTTTATCTCCGTTTAGAACTTTTTTTTTTCATTTTTCTAAGTGTTTGGTCCTCTAACAATGTCTAAACACATGATAATGTCCGTGTCACCACAACTAATTCTAGCAATCCTATAACGAACCTATGGTTTACGCATATATTGTCATGTAACTAAAATTAGGCACTATTGTTTGGTTCATAAAATGCATTAAAAATAAGTATTAAGTTTTAAAGAAAAATATAATTTTATAGAATGAATACCAAAATATCTAAATACACGTAGCTTAATGGTCCCAAGATATAGAATTTTGTGTCCTAAATTGTTAAGAGTTTAAGTTTTATTGTCGAAAAATAGTGTATAAATTTAGGAATAGATCTAGTCGTGTGTGAGTTCATCACACGAAAGGAAAAATGTACAAAATGATTGTTTGTTTCATATCCGGTAGGAGTGTCTATCGATTTAAATTTCCGTATTTTAAAGACATTCGAAATCAAGTTAATTCGATTCTAATTAATCTTAAAAGTTTACAAAGTTACAAATTGACATTTGTGGTTTCGACCATTCAACTTCAGGATTTCGAGGAGGACATTAGAATATACAATTAGGCCATTACAATGAACACCACCCCCATTCATACATTCCAAAAGTGTTCAAATCAAACACAAACATATCTAACAGAAGTATCATCCGCCATTAAACTAAACTGCATTAATAGGTAAACTACCAGATTTTGATTACAATACAACTATCATTTTAACCAGCTAATATAAAGTTATGATATAAGTAGTACAAAAGCAAATGATACAAGAAAATGATTGCAGTTCATCGTCCTCCTTTAATGTTTGGTTCATGAACTTTTATTGATAGCTGCATCCATATCGCGTGTCGAGTTACTGAGCAGTAGAAATAACATCAGTAATGGTGTTGAAAGTTCTCCGCTTCTTCATAAGATTCTTGGCAAAGTCAAGAGCCCTTCGTTCACAATCTGCTCGTTTCGCAGGATCAGTTATAGACTCAAAATCCTCAACATGAGCCACCCCAACTATTCGCCTGAGATCCAGATTCCAAAGTGAGAGGCGATATATAAAATCAAATTTTAGAAAAAAGTTAATCCCTATGCTGTCTGTTGCAGTCCTAATTTCGATTTAAATATCCAAAAAAAAAATCTTTGATTATCATAAAAGACAATAGGTGTAATAATAATTCAGAAAGAACCAGTGTTCAAATTATAAAAGAATAAACAATAACTATAATCCTGTAACATATAAGTTTGACATTCCAAGACAAAGGACAGCTAGAGGGGCAATATAATTAACAAAAGAAATTAGTGCAATAACACTTGAAGAACAATTAAGCCATTTGTTGAATACGGAAGGTAGTATTAAGTTCTTAGGGTTGTGAACAAAATAATAACATTTAAATTTAATGTAATTGCGCCTCATACAATGAAACAAATTTGTAAACCATTGACCATTGTGGTCAAAGTATCATACAGTTTGGATCAATTCAAGAACCAAATGATATCAAGTCCCATTGACGAATTAAAATACTGTCCAGACCACCATCTTATGGAAATATGTTCATGCATCAGTATGCAATAAACAAATTTGTTTGACCAAGTAATCCTAAATAACACTGTTTGCCATTTTTATGTACTTCTGTGTAGACTTAACTGATCCAAATCTTAGTCGGACAATATCCTTAAAACTACATCCTCAAATCAAATATAACAGTTTTTCATTGGACGGAAGAAATATACCTTATCATTTTGGCAGCTGCAAATCCAAGGGAATCATGAAATAGATCAATCATGTATTTCTGTTTAACAAGCTCCCAGAGCTCTACATCATTATAGATTTCATGAAGGTATGCCTCACCAGGCCCCTCCTTGTGTATATCCCAAAGAGATGTAAATTTTTTGTAAAACAGATTCCAAGTGTCAGCTATTGTATCAAAAATCCATGCTTTATATGCCTGCATTCACAATAATTGCCTTTAAACCCAAAATCTCATACAAAATGGTACACTGTAAGTAATAACTCGACATACTTTCCGGTCATTTCCCTGATCTGCATGCCCATCCTGTGCAAAATAAGCCAAAAACAAATTTCCAATAAAGGCACCGACATCAAACCCCATTGGCCCATAGAAAGCAAATTCTGGATCAATGACTTGAGTTGATTCAAGAGTAACCATGACTGAACCAGTATGAAGATCACCATGTATTAGAGCTTGTGTTCTTTCGCAGAACCTGTACAGTAGCCCTCGATTATTCAATACTATTTTTTGGTAACCATGAGGTACCCATTACCAAAAACTCACTGGAACCCACCAGTAACCTACCAACCAATAGGATTAAGTAAAGTGCCGCTTATGCTGGTTAAGAGGCCTTCAAGGGGGTGAAGTCAGATAACCACTGGGAGTTGGATTCTAACCTGAGACCTCTACTAGAGAGACTCAAAAACACTTATCACTACATACCCCCTTGAAGGTTGATTATTCAATATTAACATCAGATACAAATGGGAAATCTAGTAAAACATTAAAAAATTATAAAAAAGTTGTAGGTGATCAGGTATGTACTTAGACTTCAGCTCAGCAACTTCAAGCTTCAATACTTTGTCATTCTGAACGGCCTCAGCATCACTATCAAGATAAGGTGAAGTCCATCGATTAAATTCAGAAACCTTGTATGGGTCTGAAAAAACCACTTGCTCAGTCAGCCTGCATAACTCCACATTCGCGCAAAACTCAGCCACTGCACAAAACATTTTCAGGTAAACAAACGATCCATACGCATCAAAACACACAAAAGAACAACTCAAAACCTTAAAACATACAGATATAATCTCATATTCACCTGCACTTTTGTGTTGTGTAGTTGTAAGATACAAAAGAGATGTGTAAAACAGAGTGTTAGCCATAAACTCCGCCATGTGTTCAGCTAGCAACGGATACTCAACTCCAGCAATCAACCCTTTTCTCAAGATTATATGCGGGGGCTCGATATATCGCATACCGATCACCGACATTGTTCGATCAAAGTGATAAACTTCTGGAACATGTTTTGGGGATAAACCATGCTGGCGTTTAAGAGCTGTGGCTTCAAAATACGATCTTTCCTTCGTCATTGGCCATGATTCACCAATACAACGAACATACGGTATAGCCTATCCACATCAAAACAGTCAAACACCCTTAAAATTAAAAATCATAACACGAAACAAATTATCTACAATTTTAATTGCATTATTATTGGTGTATGCATATATTGAACTGATCGATATAAAGCATAAACCCTAGTTTATTCAATATGTTATTAGGGGATTATAGACAGATAAAAAAATGCTCACTATATAGTATTATTATAAGTACTAATAGCAACTTAATTGGGGAAAAACCTGTTTAATGACGATTGAACCAGAGGGGGAGGTGACGATGAAGACGAAATTGAGATTGCCGTCACCGACTTCTTTGATCTTGAGGTTTTCAACTTCGTTGTCGAGCTTTGCGGCCAAAGATGGTGTGGCTTTTATGTATTCGATTAGCGATTTCTCGTTGAGTACACGGAAACCCTCCGTCGTCATCGGCGGCGACTGGTGTGGTGTCGACTGCGGAAGCGGCGGCTGTTGTGGCGGCGAAAGAGAGATGAGGGTCGAAGAATGAAGAATGAAGAATGAAGAATGAAGAATGAAGATTCCTTTGGGGTTTTAGAGTTTAGTTTTGACTCGTTTTTGTTAGAGAGAAAGGTGTGAATAGTGTTGGATGAAAACAGAAGTTATCTGATTCTGGTCATGCGAAAGACACTACAATAACATTATTAGGATAAATAATAATACATTTGGACCTCTCTCATGTCTTTTTTCATGTCCACATGTCGATCACTTGAAAGGAATAGTTTTATTTATATTTTTGTATTTATAGGTTATAAGTTTTTTGGTTGTGTAAAAATGGGTTAGATTAAAGTAGACCGAACTAAGCTCGACTGAACTAGTGGGCTTCAAAAATTTTACGAGCCTGAATTTACCAATGAAAGCATAACGGATGACCGGACGTTGGATATGAACTTGCTCATGAAGTTGTGTGCATCATTGGTCAATGCCGAGGTAATTTAACTAGCGAATTGTGGTGATTTTGGTAGCTAATACAACTAGCTGATTTTGATGGTTTGGTAACCAACCATTTTAAGATGGTCTAGTGCTAGGTGGCTAGGGTTCTCCAATGGAGACTCGGGTTCGATCCTCCATAAGTAAACATCTTCGAGTGGCTAGCCCATGACGATGATCGGAAGCCCAAACTATGTTTCGGGCGTAAAGAGATGCTAGGTAGAGATAATAGTTCGAACCCCACGTCTTACTTTTGGGTGACCCCACGAGTCGTATTGACTCATGTGAATTTCTTGGATGGGAATGTCATAGACTAGTTAAAGAGTTCGGTATTATGTTATTTTATAGCTAGTCATAGACTAACTAAATTTGATGGTTTTGGTATTATGTTATTTACCAAGTACCAACCATTTCACCATTTTCATGAATGGTTACACGTTTTCCCTTTTTGGGATTTATGATTATAAATATGGTCATTGGTCTTTGTTTTGATTTAACCCCTCCCTTTTTGGGCCAGGTAGTATAAATTTTTATATAAATATCGAGTTCGCCCCCTTTAAAAAAATTAATTTCGCCTCCGCAACCCTTACGAAATAGTTCAAGTTCCGTCACTGTTTCTAATCTCCTACTCGTATCATCAATTACAAAAGCAAGTTTTGTTTGTGCTGAGAGTTTTGTAGTACCATTGCTTTCAACAATTGTAGTGGGGCCAAGCATCCTCAAGCATAGTGATTTCATCACATCCTCTTGTTGTTATGTTCTTGCTTTACTTTCTATATTAGTTCTAACAAACTTAAGGATAAATGATAATTACTATAAATGCTTCAAGTATCATTCCGAGAATGGTTTGTCAATCAAACTTAATTTAGTGGATGGAATGAACTTATACCGTTGGAAAGAAAAGATGAAGTTCATGTTACTTGGCGCAAAAGTCTGTTATGCTTTGGAAACTCCATAAGTTGTTATCTAACGGTGAAGAAGAACAAAAGAAATATGACCATGATAACATTATATATTTTATTGTCAGCGGATAAAATAACCACCGGCATATTTAATCTTGACCGTATGATCATTCTCAGGATTAATCCTAAGTCAGCGGTTATATTTGGGTATGGCAGTTGTTGAATGCTGGGGAGGTTACCGTGGCTACTCCGAGATTCCCTCCCCACATTCGTTCATCTTCGGAGATGTCCGGCGGTTTTCTTCTCCTCCCTTTTTTCCTCCCCACGTCGGTGGTAACCTCCGGCTTCAGCCCTACAAATACTATCGATTGTCTTTCTCCTTCGCACTCTTGATTCGCAAATTGGTAAACCTCTGTTTTTCTTCATCAAATATCACTGATTCTGTGTGCGTATTTACTGTGTTTCAGATATGGATCTAGAACAACACGAGTCCTTATGATCAATATCCAAAGCAAAATGGTTTCGTTCGGCGATTGCATCTCCCTCACTGTCATCTAGGTTCTATTCGTCCCCAGAACAACATCGTACATTGCAGCAATATTAAAGGTAACTTGCAATTGCTTTATCTTAGTCTAGGGTTTCTTTGATCTATTTTTAGGCTCTGTTAAAATAGGTGTTTACATATGTTGTATTGTTCTTTGACTATAGTTTTATAGTGATTTCTAAAGCGTTTGATTCGATACTTAGGGCTGAGGTCGACTCATCAATTCGACCGTAAAAGCTCTTCAACAATTCATTTCATTGTCTTAATCGATTCAATTGCTAACAATGAATCTATATTTTCTTCTTTCTTGGTGGGTTTCATTAATTTAGAGGTCATAGTTCAATTGAATTTCCCTCAAGTGCAGGTGTGGAAAGGTGAGGTTTTGAAAGACATATACATTGTTGGCATCCCGATCTGCTTTTGGATCTTCATACCCAATAATTTTCTATTTCGTTTCAACTATATGATATTTCGAAGATGTAGACATGAGGTTAAAATTCTTGATTCAAGGCACAGCTGGTTGGCTGGCCACCATTTAGATTGTTTTTGCAAGAGCAATCTGGCTTCAAATGCAAATACTATTAATGAGGTGGATGGAAAACATGGTCTTGGTGCTCTATTTGTGTAAGTTAGAATGGATGGGGCTCTTATATGAGAAAGGTTGAGCTAAGAAGTTACACTATTTATCAACAGTTTTCATCAGCCCTAAACAATAAGGAAGAGAAAGAGAAGAAGTTTCATTATTGCTGAGTTGTTTCTTGATGGTAATATAATGTGTTTTATTTTTGTAAAATTCATGCAATTTTTTCCCAATCAATACAAGTTTATTTTTATTTAATATAATGTAGAGCTTTAGGAAGGGAAAGCCTGGGTGGTAGCAAGTTGAAGGATCTGTTGCCTGAATGAGAGTATGTGCTTACATATGAGAATAAGGATGGTGACTTGATGCTTGTGGGAGATTTAATATGGGAGTAAGTCTCAAACAACATAACCCTGTTTATTTTTTTCATTTCTATTATGTTGCTTCTTATTTAGTTTTATTTGACTTTTTGAATGGTACTAAACTCAAGTAATTAAAATTGATAACAATGCTCACATAAAACGAAAATTATTGTCATCTTTGATTTGAACTCAATTTAAACTCACTAAACTAATAGTGATAGATTTCTTTGATTTTGAAATTACTTAACCGGCATAAAAGTTGAACAAAAGAGGTTGCAGAATATCAAGTTGGGCAAGAAATCTTTTGAGAAATAACTTGAGAGTAGTTTTGACTAGGGAAATCTAGAGCAATCAGGATGTAATTTTGGCTGGTGTTCAAACTCTAAAAGTTTCATTTTTGTAATTCTAACATTGTTGGGAATTATTGGGCATTTTTGTTTTAAATGTTAACATGTCTTGACAGTTGTTTAATATAGATATGCAGGATTACCTTAAAAAGATTGGTCGAATAGGAAGGTCTGGGCCTAATAGTAGCATACACCATATCACTAAACATTTCATAGTTATTTAGTGAGGCTAAAGGTGAAAATGGTGGCGTTTCTCTGCATGATGCTTGTGCTCGAGGTTAGTCATATACTTTTAACATGTATTTTATTAATTGATGCATCATATACCTATATTGTATATTCGCTTGACACTGTAGGATATTTGAAAATAGTCCAAACTCTTTGATTGATTAAAATTTAAATTGCTCTTCACTTAAAGCTAATTTATAGCTTATATTGTTAACTTTATTCTAAAGAATTAATCAGACATTTATACATGTGAAATCTGATCCAAGTACTTGATTCTTAGTTCAGAGTTCTCACTTTATTTAAGAGCTTTGTATTTAACCATGAATAATTTATGTCAAAACAGATGCTGCAGAATTTTGCGGTCCAATAATAATCTAATTACCAATTTTTCCTTGACAGAAGTGTATTAAAAATTAAAACATTTGCAAATTAATCAGAAAACTCAAGAAAAAGATTACATCATCACAGCTGTGGAGAACGAACTAGGACTTTGTAACTCCTGGGCAGTGTAGTCAATCCTAAGTTAAAGGCGAACATAGTTCACTATGGATTGTTGTGCTTGTGTGGTCAGATGAGAGCACGAATGGGTTGAATTATATGTTAAAATAGATAGTTTCTAGAACAGGTTGGCTTTGAGTTGTAGCTTGTAAGCCTTTTTTTGTTTCTTGATTTTATGATCGGATTATATGTGCGGGGAGTGTTTAAAGATGATTTAATTGATCTTATGCATTTAGAAATATTTTGTGCTACTTTACCTTACTCATTTTATTATATTTTATCCCATTTTAGAAGTTTAACCATTTGACCCATTAAGGGCCGAAGTATGTCCTGAGTTGACCCATTAAAATAAGATAACATTTTCACTTTAATTGTGATTGAAAGATCGCTTTTTGGTTGGATCAAACACTAAACTAAACAGGTAGGAATGTGGGGAACATGCAGTTGACTGGATTACATGTCATGTTCTCCATTTAGATGCGTATGTATGCACCTATCTATGTCTTATTTGCAAGTGTAGCAAAATGTTTCATTTGGTTTTGTTATGTTTAAATGAAAATGCACTCATGTTATGCATTCATATACTGTCTACTTATTTTATTACACGTTCAAACTTGGATTTATTTAAATTAGCATTTTCGTTTGAGGTTCTCCATAACAAGTATGGTCCTCCCAAGATTGTAAATGATGGTTAAACTCTATTCAAAGAAGTCTGTATGGCGAATTTTACCCCAATTAATCTCTATATTTTCTATTCTATAGTTATTGGGATATGTTCTCGATTAAAACTTTTATAATATGTCAGTAAAATTTAATGACAATGCATATATTCAATTCATTCTTATGTTTTTGAGCTTTGTCTTCCAAGTTTTTGTGGATATGCCTCTTTGAGATCATTTTCATTCTTAAATGACATTGAGTTAAATATGGCATTTGATTTTCGTTGTTTGTTTGTGGGTGTCTTGAACAAATAATGTTTTTATTTATAGTATAAAGAGAATATCTGTCATTATAACACTAAATACCCGGCCACCGGACGGGTATAAAACTAGTTGTATACAGACGATGCATCTTAAGCACTCTAATTGACCATATCTATGATCTATACTCTCCAATTGCATTTGCAAGGACGATTTGAAATTCTTTAAAAGAAAAATACAATGTTGAATGTAATATTTCAATTACGGATCATTAAATCCATAAATTACTAATTATTGTCTCTATATTAAAGAATCACAACATTTAAATTCTTGAAAACCATGTTTGGGCAATCATTACTAAATTGCCACTGTCTTGGAGAAATAATAGAAAGAAGTTGATGCACGTATCTAAAGATTTCTCTTTGTATCAATAATTAGAAACACCACTAATTAAAGAGGAAAATCAAAGATTTCTCTTTATATCGAATATAAAAAAACACCCCTAATTAAAGAGGAAACTCGTGTTCGTGAGAATAGATTGGATGATGCATCTACTTCTAAAGTAAATTTTGTTGCATCAAGAAAAGTCAAGAAAAGGAAGATGGTCTCATCCTACTCTACAAATACACAAAAGAAGAGCAAAATATCCTTATTCAAAATCAGTTGTTATATGTGTGGTGAAAAGGGTCATGTCAAGAAATTGTGCAAGAATTTAAACAAGAAAGAGATCTTGGAAACAAGAATAACTAAACGAAGGTTTATAATAAGGTGAAATAAACAAGATTCAAGAAAGCAAACAATTAAGTTTTTGGGTTCACAACAGAGATATGGGAGAGAGACATATGTGGATTAGTATAATTATTGGTAAATTCTAAATTCCAAGAGAGATTGGGTTTGTAGATTGCTCTCTTTAACAACCAATAAGGCAACATAGAAGACAAATGAGAGACCGCACTCGATAAACGATGATTGAAGGTTGTACCATCTTTTTGATAAATACAACATTAAACCTGTACATTTTAAGCAGATATCGCCCAACGCGTCGACTTGGTACATAAAAGCCATCTTACAGAATTAAAGCCGTCACCAAAACTTTTTTGACTTAATATTATGTTGTATTATGTTGTAGAGCGACTTTGGAGAAAAAAAGGAAGGAAGAGGATAAGTGTAAACTAAAAACAATGAAATAAATAAAACAGATTGTTAAAAAAATAATAATCTGGTCGCACCTTGAGATTTAAAACGGGTAGTGTGCTTCAACCAACATAATCTTACACTCAGTGGCGGATAGGAGTGTAAACGAGCCGAGCCCGAGCTCGTTTAGGCTCGAGCTCGGCTCGTTTTGATTTTAGGAAGCTCGAGCTCGAGCTCGGCTCGTTTATAGTTTTATTTATAAAGCTCGAGCTCGGCTCGTCAGAAAATTTTCAAGCTCGGCTCGGGCTCGGCTCGTTTATTGTTAAATTATTAAATTTTTATTTTTTTATAATTACTTTTATAATTATTTATAATCATACTTTTTATATATAACATAATATATATTATTTAACTATTTTTTATCATAATAATATATTTAATAATATAATTTACGTAAATATGTATTTATATATATTTAATATGCAAATAAAAAACTATATAAACAAAAAGCTCGTTTAGGCTCGCGAGCCAGCTCGAGCTCGATTTCTGAAGATCGGGCTCGAGCTCGTTTAGTAAACGAGCAATAATCTGAGCTCGAGCTCGGGCTCGAGCTCGTTTAAGCTCGGCTCGATTCGAGCTTTTTTCGAGCCGATCCCGAGTAGCTTGCGAGCCGGCTTGGCTTGTTTACACCCCTAGTGGCGGAGCTTGAGCCAAATCTCAAAGGGGGCGGGGGCGTAAGTAAACTATTTTAAAGGGGGTGGACTCTTTATTTATTAAAAAAATTTCACTGTTGGACCGAAAATTTACACTACCGAGCAGGAAATTAACAATACTGACGAAAAAAAGAGTGGGGGCGAGCCCCCCGGCCCCAAAGAAGCTTCGCCCATGCTTACATTAAACCGATACATCTTTTTGTTTCCTTTTTTTCTTATTTATATAAAAGTTTATAAGTGTGTTACATGATAAAACTAAAAACATTTTTAATGTTTTAAAACAATTTATTAAAAACAAAACCATCTGTTCTATTTTATCGTTACTGTACATACAATTTAGCAAGACGTGAACAATACTTTAAAGTGATTGGTTGTTTTGAGCTATGGTGCCACATGTCAAGTAGTGATTGGACCAACTTTTTTAGTGAATTTATTTTTCCTGTGTATTAAATTTTTTAATGTGCCCGTTAATAACAAAGTTGGTGTTAGCTCATTGGCCGGAGCAAGAGTCTTTTTTATTTGTTTAACATTGTTATCATAAGCAAAAACATTATACTTTTGTCTTATTTAACGTTAAAAGATATAACACTTCCGTTGTGTTGACATTTTAATATTATACAACAATGAGCTACGATAGAATTACATGTCCCGTCACGTAACGCATAACTAAAACTATAAATAGCACCTATATGTTATGTAGATAAAAATCATTTTACTAAAACCCTCTAAAATCAAGTATAGTAATGTAGTGATTAACTAGTATTTGAATCCTCTATTGATGCAATAATATATAAAAAGTTATGTTTTCCACGATGTTAAGAGCCTGGCGCTCTATAGGTTTGAAGTTCATTTTAACTATCTTATAATAATATTTGGAGTTTCACCTGACGTCCTATGGATTTAGATGCCCTTCTAATGATCTTGTAATGCAATAGCATCTGAAACTCCACCTATATTTTGGGGTGCAAACGAGCCGAGCCGAGCCAGAGCTCGTATGGGCTCGAGCTCGTCTCGTGATGACTTAGGAGAGCTCGAGCTTGAGCTTGGCTCGTTTCGAGCTTTATTTTTAAAGCTCGAGCTCGGCTCGACAAATTCTTTGTCAAACTCGAGCTCGGCTCGGCTCGGTTCGTTTATCTATTTAAATATTATTTTTAATATTTTTATATTTAATTTTGATATATATATGTATAATTATATACTTTATATAGAACATTATTCATATTATTTAATTGTTTTTTTATCATAACTTTATATATAATAGATATTATTTATATAATATATTAAATAAATTAAATAAAAATATATAAATAAAAAGCTCGTTTAGGCTAGCGAGCCGGCTCGAGCTCGATACGTGAAGCTCGGGCTCCGGCTCGATAATTAAATGGGCTTTTTTTCAAGCTCGAGCTCGGCTCGGGCTCGATAAAGCTCGGCTCGTTTCGAGCTTTTTATCGATACGATCTCGAGTAGCTCACGAGCTGCTCGGCTCGTTTGCACCCGTACCTATATTCATGTTATCATGTTTAACGCCCCTAAAATGTCCACTGCGTTACCTCTAAAATTTGATTTTAAGGAAAAGGAAAGCATTAAAAACTTTCCCCCTTTTTCAAACCAAACACACACGACACTATTTGTGGATCAAATCTACACAATAAAATTTGAAAATATCCATGGAGACTTCCAAAACATGAAGCATTCAAGTTCCACAAGTAGTAGTTGTTGGTGTCCGAATCCAACCACCATCATCACCTGATGCCACTGGTCAACAACTGATTCACTCCACTAATCGTATATATATGGCGACATCAGTTCCACCACCGTTGCTGCTGGCGGTAGCCTTGTCGCTGTGCATCTCCTCCGCCGCGTGTCTGGCCGGAGACTTGATCATCCAACACAGCCAGTCGTACGACGGTGGTTTGTGCCTCAATCTCATCGACCCTTGGGGTTATGCTTGCGTAGAACACACGGTGACTCTGAGCCACTCTTTGACTTTTTTTTTAATGATATTATTGATGGTTCAAATTGATGTGGTAAATCGTAATTGATGTGAGAGACGTACTTGAATAGTTTGATTTGAGGACTGAGTTGTGAAGCAATTGATGCAGATGAATAATTTGCTGGTGGAACTGATCGAATTGAACACCTGTAGATCAGTAAAAGTTGTTGAAGGAGATCGAATAATTCTGTTTCCTGATTGTTGTATAATATGTTCATCTTGTGTATTAGAAAATATTGGATAGTAGGAAACGGATTGTTCCTATTTAGAGTATACCCATGTTGTGAGCTTTACTTCTTAATTGGCTAAAAGAGAGTTATTTTCAGTTGAAATGAGGTATTATTCGATGGTTACTTGCTTCTTTTAGGTCACATATGATTATAGTGATGGAGGTTCAGTTGGAATCCCACAAGTAGGTAACATACCTCATAACTAATTCATCCAACAATAAGCTATAATGACCTTATGATTGGAAATCATTTGAACTGATTATACTCTATAAAATATTTATTTGTATATGCAAATAGGTAAAATGTACAGATTCTAAACAGAAAGCTAAGATTATGGCTAAATGAAAGAGTTCTTATCTTACAAGAAAGGATGAAAAAAATGCAAGATAGGAACGAGAGTCGAGAATTACTTTGAGTGATATGCATTGATGATTGAGGTAATTGTTTTTGTTTATAATTGCAGACTCAAACAAAGGACGGTTTCATGCTAGGTGTTCAGCGCGTGTCATCAGGCATTGTTAATTTGGGTGTAAAAAAAGCACCTCCTGTTTTACTCCTACATGGACTTTTTATGGTGACAATACCGACTATTTTTATCTTCTAACTTCTTAATAGTAAAACTAGAACCAATCGATTGATAGTTTTTAGATAATTATTTTCTTAATCAGGGTGGTGATGCTTGGTTTATGGATTTCCCAAATCAATCATTGGGTTTTATTCTTGCGGACCATGGTTTTGATGTTTGGGTCGGAAACATGCGTGGAACAAAATGGAGCCATGGACATGCATCTTTATCAGATGAAGACAAGGTACTCAGATTCCTTGATTATTCCAATCACTTACTTTTTTTTTTCAGGTTAACATTAACTCGTTGTTTGTATATATTTGACCCTGATCCCAACTAACTTTTCACCTTAATTTAGGAATTTTGGGATTGGAGTTGGCAAGAGATGGCTCTTTATGATCTTGAGACTATGCTTTCTTATATAAGTTCTGAAACCAACTCCAAAGTTTTTGTTGTAGGACATTCACAGGTATCGCACTTATATTGCCATTGTTTTTCTTGTGAAATATCCGCTTATATTATCTCTAACAGATCTGCAATTTCATTTTTGTCAGGGAACGATTATGTCGCTGGCTGCTTTTACTCAACCAGAGATTGTTAATATGGTTGAGGCTGCTGCTCTTCTTTCTCCTATATCATACTTGGATCACATCACATCTAAATTTGTTCTTAATCTTGTTAATATGCATCTTGACGAGGTTTATTTTTATTTAATGTTTTTCAAATTCAAGTGAAGTTGGTTTTTGGAAGTTACATACATCAACATCTTATTTGCAGGCACTGTCATTACTTGGAATACACCAACTCAACTTAAAAAGGTTTTTTCTTTACTTCCATTTTATATGATTTTTTTAACTTTACCTTGATCTTGTAGTTCTGATGATGTCAATATGACATCTACACTTTTTCAGTGACATTCTGACTACCATGATAGAGATGGCTTGTGATGGTGGGCGTGTTGATTGCAGTGATTTGTTAGCATCCATCACAGGTTAATTTACAGATTAATTATAACTGACTTGTGTTTTAAATGTGATTAGCTGAATTATACTATTCCAATGTTAATGTATTGATTTCTATCTTGAATGTGAACCTCATCCTGCAGGTGAAAACTGCTGCTTTAATAGTAGTCGTGTTGATTTCTATCTTGAATATGAACCTCATCCTTCATCAGTAAAGAACTTGAAACATCTGTTCCAAAGTATGCTTCTTGTCCACTCTAATTGGTTTCCTGTGTGATTGTTTTATGCAAAACAACATATTACTATCATTGTCTTTTTGTTGCTTTGCAGTGATCCGCGAAGGTACTTTCGCGAAGTATGACTATGGGACCCTGAAGAATATACTACAGTACGGACAATTAAAACCACCAACATTTGATCTTAGCCAGATCCCGGAATCATTGCCTATATGGATGGCTTATGGGGGGAACGATGCTTTGGGAGATGTAGTCGATGTGCATCACACGTTAAAGGAACTGACATCAAAGCCAAATGTTTTGTTTCTTGAGGACTATGGTCATGTGGATTTCCTCTTGAGTACAAGAGCATATGAAGATCTTTATGATAACATGATCAGCTTCTTTAGGTCCTGTGGAAATGGGATTTCCAGCAGCTCCTGAGAGTTATAAACATTTACAGTATGCCTGTTGAAGAATTTTATTCATGGGTTGCGAATTGGGGCATCTGGTTCGGGTCCAAATGTGTAACTATTTATTATGGGTCAAAACGTGTAATTTCTTTTAGAACTATTGTATATATGAAAAACTAGGTTAGTATCCCGTGTATTATACCGGTTGAATAAATAAAATATTAAATAATTATTAATAAAAATCAAAAAATTATAAAACGATCTTTTGATATAAGATATGATTGACATTATGTACGAGTGATAAAAGGATGATATCATTTTTTAAACTTTTGTTTAAATTTTTGTTTTTGTTAAAAAAGTTGGTTTTTAAACAAATTGTTTCAAAACAAACCGTTTTTAAAAAAAGTGTCATTTGTAATAATTTCTTTATTATAACTTTAAAATTTAATTATTTTCGTTTCATAAGAATTTTATTTTTTTAAAAGCCACAGGTTTTAAGATATATTATGTTTTTTAAAAGTTTGATATTTTTTTTGAAAAAGTTTCTTATTTTATAAAAAATATTATTTCTTTACAAATTGCATTTGTAGAAAGATTTATTTTTTTAATTTAATAAAAAATTTTCAATATGAAAATAATTAAATAATATCATTTTTATTTAATATGATAGTTATTATAAGAGAGAAGCAGAAAAAAAAATTTACGAGCTTTAAAATTATGTCAAGTGACATACAAAAATCTTATTTTATTAATATAGATATCACAAAACCTAGCTATTCTATCTTTTGGGTTTTTCAAAACTACTGTGACCATGATTGCTAACCCTAAAATTAAACCTCCTTGATATCTAAACATGGTGTTAAGAAGTCGGATTCATTGTGTGTTGGATGTTTTTCGGCTAGGAGAAGTAAAATCGTGGTCTCTAACCCCAGATTCATTACACAGCTTGTCAATGTGAGAAACATGCAAGTGCTTGCCACACATTTGCATAAAAAGTTAAACATGGGGTTGTGTTAGTAAATAAATCGTAGAAGTAAATAAAGTGTTAGGTGTTACAAAAATCTTATTTATCAGTTAAAAATAAAATTGCATTTAATTTTAAGAACATTTATTAGGGGCATGTTGGGTGTTTAATAATTTTGATATATATATATTATTTAATATGCTTCATACAATAATGTCAAAAAAAAAAAAAAAAAAAAAAAACATAAATGCATCCACTCATTTGTTAGAAAGTGCACAAATCTATATCTATCTATATACTACTATATAAAGCATTTACGGAGGATACAATTGTAAATTTATTCAAAGTGTAAGACACTTAAGATAACTTTTTAAGCACAATATACAAATGTGTTATGCAATAATTCCTAAATTGCCCTCATTAAGTATACTTCTTCTAATTAATACATTATTTAATTCACTAAAGTAAGTACTATCTTATTAATAATGGCTTTAAAATAATAATTAAATTTACATTTACTATTTATATATTTAAAACTATATATTATTAAAATTAAGTATTATTTTATTTATTTACATAAGTATATAAATATTAAATATTACATAGTAATAATAATAACACCACCACCACCACCACCACCACCACCACCACATAAATATAATGTATATCTTAGGATGACAAGTCAGGTCGGGTTAAATTGTGCTATTCAAGTGAGACTCGGTGACACCAGTCGCATCGCGCGGGTCAAACCACTATGTGATAAATATATCTTAGGATGACAAGATAGTAATTTTATTTAAAGTGTAAGACGTCTAATATAACATTTTAAGCATAGAGTACAAGTGTTTTATGCAATAGTTTAATTTTTGCATCCTATTTAATTAACTTCTTCTAATTAATATATTATTTAATACACATTATCAATATATTATTTTATAATATGATATTATTTAATTTATTTTATTATATTTTATTTTATTTATGATACTATAAATTGATATTTAAATTTATATTTACTAATTATGTTTTTATAACTAAATACTATTTAAATTAAGTATTATTTTATTTAAATATTAAGTATATAACTAATATATATTTTCATATTTATAATAACAATAATACTAATATTTATGTAAAATATGTTAGTTAATGACATATTATTTAATATCTTTCGAAAAATAATTGCAATAATAATAATTATTATCATACTAATACTACTACTACTAATTATTATTATAAGGTTAATAACAATAACAACAACAATTATAATATTTGTGTTATTATATTAGTTACAATATAATATCGTGTATCTGTCATGTTATTTTATCTATAACAATTTAATGTTCGATAATTGTATCATGACAATATAATAATGAATCACTAAAACATGTATAACGACAATCTGAGTGCATATATAGTTGAACTCACCGAAACTATGATAATTCCAAAAATTATAATTATGACGTTACTTTATACGCTCCAAATCAAACCGTAGCGAAGCGCGGGTCTAACGTTAGTACATATATACATACATACAAATACAATCATTTATTAAAAAGTGCCTGTATGCACAATCTATTTTTTATACTCCTTGATTTGTGTTCAATAATATACCTACAAATAATGACAAAACATCATATTATTGACAAGTTAATGTAAAAATACCACAAACTAGTTACCAAACATATCATGTAAACATGCATAATAAAATATTAATTTAATAGAAAAATGTGTGCATTGATTATACTTGTCATGCTAAAACATATCATCTAAACATGCATAATAAAATAATAATTCAATAGAAAAATGCATGCATTGATTATTATTGTCATGCTATAATGTTGTCGGTTGCAAGATATATACCGGTTAATTAAAAAAATTAATCCTAAAATATTTCAAAACATTTTATAAGTGAATACGTTTAAAAATAAGAGTTTTTAAGTGAATGGTATTAGTTTACGGTAGGCTTTTTTATGATAGTCTAAGAGTTTAAGCATAAGGAAAATTAGGAAAAGGACTATTCAAAATGCCTCTCTTCAGTTGTTTGGTAAGATTAATAAAGAAGAAATAAATTTTGTTTAGATATGTAAGAAAACAAAGAAGAATAAAAAGATTTTACACAAAAGATCGTGAACCTACATCCGAGATGTAGTTTGGGATTTAAAAGGGCTTTTCCAATTTTATCCTTTTTCTTGTTTGATTCGTATCTTTCTACTCTAATAAAAGAGTATTTTGTGATTACACGTGCTAGCATCACATTCATACTAATCAAAATTTTTCCGCTTCTCTCTCCTGTTAAATAATTACTTTAATTAACAATAATATTATTTAACTCTTTATAGAATAAAAATAGTTTTTTAATAAATTAAGAAAAAGATTTTTTTATTAATGTTATTTCTATAAAACAATATTTTTAAAAAATAAGAAATTATTACGAAACATCAAACATTTTTAAAATTAGTGTTTTCAAAAAGTAAGTTTTATAAACTAAAAACAATTAAAATTAAAAATGATATTTTTTAAATTCAGTTTGTTTTAAAACAAAATGTTTAATTTTTATTTTTGAAAAAAAAAACTTTTAAAACAAAAGTTTTGAAAGTTGATATAGTTGTTTTATTATTTATAGTTCTTACTCATATGTAATTTCAATCATATTTTATCTTAAAAAAATTATTTTATACTTAATACACTTTTATTATATTTAATATTTTATTTGTTAGGGTTTAGGGTTTAGGGTTTAGGGTTTAGGGTTTAGGGTTTAGGGTTTAGGGCAGATTAAATGATAAACTTGCAAGAATATATTAAAACGAAAAGAAAAATCAACTGCAATTGTAGATTAAAACAAAAAAATACAACAATAGATTAAACTAACAAAAAAACAATAGTAATTAAAATATTTGAGCATAAATCTAAAACAGACAACAATAGTAGTAAATTTGGTGATGTATTATGAAAGATAGTTTAGAGTTGATAAACCTAAAAGAACTCTCAGCCATGAACAGTCGATAAACTTTTGAGGAATCAAGTTCCATAAGTTGACCTCAATGAACCAAATTTTGTAAGCCGATCTCGATAAACCTTCAATCATTTTGTTGTTTTTTATTTATCTCTAAGAATATAAATATTAATTAGATTATAATACATATATTAGCTTAAAAAATATATAAACATATATTTTTTTAAATATGAGGGCTCTTAAAATTTAGGGACCCTTAAAATTTAAAGGCCTAAAACGATTATTTTAGTTGTTTATACTGTAGAGACGCTTCTGTTTATAACTCTTGATCAAAGCAATCAATGGTGAGAGATGGTTCTTTCAATTCTTAATATTTTTTGGTTATCATTAAAATGGATCCCGCCTATACCATGAGCCAACGCTCCTCCACTTTTATTATTTTAATGTTTGCTACAAATCAATAAATCACAAGTAGGATAAATTCCTTAATGTTTTGTGGTACATTGTCTTTACTATATTTGAAGTATTTCGAATCTAACCAAACTATTTTATAGCTGTTTGGTTATTTTTAATAGAAGTTGACATTTTGATCTGTTAAGGGCGGAATTTTAAAAATATTATAGTTATCTTTCAATCGGTTATTTTTTAATATGCATGCAATTTGCTTTTTAATATGCAGGTTTAAGGGATGCAATTAGAATTATTTAATGATTATCAGAATGTTAATTTTCTAACTTATGGATGTATCTTAACTACACGTAGGTGTTACATCATTCATTTACCTCTTTCACCTTCACCTTACACACTCATTAAGGGGCTGTTTGACAATATCTGAATGATTAAGTACTGAACCAATAAAAGGTCTAAACCATTAAGTGCTGAACCATTAAGAGGTCTGAACCATTAAGAGCTAGTATATCGCTTAACTATTCAAAGACAAATGTCTGACCAATTCAGATAAGAGTTCTTAAACATTCAGCATTAGACCTCTTAACCATTCAGCATTAGTATAATGCTTAACCATTCAGAGGCAAATGTCTGAACCATTCAGACATTTGCTTGCGAAACAAACAGTCTGAACCATTAAGTGTTGAATCATTCAGACAACTGAACCATTAAAAGACTGATTAAGAGGCTGCCAAACAGCCCCTGAATCAAATAAATACACTCACCCAAACGCCTAATTTTCAAAACTTAAGGTATTAAAATTTTTTATTATGCGTGTAAGACTCACCACTCACTAACGCTCGTGAGTTTTTTCAACTCGTGAAGCCATTGACGTCCCCACGGAGTGGCGTTTAACACCTCTTAAAGCGCGGCCCGTCCTTAGTGGCCCGGGCTTTATTGTATACAGTTAGGTACGAACATTGAACAGTGCAATGAATGCTGATTGTGATTGCTAACCGTCCACCACATTCAACATTTATTACCAATATCATCTCAAATTTCTATACATCATATCAATTGCTTATATATTTCAACACTCCCTAAAAACATGAGCCCACTCATATATCAACCATAACACAAAACAAACAACTTTGACCATCAATGGCTACTAAACAAGATGTTATGCATGTGTTTCTAGTTACATTTCCAGGTCAAGGTCATGTGAACCCACTGCTCAGGCTAGGAAAGCTTCTAGCTTCCAAGGGTAACGTTCTTGTCACCTTCTCTGCTTGCAAAGCCATCGGAAACAAGATGAAGAAAGCCGGAGCCCCCGTCTCCGGTGACCCAACTCCAGTAGGAAACCGTGGCGGAATGATCCGGTTCGAGTTCTTCGATGACGGATGCTCTGAAGACAAAGATGATGAACGTAATGACCTTGACGCGTACTTGCCTAAGCTTGAAGCTCACGGAAAGACAGCACTCACCGGAATCATTAACCGCCATGCGGAAACCGGCCGCCCGGTGGCGTGCCTGATCAACAATCCCTTAGTGCCTTGGGTTTCAGACTTGGCAGAAGAGCTAAACATCCCTTGTTCAGTGCTTTGGGTACAGTCTTGTTCTTGCTTTTCTTCTTATTATCATTATCACAAGTCTTTAGTCCCTTTCCCAAGTGAAGAACAACCCGAAATCGACGTTCAGCTGCCCAACATGCCTGTGTTGAGATCGGATGAGATCCCGAGCTTTTTACATCCTTCAACGCCTTACTCGTTTTTGAGAAGAGCGATTTTAGGGCAGTTCAAGAACTTGTCAAAGAACTTTTGTGTGTTGATGGAAACCTTTGAAGAACTCGAGGGCGATTTGATCAAGTACATGTCTCAGATATGCCCAAATATTCGAGCAGTGGGTCCGCTGTTCAAGAACCCACTGCTCGAAACCAGCTCCAGCATCTCTGGAGACCTGATAAAAGCTGACGACTGTCTCGAATGGCTCGACTCAAAGCCGCCTTCATCGGTGGTTTATATATCGTTCGGAAGTGTTGTGAGCTTGAGCCAAGAGCAGGTGACAGAGATGGCTTATGGTGTTTTGAATTCGGGTGTGTCGTTTTTGTGGGTCGTGAGGACGGCTATGAGTTCGGAAGGGGATGGTGGCAAGTTGCCTGAGGGGTTGTTGGAGGCGACGGGTGAGAGGGGGATGGTGGTCGAATGGAGCCCACAAGCTCAGGTGTTGATGCACCCGGCTGTGTCATGTTTCTTGAGTCATTGTGGTTGGAACTCGACGATGGAGGCGTTGTCATGTGGTGTCCCCGTGTTGGCGTTTCCGCAGTGGGGGGATCAAGTGACTAATGCTAAATACTTGGTTGATGAGTGGAAGGTTGGGGTTAGGATGTGTAGGGGTGAGGCTGAGCACAGGGTGGTTAGAAGAGAGGAGGTGGAGGAGTGCTTAAGGGAGGCTACGAGTGGCATAAAGGCGTCGGAGATGAAGGCGAATGCGATGAAATGGAAGAAAGCAGCGGAGGAGGCGGTGGCGGAAGGCGGATCATCTGATCGGAATATCCAACAGTTTGTGGATGAGGTTAGGAAGATGAGTGTTAGGAAAGCTGAGAACATTTAACTGAGTATTTGTGTTTGTTTCTCGCTAAAGGTTCTGAGTATCAAGTGTCTAATGTTACAAAGAATTCATGTCTAAAAAGCTTATTGTCGTAGCTAATTGTTTGGTAACATATGGTTGGTGTCAAAACCTTCCATTGTTGTTATACCACAATGCAGGTGAAACTTTAGTAATATTATAGTGAATTCAGTGACGAACCTACGAATTTTTTTCTTAGAGGACGAAAATGGGACGATTGCATAATTTTAAAGGGCGCTCGGGATTTTCGCATATATACAACCCAAAAATTTTATACGTGGGGCGGCTGCCCCCCACCCCTCAACATAGGTCCGCCTCTGATAGTGATCTTTTGTCAAACACACTAAATGTATGTCAAATGATGGTAATGGTGGTGAATCATGGTCAAAATGTACTGATTCATGGCTAAAATGGGTGTATATGAGTCATAAGACTCCCAACGGACTACCATGACTTGTGGTGATGATGTAAGTAGGTTTACGACCATGGAAAGGAATCACAAGCTACCAGGCAACATTCAACCTTACCTTAGGATACCTTATGTGGCCTTGGATAACCTGGCCCTGTCTTATCCCGCGTTGCCCTGCCTTAAGCTATTTGGCATGGCCTTACGAATCCTGGCATTGCCTTAGGCTACATCGCATGGCCTTACGAACCCCGACGTTGCCTAAGGCTGCATAGCATGGCCTTACGAATCCTGGCATTGCCTTAGGCTGCATCGCATGGCCTTACGAATCCTGGCATTGCCTTAGGCTACATCGCATAGCTTTGCCAACCTGACTTAACGTCACGTCAATCTCTACTGGACCAAGCACACAAACCCAATCAAAATAACTTATTGGACTTGGCCCAACCCACACTAAACAGGCCCATTAGGGTTTGGAAGATTCCCTCTCTATAAATAAGAGATGAACCTCTCATTTGAAGGGATCCCCTCTTTAGTTTGAAGCTCTCAATCAAAAGTGTGAGGCGCTCTCTCTCTCTAGAACTCGTCCCTGCAATATCGCAAGACCGTACATGCTATGTCGTAATATCGCAAAGCCGTCCCTACTATGTCGCAATATCGCAAGGTCGTCCCTGCTATGTCGACAAGTCTTGCTCTACTCTTTTAATCTTGGATGTAGCAACATGTGGATTGTCATGACTTTTAATCACCCATTAGGTTCAATATGATCCGTTATGCATGGTTAGGTAAGATTTATTACAAAATAATATAATATGACTTATTAAGACATCTTATTTGTTAATTTAACGACGATCAATATTGGTCGACGACGGTTATGTGGGTCATAATGATACATAAGCTAATAATTGTCAATGACACATAAATGACTAACTTTTTTTTAGCGACAACGATTAATCTAAGATTTTTATTTAATTTGAACATGACTTTATTAAATAAATTTTAAATAACTTACCACTACGTCATCATCTTATGATGGTTATATATAGATTATGAAACTTACCTTTGACTTTAAAAAAAGTAAAAAGAAAAAGAAAAAAAAATAATATCATAGGACCACTTTTAGATAAAACAAAAAGAAAAATGTTAAAAATAAGTAGTTGACCAATACATACAGCTAAATTTTAACATTTGATTTTTAACTTACTTAAATTTACTTTCAACCGATAAGAACCTGCTAGGTAACAGATCTCGGCTAAAGTCAACTAGCCTCTAGCTGGACAATGATTGTTTGGACCCAAAGAACTTTATATAGAGTCTGGACACATGTCCCGACTAGTTCATAGCTGCCTTTGTGAGACACTCGGATAATCTGCAGTTTGCTTAGAGCATTCACAGCTAATTCCTTATATTATATGAGTGTGAGTTTTTAAATTATATGAAATGATTTAAGTGGTTGTGAGTGGAGTAGAGAGAAAATGTTACTGTTTATCTGTAAATTTAAAGATTTACTGTTCAACCCTAATAAATTTTTTAATATTTTTAAAAGTGATTGTGAGTGTAGAAGAGAGAAAGGTAATGAAAAATGTATAAAAATATATTATTTAATTGAAATGAAAGAGAAAAAGTAATGATTTTTAATGTAATTATAAGGATAAAAATAAGAAATGAGATGTGAATGCTCTTATGGTATAAGAAAAACCAAAATATTTGTATTTTATTTTTTATTTTTATTGGTTTCATTTTTACCTTGGGTTTCTAGTTTGTGCCTGGAGGTTCTTTCTTTATGGGTGGTAAAGTCTCAACTCTCAAGTAGTTGAATATCCTCATAAAAGAGTTTCTTATTTATGTACATGCTGTAGAAGTCCGGTTCAAGCGCGAAATGATTGTCTTGATTACTTAAAAAATGTGAGGATGCGAGAAGAAAATTATTACCCCTTCATGTTATCCATATTGCCAGGCACCATTATCAAATTAAAGGATATTATCAGTCAACTAAAACTTTAGGCAAGATTTGGATTTTCTATAATTTATGAACAACGGATGACACAAAGCTCAAGTTACGAGGAGCAGTACAACAACTATCAACATGAATACTCTCAGCCGATGTACGAAGATTATAATAGCATGATCAAAGCGATTATTGTGCATACTCGAACCAATCGAAATCTTCCTAAGGTTACGGTTATAAATAGTTTTCTATTTCAAAAATGCGGATTATATTGCTAGATGATCAAAGCACCACTTGTCATAACAACAATGATTCGACTCCTCAAGTATCAAACGTGACATATTATTACTGAAAATACAAGTAGACAGTCCATCTCACCATCTTTGTAAGTTGGTGAGGATGTCATGGAGATTAATCATTGATTCCCTTCTTTGTTGAAAACTAGTCATGTGCGGACGGGATGTGAGAAATGCTGAAGTTGAAGAAGAGGTTCCGGTTCTTCCGAAGCAAGAAAATGGGTATGCTAGCTTAATCAAGACATGAAATCGTTTAAGGAGTTAGTGATTGATGTAGTCAAAGTTTATCTGGACCCTCTTCATGTATTGATTACACCAACCAACAAAGTTAAATATACAAGATGTCGAGCAATTTATTAAAAATGGTCGTATAGCAGCAACTACTTTACTTACATGCCAATAATTGTTAAGTATGGATTTGACGTGTAAACTACCGAGCATATGTTTGAAACTTGGTAGGTAAATGTGCACTTAGACCATTATGAGAGACAAACTAGGTATGACTTGGTTGAACACACTAAATTTAGTGCTTAGCGGGAGGCAATCTAAAGAACTTTGTAGGCGTGCTTACTAGAAATCCTCATGAGACTTTGCTCGTCTACTTAGGCCTATTAAGGATTCTAAAAGTATTGTCGCGTAAACTAAATGCAGTTATGATTTCTACGAAAATGAGTTTAGGATATTACTTTTATTTTTATTTTGAATTTTAATTTCTTATTTATTTTTAATAATTTAATTATTTTTAGAGGTGAATTGGCTCTCGGCAAATGCAAAGAAAGCGTGATCTTCTGTGGCTTTGCTTTGATCGAGGGGGCCAAGAACTTCCATGCGCTTAATAACATGTAGAAGAACTTTGAGTCAATCGGGCTCTCGAAAGTTGATATAAAATATGCGGACGGTTTGAAGGTATTGATCGTGTTCTGAGTTTCAGCATACGCGACAAAATTTCTTGCTGATGGGAAGTAATCATGGCAGTTACGGTTTGATAATCTCCAATTATGGTCTGGACAACGAATATATAACCGTCTTGTTTGGATTGTGATATGGGGTATTCTGCTTCATTGTTGGGATGGCGATGCGATAGACAAGATAGCAAGAAGAGGCTCTCTGAATGAGGTATAACAAACTGCTTTAATTGCAGGCGGGAACATCCTTGATGGACCATTGATAATAATACGGTCGTTGCATCTTTGAGAGCGTCAAAAAGCAAGCGTTATTATTCAAGATAGATTTTGAGAAGGCCTATGATATGGAGTGTTAGCGTTTTCTTGATTTGGTCATGGAGCAAATGGGCTTTCCATCATCTTGACGGGTTTGGTTAAGGAATATCTTATCTTCATCAATGTTTTCAGAACCGGATCGGACGTCGAACCGGACGCCTTACTGGTTTGGTGGTCGGACCGGATTTAAGAACCGGATGACGTCATAATTATATATATAGTGTATTATATATAGTTACATATATAATTAAATATAAGTAATTTATATATGTATTTTATAGTTATATATAAAACTTTATTATATTTTTATATCCAACACATTAATTTATGGTTCAACACTCCGTTTTTACCCATTAAAATCAAAAAAAATACAAAATACAGTCCGGTTTCCAGGTCTGACCAGCGATTCAGGGATGGACCGGCTGGTTTGACAGCCCAAAACGATTCGATGTGAACCGGACCGGCCACCTAGCCGATCCCCGGTCGGACCGGTTGGACCGGCCGGTCCGATCCGGTCCCAACAGCATTGATCTTCATCAAGGATGTTGATGTTAGAAAATGGGTCTCCGACGGTGGTGTTCTGGGTTTCTATAGGGTTATGTCAAGGTGATCCCCGGTCCCCATTTATATTTTTGTTAGTTATGGAAGCCTTAAATGTGGCATTGAAGGGTTTGGTTAATTGTTGTATTTCTGAAGGCATACAATCCCCGAATAATGGTCCTACTTTATCGCATATATTTTATTAGAATGATGCTCTTGTATTGGGTGAATGGTCGCTTTCAAATCTTTAGAATCTTGCTAGAATTTTGAATTGTTTTCATCTATTATTAGGCCTCAAGGTCAATTTCAACAAAAGCAGTGTTTTTGGTGTTGAAGTTAAAGCCCAAGAACCGGGTCTTTTTACCAACTTTTTGTATTGTAGAGCTGGGGAATTCCCTTTCTCCAATTTGGGGATCCCTATAGGTGCAAATAAGAATTGATCATCTTCGGGGCTTCTGATGGTGGATAAATTAAAAATCCGGGTTATCGAGTTGGAGGCAAAAGCACTATCTTTTGGAGGCAAAAGCTTCGAAATCCATAATTACTCGACTCGAAAGCATTATAACGAATTTCCTTTGGGGTGGATCTTCAAGTGGTCGCAAGATTGCATGGGTAGCATGGCACAAGGTTTTGGATCCTAAATTGGTAGGTGGATTGGATGTCAGGAGTATTAAGGATGCAAATTTAACATTGTTAACTAAGTGGAAAATGGCGTTTTAAAAATGAAAAGGTTGTACATTGGGTTAGATTAATTTCTGTAATTCATTACCAAAAAGAGAAACCACTCTTAATTTCCATGCAAATCATTGATTTTTGGTGTGTGGTTTAAGACTTTAAGTTATTAATGCTCATTTGGAGCTTCAAAAGGAGAATATCAATGTTTAGAATTTCATAAAGGGATCAGTGGGTGATTAGTGTGTGCAAATGGAATATATAATTTTGATAAGGTTAATGTAGTCGTTGTGCGGTAGTATGGTATTGGTAAGAACCAAATATCATTCTGTTGACACACTTAGCCTAATCAACAACCTTAATATTTGGCTACTAGATTGAGTATTAATTTAGAAAATAATAAGTTTAATTTGAGATAACCAATTTTTTAATTTTTAGAATAGTAATTTAAATAAACGATAAATAAAGTTTGATACTTTTGAAGATAATTCATGCAATTGAGTCTATCATCCTAGTTTATGTTTCACTTAAGTAATTATGATCAATTTCATGGTATGGTTAAATATATAGATTAAAGTAGTTACATTAATGTTTATAAACACGGGTCAACACGGGGTTATCGTAAAACAGCTTCATAGTAACAAGGAAAGTTACTTTGAGTCACTTACAACACAACCATCGAGCCGCTGGTAATGTATTTAATGTTTGTGCATCCTTTTAACATATGAATTCTAAAAACATAATTTAATGTTAGAAAAAGAGTTGATCAAGTTTCTTTTTAACATACCATTAATTTTAGAAAACTATAACAATTACTGTAAATTTCTCAAGCTAATAAAAAAAAACCCTCAAATGATCATAAAAGTAATGAAATATGATTTATAATTAATATTTATAGTTCATTAGCCATAATTTATTATGAAGTATGGTTTCGTAAATAAATGTTAGTTCATATGTTTTTTAACCTTGTATGAAATTCATAATTACAAATCATAAGTTTATAACTTGTCATTCAAATATATATACTACCCATTAAAAGCTTACCCAAAATTATCATAATATTATCATAACATAAACCACACAATTAGTTTATCACAAATTACACAATTTCACCCTATTAGATAAGAATGAGAGTTTAGCTCGTAATGAGTTTGAACATAACAACAAGGATAGAAGTTAATAATGAATCATCGGTAAAATGAAATAATCAAACTGTTAGTCCACTATGGATAATGCTTAGACAATCTCAAGTTTTTTCTATGTATTGAACGGACCTCCCTAGCCTTCTAAGGACCTTCAAGATTGGATTCCCAAGAGAAAACAACAGAGTTTCACCCCTTCAAAAGCTTCTTTCAATGTTCCAAATGAGCTGTTATTTATAGGCTTCTTGGAGTGTCAGGCACGACCTCGTGCTAAAAAGATGTACGTAAAAATTGGTCCGCTCGTATGCAAAGAGGCTGTTAGGCACGACCCCGTGTTGGGGGTGGGGCGCTCCTTGCCTCGTGTCGGGGGACAATACTTTTTTTTTCTATCTAATTGACAAACACGAGGGTGTGCTAATTTTAACACGAGGTGTGCTTCAAGATGTGCATGGGGGCGCGCCTGCTTGAATACTGGAGCTCGTTTTCTTCAAATTTCTCCATGTTTAAGGGTTTTTTTTTTCTTCGTATCTTTAAAGCCTTAAAAATAATTTAATAATTTTAAATATTAAATCATCATATTGAGTAAGAATTTCGAGAATAATTAATACGTAATTGATGAGTTTAATATGTATAATTTGAACCACATAAGTGATGAAAGATCATCATTAAGCTTCCGGAAAGACAAGTGGGTAGGAGATGCTCCTTTGTTAAGCCAATTCCCTGAATCATTAACTTGGAAAAGGAAAATGACTGTAAAGTTGCTAAAGGAATTGTGGGAAGTGAACTTGCTCATCCTTTCTTATTTTGGAAATATGCGCCAAGAAGTGGGCTGGCCCACTCTCAGTTCAACTCTATTCTGGGCCTATTACAAGATTTTAATTTCTTATTTTGGAAATATGCGCCAAGAAGTGGGCTGGCCCACTCTCAGTTCAACTCTATTCTGGGCCTATTACAAGATTTTTAAAGTGGTTGTGACTAGGGGAGGGGTCGGTATTATTTTCGATTTGGGCATCAAGACATTTTTTTGGAACTTAATAGGGAACCTCTGGATCTAATGTGTTTTTTTTTTTTCTCAGAAGGCGAGGTTAGATAGGATTCCTAAAATGTTGATATTGTTGGAGAGAGGTGTACCAATGCCGTCCGGACAATATTCTATGTGTTTTAGGGCAGATGAGTCACTTGATCACTCACTAATGTGGTCTGTTTGCAGTCAAAGTTTGGTTTGCCGTCAACTTGTGGTGCAAAAAAAGATTCATTCCTTTCAATCTATTTAGGAGCTTGTTTCTTCGACGCCCTACGATTTAGGTAATCGGTATCAAAAGGATGTGGTCATGGCTATATGTATGGACGCCCTACGATTTAGGTAATCGGTATCAAAAGGATGTGGTCATGGCTATATGTATGGCTACTTTATGGTTCGTTTAGAAGGCCTGTAACGGCTTGATTTTCAACTTGGTACCTCTTAGAGTATCCAAAGTGGTAGATGAAATTATATACATTTTCTTTCTATGGTTAAGGAATAGGGGGATGTTTGATGATTTAGCATGGTAGTCATGGTGACTTTAATGTTTGATCCTAACATCTTGGTAGTGACCGGTTTCTTTTCTTAATAAAATTGGCGTTCAAAAACAAATAGTACTTGCTATATTTTAAGTAATTCGAATCTAACTGTGTCTTTCATAGTTGTTTTTGGTCATTTTTTAATCAACGTTGACATTTTGATCGGTTACGGGGGGAATTAAAAAATATTATAATTATACTTCATATTTAATATGTATGTACGTTAATGGATGCAATTTGCTTTTTAATATATGTTAAGGGATGCAATTAAATTTATTTAATGATTGTCAGAATGTTGATTATCTAACTAAACCTTCTACGGATGTATTTTCACATTCCTTTTAACTCCAAGGTGTTCATACACCAATTTAATTTACCACTTTTCGCTCAACCTCATCCAAACACTAAACCAGAGAAATACTCACTCGGTTTAAACGCTCTTTTTATAAAATTTAATGTTTTTAACTTTTTGTTGCCTATTATCATCTAAAAGTTTTTAACATCATCTATCTCCAATCTCTATATATTACAACCTTTTTTCCCAACAACATGCACCCACTCACATATCAACTATTCAGAAACCACACAACTTCAATTCTCGTTACCACAAAATAACTTTAGTTCTACTAATCATCAATGGCTACTAAACAAGATATTGTGCATGTGTTTTTAGTTACGTTTCCAGCACAAGGTCATGTGAATCCACTTCTCAGGCTAGGTAAACTCATAGCTTCCAAGGGAAACATTCTTGTCACCTTCTCTGCTTCCAAATCCATTGGAAACAAGATGAAGAAAGCCGGAGCCCCCGTCTCCGGTGACCCAACTCCGGTAGGAAACCGTGGCGGCATGATCCGGTTCGAGTTCTTCGATGACGGATGCTCTGAAGACAAAGATGATGAACGTAATGACCTTGACGCGTACTTGCCTAAGCTTGAGGCTTACGGAAAGACAGCACTCACCGGAATCATTAACCGCCATGAGGAAACCGGCCGGCCCGTGGCGTGCCTGATCAACAACCCCTTTGTGCCTTGGGTTTCAGACTTAGCAGAAGAGCTAAACATCCCTTGTGCAATGCTTTGGGTGCAGTCTTGTTCTTGCTTTTCTTCTTATTATCATTATCACAAGTCTTTAGTCCCTTTTCCAAGTGAAGAGCAGCCCGAAATCGACGTTCAGTTGCCCGACATGCCTGTGTTGAGATCGGATGAGATCCCGAGCTTTTTACATCCTTCAACGCCTTACCCGTTTTTAAGAAGAGCGATTTTAGGGCAGTTCAAGAACTTGTCAAAGAACTTTTGTGTGTTGATGGAAACCTTTGAAGAACTTGAGGGTGATCTCATCAAGTACATGTGTCAAATATGCCCTATTCGAGCGGTGGGTCCGTTATTCAAGAACCCACTGCTTGAAACCAGCTCCAGTATCTCTGGAGACCTGATAAAAGCTGACGATTGTCTAGAGTGGCTCGACTCAAAGCAGCCTTCATCGGTGGTTTACATATCGTTCGGAAGTGTCGTGAGTTTGAGCCAAGATCAGGTGACAGAGATGGCTTATGGTGTTTTGAATTCGGGTGTGTCGTTTTTGTGGGTCATGAGGATGAATGCGACTTCTACTGGGGTATCTGGCAAGTTGCCAGAGGGGTTCGTGGAGGAGGCGGGGGAGAGAGGAATGGTGGTCCAATGGAGTCCACAAGCACGGGTGTTGACCCACCCAGCGGTGGCTTGTTTTGTGAGTCATTGTGGTTGGAACTCGACGATGGAGGCGTTGTCATGCGGTGTACCCGTGGTGGCGTTTCCGCAGTGGGGGGATCAAGTGACTAATGCTAAATACTTGGTTGATGAGTGGAAAGTTGGGGTTAGGATGTGTAGGGGTGAGGCTGAGCACAGGGTGGTTAGAAGAGAGGAGGTGGAGGAGTGCTTAAGGGAGGCTACGAGTGGCGTAAAGGCGTCGGAGATGAAGGCGAACGTGATGAAATGGAAGAGAGCAGCAGCGGAGGCGGTGGCGGAAGGAGGATCATCTGATCGGAATATTCAAGAGTTTGTGGATGAGGTTAGGAAGATGAGTTTTAAGAAATCTTAAAACATTTAATTGAATGTTGAAAAGAGTGTTTGTTTCTTGATAAAGGTTGTGAGGATCAAGTGTAATGTTTCAATGAAATCATGTCTAAAGAGCTTATTGTTGGAGGTAATTGTTTTGTAATAAAATTATTTGAACATGATTTTGTTAAGAACTAGAATTGTGCTCCCGCGCGTTGCTGCGGGTGTCCTCTTCTATTTTCACTTTGATCCAAAAATGAAATTAAGATCAGCGTATTTGACGGAGAAGAACCATAAAGAAGCTAATCGTTTCATCTTTAAGAGGTGTCCTCTCCTGTTTTCACTTTAATCCAAACTGAAATTAACACCAGCGCCTTTGGCGGAGAAGAACCATAAAGAAGCTAATCGTTTCCACATCTTTAAGGGCGCATCAAGCAATGTGATGGACCAAAATTTATCCCTAAGAATAGTTACATTTGCTAGCTTTGTATTCAAAAGTTGAACATCCTTAGATATTGCTTGACATCAAATCTATAAAATGGTCTAATAAATATAATAATCTATACTTATTAATAAAACAATATCTTTAGTGCCACGTGTCATTTTCTTAAGCCTTTATTCTTTTGATTTCCCGCCTAAAAATGTATCTATCCTAATTCTTAGTCATGATTCATTTGAATAAAATCAACTATTGCTATAATTACAAATGGAGTTTTTTTTCCTAAAATAGTGTATATAGAAAATTTATTTACCAAAATAGGTGTTTAAGGAAGTGTTTCTTTTTTCACTATAATGCTATTGGTTAAATTTATTTCACTTTAAAATAATATCATTTAAAAAGCGTCAAGTACAAAGGTTAATTAATAAATTTGTAAAACTATTTGGTTCATATATATATCGTAATTAAAAATAGAAAGTTTTTCTAAAACTAATTTTTGTTTTTTTAATTCACTCAGACTTAATTTAAATCGTATTTTCATATAGAAAAGTTAAATTTTTTATCTATAATTTTGTTTCAATTTCACACAAAAGTAGGCACATTTGTTTTTTTATTCTTTTTAAAAATATGTATTTTTGGAAAATGTTTTAAAATAGCTTAAAAGATGTAATAAGAAAAACTATTTTTAATAAAAATGCATTTTTAAAAAATGTTTTATATAAATATCATGACGAAACAAAAAACGTTAATGGATGAAACTAGCGTTGTATGTATATGATTTTTATTTTATCTTTTATGTATATACATATATAAATGATCATTACTACATATAACTTTATGTTTAAAACAGTTATATAATATATATTGTTATTTTAAATAAACTACATAAACCATTTAATTTCATAAAAACATCTTTTCTATATAAGAACACGTATTCTATAAAAAGACGAAAAAAAAAAATACTCATGAAAGAGTATTAATATTTTTGTATGAGAAAACGTTATTGAAAAGGTTTTAAGAAAACCTTCATAAAAAACTATAAAACATTTTTCAAAATCATAAGATATGCTAAATTGGTTTTTATTTTATTAAAACTTTATACTTTTAACTTTACTTAAATAACATTATTAAAAATAAAAATACTTTTATCCAATCATATTATGAATGAAAAAAATTAACTTTCCACTAAAAAAACAATTTTGATAAATATTTTTTTAAAAACACTCATTTTGTTAAATTATTTTTCTATCAATCCTACTTTGAAAAAAAACTTATTACAAAGGGCATTTGTGATGGTTTCAAAATAAAACCCTAAATAAGATTTCAAGTTACGTTGACTGCTTTTCACACTCAAAAACAAGTTGACTCTGTCCCTACCAAAAAGTTAATATAATGAGTTTTTATAGGTTGTATTACAATAAAATTGTGAAGTAAACGTGTTGGATTCTTTGATTGCATATTTTTTTTTTCAAGGGAAAGATAAAATATGCTACAAATAGTCATGTGAAAGTTCATATGTTATAAATGTATTCTTTGATTGCAGATTACAATATAAACATAATTTTCAAAGCTTATTTTAAACTTATTTTGTACTAATATGATGTGTTATATAACATTGTAAGTGAAAAAAGAAAACTAATATCATGCAATGACTATGTTATATATATGACATCCATTTCTAACATTTTCAACTGTGTTTGACACTGTATTGTACTATATTTTTTAATTCAATATTATAGTTTTAGATTTTATATTCATACAATGTTTTCA